>JBAMBM010000569.1:0-1453450 GCA_037043425.1 Hirtodrosophila duncani
AGTGCGGACTTTCAGCAGGAAAAAAGACTTAATACTCCTTTTAGTATCCAATTTGATGAGCTTTTATGACTTTCACATCTACAATTTAGCAAAAAGCCAAATCACAAAAGGACTTGACTTTTATGCAGATGAAAGCGAATTTATTGAAATCGTTGAACATAAATATATCTTTGTTTAGATATTCTGATAGTTAAATTAAAATGACATCAACAATATAGTAAAATTTATATGAAAAATATCCTCATATGGAGTTTTGTTGTTTATTAAGTGTTTATTGCATTTTTTGAAGGACAATACTGGTTTGATAATGCTTTTAGATTCAAACAAGCCTGGAATGTTCCTGCATTTGATAAATTTCAATTAATTTCACATTTACTCAATTCAGCTGGAATTTATGTGGCCCACAAATCTGTATACTTTAACAATTCCATTTTCAATAAGTTACACAAAAAAAAAGTGAGAAGGAAAACACAATTTATTAAGTGATAAATTTTTGGACATCGGACAAAATGTCAAAGAAGGTCAATTGAAAAGCGAAAGCTCAAGAAAAATCTTCTTCTAAGCGCCTTTTGTCACCCACACAGGCACACACGCACATTTATATCCTCACAAACACATACACTCAATCAGCAGGGTAACCAGCCAAGCAAACGTCCGTGCTCATCCTCATCTGGCGTCGATTTGGCTGTCCACCTCCAAGTTCGCCAACGAAAAAGGCGCACAAAACAAAAGCCGCTCAGAACAAATTACCAGCGTTGTCTTTTCTACGGCGTCTGTCCAGATCCTTCGTTTCCTTTCCTGTCTTGTCTTTTCGGTTACAACATACTTTGCTTTCCCCAACTAGTATTTGCCAATTGCACTTTTCAACTGGCCCCATTTTGTTTTAGAGCTTGGTCCAGGTCCTAGACCAAGACCAGATTCCAGGCACTTTAATGTTACCATTAGTTTTCTCGTCTTTTCATTCGCAGACGGACATTCCCAGGAGCAAAATGTGAGTACAGCTGCGCGTGTTGAGCTTAGGGATTCGCATTTTGGCTGTGAGTCTGCAGCTGAAGCTGGGCCGAGGCTGGACATAGGCAGGGACGTGGACACACACTGCGCTTGCCAACTTACCAGCACCAGCCAGCTACACAATTCGTTTGCCAACTATTTGCCCATTTAAGCATTTATGTAATAGGCTTGAAATTTCCATTTGGCAGCCGCAACAACTGCACAAGTGTATGCCACAATGAAATGTCGAGTCTGTAGCATGCCGCAGGGCATCTCCTTTTGGCCTGCTCGCTGCTGGCTTATGCAGCTACACCTGCACCTGCAACACACACGCATTAAAATTTTAAAGCATTTACAATATCCGTGCCCAGCCGCAATGACTCTTGAGCAGATAAGTCCTGGCCAACTCCAACTCGTCCCCACGTTAGCTATGAGTAGTTTCAGAGATGAGCACATGGCATGATTGCAAAGCTTATAGCCTTTGAAATTAAATGCATAGGTTCAAAAGGTTGTAAATATCATGCCACACGAAAGTTGCAAGTTAAGGAATAAGGAATTCGATTTCAAAAACAAAGAAACCATTTGAATAAATTGATTTTGGCCATAAGAAAACCAACTTGGAAAGCTTTTTTATAACAAATCAATGGCAAATGATTAACAATTGAAGATAAAAATGTTGAAAATAATGGAGCTTGACAGACTCTACAGCGTATTATAAGACCAGCTACGGTCGCACATTAGCAGAAGTTTTTTTGTTTAAGTACTCCTCCTTAAGGCTGGCTACATGATCACTTCAAAACTAGAAGCGAATAAGCATTGTTAATGGATTTTTGCTTCCTGTTAACCAAAAAAAGTTAGATGTTATGAAGCTATGAAGACCTGAGCATATCAATTTTGGTTCAAATTGATGTTCAAATTGATGAAACGTACTTTGAAATGTATTTCTGTATGTATTAGCAGGTCATCTACCGATCTGTTAATACGCAATAAGATCGTATACTATTTATAGACAAGAACCACCCACAAAAAGTGCTGCATACTTTTGAGAGTCTATTAAGCATTAAATTAATGATGAGCACGAGTATCTTACTTGTTTTTGATTTACGCTCTTAAGAGATACACAGCTCCGACTTCTGCATGCTTACAAGTAAGCAGCCGACTACGTTCGGGCTCTGGAGCTATGGCTGAAAATACTTGGTGTTAGCCACACACATTAAACCATAATCAGAAATGTCTACGCATTTCTCGAAATGGGATATGCTATATATACTAGAAGGTCATCTAAACGACAGAATTTGCTGTAAATAATTTATAATCAAATTATCTGGTTCAGTCCATCTCTGACGTAGAAACTCACATTCTGTTTAATTTCAGTATGGAATACACACTGTAGAGCCCAGGGACCGGGCCACTGGCTGGCTGGCTGACATGCGTTCAGCTTTAGTGCTTCCCGTTTCAAGTGACCAAGTCAACAGCTGGCACGTAAGCACGGCACGAATTTTAAATTAAAATACTTTTGCACTTGCGCTTGCGTTTTGAAAACCGAAATTAAGTTTGCATTCCGAAATGCTTTCAATGTTCTTCAAAATGCAACTTTCATTATTAAAGTGCATTTCGGTTTCTACAACTGGGCTTGGGCATGGGTTCGGGTTCGGGTTGGGGCCTGCCCCCTGTCCGAACGTTTGCCGCAAGGCGAAAAGCCACAGCGGAGCAAAAGGAACAGCAAACTCCCACGTCTGCGTTTTTGCGCTTTTTGCTTTTGTTCATTTTTAATATGACTTCTCTGGGTTTGGGCGATTCGAGTCGAGTCTGTGGAGCAGACCGAAAGTTGCGGTTTAGTTGCACTTAAATTATTGCATTAAGGCCAAGTCCTTGAACAGCAGCAGCAAAAAGGGAAAGAAAGTCAGCAATGGGAAGGATTGGTTGCAAATGGCAATCAAATAATTTGCGGTGAATGTACTTGCATTTTTCTTAAATGCCTTGAAAAATAAATCAACCAGCAGAGAACCAAATAACAGAAAGTGCAGCTTTTGGGTCACCCTAGGCAATATTTGTGGCAATTGAAAAACACCAATTAGCCCAGCCTTAGAGGGTCGGATCTGGCTTATCTATAGATGGCTCATCACTAAAAAGCCTACTTCCCCAGCACACAAATGGCAGGCAATAAATCAATGACAGTCACACCGACCGACACACCGACTCGAGCACGGACACTGGGCTAGCTCAAATAACATGCCAAAGGGGTTACAAGTTCTTGCTATAGTAATAGTAGTTAAGTAATCATGACCAAACTGTGTCTAAGCTGAAGTTCGAGCCTAATATTGTCTTTCATCTACGAGTACTTTAAATGTATATAAATCTACATATATATTCAGTTTTCAATTAAACAAATATTTTCTAATTTGTAATTCGCATAATATCGCTGTAACTAACGAGAGTGACTCTCAAAACGTAAATCGAACTGACAGCGCCATCTATGACTGATTTGAGCAGTGCTGCCAGATGTCTATATCTGTCCTATATTTTTCACAAAGCGGTACAATGGTTCCATGCATTGGGTAAACGTTTAGTGTGTGTACAAACCAGCCCAAACATTTCGTCAACGGCAACCGTTATGATATTTCTTTAAAGTACTTTGTGCTGTGCATATTGTTAGAGCCCGTCTTTGGTACAAAGTCTTCTTTCGCTTATAGTTTTTGAAGCTGCCTTAACACTTGCAATGTTTTCCTTCGACAGAAATTTTACTTCTTTGAAATAGTTTTACCCATCTTTCATAATATTCATTGGGCTCTCTCAATAGCGATTTAATTGTTTGCCGCGTGATCTTCTTTTGATGATGATGATGAGGTGCAAATCAGCATCAAATGAGAAGCGTCATATCACAGCGGAATCCCTTTGTCTACTCTACCGATCACAACAATGTATTCGATGCGATTATGGCCACAAAATTATGGCGCCTTCATGGCCCGTATGTAGATGGTCCGATGTATTCCACAAACTTTATGAACACAGCTTCGACATCGCTTATCTCATCAAGTCAAGGGCCTGAAATGCCTCCATTCGGCGTTGTCGTCGATCCCGGTTCTCCTTTGCTTTCGCATATCTTCTATATGTCGCCGGCCAAGAATTCCGGTTGTAAGTAGACAACCTCATACTTTTCGCATTCCCCAATATATTGCAGCGATCTTGTTATGACGATCATGTAGATCGTATTTGGGTCCCATTTACCTTGCCTTGCACCCGGGAAGTGCCAGACGTCAAAATAAATGATGCGCAAGCCGTCGCCGTCTAGCTGCAGTGTGAAGCTTTTATATCCTTGCTGTACTCCTTATTCCTCTTCCAATCCCAATGTCACTTCACTTCATAAAAGCTTGCTAAAGATATTAAGCTGATACTTCATATGGAGACCAATATCTTTATTAAGTGAGCTCGAGGTCAAGTGAGGAAACGCCAACATATTTTTTCGGTTAAAGATCATTTTTATATTGAAGTCCAATGCACAAGCAAACTTATGCCGCTTCTCACCAGGTAACAAAAATCAGCGTATAATCAGAATTTATTCTTCAGACGTTAGGCTTTTTAGCTTTTCAGACAGAGCGCTGTGTTTCGGAGTCGCCTCATCAGTTACATTTTTAGCACACATGCCACATAAAAGGGAGTTGTGAATTGTAAATGCCTCTTATTATGCTTCTCATAAGTTCTTCTTAAATATCAAGATTCATCTGTTATATATGTAAATTGAATATACATTTTTATACCATTCACAAAATTGTATATTAATTTTGTCAAGAAGTTTGCAAGGCATAGAAGGAAGCGTTTCCGACCATATACTGTGTATATATTCTTGATCAACATGACAAGGGGAATCTATATAACCATGTCCGTCCGCCTGTTTCAACACGAAGATCTCTAGTTGTCCAGATCGGACAACTGTATCATATAGCTCCCATATAATCGGTTATTCCGGAATGAACACTTAATAGCATAACTTAATAGCCCCACGCCCACCGTCCACATTTTATCTAGACCGATTATATATTTACAATGTGAATGGTATATAAGCTTCAGCAATCCGAAGCTAGCCTTCCTTTCTGGCTTTTACATGCTTTTAAAACTTTGCAGATGATGTGATATTTTTTTCAAGATATTTGTATTTGATGATCTTTCCTTATAAAAGTACACAGTTCTGCATGTATATTTAAGCGTCAAGTACAGGATGTTAACATCCTTCTCTTATTCAAAGTATTCTCGATGAAGATGAATGTATTTCAGCTGAATACACTTCAGGAATCACTTTTGTCACTTAAATACTTCTGAATTGCAATGTCGGTTTTGGGGCAGATGATTTTCCTCAATTCTCAGAAAACTTCAGGCATGCTCTTCATGCATGCATAGAATACCTTTTTGGCTACATTGATGAATATATTTATAATAGAAATTAAATTGAAATTCAAACATAATATTTAACAATTGAAATGATCATTTTTATTTAAGCACTTCAAACTACATACAAAACAAGAAAAATTTAAAATCTAAAAAAATATTGAAGTTAAAATTTGGTATTAAAACAATCAATTGCTTAATTCTTTTTGTTTTTTATTGTTCACCCACAGAATAATTTGTTTATTCAAATTAGAAAATGTTACGATTACAATTAAATGTACATTTACAATTATTTACTTGACTTACATATGAAGATCATGTTATGTAGGTTGATTCTCGTAACTGCATAGTGAGCGGATCCCTGCACTATTTACACACTCTTGTATATATTTATGTATGTAGTATGTACATGGCTTAAAAACATTTGTATGTATATGTGTGTAATTTGTTTAGCTTTGCGCATTTATAAAGACCCTATTTGCTTGCATGTTTATGTATTTATGTATATATATATATGTGCATTATACTAAGTTAATTTGTATGAACACGTTACAGCTAGAACTTAAAGCTAAAGTTTAATATAGAATTTGTATTTGCTTTTGCATTTGTTAACAATTGGATTTCTTTTTAGTTTTTTTTCTTCTTTTTTTAGCAACTTTTTGAACGCGCTCCAAAGAAATCAGAATATATGAATAAATTAGAGAGCAGAATAGACTGAAATACTCGTACAAAAATGCAAAAATTGCTTTTCCTGTGTGGCTCAGCCACATATTACAATTGGGAACTGAGAACTCAGAGACGCATAAACGCATAACTCGATGGAGCGATAACATTGCAACAACTTGCCCGAGACCCGAGGCCTTGTTTCATAAACAACGGCAACACTGCAACAGCAACGGCAACAGCAGCAGCAGCAGCAGCAGCAAGAGGTAGCCACTGCTAATGCACAAAATCGTTGGTTATATAATGCTGTGGCTCCACAATCACACTTGTATAATGGGGCGTTGTAGCCACTGCAGCAGCTGCAGCAGCAGCATTTACGCTCTTGAAACTCTCAGCAAAGTCACTTACAACGCGCTGCTGCGGCTGTTGCTGGTGTGGCATGCCATACTGCTGTTGTTGCTGATATTGTTGCTGTTGCTGTTGGGATTGCAATTGTTGCTGATGTTGCTGCTGCTGCTGTTGCAAGTGTTGCTGCTCCATAAGGTGGTGTTGCTGCTGCTGTTGCGAACTGTTGTCGGAGAAATAGCTCAGCTCAAAGTTGTGACTCAGATCGCTGTAGGTTGTCTGGGAGGGCGAGGTGCCATTAACAATGGAGGCATTGCCCGTTGACAACTGACGCTCGCTCTCCGAACTGCTCGAGCAGCTGTTCGAGTTGGCCGAGAAGGGGCGTATCATGGACGTGGCCACGTCCACTGTGGCATCGTAGTCATAGTAGAAGTGATTGTTGTTGTTGTAGTAGAGAGTGCCCGTTGTAGTGTCGGGATATTGCATTTCCGCGGAGTAAACACCGGATGAGGAGGCCGAGGCAGTGGATCCACCACCAGCACTTGAGCCAGCACCGGCGCTGCTGCTTGAGCTGACCACCAGGTCATTGAGCGGTGGATATAGCTGTGTATAACTCAGACTATCATGATCCAAGCCTGCCTGCTGCTGTTGCAGCTGATGATGCCACACGCCATTGTTGTTGTTGGTTGGCACCGGGGTGATCGCATTCGGTGGCGGTGGCTGCACGGATAGCGGCAACTCCGGCTCAAAGTACGGGTCCAGCTTGGGACTAGCGCTGAGTGCCAGACTGGCTGGCGTACTGGGCGTCGGCTGTTGCTGGGCGGCGGCACATGGAGTCGGCACACTGGTCGCGGCAAGGGCAGCGGTTGCAGAGGCGCTTGCGCTGGCCGCTGCCACAGCTGCCGCTTGAGCCGCCGGCGAGATGGGCTCACGCTTCACCACGCCCGTCTGAATCTCGTTCAGCACCAAGTCTTTGACCTCTCTTTCGCTCAGCACGTAGTTGACGCTCACAATGAACACCTCTCGCGAGGAGCGTGAATTGTGCACCAGCGTTGCATACGATTGCACCCAGACCCAACCGCCGCCTTTGGTCAGGAAGCGATAGTATTTGGTGGTTACTTGTCCTTTGTACAGCACTGTGGAAAGATAGGTAAGTTAATCTTCTGCATGACAACTGGCCGACTGTGTTCTTACAGATTTGATGGGAGCAGCGCATGGCCATTATGTCGGTGGCATGGATGTACTGATAAAGCGTCTTCTCGATGAGGTCCTGCGGCTCGTAGCCGGTTAGCTGCGATACCCTGCAAGCAAATAAACCAAAACCATTAACTGTTAGATGAGTGTTGACTGTTGCTTGTTGAGGCTGCGCAAACAATCGCCAGTTTCCGCGCTTTCTTTGCTTATTTAAACAATAAATACGCTGGGTGTTGCCGTATTTGGCTGGTTGCTTTACTTTTGTCAACTCCAATTCAATTATGCAGAAAAAACAACAGCTAGCGCACAAAAAATAATAAAAATAATAATAATACAAAAAGGGCTGCTTTTCCCACTTTGGGGTTGCTCAACGCCAAGAGAATGTGTGCGCAAACGAGATGGCACGCTGATGTCGCATCGTGGGCAACATCATGAGGGTAATTGAGTGACAATAATGTCAGACAAAGTGGAACTGGAAGTGGGTTGGGGGCTTGGGCTTTTCTACAGGCACTTACAGGCCGGGCCGCCTTCTTAGAAAGCCCGCCCTTCCTTCGCCCTCTGACAATATGGAGCACACAATACGAGTACACAAAGCAAAATCAAGCTCAAGTGGGAAATGATTTGTTTTCCCTTTTGTCATGTCGCCTCAACTTGCTTACATTTCTTCTTTTTTTTCTCCGCTTTGTTAGCTTTGCCAACATCATCTTTTAGGGTAGGTTGCAGAGAAGTTTTTTAATAGCATTGCGCTGGAACAGAGATCCTTCTCTGTTTTTTTTGTTTTTGTTAGCTGGTGAATGGCAAAGGAAACGGCCTGCTTAAATATTTGCCTAGTGTTAAATGTACAGACAACAAAATGGAAACAGAAGGCTTTGTTACATTCTACTGGAGGTTATATTTGATTATGAAGAAAGCTAGTAATTTGAGAATTTATAATACCAATGTAATGGCAGCACACTTGGCTCATGCTAGAATCTAAGGTAATTTTATATAGATTTTTTTTTAAAGTTCTTGAAAGTAACTACACCATATATATTCTGAATACATACTGAAAAATTTACCTGTACAGAAATTCCTAAGATTTTTAATAAACATGAGAGTCATATAAATATAGCTAAGGATACTTCAGTTTCAATTTTCAGTTTCAAACAAAGTTTCCGAACGCGTAATAAGGAAGAGAGCGACGAAAAGCAAAAGGCTGGCGAAGGTGACAGGTTCTTCACCTTTCTCTGTGTTTATTTTGTTCTTGTAGGGTTGGTTGTGTTTTGATTCTGTAACATTTTCAACTAATTACTTTCGGAGCTTGATTGTTACGTATATTATGGTTTTGCCTCAGCACATTCAACTAGAGTAAATAGTGAGTGAGGGGTCTTGTGAATGAACCTGGCTTAAATTTTGTGTACTTTAGTGGGACCCAGAGCATCCCCGGATAAATTTCGTAGTGTACTATAAACGACAGCTATATGAAATAGTCTTAATATCGTTTTACCAGCTGACTATCAAGCCATGGGAAACATTTCAGATGAAATAGAGAATAGTTTGCTTAGGGGTAAAGAAATGACAGACACATGGATCTATTAGCGCGGCTAAACATGTATAATATCTCAGCCAGTGTACAAAAACGAAGGATATATAACTGCCTTTCCCACACTGAATCGCAAATATCTCAAATCACAAATATCTATAAATACAAAAACCTTACCTTGCATCGAAAAAAATCAGTTTCATATCCAACTTTGCCCGAAACATGAACATGTTCTGGTGCAGTTTTATTTCTGTGATGGCAGATGAAGGCAGCGAGTGACCCACGGCCACTAGGCCGAGATTTTGTATCAGACTGCCTTGGCCATCGCCGCAGTCGGGATAAATGCGCGCTTTCAGATAGCCGGAGCAGTGTATCACCTGTTTGAGAGTTTCAAGTCGTTAGCAAAGTTGTTGCTTAAGCAAGATTAGATGGCACTCACTTTGAAGCCGGAGGTTGTGAGGCCCGCATTGCGCTTGGCCAAAACACACTTCATGCGCAGGAAGAAGGTCTTCTCGATTTCGACAGTGTGAGAGCCACGATCGTGGCCATAAGACGCTGGATGCTGCACGCCATTTGGACTGCCAATCGGCGTGTGCGTCTGTGCGAGCTGTAGGGAGTTGAGAAAGGCAGCCTGTGGCGTGAGTACAAATTTAAAGAGGTCGGACGAAGACAGAAACAGAAAGAAAGAGAGCGGCAGACATTTGAGAAAATGCGCCTTGCGTATTGGAAATACTTTGTTTACTTACGGGATGCTGATGCATATGCGGATGCAGCGACAAAATGGCATTCATCTCGTCCTGATCATAGCTGTGTATGTACTCGAATATGGAGTTACCTGTCAGCTCCACCTGTGAAAAGGCAAATCAAGAACAACAAACACAGATTAAAGCCAGCTACAGGCAAAGTGCCAATTAATTGGCAGAATAGACTCGAATGCAAAGACAAATTTCAAGCCGCATGGGCTTGGCTGGTTGCCCTGTCCGCTCTTTCTTATTGACTTGCAAATGTAAGTGGTGCCATGCCAAGGATGGCAGGCACCAAAAAGGCCTCTACATTTGCATTAGCAAGGACTCGACAATTTATGCGCATAAATCAAAATGGCAGCAAACGATACTCACCTGACTCAGGCCCAAGTGCACCGAGGCGGTCTCTGAGATGTACATGATTTTGCCATCCGGCGCCACCACAAAGATGAAGCCATCCAGCGTTTGCAACAAATGGGAGCCCAATTCCTTGATGGTTGCCCCTCGTTGCATGGCGGGTGATGAGCCCCAAGCTTCCCCGAGACCTGCAATGATATAATTAATGATATATGCTTTAGTATAGTTTAAAGAAGAAAAATATATTGGATGGATATATTGGATAAGAGAATGTAGTATTTCCCACCATGAGAAGATATTACATACGGAAAACTAGTTGATTTCTGACCTATTGAAAACAAGGTGGAAAATATCCTACTGCAAAATCGAAATCTTCATATAATTTTTTATTCTATATATTTGATTCACACAAAATCTCACAGTTACAGCCGACACACACGTGCGCCCTACTTGCCATTGCTGATGTCTAAATATTATTCCCAATTAAAGTCATTCAGCCCTGTAGGTGGCCCATTCACAGCCACCACAGTACGTCCTTCCCTCACCGACTAGTCCATGTCCATGTCCATTGTGTTTCGTACTTCCTTGCCTTAGCTTGCCTTCGTTGTTTGTTGCCTATTATTAAAATAATTATTTCAATAAAGGCAGAAAAGAAAAGCACAAAACGCCTTACACAATGAAACGACACTAGCATCACTCCCCCGGCCCCTGTCCTGCCTCGCCGCCTCACTTGGTCTGATTGTGCAACCCTCGTTGTCGTTGTCAGCATAAAATAATCTCAACTCCCACACACCCACTGACAGCAGCCCACTGACAGCAGCCCACTGACAGCAACCCACTTCCAGTCGACGCCTCCACCTCCACCTCCGCCTCCAACCAACTTCACTGGTTTGCTCTCGTCGCTCGCTGCTTTTTGAGTGAAACAACAGCCGCCATTGTGTTAGCCTGACTCTGCCACCCCATCTCTGCCTCTGCCTTCACCTCAACCTCTGCCCGTCTTGTTTATTGTCTGCCACTCATTGTTGAGTGGTTTTCCCTCGGTTGTCGTGCCAAACATATGCTTTAAACAAACATCTCGCCTTTTAAACTTGAAAATTGTCGTATGTGTTATGTTTTGTTGTTATGTTTTTGGATGAAAGAAGCTCGCCCAGGATTGCCACGAGGAGGCAGAAATAATAAAGCCCATTGCGTCTACACTGCCAGCATGAATGTCCTGCTGTGAGGATACGTTCTCATAATGAGCGTGCCGGACGCGTGGCTGTCAAACATTCCACATCATTTGGCATAGCCGCAAGAGTAATTCGCACGCCTCTGGCCAGATCGAGATGAAAAGCCAAAGGCGCAAATTGAGCGGCAATTAATTGAACTCATTGGTTTAACTGCGGAACAACTTGAACTTACCATCGGGAAAGACTTGTCGCATTTTCAAATAGGATGTCGTCAGGCGTATGACGGATGCCTTGTCCAGCTGTGATGTAATCGCCGCCGGTAGTGGCAATAATTTGGCCAATTCGCAGAATTCCGTGTTTTCTTTTTCACGTCGCGTGCGTGCAGCATTTTTGCTTTTCTCCTTCATGGCACACGTTTTGGCTATATCTGTAATAAATAGTTGAAAACGAAAGTCCTCTTTTAATATGAGTGATGCATGGCTAGTTATGTTTTAACAAACGCCTGCCAAGGACACAAACCATGCAATCTGCTCTCGTAGCAATCCTTGCGCACCTTGCGTTGGTTGGTCATGATTTCAGTTTTTGCCCAATCGATGGGCTCACGCACAAAAAAGTAGGTCGAAAATATGTATTTTCCCTGGATCTGGGCTAGCCTAGATCATGTCCTTACGATCACCTGTTCGCAACTGAGTTAACTATATGCCATTGCAGTCAGTTTTATCAATTTTCGAGCAGCTACCTGCCGGAACATAGCTAGCCTAGCCTAGCCGGAACCTAGCTGCCATTGGCCGGGCACATGAACAGGTTTTCCTCCATAAGATTTTCATGAATGACTGAACTGACTCTCGCTCTCTCTCTTAAGCCAATTGACTTTTGCAATGTTACTAATTTGCCAAGATCCTCAATGGAAACCGAAAAACCAGTTCCACTGGCTGATATTGTGCATGTGTGTGTATGTGTGAAGCAAATACAGGCATTCAACAGGTTGACTTTGCCAAACCACAGGAGTTTGACTTTTGTACATAATAGACAAGAGCAGGGATATGGATATATATATAGATATGCGGGCAATGTGCAACCTTTCATGCCAGTCTTACACTCATACACACATGGATACGTTTAACATATATGTAATATGAGTCCGGGTCGACTGACCCACCTACGACATTGCCATCTTTCCATTGATGAAATAGTTTCGAACGTGATTTTGGCGCTGTTTGCAAAATCTATGCCAAAAAGATTCCTGCTGTTTTATTTTCGGCTTCCAGCTTGCTGGAATCGTCTTCAGCTAGGCTTTGACCATTTTTAAACACTTTATGACATTGCTTGGCAGCCACAGAATTCGCACGTAATGGCAAGTTTATTGACATAGGTCACGTACATGCTTGCACCATGCAAGGGTGCGGCATGATTAGGCACCAACATCTGAGGCATTTTTAAGCACAATAATGAAAGTAGGCCCTTCCGAATGGGATGGCAATTCCTCTGAATATGATAAATGAATGAATTCAATACTAAATGGGAGATACGAAATATTCTGGATTTAGATGAAAATCTCGCTTAGATGACATGAGAACAAGGCTGCTGCCAACGAATGGGATATAGTAAACCATTTGTTTGCGCAGTCAGAAAAAAAAAGTACGAATTTCGTACTTCAATCAAGAAAAAATAAGAAAGCTTTCCTTCCCATGTAAACATATAACCGATCTAGATCTGAATGGAGTGCATACAAGGGATACAAGAACCCAAATGTTAGAATTGTATGATTCGCTGTTGGAAACCTAAGCGAATTCCTAAATAGCCGGTTTATAAACCAAATAAGAGATTGCATAACTTTTATAACGTACCCGTAATGTGGTTCATAACTCTTCTCAAAATCAATGGATAATTACGTCCCCGCTCTTCCCCCCTTCCCAACATATTCGTACACTGATTTCGAGCAAACAAATGTTTAGCTTACACAAAAAAAATAGCAGAGTATTTATCTTTAATGGGCCTGGGCAACTGGCACTGGCATCAACGAAAATGGGACATTTGTCAAAAGTCGTTCTGTTTCAGCTGCTTGAACAAATTGGCCAAACCAAGTATACCCCATGCACACGCAGGGTTCAGCCGCAGCTACAGCTACAGGAGCAACAGATTTGCTCAATGATCATAATCCTAAAGAGTGTCGGCTGCTAATCCGCAACTCCAATGTGCCAACATGCGCGTCTGAAGTGCCGCCGAGGTCGTTTGTCGTAGTCCCTTTCTCTATGTTTTGCACAGAAAACCATAAAGAATGAACAGGAAAGAGAGACGCCGACGCCGCTACTCATCAGCATCAGGCGCATTCTCTAGGCCGCTGCGAATATTAGAAATGTCCGTTCCGTGAATGCGGATATTGATATGGATGCGAATGCAGACACCAAAAACAAGGGGCCGCAAAGTCCGGGAAGTAATTTGTAGGCTGTGAAAAGGCAACGTTTGACTATTGTACTCGCATATACTTAGCGGGATGAGAGTCGGCTAATGATTGTTTATGGCCCCTAAGTGGGTCAAAATGGCCAAAGATATTGCTGGTTGATAATGTATGTATGTATATGTTTCAATCACATATCATTGCCCATTACCATGTCGGCTTGGGGATTTTAAGGGAAATGGAAAAAGTTGAAACGAACAGGAAACGAAAAAGCAAGTCATCTTATTAAATATGCGAAAGATGTGAAAAGAAAATAAAAATTTAATATGTCAGTCCAGAGTGTCCAGTAGAACGATACTCTATACATTGAGTATATTCTTTGCGAATCTTAAAGAAATTGAAAATGTAATCTTCAAACATGAAAAGATTGAGGCCCATTTGTATATCTGAAATCAAAAAAGATAGGCGACCTTTGTTGAAATGTCTAATTGAGAGAATTGTAAATCTAGTTTAATGTGGTTGGTTCGTTTGTTCTCGAGTAACGCTATAAAGTTTTGGAAGTTGAATTTCATGTAGTATTATTAATAATATTAGGCGTATTTGTATGACCTATATCATAACTGACTGTTCTGAAAAACTGTCTTACTGTTTGGTGAACAACGCACAATGCAAGCCAGAAGAATTACGATTTCTACAATCCCTTCATACTAAATATATTCCAACTTGTGACTTTCCTTGGAAAGGGTATTAAAAATTCATTCAATAACCTGTTTCATTTTGCGCATTGACCTCAATCTGCTTTGAGCCAAAGAACATAACTTAAAAAATAGAAAAGTTTAAAAATAAACAAAGTATTGCACCATAGACTTATACTACATAGCTTTAGAATAGCAAACGAACATGTAGGAGTTGCTTGAGGCGACAGGTAAGTAGACATTCAAAGATTCCCACGCTGCGAAAAAAAACAGGGAAATAAGAAGCAAAGCCATAAAGCAATTAACGGCATATTGAACGCTGGACAGCGCCTTGTCGCCTCTCCGCTGGGCTGCTGTTAATGTGGGTGTTGCGGCTGCGTGCGGCGACATCCACATTCACAGGTAAACAGCAGCATCAGGAGAAAATACATATGCTAAGCCCGTTGGCTAGTTCTCACGCTCACACTGTCCGCTAGCGGGGATTTCCAATGGGCCAATTGATAACCAAGCGGGAAAAAACACCAAGCACATGTAGTTAGAAATTGCAGGAATTCCTTTAGACTCGAGCGTGTTAAGTGTGAGAAACTATGGTTGTTGTGACCAGGATGAGGCTGCTCACATGTCCTGCGACTCCGTTTCAGGTATGAGGGCATAGATTCCCACACACAACACACACAAGCCAGTACGCGTCCTGGTCAAATATCCATATCAGGTGGAATGGAAATGAAAGCTGCTTGGAAAACTCAACATACGTTTTAAATGTGCGTAGCATATGCCATTGTAATACATATTTGCCAGCACGATAAGACACAGACACACCAGCCAGCCATCAGAATTGGCTGACTGGCTGGTTGGTGGTAGTGGGCGCTGCCACCCAGTCCCAGTCCCAGACCCAAGATCCAGAGCCTCGCACTCTGGCTATGCTCTTTTCTGTTTTTCCAACGCACATGGCGGTTTTATCTTGAAACAACAGTCAACGACAACGATGGGCCTGGGCTGGGCCAACCCCCGCGGGCGGAGGGACGCAAAATTTTAATGCTCAACCCGCGCTTAATTTTCGGATTATAACCCGTAAAGTAAACAGCAACGGCTCTGCCACAGCCGCCGTCTTTGCTGCACATTAACCCAATTTCAATATGCTTTTTGATTTGTTTGCGCGGCACTTTAACATTATCAAACAAAACTTTATGGATATGGCAAACGGTGGCGGGCACCGAGGATCAAATGAGATGGAATGAGAATAGGGGTGAGGGTGAGGCCAAGGGTGTTAGGCATGCTTTTTAATTGCCTGCAAATAACAAGTAACGGCGGCCATAATAACAACAACAACAATGGCAATTTCAACAAGGACAATAGCGGGTACAAAGCTTCGACACTATGTTTGGCTTCCTCGCTCAAATCGAAATCCGCTAATTGCCAAAGATTGTTCTCCCTGTTTTTGTTGTAGTTTTGATTCGGTCTTGCTCTACATGTTAGAACTGCGTATTAATTAGGAGAAGTTCTAGTTTGCGGAGACAGAATTGTTTGAGGATTCGTGGGATCACCATTTCGTATGTTCTTCGTGGCAGGACCAGAACTAGAAGAGTTAATGAAATTGTAGCCTATATGGCTATTAAATTGCTGTTTGATTTTATGGTGTAGGTGAACTCTAAAATTCTACCTGCAAGTAGATCAAAATCGATGCGCAGGTTTGTATGGAAATTCCCCATATCTGAGGTGCAAAGCTCTAATTTGTTATGTATTTTAATAAGATTCGAAAAATGATGATTCATTAATAAAAAACAAATAATATCATTGTATCTTAGTCGTTTTTTAATTTCAGTATGATCCATTGGATAAGCCGGCGACATCACGCCCCTTGAATAGGAAAAAGGGACATTTATGTAGAAGAGAAACGCAGGAAGAAACTTCCATGCAATTATACAAAGGTATACTAACATGTTTTCAACAATTTAGGAAAATGGATAGATCTTTAGTTACATTTAGTTACGGATTTCTAACGTTTCAGGCTCCTTATTGCAGTGCAACACGAAACTTTATTGATCATTGAGTTACGGATTAAATAAATATAAAGTTTCAGGCTCAGTGCAACACGCTGTATAAAGTATTGATGTATTGGTGGTAGTTTACATCTACACTGATAATTACATAGTTTCATCTCTGTTGAAAAGTAAACAAAAATCATTATAGGTTATTATAAATATTAAATTAATGACTATTACTTTGTGAAACGATAATGCCATGCTCTTTTCAGCTTTTGAAAACGCTCACTTCAACCTCAATCAATATTTAATAACCATAAATCCGTCCACATCATATTGGCTTAGATAAATTACTACTAAAAATGTTCATAAATCATGCAACTAAAACAAACTAACAAACTTTGTACGTACATCTATTTTTTAAATGTTCTAAACAAATTTCAAGCTCAATGCAAACAATATGACCAAATCAAAGTGTCAATGAAGCAAGAACAAATAAACTGAAATCTGAAAACCCAAAATATATACACACACACGCACACAAGTACGAACCAATAGCAATTCGAGCCAATCGACTACCAACAATAATCGTAATCATAATCACAGCAACACAACATCATAATCATTATTATCATTACAATATTTTCAAAAATAATTATGCATGGATTGTATTTGTATTTGTTAAACAAACAGAGCTCCCAGCTACTGTTTCTCAGTGCACCCGGACTCCTATAACCCCCTTCCCCCCAACCGTTCCTCAAGCCCATCACACCATCACACACACATTCAGATTCATACAAACAAAGCGAGCAAATACGCAAAGCGATGAGGCGTTGGAAATGCGAAAGTAAACTTTCAAATAAAATACAACAGCACCAAAAATAACAACAAAAACGGCAACAACAATTGCGGCAGCAGAAAAATGTGTATCATGATGACGACGGCGGCTGCGGTGGCAATGGCAACGGCAGGCAAACGGCGGTAACACAACAGCAACAGCAGCCAGCTATAAATACGGAAAAACTCGAAAATATCACGTAAAATCGATCAACAATACAAACTTGCAACCGAAATGGGCCCTGGGGTCGGCATCGGCATCAGCATCAAGAATCCCATAGCCGTCATAGAGAGGCAAATCAAACAAGTCAAATGTCCGACAGCCAACAGCCGGCTAGCGGGCGAAACAAGCCAAAGTGGCAGCAACCAAGGGTCAAATCGATAACCATAATTTTATAGCATAGCCAATGCATACAAGCTCCCTTTTTTCCTCCAGCTCTAGGTGTATGCCTATGTCCACCGCCAGCGTAGTGCGTTCTTATGGTCAACATGTGTGTGTGTGTGTGTAAATGAGTGTGTCCATCTCACCTACGCGTAAATACCCAAACAACCTCCATTATCACTTACAACTTTGGTCTCAGAGCCACCTGGTTATTGTTGTCATTGTTGTTGCGTACTACGTGATGTTCACTATATATTTGAATTTGATTTTGAACTTGCTCTACAACGGCAGCAGGAATAACACCAGCAATAACAACAATGATAATGCCGCCGTGTGTGTGACTGACTACCAATGCTGATGGCGGACACTGAGCAAATAGAAGGCATGAAAACAGGTAAATAGCCAGACTGGAACAACAAGGCAAACATGCAACACATATATGTACATAGTTGTAGTTGGGTAAATATTATCAAAATATTTCCCAGTTGGGCACTATTCTGAAAAGCTTTCGCTATATGTGCATAAATATGTGTACATGCAAGTATGTACATACATACATATTTGTTAACCAATATAAAACTGAAAAGCTTTAATTATAGTACAAGATCAACTATTTGAAACTCCTTTGAAATCATACACTTACTTTACATATCTATCGTTTGGCGTCTTTGATTCCAATGCCAGAGAAAAGCTTATCAAAAATTATATGATTTTCAGGATCTTGGGAAAGTTAATAAAAAATAGACAAGCAAGAAAGCTGCAGTCAAAATTGCGACTATAAGATACCCGGTACTCAGCTACTTCATATCGTAGTAGTATAGCAAGAAGATATATACTTTATGGGATCGGAAACGCTTCCTTTTGCATGTTGCACGAATACTATTTACTTGTTTACTCTACTAGAGTACGAGTATACAAATGCATATGTATCTACTTATTATACCTGAGTATTGTCCACAATCAATATCTTTAAGCTATCAGAAGTCTATTAAATCAAATCCACTTTAAAGTAATCTAGCTTTCTGAATCCAATATACCTATTTAGGTACTTTCATTGTTGTACCTTAAACAACTACTAAGATAAGACGACATTACTTTTTCCTATTAAGGGGATTTGACATTGCCCGCTTTCAAATTGATCATTGAATCATAAAATAAATAAACGGATGACGATTTATAAGCATGTGTCTATATATGGATGCGAACATTCTGCTGATCTACCCATATCATAGCCCACATTAGATGTGCTGACTATATTTGTGATTTAGCTATCATAAGAGAAGACACGCTCATATGAAAATACATATGTTCTTCAAACGCCATTCCTCCCGCTTCGTGGTTCAATAAAGTTTTTCAAATGGATATGTATGAATTACAGCAACCATCTTATATATAATCCCATATAATACTATGTACATATAATCGATTTTGACCCTTTTCAAAATTGCATCACTGAGTTCGCATCAAGTTCTTGCAATCAAATCATTCAATTCCAAGATATTTATATATATATATATCCATTTCACATTTTATGATATCGGCAACTGACATAACACAAGGTGTAGCAACAACAAAAACAACAAGCGCTACGAAAACAACAAGAACAATATCCAATGCCTCAGCCGCTCGGCTAGGCGTTGTATGAAACCAAAGTATGGTTGAGAAAAAATCAATACAAAGTCACGTTTTAGAGAAAATCACGTTTCATTAGATACCTATGCCATATCCACTATATACCTTACACATACACACATATACACAATGAATTTAAATTCCATTGTTGCTACAATTTCATTTTATGTAAGCGAAAAAAAAGAAACTAAAATAAAAACTCGTCATTGAATTTACTTTTCGTATTGTTTCTAAACAATGCAGGCAGCCATATTTAATAGTTCCATTTATATACATATATGTACGTACGATATACATAGTATATATGTGGCTTTACATACAATACCATAACACAAGCTCACCTTGAAATTTACGACAGTTTTCACTTTATTATCAAGGTTGACATTTTGTTGAATGCTCTTTAAAAATAGAAGTGGTCCCTTCTAATGGTGTTTAGTTTGTGGGGTTTAGGGTCTTATGGGGGGATGATGATCAACGCACATAAAGATACTAAGCATATTTCCTAAATAATAGCGTGGCCTAAGTCCTTTTAAGTCGAGGAATTTAGTTCTGTGTTTAATATGGTGTTGACATCTTTGAGACTCTTTGGAGGTAAAATTGAGATTAGGAGAGATTGAAAAGGGGTGTAAATAATACATGTAAGAAGGGTGGCAGTTGAAAAATTGTATATAAGTACATATATTTAGACGAAAATATATATAAGTGGATTGCTTATGACTTTCTAGCATGTTCGGGTAGATAAATATGTATATTTAGAGTCTCGCTATTCATATCTCGCAGTATATTATAAAAATTGGATCCCATACAAATGAAATTATGATCAACCAAGCATCTTATTTAAAACCTGAAACTATTAATGCAGAAAATAAATTGGACTTTTATATTACAGACATATTTGGGACATCATATTTTACATAAGGCTCTATTAATATTATATTTTTTAAATGTCAACGAAATTCAGCAACAAGATAACATCTAAGATAGTGAAAGGGGTGAGAACAGCTCTAGACAAACTAATCGAAAAAATGAGATTTACCATAGAATGAGTCCCCGGGCACAAGAGCATCCCGAGAAACGAGGTTGCTGACAACCTAGCGAGAACAGGGGCGGCAAGTTCTCTAATTGGGCTGGAACCTTATTGTGGAGTTAGCGATCATACAATAACAGAACATACACTAAGAACTGAGGAAACTAACACACGACTGCTGAGCTGAATACAGACACCAGGAGTTAGACAATCAAAGTTCTTAATAACCCGTGGGGAAAACCCCCATTCGAATTCAGACTGGACTCAACTGGACACTGTAGACTGATGTGACTTACACAAATTTGGCATATCAGATGGTAAACTATGTCGTTGCTGCAACAGTGGGGAAGCAACCTCAGCGCATATGCTTCGTGAAACCTCCTGGAAATGTTCATACTCCAGCCGGAGAGCATCATAGCCTTGAATCCAAGCAAGATACTCACAATCGTGTAGTATATTGGATTACTGGAAGAGCTTTAGGATATAAGGAAATAAGGGACCTTGAACTCTACTTTAAAAATACGACTTTTCGTACTTCCCATTTAGTTCCCCAAGCTAAAATATATTAATTCTAAATTTATTCAATATTTCTAAAAACTTAGGTCTCTACTTAAATTAGACAGCAAATGATTGCTGGGAAACTCAACTAAGTTCTAAGTTCTAACAAGAGGCAACGTGTTCGTCTAAACAATGCAGCCAAAAATTACAAAATTAAGCGGATTTCCTTGCTAGAAGTCAAACAAGCACAGAGATACACAAATGTCAATATACAAACTCACACACGTGCACGAAGTCAACGAGTAGAGCCCCAGACAAAAAAAATCTCAGCTTTGAACATCCACATCAAATTTATGAGAGACGAAAGAATTTAAAAGCATAAAATCCTAACAAAGACCAAAAACTAAACACAACAACAGCAAGAACAAGAACGGCAAGAGCAACGGGCACAGGAAACAACAAGCACTTACAGTACAATGCAAACAAGAGCAACAACAACAACAATAAAAACAACAGCGACAGCGGAAAAAGAAAATGGTGTCTCAGGCAGGTAACATTAGAAAGATATTAGGGCCGATGTACGGTTCATTCACCGTCTATATATATATATATATATATGTATATTGCAATACGTCTGCGCTGCTGCTGTTGATGTGTGTGTAACAACAGGAAAAAAAACTGGTTTCCCAATACTTGTACACGCACACACACACACACACGCAGAGCCATAAGTGCGAGCGAGTGAGCGAGAGAGCGGGAGAGTACAAGGCATTACACAAATACAAATACGAGTACGACGAGTACACAAGCGCAGGCAAACGGCAACAACATCTCATTGGCTGACTCGGCGCGCGGTGCCTGGAACGCCAAACTGGAAATGTCATGTTGTGTGTGTGCGTTTTGTATTTGTATCGCGCCTGTCTGTCCCATCGTCTTTGCGGCCGCCGTTCCGCTCCGCCCACACAGCACCGCTTAATTGTTGTGTGCAACGTCTGGCAACGCCTTAATAATTGTTATTTGAGTTTCATTTTGTTGTCACTGTAACTGTGTGTGTGTGTGTGTGTGTGTCTGCATGTGTGTTTGTGTGTGCCTTTTACACTCCATTAGCGCGCATTTTTGGCATTCGAGTTTTTTTAGCTTTCTCTTTCAGCCCCTTTTTGGACATGATGGGGATGGCGATGGCTAACGATGTTTATAACATTGCTTGTCGCTTTTTCTGTATGTGTGTGTGTGTGCATGTGTGTATATGTGAAGCTCTTCCGGTCGCCTGTGAGCGGCGCGCTTGTCAAAAAATTCAATGTCAGTTCTGTCAGTTACAACGTCTGCGTGTATGTGCTTGTGCTTGAGTGTCTTCTTCTATCTACGATTGGCCACCATTTTTATTTGCAATAAAACGAGTGCAAAGCGGCTACGAACTCGTACAGCACAAATCTTTAAACACTCATAAACATTTTATTTCCTTTTTTTGTTTCAGAATTTTTAACTGCTTGGCATTTTTATGTGCGCCATAAAAATGTAAATGCTTATTTTCTGGGCCTCTTCTTGATTTGAATCTGTACGCTTTTAATATTCGTTTGTCAATAAATGAAAATGAAATTCATTAAAAAATGTTTATTATAAAAACAATGAGCAAAGAGTCCTGTTACGTATAAGCAGTTTATGCTGCAAGAGGTGTAAATAAAACATATATTAATTTTAAGGCTGGGTTTCAGAAATGAATATGCGAAAAATTATTTCAAACACATCTTCCCGTTAGCAAAACTTCAATCTGCCTGACTTTGAGAGATGAAGCGAAGGTTCGCGCTTACAGAGAAAACGAACCTTAAAGTTCCAAACAAAATTTTGCAAACTTTCTATAACAGAAAATATGTTAAAAGTAAAAGTATCAGCTATAATTTAACTCCTTTTATAAAAAAAATATCATTTTTACCAGTATATATCCGGATTCTAATTCTGGTACTTTTCAGGAACGCTCAACGAATTTCATTTATTCTATAATTTGGCTCTTTTAAATGTATCCAAATGGCAAACTTCATTGTTCTTCGTAGAGGACAATAAAAGTGGAATGGCACTAGAAACACTATAAAAGTGTAATACAACTAGAGGCGTCCTTTCCGCTCACTTATCACCTTGAGCCTGCTAACATTAAAAAGTTAAAAGTCAGATCTATTATGAGACAGAGGTTTTTATGAAACCAACAAAAAAAAATGAGAGTCCAAGCTGACCAGGCGTGGCTTTATGGTTAGATACTCTTTCAAGCAAAATTTTTTAAAATTGATATATATATATATATATATATATATATATATATATATATATATATATATATATATATATATATAGCATCTGCTTCATAAACACAACTCCAGTTCACATTCATTCTTTGATGAAATCTTTGTTTACTAATTTTTCACTGTTTGCCACACTTCATCGCTGACATTGTAATTTAATATATTTTAGGCATTATTCAACATGCACTTTGCCACATAGATGACGATGGCCTCAAAACAGTGGCTTGCTGCTCCGCACAGTTAAGTGCTTACTTTTAGCTACTACTGTCAACACAGCAACAGTCACGGGCACAGACACTTTCGCATGTCCAAAGCCAGGAGCAGAAACTGAAGCAGAACTTTGCCAGAACTCGGCCGCCTCGTGCGCCGCACATGGCTAAACGTCTGCTGCCTGTCGCCGGGTCAGACAAAACAAATCATTTTGGGGCTACTGAAGGCAAACAAAAATTGCAAGTAAAAAAAAAAATCAAAAAAAAAAAACAAGACTTCGAGACACTGTGAAAACAAACAGTAGCTGTAGCTGAATCGGGACAATGCAGCTGCAGGCGATTTTAGTCGCTGACCAATAAATGGCAATGATTACTTTTTGGATCCATCTCATGTGGCGGCTGCAGGCTGCATTCCCGATGAAGTTGCAAAACGACCGCGAAATCGTAAATTATACCACATAAGACGCGCGCGACGACGTTGGCCACTGGTCACTGGGTGCAGTGCGGTTTTGACTCTGGCTCGGATTCGTACTGGAGCTCGGCCACTCGCTGCGGTTTCTCGGTTCTACACTAAGCTGACCGCAACTAAAATGTTCGAGCCAGCCGCCGTCCACCACAACGACGCTGCCGCTGCTGCTTTGCTCTCTGCTCTGCTTCAGTTTTGATTGGCTTGGGGATTGGGGCTCAGCAGCATTTCCAATGTCGCCTTCGTTGCGGACAATGTCACATGCAATGTTGTTGCTGTTGTTACTGTGATTGTTGGTGCTGGGGCCAATGGGTAACGTAAATAAACAAACATGCGGTATGACCGTGACTTGTGCGCAGCTTGCAAAAAAAGCTGTTTGCATTTCTCTTGAATTGCTGCGCTTTCTTTGACTTTCTTCTTGAGCTGCAATGCTGATCCAAGCACTATAGAAGGCGACTCTCAAAGTTATATAAGTTGCAAACAACAGCTGCAGCTGACCCCCGAAATTGATACACAGACACAGATACACTGTACTGGTACACTCAGACTAAAAAATTTGTATTTTTGTTGGGAAAACTTCGGAAGCACTATTGTTGGTTCTCCATTGTCTTCCGATTTCGAAGCGTAACTGATCTGAAAGCAGAAACGCTTTCCTAACATATTCTTAAGAGTTGTATGTTTATAGTATTATAGGATTCTATATCGATCTAATAATTTATAATCAGCTAAATATTGAAGACATTAAGAACTTTCAGAACCATTAAGGACACAAATATGTCTGCCCTTCCTCCTTTCAATAATATCTTTCTACCCCCTCGCCTACCAAACACAACTGCATTATCCACCCATCCACCAAGTATTTCTCATTATTCTCAGTGTACATGTTTTGAGAATATTTTTGATTTCGCTCAGTGTACTTATACAATATAAAATTTAATACTTAATAGGAAATTGTTGATTCAGCAATTATGATTTATTTTTTATTATGCTTATCATTGACTGACTTCGTTATTGTTATATTTTTGGCACACTTTGGACTTGCTTTATGTCATTCATTCATTCATCGATCGACTTATGGCCGATCACGCTTAATATCTTTTACCTCTTGTCAGCCGGCCTCGCGGCACGTGTTCTCGATATGTTGTTGTTGTCGATATATACTCGTACATAGTATTTGGACGTATTGCCTTTTTTCTGTTGCCGTCTCTGACAATGTTTTGGCTCGTTTTCGTTGTCATTTGCGTTGATGTTGTTGTTGTTGTTGTTGACACTGGCGTTGATGAGCTAATCGCCTATGACGTTCATATTTTCTTGCACGCGCAGCACAATTTTAGCGCTCAGCTGTGCGGATGGATGATGACGATGGTTGGTTGATTGTTGTTGTTTTTGTTGTAATGTAAGATTTGCGGCTGCTACTTGCCGTTGGTGTTGCAGTTACTTGTTATCAACGGAAAACGTGCAACGTGAAACAATTTTAAATATTCTTTATATATATGCCACCTCCCGAACGGCCCCTTCAGTTGTGATTAATTGTGATTCATGCATTGGCGCCACTTAAGAGGCTTGCTACAAATATCATTTTGATAAGTGCTAGCTGATCGAAAGGGTAGATATGTATGTACTTGTAGGCTAATGATCCAAAAGTATCTTTAAATAACTGCACTAAAAAAAAGTCTTTCAAAAAGTAGCGAATGTTCACAATAGTACTGTACTGTAATCCCATTTTTTCTTATAAGGTGAACGATGTTCGCGATTTCAGAAAGGGCTTTTGCTCTCACTTCTCGAACGCTTTGGGATTGTTATGATATAGGAACGTTCTGGTACACATAAAGAATGATGTGTGCTCATTCTAAGAACGTTTTGGATCAATTCATGAACGCCTTCGAATCTCAGCCTTCTAAAGAAAACAACAATCGTTCTCATATTAAGAAATAGCCGTTTGTTCTCATTTTAAGAACCGTTTGTTCTTATTTTGTAAACTATTTGTTCATATTTTGTGAACCATTTGGTTCTCACATTTTGAGAACCATTTTGGTCTTCTCACAAACTTAATAATAATAACAATCCCAATTAAGTCATGCTCCAAAAATAATTTGATATGGACTGAATAATATAACAAAAAAACACTTTATATATAATATATTTGAGACAAGTGAGATCTTTTCGATCATTATATACTTTTTACTTCAATGCATCATTGAAACAATTCTGAAAACGAGCATGAAAAGGTTTATTTTGAAAGGCCTCCATTCAAAGTAAATGCAATTAAGTCATGTGTAATATGATTTTTACAATACAAAATGAAAAATTATGATCGAAAGACACAGCCACAAATTGTTATACAATTATACAAATTAAGAAAAACATAAATCATTAAAACTTTCATTTTTTCTTCCCACTTCCTTGCTTCACCTATGTTCATCAAGTTGATTGTAGAAATTGAATATACATGGAATATAAAAGCTATAAAATTTTTGTATTTTATCCTTTTCTTTCCAATATGCTTTTCATTTGTAAGAAACTTTAAGCTTCTTCTAATAAAATTTAATAGAATAAATAATTTTTTGTATTTAGATATTTAGATCGTGATTTCAAAAGATCTTCAGCAATAGATCAAAACACCGCAGTTATGATAGCAAAACCAACAAGTTTCAACTTTCTCATGCTTATATGACAGCCAACCCACAGATCTATATCTGAAGACGTTCGATCACAAAATATGCACACATCATAGGCATACATATAATGCCCAACGATTCTCACATTTTTCACACAAAAATGTTCTAACCCTTTTTCGACTGATGAAAAAAAAACTTACATGTTGTAAGCGCCAAGGACACGGATACAGATACATACAAGCAGTGGCAATGATGGCAAATATGAAACGCATATGCGGGCACTGTTATCCGATAGCGGAATAGCCAGGAACACTCACAAAGAACACACAACAAGGAGCTGGAGCAGGAGTAGAGTTGAGTTGTTTTTTTTTTCCACTTTTTTCAGTTTTCCTTTTGCTCACTTTGGAAACAAAGTTGCCGTTGTGTGTTGTTGAGATCGAACAAATTCGATATCGGTGTAAAGAGTGTGAGTCCGAGAAATGCGATTGCGCGGGTACGTGATCCGAACAATGGACACAGGCTCGGCCCAAGGACTATCTAAAGAGATGATGTTGCCGCTCGTTCCATATAGAAATGTGTGCCACAGAGCAAGAATCGTGTTAGTGCATAAATTGAGACATAAACAAATTGTTGTAAAAATATATAGAATATGTATATGAAAACTACATAGTATATGAGGAATATGCTCGTATAAAAATACTTTTTTCATCATAAAATTGTTGAACTGTTGCGCCGGCTGCTCTGCACGCTTGACTCGTCTTACACGGAAGCTGCTGTTTATCGACAACAACCGGAAAACCCGACGTATCCGTTAGCGGGATCAGCTGGAATTGGGGGCTAAGCGGCAACCAATTGTGGATTTGTGGCAGTGGCAGACATAGACATGGTGGCGGCAGTTGGTAGACCTAGGGATAAAACAAAGACGGCTGTGCGGCTCAATTACACTGGCGATTGAGCATGAAATTGTAATGCCTGATTTGATTTCACGTGACATGGCGACACAGACAGACTGGCAGACATACCCAAACACGCACACACACACACACATATGCAGCCCTACATAGGTATTGCAATCCTCTTCGGCTTGGGCATCTTATGGCTCGTTTTCAAATTGGACACAGACGCTAATTTGCTTGGCGCGCGACACCTTCGATGCCTTCTACGGCCAGAAATTGTGAACTATGTCTGGAACTGGCCGTCATGGTCGCTATTCTGTGCCGGACAAACGCACACCAAGTTGACGACTTGTCGAGCTTGGAGCCTCGATTGTCGATCGTCATCGTCGCAGCATGTTTGTTTGCGCTTTACGCCTGGGTCGGCTCTCTTTTTGACTTCCTGGAAGTATTATAGTAAATTTCTCGCACATCTTTGAGTGCTGTTGTCGCTGTCGACGCCGACTTTGGTTAGGGCTTTGGGCTTGAGCTTTGGCTCGGGTTTCCGTCTCCTCTTGCCAGATTATTAGTTATTATTTTTTGCTTTTCGTCATAAATGTAAATTAGCTATGCGCAATTTGCATATTCTACATTCAAGTCGGAAATGCGTAGGTACCAAACATACACATATATATATGAGTATATATATATATGTTCTTGTAAAAGCCTTCATGTTTCCATGAAAAATCACCCTGTTTTACCAATATTCGGCATTGAAATGAAGGAAATATAGAAATTGTGATTGTAAACTTTGCGTCCGTCTTTGGTCGAGCTAAATTTGTCAATTCTCGGGCACTGAGAGTGAACACCTAGGCAAGAATAGAGTCTTATTTCGGCGATGACTCAACATTGCTGTCAAAGGGTGGGGTTGTAGAGGTTGTTTTCAGGTCTAACACTTTAAATTGAAATAAGATACTGATATAGCATTATTTTAAACTAAATATTGATTAAATTAGCAAGATAAATTTATGACACTTATGAGCTTTTGCGGATATAAAGATCACTACAAAATCTCTTGTGGATTCTTGGAAGTGTGCACCATTGATCTAGTGCATACAGGCAACTTATCTAAGTATATAGATGATAATTCACTTACCAGATCTGAACAGTTTTTGAATATCAAAACATATATCCCTTAATTAACCATCTTTATATATTGAAAGTCATCCTAGCAAGATAAGCAACTTATACTTATATGTACAACTAACACATTGAATAATTTCGGAAGACATAAAACTAAATGTAGGCAGTTTTTTAATCGATTTTAACCACACTTTTAATACATACGGCTTCAATAAAAAATGTAAACTGCATGAGAATAGGATAAGAGAGATATGTCACTGTTATGTTTTAAGATGGAATATCCTGAACTGAACTATGTACAGCGCGGTATAGTCTAACTATCTGTTAAGTGTCAAACTAACGTTAGTTGTAAGTTATCCATGTAAGTTTCCTATAACAAATCGTTCAAACAAATTGTGTATAAGCTTTTCTGTTTCTTATTATACCATTTCCAAATGGTATATTAATTTTGTCAGGAAATATGAAACGCATAGAAGGAAGCTTTTCCGACTAAATAAAGTTTATATCCGTCTATTTTAACCCCAAGATCTCAGAAGTCTTAAGAGCTACAGAGCTGAATTTTTCCAAATGGTTTTTTTTGTCTGCACGAGATTCATCTAGATTGGTCAACTATATAATATAGCTCCCATATAACCCATTTTTTTAGAATGAACACTTTATAGCATAA
Organism: Hirtodrosophila duncani; assembly: GCA_037043425.1. NCBI lineage: Eukaryota > Metazoa > Arthropoda > Insecta > Diptera > Drosophilidae > Hirtodrosophila > Hirtodrosophila duncani. The sequence continues at coordinate 29,084 of JBAMBM010000569.1, forward strand.
CTTTTCTGTCTTCAAAACAAATCCGTCTTGTATCAGTTGCATCCACTCCTTGCAGATCTAGATCGGTTATATATTTACAATGTGACTGGTATATAAGCTTCGGCAAATCGAAGCTAGCCTTTCTATTTTGTTTCATGAATTAGAAAGATCACTAACACTGCTAACTCTTATTTGTATACCCTGTACCTATGGTACAAGGGTTAAAGTTGTTGCAATGTATGTAACAAGCAATGTATGTAAAGTATATATATCCTTGATCAGCATGACAATCCGAGTCGATCCAGCCATGTCCGTCCGTCTGCCCGGATGTATGAAAATCTAGATTTTGGAAACTATAAGAAATTTAGGTAGACCCCAAATTTGGATTTTTATTTTATATAAAAAAACAAAAACAAAACAAGATTATTTTATGTTTTTGCGACGCCCACTTTTTAGGGTGGCCCCCATACAAGTCCACCGCCCACTTTAGAGCTTTTCTTTCATAGCTTTTTTGTTTATGAACTGACCAAATCTGACCAAATTTAGCCCCCATAGATCCAATTTTTTGGGAATTACCACAAAATGTTTTCGTAGGCTTCAAGTCCGTTGACCGAAGTTGATCAAGAGCAGTTTATTAATTATAGGATATTTTACTGCCATGCTTACTTATCAAACTCTTCGATATGCAATGCTTTTAAAGCTTAAAATCTTCATCGATGTTATATAAATTATTCCTATAATCGTGCTTCACCTGATTGACTTCAGACTTAATTTCACACTAAGATACATGTCAACGTTTTTGATCAAGAAAGAAATGCAAATCTTGAGCCAAGTTTCCTACTCCATTTGCATATTAGGTTAAAACTTTAAATTATGAGTATGTATAAATATATGCATGTGTATTATATTCCACCGATCGTAGCGCACGCCGAGTGTCCATAACTTAACCAAAAGCAAAGTTCCATTGACTTATATGCATACACTTTTTATGGGCACTGCAACGGTTTCAGTAGAAAAGTCTGGCTGATGATGACAATGACCGTATCCCATGCAGATCCCAGTTTTTGAGTCTTGGGCGCAATTCGATTTGCTGCTTTTCCCTTTTTCATCATTATTAAAGGTTTCGCTGTTGTTTTTAAATTTTGCATTTGGCAGTCGGGCGTTGCGCTTTATGGTTTTAATACCCTGTACCTATGGTACAAGGGTATATCAAGATTGTGAAAAGTAGGTAACAGGCAGATAGAAGCGTTTCCGATCGCATAAAGTATATATATTCTTGATCTTGATCTTGGGTGGCCCCCATACAAACTAAAGCTCATTTTAATTTTTTTATTTCATAGATCTTTTTGTTTTTCATTCTAAAATCAATCATTGGAACCAAATTTGTGGATTATATATCCTAGAGGCATCTACATCAACTGACTAAATTTAATCCAGATCGGGAAACTATATTACATAGCCTCCATAGAATTGATTTCTTCGGAGTGTTTTGTTTTTGTTCTCCATCCAAATCGAAACAAATTCGGCTTGTAATCGTTTTAAGGTCCCTTACGTTTGTTGCCCAAATTTTATTTAGATCGAACAACTATATCATATAACCCATTTTTTCGGTATGTACACAAATTCTTTGTTTTTCATCCAAATCGACCCAAAATTGGTTTGTATCCAGTTAAGGAGGCCCCAAATCCGAATTGGTCCGAAGTTGATCAGGAGCAGTTTACTATATTCTATAGCGGTTTATTAGGGACAGGGACAGGGTTTTTAACTGTCGAGCAGGCTCGACTGTTACGTTCTTACTTGTTGTTTTTGTTGTTGTTGTTGTGTTTCATTTTTATCGACAGCGGAGGCGAAACTTATTACTGTCGCTAAACAACAATCTCTGATTCTTCGTCTTTTTACGGCGCAAAAGCAACTCCCGGCGGCGTCGCCACCAATGCCACCAGGAGTCGAGTTACAGAACAATGTGACATGGTTGGCGGTGACGATGACGATGTCAATGGCTCTGTGTGCCCTAGAGTTCTTTGTTTGGAGTACAAATGTTTTTCAAATCATTTTTTTTTTAATTTTCGATCATTTCGCCTACAACATTTCGCATTGAATTTCATTTGTTAGAATTTTTTTTAGGTTACTGCAAGTGTTGCTAGCTATGTATGTTTGTAAGTATGTATGTATGTGTAAGGTAAGCCTGAAGGGTTATGAGTCATCGAACCTGACAGCATCAACTGTGGCAGGAACATTGGAGGAAGAAGGTAAAAATGGAGTATCCCCATCATTGCAAGTGATTTCAATATTTTATTGTATTTGCTAGCATATGTAAATTTTTGTTTTCTGTCGATGGAACCCGGCATTGTATATTTTCTCAATGCATCATTCGGTTTCTCGATCTCATTAAAATGCCAAAGATGTCAAAAATTATATAAATTCATGCTACAGTAGTTGCGTAGTATAGTATAGTAGTTACGATGCATTATTACAACATAATGGTAGCATACTTTGTGACACACTGTACATGCCTTACAATCCATAATTTGCAGATGGAGTTTTACAAAAAAGCTTCTCATCTACACCAAAAACGCTTTCCTGTTTAACAATTTTAACTTCGCCAATCAGTCAATCAGGTCTTAAAGTCTTAAATAGTGAAAATGAATGTCAATTTCCAATTCGATATCGAAATCAACTGCAATTAACTCATAAAATAAGAATGCTATTCTCAAATCAAGGCGAACATAATATAATAATCTTCTTGTTGACTTTCTTAGCCGCACTTTCGAAGTTGGCCTACACAATGTGTCACTGTTCTCGATGCTTAAGCTCGATGCCTTCAAAAATTAGAATATCAGTTAACAGTTTTGGTGATATGCAAATTATGATAAGCCAGTTTCTGTGATTAACTTCATACTCCGAATTGTGATTCAAAACATTTTGTACTTAAAAGTAACTATAATTACAATTCTTCGGTGCTCTTAAAATTCAAAATTGACCTTTGATTATCCAGATTTAAGAATAGAAATATTGATTCAAGTCAAAAACATTCATAAATACGAACTTTTCATATTTTGTAATTTATTTAAGCCAAAAGAGACTCTCAGCTTGCTTACTTACAAATCCGAATAGATTCTAGATTCAGAAGAGCCGATGGAAAGAATAGCCGAAAAATTGCATTGCATGATGAATATTAACTTAAGATATTTATTGTAAACATTCAGTATCTTAGATGTGATTTGATTGATTCAACTAATCCAATTCTTGACTCAAGCTTAATTTTAATATTGATTGTTTTAAGAATTTTATGATCTCAAATTTATTGTCATTTTGATTAATTTAGCAATTTATTTTAAGATGTTTAATTTGATTCAAGTCTGAAACATACTTTATTTAGTCAAAAGCATTATTGTATAAAGATTTCTCAGACATAAATCAACGTTCTTGAAATAAGATTTTCGTGTTTGAATTAGTCAACTTAAGTTTTTTTTAATTTGAGCATAACATCTACATATGTGAGCTATACCTATGATAGATATAAAGATAAAAAAATATTGCATATATATGTAGTTGATCGACAAACGATTTAACCCATTAAACTTTTTCTTTAAAGATTTATGGAAAAACAAATGAAAACGAACATTTGTGCCTCGAAAGAAGACATTAATTTAGCATTATGTCAACAATATCAAAGCTACATTTGTGCAGGGCAATCATGGATCGTACGTAGCACTAATTCATCATCCCGTTAACATTATGTTCAAAAAGAAAAAATGCGCATTAAGTAAAACTAGCTTTTGGAAAAGCTTCCCTTCCCGTGTCTTTCAAAAACGATGTAAATTAATTGTATTCAAATCAAGCTCTGTTTGTTCAGGATCTATGCATAGAATAAGTATATAGTTAATTTCTTTCTGAGTGTAGACTTCACCTACCCTGGCCCTGATTTTGTTGCTACTCCACTTACCTCTTGCAGCTATCCGTTTTGCCGCTGGTATTTTCACAAAATGGCAGCCGTCGATAATCCCAAGGTAAAAGCTCACCAAGCGACGAGCAACAAAATTGCAAATGACGTTGACGTCCAAGGAATGTTAATTGTTGTTAGCACATTTTTGCACCTATTTTGTTGCTTAGTTATTGTACATATATGTATGAGTGTAACGCTTAAGCAAATTAGTTGTTAATGCCTTACGGCAATGGCCGAGTGAGTTTTACGTTACGCAAATTGGGAGAACGGAGCATTTGCCGGTAAACATTTATATTTTTATTGTATTTTCAATGGCACTTGGATAATCTGCAATATTAGTTGTAATGTTTTTTTTTATTTTTTGCACAGATTGCACAAATCACTGCGCGATTAACGCGTTGGCTAGTCAGGATTGACGACAGCAACGATGGCGATGGCGAACCGATGACTACAATGACAGCAACGGCACTTGAGCGCAGCTGAACCAGCGAGCGGGCGGCGAACGAATGAGTGACTACTCAAAAATGGTCCGATACGAGCCGGAGCTCTGATGCAGTAACTGGGACTGGGGGCAGCAGACGGCGCAGCAGCAAACAGCATCAGGCAGGCTTCGGCTTCCTCTTCCAAGTAATGTGGAGACGCGGCGAGTGCGCACACGCATACACTGTCACCGTCACACATGCACACTTACAAAAACCACCGTTGCTGGAAAGTGGTGGTGGCATTCCAGTTCATGCATATTTATGTATGTGTGTGTGTGTGTGTGTGTGTACGAGTGCGTGTATTAATGAATGAAACGCCAATGCCGCCGCCCTTCCTCCCTCTGCCAACAGGACTCTTATCTCTCACGTTTTATGGTCGATTTGTTGTTATTGCGTCTGTAGCACGTGAGCACGCGCACTACGCATACCTTATATGTATGTGCATATGCATTTCATATATGTGTATGTCGGTTTAAAACACGCGATCCGTTAACGATGTCCAGACAAGGGCAGAGCTGCTGAGTAGGAAATGGTGAGTAAAATGTAATACATATGTGTAAATGTAGGGCTGCGCATGCTTGGAAGCTAACTAAACATTATCGAGGCCAATAGCCTAGAGAAATTGTAAAAACACAGCATACCTTCGAGAGCCCTTTGAATTTTGCGTCTATGAGCACCATTTTTAGCTACAAGGATTTCCACTAAGTTTACTTCACACATATAAAACACGTCACTGAATTTCTGATATGTTTCCGAAATCCTCTTGCCCATGGGTAGTTGAAATTACAGGTGTTTCAATCAGAAATATAAATTTGGTCAGTTTTTCACACACCATATGAATTTGTTGATCAAAATTAACAACATATATTATTTGGGAAGTGAACGGTATACTATTTGAATTGAAACTAGAAGAATTTAGTCAAGTCAAGATAGCTATACTTCAAGCGATTTGCAACGAAATTCTGTTTGAAAAGAAATCTTGTCTTACCATTTTGTAATGTACGACTTACATTTTAAATTCACGCTTTTCCCCTGGATGCAGAACACTTTCATAAGAATGAAGGCTGTCGATAAAATTGTTAACATAAAGATATGGTTAAGACCCCTTTCCGAATGTAAGTTACACGATATTCTTAGGCGCACGCCTTTAACTTCAAAGCTGTAACCAACCACCTTGTGAATCCAAATCATTGAAGCAAATATGAGAAACGTATGAAAATCTTAAGCTTGAAATCAACATTGTGTTTTTTTGTTACCACGGAATAATTTCATAATATAAACGTTTCATAATCGTACATAATCGTTGCATATGTATAATTGCAGAAGAACTATACTATCATAAAGAATATTCCTTAATGAATTAAGTGACCCTTATTTTAGTTGTAAGATTCGGAAATTAGCTATTTATACCCGTACTTGTAGAGTTAGGGTATGTTATATACGTCTGGAACACCATAAAGAATATGTATTCTTGATCAGGATTTATGAAGACTATAACAACCAAAAAACCGACCTTGATAAGCCAAATTAATTTTTGTCCCTCGTGGAACTATGTACTAGAAACTATGTTAAAATCTGTTCCCAGCATTATAACTCAAATTATGCTTTATGTTCAAATTATAACAATCTCTTCGGTTTTATCTCTTTTAAGCGACAGCGCCGCTCGACCGGTTGGGAGGATGCTTTTAGCCTGTGTTTCAAGTGTAATAAAGCCCCGCCGGCTTAGCGTCGTTGCACGTCAATGTCCCGTTATATATAAAATAAACAAGAACGGAGAGCTAGATTCGGCTTTTCGAAGCTTATATACCATTTACAATCTAAATATAAAACCGATATAGATCAGATCTGGTCGGTGAGCGTGGAGTCTATACCTATAGGGGATACAAGACGAATTGTTTTGATTTGGATGAAAAACAGAAAATTTATGCTGCTAAGTATTCATTCCGGAACAATCGGTTATATGGGAGCTATATGATATTGTTCGATCTGGATAAAACTTGAACTTGACCAGCGTGCAGACAAATGAAGCATCTAGTAAAAATTTCAGCTTTGTAGCTTCTAAGACTTCTGAGATCTTTGTGTTGAAACAGATGGACGGACAGACAGACATGGTTATATCGATTTTCATGCTGATCAAGAATATATATACAGTCGGAAACCATTTTGTAAATGATATAACAAAACCATGGCATCAGGTCAAGTTTGTTTCCTAGAAAACGACACTCTCTGTTTACACTCAATTGCAAAAATTAGGAAAAATTCATTTTAATACAGCTTCAGCGATTTCGAGACATGAATACCTTGGTATAAACGTAAACGACTCTAGGAATCATTTGTGAGCAAGGACCATTTTTTTTTTTGCCATTTATTAAAATCTTTTTATAGCGGCGGCGCAACTTTGAAAGCGCGCTAACGGCGAACATCATTATATATGTATATAATATATATATCATATAATTATCTTTATTTTGTTGTCTACACATCCAAATGAAGGAGCGCGCATGTAGAAAACTTCGGAGAAAACTGGCGGAGTTTCGAGCGTGGGGCTCGAGTTGAAGTTGGATACATGGTATCGAAGTTTGGGCTAGGTTTCTGCATGTTTATATACAGTTGGGTTGGTAGTTTTCTTAATGCATACGCGTCAAGTCCTCCACAATCTTGATGACATCTTCCACATCCGCACTCTTACGTTCGCCGTTCATTGTAAGCTGGAAAAACATCAAAACGAACCGTCATTGTAAAGATGGATTGATTACATAAGGGGTACTTTTACCAACCTCCAATCCCACGACGGCCTCGCGCATTTTGTCGCGATTTAAGTCTAAGAAGCTCTCAATCAGATCACCATCGATGAAACCCTCGCTAGGCTCGACTTTGGTATTTATCTGAAAATTGCGATAATAGGTATGTTCTATTTTGCCCACCGATTTGATGATCTTCTTCAAACGCTCCTCTAGACCGTGCAGAAAGTCGTAGAAATCTTGCGGTATTTGAGTGACAATACCAATGGCGCCATTGCAAGTGCCGTACAGTACACAGCCATTGATCGGCGTGGTGCGCTCACCCACATTCTGCATGACCAGCGACCCGTGGCGGAAAACATTGACGGTGTCACCCAGATGGAAACGGGCCAGCTCCGGCAGCAGTTGGCGCTCTTCATCGGTGGTGGCGGCACTACAAAACACGCGTACCTTTTAGCTAGCTTCAGGAGCTGAATAGAGGTGATCTCCTCCTGCTTACCTGTCCTTTTGGCAAACAAACAGATTGCCATTCGTCTCGGAGCCGAGGAATGTGTCGTCATCGAGTATCTCAATGGCACGCATCCATTTTGGCTCGCAGTCGCGGGCTATCTCCACAAAGATGCCCTCCATCTGCTTGTGCTGCATCAGTGTGATGGAACGCATCAGATCTCCGACCAGTATGAAGTCACCCTTGGCCTTCAGATAGAGGGCGGCAATCATGTTCTGTATGTTGCACTCCATGCGCAGCTCCTTCTCGTTGGTCCACTCGTAGAGGCGCACAAAGCTACCAATGCCGGCCAGGACCTTGCCGTTGAACTCAACCAGGGCGTAGCAGCTGCCATCCACTTTCGTCTCGGCTACCTGCGTCAGCTTGTTGTCGTGATAGTGAAAGATTATGATGCGGCCCACCTTTGGTTCCGGCTCGTCCGGTAACACTATTGCGGTGGCCACCACGTAGTAGATATTGGGGTCATCGCCCAGCTTGGCAGACATCAGTGACGAGATGGTCTCCGGGGGCACAAAGTGATGAGCGTGGAGCACCTCAAATGTGTTTTGATCGATGACCAGTAAATTGTGCACATCAATCTCCTGGCCCACTTCCGCATTAGCAACCGTGGAATTGCCGCCACCCGGCTTGGGCAGCATGTTCGAGCTGCACGTGATGTTCTGGGCCTGGGTGGAGGCGCTCTGTCTGAGCGGTTTGGACCCACTTCGACCATGGACATCAATGCGCAACGTGGCAACGGCAAACGTTTGGGAGGCCTCCTGGTAGGCAATGCGGCGCGGTCCCTCGCCGAGGGGCACATTGCGTATGTGCAGCTTCTGGATCTCATCGATGGTGCCCATGATGACAGAGTTCTTGGTGGCCAACGCCAAGCTATCCGGATAGGCCTGGGCATTCAGCGAGCACATGTGGTTCACCTCCTTCAGATTCACATTCGAAAAGACGAGCTTGTGATTGGATGAGTAGATGACTGTTGGCCTATCCGAGCAGGCAAACACATTGGTGGTTGCAAACGAGCGAAAGGTCCTCAATGTTGTCGGTTGTGTGCCCAGCGTAACCTTCTTTTTGTCCACCAACTGACCAGTAATGGGGTCCATAATGAAATAATACATTGACCCATCGCCCAAAGCACAAAGCAGATAATGAATGCCCTCAAAGGTCGTCATCAGTATCGAACGGGGTATAATCTCTGGAAGCATTAAATGTGATTGCAAAATCTCGTTCACGAAATATTCCAAATCCACTGCTCACCTCCACTGAGCTTCTCAGTGTAAATGGTCTCCAGATTGGGCAGTGACAAGATAACCGCCGATATATCCGTCCACAGGCCGACGGCCACTAGATTGGACTTATTCTGAGTCTCGTCCAGCGGCGTAATGTCCAAGCAGGCCACCTCATAAGCCAACGTTTTACGGCACTTCTCCGCCAGCTGTCCATCCTCAATGACAATGTAGAAGAGTTCGCGAGCCGAGGCCACAACAATCTGTGTGCTGTTGCATGACACAACGCCAATGGAACGATCGCCATCTGGCTTCCACTCGGCTACCAAAGTCTTGGTGGCACTCTTCACCAGACGCACACTATCCGAGGTAACTTGGATCAGCTGCACAAACGGATGGCATGTCATTCACGGAATGGAAAACAAATACCACACAGGTAAGCTCTCACCTGATCATGATCCACGTTCGCGCAGAGGAATGTCTGCAGATCGCTAGCAAAACCAGGAATCTCAGTTTCCTCCACCTCCTCGCCGGACAGCGTCAGGATGCGTGTGTGCCCAACAAAGGCCAATACGAGAGTGTTCTCATAGGGACTATCGTCAATGCCTACTTTGAGCGACCACATGCCCTTGATGCCGGGCAGGTCGATGCAGGCGTGTTCCTGAATGCCAATACCAATGCGAATAATCCGGAGAGATCCATCCTTGAAGCTGCCCGAGCAGGTAATGATTTGACCCTGACCCTGCCGATCTAAGTCGACCACTGCAATGTCCAGAATGGGGGCCAGGTTGGTAAAGTTCTCAACTGGCACCACATAAGAGCCATCAATGGCTTCTGAGCTGAGGCGCACCAGCTGCGAGTCGCCGTGGCGCGATCCAATGTAGAGGAAGCCATTGTCCAAGTATGTAATACACTCAGGTATGGAGATCTCGCCCAGCTGCTCAACTTTGATGTCTTTGACAGTGACGCCTTTGCTGGTCTCGGTGGTGCCCAGGAAGAGCATGAAGAGCTGGCCATCCATGTTGCCCAACAGATAGCGCAAGCCCTTGCTGTCCACACGAGCATAGCAGTTGATGGTGCTTTGGCGGAAGGTGAGAGGTGCCACCGCATGGTAGTTGCTGCCATCGTGGTAGACAATTGACTCACGACCAATGACTATAACACCCCCAATGGGCGAGGGCACTGGGATCAGAATAGTGGCCTCGGTCTCCACATTGTCCTGCTTCCAGGCAATCTTCATGAACTCCTTGTCGCGCAGATTGATCTCATGCGACTTCACATGCCGCCCATCGTTATCCTTATGAATGACCACAACTGTAGGATTGAGGCAGCCGTGTAGGAACTCCACATCGAACACGGTCAGCTCATCCATCCTGTGTGGGGTGGATCGGTGGCGTAATTAGGATTAGTAGGTAGCAAACGACAGTTCAACTCACCGCAAATTAGTTGCCTTCAGCTCGCTGGCATCCTTGTCCATGGGTATGATGGTGAACAGTCCTTGGTACAGGCACATGCCTATAACACGTGCTTTGGGATCAATGGCAGCGATGACGCCACCCTCCGACGGTATGCCCACTGAGTCTGAAACGTTGCCATTCGCCTTGGTTATGATGGTGATGTTGTCGCCCACCATGCGCGCCTCCAATATCATGACATTGTAGCGCCGCGTCAGTAGGAAAAGTAAATCCTTGTTACTATCCGGCGGCCGAAAATGACGCATTACGTCTATGGTGCCATTTATGTTGATTTCCTTGAGAGGGCGCAGGCCCTCTGGTGTAACCAGGTCGATTTCCACCTGGTTATTACGCGCAATTATCAAGTTTAGGTCTGTGGGCGATGTGAAGTTGCCTGCAAAAGAAAGCGTGCGGAGATATGAGATGTGCAGGAATTCAATAACGCGGAAATTGGAAATTGTGTAACTATGCCCGTACTGGCAGTGTAAAAAGATGGCACGCATGTTCCGGATCGTACCAGGCACCATCACCAGCACCTTCGACATATGAAAGACACCCCTCCACTTCCACTTACTTACCGGTCAAGCAGGCGACCACCGCTGTGGGTTTTTGCGCAGTCACCACGTAGTGATGCGACATGTTGTTACCCAAACTCGAAATCCAATGCACTCAAACACTCGCACACCCAACAATTCGCAGCTGCACCAAATGACAGGAAAAGGAGCAGAAACGGAGATGAAGATGAGTTTGTCTATTAAAAATGCGCTAAAATCAAGGGTTGCGTGCGATATTGAACTGGGCTGTTGAGTTAATATCGATAGACCGGCACAATCATAATTTAGTCACTTCAACTGATTTAAAAAAAAAACATTTGTGAAACTGATGGATAAAGATGTCAATTGACTAAGTTGTTTATTTTAAAATAAGATGCGTTTATATCGAAATTTATCAACAATATTTTAAAAATAGTCCCAGCCCTAGCTGCACGTAACTTGCGTTATATCGATAGCGCAGGGTTACATATGCATCAAAAATACCAAAAATTCTGCTCATCGTTGGTACGTTATGCAGCACTGTTTAATGTTAATAGCGATACTAGAGACTGCATATTGGACACTAGAGACTGCATATCGATATGACAATGGCGACCCGGACTTGGAACTAAAACCACATACATACGTGTTTGACAGGCATAGAAAAATCATTTTGTAGTGAATTTTGAAGAATTGAAATAGCATTAAATTGTATAAAATATTTGTAGTTAAATTTGTGAATTTTTGTACTGTGTTTTGTGGCTAGAACCAAAGCGTGTGTCGTCGTAGAAGTGCCTAGGTTGCCGTCTTTGTTGGCTTTAAAGAACATGGCGAGGCTGACAAAAGTATATAATACCGAGGATGACGATTCCGGTTATGTGGGGCGCAGGCATTTGCCTTTGGTTGCAGGCGATAAGCTAATGGTAAGTTTAACTTAAACTATTGTTTTTTGGCCAAATTTGAAGGCAAAATGTATATGTAAAGTTGTCGCAAAAGTCTTGGGAAAATGTCGGATCACACCCACACACACATGCACGAACGGGCCAACTTTCATAACAAGTACGCGTGTATCTGTGAGTGAAGTGCTGGTGCTGCTGCTCTATGCACATATGTATGTATGCATGCATGTATGTATGTACGCCCCGCAGCGCCGCCAGCCCCCTTCTTTGCTTAGGCTGCGCCCAGATATATGTATATGTAATAGTGCGTTTAATTAAAGTCGAGTTAAGGTTTTTGTCATGATTTTGATAGAGCCTTGAGAGTCTTAATTGCTTGCCGCTGCCATTGCTGCTGCTGTTTGTTGCAGCACTTAAAACTGCCTGCCTTTTGTTTTGGGATTTGCAAAGAAAAAAAAAGGAAACCCGGCCGGCTGCACCTTGTACCGAAACTTGTATACCCTTCGTACACATGCTCAGGAACATGCTTTTTCGGGGGAAATGTTTGAAATCTCTAGAGGTTTCCATGGCAATCGTTTCTGTGGCGGGTATGTAATCCTATCCAATGGAGTTTTCACACTGTGCTGAAGACGATGTAAATTGGCCGGATACCCAAGTTAACCACGCAATTGTAATTCCTTTTTTGGGAAGAGTACTGCAAAAGTAATTCAAAGAAAACAGCTACCGACCGTGTGTGTTTGTGCTTTTGCCTGTTATCTCCACACCTGTACACCTGCGCAACCCCCTCCGGGAAGCAGCAGGGCACATTCTAGGTAGTTCTACATCGCAGGGCTGTGTTCGGCAACGCCATGTTGTTGAAAATGCACAAATAAAACAGGTTTTGGGTTCAGATTCAGCAGCAACAGCCCAAAATGCATTTCTCTTGCTGTTTGTCATCTCTCTCTAACTCTTCTCGCGATCTTCTTGACTATGGTTTTTGCTCTCATCAGATGCTAATGGACCTGAACAGCAAAGGACTTGTCATTGATAGCCCACAGATACGCGGACGCGAGCTGGAGGAGTTCTCGCGTAAATTCAATCTGCTTACCGAGTCGGAACGCCAGCAATCGCTGGAGATCGATAGTGCCGGCTTTATGTCGGTGCTAAATCAGTGCGTCCAGTGTGTGGGGTGTAGACGTCGCGTGGAACGTTTGTTTTATCAGCTGACAGAGTCGGGACATCGCACTGTCGATCCGCTAGAGCTGCGGCCAACGGGCACTCTGGGCATCACCGAAGAGAAACTGAAAACACCGCAGGCGCTCGGCACGCTGCTCTATCGGCACCACGAGGTGCTCAACAATCTGCTGGACAACAAGCTGCGTAATAAGCCACGCTGCGCCCTCCACTCGCTGGATGCGTTCCGTGCCAAACCCTTCTCGGAAACATGGCGTGAGGTGTGGTCCGCCATGAAGAGCAACTGCCGTAACGAGCTAACCATCATTGAGACCAAGGAGCTCCAGGAGGTGCTAGAGAACTATCTGAAAAAGCACAAATTTTGTGCCGGCTGTCGCACAAAGGTAAGGAGTGGAGTGGCCATCCCAAGTTTACTCGTTGGCTCATCCAATCAATCGTTTCTTTTCCAGATCGAACGCGCCTACAAAATACTCGTCGGGGAGCTATCGGCCAAGGAAAAGGGGTATGCAGCCCAGCTGTACGCCCACATACGGAAGTGTGTGCCGGATCAGCACATCCACGTTAGTACGAATAAAATCGAATTCCTAGATGCGCTGATTAAGCGCGCTGAACCAGAGGTGAACGGTAGCTACTCGAAGTTGCGCGAACGACACGCCAAGACGCTGGAGATTGCCCAGGAGGAGGTGCTCACGTGCGTCGGCATGATCATGTACGAGCGTCTGCGTCGCATTTATGTGAGTCTGCGCGAGGAGGAGCGCGCCTGCCAAGTGCTGGCTGCCGTGGGTGTGCATGCCCTCTGTCGCAGCTTCGACACGTTCGTGGAGCAAAAGCAGGGCATAAGCAACTTGGAGTTGCTCTACCAGGAGATTAGCCGCGCTGAGAAGGCCAAGGAGCTCAAGCGCGAGCAAAAGAAGTTAAAAAAGAAGAAGAAGAAGGATGAGAAGAAGAACATGCACCGCCTCTGCGAGGACCAGCCCGATGCGGATGGTGGCGAATCCGACGAGGAGCCGGCCACTACAGAGGATGATGTCCAGCATTCGGAACTGAGCGATATGGTTGATGATGGCATTGTTCTGGTCTGCGACGAAACTGAACCGGAGGAGTCGGCAGTAGTCCCAGCGACCTCCCCACCAGCTCCGCCGCCAAACGACAAACCAACGAAATCGAATTCAAAGAAACAACCGAAGAAGAAGAAGCAAAAGTCGGCTGCCAAAAAGGCCAAGAAGTCGCTGCAGCAGCAGTTACGGCAGCAGGAGCAGCCACTACAACCAGTTCCGTCCTTGGACGATGAACAGTTGGATATGTCCAGTTGCATTTCCTCGAACGCACCTGAATCGTCCAAGGCGGGCAAATGCAACGACTGCTTGGCACCCATGCCCGATTGTCCCTGCGAGCAGGATGTGCGCGACCTTGGCTACGGCAGCGATCCCACATCGCAGGTGAACTCGCCAGAAGGCTCCGAAGTTTCATGCTCGGAGGGGCTGTGCAATCACGACAGCCTGCTGGACGAGGACCCCAACGGCCCAGAAATTGCCGCCCGCAACAGCTATGTGTCCGATTTGCTCTGTGGCCAGGACGCGGAAATGGAGCAGAAGTTCTCATTGCTGCAGATGTGGGTAAGTTTTGAGCGGATTACCATGTGCTAAGCCTCATTCCTTGCCAAATGTGAACCGTTGCTTATACTGATCCACCATCCTTATAGGACGTTTTCGATGACTACGATGAAGACGATGAGAACTATTACATTCCCCAGGAGGTGGTGCTGGCCTACCAGTACCAGCACGAACAGGTTAAGCGGCAGCGCGAGCAACTCCGCGCCACTCTGCGCGAGAACTTCGAGCGCCTGTGCCTGCGGCATGGTGTGCGAACAGGAACAGCCGCCTCCTTTGGCCATTAATGCATTATAAACCGTTGTAGTTATTCAGTCGAGCGTGGCGGCTTCTAAAAGTCCGTGCGCATGCATTCAAAATACATATAATTTTTTGTTTTTTTTGAAATAAATGAAGTATACAAAGTTATTCGTCTCGAGTGCCCAATACATTTGATGGATCCTTATCATAATTGCACTCTTCAGCAATTGCGACATTCCTCGTGGAAGGGCTCCAGAGTACGCAGATCCCTCCACGTTGGCGGCAATCCATTGGCTATGTACTTTCCGCAGCGTTTGCAGGGTTCGAGGAACAGCTTGATGTGACTGTTCAGCCAGGTTATGTAGCTCTTCACCGCCAGATCCGGCAGGGTGGGTGAGAAAAAGTGCAGCATGGCGGAATGGGCGTGCTCCTGCACTTTGCGGAACACTTCGTAGCGGGATTCGGCCCACAGATCATCCTGTTCAAGTGGCTCGTCGTAGCCTTTGATAGTCACCCACTCGATCAGCACTCCCTTAAAAACAATGGCCGCCTTCAGCACATTGCTTATGGTGACAATGGCTACGGCATTGGAGCCAAATGGCCGGAATACCTTATAGGTAGTGTGCGGTGGAGTATTGATGTCGCTGAGCAGCTTATCTATATGGCTGAACAAGAAATAACAATGTAATCACCAACCATACGCAACCTGAAGATGCACTTACTCGGGATCGTTGTTGAACGACGTGAAAGGCAAGCGCTGTCGCTTTTGCGAGCAGTAATTATAGGACCGCCGCAAGGCGTTTTGATTGAGATTGTTAAAGGCCAGAAAGCTATGATCGTGCACCTTGTCGATCCATTTATAGCTGTTTACTAGCTGTGGATACAGAGCCTGCCGGTCCTGCGATGTCTCCTGTGCCAAAAGCGCCGTATTGCCCAGACTAAATGTGGTCGGCGGCTGGAGGCCATTTATAAGCTGTTCCACTTCGCTACAAAAATCAACAAAGAAATATGCTTTATAAAAGATGCTTCATGATTGCCTCCAACTCCTCACTCACCGTAATTGCGAGTTGATGGCTCCAAATCTGTCCTGAAATTCATGCACAAATTTGTTGCGGCTCTCTTCAACGCCCTCGCCATCGGTGCCGTCGGCCAGATGTTCAAAGCACTGTCGAACATTTGAGCGCAAATTCTTGACCGCAGTCAATGTTGAATTTAACTTATCCATTATTTTAAATTCAATTAAAGTGATTATAAATTATTTATATTTATTATTAAAATTGTTGTTTATGAAAATTCAGTGCTGTCAAACAGTTGCAGTTAGAATTGAGCTATTTTTGTGTAACGGTTATTTTACACAAGTACTTAAAAGGAACGAGTCGCTCACTGGTTAAAAAAAAATATTTTTTCGAAAAGTTTGAAGAAAGTTGAGAAGACATACACCGGGAGGAAGACAAGGTATATTATACACATATGGCGCGAATTTAGTATTCCCCTTCCGAATGGGTCAATGTTAGGAAGTAAGTTGGCAAGATCAATCTCAATTACTGGTTCAGAATCCAGAAGAGAAAGCTAAAGTTTAATAACTAGTGCAAGCTGTTTCACTGCTATAAATCACTTGTCAAATAAGTAACCATATTAGCTCATCATTAGCCACTGTTCAACATTTATCAACACTGAGTTAGTACGACGATAACGATAATAGTTCATTGCGTATTCACAACTATCGCTATCGTTCGTTCTGTATTAAAGTAAGACGCGTATTTATAGTTATTGTAGAAAATTTATAGTTTTGGAAAGGAGAGCAAATATACACAATTTAATTCTATAAAATGGGCAATAAATCGTCACTTTTCCTGCGTAACGAGGAGATTGCACAAATTCAAGAGGAGACGGGTTGTAAGTATGAAAATACTAATAAAATTATAGTAATAGCGAAAGGCTATTTCGAACACTTGAAAAACAAACATTAAAAACCTTTGGCAGCAAACAATTTATTCGCACTTGTACGTTAAGAACTGGTTAATAATAGCTCTTATTATATTTGCCTTGATTATTAGCATAGGTGCGATACCCGTTGATTTTGCCTAAAATCATAGCCAGCGCCTCGCAAGTGATCCAAGTTATTCGTAACTGTCTGTTTATGATTTCAAAATGATCTTAAATTTTCCCTCATATGCAGGCACACGATCGTGTTTATATAAGGCATAATACGTAAATTGGCCTTGCACTTGTTTGTCGCACCTGACGTCATCTCATTGCTTGTCCAGCACCTGTCGCTGACGCCGAACACCCAATACCATAGGGGCAAAGGCAAAGTCAGCGCAGCACCCGCGCCCGCTTCCGTTTGAGGTCCGTATACATATTGAATGTCTATTATCTAGTGTCCGAGAGCGTGTAATTTATGTTTATGTGACTGGGACATGGACGGCGATAAGCAAACAGCTTTAGTTCAATTGAACAGGCGGCAATCGCAAACGGAATTTGTATCCAATGCTGTCTAACCACTTGGCATGAGTGTCAAATTCTGATAATGGCCAAGTTTTTTCTTTATTAACTGATAACACTGATATATACTCATACTCTCTCCCTCTCTTCCCCGTCTGCACAGTTACGCCCAACCAAATCGAACGGCTTTATTCACGTTTCACCTCGCTGGATCGCAACGACTGCGGCACACTCTCCCGCGAGGATCTGATGCGTATACCCGAACTGGCCATCAATCCGCTATGCGAACGCATTGTGCACTCTTTCTTTGCGGAGAGCACCGATGATCGTGTCAACTTTCGCCAGTTTATGAATGTACTGGCCCATTTCCGACCGCTGAGGGACAACAAGGAGAGCAAACTGAACAGCCGCGAGGAGAAACTGAAGTTTGCCTTCAAAATGTACGATCTGGATGATGATGGTGTCATCAGCAGGGATGAGCTGCTCTCCATACTGCACATGATGGTCGGCGCGAACATCAGCCAGGATCAGCTGGTCAGCATTGCCGAGCGTACCATTCTGGAGGCGGATCTATGCTGCCAGGGCAAGATCTCGTTCGAGGACTTTTGCAAGGCGCTCGATCGCACCGATGTCGATCAGAAAATGTCCATACGTTTTCTTAATTGAGCTAACAGCTAACAGAGCTTGTAGCCATCTCTTAGTCAGTGTGTACCAAATAGTCTAGGCCCGGAAAGCAGAGGATAATGGGGTGAAGGTAGAAAAGAAGGAGAAACGTTGTCGTTAACGTCTACAGAGACAGAGGCATTCATTAACTTGTATTAGTAGTTGTAAAGTTAAGATGCGGATTTTTGTTGAAGCTTGCAGCTTCCTATAGATATATGCTTTTGATCTTTTGCCAATTTTCATTCCGTTTAACGTAAAATGGAAGCATTTGCATCAGTTTTGCATTACTTAAAATATATCAGAGCCTGTTCTGCCATTCGGAAATCACACAATTTCAACGAGAAGTCGTCGGAATTGAAGCGATATCGGCATCCGGAAAGGCCTGTATGTTATTATTTTTTTAGCCGCTGTTTTGAAATAAAGAGAAAATTTTGTTGGAACATAATATATATGGGATAGTTGTATTTTCAGACGATCCAGTGGAATATATATATAGATATAATGGTGTATCTTCTATATGTAATTGCAATGTTTTCCAATTTTACGCCTTCGAGTTTTCAATCGTTTTTGACAGATGGAGTGCAACATTGTGATACATTTCTCGGGGATTGGATTCAGGTGGTTGAGGAAACGGCCAGCTTCTTGAGATGCTCCATGAAGAGCTGCAGTGAGACATCATCCGTGAGCACGGGTGCGCCACCATCCTGTGGATAAACATGCAAAGTAAACAGATTAGTCTTAATGAGGGGGAAGGGGGCAGGGCAGGTGGGTCTGTGTTAAGGGCCAGGAATATGTGTGAAACCGTCACCAAGAATAGAGAATTTTAAAGAACCAGAACCAAGTGGAGAAGATTGAACAAAATTTTACTACCGTCGTCTGGCCAATGGGCGGCTGCGGAACGCAACAAGAAGAACACGAACGTGATTGACAACAAATGCGGTGGCGGATCAGATGAGATCGGATCGGGACGTAAAGAGAATGAGAGAAATAAACACAAAACAAATACAATTTCAAGTTGCAGGAGAATTTCCTGAGAAATGGTGGAACTGTGTGCTGGGGCTTACCTGGCCATAGGCATACATGTTGTTGTGCGTCTGCGAGGGATTGACCTTGGAGAGCAGGAAGCGTGCCTGTGAGCCACCGTGCTCGGTGTCTATATAGCGTGGCATGGGGAAACGGGTCTGCAGTATCTCCTGGGCATCGTCGACGGGGGCCTGGAGCAGTTGCTTGAAGTTCTCATACTCGGGCATGTCCTGATACTTGAGCGCACGCCACTGGGCGATTGTCTCGCCATGGTAGATGAGTATCTGGAAGAAGGTGTCCATCAGCAGTATACGATCCGCCTGTATGGAGGCTGTGTCCAGCAGCACCGGCTCGGGCGGCCCATTGAACGAATAGCTGTAGAGTATGGGCTGTATCATGATTAGGGACTGGGTGAGGTCCTCGCGCATCAGCATGTGTCGGTAGAATGTGGTCTCGTCGGGCGAATTGTTGAAGACCTGCAGGAACTGCGAACGGCGCAGGTGGTACATAAACTGCGGGAACAGACTGAAGTTCTGCGACAAGCGGAAGCTGTTCGGATCGTCCTTGGAATACTCGCCGAACTTTTGGCACTGCAAGAATGTTAAGACAGCCAGTTAGCCAGTTTGGGAGTCTAGCGTTTGGTGGTATGCTTGATTGCTTACCAGGCGAATGAGCTGACGATCCACCCAGCGCAATATGTCTGGCCCCTCGTCAGTCTCGGCGCGGTAGACGACCATACGAGCCATGAGGACAGCGGCCGCCTCCTGATCGAAGCCTGCGCTGATATGATGCACGTTTGATGTAGCATCCGCCCAGCTAAAAATAAGAGGAGCTCATTCAATATCAACTTATCTAATGGAAAGGAGATTAGGTAATGGTACTCACTTCCTCGCCAGCGTGGTGACACGTATGCGCCGCTGACCATTCGGGTGCTGGTATTGCGTTATGAACTGTATGCAGCCGCGCCCACCTTGTGGAATGGGCGCCGCATGCTGGTTGACCACCTCAAAAAAGTAGGCCACCGTGGAGCTAGGATTCAGGGTGCACAGTTTCCACTGCACCGTATTGCCCATGCCGATCTCCACATCCGACACCGACGGGCTCTTCACATTCAGCGACACACACGAGCCGATACCTCCAGAGATCTTCAGCTCGCGCGAGCACTTCACCTCCAGTGTGGCATTGAATGCCATCTTTAGGTCGCCGCGCTGATCGCGGGCAAAGACGCGCTGGAATGTCTGCTTGAATAGCGATGAGTTGAACGAATCGCCCATGACCATGTGGCCGCCCGTGGAGTTGCATAGCTGCTTCATCTCCATCAGACCCGTCTGGTCCAAGGCGCACGAATAGATGTCCACACTGTGCCCATTCGTGGCTGCGCGTAGGGCCAGCGCATCGTAGTGTTTGATGGCTTTTTTCATGAACTTCACGTTGTCCTTATGGATGTCGTGGTGGGAGCGAATGGGATGCTTCAGCTCATCGTCGACCACTTGACCGGGGCCCTGGGAGCAAGGGCCACCAACAAATGTCATAATGCGCCCGCCCGTGTTCGGGTAGGTGCACTCCAGCAGGCCCACTGCTATTGAGAGAGCAGCGCCCGTGGAGCGCAGGTAGCGCTTGCCCTGCGGCACCGGCCAAGGGTCGCGTTGTAGCTCGCTGAGCAGATCACCCAGTGCGGTGTCGCACTGGCTGATCGGCTGCAGAAAACGATGAGCTGGCGGCACTGGGGCGCCAGTCGGCGCATTTGGCCGCTGTTGACCGGGCATCGGCTGACCAGGAGCCGGCTGATGGGGGCCCGGCGCTCCACCACGTCCGATGCCCAACATATCCTGCACTTGCTTGGCTGTTAGATCCTTGGTTCCGCGAAACACGTAGCTTTTGGAGCAGCCTTCGGCGCCCAGTTCGTGCACCTGTATCATTTTGCCAAACGTAATCAGGCCTACCAAGGCATTGGGAGGCAGCAGGCTCAACGACATTTGCAGCGAATCCTTGAGCGCATCCAGCTCTTCCTCATCCATGCAGGTGTCGATAAGGAATATGAATACCGGCGGCATAGTCGGCGCCCGGGTAATAGTGTACTCGATGGTGCTGAACCCGGGGATCAGTTCCGCTGGCTGATGCTGCTCCGAAATGGCTGCATATTGCGGCGGAAACTGTAAATTCCAAGCAAAATTATATGAATTAGTCAACCACTTGAGCACAAAGTTCATTTGGGGTCAAAGCGAATTCAGTGACTACTTACGGGATTCCGTTGAAAGCAAAAGTTGCACACCCATAATTTAGCTCGGTAGTCCACCTGGCACAAGGGATTCAGTATGGCACGGCAGTTGCTGCGCGTGCACAGTACGGGCTCATATTGTATGGGTGGTAAGTCGGGGCGCTCCTTCAGTGGCTGATAGAGACACGCAAGGGGCACCACCAAGCGACTGGCGTCAATGCGACTTGAAGGCCACACATTCCAAGTCAGACGCACTCCGTCGCGGTCCTCGTTCTGCTGGATGAACTCCTCGTAGGTGGTCATCGTTTTGATAGCCTAAATTATGTTTTCGCTGCTCTTATATTAACAATAAATTACAATTTAACTAAATTCCCTGCCTGCTTATTGGAAAATCGCTTGCTTGGCCAGGCCACGTCACGGATTTGACAGCTGAGTGCTCAACAGGAGGTGAATTCGCTCAGCATGGTGAGTACAAAATTCAAAACATTTATGCAGCAAAATTTAAAAAAAAATAGCAAAAGCTGAGGTAGTTCTTAGAATGACGAGCGGAAGGTATTCGTTGACTTGCGTTAATATATTATTCATTTATATTTTCAGTTAATGGTGTAAATATATAAAAAGTTATTTTTATTTTATTTGGTATTTTTACACTGGGCGCAATATTTAAGTTTGTTAACCTTTAAGTCTGCGAATTGCGCTTTGGTAAGAGAGTTAAATTATCATTCAATGGTGGTCAAAACGTAAGACCTTTGAACTATCAACTAATAAAGCTATAAAACGTATGATTTGACTATATCTCAGATTCTATTTGTACAACATCACAATTAATATGCCGGTGCAGGTGCAGTATTTTATATTACTCTTCTCAACTAGTATTTTAGTAGTAGTGTTCGTGCCCACGCTTAAAGTGAGGTATTTTATCGCTCTGCGGTCACACTGTTTAAGATGGCGACGAAAAAAACGCGTCTTATGTGAATGCAAATGCAATCAAAACAACTTAAATTTAATGCTAATAAATGTGCGCTAATTTGAAACAAGACTATTGAAAAACCGTGCTGAACAAGTGTAGAATATTTTACATGTGAAAGTTGGTGCAAAGGCGTACTGAAAATGGCCACAAACATGTATCGAGTCGGAGGTGAGAAAATTTTTTTCCATACTCGCTTTTCTATCATCTTCGTTATCGGCGCCGCCGTCTCCGTCTCACAATTTCGCCTGGTACAAGTTTGTGCGTGAGTGTGTGTGTGTGTGCTTGTGTCTGAGAAGACTCCAGAGCAAAGAAATAATGAAAGTGCATTTTAATAATCAAATATGTATTACCAAAATCTTACAACACGCACTCACATACAACAGCAAGTGCTGCGTTTTGTTATCAATGATTTGTGAAGTGTGTAGAATGTGATTTTGAATTAGCTTTTACATTTGCGGCTAATAAGAGCCTATAAGTACATGTATAGTATATGCACATATACACACATATGCATAGTACATATTTTCTTTTTTGTTGTTGCTCATCATCAACTTCAACTGTATGGGAATATGCCGGATCGGACCCGAGGGCGAGCTTTAACAACGTAGACTATATTTTTCAACACCATCAGCAAATGACAGTGGAACATTGAGCTGTGCTGGGAAGCATGGAGATGGTGAATGTTATGTGATGGAGGAGGGGGTCGAAAGCGATTGGGGAGAGGTGGGGAGTATGTATATGTCAACGAAAACGTAGCTGGTTGCAAGTGTTCTTGTTTTAAAATTGTACCGTTAAGCATTGGTGTTCAGTTAGTCAAGATTACGTGTCCGTTTGTGTGTGTTAGAGTGGAGGGATTGGGGATAATATTAATTATACCATTCACAAAATTGTATATTAATTTTGTTTTGCAACGGAATTGCATTTATCAAAGTGTTACTGATTTGTAACAAATATGTATGTAATTGTATATGCGTGCATGTGTGTATGTAGTGTGTGTGCGACTTACGCCTGCCCTTGTTTTCTTATGTTAATGAGTTTGCGAAAAGCTGCATGCAGCAGCATCATGTCAACTCTTTTTCCTTTTTTATTTTTTTGCACGCAGTCCGCTTTTGGCCTATTGCTCTCTGTCCCTCTCTCTCTCTCTCTCTCTCTCTCTCTCTCTCACTCTCACAGAAGCTCGTGGCCGGCAATGGTGTATGATGACGTTATTGTTGTCTTTGCTTCACCGCACTTCGCCTTACCTGCCTAGCCTTCGCATGCCCATGTCTTGTCCAAATGCAAATGAACTGAGAGCGCAAACGGCTAATTAAAGCAATAAAGAAAAACAATACTTTACATATCTATTCAAAAGCATACAAATATAAAAGAGGATAGAATAACAAATTGCAGAATCTTTCCATTATGAAATTACTGTACTGTTGAAATTTATAAATATATCATCGAAATACGGATTCTTAATTGAAAATTAATAATGGTAGGATAATTATTGGTCTTATTGATTAAAAATTGCCCCGATAAACCCCAAATAAAACTTATTCAATCATATAAGTACTAGAAACTGGAATGAGGACTATTAAATTCAGAAATTTACAATAATAAATAGCAAAGGACAGGAAGCACAATAGTTAATAGAGGAAATTGGATATGAATTCATCAGAATGGCCATTCTTACACATTATTAAAAGAAGGCGAAATACTGCGACCAAACTTTCTTTTTCATCTCTGTTTGTTTTTTACACGGCATCGAAATGGGAATATTACCAAATGCAAAAGACACATTTTCCTTTTATTTTGTGCCTGCTGCCTCTTTGTTTGATTGCTCTTTTTTTTTTTTTTTGAATTTTCTCTTCTATCGGGTTTCGTGGCTCTGACGCTGCTGCTGCTTAAGAAGACCTGGCAATGGCTCTGTTGCCGTGGTCAAAAACCCAAGCAACGGTTTCTGTTTCTGCGACAGGTTCCGATGCAGCGCACATTAGCGTCCGCAATCCCGCCATCGCCACCATTGTTGTCTTCTCTCTCTCTCCCTCTGTCTATGGATATAGTCACCGTTGCTGCTGTCTTGTCGTTGCTGTTGTTTCTGTTTCGCTGAATGGATGTGGATGGATGGATGCCCACATTTGTATTTAATTGAGCAACGCGCATACTTTTGATTGTATTGCGGCTGGCCATAATTAGATGGCGTACATATCCGTGTATGCATATGTGTGTGTGTTTACCTGTGTCGCTGGTTGTATTTGTGTGCGTGAATGCTTGCCCGATTTGCTAATGAATGATTTGCAGCTTGGTTGCATCCACAATAGGAGCACAACTTTTAATATAGATATGTGTAAATTTATTCCCATTGTTTGGTTGTATTTCAAAACAAAAAAAATTTGATACGGATCTACGATACCGATGAAAATGGACAATAATATATATATATATATATAATTAGTAATTTAGAGATAGATGAACTTTGTTATAAATTTTGACCCATTTACATTTTGAATGTTCCAAAACACCATCTCATTGCTAATATATTCTACAATAAAAAGTTGTGAAAATATTAGCCTCATGGCTCTTATGGTTTTGCCAGCTCATTGTTGCAAACTAAGTCAGTCATATCAAAGATCTAAAAATATATTGATTTATACATCGCAATGAGTTTATCGACCAAATTGATGATGTCGTGGCCATTCCTAATACATATATACAAAATATTTGAATGATCTTTGCAGACTATGTCTACGTTGAGACAACGCCGAATAGTCCCTACTTGATACGCCGCATCGAGGAGTTAAATAAAAACCAAAGCGGCAATGTAGAGGCAAAGGTCATGTGTTTCTATCGGCGCCGTGATCTGCCCAACCCGCTCGTACAGTTGGCCGATAAGCATCAGCGTAAGTACATATGTATATTCCAGTCTATATCTTTTTTGTATTTTGTCAGCGAAAGGGAGGTTATGTATGTATGTAAGTTTATATGTATTTAACAAGCCGACGACGACATCGTCGTCCTTGTTGTTGTTGTCGCCGTCGTGGCCTTCAAACAAGTCAAAAGTTAAAATCCCCCTACAACAGATCCTAACACTAAGCACATTTTCACCACAAACACCAAACCCAAAGCGCAGCCAAAGGCAACACACCATGCCGATAATATGAAACAATCCAAACAGCCTCCCCAACTGCCGACACCCTACCACCAGGCAGCCTGTGTGCAATGTGTCAAGACATGGACCGGACCCAACCACCCACACGCCCAACGAGCAGCAGAAGCAAGAACAACAACAGTAACAAAAGTCCACATCAAGAGCAACAAGAACCGCAATGACAACAACTGCGAAATCCACACATACATACGCGGATACACAGAGCCAACCGAAGTAAAGAAGAGAAAACGGAATCCCAGAATCCGTCGTATCCGTAGGAACAACAACCAGAGCACATAAACATAATGTGTAAAGCTGCACTGTACCCAGTTTCAGTTGGTGTTGCTGTTGCTGCTGTTTTTGGTTGCTGCTAGGCGGCGCCAGCGTCAATATGATACTCTCGACAGTAGGTAGACTTGCTATCTACCTCTGCGTCCCCGAGCCCCCTCTACAAACGCCTGTGCGAGAGTGTGTTGGTGTGCACGAAAATTTTCATGAGTGCAGGCGCAGGCACAGGAGCGAAAGCCGGAGAAGGAGCTGGCAAATGGGCTGGGAAAGCACGTAGAAGGCTGACTCGCTCTGCATTTGTGTATACATACACAGGGAGCCCAGCTAGCAGCCAGCCAGCTACCATCATAATGAAACGAAAGGTTGGGGGTAGGTGGAGATTCCCAAAAAAGCACACAACCCCCAAGCCGGCTCGGTTAGACCCCAGTTCTGACCAGACGGCCACCCACTCGAATTCGATACGTGACATGACCCAACGAAAATGCGTTTTCCGTGTGTCCCACACAATCACCCGTCCACACCCCATCCGCGCACAAAATGCGTCGACAATGCCCATTAACACAACCCCTTGAAAACACGACGCTCGTCGCCGCCACACGCAATCTCAAGCCAAAAATGCATTGGATTTTTTTCAATGTAGTTTGCTGCCTCTTCATTTTATGCACTGGTTTTTCCATCCAAGCCAAGGCATAGATAAATTCCCAGAGTGTGCGACGCCTTTTGTCGGCCTACTTGCTAATCATTTATTAAAAATTAGCACAACAAACATTAAGTGTGCTCTGCTGTACTGCCACGGTACAATATCTGTCTGGCCTGCCCTGCCACACCAGACTTGTTGACTTGCTTTGCAGCAAAAATAGCAAGGAAGATTTTTTTCACTTATATTTCACTGACTTTGGAATACTCTTTTGGAATGAATGCGCAAATTTCCATTTGGTCAAGGCGCTTGGTAAACCGAATGTGTTTCAATTTTCGATAAATCTTCATTCTGAAGAAGTTGGTGCTATGAAAGCTTTATGCAATATGTGTCCGACAGAAAACTATGACTGCTTTCAAGCAATGCCAATGGTGTATACATTCGACAGCATTTCTTGTCAGTTCGTGATTATTCGTATTCGTATCAAGCGAAATTTTCAAGGTACAATCACAAGGCTTCTAAGACTGACACGTTCCAAATTTTATTTAATTCGGATAAAAAACAACAATAAAATCCGGTATGTAAGAGTTTATTACGAATCGGTCAGTTATATGGGAGCTATATGAAATAGTTATCCGATCTGGATCAGCTTTGGTCAGCAGACGTAGGTGCTTCGACATTTACCAAATTTGGCTCAATTTGGATAAAAAACAACCAATTTTGCTGTTCTAAGAGTTCATTGCATATCAATCGGTTATATGGGAGCTATATGATAAAGTGATGATAAAGTGATCCGATGTGGATAAACTTTGGTCAGCAGACATAGATTTTTTTAAATCTGCCATTTAACAAAATTGGTTCAATTTGGATACAAAACCCTAAATTTTGCTGTACTAAAAGTTCATTCCCAATCGGTCGGTTGTATTGGAGCTATATGATATAGTGATCCGATCCTATGTCAATAGCCTTAAAACTAAGAGACTAGTTCGCATAACAAAAGACGGACAGAGAGTCTTACATGAATATATTTACTCGGCTTGTCATGCTGATCAAGAATATATATAGAGTATATCTATGTGGTCGGAGATGAAAGCATTCTATGAGTTACAAATATCGTGACAAAACTATACTACCCTCTGCAAGGGTATACAGAAAGCTGATTCCCCAGCACCACACCGCATGCCCATCAAACAAAACCCATGGCCACCCACTCATAGTGCTGTGTCCTATCTTTATTCCCGAAACAGACACACCCACACACCCGCTCACCCCAACCAACCTCCACCACACCGCTAACTCGAATCCCTTGCGCCCTCGGCGTCTTCGTCTCCTGTTTTTGATACAAATACACACCTACGCGCCTGTATTCTGGCTGTAACTTCAGCAATGCACCCACAGGCTGGGGCTGTCCCTGTACGCGCCCATGTGACTGTTATAGGTTTGGGGGTTGAGTTAGCTGTTTCGTTCGTTTCGTTGCCTCCCCTCCTGGATAAACGCTCAAGACAGTAACAACAACAGCAGTAGCAAAAGCAGCAACCACCCACCCATTTTTCCACCAATGTTCTTGTCTTCGTCGTCGTTGCGCTGGCATTAAAAATGAATTCAAAAAGTTTTCTATTTGTTTTGTTCGAGTATACGGAGGATTTTGTTTTTGTTGGCCATCCGCGACATCTTTTAGTGAAATTACTTTTGATATTTAACCTTACTTATTGGCTGGCCAACTTGGATGCTCCAACCAAAAAGTGTTTTTTGCTTTACTTTCAACATCAACAACATAATATAACTGTATATCATCTTTCCATCTAACCACTCCTAACCATATTGCACCACCACCACCGCCACCATTTGATTTTATAGTGGCTACCGCCGAGGATTCACCGCTGGCAACGAAACTGAAGAAAACCTGGCTTAGAACACCCGTGGGCGAGGAGCAGGCGGCGCAAGCAGTGCTCGACCCTTCAATAGGTACAAAACCCACAAGCAAGCGAAGCCTACCAGCAGCTGCTAGCTTCTACTATAGCTCTATATACATTCATAATTAGATTGTATCATTGTAGCCAACATTTATTTTGGGAATGCAATTTGTAGTTGAAACTTTTCTTTAACACATCCTACTTTCAATCGAGAAATTATCGCTCGTCCTTGTATTTATTTGATGCCATTAAATATATTCTATAGCCTCTAATGTATTTGGTATTCTGTATTTAGATGAATGTAGTGTTGCCATTTTATTAACTAAATAGTTGGGAATTCGTGTTTAATGGCTTTCAACTGTGTCTGTTTGCAGCTGCCCTGGATGAGGAGCGCACTAGCCCGACGCAAGCCTCTAGTGGATCCGGCTCTGGTAATGCCAACAGCAATAACAACAGCAACAGCAACAATAGCAGCAGCAGCACTGGCAGCAGCGGCGATGCCTATAAGGGCGAAGCGTTGACCAGCAAGCAGCGCTATCAAATCAAGCATCGCGAGCTGTTCCTGTCGCGTCAAGTTGAATCGATACCCGCCACACAGATACGAGGCAAATGCTCCGTCACGCTGCTCAACGAGACGGAGTCGCTGCAGAGTTATCTCAATAAAGACGTGAGTCGTAGTGGTATCAGTTGGCAAATTATGAGCAGTAGCTCAAATTTCGAATAAGTGTTAACTGTGCTTGGTTGTTCTTTTTCCTATGCAGGACACATTCTTCTACTGTCTGGTGTTCGATCCGAATCAAAAAACGCTACTCGCCGACAAGGGCGAGATTCGCGTCGGCAGTCGCTATCAGTGTGATATACCCGCCAAGCTAAAAGACACCGCCACAGATGAACGCAAGCTGGAGGAGCTGGAGTCGCTGGTGTGGACACCGGAGCACAGTTTGACCGATCGCAAGATCGATCAGTTTCTGGTCGTCTCGCGTTCCATTGGCACCTTTGCTCGCGCCCTCGACTGCAGCAGTTCGGTGAAGCAACCATCGCTGCATATGTCGGCGGCGGCTGCCAGTCGGGACATCACACTGGTGAGTAGTAACCATGCCAAGTTCATCCACAATATAGCCACTCTTTCATATGATCTCTGTGTTCGTTGTTCGCTTTCCAGTTTCACGCCATGAATATTCTGCATAAGCATGAGTATTCAATTGAGGAGGCAATGTCCTCGCTAGTTCCTTCCACTGGGCCGGTGCTCTGTCGCGATGAAATCGAAGATTGGAGTGCATCCGAGGCTAATCTCTTTGAGGAGGCGCTCGATAAATATGGCAAAGACTTCAATGATATACGACAAGATTTCGTAAGTCAATCAATGTGGCATAGGGCATCTTCTTCACAACTCATTTTCTACCTTCCGCCTTCAGCTGCCGTGGAAAACGCTAAAGCAGATCATTGAGTACTACTACATGTGGAAGACCACCGATCGTTATGTGCAGCAGAAGCGTGTCAAGGCCGTAGAGGCGGAGCTCAAACTGAAGCAGGTCTACATACCGCAATACAACAATAATGGCAAAGGCAATGGTGCTTCCATCAAGGCGGGCGGCGGCGGCGGAGCTGGTGGCATTTATAATGGCACCACCAATGGTGGCACCGACTTGTCCAACAATGGAAAACCGTGCGAATCCTGCGGCACAACAAAATCATCACAGGTGAGACCAGCTTAGGCGCAAGTCAGTAAAGTGTTTAAAGCATTTTCGCTTTCATCCACAGTGGAACTCTTATAGCAGCGGGCACTTGATGTGTCGCCTGTGCCAGAGCTGTTGGGATTACTGGAGAAAGTACGGTAGTATGAAGTCGGCGCACAAGGGCGACGTCCACGATGGCGAAGCAAAGAAAAAATCGGTCGTTGCAGGAGCGCCGGCAGCTGCCAGTACAGCCGCCAGCGCCACCGCCACCACCACAGTGGTGGACCTCAACGATGATGACAAAGTCAGCGATCTTACAAATCGTCAATTGCACAGGTAAGCCTGCACAGCAAGGACGAGATTTTACACTAAAGCCGTCCCATTTGACCCCTGGACAGGTGTTCCATCGTTAACTGCGGCAAGGAGTTCAAGCTGAAGACCCACCTGGCGCGCCACTATGCGCAAGCGCACGGCATCGCCATCAGCTCTAGTTCGCCGCGGCCCATCATGAAGACGCGCACTGCCTTTTACTTGCACACGAATACCATGACGCGGGTGGCGCGCATCATCTGCCGCAGCATTGTGAAGCCCAAGAAGGCCGCGCGTCAGAGTGCGTACGCTATTAATGCGGTGTTGGTCAAACAGGAGTGTAAGTGGGATTCACTTTGTATATTGGCGTACCTAATCCTTTACCATCATCCACTCCACACTCTGTTTTTGCAGTTACAAATCGTATTAACGGCAAATCGCAGGCGGAAATTAAAAAGCTGGTTTTGCTCAAGCCCAAGGATCGCGGCAGCGTCACCAAGATTGCCAATCGCTTGGGTGCGCCTGGCAGCGGTCCCCACGAATGGCTTGTGCTGACTCCCAAGGATAAAATGCCGCAGCCGATCGTCGTCTCATTCCCCAAGCCGCCCAAAGCAGCGGATGGTAGTTTACTCTACGAGCGCGTGCCCAATAAATCACCCGATGTGGTGGCAGTGTCTGTGGACAAAGAGGTATCCATAATTCCAGCGCAAGCCACCTCCACTATACGGAAGCGGGCCCACGATGACCAACAGATAAACGGAACCGAAGGTAGCATTAGGGTTTAGGTCACCCACTCCAATTTCGTATGGTCGTAACACTATTGTTGCAATTACAGTTACCATCGTGCCTAGCGGGCCGCCCGCCAAGCGCCCCAACAAGGACCCAATGCCTTCTCACTGTCCCAGTCCCGAGCAGTTTGCCGCCATGATGGCTGCATCGGGCCAGCCGCTCTCTAGGCATCATGTAAGGCATTATAAAGGCCATCACTATGAATCCCCTATTTACCTGGAATCTTTACAGCTCAACGGAAAACAGAAGATTGCACAAATGGCTCGAGGTGGCAACGGTCGCAAACAGGTCATCAGTTGGATGGATGCACCGGATGATGTATACTTTAGAGCCACCGAAGTACACAAGTGAGTAAGGCCAAAAACAGAGTGCCGAAAGCTCTAGAGCAGCGGTGGGCGAAAAATTTTAAATCGGGAGCACGATAACAACGAAATCCATCACCATGCGTATGCATTTTATTGTTGCTTACTTGTATATTCTGCTTTTTGAGCATATTTTTCTATTGCGACAGCTAAAGAGCTCTGAGAGGCAAAAGAGCTACTGCCTGCCCATTGCAGCTCTATAGTATAGACGATGCAAAGCTGAAACCGAATTCCATGTGTTGTGCATTAGAGGTCAAGCTGCATTAGAGGTCTACATGGCTTCACTAAAATGAATTTATTCGAAAGCTATCTTATTGAGTAAGTGCGAGGCCCACAATGAAATGAATTTGTATGATTGTGAGTTACGTAGAGTTCGTCACTTGTCAACATTCTGTGCAATTAATGAGTGAGATTGAAAGAAAGGGGCACAGCATAAAGAATGAATGTGACATGGCCAAAGTCATTAAATATATATTTAGCTATCTTTAGTAGATAGAAAAATATCTTAATATAATACATATATATATGTATTGATAACTTAAGATATCGAACTCTCACTCATTCGCCTTCGTACCTCCTCGAGTGAGCCTTACACACGCACACAAACTCATTTGAATTCGTTCGGCGTCGCAATTACATTCGGCTTCGCTCAGTTGATTTTGAGCACAATACGCACTCATGCATACCTCTAATCTAGAAGTCGAATTTCATTAAGTATCATGTTTAAACTGGTTAATATTGCTTGCAGAAAAACGCGTAAAATACTCTCGGCCTTGGATTTGCGCCGTGCGGCGCGCAAACCATGGCGCACACTGCCCATTAAGCCCATGGCTGCACCTGAACCGAGCAGCAGGCCCATTGAATCACAAATCGTAATACTGGACTGACCGTCGCCGCCGGCAGACACAATAGCAACAAAGTTGTCATCTTCAGCCAACAGCTATGAGCATTATCAGCACCAACAGCAGCAGCATCAGCATCTACACCATCATCATTATCATCATCAACAGCAGCAGCAGCATCAGCATCTTCCATTTCCATACACCATGGATGCATTGCTAAATTAGTGGCTTGCCATGTATATACAACAATCATAACCACAGACAGACTCATTCATACATACATAGTTTAGATGCATCCTAATGGAATCGGGCAAGATGGCTTACAGCAGAGCATCGCTGTATGGACAGTTCGCAAATCCCCCTATGTATTCATAACTAAAATAGCATCAAGCGACAGCCGAAACAAGAGAACTGCAAAATCACAGCGAACGAACGCCCACAGCTTGCATTCACTTCTCAGCATTGCCTACAACGTCAACGTTGACAGCATTAAAACGACAGCGCAGACGATGAAGTTTCTTCTTCTTCCCTTTCTCACTGGAGAGCCTGTGCCTTGTGTATGTGCCAGCATCGTACGCCGCATAATCGCGAACTCCTTTTTTTCAGAGGGAACGTTCATGAAAGGCTTCGTTGAAATGATCGTGCTTGATAATAATGATGCTTAAATGCCGAGGCAGGTTGTTAGGTGAGCGAGTGTTCAAGCGTTTGTAATCACAAGTTGCAGTTGAGACGGACATCAACATGAAAGAAGAAACCACACTTTACTAGCGCCTAAATAGATGTCATTTATGATAACAAAAAAACTAGTAAGATAATACGATTTAAGGTCTACATTTAAAAAACTAACAACCAACAAATATTTATGAATATTTTATATATGTTTTTATTTTAATTTAAAATCTCAGTCTTGTGTTGTTCTTTTAAAGTTTTAATGCAATTTTAAACTGTCCAATTTTAATATATTTTTTTTAATTTGTTAGGTATTTTGAATGTTTTCTGTTCGAAAAAAGAAAAGTGGGGGAAAACCAGATACGTAAATTGAAATTTGAAAGGCCTCTGTAATTTTGAAAATATTTTGAAATTGTTTTAATGCTTTAAAAAAACATATAAAAAGCAAATTAAACATTGTTAATAAATGTGACGTGCAAAATTTACAAATTAAAACAAAACAAATTGATCATTTTATGATGTAACTAAAAACAAATAAACAGAAAACTTCGAAAAATGTACAGTAAACAATAAATTCGAATAAAAATTATTTTCATAATTTATATAAAAAATGTAAAAAAAAATTAAAAAACACACTTAGAGCATATTATTATTATTTACTCGTATAAATTTATGAACAATTTATATTGCATATTTGTACACTTACAAAATGTATGATCAATTATGCAACAACAACATAATATAAACAATTTTACAGCGTATAAGAGTAGTAGTTCAGCCAGGCAACATTAAAACCAGCAACAATA
Organism: Hirtodrosophila duncani; assembly: GCA_037043425.1. NCBI lineage: Eukaryota > Metazoa > Arthropoda > Insecta > Diptera > Drosophilidae > Hirtodrosophila > Hirtodrosophila duncani. The sequence continues at coordinate 62,600 of JBAMBM010000569.1, forward strand.
CATTTATATAAATAAATAAATAATTGCTAAATATAAAACAAAATGAATGGATTAAAAACAAAGCGTAATGTAAGCCAACATACTTTTAACGTTAAATTTTAAGCAATTTTGTAAAATAAATGAAAACCCTATGCAAATTTAAATTGATTAATTAAGCTACACACTGCGTATACATGATGTCACAGGCGGCGGCCATCAGGACCACAGCGAACTTACTTGTAGTGCCGCATTGTTTTCAGTTGTTTATTTCATATGTAGTATATGCATATGTATGTATGAATGCATTAAGGAATGTGCCGTTCCGAAAAGAAACTGAAATACTCCAATGTCCACAGATAAAGTCAGTAGTGATTTCAAAAGTATTTTCAAAAGTAAATTTACTTTATCAGCTTTATCAATTCTTGCAGGAACCGGTCACGTCTACTTTACGAACAAACGTTATCAAATCGTTATATAGCCCTTGACATATTCTTGGTTGATATTACTATACTGTAAAATTGTCCTAACAAACGCTCCAACAGGTGCTAAGATAAGACGCATTTTCATTGAATGAGGGGTCTAAATATATAGCCCTTGACCTTCCCTAGGCCAGCATTAGTTTACAGTAGAAATTGTATACCGATCGGTCCAATAGCTTGGGTCGCCTATAAAGGACATACAGACAGACATACAATATATCACATCGATATTTGTAAAACCTTTTATAGTTTCACTAAACGGCTTGCGACTTTTATTTTCTTACAACGTGATTTTAAATTTACTCCTAGCTTTATTTGATTGTAATAATTTACATTAAAAAATCTTACATCAAATTTTTAGTTCGCCCCCTTTTTATAATTTCGTCTCATCCTAGTTTTTCTATTAAATTTTACGTTATGGATAACTCGTCCTTCTTTTCAGAATACCATTAACATTGTAATCAATGAAAAGTATGTGGTTTCGACTGAGTACAGGTCTAATTGGTCCAAAATATAATTAATATATAGTATTTTTCATATGATAGATGCTTTTCAGAAAACTCCTTTTAATCAATTTCGGCACACAATTTTTAGCTGAATTCACTAATTCGGTTATAAATTGTGTGCCCTTTAGGCAACATTTGATGAATAGCTTACCTCATCAGGTTCCAAACTTTTAAATTCGAACCATCGATTGAGTATAAAATTGGGGATAACGTTCTTGAGTTGACCATTATATATACATTTCATCAATCACTTCACAAAAATAGCTTTGTGTTTACAGTTTCTTTTCGGTACAGTCCTTAAGAGCATGCGCAACACTTAGTTTTATTCAAAACCAGAAATGAAAATCGATCAAATCACATTTGTGCATCAATTAGCAATAACAGAACGAATTACAGAGTCAGTCAAGCAACAAAAGCAAATCAAACAGAGCCTATATACATACATAATGATATATACCTAAAAATATACATATATATTATATACAAATATGACAGTAAATCAATTGCGTATTAAATCAAACGATACGCAACACACATTTTTACCAGAGAGCCAGAGACGACGAAAACGAAAACCGTTTAGCAGGGAAAGGCAAGAAATCCAAAAACAAAAGAAAGTTTTCCAAAATAAAGTTTTAAAACTAAACATTTTTCCTAAAAATATGCACAAGACATGCCTTTTTATTTTGCTCATGTAAAGTGTGTGTAGCAAGACTTGCAGAAAGAACAACAACGCGATTTCATTGATGATCAACGATATCGATGATTTTTCGAATAATAGCTATCGCTGATAATGATCATTTTGATTCTAAAAGAGGCCCACTCTCGTGTCTGTGTTTGGTGCGTACAGTGAGCGGCCCGCCATATTCTATATAAAATGTAGTTGCTCTCAGCGTGTGCCTGCCCCAACTCAACGGATTTTGATTCGGCTTTCACTATCATTCAGTTTTCTTATTCAACGGATGTTTTATAGGTATAATAGATGCATGTAAAAAAGTATAATTATGGCGAAATATATCTAGGTGAATATTGAGCAGTATATCATACGGTTCGTATGATTTGCATTGTACGATCGAACAGTCGATCTAGCCGTTTCCGTCTGTATGAAAAGACTATAAAACGGAGATTATAAGAGCTAGAGTTACCAAGTTTGTTTTAAAATTTTGCCACGCCTTGTCCTACAGTTTTTCACACATTTATTTGACATGTGCATAAGCATATAATCTACCGTTTTGGCAAATTTCATTACGATAATAATTGACTAAAAGAAGCAAAAGTCGAGCCTGCTGGACAAAAACGCAATGAAATAAAGGCACTAAAGTGGGCGGTGGGTTTATATGGGGGCCGCCCTCAAAAGTTGGCGTGGTAAATAAATAACAGAAATTTTATCTGGGTAGAAATTTATAGAAAATAAAAATCCAAAATTTAAGTGTGTATGAACACATCCGGACGGAAAGACGGACATGGCTAGATTGACTCGGTTAGTCGCGCTGTCAATTTAGTGCCAACATTTCTAGGTATATATGTAAATGATAGACACGTGGTTTCAATATGGCAGGGATCCCAAGGACTATGTTTAATAAAATATTTACAATTTGCAATCAAAAACTTGAGTTTTCTATAAAAATTACGTTTTAGGCGAATTTTTGGGTCATCTTTCACAGTATAACAATTACATATCATTAATAGGCTTTTCGATAAAATTACTCTTCCACGTAGCTGGAAATACACAGCGATGCATTGGTGCCACCAAAGCCAAAAGAATTCTTGAGCGCTATGCGCCGGCCTGAGCCCTCTGACCATTGGCGCGTTTTTGTTACCACATTGACATCGACATCCAGGTGCTCAATGTTGATTGACGGCGGCAATTTGTTTTCTGCGCAAGCATGCACCACAAAGAGGGCTTCCAGGTTGCCAGATGAGCCGAGCAGATGGCCATGGGCGCCCTTTGTGGATGACACAGACACCTGGGGTGTGTGCTCTCCAAATACGCGTCTAATGGCATGCGACTCAATGCGATCACCGGTTGGTGTGGACGTGGCATGGGCATTCACATAGCTGATGTCTTCGGGCGTCACACGGGCATCGTTAATGGCGCGCTGCATGGCCAAAGTGGCGCCGGCGCCATCTTCGCTTGGTGATGTAATGTGATATGCATCGCCGGATAGACCATAGCCTAGCAACTCGGCCAGTATGGGAGCTCCTCGAGCACGCGCATGCTCTAGCTCTTCCAGCAGAAGCACAGCAGCGCCTTCACCCATTACAAATCCATCGCGCGCCTTGTCAAAGGGTCGCGAGGCCACAGAGGGATTATCATTAAATGCCGTGCTGAGTGCCCGCAATCGGCAGAAGCCTGCTATCGATAAAGGATCTATGCAGGCCTCTCCGCTGCCGGCCAACATAATATCTGCATCGCCGTGTCGAATAAATCGCAGAGCATCACCAATGGCATGCGCCCCTGTCGCGCACGCTGTGGAGACAGAGTGGTTGGGCCCGCGTAGACCATGACGCATGCTAATATGTCCACAGGCCATGCTGGGCAGCAGCCGAGGCACAAAGAAAGGGCTAACTCTATTGTAGCCGCGCTGCAGCTGTTGCCAGGTGCCGTAAACCTCAGAGAGATCAAACATTCCCATACCCACACACACGCCGAAGCGTTCTCGCTGCTCTGGGCCCAGTTCGCTTGGTTTTAGATGGCCCGTTGCCAGCGCCTCTTCCGCTGCCAGGACAGCTAGTTGCGTAGCGCCGCTCATGAGCTTTATGTCAGTTTTGCTCAGATGTTTGTCCAGCTCCAGGCGTTCCCTGGGTATCTGTGCTGCCACTTGGCAAGGCAAACCCTTGAACTCTGGGCCAAGAGATGAAACAGCAGACTCGCCGGCTAATATGCGCTGCCATGATTTGCGCACATTGTTGGCCAGCGGTGTGACGGCACCACTACCTGTGACCACCACACGACGCCGTGACGCTTGCGTTGACACATTGCGTATTTTTGCGGTGCATAATTTATAACTTGCATTAATTAATAAACACATTTTTTTAGACCAAGATCAAAGCATAACAGAAAACAGCTGAGCAGTGGCGATTTCTTGTTATCGGCGATAAGAGTGGCGATAAGACTGAGCTGCCAGACTTCGTGTCTGCCAAATGTATCGGTATTTGAAATAAAATTTCCGTGTTTTTGTTACTGCGTTTTAAATGATTTTATTGGTTGTAAAACATATCAGCGTCGCTTGATAAACTTGATCTTGACATTGTCCTTAGGAGATAGACCAAGACCAAGTTTTATGTTTAAGTATTTGCCATCGCTGACTGGCAAAGCTTTAAAATTCTTTAAAATAGCAATCAACAGAGTCTTCATTAAATTCATGGCATATTTTTGACCTAAAGCAAAAAGCTGTTGATTTTGTGACTATTTTGTGTTTAAGTGATGCACGAGACTTACCAATGCAATTTCTCTGCCCAGCACTAAATGGCATAAACGCGTATGGATGCCGATCTTTCATATTTTCAGGTAAGAAACGTTCAGGTCTGAACTCGTGTGGAGCATTCCAATATTTGGGGTTATTATGTATATCGATGAGGTGTATAACGATTTGAGAGTTTGCTGGTAATATCAGGCCATTGGCCAGCTCAGTATCAGTTTTTACTGACCGAGTTATTGAGGGCAGATTTGATAATATGCGCATAGATTCCTTTAGGAAGCATTCCAAATATTTCAGTTTTGTCAGCTGATGAATATCCAAATTGCCTAGGTCGTCTGATGATCATTTTAAGGTATGCAGTATGACATCATCGTAAAATGAGAATACTCACCATGTATATATTTTGATATTTCTTCATGGCAAAGCTCTTGCTTTTCTGGATACATGGCTAACTTTATGAGGCAAAATATTACAGCGTTTGATGTTGAATCGAAACCCTCAGCCATAATTGTGTCAACCTCTTCGCAAATACCTCCTTGATCTATTAAGCCTTCCTTCTCTGCCCTTAGTAATGTATCTAGCATGGCGAAACGTTGCTTCGTACCGCTATGCTCAACTGACATTGCGTTAATGTCGGGTGGCTGCAGTTCCTTCAACAGAACTCGCCGCTTGGCTATAACACCACTGCCGAACTCATGCACCATTCTCAGATGCGGTGCATACTCACTGGCGGCAAAGAGATTATACATTGTATCGCTCCAATACAATGGATTTTTAATGCGCTTGGTATAGCACTCCTGCACCTTGTCAAAGCTTGCACGGTATCGATCACCCTCGGCTTCATTATCCAGTTTTATGCCCATGGCGGTTTCTACATAATTATTGGAACAAATATTTTTTTTAAGGAACTGGAACATTGGCAAACTTACCACATATCGCATTTAGTGTGAATTTGGGAATTAGTTCGGATACAGAGATAACTTCTTCTAGATGCTCTTCGATCCGTTGCACTAACTTTAGACTTTCGGTTCTATGAAAATGCAGGAGTATATTTAGAAGTCTAGTATGATAACAAATATTTCGCCCACTTACTTGAAAATCATTTGAAATTGGGCCAAAATATGAAAATGAAATGAATATGTAAGCATCTTGCGACGATGGTGCCATTTCTCACCTGCATATTGGAAAATTGTATATAGGTAAAGTTAAAAAATAATTGCTTAAGAAAATCGTAAAGAAAAGCAAACAAATCCGCTGTTTGTCGGCCTTGATTCATTTTGGCAAGTAAAGTACATAATACTTTTCTTCAGCACCATCGAAGCTAACTGAATTCACCTGACGAGATCAATATGCCGTCTCCAAGTGCCGGACGTATAAAATTATAGGATATGCCTTTGTTGGAAAGCTTCGGATCGGTGAGCACCATTTCCGCGTCTTTCGCATCAATTATATTGTAAGTGGCTGTGCCCACATTATATTCCAAATAACTGACGCCAACTTCCTTTGCGATTTCCCGGACATCAGTAAATATCTTGTCTGCGAATAAGATCAGAGAAGTTTAGAACGCTTTATTACCCAGCTTTTGCAAGTTTCCCTACTATCGTCTAAGCCGATCATATCAAACAGATTTCCAAAAATCGTACTGCCCTTTGTTATGGGTATTATACTCTCTACGGGTCGGTTATCCTTGGTGCGCACACGGCGTGCAAAGAATGCCAGGATATAGTAGTCCTTATCCAATCTGCGTATCCAATACAAAAGGCAAACAATGAGAATCAACCAAAGAATCATATTTGGGAATAGTCTACGAAAAAGATCGACTGAACAAATGAGACCTTTTCATAGTTTATATATATCTTTAACGTTTAACGGTTTAGCCGCATCTAATTTGAGATTTATCAGTTGTTAAAAATATTAAATACATACATACCAAGTAGTTGTTGGTCTGCCACGTCGTTGTAAATGTGTCTGTTGTTGCTTCTGTGCATATAAAGGCGTGCTACAGTTCTTTAGCTGTTTTTGTAGCAGGCGTCAAATAAATTCATTCCCCTACGAACTTTGAACTCGATTTTAGTTGCCATGCTGCACAATTTTCATGTCAGTCCATCTCATGTCAGTCAATTAGACAATGACAAGTTATATAATGCTTATGCTAGATACTTATATATAGGGAGAGAAAGAGAGAATTCTACAAGCACGACATGATCAGACTCTAAAATTTAAATAGTAATTTTAGAAAATTTAATTAAATATAGTTATATACGTTCACCAAATTTGTATGCTTCTAAGTAGAAGAGAGTTGGGGAGTGTATATGGCCTATAGTACCGGCTCTCTTCTTAATGAAAGCAAATTTAAATTTTTATAAGCAAGAGTGGTAGCTAACTTCGGCTATCCGAATCTAACATACCCTTGCAAAAGTTTGTCGGCTATATGGGAGTTGTCTGATCTTAATGATTTTGACAAAGCTTTAAAACTGAGAGTGCAGTTAGCATAGAAACTTACCGACAGAGAGATAGGCTTTCGGGCAGACGGACATGGCTCTATCGACCAGTCTTGTCATGATGATCAAGAATATACTTGGCTCGTTTCTATGTGTTGCAAGTATCGTGACAAAATAATAATCTCCTCTACAAGAGTATAAAATGCGAAGAGCAACTGATAAACATTTTGAAATCGAAGAGAATGACCTATAGTTTGCTGGGAGTCCAAACCGGGATTAGCGTTTGCACAAGAGAACAATTGTGTTATAGAGAGCAGCTAATTTTAATTGTACTCAAAACCGGCCGATAACAAAACAACATGGCAAACACTCGATGTGCTTAGTTTGCTGCTAAATTTGTCCTCAGCCACACTACTCGCTTACAAAGATGTCGCAAAAAAGTAAAAATCTTCAGAGAAAAGAAAACAATTCAATAGATAAATAAATAGTATGCGCTCGGAATAGCTCAAATAATGATGGCATTTTTCATAGGTTGTTGTCATGGACCTGGTTACGCAACGCCTTTGGACGCCTTTAAAAATGGACCAAGGGAGAAACTGCTCTATACGGTAACAATTCAGCCCGATCTGGAGGAACCACATGGAGATTATCTGTCAACGATTGATGTGGATCCCGCTAGTCCAACATACAGTCAAGTAAACAAACTAATTAAACCTGTTAATTGATAAGAAAGTGTGCCTAAATGGACTTAAATGAACCGTAGATAATACATCGTACGTTTACCAACCGCAAAGGTGAGGAATTGCACCATTCGGGTTGGAACGCTTGCTCGAGCTGTTACCATGTGGACGTGGACGCAAAGACGGTGCCAAAAAGGGATAAAATGGTTCTCCCTGCATTGAATTCTGACTCCATTTATGTAATCGACGTGGCGACGAATCCGCGAAAACCTGAAATCATTAAAATCATCGAAGGAGAGGTGCTGAAGAGCCATAATGTGACTGCACCACACACAACACATTGTCTGGCCAATGGCAACGTAATGATATCCGTGATGGGTGATGCAGATGGTTATGCCAAGGGAGACTTTATCCTGTTTGATGCCGATTTCAATTGTGTGGGCACCTGGACAAAGGGCGACCGTAAGGCGCTCTGTGGATATGACTTCTGGTATCAACCCTACTTTGATGTCATGGTCTCTTCTGAGTGGGGTGCTCCCAACAAGTTTCGACGGTGCGTATTTTCAGCTTTGGCATTCCAATGAAAGCACTGACAGTAACATTTTAGTGGCTGGAAGGACGAAGATCTGGGCGATATGACTCAGTACGGGTGCAGAATTAATTTCTACAAGTGGTCCACACAAACATTATACCAAACTATTGACCTTGGAGAGGATGGCATAACGCCGCTAGAGATACGCTTCTTGCACGATCCCAAACGTGCTGAAGGCTTTGTTGGCTGTGGCCTTAATGCCAAGGTGTTCCACTTTAAGAAGAAGCCGGACTCAGATGAATTTGAGGCCAAGAAAGTAATCGATATACCACATAAGCTTGTTGACACAGGAAGTGGAACTGCAACAGAAATGGGTGGCATGATTTCGGATATCATTATATCACTGGATGATCGATTTCTTTATGTAAACTGCTGGCTTCACGGAGACGTTAGGCAATATGATATAAGCAACCCGGAGGAACCTAAACTTACCAGCCAGCTCTTTTTAGGTGGAGCCATATGCAGTGATCTGCCTAATGTGGTTGTGAAAGAGGATCGAGAATTGAGTGTAAGCCAAATCATAAGATTATTTCCAATATATTATATGTTTATTTATGATATTTTTACATTACTCAGGAGAGACCACCAGCTCGCTATATAAAGGGTCGTCGCTTGGAAGGCGGACCGCAAATGATGCAACTCTCTCTTGATGGAAAACGTCTATATGTCTCGTCTTCATTATATTCGCCTTGGGATAAACAGGTGGGCAGTAGGCTACCTCTTTTTTTATGCTCGTACTCTAGTTTTTAATATGTAACAACATCAACTACGTAAATTCGATGTTTTGCAGTTCTATCCCAATATGGTGTCTAAGGGCGGACATGTGTGCCTTATTGATGTGGATGTGGTCAATGGAGGTATGACTCTAAATGAGGACTTTTTCGTTGATTTTGGCAAAGAACCCTATGGTCCAAGTCTACCACATGAAATGCGTTACCCGGGAGGCGATTGCACTTCTGATATTTGGCTGGTTAACGATGCCTAAAGAACGAAAATTAAAAATGAAAAAATCCATTCCATAGCTTCATATACAAATTTATATTGAATGAAGAAAATAAGACAAATTAAAATTAAAAATTGTTTCATTCTCCAAATAATGAACTGATTTGAATCTACTAATGTTGCGGTTTCTTTCGATAGTTGTAGCGATTATTCATAAAATATCGTTGGTATTTTATTTATCCCTTGAATAAACGGGCACACTGGGCTACGTTTCTTGCCGACATTTGCTAAAATTAGCGAATTTAAAAGAATCACTGTGGTAAGAATTTGGTCTTATATATTATGCTTAATCTAATCTGCATATTATATGCCGAATAAAAACACTTTTGAGAACCGCTGACACTTTTGTTTATTGTTCGGCGGTCCACTGAAAACTACATTTCAAATGGTTCGATATGCTGTCGAACATGTTGCTAAGTTGCGATAGTTCTTATCGATATATCGATAAGTCCCAGCCGCAGCTGGCCCATCAGCTGTTTACGATGTGATAACAATTTTTTGGCTGCTCACGTTTAATTTAATAATCATAATTTAATCATATTTTCTGTATAAAAATCCGTGCGTTTACTAAGTGAGAGCTATGTCGGCGCTGCCCAACTCTGCTGCTAAGGCCGAAGAAGTCGGCAAGGGCCGTCTGTTCGACAATGTAGAGTTGGATAAGATGGCCATGCAATTTATAGGCAACATGCACAAATATCGCGAGAATATTGTAATACCCAAATCGAATGGACCGGTGAAAATCAAGACAAACGAGGAAAAGTTTATTGAGACGGCTGTGGAAAGTTGCGGCTTCAAATGCGCCATGGCCTGTGTTATGGGTAAGCTGGGAAAATACTTCTATTTACTAAATAATAAATAAATACTAAAATGCTTCTATTTACTATTATATTATAAACTTATATTTTGCATATGTGTAGGCTATGGCTTGGGCGCTGCATTGGGTCTATTTAGCGCCTCTGTCAATCCCAACATGGCCGATCCTTTTGCCAATGAGAAGAAGCAAACGGCACGCGAAGTCTTCCGTGAGATGCGCGGAACAACACATTCATATGCGAAGAATTTTGCGCTAATTGGCGCCGTCTTCTCGATTGTGGAGTGTACCATAGAAAGTGTAAGTGCCCATAAGCAAATAAAAAGAATTACTTCTGATCATTTCTACCCACACAGAAACGCGGCGTTACCGACTGGCGCAATGGCACCTACGCTGGGGGCATTACTGGCGGTCTGATTGGCCTACGCGCTGGCATAAAGGCGGGCATCATTGGCGGGTTGGGCTTTGCAGCATTCTCCACAGCGATCGATTACTATATGCATCATAGATAGGCGCTACCTTGTTTGTAATCATTATTTTATACATAAGTGTTTGTTCTTAATTACAAAGATGCCGCAGAGGAAGTAAACTCCACGCCCATTGATTCGTATGCACCATGCGGTGGCGATAGCGAGTGCGCCCTGAAAATGGATTTTTAACGAGCTTGGCACGACCAAATAGCCGTTTCCGCTGCTGCGTTGAAGCGCAACTGCATTTGAAGTCTAAGCCCTGACATTTAAAAAGCACAGCTGCCACCCATTAATATAAATCCAACTCCAACCAAGAGCGCGCGCTCCAAAATGGTATTAAATAATGCGCTACTCAGGGTCCCCAGTCTCAAATTCGGCCCCAGTCTCAGTTTCAAATTCGGCCAACGACCGACCGGTTTGGTGTTGGGGGAAAAGGGACGTGGTGAGCGGAGGAGCGACGGCGTTGTCCAGCTTTTGTGGGAACAAGAACGGGAATCGATATCCAGCTTAAGGCAACCGCAGAGACGGCGAATGCCTTGCCATGGGTTTTAGTTTCAGCGCACTGCCGTTGCCACAACAATTTCCAGTTCAGTTCAATTTGAGCAACAGGCAGGTAAAGATCAGATCGCTTGCCTCTGCCTGAGCCTGGTGCTGTGCACGTTTCAGTTTCCGCTTTCAGTTTCGTGTTTGATTTGAATCGAAGACGAACAACGGCAGCTGCAAAAGTGCAACAGGGCAACAATAATAATAACAACAACAGCAACAACAAATAAATAAACTAGTTTCACTTGCAAGCTGCAAGTCAAATGTGCGACCCGCGTCCGCATCTCTGTACACTATATGTGTATGTATGTACAATCATATTGTTGTGCCTTTTGAGTGTATGTGTCTGTGTCAAGTGTCGCGTGCAGTTTGCGGGCTTTAAAAATGAGACCCAAATTCTTGGGTTAAGCCAATGATCATGGCGCTTTGAACATGACTCACACAGCCTTAGCGTGTTCGTCCGCGTCTGTTTGTCCATTACGGCGGCGGTCTCCACGTCTGGCCGCAATGTTTATGCAATCAATTCTCAGAGTGTGTGCGAGCCCACAAACATATTGCTCATATTTGTTTTAACTGTTCTCGTCTATGAGTTCTGCTGGAGGTCTGGATACCATAACCATATGCGCGTCGGCCTTTAATTTACAAGTTCGGCGAACAGCTCAATTCGTTTTGCCCACAGTGCACTATGGGTGGGAACCGGCAGTTGGATAACTTTTAAACCAAATCATTTGAAATATTTATTTCGATTTCAAAAATTATTTTGCCATTCATATTGATGGTTTCAGAGTTTCATTCACCAGCTTTTGATCAGAAAACGCATTCTATTCACTAAGTGGAAATTGGGTTTCATATGACCATTTACATTTTTTGTCTGACACGCAGATTCTCTGGCCCATAGTGCTGCATATAAATGATCCCATATCATATGTAGATATATATGCGTATATAAGTAGATACAGATGTATACTGTTTTCTGTATCTGGATCGTTAGAGTTCAATGAAACCAAGTGACACTTGTTGCAATTGCAGCTGTCTTTCTTTGTCTCCGTCTATGTCAGTCTGTCTGCCTTCTTTCTTCATTTAATTGAACATTGTCGGACAACTTGGCCTGACTTTTCTGTTTACCGTTTCTTTTACAAATGAATTAAATGGCCAAGATTTCCAGCTGACTCAACTCTCGATTACACATACCATATATACAAACATACATATGAGAATATATACTTACATATTTCGAGTCCAAAACAAAGAAGCAGCAGTACCCTGTCCCTTTTCACAATTTCGGGTTATCTTATCTGGCCGCAATCTCCAAGAGTTACAAATATAAAATTTGGTTTTGTATAGACAGCTGCTTTCATACTTCAGGGGCGTATTAAGACCTATGTTTAAAATGTTTTTGTTTTAGAAATCTGTGATATTTTGCGCTTGTTTTTTGCTGCAGCTTAAAAATAATTCAATAGCCGCGACTGCATCAGAATTCTCGGAGAGCATTGAGTTTCATGTCCAGTACCACCAATGACCCTTTCTAAGAAACCTTCACGAAATAGACCTCCTAGAATGCTGAGATTTAAGGGCAATCCTCCCTGCTAAGAACAAGATAATTCTTCTAAATTTATAATTAAAACATAAATGGAATTGATGTTTTCCTATAAAAAAAAAATACTTTCAAACTACTGAATGGTTTTATACATATCCATAACTAAGAGCTTCATGCCCTGTAATCCCTACCTAGATTCGCCCCTGACTTTGTAAGAAATGTGGCAGCTGCATAGAAAGCATCAACATCGATATCGACCTTGCAAGCTGATACCAGAAACAGAACCAAAACAGTGGTGACACTTGGCGGAGGCAGATGACTCAAATGGAATTCACTTTTACTTAAAGATATACATACGAGTGGTATTTGTACATATGTATGGTTTGTAGATGAGAAGAGATAGACATTGAGCTACTACAATCGGCTACGCGCTCTCTCTCTCTCTCTCTCTCTCTTTCAACTGATATCTAATCAAAACAAATAATGCCTACGTTCCATGTCGGCTTGATTCATTAATTCAGTTCCCCATTTAACACGCTCAGGCTATCATGATCGTAGCGGTGGGCACAAATTCAAAATAATTCAAGAAAACACTTTTGAACCGTTAATAATTTGTGCATTTCAATTTTGTTTGTTTTTTATAATTTAATTTCAAATCGTGCAAAACAAATAAAAACAGAAAGGAAAAATTATAGCAAACTCGACGACGTGTACAAAATGAGGCATACAGTTTTGCTGTTGGTGAGTAAAAATATCTGCATTTCAAGAACTTATCGCTCGTTTTGTTATCTTATCTGAAAATATGTTGTTGTTTTTTGTTTTGTCTTGTTTTTTTTTTTTTTTTTTTTTTGTACAACGGCTTTGGGTTAGTTGGGCAGGTAAGAGAGAGAAATTGGAAATATTATGGTTTCTCTATGAATTTATTGAATTTATACGCTTCTGAATGCGTATGACTTTTGGGTTAACCTTTTTATGGCTAAGTTTTTGGATTTTGAATGGACTTTCAACTTAGTAATTCAAAGCTTAAGAAGCGAGACACGAAAACAAGCATACTCTTTATGTATTTTATATCTTGTATATCGAGTTTCCCCAATGCAATTTAAATTTCTTAGAATTGCTTGAAATTTTGTTATAATTCTATATGAAAATGTGGCTCCATTTCAAGTTGACAGGTGGAAAAAATTGTCAGATTTAATTGGCTCAATTTTCCAACATGCAGATTTGAAATGGTTTTTTTTTTGTATATAATTACAATAACTTCTTTGAGTAAAGAATTCCTTTAAAATCAAGAGCGATTACCATGATAATGTACTCATATATAGTTTAGTAAAAATATCTAGAAGATCAAATCTGTAACACCGTGTTTATAGAGCTACAAAAGATACTATAATTTGTACTGAAAATTGTTAGTAATATTACAAAAGATATTATAATTCTGTGACAAGTCCCTATATGATGTCGTTTGATTCAATGACATATACTCTCGCAGCTTAAAAGCCATTGAACTTCTTTCTGTGGTAAGCTGGTACTATATCAAATACAGCAAGTTCGATCGACTATATCATATAGTATGTAGAACTGAATGAACGAACAGTTAGTTAGAAGCTTTTACATAAGTCTGCCTAATTCAATAGCTGTCATACAACATGAAGTATAAATATATGTATACATATATATGTATATATCGGCCTCACTTATTCACCTAGAAAAGAATTTCCGATTAGCGGATGAGATTCACATTCATTACATCTAGAGAGTCTAAACCTTCATGCCCGTATAGTGATTGAGCTACTTCAACTCAATGGGACCGCAAATGCAAATACTTATAAACATCAGACTTGTTCCCATTTCTATATATATGAGACGCAAAAAACACACAAAACCGATATGAAAATGAAACCATTAACCCTGATGTCGTCCGCGTCAATATTTTCATTGCAGTTCCTCTATGCAGCAGCGTTGGCCCAGGCCCAACATGAAAACATTCCCTATCAGCCGGTGGAAAATATCTGTCAGACATGCGACTGCCTTACCTCACAGGATAGCAACCATCGCTTTCATCAAACGCTCAACTGTGCGATGAAGGGTTTCGAACATATTCTGGCACGCTGGCCATCAGAGTTTGACATCCAGTCCACAGACACGGAGCTTGTCGTTTCATATTCGGGCAACAAGATACGACTGCTACAACAGCTTCCGGCCACGAACGCGACGCTAACTCTGTCCTGTCGGCATTGCAGCATGCAGCAAATGCAGGCGCCACTCTTCATGGACGTGCCCAATGTTGAGAGCCTGTATCTGAGCTGGAATGAGATTGAGCAAGATGCGTTGAAACCCGACTTATTTCGAGGCCCCTTCAAAAGCACCAAGTACGAACCCATTGGCCTGAAGGATCTCGATATCAGTCACAATCGGATTTCCCGGCTGGATCGGAAACTCTTCGAGCACACTCCACAGCTGGCGAAACTTAGTTTGGCGTACAACCGCTTTGAGGTTGTGGATGCGGCGACCGCTGCTTCTCTAGCTACTCTTACTAATCTGCAGCGCTTGGATTTGTCGCATAATGGCTTGCAGTGGCTGCCCGGTGATATCTTTGCTCCGCTGGCTAACCTCCGCGTTCTGGATGTCTCTGGCAATAAGTTTACTTTGGTTCCAGAGAGCATCTTTCAGCTGGGAAAGTCACTGATCCAACTAAATCTAGCGGGCAATGATATTCTCCACCTGAATGAAAAAAGTTTTAAGCAGTTGGATATACTGCGTCGTCTTAACATCAGTGAGATGCCCGCCCTGCGCACCATTGATTCTGGCGCTCTGCGATTGCCCGCTCTGGAGCAACTGGACTGTTCCCACAATCCCAAATTGGAGCGCCTGGAGCTGGCTGACCTCTTGCCAAGCCGTAATCTAACCCAGCTGGACATATCCCAGAATGCGCTGACGACTCTTACTTTGAATGCAAGCAGCAACAACAGCGGCAATGGACCTTGGCCTCGTTTGCGTAAATTCGTCATAGCGGGCAACCCTTGGTACTGCAGCTGTGATTTGTTCAAAGCTCTAGAGTTTTCCGGAGCACCTCACATCCCTCAGCCAGCAGGCTCAGTGGCCCGCTGCGATACGCCCTATTTGCTAGCCGGCGCACAGCTATCTAATTTGACTGCCGACCAAATCTGTAATATGGTCATACCCAAGAAATATCGCGCAGTGGAGGATGATCCACCGCGCTTCCTGCGCCGCCGCTACATCATACTTACCGCCATCATTGCCAGCGTCGTTGTTGTGCTCGGCCTTATCATTGGCTTCATAGTTGTGTGCGTGCGAAGACGTCTCAAGGGCAACGACTACGGGGTCCAACCCATCCGATACACCAGTGTGCGAGGGAGCAACCTGTCCGCTTTCTCCCAGCTGCATCCCGTCTCGGTGACCAGCAAATTTAACAATGCCGCTGGGCCCACCACTACCGGAGCAGCCAATGCCTGAGCAGGATGCCACTTGTTCCTTTGAGCCAAAGATGTCCACGAAAGTGTTTCCAGCCATTAGAAAAGACTTTGCGTGCGTGTGCTATATGTTGTATATATGTTTACATTCTACATCCAGTGGAGGAAGCCAGTCTCCACAATCCATTAGTGTCTAGTGTTGCCATCGATGTTTGTACTTAAGTTTTTCATAGTTATTAAAAATGAAAGTGAAATAAAATGCAATTTTTGCATGAAAGCAGTGAATTTAAGTCAGTGCTCGGCAGGCTTCATCCCCACAAATTAGCTAAAGATGATTCAGAACAGAAATCAATATATAACTTTTGATAAATCTTGGTTTATAAAACCTCTTTCAAACTATTTAAAACTGTATTTAATTGCCTTGGTTTGTTAAGCAAAATGTTCAATATAGGAATAGATATATACGTATATATATAATATATGAAACGCAAACAATAGGGCAAACTCAACGGCTGGTTGGTGAAGACGTATGCGTTACCAAAAGCCCCTTATCTCAAAATTGTTTAGATAAAAGCTAATACAGATAATACCCAGGCTGGAGTGATAAATATTGCTACTTAAAGGTGGCTGGGGGTAAACCGGTAGGGGCTTCCACTTAGCACTCGCTCTCTAGCAGCTCCTCCTCGACGACAACCGGCGGTCGTGGCGGCTGTGCGTCTAGCTTAAACAGATTGATGGCCTGCTTTTGGGCAAGAAATTGCCGCATCTCAGCAAAGTTGTCGCGTTCTTTAGTTTGTTTGCTGCGCTGCTGATAGGGCGCCTCTTCCGCAGAGTCCGAGTCCGAATCGTTAGCCTCGGTCAAACGATTATCTGGTTGCTGCTCTTCCAGTTGTGGCGCCTCTTTGGTGCCAAATAGCTCATCCACATTGATGCCTTTGGAAGTCAGCACTTCGCGCTCTTTCTCTAGCATAACCTGTCTGATGGGATCAATACGATCCTTAAGCTGTTTTAGTACGGGCTTGAATTTGCCTTTCGTGATGCGCTTCTCGAAGTTGAGCAGCTCCTTTTCCGGCGTGGGATGAGGTGCTTGTTGCTCAGCCTCGAACTGCCGTGCCTCTTGCTCGTCGTACATGTAGGCATAGAAGTCATCACGCTGCTGTGGCTCACTGGGATTCTGTGAGAACTCAACGCGCAGTATGCTCTCTGGGAACTCCTCGTCCTGCGGCACTCGGGGCGTATCCACGTTCAAGTCCAGCTTGCTGTTTAGAAACTTGTTGTAGACCAACATTAAACGTTGAAAATCGTCGCAGCAAACGGCTAGAGCATTTTCAATGCCGCGCATGTTGTTCGCCACAGCCACTAGCTGATCGGCATTGTTTTTGTGCGCCGCCTCCGTAGCAGTCAGCTGTTGCAGTGTGATGTCCAGGGCCTGGCACTCGCCAGCCACGGCCACCATGCATGCACTGAGCTTCAGAGATGAGTGCTGGAGGATGGCAATGGGACCACTGAGCTGTTGGTGCGCTTTGGCCGCATGCAGTTCGCCCAGTTCCAGCTGCTTTCGGTTTTGCATGGCTATAGCCAGATTTTTAAAGTGCTGCTCCTCCTCCTGCACCAGCTGCCGTACCAGACTCTCAATTTTTACCAAATCGTCGCAAAGTTTTGAAATCGAAGGTCGGGTGGTAATGGTCAGGGCCAGGCGCAGCAAATACTGCGACTGCACATAGGCAAAAATGTTGTGAAAATCCTGGATAAGGCAAGAGTCAAGTTATAATTGGTCAGAGTTAGCTATTGTCCAGCACAACGTACCTTTATGTGCTTGGGGCTATAATCTGTGACATTGTTCTTAAAGTACTCGCAGTCGCGCAGCTCCTCCATGGGCACATAGTATGTTCCATACTTGGCGGGCAGCGGATAGTCTGCTTCTAGCTTACGCGTAGCATCGTAGAGTATTTCCGTCACCTCCTTGGCTGCTGTTATACAGTCCCACGCCCGCTCGATTTGACGTGATCTGAGAATAAGAAAATAGAGACAATTGGTAATTTGTTTGACGCCTTATAACTGTATTTGCACTTACTCAATGAGTTCGGCCTGTTTCATGATGATGATTTCCTGAAAGTACGTCATGTTGCGCCTGATGCAGTTGCCAAACTCATCTATGGTCCTCACCAGCTGCTCCAGCTTGCGTTCCACCATCTTGTTGCGACACACAAAAAAGCTCTTCACCGCATACAGGGAACCAAAGGTGCCGGTTAACAAGATTGAGGGCAGCATTGTCAGCCGCAATCCCCGTGGCGTAATTAAGTGCTCCAATACCGTGCTGCCAAGCAGCAGGCATGCATTTCTCGTGGTCAACAGCTGCCTGTTGAAGCCGGCAGATGCCTGCAGCTCCTGCATGCATTGCTCAAGTGCCTCCACGTGGTCAACAAGTAGGCGTTTGGAATAGAGTATCTTTTGTAGCAGACGATCTGTTATGACCTGTATGTCGTGTATTAGGCATTTGTATTAGTGGTTTATTTATAGCCAACAAAAATACGCATAACGGCACTTACCTGTTTCTGCTTCAGCTCATCTGCAAGAGCGAAACCCGCCTGTGTGACAATTGGAGTCAATGGTTTAATAGCATCACATGGCCAGAATTATTATTTAACTAACCTTGAGCTCTCCCATTTGATGATTATAGCTTTTAGCTGCAGGTGTAATTTATTTATTTCACTTTTGTCCTAATGTTTATATACATGTGCGATAACACAACGTGGGCTGCATAACTATCGATACCAGCTATCGATATGCATGCTGATACAAAATACTGAGAGTTTTAGCTACGTAGTTGTGGTTATGGCGAACTAACGTTTGGGTTAGTGTCGACAATTATCAGTATTATATTTGATATAATGGCAAAAGCACGAATAATTGCTGCTATGAATCGGAGGTAGATTTCCTTCTGTTGAATGACATATCCAATTCTCATAAAATTCTGCAAAAAAGTGCCAAGAGGAAGCGTCTCCCCCCTCTGGATCAGCATCAACAGCGGAGTTGATCTAGCTATGTCCGTCTGTATGAACACCTAGATCTCGGAAACTATGAGAGCTAGAGTTACCAAATATGGTATGTAGACTCACGCAGTGTCGTCAGATCGAGTTTGTCTTTAAATTTTGCAAATTTTGCGGAATATCGACTATAGCGAGCGTTCTTACTTGTTTTTGTTTTGTTTTCGGAACGAAACTAGCGGATAGTCCTTTGTTAATTTCTATGATTTACAATTACAGAAGCTTTTCTAGAATATATATAATAATCTTGTTATCAATTGAAAACATTGTTTATTCTTTGTATTTTTTTTATTGATTTTTTAAAAGTATTTTTTATATAATTTTGTTGTTACTAAACATAGTTTGTGTTCAATTTTACGTAGAATTTGTACACATAGAGCTAGTATATTAATATCGTATTTATATATCATCCATTATCTTTAAAAAATTTCCGATAAAGTTGGTAAAAAATTGTTAAAGAATTTACCTTTTTAGGCATGAGAGAACGTGCTAGTGTGCAGGTAGTGGGTTTACATATGTGGATAGATGTGGTTAAATTCTTTATATGATATAAAGGTGTGCGACGCTATAAAATAAATAACATATTTGCTGCTCCTAAAAGCTGGATATCTACGGATAACATTATACATACAAATTTATTAGCGGCAAATCAACGGCAAACTGATTTGGAATGGAGAAACTAATATGACGCCTTTGCCAAAATGTCGGTACTTCTATTTACAAGGGATAGGTGGCAGGCACGGCACGCGGATAATCCAGATCGTACATTTGCGACTTAATAAATTCCAATTTATTGGAGGGTTCGGGGTGGACTGTGGCAAGATTGTTCTTGTAGGCATATTCCACAATCTTCTCGGCAATGGCTATCGAGCAGTTGACAATTGATTCAAGAGGCGGATATAAGCCGCCCTTGTTCAGATCCTCCTTGGAGACAAGCTCAGCGAGACGCTCGGCGGACACAAGGAACACCTCCTCAGGAATGGTCAACATGCCAGCGCAGAGGACACCAAGAGCTACGCCCGGGAAGATGTACGAGTTGTTTCCCTGTCCCGGATAGAACTTGCGGTTGTTGTAGGTGACCGGAGCAAATGGCGATCCGGATGCAAAAATGCACCTACCCTTAGTGTGTGTGTAGGCCTCTTCGGCGGTGCACTCGGCCTTGCTGGTGGGATTCGAAAGCGCAAAGATAATGGGCGTCTCATTGATCTCGGCCATTTCCTCCAGTATCTCCTTAGTGAAGGCCCCACCTTGAGCAGCCGCTCCAATCAGTACGTTGGGTCGCACGCGACGCACTGCCTCCTCCAATGTGTCAATGGGGTCGTGGGCCTGCGCAAAGTGAAGCTTGTGCTCGGTTAGGCCGCCCTTTGGGCGATCGCGAACAATAACGCCACGACTGTCCACCATCCAGATGTGCTTCTTGGCCTCCTCATCGCTGAGACCCTCCGCCTTTAGAGCCATAACGCAAAGGCTTGCAATTCCCAGGGCAGCCTCACCAGCGCCCAGGAAGAGCAGCGTATTGTCCTTTAACTTGGTCTTCTTGATTTTTAAAGAGGCCAACAGGCCGGCAACAGCGACTGAGGCGGTGCCCTGGATATCATCGTTGAATGTGCAGTAGTTGTCTCGGTACTTGGACAGCAGGCGGAATGCATTGGCATTGGCAAAGTCTTCAAACTGGATTAGGCAGTTCTGGCCAAAACGACGCACACACGCGCGCATGAACTCTTCAATGAAGTCATCGTAAACTGCGCCGGTGGTGCGAGTCTTGCGCAGGCCAATATACAGCGGATCGTCCAGAATACTTTGCGTGTTGGTTCCCACGTCCAGCGTGATGGGCAGACACTGGCTGGGCTTAATGCCGGCCAATGCAGTGTACAACGACAGCTTGCCAACGGGAATTCCCATGCCATTGGCACCTAAATCGCCCAAGCCTAAGATGCGCTCACCATCGGTGACTACAATGGCACGCACATCCGTTTCCGGCCAGTTCTTGAGCACATCATAGACATGTCCCTTGTCCTTGATGGATATGTACATGCCCTTGGAGTGCTGATAGATCAGACTGTACTTCTGGCAGGCCAATCCCACAGTGGGTGTGTACACTAGAGGCATCATGTGGCTAATGTCTGAGCTGAGCAGCTTATAGAACAGACGTTCGTTGCGCTCGGACAACCCAATAAGGTACATGTACTTGTCCAAATCGCTCTCTAGGCGATCCAACAGCGTGCGACAGTGCTTGATCTGTTCTTCCTCGGTACGGACCGCATAAGGCAGCAGACCATGTATGCCCAACTGCTGTCGTTCCTCATGAGTGAAGGCCAGGCCCTGCAATAAAAAGAAATTGGTGATTATTAGTAAAAATTCATTCTAAATTCAGGAATGTGCTGTTACAATTGCTTAAATGTATGCTAAGAATTTCCTGAAGCCCGAAAGTGAATGGTATTTACAAACATTCTATATGTGAAGCATAATCTTTTGCAGAACCAAAAAGTGATTCAGTTTTATTTTAATAACTTTGCACAAGCACAAATTGTCTAGTTTTCTGATACCATTATTAACTGGGGAATATAGATTATTTCAAAATATAAACAAAAATTTAGAACCAATGCATAAAATTTATAAACGGGCTGGTTATGAGGGTTATTGAACTTGAACTTGTTTTCAAACACACTGCTTAGTACAAAATTAAATTATAAAAGAAAAGATAAATGCATAATTTCTTTTGGGCGTGTTTTGGAACCTAAAGATAGACGAATAAACCAAAATGTACTTAGTATATTTTTGGATTAAATTTCTTTAAAATGCATTTCTTGTTTTGGGCATTTATTGTGAAGTTCATTTTTTTCTTAAGCTGCCAAGTTTCTAATTATATTAGCATATATGTGTGCTTTGATTATACATTTATAATTCCCATCCATATATTGCTTATCATCGGACCATCGCCTGAGCACGCGCCGCCCCACCTGGTGCTGGCGTGAGCTGAAGTTGCGTTCGCGGGTTGACACCGTTCCCGCCTGCGCCTGACCTTGTGGCATCGCTAAATTGTCAGAGATTGGCACGCTCAAGTCGTGTCAGATTTCAAGTTCAAAGTCGAATATATTGTATGCATGTACTGGCAGACCAGGCGTTTCTTTTACTTTTGACTGCGAACTAGTATTGGAGGGATACATACGCATTTTGTGGCCGCCGCCTAAGACGAGATTGAGATGACTCAGTGGTGGCTGACCTCGTTTCGAGCAATTTTGAAAGTTTTGTGTCAGTTTTTAAGGCTATTTTGAAATTGCATAGTAATTATGTTGCGGGCGTAACTGGATAATTGCACATGTATATGGGGTGCAGGAATGTAATGTAATTACTAGATAGCAGTAACACTACGTGCAATGCAACTTGCTAACCTAACTTGTCCGTAAATTGTAGTGCAATTACGTCAACTTAGCAGAATACGGATGTACCTGTTAATATGCACATTATGGTCATATTTTGCATGTTTAGTTGTAGTTTAAAGCGACGACGGCAAATCGTGACTTCACAAAGAATAAATTTTGTTATATCACTACAAAAATTGAAGGGGATGAAGTTCATATGAAAGGTTTCTTAGTGCAGCGACTTGAAAGCTAACAAAGCCGTATTATATCGGCAGGGTAGGAGTACTATATAATTTAAGTATCTAACATGAATTCCAAATATTTATATATTATAAATGTATATATTCTTTGTCCCTCTGGTTTTTTAGTTTGTATGTTTGTTTTGTATCGCCTTTGTAGGAAATTAAAAATCTATATATTCAGTAAACATTTGTATAACCATGAACTTGTTGAAAGTTAATGGGAAAATAAGTTTGCGTAATCACAGGAGAGATTTTGAAAGTCAGTATGTATTCAAAAGATTATTCTAATTATAGTTATATAATTATATGGTCACGAATGGCTGTCGTACTTTCTAGAACCTCTTTGGTCGACTAATTGTTTCTGGAATACAATAGAAGATACACTTTTTGTTCGTCTTGAAAGCGACCTTGTGTAAAGGATGTCATCTGTGTCTGTCCTATCTGCCTGACCTACAAAACAAAAGCACAAAACCCCTTTCAGTTTGTCACCTTTGGCAGTGGAAACAATTTGCATGGAATTATTTTGTTGCTGACTAACGCCATGGTTTCGTCATTTAAATATTTCAAAGCGGGCCAGACTTCCCACAATGATAATCATTATCGCTTGCCGTTAGTCGATGGCGAAGGCAGGCATCCAAATGATGATTATATTCGTAATCATAATGAATGATGATCATCATGCAACCTGTCCAGGCCACAACCAGACAGTTCAAACATCAGCTGAGCGCGTAATCGTGTTTTGGTTTGGATTTTGATATATAGTATTTGATTTTTTTCGTTAAAATTTGATTCGTAATCAAATAAATTGCTTATTACGTATGTATATACGCCACGGGCTGTATGCGTGCGTGTGTATATATGTGTGTGGCAAGCATTGTTTTAGAGCTTGTGTACATGTGTGGATTTGCTGAAACGTAAGAGCTACCTGTTGCCAGGCAAGCCCCTTCGCGCGGCCCTGCCTGCTGGTTGAGTGGAGCGCACAATTTCAATGTCAACGGTGTCGTTTTCGACTGAGGCACACTTCTATTTCACCAGGCCCGACTGGTGACGTACCATAAACAAACGATAAAGTTGACGCTCCTACTAAGATTACGGTATATTTTGTGGGTTATCTGTTATCTAAGCCAATAAGTGTTTGTGGTTCGACGTGACTCGCTTTTTCGACAGCTCTGCGGATTTCAATGAATTCAATTAGCGCCATTCAAGTTGGTCTGAACAGAGATATCGCAAAACAACAACAACTCACACTTCTGCACATCACACGCACTTGTCGCATGTCCGTAAGCATTTGTTTATCACTTTTTGGAACTTGATTTGAATTTGATTTACATAAATTTCTTGTACATTTATGTACTTATTTAAAAGCACTTGAAGGTATTTTTTGGGAATTTTGTGGTCAGGTATTTCAGAAGTTCTTTAACTTGTACAGATAAAATTATCAAATTAAAATATCATCATGACTTGGCGCTTACAAAATACAGAAAGGGAAAAGACGCTAACAAATGAGTTATGACGCATACAAGAATTTTAAATCAATTCAGCTTAAAACGGGAATTTCGGCATGTAGTATTATTAGCATACAAATTTCAGTTAAATCATCATCTTTTTAAAGACTTCAGAAATATAAATCAAATATTTGTGGTTAAACTTTTAATAAAATTGAGATTTGTATTCATACCAATAGTCTGATCTGGCTGGTATAGATATATAGCAGACCTACATAAAGTTTAGCTTAAAGAACAAAGAACAAAGGCAAATATTTTATGTATTTCACTTTAAGTGGTTTCATATGTCTAGACAAATATTTAATTTTATTTGTTTCATATTATCATCATTCTTATGCACATATATTTTTTGCTGATTGGAAATGTAAACCGGTATGTAGGTCAGTTTTCACTGATTACAGCTGATTCTTTGTTTTCCGCTTTTGCTTGTGAAACTTTCCATTGTGCATGGGAAATCTGTGGAACTGAATAGCCGATACCGATGGTCTCTGTTTAAGCTTTTGCTTAATGTAAACAACATTTGTTCGATGTACCCTAAAGGGAAAGAGAGCAATCCAGGGGTAAAGAATGCAAAATGAGCTGATTGTTGGAATTTGCCAATGCCCTCCGGCTGTGAGCGGTTGAATATAGAAGAAAAGCAACTCTCTCGTATCTACACTTTCATGATGGTTGCAAAGGTCAGATTTATATAAATATATATATGTATATAAACATGCGATTAATTTAACTGATGCATGGGGAAGAGTAGAAACTTTGCAATCGTAAGTAGCGTTGAAACGAGCAAAATGGATTTCAATTTCTTTAGGCAGCTCCAAGATTGTTGTATTTACTGCAACTTATACTCAAAATTTACTATTTTTTGTTACTGTTATAATTTTTGTAATAAACATTTTTTTGTAGGGCCACTGGTATAAAGATTTCTTAATGAATCGTAGTAAAAATTAATATCATAAGACTTCCTATGACTACTGAAATATCAAGTCGCTTTGTTGTCAGAATATTCGGATATCAACAAGCTCATAGACACTTCTACGTTCCCCCACACAAAAATAAAAACATCTTCCGATTACCAGCACCATATTAAACATAAAATTTTCCAGTTGCAAAGCAATATCTAAACTAAATGTAAAACTAGAATGTCAAGTTAATAAAAGTTGATTGAATTTTATATATTAATTCATTCACTTGAGTAGAATGCACTCTAAAATTGGTTGTGATTTCATTTCCCTTTACCCCTATTTTTTTCAAATGAAAAACAAAACCCATGCGCACTCTTTCGTATTGACAATGCGGTAGATTTTCCAAGCTCTCTGAGCACATACAAAACATCCAATGAATGGCTCTCATTTGTGTGAAAAGCGGAAAAGCAACAAAAAGATTGCACAGCATCTGCAAATCTGGCATTGAACTTGAAATTGCATACGCAGCTACTTTGCTTTGACGAGGCGTCTGTGTGATATATTGCAGCTGTTTGTTATCAAAACCTTAATTGGCCGAAATTATGAGACCCTCAACTATAACCATGTCTATCGATTTTCTATATGCCTTATGGTGTCGTCAAGTTATAATAATAAATGCCACACACACATTCAATAAGCTTTGTTCTTCCAGTGCGGCGCGTGTTGTATTTGTATATGTATTTCCGAACTCAACTGGACTGTCTCCACTTGGCTCTGTTATGTACGCGTATGTCATCTAAAGGTCAACCATAGCAGACCAACTATAGCGGGTGCCAAAAAATATGTGAAATGTGTCAGCTGACGTTGCTGTTAAAAAAAATACAGTCATATATTGTTATTTATGAGTTTGGGTTTCCAATTTTTTATGAAATTGCTATAAAAATAGCCAGGCCATGCCGCGTACTTAGGCAGAGGCAGCAGTGTTGAGAAACAACGAAGCCGCTAACAAGTTGTCAGCGTCCGCCGATATACCCATTCTCCTTCCAGTCCCTACTTATGAATCGCATCACAAAGTACCCAAAAACCACCCTGCTTAGCTGGTACTTTTCCATTGAATCAAAACTTACCTTGGCGAAGCGTTTGTCATGCAGACGCGTCAATCCTGAAACGCTGCCGACCACTTCGTTGTCTCCAGTGCCCCAAAGTCCTAGGCGATCGCGTGGAGCGTACTGATCGATGTTTATTTCCCGGTTCATGTTGTTGATATTTTTGTTGCAGTTGC
This sequence comes from Hirtodrosophila duncani, assembly GCA_037043425.1. NCBI lineage: Eukaryota > Metazoa > Arthropoda > Insecta > Diptera > Drosophilidae > Hirtodrosophila > Hirtodrosophila duncani. Next base: position 88,827 of record JBAMBM010000569.1, read on the forward strand.
TGCTGTAGGAGCGCCGCTGTTGCAAGTTGTTAAACTGTGGTGATTCCTGTTGCTGGGAATGCAGGGAGTGCAGGCTCTGCTGTAGCTGGTGCCAGTGATGCGAGGATAAGAGCGGTGGCAAGACTTCAATTTCAACGTTGCCGCTGACTGTTGTTACTGCTGTTGTTGGTTGTGGTCTGGCTGTTGCTGTGGCAACCAGTTTCTCAGTTGGTGATGTTGCCTCGTCGACTTCTCGTTCCGTACTGATTTGAGTTGTTAGTTTTGCGAAATTGGAAAGTTCGTATTCGAGAGTTGTTGTAGTCGTATGATTACTATACATACGACTACTGCGCCGTTTTTGCGGCGCAGCGCCACAGTCACAATTTGTGCTCGTGCGTGTGTGGGACCGTATGAGTGACGGTGTTGGTAGGGGCTGGTGGTTGTTGTTGCTGTTGCTGCTGCTGCTATTGCTATTTGTTTGTGCGCGTGAGCACAAATCAGCTGGTTGGCAGTGAGAACAGCTGCTCGCCCCACTGCCAACACCAACGGGAATTGTGGTCTTGTAATAGTCGTGCTGTTGCTGTTGGTGTTGGTTTTGTTGCTGTTGATGATGATGATATGGCGTTATTTGGCCATTGGAAGGGCTTTGGGAATTATTTGCCGTTGGATATATTGGTGTGCTGAAAATTAGATAAACAGAGAGTGAAAATGAATAAGCGCGTGCATCGGCATTGGTTGTGAGAATGTATGCAGGGAGAGGGTTGCGGTTGAGCAGAAAATGCTTTTGAGTGTATAATTCAATTAAGAGAGCTTGTGTGTACGGGTATGTTATGCATGCTTGGGCGTAGTCAGGGTTTCAGCCAACGGGGTCACAACTTCTCAGCATACATGTATTGTTCATAAATAGCTTTTACATGAACTATAAGGTCAGTCCAACTTCTAGGATGATTCAATTGGTCATATTGCCAGCCCTTGACTACGCCCATGCAGAACACATATGTATGTATAAGTATTGTATAACTAATTCATCAACTTTGGTACAAGTCCGGTTAAAAACAACGCTAATTTGTATGCGAAGCTTTCGGGATTTGTAGGATATCCCACACTTTTGTATAATTGGCGAAGCTTGCTCCTATTATTGGGAAGATTGATTCGATTCTACTCTATCTATTGGCTGCCGTCTGAATTAACAACAACTACGGTTGAGAAAGGCAACTGGATAAGGTATACAGTTTCTAGTAGACTGTGAGTTTTAAGCTAATACTGACAGATTAATAGTGCTGGGCTTTAAATGGGAAAAGATGGGTGTTAGAAATAAACATTTTGGCTGATCCACCATCCGAACCCACATCACTAATAAATGGTACTTCATTCATAATGTTCACATATCAAAAGTAAGTCATCATACTGAAGTGGACACTGAACAGGTGAGATTGAGATGACAGCCAGCCAGCTTGACAAGTTAACGTCAATGCACACCCACTTGTACCGCTTTGAACACATCACCAACAAATTATAAATATGCAACTCACAGGGGCTTGAGACGTCCAAAGGTTTTGTATACGGAACAGCGCTTTAGAACCTTGTACATAGTTATGCACTTGATAGGGTCTCAATTTAAATTTGTATTTATATATGAATATATCAATTTATTTTGAATCTTGCTATATGTGTTTGCTTTAACTTGTCTCTGTTTTACAGATTTCCCTTTTGACCGCTGCGGTGAAGCACTGAAAATGAACTGGCGGCCGCAGCTATTGGAATTGGCTCGGATTTGTCGGTCGGACTTCTGTTGCTTTGACGAATAGCATTACATTTTGCAGTTTTCGTTGATGTTTGTTTTTGCGCTTGTGACAAAGGGATGAGGTAGGGAAGTGCTAGCAGCTGATTGCGTGTATTGAACATATAAACAGTGATAAGAGCTATAAATGTGTATATATGTGCATACATCTATGTATAATAACAATAACAATGCGTTCAGCGTCTTCACGACAATCAATCAGGGCATAACAACAATTTGCTTGAGCGTGAAAACTGTTAAGGAAATACATTTGTTTGCACAATCCAGTGGCGGCTATTCGTAGGGGATTCGTTGAGTGTGTCCAAATCATAAAATAATTGCAATCATTTGGAAAATTTGTGAAATTTTCTGAATACGTTCCGCACCACTTTTAAATAGGTTCGCAGACTTAATGTGTAGACAATGAACGTGAACGTGGTATTCGTAAAGATTTCATGTGCTTTCAAAATACTGTAATTTTATGATTTGCCCAAATTTAGAGAATACATACTGCATTCGACAATTCTAAAAAGCATATGAACTGAACTGAAGTAGCAAAAAGGGAGCACTGGTAAACTCGTAGGGGGTACAAAGCATAATACAGATAAATTTAAGCGAGCTTGGGAGTCTGAGTTTCATTCATAAATTGATTAAAACACATTCGAATGGTATATCGTAAATATCTCATTAAGTTCATATGTGGTGGTACGAAGGCTGAACTGGCTCCAAAGCAATGCTTGAGTCACATTTTGGTATTGCGTTTGTGTACGTCGAAACAGACAAGAAGCTAACGCCCAGCAAGAGATAAAACGCTCATTACCCTTCTCGTGTATGTGTGGCTATCGAACTAAGTGATATGAACTTGCCAACCACTGCTATAACTTACTTTATACATACATAAATGTAGCTACAAAGCACTCCAGTAGATTTCCAGGACATCAATTAAAAGCACAAATCCCATCGATCTATGAAATATTCTATCAAGGACAGCTTTGACAAGTAAGATAAGTGGATAGTGCTAGGCTAACACATCCAGTCCGGTGGACAGGCTAGTTATAGAATAGTCTGGATTCTTGAACTTTTGTAATGCGTCATCGATATCCTCAATTTTATCAACAGCGGAAGCAAACAATTATTTTGGCAGAAGTCCCTGGCCAGACCCTTATCCATGTGAGCTTTCGTTGCTTTAGTCAACAAGACGTTTAGCTGGTGTACATGTGTATGCTTGTGTGTGTTGTATTTTTGTATAACTGTTTTTAAAAATTGAAAGTAAGTGCAACTTTTCAATATATCGGAATACACGTATTTTTCCAACACATGTGGCCGATAACCTTCATAAAATATTAATAGTTTTTTTTCGATTACTTTTCTATTTGGGTTTAATTTTATGTTATAGTGCACATAGACCAAGGCAAAATCGTAACTACCTTTCACACACAATGTTGGCTATCAATATCCAACAGGTGATTTCATTTCAGTTTAATGTCTTCCTCCTTAACGCCAGACGGCAGACTATATTATTAATTGATGGCTTTGCGTCGAATGCCTTTTTTCCGGTAAATCGAATATGAGACATTGGTAAATCGCACCGCTAAAGGGTAATTACAAGCTGCACAGAGCTTTGGGTGTGCTAAAACCAATGCAAGGGCGTGTGTCTTGGCGCGTGGCTGAGAATTACATAGAAAAGGGCTATACTATCTTTAATTATAGTGTACGTGACAGCTCGTTAAGGGGTTAGGGTTCCATTAAATGGGTGTGTGTATTGATGGAAACAACAACGACAGCAAAGTGTTAAAGCGTTCCTTAATACGAATGACACATACAACAGTGCACATGATAAAATGTAAATATATATTTGTGAGGAGTGATAGTTGATGGTTTTACCCCTTTTTTACCCGTGTTTTGTTTTCAAATGTCTAATAAAAAGGTGTAATATTTCTGTAATTCATAGTCCTCTCTAAAGACTTGGATGTCTTACAAGAGTGAAGGAGAGTACTTAACCATGATAGATTCAAGAAAAATCAAGATTATATATGCTAAAGAAATTTCGTTAAGCAATCTATAGATAGGCAATCCAACGTTTCGAAGGGAATTTATTTATACATTTATAAAAGTAAAATAGTTTCTCTGCTAATAGGCTTATTTTATTTATTATAAGATCATTTCCAAAAAAGTTTTTATATCATCTTGAAAAAAAAAAATACAAAAAGAAGAAGAAGAAGTACCAAAACTGCGCGCTCTGTTCCCACGCCTACACCTTACTTTTCACACTTTGCAATCAACCCACGTCTTCAAAACCTACTTACTATTGGTTTATTTCCAATTCCTTGTGTTCACTTTTCTCACTTACCCATTTTCATCAAAATTCCTTATAGCATTGCGATCGGCACAAATGGAACTGGAATTGCCCATTTTGGGTTTTCTCTGACAATTTGAATTAACTGTGTCAGTTCAGTTAGTTAATTATAACAAACGACACCCGAGTATTAAAACACAGCCAAATGCCAAGAAACTACGCAAAATAATAAACTTTTAAAACAAACACATTTACTTATTAACGGTTCGAACGAAACGAAATGGTAGATTATCCACAACTGAATTATATTATATTTTTTACTTGCTTAACGTTTTGACCAGCGCTCCATTCCTAGTCGATTGAAACTAAACCAACAACTAAAACTGAAAAACTGAAAGTTAAGCGCGGCTCTAGCTTGGACCTGGCCACTTGTTACAATCAAATAATAATTCGTCGCGTGGTGGAAGGAAGAGAATGCGAATGCACGCACCAAAGCAATCGGTGTGAACGAGATGGCCAGGTAACTCTACCTCGTTCGCACATTTACAGAGCCAGCACGCGACAAGTGGAGCCGTTTGCCAGCAGCAGCAGTAGTAGCGGGGGGACCTGAACGGGGACGGGGAGAGAGCTGAGTCACTTCGGGGCCATACAGGTGTTTGATTAGACGCACAGCCTTAGACGCTATGACGACGAAGACTTACAGAAATGATTTGGCTTTGGTCTCTTGCCTAATCGAATGACCTTTGCCAATGTTCGTGTCTAATTAAAAAATAATAATTTACATTACTGGCCATCGTTCCAGTTGGCTGCTTTTGTCCTACGACGTACATAGGAGAATTAACTAACATTTGGATGTGATTTCGTTTGCTCTTCAAGAGTAGACAAATGTGATCAAAGTATGTCGTCTATTCACTATTCTCCGTTTATTAGCTGATTATTCTTGAATTTAATCTGTAAATAATAATACTTTAATGTAGCGCATAGGCATGTCGCTCTAGCTTATGGCTTTCTGTTGTTATTGTTTGAATGATTTATACGTTCATTTAGTTGTCATTTAAGTTGCACAAAACTTTTAATTAACTTAAATTATGATTCTCTGACTACAAAAATGTCGCAAATTGCTCTCAATGCGCGCTTACTGAGGTCACTACGAAACATGCATTAATCTGAGACTTTAAAACAAAAGTAAGTGGTGATACTCTCTCTATTTCTAAGCTTCCTTGGGGGCTATCTGAAGACTGATTCATTAAAGCTTCTCAAACCCAATTTGTCAATAATATTTATCAGAGACCCAAAACTATCAAATATTGAACAAAACACAAGCTTTTTACCTTATTTTAAAAGAGCATGCTACCATCTGAATGTTGATTTCTACAATGGTTTAAACATATTTATTGTTTTTCTGCCATTCACAAAATGCATTGAAGGAAGCTATTCTGACGACCAGCACGATGATGAAACAAATATGAGCATAAATTCAGTATTCAAGTTATTAACAAAATGAAATCCGGATCTGGCTACTGTGTTTAGCAAATGGCCGCTATAGAACGGCCTGGAATACATGGTTGATTAGTATATTTTGAAGTCATATGAATGATATATAAGTTTCAGAAAAGCCGCATATACCTTTCCCAACAATGTTTTCAGGGTCAAACTTGAATAAAACGCAGTTGTAGTAAAAAGTGTGTCAACTTTGTATTACAAATTAATTTTTTCACATGCTTGAGTACGATTTTGTATTGGATAACCTGGAAACCTGTGTATTGGCATCCACTCTAATGTTAAGAAGGCGGAGGAAGTATCAAGCCAAAATTTGTTGTCTTATTAAATTATAAAGGTTATGAATTTGGTAAGACCGCAACGCCCTTCAAAGTTTTTGGAGCATTAGAGCAAATGCACACACCATCGAAACCTATTGAAGTTTCTAGTGCGTGTTGAGGTTTGCAACTACGCTAATATGCAAACTGTTCTCGCTAGTGGGCGCTGTAATTGTGTATGCTTTTGGTATGATGCCATTTTTTGCCGATAGAAGAGTGCTGACCAGCTGCTACACATATATATGCTGTTTGTCTGTCCATATGAACACCAAGATCTCGGAACATTAAAAGTATAGTGGCCAAATTTGGTATGTAGTTTAAAGGCTATTGGGCTGGTTCCATCCGGTCTGAATTCCAGTTGGGCACAATTATACTCGTATTCGCAGGATAAAGAGTATATTGTATTTGTGTATGTAACTGGCAAAAGGAAGCGTTTCCTCCTACCCTTTAAAGTATACTAGTATATAAGCTCCCTTACTATAAACGCAAATCAAGTTTGTTTCCAATTTTGCCACGCTCCCTTTCGTCTCCGCATTGATAAAAATCTATATTTGATGACATTTTATATATGATGACATTTATATATTGAATACTCTTTAAAAGCCAATTTCATAACGATCGCATAATATTTGCAGACAAAATTAGATCCCATTCAGATTGCAAATATAAAACCGATCTAGATAAAATCTGTTCGCCGGGCGTGGGGTTACAGGGGATATAAGGGATGGAAGACAAATTTGGTATGTTCATTTTGGAATCCGATCTTGATCAGACCAAGAGAGGACGTGAGTCCTTAAATGGATACCAACTGAATTTGGTTTGATTTGGGTGAAAAACAGAAAAGTTATGCTTCTAGGTGTTCATTCCGGAACAATCGGTAATATGGGAGTTATATGAAATAGTTGTCTGATCTCGACTAGATCTGGTCAGCGGACGTTGGTCCTCCTCAAATGGATACAAGCCGGATTTGGATTGATTTGGGTGAAAGACAGTACATTCCGGAAAAATCAGTTATATGGGAGCTATATGATATATTAGTCCGATCTGAATGAATCTTGACTTAGTTCAGCGTGTAGACCAAAGAAAAATCTGTAGCTCTTAAGACTTCAGACTTATACACATAGACTGACAAATGAACGGACATAGCTATATGGAAACCCCTCGTCATGCTGATTAAGAATATATATACTTTATATAGCCGGAAGCACTTCCTTCTGTGCGTTGCAAGCTTCATGACAAAATTAATATACATTCACATGTTTTGTGAATGGAATAAAATGTTGCCTACTTTCGAGAGTGCATTAAATATAAAAGAAGCGGTGAGAACGAGTATCTTGTGGTCGAAATTTACCAGGCTCAATGCATTGTGTTTTGCCAAAGCCCATTAGTTATTATTAGTGCGACCTAGTCGGACTATACTCTTTTTTTAATCATAAAAAATGTTTGAATTCTGAATACGAACTTGGTCTGTATTGGTCTATTTTCGCACCAATGTTAATAAACAATGAATATGGGTTTTTATAATCTGGGATCAAGGAAGAGGGTACGTAAGCGCCTTACCAATTTTCATATTTTACTCCCGAAGCGCACTTCTGCCTCTGTGACCCTTTGCTAATTATTAACATACCAAAATGATTGCATTTGAAGTGGTCAAAATGCAAATCAATATAGCGAAAATTTACAAATTTGTAGTGTCAGTATCAAGCTGCCATGTTTATATAACCTGTGTGAATAGGGACAGCTGTTAAAATGTAAATTTAAGAACTACTAGTAAATACAATGAGAGGAAGATTCTGTAATCGCAGACTTTCTAAGCTGACTGAATTTTCATTTTATCTAAAATTATAATAAAGTATTTCTGCAGAAGCTTAAGAAGCAAAAGTAAGTAAAATATTTATAAATGACTTTTTAATTCACTAGCAATTTCATACATTTTTATTATTATTATGATGGATTCATTGTAGCTGCGTTCCAACCCTCATGATTCGCTGTCTTCTTTGAGGCTCAGGACTCCAATTTAATAAAAGCCGAAGAAGGATAACCGGACTAGCAGCAATAGCACCAGCAACAGCGGCAACAGGAGCAGGAGCAGCTCCAAAGAGCAACAAGCAACAAAGCAATTGAGGGCCACTTTTATCATCAAATGATTTTCTTCATATTCCACTAAGCTGGGCGCAATTTTCACGGGACGGCAATGTCGCCGGAGATGCAGTCATGGTCATGAGTGTGGAGCGAGCGGAGGAGGGCGCCAAACAAAGCCAAGTCACGTCAGCTGCATGTGTGTGTCCGTGTGTTTGTGTGTGGATATGTGTATGTGCAACGGTAATCTATCATAATTTTTATATCCTAAAATCCCATTTTCGTATTAGAGCAAAAATGTCTGCGAGCAAATATAATAAAATGGCCAACACATCGACATAGACATGGGCACACGAACAAGTATCCGGAGTAGGAGCAGGTCTTACGGCCATGGTGTACATTTATGCTGCTTGTCAAAGGATAACACACAGACACACACATACACATGGTGGAAAGAGTGCATGCCATGCCAACAGTATGAAATTCCAGCCAAGCGCTTGATTTTCCTCTATTTTCGCTATACTTTTTGCACCCTTTTTGGGACACAGTGCTCTTGTGGTGCGGATGGGATGGACGCGGACGTGGACGTGTGTATTTGGCTTAGCTTCACTTGCCGCGTTTTAGTTTTCAATGCCTGGACTTTGGTTAGCGAGTAAAACGTTCAAATTGCCAACAATTTTATGAGTCTCGCGCACACGATCTCACTTGGCCTGCTGTCGCAGCCGCTGACCAGGATGAAAATGGACAAAAGCGAAGATGCTTTGTCCTTGTTGTTGTTGCCATGACAGTGCCTGGACGCAGGCATAACTTTGGCCTTAGTTCCACATGCGGTTTGCTTAGAGCAAACACAAAATACAAATTTTCATTTGCTTCTGAATTTTAATATATAATTGTCATGGTAAATATTAATTAAAATGTGATAAAAAATTTTAATAAATAAAAGCAAATACAAGTACAGCGATAAAATGGCTACAGCAGCTCTTGTCAGGGCATCAAGTCAATATTATATATATATAAATTAAAGCAACAGCAGCGGCGGCATATAGCAAAAACCACCAACTATCCAACGTGGCGTATAATTAATTTTTATATAATAATATAAAATGCAGTCAATAAAAAAAGCAGCAGGCTTCACACGCCGCAGTTTCCAAGTATTAAAGCAGCAATAATATGAATAAAAAATAGAGGAAGGATAACTTCAGGAAGCCGAAGCTTAAATACCTTATATGAGCGCTATGTTCTATATAGGCCTGATTAAATACTCTGTACTAAGTAAAATGCTATATGAATTAGTAGACCGATACGGAAATTTGGTCTACGGACGTGGGGCCTGGATAGATGGGATTGATTTCGATTAAAAACAAAGAGGTTTTCCGACTTAGTGTTCGGAAAAATAGGTTCTTAGGTATTATAAGCATATAAAATTTACATAGCGGCCAGGCTTCTCGATTTGGTTGATAAACAAAAATGTGATGCTACTCTTCTTTTGAATGCTACATGCCTTGCAACAAAGGAATAGGGTATGATAATAAATAAGTATGTATACCGCCTTCACAAAATCACAAACCCATCAACGTCGTCCAGGCAACATCAGGACATCATGAGCTGGTCAGTCTCTTGGCTCATTATGTATGAACAGCTATATTAAATGGGCTGCATGAGAAGCGGGAAAAACTTCTTCCTACGTAGACATATCCACACATATGCTGGTACATGAGGAAGCAGAAGCAGCTGGCGGCTCAGCGCCCGTTTGGCGTTGGTAATGTTGTGGCCATTATTGCCAGTACTGGTGCTGCTCCTGTGGCATGTCACCAAGACCATATTTATGGCTGGAAAACTGAGCGGCATGAATGCCTGTCAAAAGGTTAACTTGCATTTAAAAGATACTTCAGTGAAAATTCACATAATTGATAGCTGCAATTGATGCGATTCAGGGGACTTTTTAACTCTTCGGGTTCAAATTGAGATGTATGTATTATGGGAGATCCACACTAACATCGAGTAGGAGTAGACTAAGATAGGGTAGACAACAGAGTTGCAAACCCTGTGAAATTGAATTGAATTAGGCATTTTTTACTTGATGATTTATCATAATGATTGGTTTGTTTTGTGGGTATATAGGAGAAACTCGGTTCGAATATGTGACTTGCAGATGTGGTTAAAATTTATGCAAGGCTTTGAATGCTTGGACTACTCTACGTCGTCTCAGGCAGTTCCTGAATATGTACTAGGCCTACTTCCCCGTTTGTTTCCTTTCTGTCTTCCACTACAATTCGATGAAATCTTAGAGGTGCCCTACCTTTTCTTTGGAGTTGTAGGGTCAGACTACGTTTCAAATGTATGAGCAACTAATATCGAATTACTTTCCCAGGTTTTTCAACCTTTACAACCTTTAAGCACATACATTTAAAGAATACTATTTTATAATACCCGATTTCTAAGCTTTCCTATACAGTGTGAGCAATTTAATGTTAAATTATGGAAAATTATTCAGCTTCAGCATATACATAACATCTTATACATAACTTCAATTGCCACATTTATTACATTTCCCATTACATCAAATACGCATATGCAATTTTTCAATTTACATACAATACATCGATATGTTATCGCATCCACAAAAGGATATCTTCCTCTGCTCTTTGAGAATGTCAAATCTGTCGCATAGCTCATTGGCACATGTATACATATATACATATGTAGTGTGTGCGCGTGTATGTGTATATAAATATGTACATTTGTAGGTCTCTGAACATGACCCTCCGGCAAATTCTGGTGCTTGACGACAGACGTGTGTGTGCCTATGACATTTTCAAATCAACTCTCATGTCGATGCCGCTGCCAACATGGCTTTCACTTTTGCCTGCCTTCTTTCCTTTCTTCGCCACCCTTCAAAATCCCCCCCCCCCCCCCCCCCCCACACAACCTCTTTGTCATGCTGGCAAACAATATCTGCAGCTTGAGCTGAACTCCAGCTTTTGCACAATAAACGAGAGTACTTGGCGCTGGCGAAGTATGTAAGCGATAATCCCGCAGGGACTCTGGAATACGAACGTACGGCGACGCGAAGGTAAAAAGCCCGCGTAATTGCAGCCTGTGTGGGAGTGGAGTGGGGCTTTCGCATATTTTTGTGCCAAAGTTGCGCTTTTTGCTTTTGCATCAGTCAAATGTTTGTTACCGCAGCCAGATCCCGAAGTCGTCGCCTTTGAGCTGAGTCTATATCCTGTGTTTAATAAACTCTACGCGTGTAAGCCAAAGGAGCGCGGGCAAAGCATACAGGCACCAAAACTTTGTCGATATTTATCGAATTTCATAGCCGCCGGTTAAATGTTTTTGGGTTTTGCATGTGAGTCTGTGTGGGTGTTTGTGTGCTTGCCGTCTTGCGGGTTTTGGATTCGCGATTCGCTTTGTGCCCTAGTCCTAGTCAACATCCTTACCACAGGAGGGGAAACTCTTGCTCCTTCGAGTTTATGGCATGTTTAAGTGGTTTTACAGGACGCGCTTCATTGAGTCTTGCAATCAATTTACTTTGCTCGTTATGTGTACAAAACGCTGGGCGAACACTGTCGGCGCACCTCCTCCGTACCAACATCGAAACGCGAACGCTGCACAGGTGGAAGAAGCGGATGCTCTGCTCCATTCTGCTACACTCTCATATAAATTTATGCATATTTTAACTAATATTTATCAATATGAGTAGCGAGCTTGTGGTTTTCTGGGGCAAACGAGCTCGCATTGGGGGGCGCGGCCTGCATATTTAGTGCTTATTATGGCGAAATGATTGTTTTCCTTTAGTCGAGTTACATTTACATAGCCATATAATATAAACAAACTTTTACAAACATATTTACATACATTTCGTTCTACGAGCAAGTATGCGCATATTTCTAGCATTTAATATGGGGTTTTGTGGAAATCTATAGATAAAAGAGATAACACGCCAAAGAAAATATTATTCTCGCATTTTCCACCACAATTATATATATAGGGATAATATGAAAACAAGAAATGAAATAGCCTGGCTTGGTAATATATATACGCATTTTTAGCAAATTTCTTTTGGGCCTAGATTCCCAATACCCAATACGTTATCCTGTAAGGGTATACATGCTTCGGTTTTTATTAACTTTATTCATTTTTCAATTCTTCAGATACATTTGGAGCTCATATGCATTTTAGGTTTTGTTTAATAAACAACATCATGTAAGGAAACTATGCTATCAACTGATGAATATTTTTTAGATGAATATTTCAATCTTACTACATTTTCATAAATATAGCTTTAAATAAATGTCCTTCAATATTGTTTTAGGTTTACTCAGTAAATGCTTTGGCATTTCAATTTGCATATCAAACTTTTGACATTCTTTTTAAGCAAGTTTGTTTAATTTGAACGTCGTTTCCTATTAAATTTTATGCATCAATGCCTGAGGCGTGATTCAAAGCCCATAAGAAAGATATTCGCATTATAATTTGCCGCTCACAAACACACAAACACTTTGACATTAAGCGCACACAAAAGGTGTCAAAGGCCTTTTGTCCGCCTGTCCCTCGCCTGTCACTGGCAGCAGACAAAGTGTGCCAAAAACCAGCAAAGACTTTGTTAACCCCAAAGAGACATCGCCGTCAGTCAGTCGGTCGGGTCGGTCGGGTCGGTCGGCCGGTCGATTTGGAAAATTGTGTGAAAAATTCAAATGGTTTTGGCTTTGAGGAGGCCAGGGTACCCTTTGGCGCAATCGCCGGTTATGCCAGGCCATGTCTGACATAATTTAAAATCGTAAAGCCTTTGAACAACAATGCAGTCAAGGCCGGGATCGATTGAGGCCCATAAGCCAATTGACCCTGACGACACCCGAAGACATTTACAAGTGTCTCACTTAACTTAGCTGGGCAAACTTTGTTCATGCTCTTGCACGAATAGAACTGGATATTTATAATAAAGATGTCAATATAACTATATCCGACCCTCATGTATGCACTTATTTATTTAGCATTATGTTTGGTGAGTTTTATCATGCGGCTAATTTAAATTTTTGAAATAATGCTAATACGAGCTAAGATATTAATATAAACGAATTTGCATACATTGTGCCAGCTAGATGAAGATGCTTTGTCTGAACAGCAATTTCAGGACTAGTATGTTTTAGAGGCTAAGTATTTGTACTGAAGTCAAATTATTGACACACGTTTATAATCACATAGTTGCTAAAGATTTCAAGTTTCTTAAAATCAGCATGTCTCTCTCTGGAATGGGGAACCGCAACATATGAACGCTTCCCTTATAACCTTGCGGGATAATACTGTTGGTAGTGAGAAAATTTGAGAAAATGAAAACAAAAGGTCTGCATTTGAAGCCATGTACATATATATTAATCTCAGGAAAACCCACTGCACCAAATTAGCATATATATCTCCACATGCAAGCTTAATATTACTTAAATCAGTCATCTGCACAATGAGCAATGAGCAGCTGAGCATAGGTCAACGATTTCATAGAAAACACAAGTAATTAGATGAGAAGTTACGGTTCATCTCGATTGAAATGGAATGACTTATGTTTCCATTATATGGCTTAATGCATAAAGTAAAACCATGAATACATTAATTTACATCACATGCTAAACAGGAACTATTCATGAGCATGGACGTGGATTGAATTATGGACAAGCAGTAATAGTAATTACGTTGGCAAATACATTATAAAATCAGTAAATATGAGCAACATCGACATATTAACTGGTGTACACTCTTATCTGGCAAACTGCAAGTTCTACAAGATAGATTTTCTTGTAGCTAATCCAACTGGGATTCATTTTGCTAAGCTGTGACTAGTCGCCTATGATCGGCTAGTCTAGCTTAGAGTCTGGCAGAGGCAGTACAGTTTCTGCTGAAAATCCGTTTGCCAAACATGTTGCATGTCTATAATTAATCAATTTTACCATGATTTCTAATATTATGATTTACAAACATATTAGTTCACATTTTTTTCTAGATGTTCTCAAGCTGAAGTCAATTATATGCAGTATTTTATATAAAGAATTTTCTATTGTCATTTCCTTCAATGACCATCGCTTGCTAGTTATGTGTGCCACCAGGTTATTTTAGTAAACATTGCTTACCTTCGTATTCATGAAAAGAAACTCTTGCAACATGTTCAACGTTTTTCATGATGCAGAAAGCAGTTGCAAACAATTTAAGCAAATGTTATAGAGCATTTTTTGTGCAGCTCGCCATTTACTGTGAATGTGTGTGCAGTCACTGTACTTATCTTTTCACTTGACGAGCATAATGAAGAGCACTTAGCTCTAATAAAAGCAAAGGCTAACAAAAAAAGCAGTCAGCAAAAACAAACAGATCCAACAAGCAGACAAATGTCAGCACGCATTCGGGACAGGAGCAAGCGCCAGCATGTGGCATGCTTTAGATCACACAGATACATACATTGATGGCGTTAGTTGAGATGAACAGTGACTGCAAAGATACTGCCTCCCAGGCTCCTCATCTACCCACTGACATTTGCCTTTCAAGTGCCTTCCAAATGAAATGCAAACAGCAACGAGGACAAGACGACGATGTCACCTGTCAATTGACGGCCGCGACTTTTGCCTCAATTTACTTTTAATTTCACTTTCGCTGATGCCCTGCAGGCCTTTTGACGATTTAATAGCTCTGCGAAGGGAATAGTTAATTTCTTACCAGATTTGCAAAATATTATAGAAAGTACGTCAACCAGAAGTGAACTTTCTATATACTTAGATTCCATTGCAGCATCACTTAACTGACTGGGATGAAGAAATGTTTCAGACCATTTTAATTTTTTATTTTAATTTTTTAAGGAAACTCGATATCTTTAGGTGGTTCATAAGAAAATTTCAAAAACACTCGCTAAATTGCCAAAAGTCAAGTGGTTGCAATTGCTTTTCACACTTAAAAATCTTATTGCTCGAGCTCGATAAATGACTGCTCAGTTAAAAAGTGGCAAAATCAATGTGTAATAGTTATTTTTTAGATATATTATAACAAGCCTTAAGACTACTGTGATAGTCTAGCAGTTTTGTAAGCATATTCATGCTTCGGTGTGTCAAGGAAAGCTACTTAATCTTGCCTGCGTTTGCTCATTTAGTACGTGTGTTGGTCACAAGGACACTCGGCATTTGCTGGCTGCTTCTTTTCATTTTGATGTGTTTATGTATTTACAGCTCTACGCACACAGTTATACCTACATAAATATATAACATATATATGTATGTATGAATATATGTGCGGACATAAGTGGCTTTAGCCAAGCGTAAGAAGAGATGGGGCAGCAAGTGAAACAGTAAACAGCTGCGAGATAAATTGCTCATCTACTCTCCAGCCCCAGCCCACGTCCGCGCAAGAAGACGTAGTAGACATTGCCGGCTTGGAGTCGATACCAATGCTGTGCGCCAAGCTGAAGTGTTAAGTACATAAAACCCACATACGTTGCGTTTATCCATAATGATGACCTTACTTATGACTGCGTATACGTAATACGCATAAAAATGCTTGCACTCAGATTGCCCCGACACTTTGATACATTAAATTGGATTTGTCCTGACGGCTGCTTTAATTTGCTGAAGTTCTCTAACCAAGGCTGGCAAAGAAAAGAACCTGAAATTCGCTGCCTTATGTGCTGTAATCGAGGATCTTTGAGTTTGTTTCTAGAGTGTTACGCGTAAGCTGGCAATTTCGGTTTCAATTTCAAGTCTCGAAATGGGATTGGAGAAACTTCATTTCTGTGCAATTATTTCTGAGCTGTAATAAAAAGTCCAATGGGAAAAATTATAAAAAAAGTGCAGCTCTTTTAGAAAACAGCATGTAAGTACACCATTAAGTCGTGACACCAAATATGGTAACTCCAGCTGTCCAAGATGTGTGTGTTAATACAGGCATAGAGACGGACAGAAATATGGACATGGTTTGATCATCTCTTTTGTATATCTTGATAAAACTATAGCTACTTTATGGAGTGGGGAACATTTTCTTCTGCCTGTTACGTACGTCTACATAAATACAACATTCCCTTTTCTTAATTCCAAACGTTGGCAAACAGTATTCCAAACAATATTAGTACGGTTTTAATACAATTCTTTTTGCTTTTCACAAAATTTCAAAGAACAAACACTCATAAATTAATAAAGTTAAACTGAACTGAAGCCATCAATTATGTAGTTTTGAAATTCTTCTTATTCGTTTTGTTTGTTCATGTTCCACTGCATAGAATACCCACTTAATGAAGTTTTTCTTATTTTCTCTATTTTTGCTCTTACCTTTTGGTCAACTCGTTAACTATCAGTGCACTTCTTGTCCAGACTGCGATTTCATTCCATCAACATTTTGTCAGTTTTCAAATACTTTTGCTATGCAATTGCTTGTAGCCATTGCGACATAGCTGGTTGTTACTCAATCTCAATCATGATGTGACATCGGCTGCCATAGTCCCCTGGGAGCACTTTGCCAATCGAATGCCAAACAATTTAAAAATCAACAGGAAAAGCACCAAGGGTGACATTGTTAACTTCCACCATCTACAGGGGCGCGTGTCACCTCCGGAATCACACATGGAGAAAAAGGGAATCCAATCCATTTAGATTTTGCCAGCAGCTCGAGCTGCCATGACATAAGCTCTCAGGTTTTGTTCAATTAATTAACTCGGCCAAAAGGTAACACGTACCGCTTCTAATGAATACCAAATGAGCATAGAAACTCCAGCTTCAGCTCCGAGTTGTGGCTGTGGCCAGGGGGATTTCAGGTTTCAGCTTGCGATTTATTTTGAGTAATAAATTCGCTGAAAAGTGTCACAAATTTATGGAGCGCCGACAGCCAGAGCAGATGACAGATGGCCCTGGATGCGTATGAGCAGAGATCGTGGGTGTTGAATGGGGTTACTGTGGATGTATGTCAGCCGGCTCAAGTGGCGAACGCACTTGGCTAACCCTGAGCCTGAGCCTCAATCCTCAGTCTCACATCCATATGTTGCTTTGGACTGCTTCGCCTGCCCAACGCATTTAGTCATGCATGCTAATGTACATTTTTTATGCACGTTGCTGATAAGTAAGCATCAGCATCAGCCCCAACCAGGTGGCCGACTCAACGGTCTACCATGCTTGTTTCCTCCCGTTTCAATTTACATATGCCGTGGCCCTTAGTTGGTTCCGCCTTTATATAAATGATGTGTCAGTTTGGGTTTGCTTGCTGCGTTTATACTTATTTCCAGCTCGCTTTCATTCATTTTATGCTTCGTCGCGGCAGTCGCTTTGCCGAGTTTTTCGGTTCCTGCGGTTCCACCAAAGCAACCGAACAGAAGCTGAAGCCTCAAAAGCTGAAGCGGAAACCCCGCAGATGTGGCAGATGGCAGGTAAGGCGGACTTGGCGTGCGCGCGAGCGCAAAAACAGATTACAGTTCAAGAACATGTTTTGATAAGCAGCAATTTAAAACGTGATGCTATTTTTGGTTTACACGAAAAGCGGAAGGTGGAAGAAGACAGACCAAAGACGAAAGACATAGCCCCCAGCGGCTACAAATAAAGCGAAGGGAGAACCTGGGCAGAGCTTAACAAAAGAATGATGAGATGAGTGGCGGATGTAGCGGTGTTGGTAATTTCATTTGCTTGCATATTTAGTGGGCGAATCTTGAGCGAGTTTTTGGGGCCAGCAGTAGCTGTCTGATGAGGCATTCAGTGTGCTTTAATGCAATTTGGCAATAAGTATAATGAACATTTTCAAAGTATTCAAGGACAAAATTAATTAAAACTTGAGTTGGAATAGAAAAGCACATTAAATGTGTATCCGAGAATAGCTTATCAATGAGAAATGTAATTGATTATTATAATTTGAAAAGTTTAGGTATTAGCCTGAAAGAGATAGGTAATAATAATTTAATTATCGATTACTTCCACCTAGGGTCAAATTCTCAACGTCCAAATAGGAACTCAGTTATCTATCTGATATATAAATGAAAATATTGACAAACTGTGATAGTTGAATAAAACATTGATTCTACTGAATAATAGGTTGATTGATTGTGACACAATGCTCAGATGAAGCGATACGAGCTAGATTATGCATATAGCATAATTATTTTTATATATTTATCAGAGAACTGCAGCGATGAACCTCAACTACTAGTCAACTACTGGTGTTTGAGTAAACGGTGGTGTGAGTTGTTGAGTGCCAATAAGAGCAAGAGTGGGCTTGCTTCTTGATCGTCATTGACACCTACACAAAACGATATAACTCTCTTCCTCTTATCGCGCTTATTGCTAACCATAGTTCTCTTCTCTTACGACGCCAGGTTGCCGTTGCGCCAGAAAAACAAGGGAGCTGAGCTGAGTGGCTGCATATTTATAGTGGGGGTCATCACCGTAACCATTGGGAGCGTGGCGAAATAAGGCGCTCTTGCATTACTCTAAGAAGGAATATAGTGTAAGTAGATTACTCTTACCCGGTTAAATGGTTTCCCTCTAAAGTGTTATTCCAAAAGTTATATGAATAGCCCTTGGTTCCATTTCTGCGTTCAGGGGGCTCCAAATAGCTGGAGTGTTACTTTACATCAATAATCCAATTGACAATTCGAATTGCTATTTAATCAGATTAATACAATTGCTTGGCAATCTTTTTCTCAATCCAAACCACTCACCCGCTTGGCTCTTATTCTTAAGAGAATCTCATGCCGAGCTTGTAGAACTGATGAGTTATTCATTTTATGTTTGGAAATGATCAATTCTGGCTGTCAATAATTCAATTGAATGGGAACACTGCGGAGCACAGCATTGCGCACACTGAATAGACATCGTAATAGCCATAGAATTTGGAACAATAAATAACAATAACACCAAATGAAGGCGCGCACAAAAAGAAATCATCGCTTAATGTGCTTACAATAAACTCGAATATGTACCAAGTTCCAAGTTGCAGGAATGAAGGAATGAAATGGAGGGTGCTCTGCCACTGAAAACAAACGATAAAAATGAAATGAATGCCAATTTTTGAAAAATTAATTTACTGTCTCGAAATGTTTTCTATTTTGATATTCAATGAATATTGCAGCAAAGCCAACGAAGCAGCGCCAACAATAACACGAAACAGCAAAAAAAAAAAATAAAAAAAACAAAACAGGCGATGAAAAATAAGAAAAAAAGACAAACGGGCGAATGCTGGCCAGGATGAGCAAGATGGCAAGAAGCTGAAGCTGCCAGTATAAGTCAATGTCGTGTCGACTGCTTTTGCACTAATGTGCTTTTTGTGCTTTGGTTGTTGTTGTTGTTGTTGGTGCTGCTATTACTGCGACAATCGATTCTCAAGGCATCAATAGAAATGGCATAGCTGTGGGAGCTTAAAAGTCCTTACAATAACTTTTCATTCGCCGGATAAGGATAAGCGCCAAGTGGCAACGTTTCGACTTCTTTTGGCTTGCTGCTCATTTTGCCAGACAACAAGCATTTGTAATAACTGTCATAAGCGAAATTGGTGTTATCCTGCGCGAGGATGTTGGCGCTGTAGCGGCAGCGGTAACGGAGGGCAGGGTCGAAATCTCAGCCCCTCAGACAACGAAAATAAATGACATTTTGTTTTTGTTGCTATTATTATTGTTGTTGCTGTTGTTGCTTTGGGGGGCGTGAGCGCATTGAATTTAGCACCCAATATAAAAATCAACAATGTGAACCGCACATACACATACCCATCCACACATGCACGCACACTAACATACACACACTCTCATAGCCAACGATAAGCTTTAAGCATGTGGCAAATATTCTCCACACGCTGATTTCATCTGCTGAACTGTGCGAAGGAGCTAAAGCGGAAGACACACTCAAACTCGCATGCACTAAAACTGAAATTTCTAAAATTAAGAATTTCAGTGTAAAAAAGATCTAGAAAGCTCTATATTTTAAAAGCTACCAGATTATTGGAACTATTCTCCTAGTCGACGATCTACTATTGTAGTTTATCTATGACGAAACAGGAAGACGTGAAGGCCTCCAGAGAAGCGAAAAGATGGATCTTTCATGTTCACAGGACTCGTATAAACATTGTATTGTGCAATTACTTTTACTAAGATCAGAATAATTGAAAAGTCGTTAGATTACTGCTTAAGCACGAATCTTAATTTAAAATTTAAACTATTTACGATTATAAAATTGTTAGTTTTTGTTCAAAACTGAATATCTAAATTATATAGCATTATTTCGCTGAGTGTAGACATACATACACAGTCACACTGCCAAGCACACCCACTCACATACACAAAATGAAAAGCGAAATGTCAAGTAACGCCCCATTATGACTGTCATAGAAATGAAAAGTAATTTTGATTTATTAAACGTTAACAAACAGAGGCACAAGAGATGGCAGGCAAAGAAGGTGAAGATACAGAAAGACGGCAGGATACGAGTGCTAGGCTATTCTGTCTTTGCCGTTTTGACTTCCACAGCAAAAGGTTTTTCGACTTTTACACAAGCACATGCCTCTGCGCTTAACCTTAGTTTAAGCAGGCAACCAGACAGACACCATTCCGAAATCCCACACTCCTGGCCCAGCCAAGCATACCCCAGCCCAATCTGAATCCCAATCCCAATCCGAATCCCGATTCTGCTTGTCTGGCGGCACGTTCGCACTTTTTGCTGTCGTTTCATTTTGTTTTTACTTACGCTATTGTAGCTCTTTCCCCTTCTCTCGCTTGTTCTTGTTGTTGTTATTATTATAAGAAACTCATTCGCATTGTCAACTCCGTTTTCATCAGCCGACAGGACGACACAAAATTCAGACAGCCAGCAAACTGGCAGCCGTTTTAAGATAAAAATTTTTATAACTACACGGCGGCATCTTTCAGCTACTCCTACCCCAAAAATACTGTCGTTCGTTAGGCCTATATGAGTTATCCTCTGGTGCTTTTCCCCCATTTGGTTGCTCATTTATTTTTCCTTTTGCCTTGAGTCCTTGTCGTGGCTTGTCATAAAAACATGAAGAAAAACAGGGCAAAACATTTCGTTGAAGCTTTTATACCCTTCACACATGTTCATGAATAACATTGGGCTGTGGAAAAGAATCTGTTGTTAACGGAAGTGTTCGTTTTGGGCTGATCGTTATATGGGAAGCATATATAGTCTACATAGTCAAGTCTAGATCACTTCAAACTTAAATATTGCAATGTTGCTTAGCAGGAATTCAAATCATTTACACGTAGTAATACTCCATTGTTAAGGGTATTAAAGGAGGTAACGAATAGCAGAGTTCAGCATCTTGGTTGGCATCTGACATATGGCTTAAATGGGACCCATGTGGGAAATTTGGGAGTTTGATAGATGGATACAGATTGGCTGAAGTTACATAGTAGTTAAACGAAGCAAACTTTGTTGTTACCATTAAGTACATGCATGTATGTACAAAATTGGAGATACATTTTGTTAAAGTTATTGAGTATAATCATTATTTAATACGCGATTTAGGGGCTAACTTAGTTCCCCTTAAAGCAAGAAATTAAATGTAACGAAATTGATTATACAAGCCGTAGTAAAATATCACAAAGACAAACTTCGCTAGAGTATAACATCTTGAATACCTTTAAAGCCTCTCAAAGAGCTGCGTACCAAAGCCAACAATAACATGACCTGAAAATGGCGGCAGGGCAAGCAACACACATCGTCGAAGCATTTGGCAGACTCATTGTCCATGTTTATGCCACGATAAGCTCATCACGGCGGATTCAATGAGCAAATCGTTTAATTATAAGTCCACTTAATGCCAAGCATAAAGCCAAAGGCCAACAAGAAGATTCGAACAAGTGACATGGGCATAAGCATGAGCGTCAGATATCGTTGGGATTGGGATTGGCCTAGGGCGGCCGACATGGCGTCGTGACGCGACATTTTGACAGACACATACCCGATAGCAACAATATGTCAATGCAATTGGCAATGATATGGTAGGAATCGCAAAAGTAAGACCAAAGCTAAGGCCAAAGTCATTTGGCAATTCGGATCGCTACGCTCGTTTCCGTTTCCCGGAACGGCAGCGGCCGTCAAAATTCATTCGACAAGACGGCCGATGCTGCTGCTGGCAGATTGTTACCCAAATTGCACTTGAGCTACGAGTGTGCTCTTCGTCACAGCCTCTTCGCCCCCAAACGTTTGACGATTGCGTTTTTAATTACAACAAAGCAACGATGTATTTCCCTAAAACTTGGGCCTAGCCGACCAACAGTTGCAATCGGTGTTGCCAGTGATTGTGATGGGCGTCCAAAAAAAGAGAGGAGCGAAAAAAGCAGCATGTTTAAATTGCCATTCTCATCCTCCCATTGAACGCGTGTCATGTCCAGCCTCTCTTTCTATGTGTGTGTGTGTGAGTGCTGTCTGTTGTGTGAGTGCATGTGTGTGCCTTGTCATGCCTCGCGACACGTTGACTGACAGTCGTGGCTCAAAATGCAAAATCAATGCTCTGGATCCGCTGCATATCCCCGCTGCATTTGACTTGCCTGATTTTATAAAGCCCTGCCAGGCGGTGATGCACAGATTTTGTTCAGTTGTTTTCGTATTCAGTGCTGTGTGGCCAAAAAGGGCTTTAAGGGGCATATTAGCTGAGTATTATGTGATACACTCCACTACAATAGCATTGTCTGTGTGGACAAAGCACTCAAGTTTAGTGTTTGACTGTATATATTTATACACAGCTCTTTCCCAGGATAGGGAAACTCATAAATTGCGAAGAGCCCTGCATGATTGCAATCAAAACTTAATCAAAAAGAAATCATTAATAGGAAAGAAATGGTAGATAATACCATGGTCACTCCCAATAAGTGACATCCTAACACTGCCAATAGTCGTCACCGATATTCACAACAAAACAACGATGGCAAAGTAAATATGGAATAAAACACCTAGGAATGATCTGGAAAGTTCCCTTTGAAGAACGAGTTCACTTGAACGTGTGAGATAGAAAGACAATCTGACAATTGTTATGAAATGGTAAAGCCCATAAATTCGCTGAGAGCGCTTTCGCCTTTGTGCATATCAACGAGAATAACACAATTTCCTGTTGATTGGGACCTAACATGAGTCAAAGTAGTCATTTGTGTGACGATGGAAAGACTATGGAAAGTACCTATATTACATCCCGATATCAAAATCAAAACTAATGCGTCAGAGCTTACGTGTATACGAGTATATGGATGTGTTGTGGATTTCGTAGCCACAGGTGATCACAGATTCCAGCAACACCAGCCAGCTTATCCACAGGGCATCAATCAATTTGTTATTAGAATAAACATACGAATGTTTTGGCAAATGTGCAGCATGTTGAGTTTTTAAATGGTTTTATTTCGGCTATTTTTACAATGACAACAATGTGGGAATGAAATTCATGTTTATTTGAAACTCATGTTGACAGAGTGACACAACTCCGGCTGGCAAAATATTTAATTTAAATCAGTGACAGTGGCCATTAGGCAATTTGTGCTGGCCAGCTCTCGACATGGCGTCAGAGTGGCTTAAAGTGTTTAGTGCGGGTACGGGCTGCTGATGTCGTTGATCCGGCAATTGACGGGTAATTGTTAAAAGCATCAAACTACACGACGGCCACAAAAGTTGTCCACAAATTTAAATTAATTCCAATGACGCCAAAACACTTGTGTGGGTGTAGACAGATGAGTGTGCAGAGGCATGAGTGTATTTTGAATTAAGAGCCTGTGCAAACATTTTGTGTAATGCGAAGCTGCTCCTACCTGCGTCCCATATAATGGCACTTTGCTTATGTTTCATTTGCCTAAAACTACAAGCCAGAGACGAAAAGAAACCGAAACGAGGCGGTGGGTGGATTTATTCTTGTTTTCATTTAATTTTATACATTTTCTTAGCCTAAATTACTACAATTTCAGAAGCATATTGAGAGCACAGATCTGATGCATTCAAAGCAACGTTACCTTGGGCTTAGTTCAGTATTCAGTTTTCTTTTAAAGGAATATCAAAAATGACATTATGTCAACTTTTCGTGCTTAAACGGCAACCAGCTTAGAAACCCTCTGATCGTTTTATGTTCCAACAGAATTGGCCGTCCATAT
Source organism: Hirtodrosophila duncani (assembly GCA_037043425.1). Taxonomy (NCBI): domain Eukaryota; kingdom Metazoa; phylum Arthropoda; class Insecta; order Diptera; family Drosophilidae; genus Hirtodrosophila; species Hirtodrosophila duncani. Next base: position 112,859 of record JBAMBM010000569.1, read on the forward strand.
CCATTGATTCATACTCTCATCGTATGGCTGCTATAGCCAAGTTTGACTATCTACGCTTGGCGTCGCTTGTATTATTCGCTTTTCTTATCTTTAATCTGACCAAAGTGTATTGCTTTGTCATCCTCCCCTGCCCACCTTTAATCTATAAATTGCCAGCAGCCAAACTTGCGTTTGTCGGCAAAAATTGAGTGCAAAAATACTTGGCTCGGAGAAATACCTGCGAAAAAAGCAGATAAACGTATAGGAAATAAAGCTGTAGGCATCCAAAGCGAGAGTTTATTTCACACGCGCACGGACAACGAATACAAGTAAGAGGCACCAGGATCGGGATGAGGCAATTTACAGTTACGCGGCCACGTGACTTACTAAATCAACTTGGGCTGTCGCTCGATGGCTGCTGATGCTGGCTGGTTGGTGGCTTTCAAGTTCGTTTTGGGAAAAAAGCAATGCCAACAAAAACTGGATTCTAATTCCCAGCTATGGCGACGTCGTCTGCAAGAAGCGGCAGTATTGGCGGCGGCAGCAGTGGCGGAAATGTCAGCTTGACAAATCGCGTACAAAAATCTGTGAAATCTTTTTTTGGCCCTCAGTTTTGAATGTTTTCAGAGCAGGGGCGAGGGCTACAGCTAAAGCTAAAGCAGAATGGGGTGGCTGTTGTGGGGTGTTCAAAGCCGCCGCAAGCCACAGCCAACAATGAAAGAGGAGTGAGTTGAGAGGGGATTCTATGCCCCATGTGTTGTGTTGTGTTGGCGCCTCGGCCACAAATTCTTTGGAATGCCGGAGGCGCCTCTTTGGGTAATTTGTTGTGTTTGCCTTGCGCTGCTCTGCCCTGGTCTGTCCTGCTCCATTCCCCTTCCCTGTCCATGGCAGCGGCAAATTTTTTGATTAATCAAAGGACATTTTTTTTGTGTCGGTGTGTTAAAGGAGCCAGAATTAATGCAAAAATGATGAGTGGAAATTTGTCAAGCTTATTTACTTCCGTCATTTAATGGCCCCGCGGCTCATTGACAGCGCCTGGACCTAGACCTTGCTTCCATCAGCCACCGGAATTTATCTTTGTTTGCTCTTTTTCTTTCGCTCTGCTTGGCAGCCAGAAGCCATTTTATGCATAATTTTCAGGTCCTGTGCCGAGTTGTTGTTCTTGGTGTTTCTGTTTTCTTAGCTACCATTCTTACCTGCGGCCATTGGCCGTTGCATATTTTAGCCGGATTTGTCATAATGCGTTGAATATGTTTTTTCCACACAACAGAATCCTCACCTCACCATTTGGATAACAGCTTAGCGCTTGGGCTTGAAAAGTGTTTGGCTTTTATTTTTTTGAGGAAATCTTAAATCTAATTCTGTGGGTCTTTTTGCGAGTGCCCTTTTATCTGTTTGCAATAAAGAAAAGTAAACGAATTAAAAAACTGGGAGGGAAGAAGGAAATGTGGGACCTACAGTTTTGGGTAGGTGTGGTAGGTTTTCATTTTTAAATTGAAGCAGGCTAACAATTCGGCCAGCTAATCATGGCCAGCTTTGGATAATGGAAGGGCAACATCAATATATTCTGTACTATTAGGGCTACGCCCTTGATTTAGCTTACATATAACCGACCGATTCGGAATGAACTCTTAGTATAGGAAAATTGGTTGTTTTTTATTAAAATTGAAGCACATTGGGTAAATGTCAGTTTTACAAACGTCCACGACTGCTGACTAAAGTTGATTTGGATCAGATCGCAATATTATATAGTTGCCATATTAGTATATTAAATTTTTGTTGTGTTTTATCTGAAATAAACCAAAGTTTGGAAAGAGTCAGCATGCTGACGAAATTCCAACCGATTTTGCAAGGGAACGCTAGTTTTGGCTACCTGCAATTAGCTTTTTTTTTTGGCTTGCAGCCTAAATTCTAAGAAGAAAGAAATCGCAATTTTTCAAAGGCACATCTTATTTTTCTTTAAAATTGTGAAATTTTCTGAAAACAATTAGTTTCGAAGATTGACGAAACAATAATTTAGATGAGAATTACCTGTTCAAGAAACCCATAACTCTCTCTGTTATATTGGCTGTTATATTTTTTCCAATTACTCGTCTCGTATCTCTGCTTCATGCTGTCATTGTCAGGCCTTTTAGTCGCCCAAACGGATATTTTGGTATATTTATATGCATTTCAATTTATTATTCATACATGATAAAATACATCAACAATTCACATACAATAATTAAATTTACTTCCCATTGATTGTGTGTGTTTTCTTCGTTTGTGTGCAAATATATATGTATATGAGTACATTGTAATCGATATATTTAAGTTACATGTGAAATTCTTTAGCCTCACTCCGTGCACATTGCTTTAATCGTAGTTATCGAATTACATTTGGATATATGGATATTTCATATTTTGCAATAGATCAATTTAGTTAGTTATAATCCAGATATCGACTATATACACTCACAACTGACATCTCTGCTTGTTAACTCTGTGTGTTTGGCGTCGTGTGGCGCCGGCCGCCAACCCTAATGATTTGTCGCCCTGGTAGACTTAGAGACAAAAGGTAAAACCTTAGGCTACAATTAAAGTGAGCACCAGTACAAGCGCCAACCACTAACTTCGAGTGCCGTGCCATCGCAGCACGGAGGACAGACCCAGCAGCCAGGCAGCAAAGGTGGCTATAATGAGTTACAGATTATAGCGGGGACTGTAGTTGAAGGAGCAGCTACTGCCACTGTTTCCATACTACTTACCAGTCCTGGCACTGGCACAGGCTCCATTCTCTGTAAGCCGTTGATTATAGCCGGCATCCTTGAGTGCCAGAATGGTGGTACGTATTTGGCTCTCACGCCGCACGCTGGCCAGACCCATGATGTCGGACCTACAACGCAGCTCCAGCATCTCGCTTTTGGTGATGAAGCGCGGATCATCGATGTGGATGCGCAGCTGCAAGTTGGTTGCGTACAGCAGAAAGCCTTCGATGGTGCGTGTGATTTCATTAATTTGCGGCTGGAGGCTGTGCAGCGGCGCCTGCTTCAACAGACCAAGGAAGAGAAAACAAAAATTCGCAACTTTAAAGCCAATGAACCACCACATGCGGGCGTGACTGTTGACCAGGAATAAACATTTGAGTTTGCAACTGAAACAGTCCACATGGCATCTGTGGCCACTGTAACAACTGTCTATGCATGCGGTTTGGCTCGAACACGATGCTGAGCAGCCTCAAATACGAAATGAGGTTGCCATTTATTCAATACATATGCTATATGGTATATACATATATCTAATTTAGACAGCGCATTCGGTTCATTGACTTAAAAGCATCAGTAAGCGTGATTTTCACAAACGGACAAGTACAGCATTGCGTATGTGTAATATGTATGTTGAGCTGAAATTTACCGTTTTATTATTGATGTACCATGTGAGATTTGCTGCCGGACTAGACCATTCGGTGCTGCAGTTGGCCACCAAAGTATCGCGATATTTGTATGAGTTTCGTATGCCAGAGATATACGGATCAAGTTTGGGAAGCACTGAAAGGGAAATCGTTGAAACAATTAAAAATGTCATCGGAAGATCGGAAGATCTTGCTATAAGGCGGAGAAAATCATCATTATTTTACACAAGGAAGCTTCAATTTCATTGCACAACCGTTATTTTAATGCACATTTTAATTATTCATTTAGAGTAAATGCTTTCCTTGTTTCTCTCAGCAACAAATCTAGAAACGTAAAGCAACATCTAACTTTTGTATGATTTTAACCAATTAGGCCAGCCCAACTCTAAACCCAATTAGTATACGAAAGTTAGTTGGGAATTGTTGCACACCTGTCGAGCAGCAGCAACCCGGCGTTTGTATGTGCAAGCACTTAGGCAATTATCAGACCGCCAACACCAAATATTTATTTGAAGTGTTAATTAATCTTTATAAATAATTGGCCCGGACAAAGTTTTTTGATGAAAACAAGCGTAATTTGGTTTATTTCGACGACATACACTCTCACCGATCCGAGCTCCTACAATGCCATGCCACAACCAGTTTTGACACCGACGACAAGGACGACCACAAAATAGTGGGTTCAGCAACAACAAGAACATCAGCCTCTCAGAGCTCACTTCTCCACAGTTTTAGTTCAGCTCAGCTTCAGTCTCAGTCAAATGAATGCTGACTGCTCTAAATGTTTGTTGGATATTTTCGAAATATGCTAAGGACCCATGGAGATGGGGGATGGGGATGGGGGTTGGAGTGGGCGCAGAAGCTCAACTGGAGGAGTAAGGCGGTCATCAAAAGTCAGGCAGTCAGCAGGACTATAAACTTTTTAATTGACTTAATACAAACCACTTTGGTGGAAACTTTCTGACCTGTTTCAAGTACAGAAGCAAATGGGGCCCGACCAGTGGGGCACCGAGCAGCGAATGCTGAAGTTGAAGTTGATGATTGCGGCCATGTTGTTGGGTCGGCCGGTGGGGCTGGCACTCTCGCTGGGGCTGGGGCTCACCGATGCTTGTATAGAGGTGGCCGTACGGCATGTGACTTGTGACTGTGTCTTGCATAGGCAATGGCAACAACACGCACCAGAAGCAGCCGCATACAAAAACGAACATTTTACGAAAACAAAGCAATCAGCTCGAGTAAATAAACCAAAAATGCCAAGGTACTACCTAACTGTAAGCCCAAAACAATAACAACAGAAACAACAAATCAGCAACAATATGGCAACAACAAGAAAAACAGGGACAACAAAGCGAAACGAGGCAAACGTCGAAGATAGCATACCCTTGTTGATATAAGTTTCATAGCCATGAACAAGATGACATTTTGTAGCTGGTTAGTAGGTGGTGAAGCTTCAGAGAGGTGGAAGCCTTGGTCGCAATGCCAAAATGTGATTGTCTTTTGTGGTGACCACTGCCATAGGGTCTGTTAACACACTCTTACTGCATTCTGCTAGCTCGAGAGGATTTCTATTGTTGAGACGTTCAGTTATTAAAGAATGTACATGTATAGAATGATAAGTTGTCTGAGCTGCACAACTTTCCATAGTTACGTTCCATTTTCAATCTACAGATCCTATATCAGGTATTATTTGGTCAGCAGTAGAGTAAGAAATTGGTTCAAGTTGTTGTTCATTGAAAAAGCCGATGGATCACAAACGTAGGATAATAATGTTATTCATTAAAGCATCTCCAAAACCAATTGGTTTTTCAACTTAATTACAGAACTATAATACTCTTTTGACAGGGTATACAGATGTATAAATTGTTGGCCCAACTAGAATTGTAAACGAGCCCAGAGTCCGGGACAAAAAAAAAAGAAAACACAAACTCCAAACAAGTGCAACAATTTGAGTGCCTGAGTTTGTGTATGTTTCAGTTTTTGTGTTTGTATAAGTGGGTGTGTGTGTTTTTTTTTGGGTGTGGTGGTGTTCTTTTTTTGGCCACAAATGATAACCCATATTAAAAAGTCGAAAGTGGACAGCTAACAAGAATGAAAGAAAAAGCAGCTTGCCCTTTAACAGTCGCAAATCTCTGAAGTAATTAGGTGTGGCTCTGCTTCAGTCCATCAGTATTTCAGACCCAGCTTCAGCTCTTGCTCCTGCTCCTGCTCCAGCCCTAGCCCCAGCCTTTTTATAATGCCAGGTGGATCCTGTGTAAACCTGCAAAGTTAATCAGTGTGGCAACACACGGCACGCAGCTAAGCGGCAAAATATTTGCCCTGAAAAGTTTCGAAAAACATTTGGAACCCCATCCGCCCTGCTGACAGGCGACATGCCCGCCGAGCTTCATCAAAGAGCATCAGGTGATTTGATGTTAGAAAATCGAGACACAGCCCGAGTGCGAACCGGAACTGGAGAACCTTCTCGATGTTGTGTCAAAGTTTTTAAGGTGAATGACGCTTTAGTGAAAAATTCCCCAGTTGATTGTTGGTCTGTCAACAGTTTCGCCTTCACTAAAACAAAAAGCAGACAACGGCTGCACTCCGAGATCTAACCCCAACCAGCATTAGATTTTAGCTACGTGCCGCAACATGGAGGAACACATTGTCCTATGGCCGAGGTTTCGGGCGCAGCCATGGTGTTGCGATGCTGTGTGGCGGCTGGGGCTTTAAAGTTTGCCGCTAGCTCGTCCGTTGATGAAGTTTGATGCCATGGCTGGTTAGTTGGTTGGTTAGTTGGCTTTTATGTGTTGGCCTGGTCATGTTGCCATTTCCTGTCCCCATCCTGGCATTGGTTCCACTGGCGGTTTCTGCTTGCATATACATATATCTTGGTGTATAACTTGCTATTGCTCTTTTTATGGCTTGTACTTTATACATATTAAATTAAAGCGACGAAATGAATTTGCCACTAAGAGTGACATATACCAAGCCGGATGTTGCTGGCGTTTCCTCTTCTTATATTAGTGCTGCTGCTTCAGCTAGTCAGATGAGAAATGCAGTGGTTTTATAATATTCGTCACTCCATCAGTTAATGAGTCTATAGTGTGCTTGGAAAATGTCTTATATAAAAGAGACATATTGGCTAAAATATTATAGAATTTATGTTGGTTATAAAATTGAAATTACAATTGAAGGCCTGAGAAGCTCTGCTTCGTTTTATGGATCATGTAGGGGAAATGAATTTTATAATGATATTTTAAATGCATTGAATAAGTCATCCTTCTCCGCATTAAATACTGATATATGTTCATGATCAGTATGATAAACCGAATTAAAAGAGCCAAGTCTGTTCATCAACCTGTTTCTATGCGAAATAATCTCTCAGACTTAAAACTGTTGAGCATATTAAAGTATGATCTTCAAATATGAGTGGTATTGAGCAAACAGTATAGCAACTATTTAGAGCAAGAAGCGGTTACTAGCATAGAGATCGGGCTTTGCATCTTAAAATAGTGGTAGAGGACTCATAAAGAGGGGACATCCAGAATGCAAAGATCATACAAAAAGAAGACATTGAGAAGACGGACAATAGAGTGAGAACAGAAATGTCTGCAGTCAGTGTCTTCATATTCTTTATTTTAAATTCAGCATCAGCGATATGTTTTGAATATATGCATTGTTTTTGGTATGTTGAATTCCCACAATAATTTCATGTTTATTACGGGCATCTTATCAACTCTTCTAATAATGAATCAAAGGAATGTTAAAATTATGCAATTTCTTCAGGTAAGCAACCACTCGCTCCTTGGTGAAGCCGCTTCAAAACCCATTTTCAACAATTGACTTAACTAGTCATTTTCATTTGCATGTCGAACATGTTAAGCACGGCTTACGTAGGTATTCGTACAACAGATAAAAGTCAAATTGGCATGCAAATAGCAAAAACGGCAGATAACAAAAGGAGAAGCCACATAAAGAGGCAACCAAACATCCAATTAAAGGCACAACGCAGACAACAAACAACAACCGACTACAGACACAGCAAACGCAAGAGGATGCGAACTCGAATGCGAACTCGAATGCGAAGTCAAATTTGATTGTTACGCGTAAACAAATGCTTAAGTGCGCATTATGCAAATCAATACTCTTAAAGTAACGTCAATAAATAAACCATGCTTGGGGTGAAGCGAAAGATGGGAGAAGGGAGGTAAATGGTATTCAAGTACCGAACCAAAGACAAACGTACGACGAAATTGCGACAAATAAATCATTTTGAGCCGCCGCATAGCTAGAACAAAAGACATAAGCAGGCCATTTCCATTTGGCTCAAATGACATTGGAGCACCATCAATTGATTTGAATTTCAAAGCAAGGGCATGGGCTCGGGAGGGTACGGGTACGGGTACGGGCGATGGCACCACATCCATACAATCAAAATCAGCCGCAGAGTAGAGGCTTGGGCAATACACAATCCCATGGACCATGGACCGCGGACCAGCGTCATGTGCGCTGCCAATCAAAATCGAGTTCAAATTGGTGGCCAACTTTGCCAGCGGCGTTGACGTTAACAAACCTAACTACAAGCAACACAAACGAGTTTCCCCCAGTTGTTGTTAAGTCCTGGTGCTGTTTTTGATGGTTTTGTTGTCTAGGCCTTGCGTGGGTGTTGCCGCGCACGTGACAGCGAGATATAACACCTACAGCAACAGCAGTCGGCCGCGCAATGGAGATTATAAATTGATTCATACAAAACTCACAATTGAGTGGAATTTGTTCGCTGGCAACGCCGCTGGGGTAGGTTAGGCTCCTAGGGAGAGATAGGTGGCCAGGATTTATTCACAATCATTACTCATACAAATGGCTGACGCGTGTCACAATTTTGCAGCGTTTATGCGGCGGCCTTTGAACTGTCTGTTTGCCAGTTTGCCTGCCGGCCTGCCTGCCTGGCAGTGATAAATGAAAAGGAGTTACCGCGACATAGTCCCTTTTTAGCCCACACTCCTAGCCCAACTCGAACACCCAGCATGAGGCTGCTATGTCCTGGCGCTTGCCAAAAGGACCATTTATAATTTTATTAAGTGTTTGCAAAATTGCACATAATTTGTTGTCTTTGTTGCGCGTCTTGATATAAATCACAAATAGGGTTAGAGGGAATGTACTTTTATCTACGACTCACGTAAAAGCGACTACCTACCGCCAACAGTCATATTGCCCGACTTATCGATCAGTTTGAATTCGGGCGCATCGCCGGACACCTCGCAGCGGTACTGGCCGGAAGAAGCCGCATTCAGGTTCTCCAATTCCACGTTGCACATGAATTGATTGCAATGCGACGAGCCAGCGGCTATGGTGACACCTTTGACGGGAAACCAATTTGTTGTTGGCGGCGTGAGCGGCGAGTATCTGCAAAGTAGAATAAGAGAGGAAAAATATAGAAACTTGAAGTCGAGTGCTGCGCAAAAACACAAATCCTTAAATATTTATGAGGATATGCAAAAAGGTTTTCAGTTTTCGTTTGTCGGCTTTCCGTTGGGCAAATGGCGCACAAAAAAGAAAGGTCAAATGCAGCTTTCAATACTTATTTGTGGCGGACAAGGTTTGAACTAGTGACAAAGGCACATTTATGCCGAGATAATCTGGTAGTTATGCATTGGTTATGGTTATGATAAAACAGTTTTGGGCTAGTATTGAGCTAGAGTCTAGTTTGGTTACTAGTTTTTTGTGTCTTCAAGTGGGGTTTTGTTTGTACCATTCACAAAAATAATGTAAATGTATATTAATTTTGTCATGAAATTTGCAACTCTCTGTATGCCCGTCTGTTTTTCTTTAGCCCCGAGATCTCAGAAGTCGTAAGAGCCACAGAGTGGAAATTTTTACCAGGTGCTCATTATATGTGCACGCTGATTGAGTTTAAAAGTCATCTGGATGGGATTGGATTCAGCTTGGACAACCGTGTCATTTAGCTTTAAGAAGAAACAAAAAAACACTACATGAAATCAAAGTAATTTATATAAAAAAGATATTAATTTAACATTCTTTTATAACCGATTTCAATGGAAGAAATAACTCGCTTGTGCGCGAAGTAAAGCAATGCCAAAAAACTCCTGACCACTTTACCCGCCGAATGAGTCCTTCATATCGTGGTGTGAAACGGGAACGGGATGCAGTAGCCCGCTCTTACTCACAGGCTCGAGAGAACACATTTGTGTAAGAAGTTAAGAAGTAAATTGCAAAATACTGCTGTCCATTCTTCTCTTCGAATGAGCCCTAAATATCGTGTCTCTCAGTTGCTTTGTGAAGCTATGAACGATATAAGTGCAAGAAATATTAAGTTAAATTACACGATTGTTATATATTGACAGCGTGGATGGTATATAAGCATCGGCTGGCCTAAGCTAACCTTCTTTTCTTGCTTTGAATTTGTATACTTGTTTGGTAGAGTTTCTGTTTCGATGGTTTTTGCAGTTCCTCGAGCAATCACTTGTAAATTGCAATAAGATTGGAAGTTAAATTCAAATCGGGTACATAGACATGCATGCATATGTCTGAAACGTTGTAATACAATTAGTAATGAATTGCAATTGGATATGTCTTGGGCTAATTATAGATATTACCAGATCGGGCTTAGTTAGTTAGTTAAGGTAAACTATGAAATCGGCCTATATAAGCTGTTTGTTTAAATAATTATGTTCGGCTGAAATTTCACCAATATTTCAAGTGCAACAAGTTGATAATGTTTCTATATTAGTCAGATTCTCAAAATATGCGAATATTTAATTAATAGGCTTTGCTTTTCAGTTTTCATTCGGCGTTTAGTTCTTCTATAGTTATTTTTCGTGCGCACGACATGACTTGCGTCATAGCTTTTAATTTATTTTAGGGCTGCAACAAATCGAAATATGTTGCCGTGCTAGCAATTACAATGCCCGGAACTAAGGATAAACTAACTGGGCCACCTCTTCTGCAACTGTAACGTTGCTCAATTACAATTGCAAATGCAAATTCCCATTGCCTGCGTTCAACTAAGCGCATAGCACTTTTATGCATTCATATGTTAATGGATGTGGGAGTGTCGATCGAAAGCGCGGGGGTGTGGGTGCGTAAGACCATTTGACAAAGCCCATAAACCGTTTAATGGTTTGGCTGGCATGCCTCACTTAAAAAAATACTTTTTTTCCTGTTGGAAGCTTTAAAATCAATAACTGTGATATAAATTAATGAATGAATACCGCAAAAGCAAAATATGCTTAAAAATTTTTCGCTCGATTAAGGTCGTTTGGTTTTTGATGCGAATGCGAATGGGGGAGCATTTGTGTGCAACAATTAAGCTGGTCAAATAAAAAGCGTGTTTCGCACATACTATCCGAGCCCAATTCAGAGCGAGGACCGTCGAAGTGCCAGCCGTCAGCTGGGCACAGTTTCTGGCACCCATAAAAATCCATTTCAATTAAGCATTTAAATTAGTTGCGACACTTTGCATACACCTGCACTCCCTTGCCCTTCTCAGCCCCACAGAGGCACACTTTGTTGCAGACACCGTTGCAATTTCATGACGTTTTCAATTTGCACCATAAAATCTGCATGAATGCGCCGGCACACTCGCCGGCCTGCCATTTTATTATTTCGATCCAGAGCCGAAAATATTTTTATGGCAATTTTTCTTGTTTGTTTTTACGACTGCAATCGTTGTTGTACCGCTAGGTCTGGCCCCGCTCCAGCTCTGGCGAACATTCTCGCTCACCTGAAAAACTCCAGGCCATCCTTGTACCATTTGACAGAGTTCAGGGTCCGATTGCCCATTTCATAGCTGCAGAAAAGTTTGGCCTTGTGTGCGACATCGATGATGCGCGGGACGGAGAGGCTGGTCAGATTTAAAGCATCACTAGGCGGAATTACTGCAATGAAAGAAATGGCAGATCGGGGATTAATTAAGTACACAACCCATAACACAAGTACACAAGTAGGCAAATTAGAGTTAGACTTGCTTTTCGGGATATACATTTTTTCCTATATTTTAAGCCTTTCCTATAGTATGTATATCCTTTGTACGTTTTAAACTGGTTTCCGAGTCAACGTAGTGTTCAACATTGACCTGTTTTTGACTTCACACTTACTTTCTTCTTTACTTAACTCAACGCCGCCACATTTGTTATTGCAGTTAAACCAAAGCCGCAAATGCAAGTCATGAATCAAAAAGCATGCCTTGGCCAGCAACGTTGGTATTAATTAAGTTTATTTTACTTGCTCTGATAATAAAAATTACACAAATGGACTGGACGTCCACGTCGGCCGGGCAGGATCAGGCAGACGACCGGGCGGTGTTATTTTTTTTCATTTCTGCTGTAACATGCTTTATATGTGAACTATGAACTTTTGCTGGCCGACAAAATAATTAGCCCGGACTATGTGTGTCTCAGTCTCACTCGTTGCGGTTTTTCCCATCTTTCTACGCAACAAGCGGAAGCAACAGTTTTTTTGTTGTTGTTGTTTGTTTGCTTGTTTATGGCTGCCGTATTCCGCGACAACGTCCGCTTTTAATGATAATGGCCATGCAACAACGGCTTCAACGACGACTAATTACAACAAATAACAGACAAACAGAATTTGACTTATGTGCCATATAAATTACCACTATTTTTTAATTTTTGTTTCTGTTAGTTGACTCATATTGTTCTAATTGGCATAATGACTTTGTTGGGCAGGTGGATGATGTAGCTGAATTAATTTTTTAGTTTTTGCAAACATGATTAAAATTTCACTCACTCGCGACCTTCAGTCTGCAAACCAAACATTTGTGAGATCTATATTTATAGCGTAATCATCAAATCTAATGAGCTTTAACCAGCAATTCCTTCTTAAACTATCTCGGCTTTTATATATTCGACTATTGAAGTAGTACTTTTTTATTCATCCAAACTAAATGTTATCATTTCTGATTGTATTCTTATTCGACATTATCTCAAATGTTTAAATTTCTTAATGAAATTTACGCAAATGAAGGCAAAGTGACGTTTAGCGCTAACGGGAAGATGTGAAAACGGCCCTAAGTCTGATACATATTTACTGTATGTATATTATATAAATAAGATTTATATATAGCACATACCAAAATTCGAGTGTTTTTCAAGTTGAAAAACATGAATGTCCACATTTGATCCGGATTAGACAATAGCTTTCATATAAATGCCTTGATCAGAGATGACTGGATGAGAGAAAAAGAGGGAACCAGCCTTAGCTCCTTAGAAAAGAATGCTTTCTCTCGCTGTCACACACTCACAGCACAGGTAAAGTGTGTCTTTCTGCGTCTTAGAAGCGTCCATGTCCATCGACCGAAAATGATAAGACTCAGGCGACTACTAAGTTATCCTTCATTTATAAAGTGCACATTTCTGCAAGGGTATGTAAGCTTCGGTTATCCGAAACTAATCTTCCTCTCTTGTTTTATTATTTAATTTTAGTATCTCGTTTGGAAATACATACGCACTTGGCTTAAGTTGTTGCCGGCTTAAAGCAATTTGCCATTTAGTCCAGCAGGACGACAAATTACTTCATGCCAGCCAACATACATTACTCATAATGATGAGCAAAAAATTCGATTAGCTTACAAAGCAATTAACATGCTCAGCACACACACTCAGGCACACACACACATAAACACACACACACTCACAAGGATACTTGTGGGAAAGAAATTAAAAAGGATTTCTGGGCCAAAATGACGAGGGCTTTCATGGCCAGCCGCAAAGTATGCTACACGTTTAGCCTAAATCTGGCTTAAGTCCCAGGAAAAGTCGAATTCGTGGGTTCCGTTGCCATTCTGGTTCTGGCGTATTTATTCGCTCTTAGCTCTGACCCTCACTTGCTGACTGATTGTCGGTCAGTTAATATCACTCAAGCATAAGCATGCCTTGGCGACGGCTACGCCCAAAGACAAGTGGCCAAAGTCGAACATGTGAGCTGGCGATGAGTTGGCCAAAACATTTCGGACAGTCGGCGTCGTCGGCCCCCTCGCATGAGATAATGAATGCGTTGACGTTCAAGGATTTAATGTGCCGAAACAATGATGAATTAGTGACGAGACAGAAATTACTCAAGCGCAAAATAATGAGGCATTTGCTTGGCCTCGGCCCCGGTTTTGGCCCTGATGTCAGCCTCAGTTTCTTAGTTTCGGTTACAACTACAGTCTCGGTTCCATTGTCCGGACAATTTGCTTTGAATTTAGTAGATTGCCGGACGGAATTCGGCGCCATATACAGGGTGTGTCTCAGTATATGTTACCTAATATAACGGTGCATTAAATTCATAGCAAACAGTTCGGAATTTTCGATTAAAGAAAGCAGCGTCAAGACTATTTGCTAATTTAAATTTTAATGGAAAACAGCCAACATTGAAGTCGGGCCTTCGTCTTCTTGCTTTCCATATAAACTGCGAAGGTGTCCCGCACAGCCAGGCTAGGGGCGTGGCTAGGTAAATTTGTCTTTGTCATTGCCTCTGACATTGACATGTGGTTGAGTTTTTGCTTTTTCGTATATTTTGTCTGCTAGGGCGTTATGTATAATGCATTAATATTGTGAGCGACTACTTTGAGAGGTTAGTGGAAATAGCTTTTTGTCTACAAGTAAATATAGGGTAACGTGGAAATATTTAATATCACATAGGGTTTGATTCGAAAATGGAAAACTGCTTTATGATATGGACAAAGCAAAACTCATACCGTTTATTTTAAGAGCGAACGTCATTCTGATGCTTCGACGATGCCTGCAGATGCACAGCGTAGCTGTCGAAACTTCATTATTAAAACATATTTGCTTAGCAATGAAAACTTTCAGCAAAACAAGAAACACATTTGTGTATTGTTTTCATGCATTTTAAGGAAGTTTGTGTTTGAATATCAAATTTTTAAATCAATTCCATTTATTTTTCCTTAACTTTTACATATATGTACATATGTACAACAAATAAAACATTTGATGTTCGCGTAAGTGTATATGCGGTGCACTTTCCATTTAGTTTTACTTGTGTGGCTTTCTGCTTTCGCCACATCCTTCACCATACTTTCCCATAAGCTTTTCCTTACATATTGTGTTGTAAGAAAAATGGGGCACATTTCGAGGTATCCTTACATACAACATGCTGCATGCTCGGGTCGCACTTTCACTTTTATTCGGGCCACATATTTTAGTAAACATTTTTAGTGGCTTTCCAAGTCGGAAAACAACAGCAAATTCATCATCATTTCTGTTATGTGGGGTGGCCAAGAGGGTTATACACCCTCGGCATGTACTGGTATTTTGCCCAAAAACAACTTAAAGCCAAACTTTAACTGTGTGCTGCTAGTTATGTAAAAAGAAACGAAAATTGTGCGGCCCTGCGTGAGAGATTTGCTCTGGCATGGCAAGTTTTTGACAGTTTTATGCACTAGGGATTGGCCCGGGAGATATGTGTTGATGGATTGTGTTGTGCTAGTCTTTTGGCAGGCCGTCGAAGGGCAGAGTTGCTGCTGCTTTAAATATCCTGTTGCTGATATTATTGCATCGCTGCAATTTAATGGGAAGTCTGCTGATTAAAGCAGTCTGTGCGAAATGAACTGCTGTGAAATTATGCATAACTTGTGAATAAATATGTAATCAGCTCAACAACTAGCTGCAGATGCTCCACAAAATGTAAGGAGTAAGAGATTTGCCAAAGAAAAAGTTGCAGTTGATTGCAGGAGGTCTCCGCACTGGCCGCCTGCTGCAGTCATTGAATACAGGCACAGGCAGAAGCGGACAAGGGATCAACCCGCTGAGCCGGCAAGTAGGTAATAGTTTCAGGTAAAAGCCTGTAAACGAGCAAACTGGCACAAACGAGCAGCCGTAGCAGCAGCAGCCACAGTTGAAAGCTGCTGATGATGGCAACGAAGACGACTGCGGTGCGGAGCCAACAGCAGGAATGATGATAGCTGCCGCTGCCATTTCCATGCTTGGCAGCTGTGGCAAATGCAGCTTTAGCTTGAGCCCGAATCGTGGATATAAAGTCATTCAGCTGGAAACGGCTTGGCAGTGCCAAGGCAGCAAAAGAGTCGACTCAAGTGCTAGTGGCAACATCAACACGGCAGTGGCAGCAGCAGCTTTCTCCTTGCTGCTTTTATTTATTACATGGCGTATACGCAATATTTGCCGCAGCCACCATGCAAATATGCAGCAATGCATTGTTTATGATTTTTGCTTTTGTTTCTCAACTGACAAACATTTTTTGTTATTGTTGTTGTTTTTGCTCTGTTTTGTAATTGTTTCTATTGTTGGCAGCACGGGTAACTTTTTTAATCATTTTTATACATTTTCGCTGTAGTTTCGGTTGGCTAGCAAAAAGTTGCGGCTACGCCCTGTAGCCTTTTTTTATGGACTGCCGCCGCTGGGCTTCTTCTGCTTCTTTTGCTTCTAGTTTCACTGCTCCTTTTGCTTTTAATTAAAACGAACTCTCAATACAATATGCTCGGCTGGGCACGACGTTGAATAGGGCAGAGCCGCTTGCCTTTTTGTTTGCTGTTAATTTTTGCCAACTCTCTGATCTTATTTTTGCATTTTGTTTTTGTTTTGTTTTGTGTGGGTTTTGGTGTTTGGCAGTGGCAGTGGCAGTGGCATGGCCTTTGTTACAAGAGTAGATTTCCCACATCTCGTCGACAAGCATTGTTCTGTTCGTTGTTAGGGCTTCAGTCTCTACAGACATTTTGCATTCTAACGGCAAAAGTATTCATCAACTGAAATTAGTAAATTGACCTCGGTTTACCTAAGAGAAGGGTGCAAATATTTGTAGTGAAACTAGTATTTACATGTTAACTTTGCCAAATGACAAACAATTAATGTACAGCTAATCAGCTGTGTTGGCTAGAGGGTTATTCCACGCTTGGTTATTGTTGCCTCTACTTGTACACAGGCATGTTTTAAGGGTCTTAACTACATTGAATGCAATTCAATGCAATTGATTTTAGCTTTAATTAAGCTGAAGACGAGGTTGTGTAGCTTAATAAACTGATGATTGACTTCTCATACTACTCATTTAAGCAGTGTCATTCTAAGCCACACATTTTTATCTACTACGAATTTTAAGCTATTTACTAATAATTAGCTTTTAAAGCCCTCTTGAATGAATGCTGCACAGTTTCATTCTACAAACCTCTATAAATTCTTAACTTTCGCACGTTTTATTACACAGCTGTGGCCACAATTGCTGCCACTTGAGCCAACTTTATGGTCACTCGCACAGAAAAGTGAAAGTAACTCAAATTTTAACTGGCCCGAAATTGCAAAAAAGAGATGAAACCGAGCAAAGCTAATGCTAACCGGCTAACCAAAAGATCATTAACAGCCTGAAAGCACACTTACATTTACACAGAAAAATGGTGAACCACTTGGCCCCTTGTCGGGACACTTACCTTCTTGGCAGAAGCAGTTGGATAAGGTGCACCAGAGCTAGCTACACGACCGAGAAGTGCAACAAACACTTGAGAAACTTTTCTCATTTAACGTTAAGGCAAACTGAAAAGCTACTCAAAATCTATTTGACTTGGCTGAGATGAGGTGAGGTAAGTCGTCTGGCTCGTATTGTGGCAGGAGGGGCAGGGGGGAGTGTCGATGGGTTAAATAGAAAAACATTGGACACTTACACAAACTTATAACAAAATATTAAGTTTACACAAATTCGAAAAAGTTTTCACCGACTGCAATTGACGTCCATTAAAGTTGTACGGAGTGTGTCAATTTCGGCCCAGGACAAATATAAACAGCAATTTTAATTTTCAATTGCAGTTGAATTCAATTGGAGTGGCAGTCCTGTGACTGGCTGCGTTTAAGGCAAACTTTACTGCAATTTGTTGCAACAGAATCAATAAACCCGACTTGGTCAAACTGTTGCAATTCTCGCTAGTTTCACTCTGTGCCTTGCCACATGCCATAAACGTCTTCTGAATTCTTTAAGGGGTCGACGTCGACTGCTTGACATGCCATTGCCTCATTTTTCATTCTCTGGAAACCGAGGAAGGAGCCTGCATATGTTTCTATCTATTTCTATGGATTTTGTAAGGAAAAGTGCTTTCACATCAACGCAAGCGTTGCCGCACAATATTATAGCAAATACATTTATATATATATATAAGTATGTTTATATATATATATTTTCATTCGCTGTGATGTCGCTGCGTTGTTTTTCCACATCGCCTCCTTATTTTGTGAAAGTCAAATATTAGCTGAAAAGTTGAGAAAGTTTTCGCAAGCAATTTTGCGCTTACATTTTACCAGCAGCCGTACCCATACCGTGCCCCAATCCTGCTCCATTCCTTGCTTGCTTGCCACCTCATCTTAGTCTATCTGTCAGCAGACAGAATGTTGTTGGCATTTTCTTTTTTTCCGGCACCGCCTCGATCTTTATCTACTTAGTTTTCTCAACGTCTGCGGCTGTCGGTATTCCTTTTCCTTTCTTTTTTTGCCTCTTGCTGGGCTCCCTGCGTTTCAGTTTCCCCCAAAGTGCATTAAAAAATATTGTTGCTGCATGGTCGGATACGAACAGCGCGTATCATTTTTGATAAAATTCATGGTAATTGTTTCAACTGTGAATTTATCGAAGTTTTTCTTGTTACGCACAAAGTTTGCAATGCACACCAGGACCAGGACCAGGACCAGGACCAGGACCACGACCACGACCAAGACCCATACCAAAGTCAGGCATTGCTTTTTATGGGACTTCTCCGAGGGAAAACGGAGTGTGTTGAAGTGGAGTCAGTTGATTGGCTGGTTTTGTGCATACGTAAGAGTGTAAAGGATGAAAACGGAAGTAAACACTTTAAATTAAGCAAATATAATGCATTTCAATGAGCTCGATAAGTTATGCAAAAGGTTTTAAAGCTGAAGTTTAAGTTTTGTGGATATGGAATGAATTGGCATATGTCAAACACAAAAGCTTTTCTATAGTTTTGACAGAAGCTAAGTGATCTCTGCGGGCACCAATTTCAACTGGCTGACATCAAATAACAGCTGCAGCGGACACCCACCGAACACCCACCGGAGCACTATATTCACCCAACGACAACTATGAAAACAGCCAAAATAAAGGCAAACTTTGAATTGCAATTTTTTGGAATTGGCTTGAAAGATTGATATATTATACATAGAGGAATATTTAATTTAAAGTTCGACAAAACTTTTTGAATGTAAATACACATGTATATTTATTTATTTTGCACATCCTTGACCCACAGTTGATTTTAATGGATATCTGCTTTTACTTTAGTCACAGTTTGCTTCCAAGAGACCGCATCAAAAACTTGCAACTTTTAATTTAAAAATCCCCTCCCCCAGCAGCAGACGGTCTCAGTTCTCATAGCCACAGCATTTACATTAACTTTTGACCTTATCACAACAAAGCCAATAGAATCAATTTGGACTCCCAATGGAAACAGCAAAAAGAACTGAAGCTAGTCGAGCAATGCCAGCACATTGCTGTGGTCCTGGCAAGAGCATACGCTCACTCTTCCACCTCCACTGGGAGTTGAAGAAGAGCCTTGCTGAACATGGCAAGAGTGGAATATGTATATATATATATACTACTAACAATTGTATATCATTGAGAATAAAACAAATGGAAGAGGTTAAAGTTACAGCAGAAGTTATACAGAGGGTAAAAAGTGAACTTGTTGTTCTCGTAGTCAATAGTTGTTTATGGCAAGTTTGTCAGACATTATCTGGATGTCACTAAAGGAATAGTTGGGTTATAAATATTTTTGTAATGCATTCGTAATAGCGCAGATATGTAAATAGGAACAAAGTTATCCTAGAAGTAGGTAAGCAGGCGTTTGTATCCTTATAATTTGCTACTCCATCTTGGCTTACATGTATATCAGACCATTGAGATCTGGCATTGCTGTTCATTTACGAGTACTTACATATATAAGGAAACTGTCAGTTAATATAAAATTCTTCATACATTATTCGACATTTTAGTTGGCCTGTGGAACTGCCTCTATATAATCAAGCCAGTTCTTTTCTAGCTAATTGTTGTTAGGCAACTCATAGTTTCCTATGTACGAAAATCTGATTTGGATCCAGCTTCAATTAAGGGTTTTTTTTTTTTTGTTATACAACAAAATCGTAGCAATCAAAGCGCTTAAAATAAAGATTATATAAAACAAGACTAATTTTTTGAGCTGCATTGCTACGCAGAAGAGATGTATGCTAACATCGTTCAGATTGGACCATTATATCAGATAACTCTCATAGGTTCCGTCTAACCGTTGCATTCTTGTTTGTGAAATTTCATTTGTGAAAATGTTAAATTTCTTAATTTTAAAGTGATTCTGTTTGCCAAGTGATGAAGTTTCATATCAGACTACCATACTGTTAGTTACCACATTCCTTCTCTCCTTACCTTACATCCAAACATCCTCTTACATCCAAACAAGTACACGCATACACACACAGTCACACGCATGTAGCCGTCGTGCCGCCCGCTTAAAACATATTTCATAGAAAATTATT
The DNA here is from genome assembly GCA_037043425.1 of Hirtodrosophila duncani. NCBI lineage: Eukaryota > Metazoa > Arthropoda > Insecta > Diptera > Drosophilidae > Hirtodrosophila > Hirtodrosophila duncani. Next base: position 132,716 of record JBAMBM010000569.1, read on the forward strand.
ACAAATCTACGTGTGATGGTGACGGTGGCACAGGAAATGATAATACAATAGGAAAAGTGGCAAAGTAAGGCAAATTTAAACATATTTTGGAACTGGGAATGGTAGAATGGTTGTAGGAGCCAGATGGGGATGGGCGGGTAACGCTTTCTTGATTCAAAGTTATGGTTGCTCAAGACGCCGCTGCTGCTATGTAAAATTTATTGTTGGGGTTTTATGAAAAACTGCTGCTGTCCCTGGCTCCGGCTCGCCCGCTATCTGGTTGTACGTGGCCCAAAGTACTTGCCATGGCAACTATACAAGATTATGATTAATTGTTGTGAGCCGTTCGGGCTCTGGTGGGCGTGGCACGTGTGACAAAGCGCAGCGGTCAATGACACATGCATGCAGCAGGCTGGAAACGTCAGCTGAGCAAAGGAAGGAGACTAGACTCCAGCATCTGCTAGTTGGACTCGCCGGAGCACATAAATATGGAGCCGAGCGACAAAGCCGTGGCATTAAAAATTAATTTACTTGGGCGATGACTAACTGCCAGCTAGCTTGGCTATTAGCTATGCAGCTAAGGGGCGTGGACTTGGGCTGACTTATGCCAGCGATAAAATATGCTCTATTTTCATTTATACGCACACACTCACATACATACATGCAGAGGTATATACATATATATATATATTTGAAGTAATTTGAAAACATCAAATATCCAATTAAACTTGCCACAAGCATTCATCCTCAATTTATAATAATTACAAACTAATTAACTGTGATCCCTTGCCAAGGCAACGCCAACCGCAGACCAATGCCGAAAATGTGAAAATAATTATTAGCAGAAATTAAGCCAAATGATGGCAGCCAGAAAAAGAAAATACGCCGAAAGTCTGCCCCGTGCCAGCATAAAAATGATACAAAATTTAAATTTTCCAACCATTAACAGTTTCAAACGAGCCACACAGCTACATAGATGAGCTGAGAGGCTATGGCCACCATTGCCCAGCAAGCTAAATCTGGAATCTGTATACAACAGCAGTCATTAAAGACGCTGGGGGACTCGGGACTCAGGACCTGGTCCAGAACCAGAACCAGCACCAGGACTTAGGCAACGGTGTATTTATTTTAAAGTGAGAAATCTGAGGGCAACGGCACACAAAGCCTGCTCCAGTCAATGTGGAAAGTCACTCAGTATCTTGTGTACCATTCTCTGGTTGTGGTTTTGGCCATTCACGTGGCCAACAAAAAACTTCTGCCAGCCAGAACAACAACAGCCAAAAGCAGGGGGGGCAGGAACGGGAAAGGCAGTGGGTGTTGGGATGCTGAGCAAGCTGCTCGCATGTGCGCAACGTTAATGGAATTAGAAAAGTTTTTAAGCAAAGCTGAATATATGAGTGTGATTTTGATAAAAAGTGCCTATGTGTGTGTGAGGTTGTGTGTGGTTGTGTGTGGTTGTGTGTGTGCGTATGTGTGTATGTGCACTACAACTATGAGCACGCACCTAAGCTGGCGAAGCGCAAAAATTGCGTAATGGAAAAGTTTTTGCTTCTTGGCTGAATAGCCTCACTCACATTCAGAGTTTGCGCATCCATTTGGGAGCTGGAACAGCTCAATATATGGCATACATTTTTTTGACATTTTCCAACCACTGGTGGCTGTTGCAAAAGTTTTTGGCCCAAACGCAAATCACTGCCAACGACAGCAGCATCAGATTATACATAATCAAAATTCACATCTATTCGCATGCAGATGTGGTGGAACGAAGATGGCTGACTAAGGCTAAGAGCACAATGCATTATGCCAAGGGCCAAGACTCGGTATTGATGGGCATGCTTATATGACTTTGAGGCCTCGCAAAAGTTCAAAACAAATTGAGTTATTGCTTAATGCTGCCGTAAGCAAATTGAATTTCTTTGGGCTTTCAAAGTTGTTGAGGTTTACTTAAATTAATATTTTCAAGATGATTAGATTTAATTATAAGAGCCCTCCTACTGGATTTCCGCCCATTACAAAGTCATATTTGCTGCGAGAACAAAGCGTGCTTCGAAAACCTGCTTTATTTCCAATTTCAATTTATGTACCCAAAAAATCAATTAATTTTCCAGATAACTGAAAAATTTTAATTTATTTAAACAAATTACCAACTTTTTGCAATTCAGGCGTCTATAGACAAAACTTTTAACATTATTTCATTGAAACTAAATCGTAAGCAGTTAAAGCATTAGCCTTCCGTAAGAAAATTGTCTCTTTGTGTGGCAGTTGTGAAAAACCAACCAGACAGCCAGACGGTCAAAAACTTTTTTTGACTTAAGGCGGCGACTTCGGACGTTCAAAAGTGTTGAAGCACATATCAAGGCGCAATAAAAAAATCAAATTTATATTTATGGGCCAAAGCCAACAACTGAGACGTAGCAGACGGCTGATGCCACATAGAATAGAAAAACTTGAACGGCATTATAATTTCAAATTCCTTGACTGCTAATAAGGAACGGAAACTACCACAGGCCTGGGAGTCCGTCTGACTTTTACTTCCATACAGCTGGTCTGTGTGTAAAATTATGCGTGCTGTCTGCCCGGCGGCCATTGCGACGGCATTCGTATTGGTTGAGACGTAACTCGACTATCCTGGCAACAGAAACACTTACAACTTTCGACAGTTTAAATAGCCTCCCAAAAGGACGGACGGCCGAACCGACGGACAGTCGAACGATGGGCGCATAGACTGGTCCATCCTCAGCTGCTGTCAAGTGCCTTGGGCCACATAAATCATATTTCGGTTAGCGCGTGAACAAGCTTCTATTTATATCGAATATGCATGAAATTGATAAATGGGTAAATGAACTGAGGCGAAACAGTGAAACAATTGGCGTAGCATTAAGAATATGCACAAGCTCTATCATACTACAATTCTAATCAGATGCAACAGTTTATGGTTATGTACTGACATGCCTTAATAGTTTGATTAGTATGTCAAGAATTCTAAGCAGTTATTTTTTATAGTATTTTCAGTATTCTTGAATAATGAGTTTTCTATCAAGGACAACCCATTTTGACTTACATTTTCAATAACAATTCATATGTTGGACAGATCTGGGCGAAAATTGAACTTCCAGAAAGCGCCAAATCCGAGTTGTCTGCGGTGCTAATCATAAAACTATCTATATAAATTACATTTATGCAAATTTGATATCTCTATAAGACAACTCCTTTTAGAGAACCAGACAGTTACTTATACTGAGAAAACATATGTAGAAAATTTGCTCTCCTGTCAAGTTGAGTTGAACAAGCGGATCTTCTAATCATGAATGCGACAATAAGGAGGATTCCTCAGCCCCGCCAAATAAACTGAAAATGAATTCACTTTAATAGTTCCCCATGATCATGAACTTCACAATCATTCACTTAACTGCTCTCTGTGTGCATCCTGCTTCGCCAATTCACAGCTTTTCTTTTCAATTTTCTTGTTCAAGCATAAACTTTAAGTCATTTCACAAATTGTTTGCAAATCAATTCGTGATGCCTTGCTTCGCAAAAGTGTGGATTAAATTTTATGGGACCATTAACATTTGCCCGATGTGCGGCTTATAGTATACTCGAAGGAGCAGCGACAAGCGCATTAAATAAAATTATTTATATTGTTTGGCCATTTTGTCTAGGCATTGATATGAAAATGAAAACATAAACAGCTGGATTTTATGAAGCGTCTGCGCTTTCAACTATTGCCCCAAATTGCCAAGTAATGTCCATTGTTATTGATATTATTATCATAATGGTTGCTGTGGTTTTTATGTGAAAAGTTGGCAATGGCTAGAACACAAATTAATTAAATTGTGACTTCCAAACAAGAAAGAGAAATACGATAAAAACTGGTATTATGTGCTAAGTATAGTATGATATGTATACTCTGCTTTTGTAAGGCTCATAAATATTAATGCGAAATAAATGTGAAACTTGTTGCTAAACACATTAGCATTACATATTTACATGCCGATTATAATTACGGCTGTTGCCGAGCAACAGGTGTGCGAATGGGTCCAAGTTGGTGTAGGAGCGGCTGTTACATGGTTAGTATTCAGAAGCAGCCGCCATCACCGCTTCAGCATTGTCGACAACTAAAGCCGCAGTCACACTTGCAACAATATCAGCAACAACAATGCCAAGGAACACAAGCACATGCCAGAACAACAACAACAGCAAACAGTTGTTGACATTTATGCCAGCCTCAAGGCAATGCGGGCCGTCATCGACGTTGACTGCTCTGTCAGGCTCAGCTTCCGAGTCGGAGTTTGTGTGTTTGTGCTTGAGTTGCGTGAAGAGACTGTGAGAAAAATGAGTACCATTGGAGAAATGCTTAACATAATCCAAAGGATGTGTGGATGTAGATGACGTGGTCGCCATACAGCATCCATAATAACAAGAGCCAGCACACATGTGCAGTGCATAAAAATGCAACAAAGCGCACGCACTTATACCGTACACTCAAAGAAAAGTAGTAGCACATAGAACATACAAGCTTATTATCAAAAGGCAAATCAAGTAGTTCCGCTATGAATAACGTTTATTCCGTTTAGAGCTGGAACTTTTACAATTTGTAGCTGTAGAAATGAAATTGCATAGAACGAATAGGACAATCGCCAAGTTCGATCAACTGATCAGATCACATTTGCTTTTGATAGATTTTTTAATCGGGGTCCTTTATCTATAGGGCTGAGATAGAGTTGTTGCTTCGTGTTTATGCAGAACAGCCCAGGCATTTGTTAAGAAGATTATGTCAATGCCTTAACTGCGCCACCTTCCTACCTCCCACTTTGCGAACGCGAACTGGACAGAAATCTTCAATTGGAATGGTAGTAAGTATCTCGCTTTCTGGCTGATTCGTATGAAATTCAAGAATTTGACTCTCTTTCAAATTGTACATAATATAACAGGAATAGTATTTCATATCATTATATATATAGATTTTTTTATATTATATTGTGAAGTTAAGCTTAACTAAAGAAACGCTTGCTACTTTGCAAAACAATTCTCAATGTGCATTCGTATGCAGAGGTCATGTTCTCGTAAATATTATAAATAAAGCATTTTAATTTACACGTCATGATTGCGTCCATTTCTCTGAATTTCATCTTCTTTCCAGCTTAATGTTAACTTACAATTTATAAATTTAAAGTGATGGCCAGGAAGTGCACTGTGTATGGTTAAGGCAGAAGAAAAATGTGCACTTGTCCGCATTCGGCGTTTATTGAACAATTTATGTTTGCCTCTCGCTGCTGTGAATTTATGTTGCTTTGCTCGAATACTTATCATTCTTGGGTCATGGCCATGTGCTGCGAGGCTTATAGCTCTTGTTCGGCTTAATAAATTGGTAAAAATATTTCAATTAAGCCTTGGGAATGTTGAACAATTGAATCATTAAAATGAGTGCTCATTTAGCTGGATAAGTTTATATGAAAAAGGAGATCGAACAATTTCAACAATTTCGAACAATATTTTAATGATTAAATAATAAAATTTTCTTTCATTAAAATGTTCGAATTTTGTAGCTCATCCATGTGGCACGATTCCTACAGATATTTCATATAAATCTTCTAAACTTTTGAATGAGGGGAATATTTTTCTAAAAACGCAGTTTTATATTTTCCAAGAAGAAGAAAACTTCCCTCTAAATCTGTCTATAAGAGGTAGAGTTAGTAAGCTTAGTACATAGGCTCTTTAAGCTTTAGCTGTTTTTCATCAATGAGAATGGAAAGCTTACATTTCTGACTTTGTATGGTTTTGTTTTTGAAACGTTCAATTGGCCCCGCAGGAAAAACCAGATACATCGCTTGTCCAACTGCCCAATCGGCTGAGGAGTGCTGTCGCATAAAGTGCGACACGAAACGTGATGATGGAAACGAAAAGGCTCACTTTAAACAATTAACATTAACTCCTTACTAGATGCTTTAGTTTACATAGTTTATTGATATCATTGGAGATTATTTGAAAGAGATCATCATAGTTAATTAAAGCTTAACAGTTTGAGGGATTAAGGAGCAAAGTTTCTAGTTACGCTACGAAGGCCAAGAATATTAACTTGACTCCTCATTAACAAATCATAAGCCCTGGCAAGGAAACGTCAAAGTATCCTGCTTTCGCTTGTTTTCGACTATCACATGCAAATCTGTCTTAGTAATTGTTGTTCAATACATAGACTTTTAGGTAGTTTGTGCATCTTCCACAAATTGTAGCTGACTAGCTTAATAATAGTGATACATTTTGCCGTATTTTACTACGTCGTAATATAATATTCTCATTGTGCAAAAGATTGGCTATGCTGCTCTCACAAAATCTTTTAAATCGAAACAAATTAAGCTTTTAATATCTACAATTTTGCATTTTGCCATTATCAAACACTCAACATAATTAAAATGACTTTACTCTTGTGTTCATTTTAAGCTAGCTTTAGGGCACCGCAGCTGATGCCACAGCATAAAGCTAAGTGTGTATTACCAATAATATGGCAATCCAAAGTCAATTGGTAAATGACAAAGTAATTACTTGAATTAATGTGGTTACCTTCTGACAACAAGGCAACGCAAACACACACACACACACACTCACATAGAAACATGCACACAAGCACGCAAACAACAATAAGCAACTGCAACAGCAGAGCCAGAGCCAGAGTCTGGTCATGGTTTTGTTGCCGGTGCTGGTGTTGGCAGCAATTTGCCCGGCCATTATTCATGGTACATATTGAGGCGCCAAACGGTGCCAAGCGGAGCCAAGCCAAATGGTCAGCAAAAGTGGCAAATCTTAGTTCACACCTCAGAGACGCGATGACCAGACTCGCACCCGGACCCGGACCCGGACCCAGTCCCGAACCCAACTGGAAAGTCTGGTTCTGATTCTGTCGCATGTACGAGTATTTGTGAGCTATTTTTATGGATTTCGGCGTATGTCCTTTCGGTCAACCTTAAAAGTGTTTTTCCTCTACATAAATTTGCCATAAAAACCATTTAAACGGAAACGTTGAAACATTCAAAAGGCAAACGCCAATGCCAAAACTAGTCAGCTCACCGAAAATACATTTACTCACACACAAACACAAATACACAAACGCACACGATTACAAACATATCGCCATGAGTCCGAAGTTTGCTCTAGTTGTCGTTTGACTAGTGGTCCGATGGCTGGCCCGTACCGCTGGCCAAATCTAAACTGCTCCAATAAAGCAAATTATCGTTAAAATGCTGCTGCACATAAGAAGATTTACGATTGCTCAGCTCGTTGCCCTGGCATCAGAAGCCAACCCAGAGCAATTCAGGGTGCCAGCACCAGCAGCCGTAGGAAGCAGCAGTTCTATGTGTTGGCCAGCTTGGGTCGGCTTTTACACGTATGTGTACGTTGAGCATTTGTGGTTCCCCTTTCGCATCCTCAGAAGGATTTGCTTTGTTTGTTTGTTTTCCACTGCTGTTGTGGCTCGTTTGATTTTTACGCTCATCTCAATTCGTCCAAGGATACGTTTTCAGGACCTTTTTGCTTTCCCTTCCGATTCTGTTTTGTGTTTGCAGTCGATTTCCCTAGCAAAAGCGAAATGAGCGTATGACCAAAACAAATAACCCACAAAGTGAGTTGTTCAAGCGAGGGGCTCACCGTTTCCATTTCCATTTCCATCTGCATGTATGTGTGAGTGGGTGTATGTGTAAATGTGTGGGTGCTTATGTGGGTACGTATTGGTGATTTGCAATGCCATGAATGCTTCAACGCGTTGGCCACAGCTGGTGTGCAAATCTCACTCAGTTGGTTATTTGACAATTGATGATAGCATCGTGCTGGCTACCAAGACCGGACATTCAACACACACACCCACACACATCCTCATGCATGTGCATATTACAAACAAATACACACACACAGTTTATATACATCAGCTTATAGAAATATGTGCTGCTTATATATAGGTATATTTGCCTTTAATCATCACTTCACAGCGGGGCATAGCTTAACTCACGGTTAATTGAGCAAATTCGATTCTGATTAATTATGGTTTGGTTTACAACAGCCTTAAGGTTAGTTTGCGGCAAATGTTTGAAATTATTGTCTAATGTACCTCTAATGTACCTTCTTGTTTTTAGCAAAGACATTATAGTTAAGACTGCAAATAAAAAAACTAAAAAATAAAGCTCTTTTGAATTATATATTTATATAGAATATTTTATGAAATGCATTAGATTTGTAAAGTTGCCATGCGAATGAAGCAACTGGAGGTTGTTTACAGTTCAGCCAGAGGCATACCATTGCAGGTTCTAACGTTTGCATCTACTAGTGCGATAACTGCTCTTCTTTTCATTTCATTATGCAGCCACTCGGCAGGTGTTCATTTTCACAAGCCTGAGTTCATCTCAATTCTTCAAGTCTTCAAGTATCTGCAGCAAAGTTAACTTTTGCCCTAACTTCTTTTGAATTAGCCTAGCTGGAGCTCAAAAGGTTGCTGTGACCGGCATATCTTAGAAACTGATTCTAAGCTTAAAGTAATATTAGACTGCAGCTGTTGTTGCCTCTCTTTGTCCCTCCTCAATTTGCTCTGCGTAATTATTAATGAGCTGTTCCGTGTGGCATTTCCATGTTTCATGTACCATGTTCAATGTGCCGTTGACCATCTGACATGCAAATCTGGCGCATAGCGGCTTCCGTTTGGCAGTTGTCCAGCAAAAGGCGGCCGCCGCAGGCATTTGGTGCCACCTGCCATGCTTGTTCTGCGCCATATACTCGTATCTGTGTGGTCATTTGGCCTGGCAGCTTCCGCCTTGGCGCCTTCTGCCTCGATCAACGCTAATGAACTTTCTGCCAGAGATTGGGTGTTCGTGTCCGTGTCCTTACCGCTGTCAGCCTTTTTGGCCAGTCTCTTATCTGTGTTAATGCATGCGTTTTCTTTGTCCTTTTATCGAGCTTCCTGTCATTACTCCAGCTATCACCGCTTCCACTGTGCGCGCATTACCTTGTCGATGTGTTCGGCCCATGAGATTACAATGCCTGCTCCAGCCTCTTGCTGCTGTCCATTGCTTAATTTCGATAGCAATTATTTATTTAAACGGGCGACCACTGGAACACTTCCTCGCTTAATTGTTTGACTTGGCTTCGGAAACTATGGTCCTCGTTCTGGGCCTTTTGTGACACGCTTGGCAACTCGTTGACCGTAAATTTTCAAGTTTTTCATTAGGCTGTTGCCGTTGCCGTTGCTGTTAGCAATCCCTGGCGACGTTGCTTTCTAATCAACTTGGTTCGCAGTTTGTCGCGCGGTGCGGCACCGTCACGGCGCGGCAAAACTTTTTGCCCATCGCCTTGGCATGTTTAATGAAAGCGTTTTCACCGCGATTTCATTTCATTTAGCCGCCCCATTTTGCCGCTCACCGGCCCTGCTTCATTCATTATGCGCAGCTCAGATTTGTAATTTACACCTGAGGTTTCAAGTATTTGAACAATGGATCCATACATACGATAAATTTAACTTCTTAAGTGGTCGGTTTAAGGAAGCATACATACTTATTTTCCAGCTGCGAGGCAAAGTATAGAACAGGCGCCCTCAATTTTATAGACCATATCACACCACACACCTACCAAAAGATTTCATCTCGTCAACATTTTGTGGACAAAAGGCAGCAGTCTGCTTAGCTCTTTCTAGAGAAAAACCCAAACTCTATTATTAGATTCAATATTACTAAGCTTATATACTGCTGACATTCATTTCGCTGTTCTTGAATTCTTTGGAAAATCAAAACAAAATATGCAACAATATGATATATTGTTATGTCAGTTCAATGTTATCTTTCTAATCAGAAGCAAACTGTAAAAGAAATGTACTCCACCAGTTTCTCAAGCAAATTCATAGAAGTTCCAAAAATAAGTATTGCAAATATTAAATGTATTGTAAGGCATTGTCTAGGTATTTATATTACAATGCTTCTTCGACTAGAAAAGGGAATACTTCTTTAGATTTTTCACAAGAATTCGCAAAAGAATGATTTTAGAACTCACAAAAGTGGACAACAACAAAAAGAAAAACTGTGCCCAAATGTATCCATTTGTTCTGCAATTTTTACAGCTGTGTCTCTTGCTAAGCTTGTTTATTGATTCATCTAACACAACAATGTCAGCGTTTTAAATGCTTTAAATGCCCTGGCATTCGGACAATTCCATTTGGTGTTAGGGCGTCTACAATTTCATCCATGCCCATTTCACAGTTCCATTTCCACAAAGAGAATGCGGCAGGGTAGTCTAGAGTCTGACTGCGGTGAAAATGTGAAAGGGCTGCCGCTGCCTGCAATTATGACGCTACTGGGGCAGCTTCCGTTGCTGTTGCAGCTTCCTGCAACAACTGCAAGCTGTAAAATGTTTATGAAGCTTTTATGGCAGCACAGTGTCCCCTGCACCTACCCCGTCGTCTCGAGAGCAATGCAAAGAATTAACAATATGAATTATATGAAAGGCAGCATAAGAGGCAAAGTGCTAAATGGCTTATTACTATTATGATTACGGTCATGTTAATTATTATTATGTTTTGTTTTCTCTATGTTCTGCAGCATTCAGACTTACAGTATAAGGCAAATTGCTTCGTTATGCCATTTAAAACAGGGACGGCTAAAGCTAAGGCTGCCTGGCAAACAAACCCTTTAGGTTTTGACAACACTGACGTCATTCAGCAAATTCATCATACGCCACATGGGCCCAGGGTTAAGCTCTGCGCACACATTTAAATTGTAAATGCCATTTTGGCTTGCCCTTCGTTTTTTTTCAACTTGTGCATAATCTTTAATTTAAACAAATGCCCAAAAGCCAAAAATAAAGTCGAAAGGAATCAGAAAAGCGAGAGGCCGGGGGCATCCCTAAATCTAAACCGAAAATCTACACTGAGCTAAACTAAAAACGAACGTGCCGAGCGAGCAAATAAGCCAAGAAATAATAAAAAAAGAAATTGTGTACACAAAATAAAATAAAATAGCACAAAAAATAGCAGAGGAAGACCCTCAAAAGCTATCAACGAATGGATACCCTATAACAGCGAGCGGTCTTTTGGAATTTCCATGATTTTAAGAAACTCCAAAGAAAAGTGTAAAACATCAAAAAATCCCTTAATCTGAGCGGCCGAGGATGATAATTAAATATTCGAAGGATGATCCCAAACATTTTCACCTATTCACATTTTCATTATAAGGTGCTACGATATTCCTTCGACAAGTATCATGAATGTGCAGGGTAATTACGAGTCCATTATACTCTATGCCATGTCCACTTTGCCTCTTCAATTTCCGATGTATTTTTATAAATTCCATCAAAGCCGCTGCGGCTTGGACAATGGCTCGCCAGTTTCCAAGACGCTTAAGAGATTGTTGACTACTATTTGCGGGCACATGTGAGTGTGTGAGTGTGTATGTGAGTATGTAAGCAATTGTTGATGGTTATTTTCGTACTGCTGTAATGGAATGTCCTAGCCATGAAGGAGGTGAAGTAGCTGCTGTTGTTACTATGACTGTAACACTTAAAGTGCATTTTCCACATACATTCGCCTGGCAAGCTTGAAGTATGCGTTGAATTTCGACAATACAAATACATATATCGCATAAACGGTTGAGATATATACTGTATACTAAGTAAATGGGTAAATTAGATTTAGGTGTGAGTTCTTGACCTAGGCATTATTATCAAAGAATGTCTATTGTATTTTTAAGTCTGGTCGTGGATTGCCTGTTAGAGCTGATGTCTGCGAACTCGTTCCTAAGGCCGTCTGCTCTTTGGCTTTTGTTTGTGTGTTTTATATAATATCTTTCATTGTTTTTTTTTGGTAGAAATTTATTTATCAACGCTTTTTGTATTTCCGTTGATGGTTTCGCTGCCGTTGCGCGCGACTGTATGTTTTTGTTTATTTTCATACACTTCCTCATTTTTAATTTATGACCGTGGCCGGCCATTGTTAAGGCCACGCCCCCAGCGCCCTCTGCGTTATTGTAACTGATGCTCCTATAAATGGCCGCCCGTCAGACGGAACATTTCGTTTGTCGCTTTTATCACGCGGTCTAAGCGGATGGACGAGCTTGGATACTGGGCATGGGTATGGCTTTTGCTGACCAGCTGTTGGGGTATAGTGGGAAGGGGGAAGGGGGGCAGATGTACACTTTGTATTTCCGCAGAACACCATTGTCCTTGACTGTTTCATTATGACAGCTGGGCGCTGCTGGTCCTGTTGTCGCCCCATTTTCTCGTTGAATTTTGGTTTTGTTTAGTGCCGCATTTATGCCATTAAAGTGTCATGTTGTTGCTATTGTTGCTGCTTCATCTCACTCTACTTCATCTCCCATTGCGTTGACTAAAACAAAAAGCCAAGTGTTGGCATTATTATTATCAACGCGCTTCCTTTTCCGCAACGCAAAACAAAGGCTGGCGGCGAGATAAAGCATTGCTATTCATGCTCTTGAGTGATTTTTAGTTGATTTCATTTGGCATGCACTGAGACTGAGAGAGGGCCTCACTGAGAAGAGATACACATAATTTTGAGCACTCAATATAACATTAGCTTTAAGGTAAAGAAAACTTTTGTGGTTTTAGATGTAAATCTACATTAGATAGGCTAAACAAAATATTAATTATGAAACTTTTTTCATGTAAGCAAACTTTCTTCAATGAATACTCGAAATATAAGTAAGGACTTTGTGTGGTCTGTTAAATGATTTGGATCTATTTGGTTACATTCCTCCCTTAATGAAGTCAATCTCTTAAAATGTTGCAAAAGAAAATGTTTATTATTTTTGGCAAATTTTTCCTGCAACTTGTGAGTGTGATTCGGTGTGTTCTGTGGCCATCAACTGCTGACTTTTTCAGCGCCTTGCTCATAAGTAAAAAGTAAACTAAAGCAGATTTCAGCAATCTTTAAGAATCATAATGAAGACAAAAGTATTTAATTGCAATTCAATTTGCATTGCCTTGACGACTGCTGTGATTATTACGAGCATCAATGGCACACAGCACTCCCTGCATTTGAAGAAGCATTAAAAGTCGCAATGAGCTGAATTTATGGCTGCAGCCGGATAGCGGTGGTGCGCCGGATAATTCTTCTTCCAGCGATTGTCCATATAAATTGCAATTATTTTGCATTTTCCGCGAGCATGCTTGCGCTTGCTCTCGCCACCTACTGATTTTTATTTATCTGTCAGCTCGACAGTGCGGCCTCACGCACATTTCGCCATGTTTATGACACTCGCGACTTTTGGGCGGCAACAGCAAATTGACTTTTACATAAAGATGCCACCAAACCGACCAAAGGCAAAGGTCGTGTTGGAGGGGCGTGCCAGTGGCAGCGGCAGCGGCAGCGGCAGGCACATATCTCTTTTTATTTGACATATTTATTTGTTGATTCGCATATTTATTTTTTATTTATGCGCATAATTTGCATTTGACATATTTTTATGGAACTTCTGCAATCCCAACCAAATCAAAATATTTCATGGCAAAATACAAAAATGTACATTGAAAATATTTACACAATTCGGAGATGAAGAATACAGTATTTATGTACGAACATGGAATCTAATGCAGCAATTTTTTCAACAATTCGAATTAAATTTAATTTGAGAAATTACATTTAAGAAATTGTGCCAAATGTTTCCAAAAGAGCTTATGTGCATGTCGTTTCCGTTTCGATTATGACATTGGTTTGCGTAGATTAAGCTACTGCATCTTTTGCTATCTGGTTTCCCTACATGTGCTTCTTTTATCACTCATGTCTTTTCAATCATTGAATGCTCATTGAAATTTGACCACATTTATAGAACGGGTCTTCCTAAGATTCAAGAAAAGTCTGCGTATGAGCCAGTAAAGCCCATGGAGTTGTTATGGAATTCCATACAAGACCCTATTATGTTTAATTTCTGAATCATTCAGGAAGCAGTGTCAGCTTCAGCTTATAAAATTGTATAAGCCACTTACAAGTATCCTCTTCTTTAGCTGATATATACTCCGATCCGGATCAGACTAAGGCAGTGGACGTGGAGTAATTATTTAGTGCGATTTGGATACAAGTTTCTTATACTTAGTGTTTATTTTGAAATATTGGGTTATATGACAGCGGCAACGGGAGCTTGTAAGCAACGAAGACAATTAAGGGTGCAAATGCGTATTGAGCAAACAGCACGGCAACGTGCTGCGATTTACAGCTACACTGAGTGATATAGAAACAGCTCAGCAAACACATATATAACAGAAAGCAGATGACGGAAAGACGAATATAAGAAGAAGACTAAGTAAAACAACAAGAAGAAGAGTAAGACTAGATAAACAAAACAGGAGAAGAGAAAGGGAAGAAGGATGGTTAAGTCTGAGAGAAGAGATTAGGAAAAATAAACCTTGGAAGAAGAAAACGAATGCCAACTTCAGAAGCAGAACTGTTTTACAGGCCAAGATCTCCATTCTGGAAAAGCACGTCCGAGCAAAACAAACTAGTTGTTGATATAGAAGGTACCGCTTCTTTCTGTGCGTTGCCAACAAAATTGATCTATCTCTTTGTGCATGACCAAAGTACGCAGATTATGTTATTTGTGGCTCACATCCTGCAATATTTTTCTGGGTAAATGCGACGGAACAATTTGTATTGTTTGGAAATAAGTGATTTGTTAACAACTATTATCACATGAATGTAAAAAATTGACACGTGTTAAAAATGGTGTATTTAATGCCTTTTTCCAACACTTGAATTGCAGCTTAAAGTATTGATATACAATGTCAATTCTGAATGTACAAATGTATATATACTATTTGCACTCATATATTCTTTATTGTTTTTGTTATCATAGTTTGGGCTTGGGTGTTCCCTGCCCTTGCGGCAGCGATAAGCCTTTTACATATTGCAGTTTATTTGCCAGGTCGGGCAAAGCTGCAAGAAATGTGTTTGTTCATTTAAGTGAAATTTATTGTTGTTGTCGGTGCAAATTGTAGCATTTATTGAATTGTTGCTATGGATATGGAATATGGATATGGAATATGGCGCAATACTCGTAAATAGTTGAGCAAATAAATTGCCAACAGCAAATAAATTGTACCCCATGCGATAGGCAATCGTTTATGGCATTTACTCGTACTGTCTATGAGCCGGAGCGGGGCACAGACAACACTTTACCGTTAATCATGCACATAAATATGTAATATAAAAGTATGTAATAGAGCTGGTCTTTATGGTTCGCTTACTTACCATTAAGCATACCCAGGAGCAAGGCAGCAAGTAGGCGCATCATCGAGAACAGCGGCGGCGGCGGCGTGGGCGTGCTCATGTTAAATCCTTTTCAATTTAGTTGTAATCCTGCTGCACAGCTCGACTTCAGTTTCTAGTTTAATGTCGCAATGGTGATGTTTGTGTTATTGTTGTTGTTGTTCTGCTTGTGCTGTCGCTTCTTCTTCTTCTTCTTGATGTTGCTGTCGGGCACGAGCATTAAACGGAAACGCGTTTACATTGCCGCGATAACAAACGGAAATACGCGGCTC
Organism: Hirtodrosophila duncani; assembly: GCA_037043425.1. Taxonomy (NCBI): domain Eukaryota; kingdom Metazoa; phylum Arthropoda; class Insecta; order Diptera; family Drosophilidae; genus Hirtodrosophila; species Hirtodrosophila duncani. Next base: position 148,205 of record JBAMBM010000569.1, read on the forward strand.
CGTCAGGGAGGCGTGACGTGGTGTCGATAAGAAGTACGAGGCGGCAGCGAGGGGAGGACTATGGCAAGCAGGAAGCTTTTGCCTCGTCGTCAGCCAGCTTGCCTGCTGCTAAATGCTCCGGTCTCCCTGCTGCGTTCTCTCTGGCTGTGGCTCTTCCTATTTTTATGATTTTTGCAATGCTCCGCTTTGTCTCTGCTAGGCTGCTGATAATATTTATGGCTGTGGCTCCAGTTCCTTCTTGTTTTCTTTTTTTTTTTTTGATTTATGTAATTTCTGGCAACATTTTATTGCTCTTTACTTGCCGCTTCCAACGCAGCGCTCTGAAAGAAATTAACAATGCACTTTCGCTCTTAAAGTGAGGCAATTTTGGCAAAGCAAGCGCGCTTAAATCTACAACCCCAACATTTGCTTATTGCATTAAGAGATTGCATATTAAATTCTTGGCCTGGATCATGCATCATCCTACGGCGTGGATTTTTGGTAGCTTACATACAAAATCCATGTTAAAGATTTATCGCCGTCTGCTCTGCTATGTTCTGTTCCTGGCTCTGACTTGTTTTTGTTGTTGCTTTTGCTGCTGATACTGCTGCTGTATCTGAGAATTTATGTCTGTCTCGTCGACTTTCAGACATTGGCAAAGACCCGTTTTAGCATTGGCTTAAAGTCGAGACAGGTCCACGTTCAGACGAGGCAAGGGGGCAAGCAGAGTCTGCATATGTCTACGGAATGACGCAGCTCTCGGCTCATTGTTGCATTGCTAGCTGGCCCCTGTGGCGTATACGTCATGAATGAGTTTATAGATTTTGTTTTCTATGTTAAGCCATTTGACCGAATCTGAACAAATGCACATGGAGCAGTTGAACATGGATAAGACAAACGCAAATCGCATTGGCAAACCAGGCAATGCTTAGAGGATAGTTTCAAAATTGATGTCAGTTGCACAGGTTATACTATATTACACTTAAAACTTGGCGTGGCTTATATTTGGCCAGTGATAGCAAAACAGTTATTCTAATTTAAATATCTTTTACCTTGAACTCATGATCCTGTCATCCACATGCATTTTCTTTACCAACCAAAGAAGTGTTCTCCGTTATCTGGCAAAAAGTTCGCATTCCTTATGAAGTCCATTGACAAGTTAAGCTTCGTTAAATTTTATACACTCACATGATACGCCCTTGCCTTTAGCTAGATCAAAATCATGAAAGCTATACCAACATTCAAGTTCTATAAGGTTTTATACCTGCCAAAAAGCTGCTGTCAGATTACTGACAGCTATATAATACCCCATGAATCCGAAATCGGAAAAATGCCAACAATTCAAAACTCAATCTGTAATACACTGCTGGCATTTTCATGGCTATGGTTAAAGCTACTTTAGCTACAAATCGACAAATCGAGTTTTTTCAGCTTGCAGGCTATTTCAGCAGTTGTTGTAGTTTGAGCAGGAGGCGCAAATCAAATTGGCTACCGCTGTTGCCGTTGCCTTGTTTCGAAAGCCATCCATCAAGGACGAAGGCCAAAAGCGTTAGGCACGCGCAACTTTGCATGAAATTGACTGTGTTTAAGCAACAACAACAACAACAACAAGAAAAGCTAAAGTAAAAGTAGCAGATATTTGGAGAGTGAGGCTCGTCACTTGAGACTTAATAAACTATGCCCGCTAGGCAGTGACCAAAAAAAGTAGAAACAACCAGAAATGACAGCAGGATAAACAACACAGCACAACCGAGCAGGATAACAACACAAAAATGTATGTAAATAAATAAACGCTTAACTCTTTCAAAGGCAAGTTTTCCAGGCATAAAAAGACGTCTGTGAGTGCTGCGAGTCCTTACATTATTTGCCTAAATCCCTCGCGGCATTATCATCAATTCATCATCACAGTGTGGCGCAGCCACTGTGGCTGTGGCTGCGACGGCTGCTGCTCAGTTTATTTAATTTGGCCAACAAAAAGTGCGCCAACTGGAGGCCCGCAAGCCAAAAAATGTTGTGTTTTTGTTTGGATGTGCTGCATGTGGTTGTGGGCGTGTGCGTTAACTCAACGAAATGCTGCTGTTGGTTCCAAGTCCAACGTCCATCGTCCGTCGTTGTTGCTGCCAGTGCCAACTACTACCCATTGACCATAGAGCAACAAGGTATATAAGCTGTGTGTGAACATTGAACTTGTAAAGTAATAGTTTCTCGGTCAAACATTAAGTTCTTTAAAATTGTGAATATGATATTTGATGTACATGATATATAGAATATGTATAGCTCTACTACACAGAGCGTGTTTTTCAATAAACTTCGTCTAAAATTTAATTGAAGTTATACCGTATTTGCAGGGCACTCATCAAGCTATTTCAAATTTACATGAAATATCGTGTCGGCGAGTTCTCAATTTGAGCTCTCCTTCTATTTCTGACTGCTCATATGCAAGTGCTGTATGTGTGTGAAGGTCCGTTTATTTGTTTTTCTTTTATGTATGTTTTTCTTCTACTCTGTTGTTTACTGCAGACCGGCCCATGTTGTTTTTGTTTTTGTTGCTGCTGCTGCTGCTGCTGCTACTGTGGCTGCTCTTGCTGCGGCTTTCTGTGGTGGCAAGTCAAAGCCAACGTTTTGGTGCTTTCTAAGCCATCCAAAACCAACACCATCACCATATAGCGCCATGAGTCAAATAAATTACACGAGCATTGTTGTTGGCAAATTTTTGATGGTTTAATTTTGTGGAAAATAAGTTGAGCCCTTGCTGCGGCGGTCATATAATACAAATACTCACACATATGCATATACTACACTCACACATACATATGAGCAAATAGCGGATATACATACATATGTGTGTATATGAGGGGAATACAAAAATTGTTGCCTACTTTGCCGGGCCGCGTATACGCAATAAAATAAACGCGACACAGCAAACGCAGCCGCAGCCGCAGCCAACATTTCCGTTGTTCTCAGCTTCTCGGCACATTTTATGCCGCATTGCCATTTTTATTTATTTATTTTTATTTGCCGTTTGCCTCTGCGTGCCCTTTATTCATTCATTTATAAATTATTATTGCGAAATATTCTTAGGTCCCCCCCAGAACCTAAACATGTTGTGTATGTTTTGTTTATTATATGTGCACTCGTATGTTTGTTTGTGCCTGTGTGTGTTTTCGCTTTGTGTTATATGCCACTTGAAATACTTTACATTTTCAATTTTTGGCCTCCCAACGGGCATAAACCTTTGCATGTTTATTTTAAAAATTTATGAGTTAATGAGTTTTTGGGCATATTTCTCATTCTGCTTGCTGGCAATTTATAATATATATACAGTTGTGTATGAATCTGGACAATGCTGAACCAGAAATGCTTAAATCATAGCTCCGGACAACTTTTAATTTAGTGCCACATTAAAGTCAACTGCGTTTAAATCAAAAACATTGAAATTATCATAAATATTCAACCTCGCACTCCACATCTCTTTCATGGTGTTTTTGTACGAGCAATTTTTCCAATTATGCTTCAGCCCTTTAAAAGAAAACTTTCTTCTTTGAATACAGCTAAATCATCATTTTCAACTTCATTATTACCATAAGCAATGACATCTACTTGCTGGGTCTCCTATGACATTGTCACAAGGGTTTAAGTGGTTGAACCAGCAGCAGGAACAGCAGCAGCTGGCGGTCCCTTTGCCTATCACGCTATGAAAGCGTATAATGTGGGGTTGGAAATAAGGGAAATACAACTGGAGGCCGAATTTGGTTGAGTAACTTTAAAATTATGTAAGCCATACAAGGATTATTGATTGAATAGATACAAAATATATAAATCAAATATATTGGACTATATACTGTGAAAGTAAACTTTGCTATAAAATGAGGGGGAGAGTCGCATATATTGTGGGTTTCATTTCTTTTCAGAGACTTCTCTTTTCAGAGTCAAGGACATTTAGACTCTCTGAGTTACGCTTCATCAACCAAACGAGATTTGCCTACAAAATTAGTTGAAAGCATACTTACATATTGAATTCCCGGACTGAATTTTGTTCACTTTTTTAAATAATTTAACTCTTGAAATAAAAATGTTGTGATTGTGATCTACTTACTACTCTGTCCCATAGGCTAAATGGTTGTATATGGACTAATGAACCGCAAGTTCATTGTCATTCTTGCCACCAAATATTGGTCTAACTTTCTAATTAGTCTCCATAACTAGTTTAGAAACTGAAAATTTTAATTTTAAACAAAAGCCAATTTCACTCCTTTCAATTTTTATATTACAGATTACTTTGAATATTTAAATGCTTATCTCAAAGTTTAAAAACGCGCTTTAATCGGTAAATAATATTAATCTTAGCTCGGCTACTGTAAGTAACTTGTAATAGTACTAAAGGCTGGCTATATTATGATTAACTTTAGCTTAAGTTATCGAATTACAAACACTGTCCACTTACTCCTTCATCGATGAAGCCCTCAAGGGGCTTACTCTGTTTGCATTATGACGCAAACACTTGGCCGATGTCAAAGGCCGCTATTTGCCATGGGCATGCCACAGCCCAGAGAGCCTACAATCACTTCAAGCACGCACACCCATCAACAACCACAACAATAACAATGGCAGCAGCAGCAACAACAACAACGAACGCCTTCTTACCCAGATGATATAGACTGTATTTTAGTCAAACCCCAAAAATTGCAAACAATTAACAATTAATTACAAGGCATTTTTGTTGTCGAATTCTCCTGCAATTTGTCAAAATCCTGCCAACACACAAAAGGGCTAATTAAAAACTTGTAAATGCGTAACACTCGTTAAGAAAACTCTAAAAAATGAGAGCCGCAGAACATTTTAAATGCTTGTCGGTTGAGATTTGGATGCTCGTATATCACAAATGAAAACACGAAACACGCAATTCACCTTCGTCATTGTCATGTTAATTAATTCGCCAGCACTTCAACTCAGGAAGACAAGTGAACACGACAATGTCTGCTGCTGTCGCCCTTGCCCACCTTTGAACCCTTGCCAATGAGCGTGTGAAATGCGAATGCGGCCAAAAAACCAAAATACCAAAAACCAAATACCAAACTGTCAAAAGCATGCAGAGCAACAATTACTAAAGGGTTCCAAGTCCGCAACTCTGCCCTTCGCACTTGTTAAGACTTTTCAATGGACATCAATGTTTAATAGCCACCGCAGAAGCAGTACCAGTAGCATTAAGAGCAAGAGCAGAAACAGTCACCACAGTTCAATGCCTCGGCCATGGCCATGGTTCGTTGGGCCTATTTACTCATAGTGCCTAACCTGGTCCAACCTGAAGCCGGCAAATGCAAACTTTCGCCACTCAGACACTCACTGGGCTCGGACTGCGTTTCGTTTTGTTTCGTCTTTTTACGGCACGTCGCATATACGCCGTGTGTGACACGGCCCGCGTTACCAAGCTCTGCACGCACAGAAGGCTGGCTTTTCAAGACTGATGCTGCTGCTGGTGTTGGGCATCCTTGGCTGGCCGTGGCAGCGGTGCCAAAATGCCGATGTCGATGTCGACAGAGATGCTGTGGATAGCTTCGCTGATGTCATGAAACGAAGCCGATTTGCGTTGCCGAAATCAAGGACGAAGTTAACCACTTCGTTTTATCCTTTATTTATGAGAGTCATTCTCTTTTTTACACTGATGCTCTTTTATTGAAATGCTAGCTCTTTTGTCGCTTTGTCGCTCAACATGCTCTTAGACATAGAGCTCTTATTTTTGCATCGCTTTACAGCGGCCTTTTTTCAAATTGCCTGTAAGTTAACAGTTACTAACTTTTACGCCTAATTGTTGAACAGGCCTAAGGAGTTTAAAAAAATATATTATTTATATTTATATTTTATTTGGGCAAAAAATGAACTCAGCTCTTTTCATTCTGCACCAATCCGTTGATAACGCAGGTGCAAATCTACTGTTTCTCTTGGATAGAAAGCTAGAATGAATCAATTCTTATGATCAAATCCAGTCAGATATCACTACAAATCCCAGGGAGCATGACTGGCTCCTAAGTGAAATAAATAAGCTACGTAGTCTCAGCAGCCTCTGGTACTAAGAGTTGTTAGAGCTATTTGTTATTTTTGCATCACAAATCTATTTCTCAACTGAACCGTCTTAATGTGGTTCAGTCTTAGGATGCCTGTATGGTATCATGCCTAATACAATGATTGAGAGAGGTCTTGAAAAAGCGGTAAAGTCAGCCCAAGTAAATTTTATTATTAGAATTAACACAGTCTGTTAGCTTGCAATTGCCGGACCTGTTATTAGCATGTTTGCCTAACAGAGGCATAGAGGAACACTACATACGTAAGTCTAACATCCTCAATGACAGAGGTGCTAGCATCTGTTAAAAGTCTCCAAAAGTTAGGCATGTTAGGCAATACCAAAATGTATTGCCGCTGTAAATGTTAACTTACTGCCACTGTAAGACTCACTGTTAGAGTTATTTACGCCTCTGTTAGCTGCCTGTTGGCATAATGTTAACAATTGCTATTAACATTATAAGGTTAACAGACAAGAATATGTGCAGCTCAAATAAAAATTTGTGATTCCCATGCATAGACGGTTAGCGAAAGCAATTACCAAACTCAGACAATGAGCAGGGAATCGTGCTTTTAACATTTTTGATGGCCAGCAATAAAAGCACACCCCGTTATCTGCGCGCCTCTCGTCGCCACTCGAGCAACAGCAGCTAGGCAAAACTTAGCCAAGAACTTCACGTAGCCAAGAAAAAAGTCGCGTCAAGTAGGTTTGGATTTTTAATGCCATTTGTGCTCGTAAAATTTTAAGTGTATCTTTCAGATGCGAACGGCAGAAATAGAAGCGAAAAAATGCAAAGCGCAAAAGGACAAAGTAGTATGTAGTCCGAGCGCAATTATCTTTGACTTGGCTTTACCATTAGATGACCCAAACAGTCCAATTCCATTGCCCACTTTCTTTCAGACTCAGACGCAGCTGCCATTTCCAACTATTTGTGCGTATATTTTACGCATATTTTATGCTTTTTTTTTTTGCTCTTTTGGCAATTTTATGACCCCAAAGTCAAACGAAACACAGGGCTCAGGGCAATCTTCGAGTGGTGGCTGCCAAGTTACATGCGTACTTATATGTATCTTAATATATGTATGTAGATTTAGATACTCAACCTTGGCTTTTGGCTGGTTGAAACTTAAATACGCATTAGCAACTTTCGTGTGGAAACAAAACCTCTTATGGCAAAACCATAACAACAGCAGCAACAATAATAGCAGCGAGGAGGAAACGTTGTCAACGCCAAGTGGAATTTAGGAATGGAACTTGAAGGAGCTTGAAGCTGGTTGGAAAAACTTTTTGCATTTCATGTGTTTTTGTCATCGGAGCGCGCTAATTTCCGTGGATAATAGTTTCATCTGCGTGACGGCGACATCTTCATCTGGTTTCCTCTTCACTCGATTTCGTCCCGCAAATCCCCCTCTCCAGTTGACTTTGTCTAATGGCTGACATGTTGAATTTGTCGTCGTCGTTCGTCTTGCAACTTTTTTTTATAATGTTTTTCTTGTTGCGTGTTGACGATGTGCGTGAGTGAGGCTTGAAAAGTTATCCAAGAGTTGTCAGCTTGCCAGCGGCTTTAAGTTGTAACAAAAGTTTTAATTTTAAGGACAAATTGAAATAGAATCTTTGGCTTTGTCGCTACTTGGCTTGCAGTGCACTCAACTTGCATGAAATGGGCCGCATCCCGAAGGATCCGTGTTTTATGGCCAGTTGCAGCTGGAGTCATCTAAGCCCTTTCCTTTGCGGGTGCGTGTCATAGTCAAATTGACCCCATTAATCCCTGCGGCCAGATAGCAAAAGCGCAAGTAGCTGTCAAGGCAAAAACAATGCCAAAGCCACCGGCCCAGACAACAGTCGCAGCAGCAGCAGCAGCAGCAGGAACAGCAATGGCTGAGAGGCAACAAAAAACCAGTCGAGACACAACAAGGACAATCGCGCACATCCTTGTTGCCTTCGCCATTGTGCCGTTGTATGTTTTGTTTTGACTTTGGCTTTGGCGGTGGTCGTTCCGCTTGTTTATGGCTTGTTGATTCGTGCATGAGATGAAACATTTATTTTTGTCACCCGTTTGAAAGGGGAAATAATTTAAAGCAACACAGCAACTTCAGAAGAACTTCTTATTTTCAATTAAATTAATTACATACTGAAATTGAAAATGTCAAGATACTTTTAAGCCCTAGGAAACGGCAAATCTCATCATGACAAGGACTTCTTGAACTACAGGTATAAGCCCAGATGAATAAAGACCGACCGTTTTGTGATCGCAGAATTAAAGCTCCGTTTCATATGTCAGTCCCGCAGAACGAAGCAGACTTTATATATCGAAATCTGGTAACAACTTTGCACTAACACACTGCCAACTATTCAATTTTAAGTCAAACAGTTATTCAACCTTTGTTTCCACACTCAATATTTTGTTCCATTTGTTGCAACTTTTCAAAGCAATAGCATTAAGATTTCATGGTCCACTGGAAGGTTTAAGAATTGGTACTTGTCAAAACTCTGTGAAAACGCCTTATATAATAAATGATCTGCGTTCGAAACTGTTGCGTTTAATCTTGGAAACTGGCCAATTCCAATTCGTATTCCCGGGGCGCCATTAATCATTTTGGTCATCAACCATGAAAGCGATTACTCATACATAGAAGCCCCTCATCCACCCGCTCCCACTCGCAAATTCGCAACACAAACATTGCTTAATAGTCGGGCAAATGGCAAAACAAATGTGGATGTGGATGAATGTGGGTGGGCAAAAATGTGAGCGAAGGCTGCTATAATATTTGCTTAAGTGTTATTTCTGTCGGCTTAGTTGCCCGAAATTATGCTACAATATTTCGTTATATTTATCACATTTGATTGTGCGTATTAACAGCGAGTTTAGTGGGGCATGGACGTGGGCGTGGGGGAGGCTTAGTGTGTATGGCGAGGAATTAATAAGATAACTTTTGTCTATGGAAAAGAGACTGGAAATGGACCAGGCCCGGGTGGCAGAGGAGACCGGGAGCAGCTATCCAGCTACGAGCTGTCTGACTCTGGCTTATGACTGTCAGCGCGACCGCAAAAGTTGTTTATTTAACATTTTGGCTTAATTTGTTTTTATGGCTGATAGAAGTCATAGGACCGAGTCTGACTTTATTTCTGTGTAAATCAGCAGATTTATATTTTTGCTAGCGAGCGCCTAATTTGATTTTGAGCCCTCCCTCATCCAGTGCCTCACCCGTGCCGCAAGCCGGTCCCATTTGAACGAGGTCAAAATGGGCGACATGTTGTGTGAGTTAATTAGTGCAGAGGGAGGGGGGAGAGACTAAGAGCATAAAGGCCGGGCCAGACTGCATAAAACAATAAAAGCGGCTCGTCCCTTGTTCGCATTGTGTTGAAATTGTTTCAAGGCCTCGGCTTCAATTCAATTGCTTACTGAAATGCCATTTGCCATTTGTTTATTTTAAGTGGGGCCTGGGCCTAGTGCAGGGCACGTGCCGCACACGCATCTCTTTCACTCTCGCTCTTTCTCTCTCTGTCTTCCTCTGAACATGTATGTGTGCACGCTTAATGCGGCTAATTAAAAACAAACAATGGCCAAACAAAGTAGGTTGCATGCGGCTGCCAGCAGAACAATAACAACAACAACAATCATCAGCCACAACAAGTGCAGCAGAAGCAGCAGCAGCGGCAACTGAAGCCACATCAAGCCAATCAAGACAAACGCACGGTACAGCCTTACATTATCCGTATTTCAAATCGTCTTTGTTATACAAAACAATGTGATTCTTAAAATATCATCAATAGTAAAGATATGCAGAGTTCTACTCGAGCTACTGAGTACGGAGAACCAAAAGAAAATACCAGGAGCATCTGCTGTGATATGAAAAGGACAAATTGCACATATTGAATAACATTGTTTGCTTTCCGTTTTTCACTGTACACATATGGACTGCTAATTCTTTGGACATTTCTATTACTGTTTGCTTATCCACATGCTGCAGCATCCCAAAGCCTTGATTGGGTGAAGGCGTTGTCGGAGTCAGGCAGTGGCGTTTGTTTATGCGGCGCCGTAATGAAACAATTAGGTGCAAAAAATTAGGTTACTGCCGCAGCACAATGGCATGCAAATACTGAAAGCTTAGAAAATACTCGTCCCGGGTGGAGCGGCGGTCGGAATAAAAGAAAGATGGCAAGAAGGATGCTACTTACAATTCACCAAGCAGAAGCAGAGCAGAATGCGACAGCAAAACCTAGCCACAAAGGCAAACGCAATTGTGGGCGAGGATGAGGCAGCGGGGACGAAGTTAGAGGGAATCTGACTTAGATGTAACTGTTAAGCCTTTGTCCATTTAATGCACTACAACTGCAGAGTCAGACAACATGTTCTATTAGTGTCAAGTGCGATGCCCTAAAGTGTCAGCTACATATATTGTTTTAAGCTCTACACAAATGAATGAAGATGAGGCAGGATAATTACGACCAAGATAAGGAAGTTTAGTTGCCCGGTCCAAACATGGAAACTCGAAGAGGTACTCAATTCTGTAATTACAGCAGGCGATTATGAAATTCATACATCGAGGCTTGGAGTCTCGCGTATATATACAAAAAATTCCAAAGTTTTTCGAGCAGTTGTTGATATGCTGACCAAACAAAATTGTGAATTTTGGCACCATCAGCTAAGAGGGGATACTCCGTTAAGAATTGGTGCAATGCTTTAGATGTCAAGATTTCGGGCATACGCTACATTACTCCCTTAAACTTACTGAATCGAAATCGCGTGAACTTAGTCATAGTGATAAATCTATATGTGCCAACTGTGGCGATGGTCACTTATCCAGCTATAAAAGTTGTTCAGTCAGAATTGAGCTGAACAAGAGGCTTTTAAGCTCTCATCGCTAGGAAAATGACGGAACGGGTGATCCTCTACCGTATTCTGCAGCTCGAATCCGTCATCCAAAGAATTCCAAAGTGGCAGTTTGGATATAGGCAAGATCACGGCACGCCAGAACAACTTCATCTTGTGGTTAGTTTTACGTTAGATGCAATGGAGCAAAATTTATATTCAGTAGCTGTGTGCATGGATATTCAGCAAGCTTTTGACAGGGTGTGGCATTATAGCCTCCTCTCTTTATTGATGAACATCCTAACTTCGCAGCTATTCCAGCTTATAAGTAGCTTTCTTAAGGACACAAGTTTCAGAGTTATTATCGATGGCGCCAAATCCTCGAAGCGCCCAATTTGCGCAGGCGTCCTCAAGGCAATGTTCTTTGTCCTACGCTTTACAGCCGATATGCCTCCCTCTAGCGTTATAACTATACTAGCGAGGACGATGTGCTGATAGAAGTCCAAACATTATTCTAGCTACGGAAGCCTTGCAGCAATACGTGTGCAGTTTTGGGGACTGGGCTGTGAAATGGAATATAGGCATCGACAGCAACAAATGCGCAAATGTTACCTTTGCAACAAGGACATTGGCGTGCAGTGGCATTACTACCCATACGCACAAGAGCTCTCACAAATAGTTAGGTATCGCACTAGACAGGGAATTAAATTTCCGAGCCCATACAACAATGGTTCGGCAATCGGTAATGGTAAAGGCCGGAAAGATGGTGTGGTTAATGGCTCGGAGAAATAAGCTGTCATTGTACAGCAAAGTCACCATTTACAAATCCATTCTAAGTCGCATATGGAAGTATGGACTACAAATTTACGCACCATGGTACATTGGAAATAGGGACAATGAAAGAGATCTAAAGGTTCCTGAAGTGCCAAAATTGCAAAAAATATTTTGTATGAAATCCCCCACCCTGAAAATATGCTGAGAACGATTATCTAATAATAGGAGTTTCGACAATAGCGATCCTTCTTGTTATATATGAGCAGTGTACGGCAGAACTCGAGAGCTTTAAAACTGAGAGACTTATTTGCATAGAAACCGACAAACCGGACGACATAACTATATCGACTCGGCACTTTGACTTAAAGAATTCACAAACATTTATTTTATATCATATTGACGCATCACCATGATAGCAAAATGCAGAAATAGTTAGAACAACACATAAATAAGCAATTTTTGATATTTAACACTTTTACAACTCGAGGGAAGTTATATGACATGAACCGACCTGACGCTGACGAAATCATTGGCCACATTGGTCGTTTTCTGTATACATAGTACATGGCCTGGTTTTGCTGTTGCTTATCATAACAAAATAATTTCGCTATAAGATTTTTGTTTATTTATGCTGTTGTTGCTGGTTCGGTTCGGTTATTGTGTTATTTTTGTATATTGTATGACCCACCCGATGTCACCCATACCTGCGGCGCTAGGTGCTCCTCATCGTACAAGTGACAGTGTGTGATAGCCTGAATGTTTTCATTAGCTGTTTTGTCAATATCATGCAAGTGTCATATGACCATAACATTCATATCAGCTCGGGCAGGCAGGCGGGCAAGTCACAACGTATCTTTGGTCGTTCATATGAAAAAGTCATTTCAATTGAATTGAAATTGCATATAAATATTGTAAGGAGCTAACAACTCCTCTGTTGTTGGACGGTGTCAGTGAGCAGAAATCTGATCGTGCGCGATACATCATAAAAGTATGTACTCATGTTAACTAGATGGAGTTATGTATATAGACCTGCAAGGGAGTGCAGAATTCGGCTAGCCTACCATTGTTGTTTCCAATTTTAAATTGGTATTTACGTTGTACACGAATCTGCGTGTGAAATTATACTGGCCACAACTTTTGACCCTCTTGTTGTTTCTTATTATTATTATTGCAGTGACAAAAATTGACAAATATTCCGGATTTCCTCATGCGTTATTTCTCTTCCGCAACAATTCATATCTTGTTTATCTTATCAACAAAAACCTGATTTACTTACTGAGACACAAATTTAGTTGAACGATTCGCTGCGAAATTTCCCCCAACATTTATTGGTGATGGGTGTTAGTGGAGCCAGCTGTGCTTCAATTTTATATAACATTTTCAAAGTAAATTGGTAAATTGTAGACATTTTGTATTGTAAATTTGCACAGAAGCAGACGAAATATTTTTTACTGTGTATACGCCTAGACCACCCATGTGTTTGTAGATTTCAAATGTCATTGCTGGCTTTGAATTTGATGCATCATGAATGTGTGGTCACTGTCCATGACAGCTGGTTAAGCCAAAGCACAAAGCATCTCAGAAGCAAACAAAACTCGTTTATATTACACAAAATCAAAAACATCTTCGCACAGCGTGCAAAATGTCAAAGGATTACTATATTTTCAATTAAAAGAAAAGCTTTTTCATTTGAAGGCCCCATTCGGAGAGATGAGTAGGTTGTGTTGGGCGAGGCCGCATATTTTATTGTAAAAGTACATATATGAACGGGTATTTTGTTTTATTTAATTAAGCAAATGAATTCAAGTTAATATAGCAACTTAACTGATTTATAAGACATGTTGTTGCCATTTGCTGTTGCTTGAACGTATCTATGTCTCTCTCTTTCCTATATTTCGCCATGCTCTCTCACTTTCCCCTTGGTTGTCTCAGCCATTTGCAATTTGACCAAATTAATTTGGTAAGAAATCACGTAGATAAGCAATTAACATTGCCTTGTAGCACCATGCTACACTCAATCCCCCTTTCAGCCCTTGGGCCAAGGCTCAATGGACTGACCGACTGCCCTTCAGAGTCGCTCGTATTCCGTCCTCCCATTTCAATTCAGTTACAGGACACGTACATAGCGTTCGTCTATTGTTAAAGACCATAAAATACGCTGACAGCTTTCAAATGCAAAAGCCAACATACAGATACAGATACATTTGCAACTAGTTACATATTGTAATAGAAGTCAGGAACGGCATAACAAATTCCTGATGATGAAGGCGCCAAAACATAATTCCTTGTTGTCTTCAATTGACTACAATTCTCAGGGGGGCGTAACTCACAAATTATTAAAGTTATTCTGCAATAATAAAATCGTTTTTAAAAATATTTGAATGAATTTAATTGTGATCTAATGCAACTCAACCACAATAATGCATTTACTAATAATAATAATAAATTATAATACAAATATATGTGCATATATAAAAATAGCGTAAGATAAAATAAACAAAAATCAAAATGAATGCAAATTAGCATATTTAAATTGTAATGCCTGCTGACAATTACACAATGGCGGCTGCCGAGCGATGCAATTTATTATTTATAGAGCATTAAATGCAAGCTCAACACAAATTAGGACCGGGCCAGAGAATCGTTTTTAGTTTAATAACTACATTTTTATAAGGCATGAACTAACCGAACTGAACATATCCTAGCATCTCAACTGATACAATTTTGTAATGTGTGAAAAATAGAAAACTTGGGTTCTGATTATGGATAATCTTTTCTTAATGATCATATAATGAAAGATGAAGTGAAGTGAAGCAATGCAAACATTGTTGCGATTCGTTAAGGATGCAGTTTCTCCAGATTATACAATCGGGAAGAGGGTAATGGCTACTCGAGTGCCATTTGACAACACAAAGCATGGGTTCTCCCGGATATAGGCAACAATCATGGTAAATTGACTCTTGGTAACAAGGAGCATATGCAGAAATTTAACGTCATTGAAATTTGTATCAAATTCATTAATTTTTGCATACAAAAATGGTCAACTCTGTGATATTATTCAATTCTACTAAAGTCTTCCATAAGATCGTATATAACTTCAAGGCATGCACCAAGGTCCAAGTCTGAAGTATAACAGCAGTTCATTATTTAGTTTGTTGTTTTATTTAACATCGATGCATTCCAAATCATAGAGGACCACATCGAAACCTTGTTCAGTAAGTTGCTGTGCTTTGGCATTTTATTTCAAAGTTAATTTGACAAAAAGAAAGACAACAAAGTTATAACAAATTACAAATACGTTGGATCACTTTATCATAGATTGTGAATATAAATAATAATATTTAATATAGAAATTGTTTATAATACTTACTCTTGTCGACATTTTTCACAATTTCATTTCACGCTTTAATTTTGCAATAAAGGCACTAAATAATGCCAAAATGAAATTAAATGTTTAACTATTAATGTTAATAGCAGGATTTGACCAAAGGAGGTCGGTTTTTCGATGCTTTATTACCTATTTGCATACTCGAACTCTGTCATATTTTTATTACCTCCTTTAAAGGGTATAAAAATAATCGAGGGTTAAATTGAATATTACTGAAATTTGTGCCTGGTCTACAGCTTTAACACATTTTTACTTTAGGCTGTAATTAATAATAATTGAATGCATTTTTCGCATTATTAGCTACTGAAATTTGTAATAAAATTAAATGCAGTGTTTTATTTTGGCGTTTTACAAGCAAACCACGAATTTATTACAAAAGCTTTGATTGAACATGGGTAAGTATGTGGGTATTGTGTTTCCAAATTCAGTTACCTGACATGTGCACAGATCTGCAATAAGGAATTTGCAAATTTATATTAATTTTTTTAAACAAATGTGGGATCGCTATCATACGCTGACTTTAATGATTCCAATGCACTTCAACTGGAGTTGGTTAGTTTTCGAAACAGTTAAAATATTGGCAGCTCTCTCGTTTCTCTGAACTTATTAGATGTGCATGAATATAAGAGAATACGTAACATACGAGAGTATATTCACTACATAATTGACGAAATATTTGCCCGGTCACGTTTTATTGTTTATTTGAAGAAATTTTCGGAAAAGCATATAAAATTTAACAACTCTTTACCATAGCACGAAATGTTCCTGCCAATGACTGTGGTGTGATATCCTCTTAAACATACCCCTCTACACAAACACACACACACACACACACACACACACACACACATGCACAACACACAAAGAAGCAGACAAATAAACATATTGTACGTGGGGTTGGGTGGGTGAGCATTTTGTTATGGACCTATTTGCACTTTGTGCCTTTTGCGGCGTATTTTTGCCGTTGTCTCACATTCTCTGGCTTGTTGCATATTTAAGCGCTTTTAAAACATTTGTTATTCGTTTCTTTTTGCTGTTGTTGTTGCTAGTCAGTGTGTGTTTGTGTGTGTTTGTGCAGGGTGGAGAGTCTGGAAGTGGACCCCACTTTTATTGTTTTGGTTATCAATGCTCAGGCGCTTTTAAAAATTCAATTGCGGTCGGAAGTCGTCGCCCTCACATAAACTGCGACGGCCCCTCGTTGGGGTGACACACCCCCTTTAGGCCACAATTTACATTTAAATGGCGATAAAAAAGAAGTGATACAAATTTAAAATTCTCTGCTTTGCTTTAATGCCGCGGACAGCGCCAGCGCCA
Source organism: Hirtodrosophila duncani (assembly GCA_037043425.1). Lineage (NCBI taxonomy): Eukaryota > Metazoa > Arthropoda > Insecta > Diptera > Drosophilidae > Hirtodrosophila > Hirtodrosophila duncani. Next base: position 164,531 of record JBAMBM010000569.1, read on the forward strand.
GTGACAATACCAAGTCCTGGCGGTGTCTCTTATGGTCTCTGTCATATAATTTGAGCAAAATGCAAATTTAAATTCTCTTCAATTGTTATTGTTTTCATACTATTTGCAGTCAACGCCTTGACCAGACGAGAAACAGCACATAGTACAATATAGAAATGGCAACCAAAACAGCAACAGAAAGAGAAACATACGTTAGCTATCTTTCTTTTGGGAATTTTGGGTGTTGCATAGACAGGGACATTGTCGTAGTCCTTGCTCTTCATGGTTAGTCTTATTTTTATTGGTAAAAGATATTTAAATATTTCATGAGTTTTGCTTTTTACATTTGTTGACTCTTTCTCTCTCGATTTTGTGCCACACCAAGTGTGTGCACAACACTATGAATTTAAATGCACTCAATTTCGGAAATTCAGAAAATCCACAATGTCTTATTTAACACTGCACGATGATGATTTCGGGCCACTTTTCATTATAATGTTTGTCAATTAAATATCACTTTATATCGTTCTCAATAAGACAATTGCAAATGAAGGACATTTTAGCTCATTTCACATACATTGATAGCACTTGCTTCAGATTTTCAGCATAAATATACGTTCTAATTCGTCCTTGGCGGAAATTTTGCCAATTTCCGAAGTGACAAAATCAGAGAATTTACAACGCCGTCAATCTTTATCAATGCCATTGCAGTTGGCTGGCCAAGTCGCAACAAAATGGTCTGGCGTTACCAGCCAAACAGGTCTATATTTTCGCCTCTGCTTTGGGGGCGTGGCGCGTGCCATATTTTTACAGGACTTGCTAGCCGGGCCAGCCCCAGGCCGATAAGCCAGCGTAAATCAGTTGCCAAGGCGAAGTCACAAAAAAAGAAGAAAACGAGAAAATAAGGAAAATAATATTTATATTTGATTTTCTGGCGGACTGGTTTTACGCTTTGGCTTTGCCAGATATTTTTTTGTCAGAGTTTTATTTGTCGATTAACAAGTTTAAGGCGCGCTTCTGCTGCGTCCATGTCCGTTCGCGTTCTCTGGGGATCATTTGAGCAACTGCCAAATAGTTGGCCGAGCCACTGGGATGATTTTTGGCAAATGTGTTATCTAATGCCTTGGGATTGCCCTTGCCCCTCGTTCCCAGTACCAGTTCCGGTCGGCTGCAGATGAACTTTCAACTGCATGCGACAATTGCGGCAAGGCGGCAAAGGCATAATTGAAAAATTTATGAGTCGAAGGTTGCCTTGATTTATTGCATCTTAAAGCCGAAGTAGAAGAACTTGCCGAGTGGCCATGCTCAAGATACGACCGACCGGATTGAAATATTGTTTTAATTGCGAGTCTATAAGATAGATGATTGCATAATGCATATTTCATGCTCCAATTGGCCAGAGCTCAGAAATGGGAGGGGGTTAATGGCAGAAGCAGAGATGAGATACTCGTACTGCGTCAGTTGCTGTTGTTGTTATAGCCTGGGCACGCATTTTAATGAAATCAAAAATTTACGACACTTTTGCCGAGTCAAGCAGAAAAATTCTGCAAATGCTGCTGCCGTCGCCGTCGCCGTCGCCGTCGCCATCGTTGTCGTTGTCGTTCTCTCGCTCTGATTCTGATATTAAGTGGTACGAGTACTTATTCCCCTTTTAAGTTCTCGTTCTGAAACTCATTGGCTCCCTCTCTCTCTCCCTTTCACCCCGTCTCCGTTGGCATCTGTCATAAAGTTTTTGCAAACAAAAATCTGTTTGCGCTTAGAATTGTGCTGAGGAGGCGGAGGAGAGCATGACTCGAGTCATCCCACTCATATATGCAAATAGCGCATTAAAACAATAAAATAGAGCGATTCCAGCGGGTGTCTGTGTCGGGCTAAGAGGGGGCACCAAAGCTCCTGGCTCTGTGAAATGCTTGCAGTTATTTATGCAACGAAGCGAAGCAACTAAAATGCAAAATGCGCGAAGATTTCGTCGCTCAAGTGACGAGCCATGCAAATTGGGGGGCGTCTGGTATTTGCCGGCTCCGACACAATGGTAAAGATGCGCCAGCAGTCAACTAATAGCTATAGCCATTCAGCACCACGCCCACAATCACACCCAAAGCCAGGCCCAGGCGGCTGTTTGTGAAACATGATGCGTAACTTGGCGAATTTGCAATAGTAAAAACTTTCAGTAAACTCGCAAAGTTATTTGAAAATAAATAAATCTGAAATAAAATTAGTCAGATTTGAGTGCAGAAAATTTGTAGAGCGATGGATTCTGATTCCGAGTATAAACTCTTATTAATTAAATAAACAGACAGATTATTGGATTTGTATCAAAACATTATTATAATTTATATAAATAGTTTAATTTTTATTGAAAATAATTTAAATCTAAACAAAATATCTCTTTGTTAGCATCTTTTTAAGCAGTTTTGGTTCTTCAGAAATCCAGGGTATTTTTCGGACCCCAGAAACGTCGATATTTTGTGAGAGAACTGCGACTAAGCTTGCAAGGTTAATCCATATCAAGGTAACGCAGTAAATAATGAAAATATATTCATATCTTGCACCCCGATGAGGTGAGGAGATTGACAAACAGCAATTGATGCTTAGCAATGCAATTCATTAGAGATTGAGGTTTAACATTTAGCAATTCATATCGAGTGCGACGAATTATTGTCACGACCAACGAGTATAGGGGGAAAGCTCAACTAATTCAACTTAATGCAGTAAAAATATGCGAAATTATACAGAAGTTATTACTATATTAACAAATATTGCATTTGAGGTAGATGTTTATGTCTTTGGTCAACAAATACCGGGTATAAAAAGTACAATTGTATTCTGTTATCGATGTTGGAACTAGCTTGCACTTATAATTGTTTAACCAGCTAAGGAACTACATAAGCAGGTTATAGCATATATTCAAGATAAACTGACAAAATTTCTCATATTTGCAAGAGTTTTAAAAAATTTCTAAGCTAAGCTTGCTAAGTTGACATCCTTGATTTTGACTTCTCTTTAAATAATAAATTGAATAAATGTATTTCCGAGTTGATCTTAACTAACTTACAATCACACATTTCTAGTTGCAACTCAAATTTGCCCTTAGCCGCAAGGCTTCTTTGAGTAATGCTTAAGTCGCTTGTCAAGTCCAGAGTTGTAAAGCAACAAAATGATACACAAATATACATATATATATACGATAATTATGGTAATTTCAGTTTGCTCTCAGCAGAGGTGTGAATGCCTGTTAACCACAATACTGCAAATGCCCAAGTTGAGGCCTATGCCTATGCGCTCACAAACAAAAGCCACATGTGTACACTGTACGATGTACCAAACCATACATTCGCACCAGACATAGTACAGTCATACGGCATGCAGCCGACAGCTATTCAGAGTTAACGCCATAATGCCAAGCAGCTTCTATCAATGTCACACCCTGACCCTTTATCCCTGGGGGCCTTTACTCATAACAGCTAACTAGGCATTGTAACTGGCCGCAGCCCTAGGCATTCATTGCCGCCAACTAACGCCCAACACCAACACCAGGGCCAACACTCGACTCGCATCCAGTGCATGTTCCTTGTGAAGCTCCTACTCCTATGGCAGCGAATGTCGAGCAGCGACGTTGCCTGTCAAAGTCATGGAAGCGCAAATTTTGAACTGCAGCTTTTGGTTCGAAACAGCTTCAATACGAGTATGCTTGCACTTGCACTGCCATCTTCCATGCTGCATTTGTTGACACGGCCTTTGCAGCATTGTCGCAGCGGATGTCACATCTTGTATGTGGCACATGTGTGAATCTAGCAAGCCAATGCAATGGGGAATGGGAAAAGGGGAAAGAAGCTTGCCTCCAAGTTGGGGCGCGAAAGTGTAAAGCTGACGGCGTCTGTCATTTGGAATTTGCGTTGAGACATTTTTGCATCGTACTTTTGCCATTTAGTGTCAGCCTTGCACTTGTCGCCTAATTATTCTTCCAGTAGCGGTGTCAAAAAGTAGTGTGCAGGTTAATATGAGAAATGTGCAGGTGGTGGGACAACATAAGCCCAAAAGTGAAGCCCAGCCATAGTGTCACAATCTGGTAGTAAGACTTTATAATTATGCAATGGAACAACATTATTAGGATGGCGTGGAAAATACTGAAAACTGCAGCATTACCTAAGCAGAGACAACAACTGGAAAGTGGGAAATCAGTAGAATTCGCTTGAACAGTAATCCTCTGAAATGACTTAAGAATTCTATGAAAATTCTCAAATTACACTCCACTTGCACTTATCACAATTACACAAATCATTGGCTAAAAAAGTAATTCAAACTCAGCTTGCTTCTCGTATTGGGCTTATCTCATCTACGTCTACCAGTTCGTCTACTTTTATTTGCATTTCTTTTTTTTTTGTAGTTGACAAAACTTTTGACTTGACAAACTTAACAAATGCCGATGACAGTGGAGATGGAGATGGAGCTGGACCTGCTATAGCAAAATTGCCTGTTGGAATAAAATGGGCAAAAATATTATGAGTAATAATCAAGCGAACTTTTGCAATTGACTAGCATCAAGGAGAGGAAGTGGGAAGTGGATCTGGACTGGTCTTGGCTGTCCATCAGGAGTGCGCATCTGTAATTTCTTGTGCTTCAACAAACTTGCGCAGGCTTTGCACAGCTCAGACTGCAAGGGTATGAAATTGCATTGTCAACCCCAACCCGGGCTCTACCCTGCCTGTGTGCTCTGCCCCGGCCCCGTGTGCGTTTTACAATTTGTTAATTACTGCAAAATGAACTTTTCCACTGATGATGCCAAGCTCAACCAAATGGGCAAGTGGGAAAGTGGAGTTGACGATGGCTTAAGCAAACAGCAGCTGCCGTTTCCGGAGCAGCTGGAGAAAACGATTTCTGCTCTTCATGTCCATGTCCATCCACGCGCCTGGCGACAATGTTGTAAGCCCTGCATCTGACTCAAACATTCTCATCTTCATCCTCACTTTCGTTGTCTGACGTGACGTTCCATCAACGTCCGCCTCAATTGCTGCCCTATCCCGCAAGCCATAGCCCTATCCTGCTCACTAATGCGGTTTGTTTTCACAATTTTGCTATGCGCTTCGTTATTTCTTGTTTTGTTTTAAGTTTCGCCTCTCTCCGAACATTTGCTTTCTCCGTTTCTGCTGCATTCCCATTCTCATTCCTTGAGCAGAACAAACAGCGTCACTACGCGGCCAGGATGCCAAACAAGCTTGAGTCCACGACATCCGCGTCGCCTGCCGCAATTTTTCATTTTCGCCCAGGCCAAGACAACAAACCAAAAGTCCCACAGTCCAGCCAACCAGTCGTCCAACCACCCAAGCAAGCCACCCATTCATTACCAGTGCTTGCGCTTTGGCGTTGGGTTACAGCACCCCCAGTCCAGGGACCATGTCCATGTCCATGTCCTGGCAGTGTCTGCAATCGTCGCCTGTACATCATCCAGGCACACGCTTTGTGTCCGTCCCCGTCCAGCCTTTCCTTCCTTCCGTTTCATTGCCAGCCCAGCATCCTTCCGCATGATGACACTGTTTTTGGCGACCACCAACGTTCCTCTTTGCCAGCGTATCCTCCAGCTGGTCGCGAAGCTGGCCTCATTTAACTTGTAATTACGCTTGAGCAAAAATCAAAGTGGCTCAAGTTGCCGTTGCCGTTGCCAGCCATTCCCGTCAGCCTGGTTCTGCTTTTTGTCCCAGTCCTGGTCCTGGTCCCGGTCCTAGTGCTGGTTCTATCTGTGCCCTGCTGCTGTCCTGTGGCTAGTCCTGGGCCTGGGTGAGTTGGCATTCAACGTCGACTGTCCTGACAACCGCAACCCTTGCCCGCCATCCCTACTCGTAACTTGCTTGAAATTTTCGTTTTGTAAATTTTTTGGTTTTCTTTTCACAGTGTAAAATATTTAAAGTCTCGCTCGCCGCTGATTATAATCCCGTGCTCTGTTTGGAGTGCTTTGTCCGTCCTACCACCACCCCAAGTGTCACTGCGTCAGTCTAGGGACACCACAACCCCATTGACCCCACTAGAACTTCGCCTGGTGCGTAACTTAAGCTTTACTTAAATTTCGGCCTAACCCTTTTTTCTTGCTTTCTGGTTGTTGTTGTTGATGTTTTTGTTTTTTGTATTTTATTTTCAATGATTTCCTGCGCCTCTTCTACACACTTCCGCCTGAGCCCGAGTCTCGGACTCTGCATTTGCCAGGGTAGTCAGGGTCATGTTTTTGTCTAAGCGTGTCCGAAATGACGTGCTGATTTTCTGTCCCAGCTTTTAGTACATAATTTATAGCGAAGGCTGTGCATAAACCTCTGAAATTATGTGCCAAGCATTCAGGCGTAAAAGGCATAAGTTTATTTAAGCAATGGCCGGAAGTCAGAGTTAAGAAGGGAAAGACGTAACAACGTAACAACGTAACAACGCCTATTGTTTACACCTATCCCAAAGGGAAAGCACTATACATTATAAGATACAAGTATTTTGGAAGTAGAAATATTAGAAGTAGTTCAAAATATTTGCTTATTAAAAGCATTTATTTAACTCCTCTCGTTATCTATGTGATGGAAGTACCAAAGGCTTCGTACTAGTTATATTTTACCTAGCTCCCCTGATATAAATTAAAACGATTGCTTAGAAAATTTGTTAAGCTAAGTGACGATACTGAAAATCTAATATATCTATGGTGATCTAGTTTGCATAAAAAATAGCTAAAATTTTTTATGTACCCCCTGACATAGGCCTTAATTCAAAGAGTTTGAGTCGATTATTCAAATTAACCTTATTTGGTTTGTATTCATTTTAAGAGGACCCACATCGGCTTACCAAATTTTATACAGATCGAACAAATATATCATATAGCCTTACATAAAACAGATTTTCTCAGAATGAACATTCAGTAGGAAAACTTCTTAGCTTCATTGAAATCAATACAAACTCGATTTGTTTCCATTTTGTGAGGCCCCGATCAGCAGCTTACTAGGTACAGGGTATTCAACTGTCGAGCAAGTCCGTTCAAAAGCAAGAGCGTGCTTACTTGTTCGTATTCAAAATATTGTTCTACAAAGTAAAAATGTCCAATCACAATTGACCTCACTTCTTTATAATACCTTCAAATGTAATTATTCATTCCTTTTTGTAATACTAAATGTATGAATCTTACATCCATTATGTAGCTAAATCATTATTCATCGTCATTTCATTGGAATAAAATATGTATTTGCATATTTTATTCATATGCCTTCACATATTCACTTGCTTTCACCATTGCTCAAGCCGAGTTCTTTTCAACTCTTTCTGTTTATCATCTGACGGAAAATATGTCTTAAGATGCAAATAATCGCAAATGCTCAAATGAGTTCCAGTATTTACCCACAAATACACTCGCAAACCTAAGTAAATACATGCATGAATATGTGTGCTGAAATGGCTAAACCATTGGCCTCCATTCATTTGGTTTTAGCCATGAGGAGTGGCAGCAGCTACCAACAATGAGGACCACTTCAACCGCAATATCAACACATTTTGGTTTTAGCCATAATGAAGTTGCTAACTTTAGAAGTGCGGCGGCAATAGCAGCGACGGCCAAGACCACAACATAATCAAAATGGAATTATGTTCCTTAAATGCGTCGTTGTGCTCCATCGTGCTCCTCCATTTACTCTGGCTTGCCCTCATCTGTGTCGTTTAGAGCTTAGATAGCATTCAAACTATCATTTTCCTACTTAGCAGAATGTGTGTCGCCAGTCGCCAGCAGTCTGCCTCACACACACACACACACGCACACATGCATATAGTAATTAGAAAAGAAAAAGAGTTGGTTGGTTGGAAAGAAAAGCAATTAGTGTCTCTCTCAATTTCTATGCGCATAGTTTCACAATCTTTTGCTACACAAACAAACATGTACGAGTATGTATATGCGGCTCTTTGTCTGAGGAGAAAGGCTCACACCCTTACTCTGTGGCCGGAGGTACCCTTGCCACGTCCCCGTTGGAAGCTGAGACGTTACGTTAGAAGCCCTACAAGTGATTAAGCGCATTTGCCATTCGAAGTCGCACAAAGGCAAAGTTGGGAACCAAAATGACTACGCAGCTGACTATGCGGAAGTTCATCTTCAGTTTATTGCTGGCGCCAAACGAGCGGCTACGATGTTGTCGGTCCTGGAGCTGGAGCTAGCGTTGGCAACCGCACGGCATAGATACTGGCCATTAATACCCATTCGATATATGTTTTGTGATGAAAACGAAAACAATTAACACCAAATGATAAAATGAGTCATGGATGGGGTTTGCTCGACTGCCAGCGACATCGAACCAGCCCAACACAGGAGCACAAGGGATGTAAGCAAAGGGAGGGGAAAAGAGGCGCTCGCCGGACAAACTATACAAAAGTTGGAAAGTGTTGAAGGCAGGCAAAGTTTTTTCATCAACGAAAACATTTGCGAAACGATGGCAAGTAGTTTGCTGGTCAAGCGTTGTCGAGCTGCGAGTTTGATAGACGGGTAGCGGAAGTGAACCGAGAAACTTTGGCCACTCCTCTCCGCTGTGGATGGGATGTGGTGTGGTGTGGGCATAGGTAAACATTCAGGCGGAGCTACAAAGTAAATATCAAGTTAGTGCCTGTGGCTATCACTTGCTTTGGAGTGGTCCGGTCCAGAAGCGGACACAGACACAGAAACTAAAAGCGGAAACGGAAGTATGCCGGCGAGCAGAAGTAAGCAAAGCATTGTGCGTGCGTTGCGTATTTCGTATTTGTGTGGGTGTTGGCAGGTCCGGTGATGTTCAAACTCAAAGTCAAAGTCACATTTGCTGAGATCCTCGTGCCACAAACTGCAACAGCAAGAACCCAAAAGGGTTTTGATATTAAAATATTGTAATATCAATCATATTTTGGATCAAAGACCAACTGACTAGCCAATGACTGCCTCAAAGTGCATTAAGTCGATGTGGGCAACAAGGTTAAGGACATTGAAGGCAACGACAATGCAGATGAACTCACCAGAAAAGGCTCCTCTGCACCACTAGGCCAAACTGCCAACTTTCTTAGGTACCACCTCAAAAAATGAAGTTATCGTCTGAAAGTGAGTGCAGACTCTGTCAGGAAGATGATAAAACATCTTTCCACATTCTGCTCGAGCTTCCGGCCATGTCCAGGCTACGCCACAAGCACTTTCGCTGGCTTCCCAAAGCCAATGGAAAATATTTCGACAAAATCTATTATATCATACATGAAAGAAATCGAGGGCTTCTGTCATAGAAGGGCATTAGAGGCACAAAAGATCAACACTGATGGCAGTGCCTCCCTCTTACCTAATAAGGTACCTCAGCCTCTACTTCGTGTGATCCTGGCACGCTCTCACTCACCCTTTTTTTGGTTTTCTTTAAGAAAATATATAAGAAAAACTCTACATATTATGTGTGACTATTTTTTACGTTTTTAACTTTCTGGTTTGTTTGTTTTTATTTTAAGCTGACTTTGTAGAGCTGCTCGTCAAATGTCATTTTGTCAAGTTCCACTCTACATATTGTGGAAAATTTTTCTAATTGAAAAAAAGCGTTGCAAAACTTTGTTGAGCATTTATTGCCATAGGCCAAACATTTGTACTTTTTACCGTCTGCTCAGTGTTGTAGGGTTTTTTTCTCAACGTCCCAACAACATTAAACAAGTTTTCGCTTGCAATTTGTCCTCGACACAACTTATTGTTGTTGTTGTTGTTGTTATAGTAGGCAATGCCTACTATAAATATCTACGAGAAATGCAAGAGACAGAATGAGAGAGCGAAAAAATGTTATTTTATCTTCAAACATAGTAAATATGTATGTATTTGTACTGTACATACATCACAGCATGGCTCGCACAAAAGTATGCAACAAAACATTTGACAAGCTGAAAAGCTGAAAAGCCAATGAGGAAAGAAAGCTATAGATTCACCGAGGAATGAGATATGTATTATTCAAATGTAATTATTCGAGAAACTGATATCATGTCGTCTATGTTATTCTTGCTTCCAATCAACTTAAAGGCTCGTTCAACTGTTTTCCTAGCCTTTACATAATATTGATCGAGGGGCGATCATATTTGAACATTTGTTAGAGGAGCTCTTAAAATTACGCTAACCATGGTAATTTTCTGATGCGGCTGAAATAAAACAGTGTGGGGACAACTTTCAGCTGATGCAGACCGACAAGCAAGACTATATAGAATTCTCTCAACATGTTGGTCCAAAAAAATATATTTACATATAGACTGTGGGGTCAGTAATGCCTTGTGTATTTAATGTATTGTGTGAAAACTTGTACACCCTTGCAGAGGGTATTAGAATGTCGTCACGATATTTGTAAAAGAGAGAAGGAAGCATTTCTGAGGGGATTCGATATATTTTTCTTCGTCCATCCAAGATCTCAGAAGTCTTAAGAGCTACAGAGCTGAAAATATTACCAGATGCTCCTTATATCTGCACTGTGATTGAGTTTAAAAATCATCCGGATTGGATTGGACTCAGTTTGAAAAACCATGTCATTTAGAACGAATTTTTTCAGAAGAGAGAAAGAAGCACTTCATGAACACAAAACCAATTTATTTCAAACACACTAATAAGTGTTGTAACCATGATTGCTATAGCCAACACGCAAACAAAGCGATCTTAATGCAGGAAATAACTTGCTTGTGCGAGAAGTAAAACAATTGGAAATACTGTTGACCACTTTACCCGCCGAATGGGTGCTTCATATCGTGGTGGGAAACTGCAACGGGGTGCAATAACCCGCTAACAGGCTCGAGAGAACCCATTTGTGTGAGAAATAAAGAAGCCCTCACTTGCTGCCCATTCTTCTAGCCGAATAAATATCGTGTTTCTCAGTTGCTACTCGAAGCTAAGAACGAAATAAGTGCAAGAAATGTTAAGTTAAATTACACCGTTGCTATATATTTATTTATATTCATCGGGAAAGGAGAGCAATGTTTTTAGGGCCATAATCAGCAAGGGTATATAACCTTCGGTTATCCGAAGTTAGTTTTCCTCTTTCGCAGCGGTCAGAACCACTTCAAGTGTGAACAGAAATGTTAATTTCTGGCTTTATTTTTAGGTAGAGCAATTGCAGATGGGGCCGGTATTGCGTGCTTCACCCCAGCTACCTTACACAGTTTTATACGTAATGTAAAACATTATACGCCCTGCATCTAGCAGCCTCAGCCTCTTCACGCCTCACCTCGCCCCTGAGTATGCAACAATAACAATATTTAAAGGTATCTGCCAATTTATTTTAATGGCCGCAATTAAAGTTAATTACTCGCGTAGACAAAACGTGCAAAGCAACGAAGGCGACGACGAAGCTGGAGCAGAAGCTGAAGCTGGTGATGGCGATGGCGATGGCAACGGCGATGCTACTGGGGACTTCGAGGTGCTGAAGCTGGTTCCTTCTCAGTGCTGGCAGCGCCCAATTAGGCATAATACGGTTGACTTGGCTGGCTGGGTGTCGTTGCTCGACGACGGCTAAAACTTTGCGGCCGTTTGCCGGTCGTGTTTAATTTTCCTAATGATATTATTGCAATTGACCCTATTAGAATTTGAGTGGCGCAAATGAGTCAAAATGAATATTTAGCTGGACGGGACGGGGTGGGGCGGCAACTACAAGTGGGAGCATCTAAACGCTTGTTTAATTGGCTGAAATGTGATATGGTTATGCTGAGCCGATCAATTAATTTGAATGCTAAGCCTTAAAGTCAGGGCTGCTGCTAAGCCAATTTTGCCACTTCTTTATGGCCGCAGTTAATTGCCGACGCACTCAAAGGACAAAGTGACAGAAGCCCCAAAAGCAAGCACAGCAAAGACAAAGAAACGCCAAAGGAGGTAAGGAAGCCATGATGACGAAGACGACCCGTCATCTTCTCATTTGCTTTGACGCTGTCGCCGTCGTCGCCGTCGTCGCCATCGTCGCCATGGCCGTCTGCAGCGGCTCGGAGCAAAACTAAAGGCAAGTCAAAACGCCTTGGCACATTTCAAAAAATGTTTACTTGAAAAGCAAATGTCCTAAATGGAAATTGTTTTCTAGCTGCTGTGGCTGCCTTGGCCATCAGCAACATAATTTCATCTGGCCACAGAAACGACGACGACGACGACGACGACGACAAACACTTGAGAACAATGGTTGGGAAAACAGGGAATGGGAGCAAGACAATGGCGCTCCAAATGCAACCACAACAATAATGACTTTATGAAAAAATGATTATCCTGCCGTGCTGTCTGCACTGCCAGGTTCGGTTGAACTAAGCGAAGCTGGGCAAAGTCGAAGTCTAGCCAACTCTATTAAAGGAAATGAAATGATTGTAGATAGAGATGAGCAAAGTATCGTGAACGTACCTCACTCAGGTGATATTATTAGATCAATTATGGATGTAGGAGAGATGACATGGCCTGACTATACTAAGATAATATATCAAGTAAATTTTATTTTCTTTCCTTGAATTCCTTTACCCACATGAACTCCTTAACAAATGATTAACATCTCTGAAGCATCAGCCTTTGTCCATCTCTAGCTTTGTCTTTGCCAAAGGAATCTTTGTTCTTTGCTTTTGTGACAAATAAGCAGAAAATCTGTTGCCAAAAATTTGTCAACCACGGAAATGGAAATGAACGGGTCCAGGCAAGCTAGTAGCACTGACAAAACCACCAAGTGTAGTACAGAGAGTAATGAAATGAAGTTTTTGCCTAATGCTTCACCCTCTCTTCCCCCCCTCGCTCTTGCTGTTTACATAAGATGTGAAAGAAGCACCAGGATAGAAAATGGATAATGATATACGCCTGATTTTATATCGGAACTTCAAGCACCGGTAGATGTATATATGGTAATGGTGGTTGCCATAGAAAACCGTTTTCACTGCGTAACTTGCGGGCCAATTTTCCAACGATATCTTTGGGTTGTCATCAAAAAAGGCAATGACTGCCAGACAGCAGACGCAGACTGAAAAGGCAACTGCAGAGTTTTTGGTTGTCAGCCAAATTACTTGGAGGCAAGGAGAGATTTTGCGGGTGGCGCTATAAATGGGTGGAATTGTGTAAGTAGTTTTTGGGAAAACTGATTTCGAATTGAACGAATGAAAATAACATTTTGCATTTTGGTTTTAACTTTTGCTTAGCTTGCAAAATTTTAATAAACTTCCAAAGCCAAAGCTAAATGAACTTGCTTTGAGTTGGAGGGCGGCGGCAGAGTCGGCATGAATGACCTAAAGAAAATTTCAAAATTTCTGTTCTGAATAATATTGACTGCACTTAAATTTGTCACCACAGGCAATCATAGTCATATTTCATTACATAGATATCGTTCAATTCAATAGCTTGGTATCGATGGCAACTATGTGCTGTAAACAACAGGGAACGATTCTCTTCAAACGCAGTAAACAAATATGAATTTCTATAAGGGCGCTAAACAAAGCTTTGCCTTTAATCAATTCAGTAAAGTGGTTATTTTAATCCTAAGCTTCACGATATTTATGGCAACAGTAGGGCATCGTGGCCCGACAATGTAATGCATTTCAGGGGGTAAGGGTATGGCACTGCTTGACCCAGTCAAAGGCATTTACCAGGGTGGTAAATAAAATAAATAAACTGAAATTGCAAAGCAAAGACTTTTCAGTTGGCAGAAAATCATGCGACCAACAGGGCTGAGCGGCAGCCGGAGAAGGACTAAAAACATTTGCACAAAATGTGCAAAAGTATAATTTCAAAATAGGATACATCGCACTGTGGCCAGGAGATAGCCGGGAGCGGCCTGGCCGACTAGAGACAGGGGCGTCGTAAACGAAGCGATGACTTACATAAACATTGGGACAAGCAAACAGCACAGCAGAGTAAACAAAAATGACACAACACATAAAAATCTAAACACTGAAAGCAAGAGAGAGAGAGAGAAGGAGAGAGAGAGGCAGACAGTGGGCGCGAGGAAGAATGAGACAGTGACAAGGGATGAGGGACACAGAGCAGGCAACTTAAACGAGCTTCCGAAAGGATTTTGTGTACAATTTCCGTTTTATGACTCTCCAGAGTGGTAATAAATCTCACACAAAACTATTTCCGTTGCATTCGAGCTGCTTAGCTCTTTGCCATCGCCATATAGCCATCGCCATAGCCATTGCCAGCTCACATGCAACGATTCAGAGCCAAAGCCAAAACCAGAGCCAGGCCGAGACCGCCGCTATGCCGGCTGCACATTATCTTGTGCGCAAATCCAGAATTCCAAATCCATTCAGTATAAATTGTGCCCGGACCGAAACTCCAATTCAAAGGCAAAAGCGACCGCCGTCTGGCTGCGGTTGCTCGTGCTCGTTCCTCACTCCGTGGTCCCGCCACCGCTGCTGCTGCTGATGCTGCTGCTGCTGCTGCCCAATTCTTGGGTCATTGTCGACCAATACTGCTTATAATTCGTGGGTATGGCCCTAGCTGTTGGCCCATATGGCCACGTAGCTGCCTTTATTGCAGTTCTTCGACGATTTCCGCTAGTTGTCTTTGAGCTGAGTGCGCTTTTAGTTGGGCATCCGCTCCATGACATACATATACTCATGATGATGATGAACATCTGCTCAACTGGTTGCCACGCCCATGAGGGCCTATACTGTTTGTATGTTTCAAATTATTAATGTAAGGTGCTAAGGCTTCATGACAGGCTCATAAGATGCCAACAAAAGGATTTGTTAGTCAATTTGTCAAACACTAAGACATCCAAATTTTTCTAGTACACAGTCAAAAATTATAGAAATTTTCAATAAAATAGCAAGTCGAGTTAAATATATTAGCATGATACGATTTTAGATCAATTGAAACACAAAGTAATGCAGAGAGAGTCGATAGATTGCAGAGAACACAATGTTAGTCATAGTCTAAATGTAAGATATTGACATTCTTAGTCTGATTTTTATATGATTACTGTTTGATATCTTCGACTTCTCAATACAAGGCCTCTTCTTCATATTACCCAAATGGCGCACAGTGTTCCATTTTGTGTTCATCATTAGCGCAAAAGTCACGATTTGGCTTTATTGAAAGCACTTTTATTTAATGTCCGTGGTTTTTTCGCCTCCCACATTTTTGCATAATTTTGCATAATCCCTCAACTGCTGCTGCTGCTGCACCATGAGGCAAATACGTACCGAAGGATTTCATTGCATTTTCATATGCTATAAGTCTTTTCCAAGCAACACATCACCCCACCCTAGCTAGATCCACCATGTTTCGTTTGCTCGACCAACCTTTTTATTTTGGCAGCTCAAGTAAAGTTTTATTGACACTAAACGTGGGCGATACGAAACTAAAAGTTTATGTGCGCTCCGTGGATTTGGAATTTTGCTGTGATTCATAAAACAAAAGCGAAACGTTTTTAAAATCGAAACAACATTTTGTGTACAAGTGTTTAAAACTTGAAGTTTTACACGTGTCCAGCATTCGAGTTGCCTTTTTTTCGGTTGCACTTCTGTGTGTGTGTGTGTGTGTGTGTGTCTGTGTGTGCGTGCCAGATTGTGGAAAATTGCTGTCTCTTCTTGGCATGCCTGGGCGTATGAGAGAAATAGCAACAACTACACCAATAAAATGATATACAATAAAAACATGAAAATACTTACGAACATTTTGTATTTGCTTATTGTGGGTTAAAAATAACTTTAGTCTCGAGAATGTGCCAAAGTTTCTAGCACGTGACAGTGCGTGTACTTGTATATCCATATGTGTGCACGTGTGTACTGTGTGGTTGCATCTGAATGTATGTCAAACTTTAAAGTAAACTAAGTATGTATATGGAAAGCACAGGTAGAAATAACTAAGGCGATACTTGTTTGGCTTTCGAAGTTGTGCTTAGAAATTCTTATCTTTGGTTTTCAGACTCGCATAATCAGAATTAAAACTTAAATGCAGAGCTGCCTGAATAGTAATTTCACCCTGAACACTGAGCCAAATTCCCCTAAAGATGAAGTTTCTTGACAGCGAAATGCAGGAAATGGGAAGGAACTGGGTCACATAAAACATACGTCTAATACTTAATATGAGGGTCAATCAGGAACTATCCATGTAGATATTCATAATCTTATTCGAGATAGTGTGCTGGTGCATCATTGGAACGTTATGTTATTAATACAGCATCTACAATTTCTGTCTCTGCCGTCAATGCCACAGATTCTTTGATAAACCAGATTGCTTTGATCCTTCCCTTGTCTCCGTTTATTTATTTAGATTTTACTTAAACAAGTCCAAACAAGTCTTAGAGGTTGTTTTATGTGGTAAGCAAACGCGGCAGCCATTGTCTCCACAGCACTCTTTTGGCCGTGCTTATCATGTAAAAGATATACATATAATCGTTATATAAGATGCGCATATGATACTTCAGTAAGTAATTTATTATTATTTCATAGCCGATATTCTTGGGAATTGGCTTCTCCAGATTAAAAACAGATTTACAACCATGCTTGAACTTTGTTAAGAAAGGTTGTCCTGGAAGGCGAAACATATAGAACCTGAATTATGGACCGATATTGAGCAATTTCTATGAGAAACACCTGAAATCTGCTATAGTATCATATTTTTCCAAGGCCACAAAAGAGGTAATTCTCATTTTGCTCAACTATCGAATTATCAAACTTCTAATTAACTCACAACAGCCACGAAGAGTCACATAGTTGCAACGGGGAACAGGAGGGGCTCTTATCTTTGTGGAGATACCGTGTCTATGCCGTTGGCAGACCCCAAAACCCGCAGCGAGAGTTCATTAGGCGCAGCTGCGTCAGTTGACAAATACACTTTTTAGCCAACATTTTCGATTCAGTGGAGCGTAGGTTAGGCTGCGTATGCGTAATTTATGCGACCACATCCCTTGGCATGCAAGGAGCATTGTAAGAAAAACATTCCGCAGAGACCCACAGGCGGAAGTAGACACACCACGGCTGGAAGTGTGGTCGTAGGCTTGGGTCGTGGTCTGAGGTGTTTGCACAACTGCTAAACGAAATGCTAATGCGGTAAACTAAATGCAAAAACCATTTTAATTAGCACGAAAATCATTGTAACTCGTTAACTTCCGCAGCTTCGTGGCTCTATAGCAACTGTGAGCGCTACGTGAGTTTATGCCTCGTTCGGCCAGCGAAACTTTTGCCATCCCAACCCTCCCAAAGTAAGCCTCCACATGTATGAGAGTATGTGCAAGAAAAACAGCTACACGTGCAAAAAGGGAGTCAAACATGAAAGCAGCGGCAACAGCAGCAGCATTACCATCAGCCTTTGGCTCTCCAACTGGCTGGCGGTTTGGAAAGGATACTGATACTTGGCCTTCATTCATATACTGACAGTTGCAGAGGGTCTTATCACTTTGTCTTGAATTAAAGGCAATTACATTTCTGATCATATATAAATAAGTATTATACAGATATTTTCGATGCCTCTCTAATTGCTATCTAAATTGGGGAAGCTTTCCATTTTTTAGGAATTCTTGAAAAGGTTCGGCTAGCACTACTTAGAGTCCTTGAAAGAGCTTGCAAACCTGGCTATAGAATTCCCACACACAACGGGCCGCAAATAGTAGAGTTCCTTCCCACATTTTGGGCCGAAAAATACTAGAGCATTTTAGTTTCGACTATATTAAGATATCTATCACTTCCTCTACTTTCCAGTTTTCTGAGCCAACATAATGTTCGCATGTCCTGCAAGTACCGATGAAGGATAATATTGTGATCACGTTCGGCAACCTGCTGAAATGCAAATAGCAAATAGAGCGGCAACTCGAGCTTGGTTCAGATTGGGCCGGGTCGGGTCGGGGGTCAGGTCGAGTGTGAGCAGTCAAGCTGTAGTTTCGCTAATGAAACGTTCATTAATCTTACAGTTGGCGGCAAGAGCAGTCAGTTGCGCATACGCCATCTCCTCGCGACTGCCCCAAACTCAGTTACTTGCCAATGAACAAGATGAGCTGAAATTTGTTGAAGGAGTTGAAGCATGCGGGTGTTGTAGCTAGTTAGCAAAAGCGCAAAATATGTTGCTGGGAATGTTTATTGTTGGCTGCAAACTCGGTTGGCGAAATACTGAAATCTGACAGAGCCGAGTGCCAACTGCCGACACTCAAGGGAGAAGTGGTAAAGACAGTTGGGGATACATATTCATATACATATGTATACTCATACATGAGGGTGCGAGTATCTGCGTTGTGCGACTGCCAAGCAGGCAGGCAGAAAGGCAGTTAGTTAATTAATATTCCCATTGCCGCACGTTTCATGTTTGCATTAATTTGGCAGGTAACTTGTCAACGTTCTTGTTCCTGTTGTCCCCTGTCTTTGTTGTTGTAGCTGCTCCGGCCGTCTTGATGGCGGATGGCAGGCATGCCAAGCTTTGTCTAACAAGCATAGCTTATACACACGAGCACTCACAGCAAACACAGACACATCCTCTCAATGCCACGCCCCCCCCCCCCCTCCCCCACACTTTTAGTTAGCTTCATGTTCTTGGCTTGTAATTAGCAAAGATCGAAGTGATTTAATTACTTGAGCAAACTTTTAACATTGTCTACATGGCATACAAAAACTTGACTCCATAATCATTGCAAGACTTTTGCCTTTGCCGATGATATTATATGATGACTTGTTTACGCAGCATAAAGCTGAGCATGTGCATGTTTCTTCTTACATTTACTCAGTGTTTGCTCAGTTATCGAGCCTCTTTTGCCTCATCATCAAATGTGAAATGAATACAATTAGAGTTTGCCAATTGCCGCGCCTCAAATAAGCTTCTCATTAGCGGCAGCCGACGCCGACTATCAGCATCATCAAATACGTACGTTACGAGTGCAAAGAAAGCCAGGACTGGATGTGGTGGTGGGTGGTGAGGGTGAGGGTGTGGGCATCCAATGATATCATACGGCGGGGCGTATAATCACTTGTCACCCCAAAAAACACAAGCTAATCAGGCCTATTTGTTTGTGCCGCCTATGCATTTATACATTCACACTCATAAATATACATACATACATACATGTGTGATTGCGTGTGTCGACTTTTTGGCAAACATGACTTTTATTAAAAGCGACAACGGAGTCAACGATTGCGCATACGCCAACATGTATACCGCCCATGTGGTCGTTGCTCTATGCTTTGCGGCCGCACATGTATGAGTACAAGTAATCTAATTAGTTTCATGCTAATTAGTAAGCGGCTTTAATTTAATAAATTATTTTATCGCATTATTCTGGCCAAATCTAAGCGCAATGTGTGGGATCAAATCAAAAGACGACTGGAACGGGAGTGAAATACTCCGTTCAGAGATTAACGGATTCTACATTTCACATTATCAATTACGAATCATATAAGCAAATAGTCATGAGTAATTATAATGGATTAATTTATTCATCGATTATTTTGCTTCAGTGGCATTTCGTTATAAACCTTATGTAGTATATTTTCGTGTTTCGATTTTGAGCGGAAAGACGTTAAATGGCACATCAAACATTTAGCTGGAGGAACTAACATTGCAATAATAACTAACGATATGGATTTAAAGCTTATAGGCGTGGCGCATCACCAGATCAAAATATGTGTCATTGTCAATCGAAGCGCTGATTGTGGCGTAATAGTTCTCAAATTCCTCCTTGGTGACAATGCCATTCGGCTTAGCAGCAGCGCCTTCAAAGTTATTCAGGAAGTTCTGCAGCATCTCAGTTTCAGTCATCTCGCCGCTTAGGTACTTGGGCTGATCTCGAACAAAGTACACGCGCTTTAGGTCATCAATTGTTATCTGATTATCCCCATTGACATCCATCTTACGGAACACTGTGTCAATCATTTTCATGCGTGGAGCACTCATCGGTGGCTGTAATAGCAATGACGCAAAAGATTACAGCCGGAACACATTTTGTTTAATACTTAAAGCTTACACGTAGCTTCACGAGGAACTCTGTCATGCTAATCGAGCCATTTCCATCTGTATCGAAGCTGCAATTAAGGAATTTAAATACTAGTTTAACATCAACACTTTGCTTCAAATATTCCATTTAAACTTACCGACTAAACATCTGATCAATGTCATTATCGGTCACATCTAGTCCTGTATTGATGATGCCCTTCTTGAACTCTTCCTTGCTTAACATTTTGTTGCCGTCATCATCCATGATGCGAAACGATCTGCCACGCAAAATGGCCAAAACAGAAAAACAAGAATTATTTCCGAAAATATAGAAAGCAATACAACCAACTCAGATTACAAAGTATAATAATGGTGGACAGACCAAGGAGATGATAGAGGTGCCGCTTATTCGGCTATGCATTGAATGCATTGAATTTTCCAGCTGGCAAGCAAATTGCATAAATACAAATGAAAATACGAGCCGGTAAGGCCAATACGCCAATGGTTATACAAGCACACATACATTTTGAAAGCCGTATGTTGCAATTGCGGAGATTGTACAAAATGTCTATATATTCTCAAAAAAAAAAAAAAAAAAATGGAAAATTGTTAACCGACAGCCAGACAGCCAGCCGGTATGAGCTGAAATTGAAATAATACCTAGCAGCGGGGCTGCAGTGCAGTTTGTGTGCGTGTTCATTTGTTGGGTAGGGGATAGGAGGTGTTCTCTATAGCAGCTAGAGAAATCCAATTATGTTTGTTTGCATTCAGTCAGCGATTTCAGCCGCCTACCCCTGGCATATCAACACCCGATGCGGCCACATAGCTATCCCCACTATGCGTACACTTGAAATGTTGGTTCAAAATGCACTCGAAGTTCCCATATTTGTTGGAGCCCGGCTCCTATTGAACCTGAAAAATAACCCGCTCTGATGTTTGAATAATCGCAACAATCTAGAAAAGCCTGGACTACCATTTCTAAACCAGCAAAGTCCAACATTTCCTCTAAGCCCTCAGTTTCATTCTGCATTTCGGTAAGGCAACATCTATTTTCCACTCTCACAACACTCAACAATTTCATCATTTTAATACATCTGACATGTCATGTGAATGGGAAGCTTTCTGCTCATGGCGAGCCCTTGTATGTAATAAAAGAGATGTGTTCTCATATATGTTGAGGGAACTTACAGAGCCAAATCAAGGGTTCGACTAAATTATACCACCTACTCAAGCTATCAAGAAAACAATCCTTGGAAATCTGGGCTCAAGCTGAGCTATCGAGATGTCGAGTACCAGAGAGTAAGACAAAAGCCAATTATTTAATTGTTAAGATTGTTAAAATTGGCAAAATTGAAAAACTATTCAATTACGTTGAAAATATAGACCCGATTCTATAACCGCTATACGATATAATTATGTGATTTCTATTAAGCGAACTCCAATATGGGTTCGTTGAACATACAAGCATCATGTAGACATAAGAACAGCACATCTGAGAAAGACTTCTGCTCAAGATGAACAACGGTTTCTTTGCACAATATATAAGCAAAGTTTCAAACCTTTGAAATACTGTGTAATGTATAAGTAAAGTTTCAAACCTATGCAATATTGTGTAATGTATAAGTTTCAAGCCTATGAACTAGAGTCCACACAAACCAAGAAATCTACTACATAAACACATAAGCAAGTATGGGAATACACAGTCCACAACATAAGTCGCATCCTTTTGGATATCAGATGTCAGGTGAGGAAGAAACAAAATATGCAGTTGACAATTCTAAGGTCGTGAATATAAGATTTCTATTAACACATCTACGCATTAGCTATAAGTTTCTAAGAACAATGATTGTGTAAAAGCAAACTCAATAGTGTATCAGCTCTCAAGCACTTCTGACATATCGATATTGTTGCACACGGACAGGGTTGTCACCTAGTTTCTATGATGCCCTTAGAATTTTAAGTCAAATCAAAATAAAAAAAAATTTTAAAATGCGAAAGAAGGTTACCTTTTCGCGTGTCCTTAATCAATGGGTACGAGCAGACAGAGAGAAATAATAGCATTCGCAAGAAGAGATTTTTTTCACCTAGACAACCGAGTGGATGACTTGCAATGCATACACGGCATTGCAGCCCGTCAAATAGTATACTCGCACAACATTCGCCCATACGCTGAACAATGCTCATGCAAACACTCACCTGGCTAGGCCCAAGATGCCAGTGGCGCCACGAGAAAAACACTGTAGGCGCAATTTGTAGATTGGATCCTTGTCCACACCATTGGCCAACTCGCGCTTCGAAAGATTCTGCAACACGGCCTCCTTGGTAAATAAATCTTCGTGGTGCATCTAACGAAATAGAGAAAGGTTTGTGTTGATGTATTAATTAAGCCGAGTTTGCCAAAAGGAATGATATTTACATTCTTCTTCTTGCTTAGGTGATTCATGTTAATTACTTGTATATGTTACTACTTCAAAACAAATTTATATTATGCCGTCTCCTGAATATCCGAGTTAATTTTCACTTAAAAAGCAAAGCTAATTTTTCTTACTGAAAAACGAACATTTATTTACGGATAATTTTATGTTGCCTGAATCGAAAGCGTTGAAAAACTGACTCTCTGAAGGTAATGAAACTTTAGACAGGATAGGAATGGCAAATCAAGGCCTACTTACGCTCAGTTTAAAATAAAATTTGTTCCTCTCAAAATCGAAAGAAATTCTCAGGATTTCTAGAGCTCCAATCGCCGTAATTTGTCAGACTTTAATTAATTATACTCCTACTCTTGTAGAGTGAACGAGTATATTGTATTCGTGCAAATGTATGTAACAGGCAAAGGGAAGCGTTTCCGACCCCAATAACACATATATATTATATATTCTTGATTAGCATTAACAGCCTATTCAATCCAGACGTCTGCATCTGTCCGTCCAGATGAGCACAGAGATCTCGAAAACTATAAGACTGGGAAACTATAGACTCGCCTTGCCACGTTCCCTCCCGCACTCTCAATTCGATAAATACCTTATATCTTCCACAATTTTTGATGCATTTATTAGCTGATTACGAGTATCTCATAGTCGAAATATCGACTATAGCATCCTTCCTTGTTTTGTATTAAGCTGTTTCCTCATGGATTTATGTGTATATAAGCCCTCAATTGGCCCGGGGCAATTTGTGATATTGTTTGTTATTATGTTATTTAATCCAAGCGGGTATAATAACTGTCTGTCTAATAGGTATTTCTCCACTAACGCGGGCGTTGCTAGGCAGTCATATTAAGTCAGCTATAGCCCGCAGCTATTACAGACTGGAATTGATTAAATGATTCACATGAAAAGAAAACCATCCGGATTAATTACCCCAAATGACCTTCAATTATGTTTACCTGAGTTAAGGTTTATTTGCCTTATTTATTTTAATTCTCAATGTAAATATGAATCCAAACAATTTCACGGCTCATTTCACGGGCAATTTGATATATAAATAGATTGTCGTTGAAAAATGCCAAGGTGATGTAGGCCAAGCCCATTTTGTATATATTTAGGTAGATATAATATAATCTTATGTACCGTAAACAAGGCTGATTCCAAGTCTATAAAAAACAATCTGGCTCAAGATAAATTTGATTTACATTTTTGTTTTGTACATTTTTAGGTTACACAAATCTGAAGATTTGCAAAGACAGCAAATAGAGATAGACGGGCTGACAAGTATAAAATTTTAACGCACATTCAAAGTAGGAAATTCAAAGTATATCATAGAAACCTCTAAGGGCTTATAGAAATTATAACACCTAAAAAATCCTTGGCTCGGATTCGGCAGGCTCTGAATGTCCAAACCCTCAAAATAGCCTCAAATCGATCTAGAAGACCTTGAACTTTTCTCTGTCTTTGTACAAAGGTAGACAAATTCACGTAAAAATGTAAGTGCACTTCTTCAAATCTGTAAGGATTTCTGAGATACCCGCCTAATAGGTTCGTTTTGCATTAGCGATTTCAAGTTCGTAGATTTATATCACCCCAAAATGTATAAACCATAATTCATTTCTCCATATGTCTAGATAGGGCAGACAAACGGACATGGCTTTATAGTTATGATGTTGATCAAGAATGTATATACGATAAGAAGGACATGCGGACGAAAATATTAAACTCATCTAAGATATACAGCAGATCTATAAGATCTAGAGCAATCAACTAAGTAAATCAATCCCAACTCTGCATGAATAACTTTTGGCACATTGCAAGCGAAAAAGGTTCCACTGCCAATCCATCACCAATTTTGTTTTAGTTCATGAAATTTCTTTCAAATTTCAGTAAAAACACACGATAGTTGCAATTGAAAAAATGTTATTGATCCTTAAAAAAGAATTTCTACTGATTCGCAGCACTTGCTAGGTACAATGTGTATCCCCACCTCTAACACAGGTCATCCATCTATGCAAATGGTAGGTCAGCCACTCTGCTCAGTGAACTGGAACATCTTGAACTGCAATTACATATCCAATTAGTGCTCGAGCATGTGGGTGTGGGAGCCAGTCGGCGCGCTTACCTCAACATTTTATGGATGAGATCACAATAATAATATTATATACATATGTGCTCTTGTCTGTTTGGGTTTAAATGTCTGACGTCTTGTCTTTCATTCCCTCTATTTATAAATAATATAAAACTGGTAATAAATCGACGTTTTTATTCTACCGACAACAACGCGCTCCTCGCTCCTCTCCAGAAGGCAGAGTAAACGTGATTGGTTTAAGTCAGACATCATTAAGGAAATTTGATTATGAAATTAGAAATTACGATACCTCATATCGTTATATTGTTATATCGTTATATGAGTAATCAGCAATGCTGTAATTAACAAAGCCAAGTGATTCCTTGGGCTTCAAGCTTCCAGGTTTCATGGCTTTAAAACTGTAAAGCTTAGCGATCTTGGCAACAAATGTTGCTGGCAACAAATGCAACTAAAGCTGCATGGGCCAATGCGCCAATGACAGAGGCTGCAAATTACTTGCCGGCACTCAAGGTCTTTCTTATATCGATTTCCCACAGAAGTAAACACACACACTGAGGCGCTCGTATAAAGCATACGCCACGTATGCAACAGCCATGGAGCACTAACGAGGATGTCGCACAGAAAGTCGTCGAGAGTAGGGTAAGGATTAACGAACTGCGACAGAACATGAAAAATAAATTATTGCTTTATTGAGGGTAAACAAAAAGACAATTTAACACGTCAGCAGAACGCTGAGTGCGAGTGCGAGTGCGAGAGCGAGAGCAGAAGCCGAGCAGGCCACACAAGGAACAAGGATAATGGTGGCACAGCACCCAGTGCGACGAAATAAAGCAAATAGGTCACGTTCGAAGACAACATCGATTAACCATAAATTGCGAGTTAAGCAAAAAGCAACGAGCAGGACATCACAGTCAAAGCCCTCCGGCCGGGGCACATGTTCATGTTCTGTGCTGCCTGAGCAGCCATATCCTGGACCTGGACGAGTTAAAGCATGATTTGTGCGTGTCTTTATGACATGAAACACATTTGCAGTCGCGCGTATAACTTTTTTGTGCCACACAATAGGATATAGATACTGGAGTTGATACAAGGACATGCCATCTGCTTTCTACCTCTCCTGCAGGAGCCGGGACGCCTGTCACTGCCACTGTTACAGTTAAAGTTACTGTCACCGCAAGCTGCTGCTACAATTGACACCGACACATTTACTTATATATAGAAAAGCAAACGCTGCAGCACGCTGACAATTTGTGTTAGAAAACTTTCACAATAATTAAGAGACATTTCGATTATTTTTTTACTCACATTTCCACCTGTTTGTATGCGTATGTTGTGTCCTTGACAGAAGACTGTGTCTGTGTTTTATTTTTCCAGGTCTTTCGATTCTCAAAACAATTTCAACTTTCAGCTTCAACTGTGCAACTAGTACGTGTCGCTTGAGCAAAGCATTGCAAACGAATGGGCCAACATTCGCAGACATAGTCATCGCCATCGCCAAAGCCAACGCTGTCGCCCATAGTCAGTCACCCATTGCAACCCAGTTTGGCCTTGAGTATGTGTTGTTGTTTTTGTTATTGTTGTTATGGGTGTCGCCCCACCCAATTGCATAAGCGGCGTCCTGATGAAATTCAAACAGCTGGTCATGTATATTATAAAAATAAAGCTCAGCAACACATTTGGCTGCCAATGGCTCAAAAATGCATAGGCACATTTCATCCTAAGCTTTTGTAGCATTGCGCGTTTTGTTTAGCCACAATTTGTTGGCCACCTTTTATGTGTGGAGGAAGATGAGGGCTGCCATTTATGATGCAGCACGGCGTTATCGTTGTCATTACCATTTGGTGGTGTCGAAGTGCATAAAATTTATGCGCTTATACGAGCATCATGGCCTCATTCCAGATTGATGTGTTCTTTATGAATTGTAAAATATTTTATACTAACTGTTTTACGCGGCATTCTGAAGTATAGAAAGCCCTCACATGTGCCTTACACTATCAGGGGAATATGATTGAACTGTTCTTGTAAGAGGGTTATTCTAATATGTTTTAATATGATACCTATATGGTCCTTATAAAGCTATCTGTATTATCTTAATGACTGACTGACTGGCAAACAAAGCACAGCCCGAATGGTAATACCTATGATGCTTAACATTTCACAATGTTTATATAGCAATTTTCTGATGAATTTCTTCATATATTTCCATCTGAGGTAAAGGTCTGCAGATACTATAACTAAATATGTCTAAATACATATTCTTTCTACCCACTCTGGCTTACTTAGGCCACCTTTATACCTTCATAGTACTGTCCTTTAATAAAGTTTGCGTACACCTTTCCTAGCTTTTCCCTTTGTAAACCATACAGAAAATAGTATATTTATTTTATCAAGGAAGCTTTTCTGACCATATAGATTATGATCAAGCAGGATGTCGATATAGCTATGACTGTTCGTTTGCTCGTCTGAATGCGACATCGAGACCTCAGAATTCTTTAAAACTGCAGAGCTCAAACTTTTGATAGATGCTTCTTACATATCCACGCTGGCCAAGTTCACAACTGATCAGGATTGGAAAACTATATCAAGTAACTGTCGCTGTCCCTGAGTCAGAACAAGCACTTATCCGAATTTAATCTAATTGAATCAAATTTTCAATAGAACTGTTTGTCTTAGGATGAACCTTTAGTATAGAAAATTTGTATCTTTTGTACCAAATTTCATCCGGATCAGGCTACCATTGAACCGGATATATACAAATCTATAACATGAATTGTACGTGAGATTCGGCAAGCCGAACCTAGCTTTCTTTTCTTGCAGCAGCACTTTTGGCTTTGCGTCCGGTCGTGTGTACGCGTAAGTAAGAAAAATTGCTTCATCATGCGAGATTTACGTCCTGGCACTCTGGCCGGGAATGAGATCTGTTCTCCTGCCGTTTCATTTTCTCACTACTACTCTTATTTTGTTGAATTTTGTGCTAAGTTTGTGTGCGTGTGTGTGTGTGTGTGTTTTGTGTGTGTTTTGAGTGTGGCTTGCTGCTACTTCAACGCTTTTTACTGTCAACTACATTTTGTCAAATTACTTATGCAAATCTTTCAACTTTACAAGCGCGTCGTTGCCACGACATCAGCGCCAGCGCCATATCACACCCATCCCGCGTTCCATGTCACTGCTACGATTTCTGGCTACCATTTTACTGGCAAGGACAAAGCAAAAAGCTCGTTTAGTGCCGCTGCTCAAGTCTTTTTTCAAAGAAAAATTACGCTTAAAGCCTGACATGAAGTGGCAGCATTGCCGCTGATATCACACACAAACAGAGACAGGGACAGAGCCACAGCCAGGTCCATGGGCAGGTCCAGGGCCACCTTAGTCGGATAGCGTTCATTCATAACGCTGCATGAGCTTGGGCATGGGCGTGGGCGTGGGCATGGCCTTTGGCTTTGACTGCTGCTGCGGCTCTATCGTCATGGTACTCTACTAAAAACCTATTTGAATACCGCGCGAGGCAACAAAGTGTTGGCCAAGCATCTCAGGCATTAGACAACAAAGTTGCAAGAATCCTTGTCGCCTGTGTCCGTGCCCTGGTGCTGGGCATGCTTGTGCTTCTGGCACTACCTCTTTGCCTGCTTTTAAATAAAATTTATGCTGTGACGCATTATTGCCCCGTCCTTTGTTTTGTCACCGTCGCCGCCAGGACCAGCTTTTGTTGTTGTTGTTGTATTTAAAAGATGACAAATCGTCGCCAGGTATATAGTCACGAGTTGTGGGTAGCCAGACTCAGGCCAAGTGCCAGCCCAGCCCCTTGCCGCTAAAACTCGTTTTGTGGCACTGATAAATTTGTCGCCCATAAAAATGTTTCACAAATTTTTGATGCCCTAGAAAGAAATTTGTGATACAATTTGTGATACAATTTGTTGCCAGCACTTGATGAAGGGTAGCCCAAGCTGTGAGATAGCCTAGGAATAGTAGCTATTGCTATATCTTATGCTTAGGAATTATCATGACTGGAAAATGAGTTATTCACTCATTTCCAAAATTAAGTTAATCATAAAAATGGTCACATTTGGAGTACAGAATATGTTTAAAACTATCCACAACGTCTCATTGTTTGGTGCACACTCTAGGCTGGAGATATTCTCTTTAGGAATCGCCTATAGCCAGGCATGTAAATGCAGTTTCAAGTGACTAGATTATTATATCATCGTTCTTACAGAAGACAATTGAATCACTGCATGAATTATCTCTCAGTTCTGTGATTTAATAAATCACTCCAAAATTGGGACATCTATCAAATCCAGCAATGACCTTTCCAATCTTCGATGCTGGAAAATCGGATAGCAAACAATTGCTTCTTTGATATGATAAATACTTGGCTGGCTCTACTTTGTCTGTACCCGTACCTGGGCACTTAAATGTGGAGATGGCTATGGCCATCCAAGCCCCTCTGTAAGTAGCCAGTCCATTATTTATGAGTGTGTTGACATGGAATTATTCTCAGTCTTTATTATACTTATAGCATCTCGAGTCCTTGGTATGTCAGCATTAGCACAGCCCCAGTATCAGCAGGAGGATGTGGAGCAGGGGCACCAGCGCCAGGGCCAACAAATGATGTTGCGTCTAGCCTGCAAAATTTCAGATAACTTGTGACTGACTCTGGCACAGTATAGCATACAACCACTACCACAATCCCGGTCCCGGTGCGCCACACAAATATTTGCTTAATTAGTGAAATGGCGGACTTCGAAGCTCGCCCTCAGCATGGCCGCCGCATGCAAACAGCGAATGACCAAGGACAATGTGTAACATCCGCCAGGTGAATTACTGAAGGGGGAGGGGTTACGTTCATGGCTATTGAAATGTGACTGAAGCTGGAGGGGCGTGCACCACGGGACGTGGCTGTTTCTTTGCCGGGCTCGCTCATATTAATTGAGTTTACTGTGGTTTTCGACCTTGCCTCGCAATTGAGGCCTTTGTTTTCTATAGAACTTTCAGCATAATTTTCAGGCATAAAACTCTGGCAAAATCCTTCTGGCACATCATTAATCATGCCCAGGACGTGGGTCATACATCACAAGCGTCCGGCCATCGGCCATCAGCCATTGTATATGCATGAGGTAATCGAGTTTAGCAAATTGCAACACTGTCAATAAAAATACAACATCGAATATTTTGTAATGCAAAAGCTGCATGGTACGGGGGCCTACAAGGACAGGGACCTGGGGCCGGAATTCAGATTGGCCTTAGCTTGAGCCTGGTCTCAAGTCAATGTTCGTGTTCGTGTTCGTTTTCGGAAGGAGCTGGAGCTGGAAACAATTTACTTGCAATATTTCACAAAAGCATCAAACTGTCGTTGACAATTACGACAACCTAACGTTGTTTTATTTAATGAATGGCCAACAGAATGTGTATATGGATGTGTAGGTGAATATGGGATGAAGGATGATGGAGAGCAGTTGGATGTGTTCGCATGTGCTGGCCTTAAAATAACTGCTCCTGCTCGTTGTAATAAATTATAGCTATGGCGATGGCCATGGACATGGACAGCTCCAGCAGCTAAACAATAAATCCACATTCGCCTGGCAAAGCGCCATCCACTGCACATTTTAAATACCTGATTCTTTGCTCAAATTGTCCTTTGTGCGGCGAGACCATCAACGTCGCTATCAACACAGCCAACTGGGCTGGAGGACCACCAGCAGCAGCACTGAATGCTGCCACAGTAATTTGCAAATATTTCAATGGAATATTGTTCAAAAAAAGAGTCAGTATCCTCTGTTAACAGGCGAAACATATGGGCTACAAGCCCGGACCGGGCAGCGTCCTGAGACACACACAGTGGCAGTGGCATCGGGCGCCATGCTACAACAATAATATATGGCAGAGTATGTGAATTGAATGGCGCTTACATGCATAGTTCGAGCTACAGCTGCAAATACAATTTCAACTGAAACGGAATATTTCTACATGCACATCCATAATGAGTTGTTCTGCCAGATCCGTGTCCAGGCAAGTGCTAGCAGAAGCTTTTATTAATCATGCTAGGTTGGCAGACATTGTGAAATCTCTATTTGGAAGCTTCACAAAGAGCCTTCGGAGAACGAACCACATGTGAAACGATGGGCACCGTGATTTACTCAATGGAGTATAGCAACAACGATAGACAGGTATCTCATTTGGCTTAGTGGGGTTTTGTAATAGCTAGCAGATGGCAGCTGTTGCCAATGTCCTTATGGGCCGGTGTCAATTTCCTTATAGGACGGTGTGTGCTATAGTCCTACTGGTAGCAATCAAAACCAATCAAATAACCAAAACTAACTTTAGTAATTTGTCTATGGAAAAAACATTTCAAGAATTTTTCAAATCTAGTATTTTTTTTTAATTTTGTCAGAGGTGCGCTTGCTATCAACTATGAGATCTCAGAAGTCTTAAGAGCTACCAGAGTTGATCTACATCTATGAATGGCATGGTGTATAAGCTGCGGAAGCCGCAACTAGCCTTCATTTCTTGTTTCTTTTTTTTCCAAAATTTTGATGTAATTCCCATCGCTTCACAACTGTCGTCGTTTGACAAATAAATTTAAAATTTTTGTAGCAAGGAAACATTAATGTTGGTTGTCCAAGGACAGTTGCTTGCTTTGCCTATTTAATTTCATCCTCAATATAGCATGAGTTGATGAAATTAAGGCTTATCAACGCGGCAAGGTGCTTGCCTGCTTACATTTGAATGAAGGCGTGTTCCAGCTTGCCATTGTTATATGAAGTGTTATAAGTTGTAGACTAAAAGTAGACACAAGCAGCACACCTGTGTCCGCATCTGGTTGGCTTGTATTGCAGCTCGTCTGTTACTGAAGGCTTTATTAAATAGAGGCGACGGGCCAGAAGCTCCAGTCCTTTTACTTCATGTGTGCCGCCATGTCAACAGAAACAGAACACAAGTATGTATGTACTATGTTCGTGTTCTTCACATTCGCATTTGGTTGACAGAGTGGGTGTTGGAGTATTGCCAGCGGTCGTGCTTGCTGTGCCGGAAATTTGACTTGTAACCAAACTGAATTTGCTCAAATGCTCCAGCACAACTCTTTCAATCTAACTGACCATAGTTAAGCACAGTTTGGCCTAGTTTGGCGATTTGTAGTTGACGTTTTGTATAGAAAGTGTGCGAGGCGAGTTTTTGAACGCGCCCTAAAAAATCAAATTTCCTCATGTCACTTTATGTGCATAACTCAGATGCGATTTCATTCAATAATGCAATTGCAATTGCAAAGCAATGCAAACAAACCGATTACAATTCCGAATACGATTGCTATTTTGATTGGTTCGGCAAATCCTCATACCCATGCCCATTCCTAAGCACAAGCCCCATGCTGGTGCCATGAATTATAAATGCCTTCTGGCGGCATCACTCCCATTTACACTCTAATTGCAGTTAATCAACATCACCGCTGCGATAGTGGAATCGGCATACGTAATTGGATTCGCAATCGTATGGGGGAATGCAGGCGAGGTATTTCTAATTTGACGCGTTTAAGTGATAACAGAGTGCAGTTGGAACTGGAGTAGCAGCTGGAGCTGGAGTTGCAGCTGGAGCAACAGAGCTCTATTGACTATGCATCCATATGCCCACACGTTGATATTAGCATATTTAGTGTCCCACATTGACTGCGATCCGACCAATTTGATGGCATCCGTAACCAGAGATGAACGCTGGCTGGATTTTATCGGCACGGTACACCATGCAAGTCATTTGGGCATTAGGGTTAGGGTATCGGGTCAACGTTTTTGAAATAGTGCATATATATATAGATGCAGAATTTCACAGATTCCACTCTAACCAAGCCTCTGAGATATTATCGATTTAATTGATTTTCGCATTACAAAACCTTCACCGAAACAAAGAAAAGAAGTGGCCATGCCAACGTGAGTATTGTGTCGAATGAGGAGGATATCAATAAAAGTATCCCTATTTTAATCAACCTTTCATCCTTAAAAACCGCAGAATTATAGTTAATGGTAAGGATGAGCAAAATAATTTTTTTATCACTCGTATAACTACTAGGACAGTATGTTTCTATATATCATCAGTATTGTAACTAAAATTATGCCTTGCAAGAACCCTTTCGTCTTCCGTGTTTAAACTGTAATACTCTTTTTAGCTTTAACTCCATTAAAAACTCCCTTGACGACGATGTGTAATTGGTTCAACGACCTTTAAATGAAAATTTCCACTAAATTGTGTTTCTTCACTTGTCTAAAATTTGATTTATGTAACATAATAAAACGGCAATTACTTAGTTAAAACTGTAACAATTTCCATGTACTAAGTTTATCCCATATTCTTATGAATACGTTAAATGATGATAGATATGTTTTGTATACATCTATGTATGTAAATTTATTCATTGGTCGAATTTATTCCAGAAAAAAACCATTGAGCGCATGAGCGGTTTGTAAATTTGAATTTCGATAGACATTTATGCCTGATATCGATAATATACTCTTTTGACCATCTGGCAGCCCGAATATTTTCCGTTGACTCCATACGTACATACACATTCGTGAGAAATAAAGACGGCATTTTAAAGGATATTGTAGCTAGCGCACCTTACGGACATTACATTTGAAGAAGTAATTTTGGAATACTGAAGAGGAATTTCAAGACGCCAAGCTTTGAATTTACGAATTTAGCTGTTGAATATGAGCATGAGGTAGATTATTGATGTGAGCTGGCGAAAATAATGTCGTGCTTCTCATCTTCGAAAGCAACAGCAGGCTCAACTACAGAACGCATAGCTTTGACCTGTAGCTGCCAGATGATTCATTTTGGAACCCACTCAGGTCCACATATAGCTTGAGCCCTTATCCTAATAAGCTTGGATCTGCGCTATGAATACTCAACCGCCGGTATTTCCTTGCCCCTGACTCTGATGGTCAATCCATATACTAAGCAATTATTATTCTACAGTTCGAGTATCAAAATCGGATACTTCGGATTCAAAGTCGACCTTTCTGGCATCCTCCTTCTTCTCGGCAGCGCTCCGCAGCCAGCAGCTGGAGCTGAAGCGACAGCAACAGCAGCAAACTTGCTGGGATCCTTGACGTACCCCTTGATGGTAGTAGCCTCCTTCTACTCCATCTCGGTGGTGGAGTGGTGATGCACAGCTACATTAAAGTTCCCCTTCTCAATGATAAATACTGCAACTGATATTTTATACCAAACGGATTGCTTTTTATGCTGGTAAGAAACACAAAATGCTGCTGGCTGACATAAAAATAGCTGTAAAAAATATTATAAAAAGGTATTAAAATAGGAGAACCTTAAAGAATGCTGAATAACTTACACCGTGATAAATAAACTCGGGTTTGGCAAATCAACCAATCGACGTAGTAACCCATCTCAGTAACGGCTATCAATCAAGAGATGGGAATACTTCAACTCGTTATACGTGCTGCAGTGAGTCCACCATTGCAGCAGTGTATGCGTAAAGTGGGTGCGCCTGCAGCACCGACCTGTGCCAGCACTTCTCCATCAAGATTGTCGTCGCGACGAAGGGCGTCCATAACTTCGGCGGAGCTATGGCCTTAGTTACCTGCTCCAGGACTGCGCTGACGAACCTATCGGTCTTCTTCTCCTCGTCCTCGTCGTTTTCAATGAAGGGAAGGACGATGTCGGTACTGACCTCGAAGACATCTATTCCTCCTCGGAAGCATATGCCATCCTTTTTATGGATGCATTCTGGACTACACCTAAACTTGAAAATTGCTTTGTCAATCCTCTTTTCGGCAACATGAAAGGATTCCGGTGCATCCTAAGTAGCACATGCCATGAGACGCAGCGTAGGTGGATCGCTCCTTGAGCTGGTGTTGGTGGTATTGGGCAGCCATTGCTGCTCCGGCCGTGCCCGTTGATCACTATCGCTATCCTGCTTGATGAGCTGCTGTTTGGAGCGGCGCATACTCATGGATTGGGTGACTTCGATTTGGATTCACCTTGATCTTGCTCTTTCTCGCTGTTTATCGGACGCTTGCCCTTCACCTGGTTGTTGGGCTTCGGACATGGAGAAATCCGGAATCGTTTCACTTTCGCGCCGATTGCCCTCAACGCTGGGGTTGCCCACAGACAAACAGACGGCAGCCTGATTGTCCAAATCCTGTTGGTACTTGGCGCCCAAATACTCGGGCTTGATGTCCAAGGTCTCAGGAGAGAAGATGGAGCCAGAGTTGTACACCTGGCTAGCCAGCATACCATAAGAGAAGGGCGAGTAAAGTGGCGCCAAAAGCGCCCTAGGTGAAGACAAAGCAGATATTGATCTTGATGTACAGCAAAAGCTTCTCCGGATTCTGCTCCACATGACCAAACAGCCAGGCCAGCATTTGGGATATTCATCAAACAATTTCTGAGCAAATAAATCACATTTAAATCCTATGTCTTATTAATAAAATGCGTTTACTTACCACGACTTTGATGAATTTTAGAACAGAAGAATCGAAAATGTACCATTGCATGTGAGTTATTCCAAATCGTCACTCGAATTATTTTTAGATAAAATTACACAAACTATTAATGGAAGAATAAAATACTGAAAATATACCATTTTGTATTCAAAAATATACCAGAGCTTACTATTCTTCATTGTAATGCTGGCAACATGTTTATAGCAAACCATGTTAAAAATGTAAATGTTTAGCAATGTTATCTTTAGCAGCGCACTGTTAATGAATGAAATGGTGTATGCTACAATACACCACGAAATTATTTAAATATGCCATAATATCAAACTGAAGTTAAATTTACTAGTATATCCAAAACAAAGATTTATGTGTTTTAACTAAATTAGTCCAATCGATAGTTACGAAAATCGATAATTGCTCACCTGTCAAGCTTGTTGCAACAACATGTTCGATAATGTGACCATATCTTCAAAGTAAGAATAACCCGAAGGTGTTGAGAAAAATATGAACTAATTTTTGAATTGCGTAGCTATTTGGGCTGAATCTGAATTTGAACAGCTATAGGCTATAGTCTATCCCCCCTAACAAGGGGGGAGATTCTACTAGAAAACATGGTCATGTGGAATCTTTGCAACAATAACACAATTTTCAAATAAATTCATGCTACACAGCACTGAAACAACGAACATATCGATTTCTTAGATATTTTTTGTACCATGGAAATTATTTACGAAACTTTTCATTTTATTCGCTATCGATGGTAACGATAGTTACTTTGGCGCCACAAGCAATGACTTATAAATTATAAATATTTATTTCATATGTGTAATGATAAAAATAATATTTAATATTACATTTACATACTATAAGCAATCAAACATAAACATTTATTAGTTACAAAATCATTTACAGTCTACCATTGACTAAAACAACACGATTCTGAAATCCGAGACATTCGGATATCCAGACTTGCATGACTCACGCTTCATGCCAGAACATCAACCATTTGTTTAACTGTTTAACTGCCATGTTAGTCGCCATTAGTTTAACCCAATGCTGCTGGTCTGTCTTAGTCCTCCTGTAACGCCATGTTGGTGACACCGCCACCTGCAGAATTATTGCTGGAGCCTGATCCTGCGGGTGGGAACTCTGGCAAGGTTGTGTTACGCTGTTTAGCAGGTGCTGGCGGAACAGGTGGCAAATCGACCGATTTACTTGTGCCTAACAACATTTCAATTAGAAGCAGCCTAATTAATTAACTAAAACACTTACTAAAACAACAACCCATTTCTGCTAAGTGTCGGCCGGCCTCGGGCTTTGGAACTAGACAACTTGAAAGTATTTTTGGCACTAAATCAAAGAAATCAAATTGGTGACCAATTGGTGGCCTGGGTATCTACGTTCATAGCCAATGCTAACGTGCAAACGATTCACAGCTTATTGATAACAATTGTTGTTGTTTTTTTTTTTTTTTATTTGTTTCAAATGTAAAGTGGGTTATTTACGGCTACAGTTGGATCGACAATCACCTCCTTGGTTATGAGTTTTACAGACTACGTGAAAATCCATTTTGTCACTCCGTTATTAGCGGACCTAGAAAGTCGTTAGTGCCGAGGCGAGGCGTGTGAATTTACCAATTAAGATAAAGCTTCTTATCAATGCGTTGGCTGGCCATGCTTCAATTTTTATGACCGGCGTTGAAAATTCCATTATGAAAACATATCGAAAATTTAACAATTTCAACTATCGCATTAACAAATTTAAAATATTGACAATGATTGAATTTTCCGAGTGTCATTTGCTTGTATTTATACTGCTGTTATATAAAATGCTAATGTTTAATTTCCACTCATCTGAACTTTTGGCGCCACTTGCCTTTGAAATATCCGGACACTTTTCAACACCATAACCATTTGCCATAATATTTTATCCAATTGTTAACAGACATACTCGCATATTTTATCCGTTAGCATGGTGAAATGTTAGCAGACATTGAGGTATCCTTATCCGTATCCTTATCCGATGCTGTAGCGGAAATTACGCAAATAACAAATGCGCCGCTCTATTGTGTTTTTCCTGGTGTTTGTGTAATTTTGCGCACTCTGTTGAGATAGAGATAAACGGTTTTAACTGTTATCGATAAATAAATGCACTGGCAGCGGCAGTAAGGTATTTGAAATTGTAAACTATTAAGAATGCTATAGTCTATGGTAGCCAGATCCAAATGAAATTGTCTTTGAATTTTGCCAAACCCCCTGCAAATCGATAAAAACCGAAATCTCCCACAATTTTCGACACATTTAGTTGAAATACCATTTGACATATCTATAAGCAGATTCTCTACGGATCTTAGGAATGTATGAAACCATCCAAAAAAAATATGAAATAAACGCTGAGTATAGTTGATATTTGGATTGCAGCTGTCTTACTTGTTTCACCATATACATTTATATGAAAAGATAGTTTAAATCGAACCTCTATATCTCAGATCTATGCTATAAAATGCTATCTCAATATACAGCAGCGTCCACAATTCAAAACAAAAATAGAGTAGAGCTGAGCTCTTGTTTTATTTAATAGTAAGCATATTTAAGTTCACCAAAAGCCACTGGAACAAGAACAATAATAACAATGACAATCACAACAACATTAACAACAAAGATCGGCGAAATTATACAAGGTGCTGTATTCTTACAATTGCTTTAGTTTTTCATTTTGGGACACCTTGTATAGTCGCTTGTGTTTTCAGTTTTGTTTACAAAAATCTTCGGCAAGAGAGCGGCGAAGCTTCAAACAGCTGTTACTGCCCCAAAGAGCAGAGCATCTCTGAAAGAGAAAGAGAGAGAGAGAGAGCAAACGAGCTTAAAGCGTAAATTATAAAAATACCACACATACTATATCAAGTATTTCTCTGTTGTGGATGTTGAATTAAATTTAATTCACAAATACTATATTAAGTATTTCTCAGTTGTGGATGTTGAATTAAATTTAAATCACAAATTTTAGTGCCTTTGTCAAGCGAGGTAGCACACGCGCCTCCTGCTCGTAGATTCGTAATTGTTTGCAGCCGCAGAGACGTTGATAAACAAAACAAAGCGAAAATTGAACAACCGCAACTGAAACTAAAAGAAAACAAGTGCAGCGATTACCGTTACAAAATTTGACACTTGCCAAGCAAAACAGAATTTAAAGGGGAAACCAAATTGGAAGCATTTTATGTTTATGCTATGATTGATCCGGCATAAAAAAAGAGTGAAATATGTCATAAATACATATATTTATTACTAAAAAAATACAAATCGAAATCGAAAGAAAACAACTTGTGCTTGTGACGATTTTGTGTGACATTTGTTCCTGTTGTTGTACTTGGGATATTCTAGAACTAGAACTGGGTTGGTAAGTTGCTGCTAATATGATTAACATTTGGGTTCCTTTTTTGTGCATTTGCTATGGCTACCCACAGCTGTTCAAATATTGCTACAGTGAAATATAAATGTTTTAAGCAATTTGTGTTCATTTTGTGTGAGATTTTGTTTTTGTGGCAAAGTGACGTCAACCTGTGGCGTTGATGGCGACTAACGCTTACATGCAGCTGTCATAGTGGAAATCTTATCTATTTAGTTGGCAAAGTGCTTTGAATTGCATACACCACCTGTAATTGTAATTACATCTAATCCGTCTCAACATTTACAAGCTTGTATGTATATCAATTTGTATATATTTGTAACGCAATACAAAGATAAACCCATATAACTTACAACTCATCGCCGCCCCTCCACCAACAATTTGTGTATATTTTGTGAGCTTCAAGTTTTTCAGTTTCATTTGTTGACGTTCTTGGCGGTTTTTGAGGTTAACAACATTGAGGCGGCATTGTTGAGCTTGAGCTACAACAACAGTAACAGTAACAGCAACAGCAACAAACAAAGACTTGTATTTGCCATAAATAAGTGTATCTTAGCCAAAACAGCAACAACGAAAACAAAAACACAAACAATTAATAGCTACTGTTTTGTCACTTGCTGCTGAGCTGACTGTGACTTTTATGCCTAAAATATTTGCTTAAGCTGTTCGGTTTCTGTTCTATTAGCCGTTCGCATTAACAAATCTCACAAAACATCGAGGGTGGGCCAATAAGTAGTTTGCAGACAAGTTTTATAATCAGAAACATTATTTAAGGAATATTCATTTGAGATTGTGCTCTTTAAGTTGTAGGTGATTTATTGACTCTATATTGATTTTTTTTTTTATTAGTGAACCCAGTTGAATGGATTTTGTATAAGAACTAGCATCATGAGCCAGTATCAATAGACACTAAATTATAGTAAAAGTTGTTGAGTTTAAGCCCTAGTTGAGCAGGCTTAAAACGGAATTTATATTAAATGGATAAACAAATTTTCAAATCCTCTTGCAAAAGTATGATTTAGTTGGCGGGAGGATTAGACTGACTAGCATCTTCCATTTAACATAATTTGAACATTTTGGAATATTTATATTTGCTTGATAGTCTGGTCACACTGGAATCATTTAGAATTCTTATTTTGAAAACGATTTTGCATTTGACCACTTGGTACAGTGAAAGAAAGCTCTCAAGGGAAAAACGTGATCAGTCCTAAAAAGTGTTGAAAGAAAACGATATCTCAATTAAGGATTTTCCAAGCCATTCCATATATGAAACAGCTACTATCCCAATACCTTATTTTAAAAATTTTTTGTAAGTCTTATCTCTTGCTTAAGTTAATAGAGCTAGTTGCTCATCAAAATATAAATCCAATTCATGTCACATACAAATATAGAACGAAATATTAAAGACATCGAGTTTGAAATTTGTTAATTTATTTATTGTTCCAAAAATTAGTGAGAATTTATATTCGACCGGCAACTTATAAATCCTCCCTCGTAGTTGTGCAAGTATGTGTGCACAAATCGCTTGACACAATCGGCGAAGCACGCGCTTTTATCTAAGAACGAGACAAAAATTGATGCTCTCTCTAATGATAACTGCCATGTAATTTGTTCTGCTTAGGCCTTAACCTGTCCCATAATATACGACCCTCGGAACGACTGCGATCCATGTATTGCTTTTGTCGCATGTTAATTAGTTTTGGTGTACTTTGCTTATAGTACTTATTATATATGTATAAGTATGCATTAATTAAACGGCAGCGGGCACAGTTTGATAAGGACAATATTAGCCTCATCGATTTGTAGCCAAAACGGAGGAGGGGCTTGGGGCTGGCCAGGCCGCAACAGCATATGGAAGCAATCACGTTCATCAAAGCTGTCCCGGTTGTTGTTTATCTTTCCATCGAAACCCCAAAACACCCCACAATTCCACTTCCACTTCCACTCCCACTCCAAATCCACAAAGATACACAAAAAACTGCCTGCCACTGCCACCAAGGTCCAGGTCCGTCAAACTTTCCACTAGGAATTACGGAGAGACAGCTGCCAATGTCGAAAACAGTACTTTGATGGACATACACATATGTGTGAACTAGTGTATCCAACATATATAGAAATTATAGACAGTTTGGCAAACGGCAAACGTAAATATATAAAAGAATATGCTAAAAATATAAATAATGCTAATGCTATAAATTTTGCTATGCTCCCTCCGATCCTGTTGCACGCTTTAAACAGCAAATTAAGCAACCGAGAGAGGGGTTGAGGTTGACAAATGTATTCTGAGGACAGGCCCAAAAATAATCATAGGCGGAGCTAAAACTTGGCAGGAAAAGCATCCGCATCAAGAGGATTCGTGGAGGTGGAGTCGGGGTCGTGTGTGGCTGGGGGCTCAGCAAGGTGGAACTAAATATCTCGTGCCGTGCCGCACGTGTTCATCTAAGGCTGAGGCTGATGCTGCTATGATGAAATCCATACGAAAATGTACATACGGTTGTTTAGTCGTGTAGATACACTTGAAGAAAATAGTATGTAATAATAACAATAAATTATAGGTTTATTTTTATATTTCTGTATTGAATTTGGAATAAGAAATAGTACCAGTTTGTAGTTCCGAAATTTTTAAAAAAATATTCTAGAAATTTGTTGTCGTCAAGAAATGCTTGTAGCACATCCCTGTATGGGAGTATGTGTATCTATGAGTATGTGTATATGTGTATATATTTCTGATATTCAGTTAAGAAACCATTGAAAGGCTTTAAATTGAAATCGCAATCTGAAAACTATTAAGATAACCTTTCGAATAACACAACCAGGCAGCATTTGAATATGCTGCCAAATATTCGATGTGTACATTGTTCATACAAAAACTTGGGATCTATAGGAGATCTTCGAAACATTCATATGTGAATACAAAATGTATGTATGTGTAATATAAACATAGACTATACCGTATGCGTTTGAATTAACGAGCCATTAGCGGCTTTGCCTCCACATTCCAAAAGAAATCTTCTACACTTTTTTTCACTACCTTCAATGTTTTGTGTTTATTGCCACGCAAAAAAAAAAATAAAAATATTTTATTTAGTTTTTTTTTTTCTTTGTTTTTGAATTTGTTTTCCGCTTGCTTCCGCTTTTCTCTCGCCCTCGCTGTTTCTCCCATTTGTTTTTTGCACTTCCCATTCATCCACATGGTACAGCTTTAGCTTTAGCTGTACAGGAGATTATATACCATTCACAGACAACCGATAAAAACCATATTAGATGTTTGGTGCTTAGACTGAAAGCGTCGGTTCTATAACAGCTAGGTATGAGATTTTAATCAATTGGTATAAGGCCGAGGCTCCTAAAAGATGTAGCTCTGCAACTTTAAAGATATCTGATTTCTATATTGACTTACCTTGTTATGTTGATCAAGAAATCGTTTGGAACAACTTCCTGCGCAATGCAAAATGACTGTCAACATGAATGTACCATTTTGCGAAGGGCATCAAAACAAAAACAAGAAATCAAATAATGACAGCATTATTTTCTAAAATATTTTCTGTTTATTTGGTTTTGTCTCTGTTAAAAAAATAGAAAATTAAGAAAAGAAAAGCTGGCAAATGTTTTCATTTACATACAACCACAAACAACACCAGCACATATTTACATATATTTGTACCCACATACATTTTTATTGACCTTTTATTTGTGTGTGCTGCTGTTGTTGTTGTTGTTTTTGTTCAGCAATGACATTTCCTATTTGTGTTCTCTAATATGATCCACACTTGAACAACAATTGTCTTTTGCGAGACCATTTGCTTCGCGCCCCACCTGCAGTTGCACCATACGCACGCACACGTGGAATACCATTAATTGGATTAAAAACAGTTTTTCTTCAGCTTTTCCGTTCACTATTGCTGTACTTTCGATTCTTCTGCATTTTGCTTTCTTCTTGGCCCAATAGTCATAGGCCTAGGCGGTGCGAAATGGAGAGGAGAATTGGTATCAAAGTCAATGCTGCTCAACTTGTTGCGTATGTTTTGTTGGCACACCATTTGCCCTCCCCCTTCAGCCACTCTGTTGATGTTGGAACGTGGGGGAATTTCGAAAAAACATAGCTGTGTAGTTGTACTACTATATCCGTATTACATTCAGATCCATATATACATATATACATATTTAAGTTACTTTGTGCACATTCGCACATATATATATTTATTTTGTTGCAGTTTGTCATTCTGTGCGCGCCGATGCAAAAAATTTCCATCGTTCGCTTTCGTTTACTGTTAAACTTTACGCGCGCCATTTAAATATTTGATTTGCAGATTATCGAATTTCGATTGTGGCATTATTTATTGATTTCCTTTGTGTATCTGTATATAACTGTTGATTGGTACATGTCAACTTAACAAAACTACACTGCTTATACGCTGCTCGTCATCAGGATAGGGACAAGAAAAGTGTGGCTAAAATCTCTGTTCGGTTCTACTTTTAAAGTGGTCAGATAGAAAGACCATGACTGGTCTTGAAACAGGCTGTAGAGTCTGGCAATCTCCAATTTTTGTAATTTTTGCTATCTTTGCTTTTGTTAAATACAATGAAATGCTGAAGAAATCTGGAAGTTGGATGGACTTCTAATACATTTCAAGAGAGGTACCGGTACCCGAAGCTTACATACCCTGGCAGATATTTGTACTTAAATAAGAAAGGATAGCTTTGTGGGTTAGATCCTGATTAAATTTAATCAGCGGACATTCATTTTCTGCACTCCCCTACTTGTACATACAAACCTGATAACTGTTTTGCTTTTGATTTGGAGGTTGGAAAGAGATAGCATTCTACTGATTGGTTTGTGAACCTTCAGGATCACTCCCTACCTCTCACACCCACAGCGTAATTGCGAGCTGCGATACTATTTGTATATGGCATTGGCATCTTATATGGGAAGTATACGATATAGTTGTCCTATCTGGATCAAATTTGGTCAGCAGAAGTGCGGGCTTTTAAAACCGACACGACCAAATTTCGAATCGGGTAAAAAAGAAAAAGTTTTCTGCTAACAACTTTCTTTGTAAATCGTTCAGTTATATGGAAGGTATATGATATAGGTGACCGATTATAACGATTTTTACATATGAGCAGCTTGAAATAGAAATAGGCATATGGGGAAAATATCAGAGAGAGTCTAGTTTACTTGCACACAGACAGACGGACAGGCAGACGCACATGGCTTTATCGACTCGGCTTGTCATGCTGATCAAGACTACATATACTTTATGGGGTCGGAGGTGCTGCCTTCTATGCATTGCAAACATCGTGACAAAATTATAATACCCTCTGTAAGGGTAGAGCAAACGACTTTTCTCGACTCACTCATGACCTTGAGCCTGGGAAACATTTTATCTTAAATTTTGAATTTTGGTGGTTAAATATTTAGTTGATATTAGCCAAAATTTACGGATATTGTCAAATGATGTGGATTGTCTCCACAATAACGTAAAATATCGTATGCATAGACAGCACATTCGCAAATTTATTTATGTGTGTTTTTATTGGCCGATCTTTGCCTTGTTCGTTTAACTTGTAGTCCCAAATAAGCCAAAGGTAAATCATGAAATACCATAATATATATGTATGAGTGAATATATATATATGGTCCATTGGGAACAAAATAATAAAACATCAAAATATATGGAATAGAATTCATTATGGTAAGCCAAAAATGTGTGGCTTATAATAATAACCGGACACACCTCTCACTCTCAACTTTCAAGTTTTGATCAACATATTTTAATTGATAAAACACGCTGCGCTCAATATTTTTCGCAGCCCAACAGATGTTGATGCTGCTGCTTGCACGTAAAACTCAATTTTTATATTTGAAATGTAAACAAACATCTGGTGAGCCAGCCAAAGCCAAAGAGTCAGGCAGGGGCAGGCCGACATTCCGAGTCGGCAATTTTATTTACACAATTAATTTGTTCGATTTGAGGCAAAATCTGGCAAAAATCTCGTCACAAATACAGAAGGCGTAGAACTAGGCTCGAATCACAATCACATATAAATATGAAGAAAATAATTTATATGTACTTATATATAATACAGCAACAGCGAGACAGATTTGCGTGCGACAGGTGTTAATTGGATGACAATTTCAAAAACACGCAGCCCGCTCATGTGCCAAGGCCTGAAGTGACCAAGTTTTAAACAAATATGCATTA
This sequence comes from Hirtodrosophila duncani, assembly GCA_037043425.1. NCBI lineage: Eukaryota > Metazoa > Arthropoda > Insecta > Diptera > Drosophilidae > Hirtodrosophila > Hirtodrosophila duncani. The sequence continues at coordinate 208,927 of JBAMBM010000569.1, forward strand.
TACAATACCTATGCATCTTGCTGTGCTTCAAAATAAACAATATACATACATTTATGCACGAAAACATGTTAATAGAATTGATCAATTACATTATTTACAGACACCGCCAACTGTAACAACAACGTTGACATTATGGGGCGTTGGGGACGACAGAGTCCAGTGTTAGAGCCCCCAGATCCACAACCACCGCCCATACCCCCGCGTACTTTCATGCGGCAGTCGAGCATTACAAAAATTGGCAATATGCTGAATACAGCCATAAATATAAATGGTGCCAAAAAGCCTCAAAGTAAGTAAATGGTACATCATTTTAAGCAACTATGATAATTTCCACATTTGGCGCCAACTCTGCAGTCGATATGTTTTCGTTATCGAGTAGTCGCTTGTCGCCATTTCAAAGTATTTAGCCACATTAAAACAAATTTGAATTTATATGCCCTGACGTTTTTAGTTCTTAAATTCTCATTTTTAATCTCAGCCAAGTCAAAAAGTTCACAAAAAGTAGCTGGGTTTATACATATAAGGTTGGTTAAATTTAAGTAGTTTAGAAGAAAGACTCTTCGTCTGCTAATATTTTGTATATAACATTTAAATAAATTATGTTTAATGTAAAATTGTGGTATGTGAGTGAGTGAGCCAAACATTGAGTTCGAGTGAGAGTGTCACCACCAGCAAATGTAATCATGAGAAAACCGCAATAAGTAACAAAAATACCAAAAACCACTATACTGGAAACTAGTATTTTAAAACATTGTTTATTATGTGATGATGTAAAAAGGTTTATGCTAGCATTTCATTGCTTTTTCATTTCAATTCACAAAATTACAAACTTAATTTTTGTTTTTTATTAAACAAAACTATTTGAATTCACTGATGAAAGTTTTTACCAACACTCATTTAGGTATATCGATAACATGTATCGATACTATCATCGATATTTTTGCAGCTCCTACCGCATCTATTGTAAAGTGCGAATTTGCAAATAAGTTTTTTACTTCCATTTTGCGTTGAAATTACCATAACAAATTAGTCATAATTTAAGTTAAAATTGTTAAAGGCGCTCTCGAATGTTATAGTTGCAATCAAATTGCGTAATTGAAGTAATGTACATAGTTTAAAAGTGCGTACATTCCTATTAGTTGTAGCCGCCGCCGTCGCCGTTTGCAAAAGCAACACACATTCACATTCATTTTTTTTGTGCGACGCAACGACGGCGACGACGACGCAGCAGTGCAGCAAAAGAGGCGGCAAAAGTGGAAGAAGAAGCATTGGCAGCGTTCAAATCTCGCGTTATTTGATTCTTCGTACTCTGATTCCGGATTTTTTAATTGTTTTCTAATCTTTGTGTACACCGAATGCAAAATGCATTTCAAGTGCGAGTCGCATTTAAATTCATTATTGATTTGATTGTGTGTGTGCGCCGTCGTCAGGGACGCCAAGCCGCCGCGTTTTTATAACAATGCATGAAGTCACGCGGATTTGACCATCCAGGTGTAAATTAGTTTGTGATTTTGCTTAGAAAAGGTATTTGCAATTGTGCTGTAAGAAAAGTGTTAAAACAAAGAACACATACATGTATGAGCATATTTACTCACATACACGTTTTGAAGGTTAGATCGCCACCCGTTGCGTTTGCAAAAAAAAAAACGAGAAAAAGTAACAGCAGACCGCAAAGAAAACGCGATAAAACAAAGCGCAAAGCAGAAACGCAAACGAAAAGCGCGAAGCGAGCGGTGTTTATTTTGTCATAGAATAAATATAAATAATATTAATCGCATTATGCGGCGCGTTATTATCGCTTTACAACATCTTGCTTATCATTTTCACTCTGATATCGAGATCGAGCAAAAGCAAACGTAAAACATGGCCCAACAACAACAAAAGTGTAAAGTTATTTCGCGATAGAGAGACCAAATTTTGCGTCTACAACCACCGGCTGCAGCTGCAGCACTCTCCGACACACACACACACACAAACATATAAACGTCGCCCGTTGTTCTGCTGCTGCTACCGCCGTCGTGGTGGAGTGCCATTGTTATGATGCCGTAGCCAGGCTCTGGCTTTGGCTAACCAAATTTTCCTACTTTGCAGTTTCTTCCCCACATGTCGGCGTCGTCGTCATATTTACGTGCTTAAGTTGTCTTGAAGGCAGCGACACAATAAACCAAAGTACAATAACAAAAAGCAACGCGGATAACGAAACAAAAAGAGAACCAGCAACACAAACAGCCGAGTGCGCAAGGAAATAAAGTTTAAAAAAAAGTGCTTTGGTTTACCACTTTCTTCTTCTTGTTTTCGTTTGTTCGTTTTGCTGTCATTGTTTCCTTTGCATGTGAGAATTCTTTGAACTCCTTCGGCAAAGGAAACCGCGCTTAAACACCTCCACATCATCCACAAACCACACAACAACAACAACAATAGGATTATCCCCCTCCCCATACATACACAGTCTCAAGTGTGTGTGTGTGCGAGAGAATAAGCGAGAGCGCCACTTCTGAAGCTTTTCTGTTGTTGTTGTTGCTGCTGCTGACTGGTTGTGTTGTTGTTACTCTACCTCTTCTCCTGCTCCTGCTCACTTTGCGCACGCCGTTCAACGCAAACTGTTCAACTGTCATGGCCGGTAAGTCATTTCGTTTCATCTTGTTCTTCGTTTTTAGCTCAGCGTGTTGTTGGCGGCTTGGGGTACATTTTGTTTAGTTATTTATTTTGGTGGGTGTGTGTTTGTATGTGTGATTGTTTTGTTGATGTGATTCTGGCATTAAATTTGCAACAGCAAATAAACAATTTGCACGCGAATAAAATCAAACTACACTCGTAGAAATTTCGCATACATTATCAAATATAAACAGTGTCAATGGGATCAAATATAACGTTTTTGGACTATGCTTCTATTAAATTGTTCGATCAGATCTAAATATATTTTTCTTTTACTTACCGCACCAGGCTTCTTTTTAAGGCTTTGGAATCTTATGTCAAGAATGTTAGTCCTTCAACAACATATACGGAGAATTCCTATATAGAAAATTCTCTTATTTTAAGCACAAATTAGTCTGAATTCAAGCACGATTCTGTTTGAATTTAGGACGGACCGTTTTTTTTAGTGCACGTTTGGTAGCGACCGCTCTAATTTTATAAACAACTTTGCCTATCAGCTAACACTGATCTTTGCACTTGAACGATGAGAATCAAAACAGCCGACGACATGATGGCCATAGAATTCCCCCCCCCCCATGCCCCACTTCCACCTACTAAGAAACTTACCTTCTGCCAAAGGCGATTTGTATTTTAGAATACTACTACTATACTACTATAATTAAATCATAAGCAATTGAATAAACAAAATCCAGGGTAGTAATGAGCACGGTCAATAGATAAAACCTGCATATCTGAACGAATCTACATGTATTGTAAATTAAGTTAAAGTCAAAGTTGCCGCCGCAGCAACGTGCTGAAAGCAATGTCTGTTAAGCGATGTCTCCCAATGGCGTGCTTCCATGTCCGCAATTTGTATACCCTTAACAACATAGAGTATTATGTGTTTGTGATAAAGTTAAAGAGTTATAGTCGGAAATATCGGAATATTATAACATAGCCTTATGATATGGACAAAATTTGATATGCTAATTTTGTAGTTTGCAATTTATTCTCATTTTTCGTATTTAGGAAGAGGAATCGAATCGGATATTGGAAAATAATGAGCTATCAAATCTAATTTTCATTTTATGATATGTAGGCATCGACTATATAAATAGCTGAAATCAGATTACACACGAGCAAAGATTGTTTTAAATTTTACAAATGTTCACATAGGTTACAGGATATGTTACAGTCTGTCGACTGCTTCGAACTCCTTGTGCACATGACGTATAACGTATGCAAAACTGTTTATCAAATGCTACACATGCTACTGCAGTATTTTTGATGTTGTTTGAAACTAACTAAGAATAGAATGTCGTGTTTCCTAAATGAAATACATATCTGCATGATACTGATACAAATACATATGTGGACACAAAGGCGGACATCGTTTTTAATGGAGAGCTCGTGTACAAGTAGACAAAACGGTTGTTGAGTTCAGGGCAAAGAGAGCCATATCTCGTAGATACATTAATATTATGGGATTTAAGTTTCACATTATTCATATTTAGAATCTTGAGGCTTGTCGTGAAATTTCCATAGTTCCCTATATGGTTATGTATATGTACATATATTCGTTTCAGATAGTTAACTGTGAAAACTGCTCTTGCCATTGTTAAACGATGAGACACGTTTCTAAAATAGTTCGTTTTGATAACTTTTCTCCTTAATTGCTCAGCCAGTGAGCCATATACAAAATGTACACACTCGCTGTTAACCCTCTAAAAGCAAATAGTGCCTTTATATCACTTTATATATGATCTGTTAGATTTGGCGACACTAACTAAATTGTTAGTAGAAATATATTCTTTGAGATTGTTTGCTACAGCGATTGGCAACAAATTTACAAGAAAATCTTTGTTGATGCTTAATTTTCTATTTTACTTTGTGAGTTCCTTCCACAGCTGCGTACTTTTTTATTATGACAATTAGAAAGCTCCGGGAGCCAAAAGAGTCACTGCCTGCCCATCGCTGGTTTGCTAGATGCCTGATAATTGCCTGGAACCCAGTAACACAACTGTCCTAAGAGTTCTTTCTCATTCATTTATTCATTAAAAAAAGTTTAATTTTGTTTCAACCATAAAGTTTCCTAAATCAAACGATTGTTTCAATATATTCAAGCTTGAATTTTAGAGGGATATGTGAGGAGAGCTGTGAGGTACCATGTCTCGTCTAATAAATAAACGAAAGTTATAACTTAGTCCATTCTGTTTCCCATCTGAATTGCCTCAAATTTACTTTATAGCCTTGTTTACTCATTTAGGGTTAAGCACTGCGACAGCTTGATTATCAAAATCGCTTCCTAATTGACTTGGGGGTGCCTTTCCATAAATATATAGGTATATATAAGTATATATATATATATTTGTTTTTCCATTTTTCACATAAATATGCATCTGTATTTTGCTTTCACAATGCAGTCAAAAGTTAAGCCCCAATAGTGTGCCATTCCATTATGTCGTTGATTTGTCTTGTTCTAGCGTTTAAGCTCTACTTTAGTGTTGGTTGCCTGAGGAGGCGGAAGGCATGGCAATAGGGAGGGTAGTCGTAGTCGTAGTAGTACGAGATTGGCAGCAGCAGAGCGACATCGCGTGGTTGTGTAAAATAATTGTGTCAATATTTGATTTTAATTATTCTTCCAATTGTTGTGGGAGCTCATGAATAACTACTTATCTCAGTTTAGTTTGCTGTTTTTAACAATGTCTTTTCAAATTTTAGAAATTGCCAATAGATATTCTTGATGATGTTAAACCAAAGAAGAAGACTACGTGCAATTATTAAATTTGGAGTTTAGTTTCTTAGCTTAGTTTATTTTCTTTATGATATATGCATCACCATTGTCTCTAAATGGACTTTGAGTTGTTTCCTTGACCCGGAAAACGGTCGAAACTTATGCACGAGATATATATGTATTGTACATATATATTTGTTTCCACTTTTGGGGGCATGTTGGTTTCTTGTGTTTGTTGTTGCCAGTGGGGTTCTCATAAATGTGTGCGTTCTATGCGTAGGTTTCATATTTACGTTTCTTTTGTCCATTTTGTATTTGTTCTCCCATCCCATTCAATTGCACTTTCGTTTTCATTCTATGCAAAAGTTCAATAACTGCAAAACTGTAAATAGCTATATAGTATATGGTGAGGGTGTCGCTGGGGCGACATCAGCATTTGCTGTTGCAAAAGTTTCTCTCACATGTTCTGGCCTATAAATAGACGCAACAAAAGAAATACGGCCAAAGACCAGAGTTATGACTATAGCCAACTGACTTGACTGACTGATCCGATTAGGGCTACAAGAACAAAGCTTATAAATGAACTACAAAAACACAGTTGCCTTCTCTTTTAGTATGCCCGGGCATGGTACAGATATATATATATATATACTTATGTCAATCAATTGATGACGTTGCCCAATGGCAGCCAACAGCCAAATAATGAGGTCAGAATATAAAGGCAGGCAATCCAACAGACCCACAGTTCTGACGATGATGAGCGCAGGGCATGCAAAAATGTTTAGAAATTATCAAAAGTTTGGCAAGCCATCGACACAGAATAAAACTTTACGAAATGACTAATGTATAAGGGGTGAACACAGAGGAACATGGGTAATGGCGATGACCGTTGTATATAAATTTAACGTTTTTGTATATATTAAAATTCATCGACATCTCGAATCCAAACATCTGATAAAATAATCATCTACTCAAAAAAGTCAAGTATATATTATCTATCTATCTGGAGCTCGCTCCTCCATCTACACGTATTCAACTGTCATAAAAGTATTCTTACGTTTTCCTATGTTCCCAGCTAATTTTTTACCTTAACGTTGACCCAGTTGCAGTTGAAATTTTACAAAGCCGCTTGCTGTGACGACGACATTCCATTCGCTTTGTTATATGTAATATTATTAAGTGTTAACGACATTATAAAATAAATATATACTGGATCATCATGACGGAGGGTATTCGATATAACTATATCAGTCCGTTTGTTTAATTCCCAAGATCTCAAAATTCTTAAGAGCTACCGAGCTGAAATTTTTACCAGATGCTTCTTTTGTCTGCACGTTTGCTAAGTTCAAGGCTTTTTAAGATCGGACAACTATATCATATAGCTTCCATATAACCGATTGTTCCAGAATGAACACTTAATAGCATAACTTTTCTGGATTTCATCCAAGTCAAACCAAATTCGGTTTAGAGTCAATTGAGAAGACCCCACGTCTACTGAAATGATCTGGTCGAGGCCACGCAACTATATCATATAGCTCTCATATAACCAATTGTTCTGAAATGAACACTTAGGAGCATAACTTTTCTGTTTTTCATGCAAATCAAACCAAATTCGTCTTCTATCCCTTGTATCCATTGTAGCCGCACGCCCGTCGACCAGATTTGTTCTAGTTCGGTTATATACTTACAATGTGAATCGTATATAAGCTCTCGTTTTTTTTTTTTTTTTATACAAGCAATTAATATCGGAATCGGAATTGCGAACATATGGGCATGTATAAAGAAGTTCCACTGTAGAAAAGCCGAAATACATTTCCGAAAAGAAAGCATTTGAGGGGCGGACGACGAACCACCACAGCCAAGTCCAACGTCATCGTTTACACAACAGCGTAGACATCGCGCCGCAATCGCAGAAAGTGGCTGGCAAACAGAGCCAGAACCAACCAACATGTATTTGGCTTAAAGCTTAAAAACTTGAAAAGAAAAGGAAGGCTACCAATGGCGTCATTAGCAAATATTTGAGCTAGTTACATGGCTAGCAGTAAGGCAGGGCAACTAGCCAGCCAGCTAGGACAACCACAACGATGTTCTCAAACGCTGCTGTTGTGCTCGAACTCGGCTGGTGAGGTATTGATTATGTGTCTGTCGCAGGATAAGAGCAAAATTAAATGTAACAAGTGCATATCCACATTTGGGTTGCTGCGCACCAAGGTGCATTGAATGTGACATTTGACTATATTGAAGGGGGAAGGGAATGAACAGAAGATACGAAGGGAGAAGGATGCAATGGAAGTACTTCCATATGCTTGCAAGTACATACATATTATGCTCACCATTTGTTTCCCCTTCTCTCTGCAGGTAATGGGGAGGCGTCCTGGTGCTTCTCACAAATCAAAGGCGCCCTAGACGATGATGTCACAGATGCGGATATCATTTCCTGCGTTGAGTTTAATCATGATGGCGAGCTGCTGGCCACGGGCGACAAAGGCGGTCGCGTCGTCATCTTTCAGGTAAGTCTCCCAAAACACAGATCCGATCGAAAATGCACAAACCGTGTAATTGCAATCCGTTTCTTTTGCAGCGTGATCCCGCCTCGAAAATTGCCAATCCGCGGCGAGGTGAATACAATGTCTATTCGACATTCCAATCCCATGAGCCCGAATTTGATTATCTCAAGTCGCTGGAGATCGAGGAGAAAATCAACAAAATTCGGTGGCTGCGACAAAAGAATCCCGTACACTTTCTGCTCTCCACCAACGATAAGACAGTGAAATTGTGGAAGGTCAGCGAGCGCGATAAGTCGTTCGAGGGATACAATACAAAAGAGGAGAACGGTCTGATTAGGGATCCACAAAATGTAACCGCCTTACGAGTTCCTTCTGTGAAGCAAATACCGCTGATGGTGGAGGCCTCGCCGCGTCGCACCTTTGCCAATGCACACACCTATCACATCAATTCAATTAGCGTTAATTCTGACCAAGAGACTTTCCTATCAGCCGACGATTTACGCATCAATCTCTGGCACCTAGAGGTGGTCAATCAGAGCTACAACATTGTTGACATTAAGCCAACCAACATGGAGGAGCTAACGGAGGTCATTACGGCCGCGGAATTCCATCCGACCGAATGCAATGTGTTTGTCTACTCCAGCTCCAAGGGCACAATACGATTATGTGATATGCGATCGGCGGCGTTATGCGATCGGCACAGCAAGCAGTTCGAGGAGCCAGAGAATCCAACGAATCGCAGCTTCTTCAGCGAGATCATTAGCTCCATAAGTGATGTTAAGCTGAGCAACTCGGGTCGCTACATGATCTCCAGGGATTATCTAAGCATCAAGGTCTGGGATTTGCACATGGAAACCAAACCCATTGAAACCTATCCGGTGAGAGAAATAATTGTTTGATGTGCACTTAACACCCAACGATTCTAATCTAATCTTTTTTCGTCTTCCCTCTGCCGCCTCCCATTCAGGTGCACGAGTATCTGCGCGCCAAGCTCTGCTCGCTGTACGAGAACGACTGCATCTTTGACAAGTTTGAGTGCTGTTGGAACGGCAAGGATAGCTCAATAATGACCGGAAGTTACAATAACTTTTTCCGTGTCTTTGATCGCAACTCGAAAAAGGATGTCACACTCGAAGCGTCCAGGGACATAATCAAGCCCAAGACGGTGCTTAAGCCACGAAAGGTGTGCACTGGCGGCAAACGGAAGAAGGATGAGATCAGCGTTGATTGTCTCGACTTCAACAAGAAAATCCTGCACACCGCTTGGCATCCGGAAGAGAACATCATTGCTGTCGCCGCTACCAATAATCTGTTCATATTTCAAGATAAATTTTAGCCAACACTAAATGATGGCATCAGCAGCAACAGCAGCATCATTATACACAACACACGCTCACGCCTCAGCCTCAACCTCAATCTAAGCCTTGGCAACACTCGCCCCCCCATTTTAATGTTAATTCAATTGATTTGTTTCCAGAGCGCTGTCAAATTTTAATTCTAATTGAAGAATTGTTTGCTTAATTATGTTTACCTCTCAGTCGTCTCTCACACACATACATATACATATAATACACATATAAAAATGCCATAGTTAAAGCTTTGTAACATTCTCCTTAGTGTACGTACATAAATGAAAAAGAAACAACAATTTTATACATAACATAACACATTTATAAAGAGCGAAGCGAAAAGTTTAATTCTTTTAGCGCAATGTCAAAATACCCGTTATCAATTCGACACATCTACGTAATTATGCATTACAATTAATTATTATACACACACATACTTAATTATACACCCAGCGCGCCCAAGTATTTTGTAATAAAACGAAATTATTTTATATTTATAAAAAAAAACATAAAACAGAAAAACCACAGAAGAAAACATATTGTAATATTCATCAGAATACGTTGGCTTTCGTTCGCTTGTTATGTTTAAAATTTGAAGAAAAAAAATGAAAGTAAAAGAGGTAAAAGAACAAAACTAAACAGCCAAAAACGCAATCGAAACGAACAACAAACCCTCCCTTGTTTTTATGCCCGGTACTCGTAAAGACAGAACGAATCCTTTCCGACCCCATAAAGTAGAAATATTCTTGATTAACACCAACAGCCAAATCGATCTAGCCTTGTCCGTCCTTCTGTATCTCAGAGATCCCAGAGACTATAAGAGCTAGAGTCAGCTTGACCAGCAGGTCAAGTTTGATACACACATTTAGTTAAAACTCGTATTTGTGTATAAACATGAATGATCTAGCGATGCGTCAACTTTCACTACGATCGGATGATAATTGTAGACAAAATCCTCCCACCCCAAACAAATATCTTATGGTTGGTATTTCGAATATAGAGGCGTAGTTGCACCACCAGTGCAAATGTTTTTGCCTCCCTTCCACTTAGCCACTTGCTTGAATGACTAAAATTTAATTTAGTTTGATGATTGGTGTTGTGTTAAAAGGGGAAGCCACTGTCTACTTGAATGTATCTTTTTTGTTTGTATGTTACGATGTGAAATAAGATTCATATGAATAAACTGAGTACCGGGTATCTTATAGTCGGAATTTCGACTACAGAGCGTTTTTGCTTGTTTTTGTTTGTTTGGATGTTTTCTTCGTTTTCGACAAACACTTCATTCCATTCAATTAAAAGAAAACAAATCAGTTAAAAAATGTATAGAATTTTTAAATCTCATCAATGACAATGACCATTGCATCATCAAGTTCTCAGCAAACACTGCATTTTGTTGCAACGAAAAGAGAGAGAGAGAGGGAGAGTGTACACCCTGTATTGTTGCAGCAAGAAATTAGCCTTCTCAGTCATCATCTCTTAATGAGCGAGCAACAAGTGAAGCAAACATTATTGTCTCTCGGTAACTACCACCATTTTCCGGCCAATCTACTAGTAATGCATTTGACAGTGAAATTCAAAATTTGGATGTCCTAGGCTGCATAATCAGAAGATGGCAGAATACATACATGTATAAGCTCCATTACCAACGTTAAACCACAATTCGTCCGTCTCTCATCAGTCCTTTTGTAAATAGGTAGGATCAATCGCTACCACTGGACTTCAATTCGTTAACATTATTATAAATAAGGATTTCAATTGCATTTCATAATGGTCGGTGAAATTTGAAGAAATGAATGTGTGCGAAGAAAGGGAAAAATTCAACGTAGTAGCAGGCCACGCATTTTCTTGTATCCTTACAAAATATGTCCAAATGTAGCTATAAATTGGAGTGTTCACACTTTCACAGCCCAATTACATTTTTTTTAATGACAAACTCTTAAAAATGCCGCGCCAGCGTCTTCCTTTCTTCGCACGAAAACAAACAATTTATATAGTTCACCCGCTTTCATATTTCACAATTTATGTAGGGGCGACAAAAGACCGTCGAATTGTTATGCAGCGCATGTAATTTTCTATCTACAAATGGACAATCGCCACACCGCATACTGGTGGGGGGTAGTAACAATTTCAAAGCGCAAGCAAATGCTCATTTTAAACACTAATTCATTAAGAATCTATTTAACACACAACCACAAAATAAGCAAAAGTAGTAAGTGCATATGTTAATATGTGTAAAGTCGTATATTTAAATGCATGTTAATCCAAAATTATAAAAAAAAAACAATCGCAGCCTAAGTTAAACATCGATTTAGTGTTCTCAATTTCGTTTTAATTTAATAATCTGTCTAAAAAGGCAACTTTTATATTTCTAAATATGTATGTTAAGCTTAGTATTGCTATTTTTAGTTAAACTCTTGCGTGCGTGCGTCCAAGACCAACTTTTTCAACATACACACACACACACACAGTGGAACACAAACATACATGCAAAATGAATCATTTCCTCGCTCCTCTGTTTTCGTTATATCTATCATATCGCAATATCATTCATCGCACAACATTGTTCTCTCCTTACCTTTCTCCTTCATCACACAACTGGCCCAATTTCTTAGGTTTATCATAGTGTTAACGAAATTATTATGCGCTAAAAACAAGTTCTACTTAAAAATGTATTGAAAAATAAAAAAACTAATGGCAAGTTAAAGAAAAGAAAAACAACAAAACTGAAATGTAAACGCATAAATGATACAAATTGTGCTTCTTATGAAAAATAATAATGTATGTATTTCATAATATTTGGATTTTCAATGAACTAGTTATACAAGAACCCGATAAGGTGGTTAAAAGCAACAAGTTATAGTATATACATAATAGTAAGCCGATAATAATGATAATGAAAATGAATTGTTTTGTAATAAAATCGTGAGAAAATTCGTTTAAAGCTTACATAAGTAAATATATTTTTTTAAAAATACATTCATGTACATTGTACATTTTTGTTTCAGACAAATACACATGATTACAATTCGAAATACACACCAACAGCTATTTTGAAACACACACAACACACAAATACAGAAATGGAAGGCAAACTTCGGCCAGTCGAAGCTTACATACCCTTGCAGAAATAACGAAGATATTTGGGGAAATACAGTGGTCACGTTTTGCGAACGGAGTACCAGTGCTTCTTTCGCCACTATAAATGTCGACTTCAGAGCGTATTTGCTATCTTCTATTGCTTTTCTGAGACTGATTCTCACTTTTTGAGTTCAAACTTGTGTCCGTTCATATACCTATATCTTTCACTCCATAGCGGTGCCCTATGCGAGCACTCAGCCAGAATTATCTTTCACACCCCAGCCTACGCCGTTAGTCTAATTGCAGATTCATTTGTGAACTCTCAATAATTGCCTATCCCTTTTCTCAATTTCTTTACTCTTCATAGCATAGCTCTCTCATGTTGCTTTTGAAGATAATGTTATGCAGAACAGCTTCTTTAACAAACATACAGTACAATATCTCTTAATAATTTTCCAATCTCCGACATATTTATAGGTAGTTGAGTTTATATCAGTTGAATTCCCGTTTCTATTCGATGATTCGATCACTCGGTTGTTCCATCAGTTGTTTATTTAGTCTCCTTGATCTCCTGCATTTGTTTTTATTTTCCAGTTTTCAGGTTAAACCAAGCGATTCTGTTCCTGAACTATAGATAGTTTTCTTCATCGATGACTAAATTGCAAAACCTTAAGTTGCAATCAGAATCACTTGGCCGAGCATGTCTTATGCTTATTATTATTGATTTATTCGTAAATATATTTAAATGTCCTCTGATACAATATTCACTTTCATTTCGCATTTATTCATCTTTCAATAACAACAATACGAATCGGGCCTAGTCGGTTCATAATATCTGTTTGCAAGAACCGACCGACACACTGGAAATATGACGGTTACACGGCCGATATTTAGCTACCGATAATCGGCCAGCCGTCACACCATTAGTTTATATGCCAGATACAGCTCCTTGTAATACATACATGCCAATGGTCAGCAAGCTCCTATCTTTTGTGTATAAGAATAGGGTCGCAAAGTACATGCGCAAGGTAGCAACGCCACTGGCAGTTTCTGTTTCTACGCATACACGGAAAGCAATCGTTTTTACACTTGAACGATCCGAATTCGATGGGAAATTTGATTACTTTATATCAAAAGCTTCTTAAATATCTATGACTAGATTAATAGGTCAAACTCAAATCGGAAATACATATTTTGTTAATCTGCAAAATAAGCAAAATAAAATTGAAAAGCAAATCAAATCATTTCTTAGACATATGTTGCTGTTACAAAATTTGCCTATTTTGCCATTTCTCTGGGCGCTCTTTATAATATATGGTCCGATCTAAGCAATTGTTACATATTATTGATATAGACTGAACTCACTAGAAGCTCTTTTACGCTGGGGTCAAAACAATTTAATGTTTTGTGGTTTGTACTAGAGGTCTGCATGGATGCGCTTAAAACTACGTTCGAAGCTTCATGCTTAAAATGAATGGGGTGAAGTCGAATGCGAAGCCGTATATATCAAAGTCGTATATATCAAATATATATCAAATATGACAAAAATTATTATACCCTCTGCAAGGTTATAAACACAAAATACAAACAAAAGCTTTAGGTTTTAACAACGTTTATTATTTGCTTGTGGTAGGCACACTTTCCTTTAACCATTAACCTCCTCAAATATGCCTTTTTGTACATAAGATCGCATTAGCATTTTTTGCCATAAAGAAAAAAACAATATATATTTAAAATAAAATTTATAAAATGAACAGTTGCAGTTAACCAAGAGCAAGATCTGCAATTAATTAGTTTTAAACAAATTTATTAAATTGCTATAAAAAAATCAAAGCAAATAAATGCAAACTTAAGAATACCAATTAGTTTTGCAAGCAAGAAAATTAAAAGAAGCCAGATTTGTGTTTTGTTTTGTGATTGAAATTGAAAGATGCGGGAAATCATTTTAATTGGTATGGGGGCCGGGGGTCACTTCTAACATTTCCAATGGAAAGTTGTTACATTTATGACCAAGAGCCATGAGAGGCCTTTTGTGTGGTTTTCCGATTTGAATTTAATTTGCTGAGAAAATTAAAGTAATCCAAATTTTCGGTTGATGCTTTTTAATGTGGATTATTAAGACAACGATTTGAACCGCCAAAGGAGCGATACATCTCCATTAAAGAATTGAGTCGAGAAAAGAAGCCAAAATTTATATGAAACTAAGGACCAGCAAAATGTTCAGAATTTAGAAAAGACCCATAAAATTTTGTATATGTGGAAGTTGTATTTTAAAATATGGAGGAAAAAAAATTAAGGGATATTAAGAAAATTTCTAGAGATTTCCAGAAATAATTATATTTAATTATACCCATTCAGAGAGTATTATAATTTTGTAAAGTATTTGCAATGCACAGAAAGAAGCATCTTCTACCCCATGAAGTATATATATTCTTGATCAAATAGCCGACCGATTCGAATTGAACTAAATTTGGTTCATCTCAGCTTAGATGTCTCCACTTCTGCTGACCAAAGTTGATATGGATCGAACCACTATATCATATAGCTGCCATATAAATGACCGACTCTGAAAGAACTCTGAGAATACCAGATTTTTGTTTGTTTTTTATCTGAATTGAACCAAATATGGCACCTGTCTTACAACCCTACAAGTGTGCTGACCAAATTTCAACCGGAACAGATAACTAAGTTCTTAGGCTTATTCAAATACTAATCTGCTGGGTACGTAAGCTTCGGTTACCCGAAGTTATGCTTCCTTGACTTCATTTAGTTTCATACATTAACTAAATCTGTCAATACATTAAATATAAAATCTTTTATCGATTTGCTGGGGCGTGGACAAATTTTAAAACAAACTTTATCTGTCGCCTCACAATGTGAGTGTACATAACTCTAGCTCCAATAGTCTCCAAGATCTAGATGTTCATTGACTCCTGATCAAGAGTATATATACTTTATGGGGTCGGAAACGCTTCCTCTTGCCCGTTACTCTCTACTCTACTAGAGTAGTAGTATAAAAATGCCGCTCTTTTGTATGTGGGTGTAAATAAGTATTGTTTATACGTTTTGACTCAGAGTTTCAAACCCAAACAGAGCTGCAAGGCAATGACAGAAGCTGTAGCTATGACGCAGGATATGTGTGTGCGGTTCTCACTGATTGCGAGGCCATAGGTGAAGCACCGCTATATTTTCTAAATTTAATTTTTGTTTCAGAGTTCTAAATTTGAATACATTACCAATTGCGTAAGTAGAACTAAACCCACCTACCCGTTCATGGTATAGAGCTGAATAAACCGTTATGTACGGCTGTCTATTGAGTATTGAAATGCAAGGCACGCTTCCATTTCAAAGAGAGCTGAGCTCACTAAACATAGACCCAAAGTTAGCCATTAAGCCAAGCTTCGAGCCAAAGTGACTGCATAAAGCAGAACTGGTGGCCGCTCAAGTCTCCTCTCCGTCTCAGTTGATTTTGAGCAGCAGTGTCGAGCGGTTCGTTTTGGTTTGACTCTTTTGGAGTTTTCGGTTTCTCGGTGAACGCAGCAACTGACAAAGGCCGGAACTGCGTCTTAAACCTGTTTTCTTTTCGGCTTATTGACTACAAAGACTGTAATAGCAAAAACGCATGCGAGTGACGAAACGACCTTAAGAAAAAAGCGGCTGCCAAATGTGAAATATTTTACCTTGCCTCAAAGAATTCGGTGAACAGTGACGCATAGGCAAATCCCCTACTACAAATAATCAAGAAAAATGCAAAGCCCAAAGAAGTTAAAAGTTTGAAAACTTGACGAAACAACGCGTGGCAATCTTTTTTTGATTTGAAAAATTCATAAAGCTGGAAGGAAGGAGAGAGGAGTGCAGTGCAACACAAACGCAATGACATTGAGAAATCAAGGCAGCGTTCTTTGTCAGCGACCCCGTCGGCTACTGCAACTGTTGGCGCTTTTCCTGCTTTGCTTTGCCCTGCCCCGAGTTGCATGTAAGTATTAGACAGACCGGGCAAGACGCAGCAATTAAATGGTGGGGGGAGGAGGCAAGCTGAAGTGTGCACGCAAAAAGAAAGAGAAATTTTTATGCGCGTTACGTTGAGGCTGGCAAAAGCAAAAATCGCAAAAACAACGACAACAACAGCAACCATAATATGTATTTCAAACAAAATTCACTTTCGTGTAAAACTAGAGAAACTGGTCTACCATGGGCCACCGCCACCGTGTTTACTCTCTTTTCTACTCCAGCTGCCAATGGGGAGTTGGGGAGGCGGCTGCTGGGGATTGGTATTGCTGTCTGCTGGCCCAGTGGCAGTAAATCGTTGGGGTATTAGTCATCTGGCTTTGGTCAGAAACAAAAACAAGTTTGTTCGCAAAGTCTTTTGTTTCGACGCCCGAGAACCACCGGCACTCGCGCGACCCAAGGAAAGATCGAAAAAGAAAATCATAAACACTTCTAATCAGCCGACTTTGGTTCTATGCAAATCGTTATTATGGTAGCGGAATGGTCTGATTTTGGGAATCCAAGATTAAATTTTTATAAATTTTCTAGCATACTTAAAGTCGTGATATTCGACCATTCCTATCCATACCCATGTCATGTTTTAATCGACCAATATTTGCCTAACTCTGAACTTATTTTTTCCTATATCAGCTGGTGAGGGCGATGAGGAAGATGGTCCATATCAAGGCAAATATCTGGGCAAGCTAAACTCATATCATCATCAGGTATCTGGCGATGTCTATGCAGTCAACGAGTATACATTTCTGATAGTTGGCTTCAACTATGATGGCAATGGTGCGGATACGTTTTTCTGGGCAGGTGCCAGCAATCGACCTGGTCCACAGGGATTCATAGTGCCTGACGAATATGGCAAGTGAGTAGAGGGCACGCATATCTCTTAATTCTTATGCTAACGTATCTGTAATGTAGAACCAACATCTTGGATCGGTATCACAAGAAGGACTTCACATTAACCTTGCCTGATCGTAAGAAGTTGACTGAGATTAAGTGGTTGGCTGTCTATGATCTGAACAATCAGAACAACTTTGGTGATGTTTACATACCCGAAGACTTTGAGCCACCGCGTACTCAGATAGGCGGAACCTTCTCTAAGCGCAGCCACAATGTCAGTAGCAGCAGTATTGAGGTTTTGGACTCCAAGACGATACGAATTAAGGACTTTACATACGATGGCCGTGGCAAGCGTACGTTTTTCTGGACAGGCGTGGGGGCACAGCCTTCCAGTCGTGGCAGCAAGCTGCCCGACGAACGGGGCTAGTAAGTAGAATATATCGAGTATATATATGTTGTGTTGTGAAGAAGATCCTGACATCCCTTTCTTTTACAGCCTCGATCCCATACGCAGCTACAATAAGGAAACCATTGAGCTCGAGCTGCCCGGTGATAAAACAATCTTTGACATTGATTGGATCAGCGTCTACGACGTGGCGGATAATGAAAACTTTGGACATGTGCTCATACCGGATGGCTTGAATGTGCCGCCTTCGCTGGTGAAGATCACGCCATATGAGTTCTCGCTACCCAATTGCCGCCAGCTGCACAAGGATCTGCAGGTATCCTGGGAGGTCTTCGGACCGCAGATCACTTTCCAGCTGTCGGGTCAGGTGGCGCAAACGGATTACATGTCCTTTGGCATTTCGGGATCAGACATTTCCAGCCAAATGATTGGCGCTGATGTGGTTGTGGCCTACATAGATGACATCAGAGGCTACACTGTAGACTACAATATCACATCGCTGGCGCCTTGCGTCCAGGTGCTGGGCCAAAACAAGGGAGTTTGCCGGGATGATGTAGTCGGCGGCCTAGACAGCTTCCAGCTGAATACGTACAGTCGCAAGGATGGCATCAATACTATTAGCTTCAGGCGCACTCTAAAGTCCTGTAAGTTTGCAGATCGCTTTCGATAAAACGCTTAGATAGCTAATCCAAATTTCCTGCAGCTGACGATGGCGATAAGGAAATCTTCCTCGATCGCAGCAATTTTGTGGTGTGGGCCTACGGCCAGCTGGACTCTAACAATGAGCCTGCCTTCCACACCCATTATCCGAAGAGCGATATAATCATTGACTTTAATACCACGGAACCAGTGAACGATTGCTTCAGTTTCACTAAGCGCATGGACACTCCAGTCCAGCTGTGGGAGCGGGCACGAATCACGGATGCGTAAGAAACCATGAACACACAAAGTATCAGTGAAGCACTTGAGTCCTTTCTATTTCCCTTCGATTCCATATACTTTACAGAAGCGTGCGATCCTTTAATGCATATTTGGGTCCTTCGGGTGGTTTGCGTGGCTATCAAGGACTGACTGGTCATGTGTCTAGCGGACTGGCCTGGTACATCAATGGGTACATGATACCGGAGTTGTATCTGAAACGCGGCCTTACCTACACCTTCAAGGTGCGCGGAGGTAATAATCCACATTCGCCGGAGCACTACCATCCGCTGGTTATAACAGATGAACCACAAGGTGGATACGATCGCCTATCGGATGTCAAGCAGAGCGAGATTCGCGTGCTTGCTGGCGTCGAGTTCACACGTCGCGGCCGGCCCAAGCCTACAGCAGCTGGACCCCTTTGCCTGTCCCGCTATCCGGAAAACTATGATCGCCGCCTGGACGACAATTTTCCCACCTTCAAGAAGTTCAACCGATCGCTGCTGACGACATGCAGCGATGAGGCGCCGGCGTTGCTGGAGATAACGCCAAACATCACTTGGCCAGACACGGTGTACTACAATTCATTTACGCACGGCAACATGGGCTGGAAAATACACATCGTGGATAGCTATAGTAATCTGCGTAGTGGTGCTCGGGATTTGAATCTGAGGTGGTTTGAGCTCATCTTTGTCCTAATACCCTTGCTTTGGGTCAGGCGCCAATGTTGACTGTTTTATTTAAAAAGTATCTCCTAAGTGCATATTAAGGCTGCAAGTCATATCGAACTAAACCGATTTCCCCTCTGTATCGAACCAGTTTTCTAAAGAGCTAGTCGAAACTGTACCCGAACGAACGGTCATGTAACGGGAATGATCATCAAGAAAGAAGATCAATATATTTCCTCAGTTGGCAATCAGTTTTTGAGAAAACTGAAAGGAAACAAACCCAGCTCGTTAGAAATAGTTCTGGTTCATTATCAAGAAACCATTTTTATACTTTGGTTACAATTTTTGGAACGAATCACTGCCGAATTTCGATCGGGCTTGTAGCCTTGGTGCATATTAGTTTAAGTTATTCAGTCACAATGTCATTGTTATTATCTATATTTTGTGTATATTATGTAATTAGTTTAGATACCCAAATAAATAAAAATCTTTTCCACACACAAAAGAGGAAGTCTAATTTCGGGTACCCGCACATTATATATATAAAAACGATAGAAACTTAGTAGTCTAAAACGTATTTCCTTCTTCTTATTTCCAGTTAACTTGAACTGTTTTGTGCGTGCATTGTGATATACAAACACCCAAACTTACATTTCATATGCATGTACATACATACACCACAATCGCATTCCAAGAAATCAGTTTGTCAGCGAGAGAGACAGAGCACAGGGCTAGTACAAATAACGCTGCTTGGCTTACAAATAACATTTTGTTAGCGCCATCTACTGTACAAAGTTTTCATTTGCATGTCTTAATATGGGATCTATATGTTATAGTGGTCCGATCTTTATCATTTTTACGGCATAGCTCTGCAGCTCTGCTTTGTACATGTTTTTGAAAAATCGGCTTGCACAACTCATCAGCGCTAAATCTGAAAATACATCCAAAAACACCATTATGCTAAAAAATGTCAAATTTTATTATGGTGTTGCCAGATTTTAGCTATTGACACTAGTGTTGCCAGTTCCCGAAATACAAATAGTACTCCTCGTATGATAGCACAGACCGAGTTTCACCTCTAGAGTTGAAGTTCTACCGCCCTGAAATTGAATTCAAAAGCATGTTGAGAACCTTTGAACCTAGCTCAAAATATTGGTTCGGGAAAAGTTGCTTAATGTTCACACAACGATTGTTAATGCTTTATTAACTTTTAAACTATTCAATTTTATTGGTTAGATTTGTATTTCATACTCCAAATACAATACGTATAGTATAATTATTCGATTTCCGTGTTTT
Organism: Hirtodrosophila duncani; assembly: GCA_037043425.1. Lineage (NCBI taxonomy): Eukaryota > Metazoa > Arthropoda > Insecta > Diptera > Drosophilidae > Hirtodrosophila > Hirtodrosophila duncani. The sequence continues at coordinate 229,356 of JBAMBM010000569.1, forward strand.
TGTAAAAACATACTCAACCGCAAGCCTGCTTCTGGGCCTGGTATTTTCATAGTCTAACGTTAAGAAGCATTATAATCATAAGAAAATGTATGTAAAGGCAGATGTTTTCCACAAACAAATTGCTCATCTTACAAAAAAATCCCTAAAAGCTAGCCAGAGTCAGAAGGTTGAGTTGTTTTTTTGGCCCTCAATCTTATAATGTACAAATACAGATTGCATTTTGAGTTATTCAAATTTAAGTTTTAGTGTTTCAACAAGTGATAAATAAGTTAACTCTCTAGTTGCATATATATGCATGCACGTATGTATATAGTAGATATTTCAGGCGTAATATATGTATGTATATATAGATAATGTATAAAGTTTATTGGCGTTAATACGTGTTTGTTGTTGCTCATGCGTTTCCTAGAATCTAATTAAACAGCTGCGCAGAATTGTTGTTTTAAGTATGATTTTTTTCCCATTTGGTGATTTTGTTTTGTTTTTGTAAGTTTTCTAAAATATTATTAATGTTTCAGATACACTTTTGGTTTTTTTTTATATAGTTTAAATATCACGGTTATCGTTTAACTTTTGATGTTTGACATTGTTTTCTCGCATTGAGTTGGAGTTGGAAGCAGAGACCTGAGTTAAGCAAACGCCTGTTTTGCATTCACCAGCACTCAATCAGCGAACGCGCAGTGCAGTTTTATGAGAAGAGGGGGAATATCGGGAAAGGCGCGGGCAAGCAAAGAAAGCAGTTTCTTCGCTTCCTTCCCTGACTGCGTTTTCGGACAGCAACTGCCTAGCAGCTACCTGGTATGTATGTGTTTCTGTGATAGCTTAGAATGTTACATAATAGCGATTTAACATGTTGCCTTCAGAAAGCATTGTAAATACAGACATCATAGATAGACTATTAGTAGATCCTTCCGATTCAATTGCAATTGTATAAATGTTAATTAACAGCTAAATTTAAAATTCACGACGGACGGTCTCTAACTCAGCACTAGTTGACTGAACTGAACTAAGTGCGAGCGCCGTACGTTCACAATACTCTCATATGTTAAACACTATCGAACATTTCTGCAGAATAGAAGTGCCCACTTCTTGGACACAGAAGAAGAATAGTTAGTAGTCTACTAGTATATTGCCCTTTCAGACGTTTCCCAAAAATGCGAGGCCAGCTTCAGCTTCGTTGAAATGACTGGGGTTACTTTTGGGAAACGCAGACCATATACTTTAGTAGACCCTCAACTCTGCTTCTTATTCATATCGCTCTGACAATCCGCGAGCACTTCGTTCTCTTAAAATGTTTGCTCGTCTTTTACAAATTTCTGTTAATTAACATTTAGAGTAGTTTATCTATGGGGACCGTGACCGCGTGTTGAGGCGTTTGCAATCCCAAGCTGCAGGTCTCTTATGGGTTGGAAACTACTATATTAAGCCGAATTAACAGTAGATATAGTTAGAGGTTACTTTGCTCTTACATATAGTATGTATATATAGCTAGATTGATAGAGAATTACAGACACAGGTAGAATTTTAACATTTGGCCGAAATAGAGGCTATAAGAATTAACCTAAAAACGCCAGAAATTTTGATATATATTATATGTGGAAGGCGACCTCACGGTCTACGGTTCATGGTTCATGATTCTGAACGAACTCCTCCAGCCGCTTGTGCAACTGATTACGATAGGGTATCTTATGCTTGCTAATTGCGGTGGCCGCCAGACACTGCAGGGTGACAAAGTTGAGCAGCGGTATGGTGCTGCTGGGATTGGAGGCAATGGAGTCGTAGGGTCGCTTGTCTGCTCGATTCGGTTGATCGATATCAGCTCCGCACTTGAGCAGCAGATGCACAATCTGGGGAGGAAATAAACAGGTTGAGTTTGTCTCATCCTTTCTCAGACTCTCAGGTATTCTCACCTTGTTATCATAATTGTAGGGCTGGCAGGCCACATGCAGGGGGGTGGATTTGGCTTCGTTTTTGGTGTTGACATCAATGCCGCACTCGATGAGCAGCCTGATGACATCCGCATTGGGGAATACAGTCTTCTGAAAGTTGTCAGCAAAGGGTATATTATACTGCACTTGGAAATTTGGTCGGGTCGTTCAGTTACTCACATCGGCAAAATTGTCGTCTGTGATGTAGCCACTCTTGATAACATTCAGGCGCGAGGCGCACAGATGGAGCATGGTGTCTGAGGTGCTGGCGCTGCGCAGATTGCCATTGATCACCGTCTCGCGAATGGCAAAAATGATCAGCTTGCTCTGAGCCTCTGTGTGGACGGTGTTGATTAGAAGATAGATGAGGTGCGCCAGGCAGCGCATGACGCGATCATAGTTCTCTTGCTGCCGCCTGAAAACAGGGCGTAGTCGCAGCAAATGCTTCACCTCGACGGCGCTTTCGGCCAGGGTGCGAAACACCCCAAGCACATCCTCGAACCTAGGCAACTGGTTTTCTTGATTCTGAAAGCGTGCCCTGGCATCGCTGCGTATGTGGCTTGAGTTGCGCACATGCAGATCCAGCATGAGACGCACCAGCGCTTGGGCGGCAAAGCAAGTCTCGAAATGCAATATGGACCAATTGGACACACGCACCTCAAGCAGGAAGCGCCAGAGATCGATGCAGCGCTGAAGCTGCAGAGAGTCGGCATACGAGGCGCCCCTGAAGGTCAGCCGGAATAACATATCCTTGTGGGTCAGGCCCAGCACACGTTCACATATTAGGAGGCTTTGCGTGCGCATCGCATCCATGTCGGTGGCTATGTTGTCCAGCTCCTCTAACGTGGCGAACTCCACAGCGTTCTCATAGGCACTGCGCAGTGGCACTTGCGGCTGCTTCTCGATATAGGGCGAGTAGGCGGCTCTTATGTGATGCGCCATGCGCCAGTGCAGGATGCACACACGCGACTCATTATGCTCGTCCAAGAAGGTGGAGCCCATCAGCTCGTGCGCCTCGGCCAAACGGGAGGCCGTATAGTTTAACTCCTTCTTCAGATAATCGAATATCTGATGGGCGCCCTTGAGGCAGGCAGTACGCAGGGCGTCGTCGCCATAGCGACTCTTGGCGAACGGATCGGCCCCCTGCTCGATCAGCATTTTGGTGGTATCCAATCGGTGCTCCTGTATGGCATAGTGCAGTGCTGTCTTGTCCTGGATGTCCCTTGCATTAATGTCTGCCCCTTTACGCACCAGATACAGGCACAGCTGCACCGATTGCACCGAGTTAATCAGGCATGTGCCCCCATTGATGTTTGGCCTCTTGATGTCGGCTCCATTCTCCACCAGAAACTTAACTGTAATTGAGAATTAAAGGTTGTTAAATATATTTTATTTACCTCCTCTGATCTGTCTCAACCCCAAAATGTTGTGAGTTCTGATGGCACTAAAGATTAATATGGAAATAATCTCTCAGAAATGTTGTGTATGTTCGAGTATGGAACACTTAACTTATGTGCGTCATACCATAATCTCTTGCTTTTGCCTAGTTCATGACATCAAACCTACTTGGAACTTCCTTATCACGAGCTATGCTCTTCTGATTACGAATTCATGTCAAGAAACACCCACCCAATCTTTCCCAAGTTGCCTACCAAGGTATGGTTTCTATTTACCAATATCCACATGGGTCATGTAGCAGGCGCTGCGCACGGGCGTTGAACCGGAATCCGAGGTGGCATTTATATCACAGCCTATGCGCACCAGATACTTGACCATTGACAGCTTGCCTGAGACAACGGCGGCCCACAACGGTGACACATAGTGGAAGCTATTGTCCTCGGGTACCTCAAAGTGACCTCGCTGCTCGATATCCGCCTCGCAAACGGTTATCAGATACTCTGCAATGACAACGGCTCCACGTTTGCATGCAATGAAAAGCGGAGCGCATCCGTTGCGCTGTTTTCGGACCACCTCGCGACGACATTCACGTGGATGCCTGCGAAAGAGGAAGATTACAATTCAGCTCAAAAAACGTGCACCATGATTCTATTGCTTTATGGACACTTGTTGATAAGACGACAATGTTGATGACGCTAACACGAATCAAAACAATGATTATGAGGTAATTCGCTAGCGCTATCAGTGGAAGTATTCTGGGTCTTGCTCAGGCCTCACTACGTACTTTTCAAGCTCATGTCGCAGGTGGCGCGACAGCATTGAGTCCTCCTGGGCACGCTTGCATTCCTCGATTAGTTCGTGGTTGAGCTTGGTGATTTCCACCCTGGGACTGCCCTGTTTGCGCTCGTTAGCCATGGGACGCAGCTCCAGCTGACTGCTGCCTTCACGTGCGGATCGCATTGCAAGAACACAGTTTCATTGCCAAATGCACTTGGCCCGTACGCGTGGTCGATTTAGGTGTAAGTACAGCGCAACGCAGCTCGTACTCTTGATGTCCTTGAGCGCTGGCTGGTCCCGATCCCTGGGCCTGTGCAGTCACAGTCTACAGACGGCAGTGACCTACTAACCAACTTACACTGACACTGAGTGCGGGCGGCGGCTCTAATTAGGTTGCATTTACCCAAGGCCAGCTGCGACAATCGTTGTAAGCGTTCACGGGGCCTGGTTTCAGTTTCGGTCTCGTCAAGCACAAGCACTTTCTTTTTCTTAATCAATTTTGCTGAGGCTGAGGGACTGGGTGCTGGTGCTGTATGTGAGACTAAGGAACTACTTGCATGCCCAAAAGAGTGGCGCCTAATACGCTTGGGCCTCTGGCTAAAACTTAATAACAAAACATAAACAGTTAAACTTTTTTTTTCGTATTCTGTGTATGTTTCAAAAGTGTTTTTTGTGTTTATAGCAAAACTTTTTATAAAATTACAACTACAACAAACGAACAGCTGTAAGTGTTGTGTAAGGCAATCCAGTTCAGTGCTGCAAACTGTGCGATGCCAAGGCATTTTAAAAGAGACGCAGCAACGACGCGCTGATATTGTTACTGTCAAAAAATAAATAACAAAATTCATTTAAAACAATGGACGCACCAGCAGAACAAAATCTACATAAGTTTGAAGCATTTCGAAAGTTTCATTTACTAGAAAAACATCGTGTGGAGAGCTTCCAGGACTGGCCATTTCCAGAAAAATCGTCATGCAGCATAGCCAAGGCAAGCCAGGGCACGGGCACCAACACTAGTTCGGATAATATTAATGAATATACTTCACAAATACATTTTTTTGTTTGTGTGTTGCAGATGGCAGAGGCCGGCTTCTACTGGACGGGCACAAAACGTGAAAACGATACCGCCACATGCTTTGTGTGCGGCAAAACTCTAGACGGCTGGGAGTCTGAGGACGATCCATGGGAGGAGCATCTCAAGCACGCGCCGCAGTGTGAATTTGTAAAGCTGGGTTGTGCGGAAAAGGATTTGAATGTGAGTAACCACCACCTCCCGGGAAGCCTAAAGATATTATCAATGCTCCCTCTATTCTTTAATTGCATAGGTGGAGCAATTTCTTCAAGTGTTTGGTACTGTTCTCAAGAGCAATGTAGAGAAGAGTGCCAAGGAAACTAAAGCGAAAGTTGTCCGAGATAATGAGACCAAGCTGGAGGAGTTCACCCGCAATCAAAAATAGTGCATTTAATATAATGCGCCCTTTTGTTTAATTCTAATTATATGTGTATGTATGTATGTAGCTCTAATAAATCGAGGTGGCAACGCCGCATGCCTAACAATCCCAGGTGGCAACGCTGCGCACAGCTGTTTTGCTTCCGATGGGCATTCGCATTGCTATAGCTCGTGAGCGTCGCGCTAAATTTATCATTTGTGTAAACATTTAAACTATGCTGAAACGCAAGCTGCAGCAGCAGGCGGCGGCAGCGGCAGGTCTTGGTCAGCCTCAAGTTAAGAAAGAAGCAGAGCTGCTGGGCGCCGTGATATCTGACCTGTTTGTGCAGCAACCACTTTGGTTGCGCTTCTACGACATAGAACACAAGCTGAACGTGCTCCTGGGATCGCTGGCCGTTCCCTCGCCTATAACCTGTACTTACAATCCCGTAGATTATGCGGCAACCTTGCATTGCGCCTACTTACGTCGCTATTTGGATGGGCCCAAGCGTGTCCTATTTATAGGCATGAATCCAGGGCCGAATGGAATGGGCCAAACTGGCGTAAGGCGAACCATAACCATGACCATGGATTAGCTACTTCTATTGGTGTAAATAAAACTTTTATTACAAAGGTACCTTTTGGAAATGTGCGCACTGTACGCGATTTAATGCAGCTCTCCGGTGAGGTTCTCCAGCCTCCTGTGCTGCATCCCAAACGCCCTGTCAACGGCTTGGAGTGTCGTATTGAAGAGCCCAGCGGCGTGCGCTTGTGGGAGCTGTTTCAGAGTTTGGCCGGCTGCTTGGATACATTTGCTCAGCAATGCTTCGTGCATAACTTTTGCCCACTGGCATTCTTTGATGCTGCCGGCCATAACATAACGCCCAGCGAGCTTAAGGGCAACTTTAAGCAGCAGGTGCGAGATCTCTGCCTGGATGCTTTGGAGCAGCAGTTGCTTTTGGTTCAGCCTGAAATTGTGGTGGCCGTCGGAGATTATGTGTATACGACATTAAAGCGATCGAAATACTGTGGAAAGTTGTCTAAACCTGTGCTACGCCTGCCCCATCCAAGTCCTCGTTCGCTCCACAACACCAATTGGCCGGAAAAGGCTCGGGCGTTTCTCGAAGAGCATGATTTAATTAAGATTATGCACAACGAGGCGTAGAATTAAAACGTGTGGTCTGTTCCACGCATTTGATATTTATTCGCATTTAATTTCATTTAAGTATTCTAATAATCAGATAAATAAAAACATTCCAAAGTAAAGCTCATTTGAAACTAATGGAACTCTAACTTTGACATAGCACAGCTGCTGAAGCTCAAGCATATCTGAGCTTCAATCAAAAACACATTTGGCTTTTCTTTAAAATATAAATGAAATAATTTGTTTAATATTTTTAACAGTATTTTGAATTGCCAACTGTCCCTACATTTTTAGTGCGACCGCGCTGCCAACAGATAAACAGCTGATCAGCTGTTTTCGTTTTTATAATGCAGTGTTGGCGAACGTAAATCACGAAACTCCATCTAGTCGTTTGTTTTTGTTGACGCAGTTTTGCTTTGTAGAAAACAAGAATCCATTTTAATGCCAAATGGCCGCTTTTATGGAGGAAGCTATTGTGGAAGCGCGCCGGGCACGTGACGCCGGCGAGGTGCCCGTTGGCTGTGTCTTTGTGCGCGACGACAAGATCATCGCACGGGGCGGAAACGAGGTGAATGTCTATAGGAATGCCACTCGCCACGCTGAATTCATATGCATCGATGCCACCTTGGCCTATTGCCGGGAGAAGCGTGTGCCGGCACGTCAAATGTTCAGCGAAATCAGCGTGGTGGTGACCGTGGAGCCGTGCATTATGTGCTCGGCGGCTTTGCACACGCTGGGCGTCAAGGAGATTATCTATGGCTGCGAAAACGATAGATTCGGCGGAAAAACGGTTGTGGATGTGGCCGCCGTTGTAGGCCATAAGATAAACATTATCGGCGGTGTAAGGGCTGACGAGGCAATGGCGCTATTGAAGGAGTTCTACAAGGGCGACAATCCGACGGCGCCGCCGCTGGCCAAAAGGAAGAAGTAAAGCGGAACAAAAACTAGTCTCACAGTTTTGGAATAGGCTATTATCCTGCTCCAAAACTACACTTGGTGTAATTCCTGTATATGTATTCATTTATTATAAACATTAAGCATAGACTATATAGATATATATGTACGTATATGGCGTTCAGAACGTTCGATTAAACATAAATACAGTTACTATTCGTACACAAAGGAAGAGCGCTACAACATGCTGTATTTGCGAGTGTGTGTGTAGCGAAGGCTGTGTCCCATCCTGACCAAGGAGGAAATACTTAAATCGAAAATTCATTTCATTTGTTATTTGTAATTATTTGTTAAGTGTAAAAATGCCACAGCTTGGAAGTCTATTGATTGCGTGATTTGGCCAATCACGAGCGATACGATACCAACACCAGAGATTTCTAAATAACCCAATCTAAACTTAATGTAATTGCTCTAAATCCTAAGCTAAAGTCTTTGGCCCATCATTTGGTGGGCAAGCTGCCTGGGAACTTGGCGCTTGCGCACCAAACAATTGTGGCACCTTTTCAGAATCTAAGCTAATCCTACTTAAATACGCAGATTGCGGCGTCTGTGGCCAAGGTTGAGCCACTCCAGCGGCACATTGCCAGTCACGTTGTAGGTGGTGGGTGTGCAGCTCATAAGCTTCCTGGCCGGCTCGCAGCGTCGACTCACATTCCAGTAGGCAAAGCTTTGCGGGCAGCGATAGATTTGGCCTTCAATGCGGCCCGTCTCCTCGGAGTAGCCGCACTTGACAAAAAGCTGGCTGCATTCGTCGTCGTTCAGGGCAAAGTGTCCCTCCTCGGGGCAGAGTGGTGCCGTGGAGCGTATTTGTACCTGGCAAAAATGTTAGATGATTAGCAAATATCAAGAACTTGGCAGAGATGATCGCTTACCATGTTCATGCGGCGTGTTTCCGCTTCGAATATGTTTGTGCGGGTCGAGCCCTTGTTGCTACAGGTGTCATTGGACTCTGGCTTGCCGCAGCGACAGGATTTCTCCTGGTACACAGTGCCATTGGGGCACTGGAACATCACAATGTTGAGATCATTGCTATCCGAGTTCTCATTGCACTGATAGAACATGCCGCACTGTTTTGGATGACGTCGGAAGCCTGTGGGACAGACAAAAACGTTTTGTCCCTCGCTTGTGGGTGGGCAAGGGGCACTTGTGTTGCCGGCAGGAGCAGGAGTTGTTGTTTCGCTTGGAACTGTTGTGGTTGTAGTTTCAGGCTCAGTGGGATGACTAGTAGTCGGATTTGTTGTTGTCTCAATGGGTGCGGCAGTTGTGGAAGTTGTTGTTGTCTCCTCTGTAGGACCAGACGTTGTGGAAATAGTTGTTGTCTCCTCCGAGGGTGCAAATGTTGGCTTTTCGGTTATCGCTGGTTCCAAAGTGCTGGTGGATTCCAGTGACGATGAAGTCGTTGTTGTAATCGGTTTACCAGATGAGCAGTTGCCTAACACCTGATCTGCATAGTTGCAGGTTTCCACTGATGTATCCCAGACGGTGCCTTTGGGACAACGGAAGCTGTAGACTTGATAATTTCCATTTTTCTTGTCATCTACGCAGCGATAGTAGCGATTGCAATCTTGAGGATCAGCATGGAAGCCCTCTGATGTGCAATTAAAGTTTATGGGCTCTGGAGTAGTGTTGGACTCGGGTGTAGTGTTGGGTTCCAATGTAGTGGTTGGGGGATAGCCCGGTATTGAAGTTGTAGTAATGGGTTCTAATGTAGTCGTTGGAGGGTAGCCCGGTTTTGATGTTGTCGTTGTGGGAGAGTCCGTGGGTTTCGTAGGATTCTCGGTTGGCTTTGTTGGCGAATCGGTCGGTTTTGTTGGAACCTCAGTTGGCTTTGTAGGCGAATCGGTCGGTGTTGTAGGATTGTCAGTTGGCTTTGTGGGCGAATCGGTCGGTTTTGTTGGACTCTCAGTTGGCTTTGTAGGCGAATCGGTGGGTGTTGCTGGAATTTCTGTTGTTGTTGTTGGCGTATTCTTTGTGGTCGTTGTCTCCGGAGGTCCTGTGGGACCTGGTTTCATCGTTGTGGATGAGCATCTTGGTACATTATCCGCGTGGTCACACGTTTGTAAGTCCTCGTTCCAGCCTGTGCCCTTTCCACACATGAATTCAGACTTGCTGAACGAGGAGCCTGTGCTTGTGCATCGGTAAAACTTACGGCAATCATAAGGATCAGCCATGAATCCTTCACCTTTGCACTCAGTTCCTGGTGGTAGGTTGGGCACAGGTGTTGTGGATTGTGGTAACATAGTGGTGGTTTCACTAGCGCCAGATTCAGTGCCTCCGCTTTGTGTTGTTGTGGATGGTGGAGATTGGGTGCTAGTTGCTGGAGTTGTTGAAGGCCGGATGGTTGTTGGACGAGTTGTTACTGTGGTGGTAGGCTCTGTGGTCGGTGTTTCAGTAGTAGTCGGTTGCGTGGTCCCTATTGTGGTTGGACGATTTGTTACTGTGGTGGTTGGCTCTGTGGTCGGAGTTCCAGTAGTAGTCGGTTGTGTGATACCTGTTGTGGTTGTCTCTGAACCCGCTGAACTAGTTGTGGTTTGCTCCCAGCCTGGTGCACTGGTGGTGCTTTCGGAGCGGCATCTTGGATCTTGGACAGCACTTGGATGGTTGCAAATTTCTAGATCCGCATCCCAAACGGTGTTGTTGCCACATCTAAAGGTATACTTGGCAAAGCCGCCATTGTCATTGGGCACACATCTGTAGAATTTTCGGCAGTCCTGGCTATCGCCGAAGAAGCCCTCTTTTGTGCAGGGCGAGTCCGTGGTAATTGGTCCATTTGGAGGTTTTGTTGTACTTGGAAGGGTCGTGGTAATAGGTGATGTCGTTGTACTGGGAGGAATTGGGTTCGACGTTGATGTTTCTGTGGATTGAGTTGTCACGGTGATGGATTGCATAGTTGTTGATGGAACTGGTGTGGTAGTTGCATTGGTGCAGGGACCCTTGTCAGACTCGGTGGTATTTTCTCCATTGCCATCGCCTCCTCCGCCGCTGTTGGCATTGCACATCTTCAGATCATGATTGCAGGTCTGCAAGTCTTGGTCCCAAACTGTTCCCACTGCGCATTGGAATGGAATGCGGTGGTAACCGCCATTGCCATTACCCACGCAGCGATAGAACTTCGAACAGTCCTTGGGATCTCCAAAGAAGCCTTCAGACTTGCACTGGCCATCGCTTGAGCCAGTTGGACGGTGTGTGGTGGGCCGGGATGTTGACGTTGCTGGATTTGAGGATTGCGTGGGGCGTTGCGAAGTGGTGGTTTGGCTCGTTCCAGCAGTTACTGGCCATTGCGTGCTCGAACTGGTGCCGCCACAGCTTTTATTTTCCACGGCCCAGGCATGATTGCAGGCTTGAATCTGAGCATCCCAGACAGTACCGGGACCACAAGAGAAAGCCACTTTACTGAATCCGCCCCTATCATTATCCACGCAACGGTAAAACTTAGCGCAATCATTTTTATCGCCCAAGAATTGTCCATTTGCATTGCACTCTCCGGAAGGATTTGAATTATTTGAAGAAGACGTCGTTGATGACGTTGAGCTGCTGCTGGTGCTTGATTCCGTGGATGTAGAGCCTTGGGTTGAACTGATGGAAGAGGTGGATGATGTACCCTGAGTTGTAGAGCTACCAGTGGTCGATGAAGAAGTGGATGCAGTTGAAGTTTCTTGGTTAGCGCTGTTGGTGCTGTTGCCACTAGAAGATGAGGATTCACTACTCGATGACTGATTATTATTATTATTGCTGCTGCTGCTCGATGAAGAAGTGCTGCCGCTGGACGAGGATCCGGTTGTCTGTTGGCCACCGCTGCCTTTTTTGCACTTAAGGCTTGTGGTCTGAACTTGGGCTGGATGATTGCAGCTGTTAGCCTGCGGATCCCAAATTGTGTTCGGCGGGCACGTAAATGAGACCTTCATAAAACCACCCTTGCCATTGTCAACGCAGCGGTAAAACTTGGAGCAATTTTCCTTGTCGTCAAGGAACGTTTCCTCACTTTCACATTTCTCGGCTGGCTTGAAGGGTTTTTGGGTGGTTGTACTTTGACTGGTTGATGATGACGCTTCCGAAGTCGATGAGGAACCTTGGTTACTGGTCGAAGATCCCTGTGAGGATGTAGATGTGGATCCTTGGTTACTCGTAGAAGAGCTTTGATTACTTGATGATGATCCCTGGTTGCTTGACCCTTGAGAATTTGAAGAAGAACTTTCGGTTGATGAGGCAGAACTCTGATTGGAAGATGATGATCCTTGCGTTGTGGAGGATCCTTGACTGGATGTTGAAGACTGTTGTTGGTTGTTAGATGAGTTTTGGTTAGATGACGACGATGACGAATTTTCTGTGCTGGATGATGATCCCTGGTTATTTGATGAAGATCCTTGGTTATTCGACGAAGATTCCTGGTTACTAGAGGACGATCCTTGGGTACTTGATGAGGATCCTTGGTTATTTGATGAAGATCCTTGGTTACTTGATGAAGATCCCTGGTTATTTGATGAAGATCCTTGGTTATTCGACGAAGATCCCTGGTTACTAGAGGACGATTCCTGATTATTTGATGAAGATCCTTGGTTATTCGACGAAGATCCGTGGTTACTAGAGGACGATCCTTGGTTACTAGATGAAGATCCCTGGCTACTTGAAGTTGAACCTTGGTTACTTGCTGAAGATCCCTGGCTGCTTGACGAAGATCCCTGATTATTTGACGAAGATCCTTGGTTACTCGATGATGATGAACCCTGGTTACTTGATGAAGAACTCTGACTATTCGAAGACGATCCCTGATTCGAAGACGTTCCCGAACCGCTTGCCATTGCCTTGCATTGCTCCTTTTGCACATCGGTGGGATGATTGCAACCCTTGGAGTCTTCATCCCAAACCGTGCCCGGAGCACAATCGAAAGCTATCTTATCAAATCCGCCATTGCCATTGTCTACACAACGATAGAATCGAGCGCAGTCCACCTTGTCAGGCAAGTATGTCTCAGTGTGCTGGCACTCGCCATTGGGATTCGATGGCTTGGAGGTGGTTGTTGTTGGAGTGCTCGTTGAGGACTCGTTGCTGGAACTGGAGGCTGAGCCTTGATTGTTCGAAGAGGAGCTCTGTTGATTGCTGGAAGACTGATTGTTGGCGCTTGACGACGATGTGGAACCTTGATTGCTGCCGCTAGAAGACGTGGATGAGGTTTGATTATTTCCCTGACTATTTGATGAGGAACCTTGCTGGTTATTGGCAGATTGATTATTGCCCGTTGATGAAGAGCTCTGTTGATTGCTGCCGGATGCATTGCTGCTGCTAGAAGAGGTGCTAGATTGATTGCCAGTGGATGCGGAACTATGGTTGCTACCGCTCGATTGTTGACTGGAACCATTGGAACTTTGATTACTTTCATGGCCAGAACCACTAGACGAAGAGCTGGATTGTATATTGCACTGCTTCTTTTGGTCCTCGGTGGGCAGATCGCACACTCTCTCTTGTTGATTCCAAACAGTGCCGGGACCACAAGTAAAAGGTACCTTCTCCAATCGTCCATCTCCATCCAGGCGGCATCTGTAGAACTTGGCGCAATCTGTTTGGTCTGGTATGTATGTGTTTTCGTCCTCACATTTCGTTGGAGCTGGTGTACTGACGCTTTGGCTGGTGTGGTTGCTGGAGCCGCTTGAGGATTGGCTGTTACCAGAGCTTTGATTGCTATTGGAGGCCTGATTATTGCCGGAGCTTTGGCTGGAGCTTTGATTTTGGTTATTGTTGGAGCTCGAGCTTTGGTTGCCACTAGAGCTTTGATTGTTGTTCTGGTTGCCATTGGAGCTTTGATTGGATGAACCTGAACTTGACTGTTGGTTTTGATTGCTGTTGTTGCTTGAGGTCGAACTGCTTTGTTGGCTGCTGCTGCTGGATGTGGATGACTCCTGATTTGAGCTCGAACCTGATTCCTGTTGGCTTTCAGTGGAAGATGACGAGGTTGAGGATGATGAACTTGAAGAGCTTGATGAAGAGGAGCTGGTTGAGGCGCTCTGATGGTTGCTGGACGATGAAGACGAGGATGTGGAGTTCTGATAGCTTGACTGTGATGACTGTGTTGATGTTTGGCCTGCATAATAGCCATCGTTCAGGGGCTCCGAGGGCTGACTGCGGCAGCCGCCATTAGCACGTACATCGGACATATGGTTACACGACTGCAGTGATTCATCCCAGGCAGTGCCGTCCGAGCAACGAAAACCGATTTTATTATAGCCGCGTCCATTCGAGATGCAGCGATAAAACACGGTGCAGTCACTGGGATCGCTCATAAATCCATCATCCTCGCAGGATGGTCCATCGCCATCCGCCTCTTCAGCGCCAGACCGCAAGGATGATGAGCTCGAGAAGGATATGACCGAAACGCCATTCAGACCTGACAGTCCATAATTTGTGGGCAGCTGATTTGCCGTAGCATAGGTGCGCAGCTCATGGCCAGCGGGTGTGACGGCGCTACCTAGCAGCGCATTATGGCCATTCTGATTATTGACAAGTCCATCATACGGCAGCTGACTGTCGCTTTCCGCCTCACCGCTGCTATCAATTTCGTTCATATACTGGGCGCACTCCTCACGTCCGGCCAGCTCGGGTGGCATACACAGCTGAAGGGCACGCGAGAAGACTGTCTCCTCCTTGCAGGCAAACATATAGGGCTTGATGTAGTGTTCCGAGCGCTTCTCACAGCGATAGTAGATGTGGCAATCGTAGTCGTCGGCAAATAAACCCTCCTCCGGGCAATAGAAGGCAACGTCATCGTGCATGGAACGTGCATTGACAGACGAGGAAGCAATATCTGAAATAATCAAGTGAAGGAAAGGGCATTTTAGTTAATTTGCAATGTACAGTTTGATAGTACTTAGAAGACACCCCTCCCTACCCCTCCCGACGCTTTGGAGCCAAGCCAAATGGGTTTTATGAGAGTGCCTAGCCATGACCATGATGACCATATATTACGGCAATTCAGAATCGCCCGCTGGAACAAACCATTGAACTGAAACTTCCTGTCACAAATGTTCGACATGCCCTCTATAAGAGTGCATATACATACATACATACGTATGTGTATGTGTGTACATATATACTATGCATATTTTTGCTCAATTTTGTGTGACATTTCGTGCTCATCTTTCTTTTTCGTTGCGGGATTTTCGCGCTGTCAAAATAAAATTGATAATTTATTGTCATTCAATGTGCGGGCTGTGTTTTTTTTCAGCCTTCCCTGCCTGCTGCCAGCTCCTTCTTGTTCTTCTGGCGCGCATTCCAATAAATTTAAATGCATTTATGGCCGTTACAGCGGAACAAATTCATTTTGAAAATGAATTGTGTATGTTTTTGCTCCAATCCCGATCCCCAACTCCATTAGCAACATTCTCATTTTCCTTTTTTTTTTTTTTTCGTTTGTTGGTTTTCAGCCTGGTGTGTCAGGCCGTGTCCTTATAGGCCAATATGTTGTTGTGGCATGCAAATCTGGGCAAAAACATTGTAAATGCGCGGCCAAAAATTAGACCCGACCAGCTCTAGCTAGGCATAAATTTGCATCAGTCACTTTGTGATCTTTATTGGAGCATGTAAGCCGAACCGAACCGAACCGAACCAAAGCTCCCCCATGCTTTATAGTCGAATGGTTAGCTGTGGAGCATGTGAGGCCATTTATTCTAGCCAAAATTGAGCCTTAAGCTTAGGCCCATAAACTTTAATTATGATTAACGAGTCCGGAGAAAGAGACTAGGCGGGGCAAATACCATAAATATTATATGCTCTTTTTTTGATATTTTTTTTTAAACAGATTTGAATCAAATTTAGACAGAAAATAAATGAGTTAAGATTTTTAGGCTTATTAAAGCACTTATCTGCAATTGTATGTAAGCTTCGGTTATCCAAAGTTAGCTTTCCTTGTTAAAACAATGTTAAATGAAAGATGTGAATAAGAAACGTAATCTATGCGCCAGGCTGGCCTTATTCTCCTGCTCGATAAATGCCACTTTACTTACTATGAGCCGCCATGATTTGTCACTTTTATTATGGCCCAAACGTATTTAAGAATTGTACCTCTTCTTCTCTACCTTTAACTTTTATGTTGATTATAATCATGATATTGTAGTTATTCCTCTTTTTGCCGCAGTTCCACTATCCTCGCCATTTTGAAAGACGCTGACATGACTTATTGAATATTATTCGCCTAAAAAGTTGAACTATGTTCAAGGTCAAATTTGTGCTTAAGCTGACTGTGAGTTTGAGGCATCTATGGGCTTTGGGAAGTATCTTTAATATTACATTAACAAGCTCTGGTATTCTTTGACAGTGACCCAAAACTAAGGCTCTAAGTGGAGCGCAGAAAATTTTCTTGAATCATCTGACGAATCAAGGATTTGTACATATGAGATGGAACGAAAACAGCAGATCCAGCCAAAGATGGAACACTTTAAAGCAAATGCTTGCCCATTTCTTCTTCAAAATCAGGTTTGTAGCCACTAAGTATGCCTTTAGAGAACATAGGATAGGGTATACAAGCATTTTATTGGTAGAGAAGCTATTGAGAAATTGTATAAAATTAAATGAATATCGAAAGTGTATTGCTCTTTATCACGACCACCGTCTGAGCTTAAGGACATAGAAGGGCTGATTAATGAAACTTAATCGTTGTCAGAAGAAGCCGAAAATTCGTTTGGCCAACTAAGAGTAATAACTGAGAGGGAATAAAATCGACTCTAATATAATATAAATAGTCTAAAAATGGATTTTGTTATTTTGTTTTAATGGCAGCAGCTTCTTCAAGCTGCTCTGTAAGATTCGGAATAATGCTGGCCTCCATCTGTCCTTTCCCATGGTGGTTATGTAGCACTTAATTTGGTTAAATGCATTTATATTTTGAGATTCAATTCAAAGTTCTTAGCACAGCACACATTTACATTGTAATACATAATTAAGTAGCATTTAAATGTTGGTAGCTTAGTCTTTAAATAGTTTGTTAAGTTGTTGATGGGAATTGTGATGATTTGATTACTTGCATATTTGTTTCTGGAACGGCAAACAAAACTCAACCCAAAATTTAACCAACAAACTTGGCAAATTAATTTTATCCATGGCTTAGCTACACGCGGACGTCAGCCACCCGTTCCTGCCCGACTGTGCAAACAAACTGGGAAATTCAAATGCTCACACACATTCCTGAAACCCAAATGATTACCCCATTACATACTACACATAGCCAGCTCCAACCATGCCCAGCCTCACCAGCGAAGTCGAAATTTGACCGTTTTACGACTTTAATTATATATGATGTGTACTTTAGAATTTATGCAAAATAAAATGAAAGGACGTGCACCTCACTGCGACCGCAAACTTATGCGATGGCCGACAGGCGCCACAGCCCCGACCACAGCCACAAGCTGACCGCAAAGCATGGCCGCAAATAGTTTTGGTACTTATGTATGCCATTGCCACGCACCGCTCGTCCCGCTCGTCCAAAAGCATAGACATACCCCATTAGCCATAGCCCAAAACGCCGCCCAAGTGCCAAAATGTGTTGGTTGTTGCATTAAAATTTCAATTTCCAACATTTAAACAACATTTATGAAATTTAGTTATAAAAGCATAAAATGTGAGCTTACAGAGCTCTCATGAAGTGCCTGCCATTTTTGTCATGGTCGGCATAATTTTGTACAAACACTGTACTTTATACTGTGCTAATCGCACATTGTG
Source organism: Hirtodrosophila duncani (assembly GCA_037043425.1). Lineage (NCBI taxonomy): Eukaryota > Metazoa > Arthropoda > Insecta > Diptera > Drosophilidae > Hirtodrosophila > Hirtodrosophila duncani. Next base: position 246,691 of record JBAMBM010000569.1, read on the forward strand.
CAGCTATGAAGCAAATGTTGAATGTAAATGTTTCTATTTCTCGCCCGCGTTCCCCTCGCATTTGTTTGATAATTAAATATTTATTGAGCGCTGCTACTCTGTGGCTTTATGTTGCCATCGCTATTGCCATAATAAAGAGCTGGTGCCATTAAGTTTGCTTCGTTGATCAACAAATGGTCCTATTCCTCCACAATTTGCCGCAAAAGTTGAGCTAAAGGGGCGTTGTGTTTGGCGCGCGCTTTTGACAATTTAAATTTTAATTTGATAAATTGAAAACACAAAGACACACCAAGAGCACATTAAATAGTAATTGTAATTAAGTTTTCATAGCTATAGTTTTTTTTTGCGTTCCTGTTTTTTGTGTTCTTTTTGTTGTTAGTTGCTGCTCTCCGCATTGAAAATGCTAGCTTGGGACATTTTAGTGCTCCATTCGTGCTTTGGGTGAACTTTGGCGTGTTCTTTTGTTTTGTTTGGACCTTGCGTGACAGGACGAAAGCAACTTAATTAGTTATTAAAAGTTTCAGCATTATACTTGGTATGCACCTGGCTTAAGGCATTTTGGGCTGATGAAAGTCAAGGCAGAGTAAGGACTTAAGATTTTGTACTGCTAAGAAAATTCTTGAAATTATAGCACACAGGAGGCTCCTGAGCAACCACAAATCAGGTGAACCACTCCAAAACACAGACTTGGGCCTAACACTGTATCTTTTTGGAAAGTTAACTATGAACAAGAGTATTTAAAATGCGTAAAGGCGAAACAAGTAAAAGAGAAACCATAATGAAGGTGTAAGAGAGAAGTTTTTCAAGTTTTCAAGTTTCAAAAGAGCAAAGAAAGATAGTGGAGAAGGAAGATTTAGAGCACCTTTCTATTTACCATTTACCATTCTATCTATCAACAGACAGATTGTAAAGTATTCCACAAATTCATGCCCAAAAATATGTGCTCAAAATAGGTATTATATGAATAATAATGGATTTGTTTTTATTTTATATCTATTTGTTTTATCAGGCTCAAAATGACGATTGTTTTCCAAAGCCTTTTAAATGTATTAGAAGCCCATCGGACTCCATGATTTTCCCAGCTTAGATCTGTATTTAACAACCACCAATTCTTGGAGGTATAAGTTGACCCTACATTTTTCTTTCTTGTTCGACAACCACCTTATGGACTTCATCACTTCATCACTTCAAAACCAGAACCAAACAGGAATTCTTAGGTCTTGATGTGGCTGAAGCAGTTCACCCATAAAGCTTACAATATGTTATATACTATTTTTTGTTGTTGCTGTTTTGTGGGCGCATATTAGAGCCCTGCATGATTGCATTCCAAACGCAAAAGGAATCATTCATCACAAATCAAATGGTCGTTCATACTATAATCGTTCCAAAATAAACGAATACTTGTACTCATTTTGGATACGGTATGCCAACGGATTTGAATCCCTGGTAAAATACTTCGCATATATGACTTTCTTCTATGCGTTACGAATGGAATAAAAAAAAATGACACCAACTTTTGCACTTTTGCCAATTCCTGTCGACATTTTCGACCTGATTCTATTTTCGTGTCCTTCGCCAAGCCTAATGCCATGTACTTGCTGTGCTCATAGCTGGCCAGTCTTTTAATGTGAACTCATAAGCGTAAGGACAAAAAGGAATTCAAATGTCAGTTTTCATTTTACCATTTTGCCGTTTGGCATATCGCTTGCCACCAAGCTCCTGCTGTCCTTAATCGTTGTTGTTATTTTTGTTGGGCATCCTTTAACACAGTGCAGCTGTGCGCTTTGTAACTGCAAGTTGTAAATATGATATTTGGTATTTTCTGAGCTGCTGCCTTCGTCCAAGTTTGCCGCTCCCCTTGGGTCTGCTGGCATTTCTGTAATTTCATTTGCGTCTGGTGGCATTTTGTCGCTGCTTTCATGTTGGACAACGTATGTACGTGTTTTGAAACCCTAGCCTCATCCAACCTCCACCCCACCACACCCCGCACAGATGGCGTCAAGAGTCTGGCTCTAATGCCGATGTTGGCTTTGGTTTTTTTTGTAGATCTGACCGTATTTATTTTCAAGTGCATGTTTATACCATGCCGCATGCCCAAATTACTTACAGGAGAGGCGGCGCGGCGCCCACTGACCAGGCTTGAGAGAAATTCAATTTATTATGCAGCCTGACAGTTTTTAGCCATTCTTTCTTAGATGTCAGATTATGCTGTTGTCGCTATGTCAGGCTTGCTCTCTCTATTTCTTGCTCTTTGAAAACATTTTTTCATCGCTAATTCTAGCAGCTGTCGTTGGGGATTCTTTTGCTACTTTTGAATGCAACGCACCAGCTGCGTTTGAATTTCGCGCTGCGCTGCGCTCGAGCAGTTTCTAATATTGGAAATGTCCTTGAAATCAATGCAGTCAGAACAGTCCGAGTACTCCGAGTAGGGTCCATGTCATTACTCATACGCAGAGTGTGACATCATTTCCATAATTTGGCAAGCGTCGCAACCCGATAAATTTGCTAGAAATGTGCCGGCAGATGTTATTATTAAATGAAATATTTAAATATTTTTAGTTTCAGATTTAAGTAGAAATTTCCTTTGACTAGCAGCAATTAATTTGAATTTGAACTACTTAAAAGCATCAGGACTCATCATGTCAACAGCAGCAGCAGTAGCAGGAGAGTGGGCAGCACAGGGAGTTGGAGCTTGGAGCTAAAGCAACTGCCTGACTGGCTGACTAGCAGCAGGCGGGTTATTTGAACCGCCTGTCATTGCTGCTAAATTAAACATAAAGCGCTTTTAGTTACAATCACGTTCGTCTCAATTAAACTACATTAAATTCAATTAGCAGGCAGGCGAGCAGGGAAAACGGCACGAAATGAAAGCAGCATTGTAGTCATTACGGTTAGGAGACAGAACCAGAGCCCGAGCCCGAGCCAGAGCCAGAGCCACCCGAGCAGTCAAGATGCCAGCGGCATCGTGGCGGGACGGACAAAGAGGCAAGACAAAAATCTTGGCCAGGTCGGAGGAGCTACAACAACACAGCGTGTAGCTGTCCTGCGCCTTGGCTAGCTGTCTGACAATTGACTTTCATTACTTCTTACATTCATATGGCATTATTGAGCCTTGGTATATTTGACAAGATCGACAAGGAGACTAGAACAGGACTAGGATGGCTCTGGGACAGCCACGTGGCGACGAAACGACTCCTTCTGCGTGTTAGTTCGCTTGCGTAATTAAGTTTAATATTTAATTTAATTGCATATAGACAGAACACTACATATAGTACTATAGCGACAACACCAACAATGCAAATAACAACGACAACAGCAGCAACACTGACTCATAAAAGGATACGCACAGAGGCAATTTGTGTAATTTTCTTACTGAAATTATGATGAAAGCAGAAGGCAGCAAGTCCTTTAGTTTCCTCCTGGCAACTTCAGTTGTTGCTTAAACTGTAGCTGGGACATGCCAGCATTAGGTTCATGTTTTGTGCGCCATCTTCAACCAGGACTCGGACTCGACTTGTTAGTCACTTGCTTACCTTAGCTCTGTTGACCTCTTTCAGCTGCATTATTATCATTCGCAGTTACCTGACCACGGTTGCCTATTTTATGTACTTGCCATAGGATTATGGCGTGTTAGCAGGCTGTTCGTGTCCGTGTCCGGCTTTTAGGACTTGTAAGCCATATTAAACATGTGGCTACAAGTCCTGGGCAAGTAATGAATACAATGTGGGTTCAGTCTCAGTCCTGTTTACTTTCGGCTGCTTAATTTTCGCATATAGTTGCGTGAGGGTAAATTAGTCGCGTTGATTTGTTGAAAATGGCTTGGGGGGATGTTAAGTAGGATTAGCTTTTTGTCCAAAATAAGTAAAGTCTAATTTAACAAAATATCATAAAAAAACAAGAGAGGAATTTGGTTCAATTCGGATAAAAAAAAAAACAATACATTTTGCTGTACTAAGAGTTTAATCCGAATCGGCCGGTTATTTGGGAGCTATAAGATTTTCCTACCCGGATCAACTGTGGTCAGCAGACATGAATGCTTCGAAAACTGATATGTAGCAAATTTGGTTCAATTCGGATAAGAAACAACTAGTTCTGTTGTACTAAGAGTTCATTCCGAATCGGTGGGTTAGCTTTATTATATAGTGGTCTGATCTGGACGATTATAGCATACGTTTAACTTACAAAAGAAATACGTGTTTGGTACATATTTCAACTCGATGGCCTTAAAATTGAGAGACTTGTTCCCAACAGACGGACCCGACTATATCGACTCGACTTGTCTTGCTTTCTGAGCCTTACAAATGTCGAGACAAGATTTTAATACCCTCTGCAAGGGAATACTAATGCAACTTTCTCTTAGCAAACTTTGATGGGAAACACTGTCTATCGCTGATATCGTCATGATAGTTAAATTTGACTTCCTATTCTTGCTTCTTCCAATAGCTGGCAAAGTTATAAGTAACCTCTGCAGTGGTTTAATTAAAATTGAATTCCTAATGAATTACTCAACCAGATTTGTGTTCCACATAATACCTCAACTGCAGTTTCATTTTCTATAACCAAAGAAAAGTTGCCTGCTATTGTTATCGTCTTTAAAATGGGGAACTTTCAATGGGTTCCGCTCATACTTTCCGCAACGCCAATAGTCGCTAGTTATTAGGCGTAAAAGGTTACACACACACATACACCCAGCATATGCAACTTTATTCAACCCTTAATGAGAATGTGTGAGTTTGTTTGTGTGTGTGTGTGCTTAGCCCGAGGGCCTTCAATTAATTTCATTTAGTGAGTGTTGCACGAAGATGCTACAAGCTGCAAACTAAAACCTATACAAACAATGGGGCTCTCACATCCCTATTAAGCACATACATACGAGTATACACAGAACAGACTTGCTTTCGCTGTACTTACAATATTTTCAATTAAGCTGCAACAATACCACAAGAATAATAACAATTACAACAACATCAGCAAACAGCAGCAAAAGGCACAATTCCATAGAAATATATGCCTTTATAACGGACATGTATCTGTGTGTGTATGTGTTCTTTTGTCTTAGTTAGGTTCCTTCAAGAGTGTCACAGTTTCAAATGAAGTAAGGCGCCCACCCCCAGGTTTGATGTCTTCAATTCGAAGCTGGCTAGCTGGTTATATATATATGATATATGCTAGACAGTGTGGTACTCTGTATGTAAATCAGATATATCTTCTACAAGCGGACTTGGGTATGAAAGCACTCGATGAAATTAGACTAGAATTTTGAGTTCTGGATTTATGAACGTTTTGAACTTAAAAAAATAATATAGTTTGTAATTTTAATTGTATTCCTTAAACAGGAAATTATTTATCTTCAAATCAGAATACAAATCTTGAATGAAGTTTTCATACTTTGCAATTTTAGCTTGCTTTCACTTACAGTTTCCAATTGGTTCTGGTTCCTAAAAAACTAAATGTTTTCATTTGGAAAGCTCTCTTCATTAGTGACCTTTAGCTCATAGATAATTTGACAACTGATGGCTGCTATTCAACAGGAAACAAATACTCAAAAAAATCAATAGATAAATTACTTTATTTGAGTTCATCTAAATTAATACGGATTGGTCTTCTAAGTCATACATATAGTAATATAATTGGCAGAGGGTATTTCACTATCGAGCAAGTGCGAAGTTACCGTGTACTGCCTGGCGATCCAATGTAATAGTTAAACTTATTAGCTACCTCTGGTGAAAATATCAGCTTGAGAGAAAAGGTTAAGTGCCCAACAATCCATACATATATTAAATACACTCTCTTGCAAGACAAGTGCTAATAACTCGAAGGACAAAAGGCAGTGTTAGGGGTGGAGGTTAAAGCCGTTTCTAGCACAGATACGTTGCTCGTCAGTCGCCGCATGATATGCATATTATTTTACTTCTGTTTGAAGGGTGAACGAGATAAATTTGCTGGACAATTCCTCAGAATTCAGGATAAGTTGCTGTTGTTGCTCTGAAGTGTTGTGCTATTGAATATGGATTCCATAGACGTTCCGTCCAAGACATATTAATTGAATTCTCCATCATGGCAAAGTATGTGGTTTGCTGGTTACTCAAATACCTTATAGTATCATTATAATGGCAAATGTTAGCTTGATTGGTCTGAATCCTTGCATTAAATATGTCAAACATCTTCATATATAGACTGATGTTAAATAAGAAGAATAGACAGCTGTTGCCTTTAAGATAATTTGTGATTTAGGAGCTCTCAACACCAACATATACGATTTATGGTAGTCGCTGAGGTCATTAACATTCATCTAAGCAAACAAAGCTTAAATAATCTAAATAAATAATGAGAAATGCCCAGACAAGGCGAGACAACTTTGTTAACTGAATTGAGTCAGTTTCTTAGATGCGGCAATAGGCCTGAGGCCACGGAAATGTTTTTAGCCATGAAAGCGCCCATTAAACCCTGACTTTGTGCCAAGACAATAGAAAAGACTTGGGCTAGAACGCTAACGACTTCCAAATGCCAGTCCAGTGGGCTCCGTGGCGTATATGTGTAATTTGCCTACAATCAAAAAGTCAACAAATTGCCATAAAAAGCAACACAAAAGCAATGCAAGCTATGCACGTGTTAATTATTTATACCGTCCAGAGCTAGCAACATTCTCCAGACGACTCGCTAGCAAGAAAAGATAAATGTGCATGGCCAGCAACTGCCATAAGAAGCTATCGCCTTGTAAATTCTTGAACTGCCACAGAGAGTTCCAAGTATAAATTATACAAATTATTATTTAACCAAAGCTGCACAACGACATGGCAAGACACTTGGAATTGCCTATGCGTATGCATGGACCTGGTCAGGCGATCCGATCCGGTTAAGGCAAAAGTTATGCGCAGACAAATCGCTTATTTAGATTAGAACTGACAGCTGCGCAGACGCGGCTCGTTGGCTGCTTGCCTGCCTTGCTGCGATCTTGGCCAGCAGCTGGCGTTGGGCTGGCGATTTACCTAACCTGGTGTTGAAGTTGTAGCAACAAGTTGTTAAAGGGGCTCCCTGTTAACCGCGCTGCTTCCGTGGGCGTTGCTGTAATGCCAACTAAGTGTCTACTTAAGTTAAGCGCTGGCCACTTTGTTTGTTGTGGCTAAATGCGTCTTCAAGTAAATGAAAGCGGAGGACGCGAACGCGGACCCTGGCTGTCTGCTATCAATTTCAATTAGCTTTATGGCAAGCGGGTGCAACTGCGTTTCAGGGGCGTCACGGACATTATTATAATTATTAGTTTTGTGATTCGTGTAAGACGGTAGCAGGACTCTGGCAGCGAAATCACTGGAGCACATTAATTGATTTATGGTAAAGCCAAGAGGTTCGATTAAACATCATCCTTGAGATTTTCATAATGTAACTGATTTGGCAGGCTGTTTTTCCATCTTATTCAACTAAGTGTGGATAATGAAGCAGTTGGCTTTATGGCAGCTATATGATATAGTTGTCTGATCAGGATGAAATTTAAACTCAGCGTGCAGTTACAAGAAGCTCCTGGTTTAAACTTCAGCTTTTAAGTTCTTAAGACAGACATACGAATGGACATAGCTATTTCAACTCCCCTTGTTATGCTGATCAAGAATAAGAAATGCATTCACCATGAGGCTTATAAAAAAGTCACAGACCCATATATGTGTAACAACAGCGTAAAATGCAAATTTGTAGAACAATATAAAAAGGGTTTACCCTCAGTCGTTGCATGAAAATGAGCTAAACATATTTATGCAAGAACGAAGAACTAGCCACATTACAAACAAACTTCAACCTCCCCTAAAGAATTACCTAATATTGGATTTGAAATGTTCCAGTAGAAAAGACAGGCAAGCTATCTTAACTCGCGGTGATTTCAAAAAGGCATCCTGCCACAACATCGCCTGACTCGGCGCATTTGTCATAATAAAATTAGCATTTGGCTGGGTCAACGCTGCAGACAAACAAGCTGGATTGGCACAGGATAAGCAAGAGCATGAAGCAGAAGCGGGCAGGCAGGATATCGTACAGCTGAGGACAAGAGAGGCCAGCGAAAAGACTAACCCGGGACTTGGACTTCCTAGACTAAACAACAACTACAATACTTATCAGCATGTTGACAGTCATCAGTGGCATGTGGCAAGTGAGGCGGAAACGAAGCAAACGGCTGCAAATGCCTCGGCAATTTCTAATTTGCTTTCGCCATTTCTCTTTCTGCTGTTGCTTTGGCTTTGGCTTTGGCTTGTTTCATGTACCATAGCGAATTTAATTTCATTGATTCTCAGTGCCGCCATCAGGTACACCTAGCCCTTCTAGTTCTATTTGCCAGATGGGTTGAGGTAAAAGATGCCTGGACTGCATCCGTTTCCGTTGCCCGTTGTCCTGTCTGCAGATAAGCTCATTGAGTGTGCAACCATTTGAAAGCAGACCAAGGAACCAAACACTGCACACTGGTTATAACTGGGAAAAATTTAAGCTTAAAGCAAAAGTGTTGCCTAAAAGAGGCTGCCTATTCCTATTTAGTGAACTTTTAAATGGTAGTCAGTCCTAGCAAATTTCACTTACAAAACTCTCCTTTCTGCCCATTGTGCATTGCCAGTTCATACTGTAATAAAAATGGGCAATTTTTCAATGAGCCATGTTTTAAATGCCCTTATTTAAGCTTAAAGCGTTTTTCACAGCTCCCCGTTCACAATGGCTTACAAAAGTTTGGCTCAAATACTCGGGCTTAAACAGTCAGCACCAATATGCAGGTTCTGCTGACAGCCTAAAAATCAAATCACGTACGGTGTCCATTACAATTTCTGCTGACCAATTTCACGCAGCTGCAACAAATCAAAAAGCAAACTCGAATCAGAGCTGCAATACTGCCGGGCTGGCGCTGGCTGGCTGGCTGAAAAAAGTAAAAATCAGAGAGCCAGCCAGGAGAGTGCTAAATAAATTGAAATTTCTAAATTTCAATAAAAATTGTCGCAATATTGCAATAAAATTGCCATACTTGGGCCGGCATCGCCCCATTGAATGGCCATCATGTGCACGCCCATTCCAAAGAAATAACAATTTTTGTGCATATATGCATGAAATGCAATTTTGATAAATGTATCCAAGTTTTTCTTTTGCCCTTATTTGCTGTTGGTGTTGTTGTTGTTATCGCGGTTGTATGTGGCCCGGGGGAATCTGAGTGCGTCAAAGTTAACTCTGACATTGCCAGTTCAATTTTGTAACTGATATTTTAATGGAACAACTTACTCAGCGTATTGCCACAATTTTTTTCGATTTAGTGATTTTTGTTTTTTAATGCAGAGATTGATTTATTTTTAGCAAACAAAATATTTTTGAATAAATTCCGGATGCAGCATTAAGAATTATTTTTTGGTCGTTATACGACTGTTGAATTGCTGCTAATTCCGCGGCCATAGCTGAAGCATCCCGCTAAAATTTACTTAACATTAAAAGAAAATTTCGTTTTAAGAAATTTATGGTAGAAGTAGCTAAATCCTATAAATATAAATATTTCACCTATTCTTTAAATCATTTTCACACCTGGAAATGCCGTTACTCACGCGCACAAAACAAACAACAAGTCAGCCATTGTTGTTACCAGAGTGACCAGATTCGTAGCGCATTCTCAGCGCCAATGTCATCTCGCCAACTAACTAACTACTTATATAAAGAGAAGATGTAAAAGCGGGCCACAATATATTCAGTATTATCGCTCTAATAATAATAATAGTATTATGTTTCTCAAATATGTTAGACATCCGAAAAATTTCTTATGTAAATGTAAACATTTGATTCCATTTCAAATTCATTTTATCAATGAGCTTGCAACCCACAGAAGAAAGTATTTCCAACAATATAAAGCACATATATTCTTGATCAGGATGACGAGGTGAGGAATGAATTTCTGTCCGTGTGTCTGTGTGTTGCAATCTCAAGAGCACAGGAGTCTTAAGTGCTACAGAGATAAATCTTTCCCCCCATGCTTCTTATATATGCACGTTGGTTGAATTGAAGTCTTAGTGGATCGGACAACTATATATGTTTCAGAATGTACACTTAGTAAGACAACTTTTGTGTTTCTTAAGTAATTCTCCTGATATACGTTTTGAAAGGACCACGTCCGCTTACAAAATTTGATATAGATCGCACAACTATATCATATAGCTACCACTGAATTGATTGTTAAAGAATGAACAGAATGATCCGGATCATTCAACTAGGAATATTATGTTCATTCTAAAGATAAATTTGGAATGTGAATGTTAGGAGAGCTAGCGTTATTTTCTCTTTTTGTCTATCTTTGGGCCTTTGAATGATGGAAATAGGTGAGAACATATACATACACAAGATCCCTCTGTTCAAGAGAATATTTATGTTGTGTTGCTTTCCCCACCTCATATCATAAGCGAAAAGCTGCCTTTTGTCCACTTTGTTTTAAAATATTTGAAAGCGCAATGTTTTCCACTTTGGGCAATATGACTTTGACAGGTAATTAGTTTTAGTTGAACACGCCGCAGGGAATGTTTGCATATTCCTGTGCAAATAAATATTTTCTATATGTATTTTCGAAAAACCAATGGCAAAACGAAATGTGTTTCGTTGTTTGGACTGAAATTTATATTTACCTCTTGATGCGGCTGAGCCAATGCAAACGCTGAGCAGCAGCAGGCGGCAGAGCCATAGCTGCTTTTCCGCTCGAGACTTTGTCGCCGTCGCCATTTTGTCGAGCGTTGAAAATGGCGTCATCTTTGGCGCCAATGCGTTTTCTATGCCAAAATGTCACAACAACTGCAAATAAAGAGAGACAGAGATGGAGAGCCAGAAAGCAGGGAAAAGTGTTAAAAAATATGTTGAAATGACAATAACAACTGCTGAGTTTGAAACGTTCAAAAACGGCATGGTATAAATTTAATGAAAAACATTTAGTTTCAATTAGTGCTAGCACAGCCTGCGCATATCAATAGAGACAATTTTGCGCACCATAAATTCCAAATCAATTTTACTAATTAGCAAAAGAGGCAAGCAATCAAGGAAGCACTCCTGTCAGTCGTTAGATAACACTAGCAAATATGTACTGGTTGTGCTGCTGTCCTTGTTGTTATTGTTCTGTGTTGCCTGCCTGTGGAAGCTAAATGAATTACGCCTGCAAAGGAATCGAGTAAATTGTGGAAAGCAGTGCAAAATGCAGGGGGTGTTTAAGTAGTAATCGACATATTTAAATATTTTAATTCAGAATTTTATGAGCATAATACATTATCTTTTCCGATATGTATTAGGACTTATCATGCCATATCACCTTCGTAACAGACCAATATATCACTATCTATTAATGCCAAATAGCTCTCTTTGAATTGCACCCAAAAATGCGGCGCTCTTTTGTCTACACCAATTACTTTTCCGACACTCCTCGCCGGGCAGGCTGAAGGCCATGTGAAAGGCACGCGTTGCCCTTGTTGCTTTCGGCATCCGGTGCTGTTTTTTTTCTTGCTGCTGCTGCTGTTGCTGATGGGTGCCATCTTCACGCCTCGTTCAATTTTATTTCCACAATTTCCACTCGCACATCCTTTGAGCAGACTCTGGCCGTTTGGCTTCCGTTTGACTCTGACACTGGCCTTTGTTTTGGCCTCGAAAGCCCGTTTAATAAGTTAATTGTTACTGCGTTGCATTTTTGACGCTATTGAATTTATGATTAGCCACGACCGGATGAAGACAACGATGACAATGTCGGCTTAGCCTAAGGCTTATAGTATTTAACGCAGCTTGTGTTGGTAATCCCAGTTGCGCAGTGTCCTGCTGCCTGCTGGCTGCCGTGGGCTGGCCGTTTTTGTAGCTTTAAGCCAAAGCGTTTAGTACTTGGCATAAATGTCAACTGAAGGGGTCCTGCTGCGCTTTATGCAGTCGACTTTTATGCATTTGTAGTGCTTCCTCTGCCATGGAACAGGTCTTGCCAAGAGACCGCCAGCCAAGGACTCGACAACGTCTTCGACGAAGCGATATCATCATAGTCATTATTGTCGTCTGCGTTTTCCTTGGCAACTCTTTGTGGCCCACTGACTTTGTGTCAACTTCATAATTATAGCTTTTCTATCCTTTTTTTTTACTCTCAGCACAAAAAAGTTTCAATGAGCAATGTACAATGGCTGTTGTGACGATTCATTTGTGATATAATATGCAGTGGAATCTGGGATATGTATTATAAGGAATGTCAGAATTTAACTATTTGGAAATCATACAATTCTGAAATTTGCTTCAGAGCTAAGAATTCTCAATAGCTTACAACTTTGAAGAGATCATTTAGCTAGCCATAAGGTAGCGCTGTTAATAAATTTTTGGGCGTTTTTTTGCTGTTATTAAATACAAGAGGTATCTGAAATAGCTAGGTTCATCGACCTTGAGTCTGATAATCCAAAAACTTAAAAAAACATAGTTTATGAACAAATAGACTTGAATAAAAATACCATAACAAATATTTGCTGAAACTTGCACAAATTTGCACTACTGTAGCTGTTGTTCTACACGGCAGTTGCAGCATGGTGCAGAGATTCTATTAACCCAAGGAATTATGAGGAATGGAAACTTATTACGAGAAGTCATTAAGATGCAAAGAATTAAAAAGTTGAAAACTAAAACTGAAAATGAAGCGAATCCATAGCGAAAGTCAGGCAAGCAGGCAGTATCAGCACCTCCACCACCCACAACCACCACTGGCTGAATCCTTGACTTCCCGGCACTGTCATAGTATCGCGGTGGCTATCGTAGTATACGTAGACAAGGCAAGAAGCTGCAATATGAAACAGCGACTACGCACTGAGAGTATAACCAGGGCAGCCGTACAAAACTGTCGGCGGCTTATAACAAAGCACAGAGCCGACGTCAATGGCAGTGAGTTTTGCTTTTAAGTTTCAACTAGTTGACGGCAAAAGAAAAGTCATAATTGTTAATGGGCTTTTGGCTTAAATTAATTTTAACTGCAAAATGTTTTGCGAAAAACGATGCTGTTGCCGCATTTTTTACGTTAACTTTTAATTAGATTTCCCATTCACCCATGCATGTGTATGTGTATATGTATATGTAGATGCCAAATGTAAGTTTGATTAAAAAACTTTACATTGACAATTCGATGGTTGTATGGGAAATTCAATTTAAGAGCATTTCGAATTTTAATAAAATATAATAAATACATGTGTGCATGTAGAGGGTGTCCCAAAAGATATCAGTTGATGATCCGAACTCGAGTAACATGCTCATGGTCAAGGAAATATTGTATTCAAGATATTTGACTGCATCTGCTTTTTCAGATGCTAACACTATTTCGTCTACTTAATAAATCAGAAAGGATGGCTAACTTCGGGAAGACTAACTTCGGGTAACAAACGAAGGTAACAGATTCGCTTGAAATTCGGTCAGCATACGTGGAGGCTTCTAAGATTGACATTTACCATTTACCATTTGGTTAAATTTGGATGAAAAACAACCAATTTTGCTGTAATAAGAGCTCATTCGAATTGGTTGGTTATTTGGTAGCTATATGATATAGTGATCCGATCTGGATAAACTTTGGTGGAGGCACTGACTTCTACCAAATTCGCTTCAATTCGGATGACAAACAAAACAAATTGTGTATATATATAAAATTTCATAGGGATTATATAGGGGTTACAAGTCGATATCTTATTCGCATAGAAGCAGATGGACAGTCGGACAGGCAGACTGACATGGCTATATCGACTTGGTTTCTCATGCTGTTCAAGAATATATATATACTTAATGGAGTCGTAGATGCTATCTTCGATGCGTTGCAAATATCGTGGAAACCGTGCCCCTCCCTTGCAGAGGGTATTAGCAAGGGAGAGGTGTGGTAGCCTTTGGCGTGTATCATCTGCCCGAATTCGTTTTTGCAATTTTGCTGCCCTAAAACCAGTGAGAAGGAAGCGCATTTCCTATGTCTCTGTCGGACTTATAATTTATATTGCTTAACCTGAACCTCAAGCTTGCCAATATGAGAAACACATATTGAATTAAAATAATGGTCGCAATTATCCTTTTAGTAAAAACATAACATTTAATGATGTTTGGCAATTTACTGCATTAAAACTCTATAATTTGCCAATTATAAAGGTAAGTATCATTGGTGCTCGGCTAAATTAAATTCGATACAAGTGCACAAACGTCCATCTTGATTAATTTCGCAATTCAGGCCATTAAAGTGGCCCAGAGCGCATTATAGCCATTAACCAATGTCAGTTGCCACTTTTTATCAATGCTTCCTGTCACTTTTGGTAACTTTTACGGCACGTCATGATGTCAACACTGCCACCGATGGCAGCTCTGCAGCACTCAGTGCAGCCATTTTCATATTCTCTGTGAATTTTTATCAGCCATTTGCCGACTCATTAAGCGACAGTTCCCCAATCCCCTGCCTCGTTCCCTGCCCGGCCTTAAGAAGGAGGCGCATATCGTGTCGTCTGCATTGATGTGACCTCCTGCATTTTCAAAATGTCATTGCTGATGGAGTTTTACATGCTTTTAATTGACGTCGTCATGTAATGAAATTGAATTTATGCTGCACGCCATTTATAGTATTCAGGCATGTTTTCGTATACATTCTGAGAGTAGCTTTCGGCTTTGGTTTCCGTTCTGGCCAAGTTAAGGCCATGACATCAATAGGCACACTACGTAAGAGGTGAGGGCGTGGGCAACAGCTGGCTGTTGGCTATATAGTTCACCAAGCAAAAGCGTGTGTGGATATGAGTGATAGGTGCACTATTTCGTCGACTTTTAATAACCATTCATGCTATATGCTTAGTAGTTCATGCTTTGGAGAACGCCTAGAATGTTACCACTGAATATGGAAAGCGAAAAGGGCAACAAATGTTATTTGTTTCCTTTTATAATTGTTGCTCAGGATTAGACTAACTTCTTTTAACTTTCGATTAAAGAGAAAATGCATACATATTCATGATAAAGCATTATGTTGAAAGTTGCATGGTCTGGCTAAACACTAGGGGAGTTTTCATACCAAATTTTATTACTCCATCTATTATAGTTATATAGATATATCAGATGAACATAGCTAGATGGACTTGTCTGTTGATCCCGTTCAAGAATATCTGTCTTCAATCATTTCACAATTGAAATTAAAATTAGGTTCTGGCTTTGAAAGCCTCACACAATACAACAACAACAACAAAATCGATGATCGAATCGTCCTCCTTACTTTTTGAGCACACCTGCTATATCAACTTGTAACTCCACATCATTTTAAATTTAAAATGCTGAAGTCACCGTTTCCAACACGATCCACCACACTTTTGCTCATATCGCTTATTCAGTAGCCGTACAGTCCGACTGCCGGACAGACAGTCATTGCTGTAAACAGCTACCGGCTTTTAAGCACCTTTTGTTTTTGCTTAAAAGGCGGCTAACGGCCACTTAAGGCTTTTATAATTTAATGGAACAACAGTTCGATGGTTGCGAGACACATCTGACACATTTGGGACTGATTCAAGTCGCGTGCTCGCTCAGAGTTGAGTGACCTTAGGGCTGTGGCGGAGTCGGGCCCCAAAGTAAATGCAATTTAAATTAAAAATCACAGCGTGCATTAAAATTAGGCGCAAGCATTGTAATTAAAAAATACAATAGCCGTGGCATTGACAATGTCACATCTAAACTGCCCGTTGGACAAAAATATTAATTGACTTTTCGCTGGCCGCAGCAAACATCATTAACTTAAATATAATTACGTGACAATTTGATGGTTTTTTGCTTGCCAATGGCATGGCACACAATACAGAAAGGAAAATTAATTGCACTTGCCCGAGCGGTGTTGACCCACCCAAGGGATCAATCAGCAAACAGCCAGTCGGAAAGGTAAACAACGAGAGAAATATATAACTGGGCGGCGGGCGGCGGGACGGTCAAATCCCAGCGACATTTCAACCAAACTCTGGCAATGGCTATGGCTGTCGCTGTCTGGCTGGTGCTGGCTGAGAGAAGGACAAAAAAAAAGGGTCGCCGACGCTGTTTAACTTTGAAAAATTAAAATCCACTTGAGTCTCGCGCCGGCTACCACCCCAACGCATTTTTCAATGGCCAAATAATAAAGTCCCCAATGTCAGCTGGGAGTTATAATCTGTTTGGGGCTTTTCCATGGCTGCCATTGGGGCATTTGGCCATTTTTCTGGCCGCCGTGTTCGTGTCTGCGTCCTTTATATACCCTCTCAAAGGATATTATAATTTGATCAAGATGTTTGTGCTCGACATTAACATTTCTTGATCAGTATCAGGTGGAAGTCGTCCAATATTATCTTGCAGTCCTTCCAAAGAGACTACCTGCCAGTGAATTGCACTTTTTATGAGCATTGGACCGCATTTGATGCTATTAGAATAACCACTACAATGCATTTGTGTGGTTTACTATAGTGAACATGGGCGGCCAATCAACAATCTAACTATAAAACTTAGAAGTTTGTGCATTTGGCATTCTGCTTTGGTGGTCCTATGACTTTCCATAGTGTATACAATCTTCGCTCCGTCACACTGGATTGTCCTTTTTGCTTTTTGTTGTTCTTTTCGGTTTGCTTCAAAGCCAACAACAATGGCGACTAAATGAAACGTAAATTTGCAGCAATTACGCGGGTAAATATGCATTAAAATAAATTTGCATGCAATTATTTTGCGCTTGAAAAGTCTAATAGAATATTTACAACAAATTATCATGCCACATTGCTTTCTCGCTTTCTAAATACCTAATGTATTTACTTATTGCTAAAACAAAGCTCCCGTATCATGAGTAATTAAAACAATTGCAAATCACACAGCTGACACTGCACAGCATCTTCATCGGCGGCTGCTGGCTGAGCTGTTAATATAGCCCTTAATGCAGGCCGCCTGTTTTGTAATAAGCCAAAATGTTTTATGTGACATCTCGTTTTTCAAGTCGAAGACATAATCGTTGATGGCGCTGTGTCGCTATCAGCAACAGAGGCATTGTATTTGGCTCGCCAACATTTATGATAAACGACCCACGAAAGGAGACCTTAAATTCGCAGAAAGCGAAATAGCAAATTTTTATTATAGAGTTGGCTTCTGTTTTTAGCTTACATACCATTATTGTTGAGTTCGAGAAGCAAAACAACTATGAGTTCGTCACTTAAGAAGTAAAATGATATATAATAAAGTCAAAGTTGTAATTCAGATTAGAAATTCTATGAACATATAGCCAGAGTTGTAGTTTTTGAATGTAGAAAAGACCTGACAATTGGTTCTCTAGGTTGTCTAGGTTGTCTCTAATAAGCAGCGCTGCGGAGTGGAGATGTCAAAAGGTGACACCAAAACCTATCGTAGCATAAAACTAGTTGTTTAAGGTTGGTTAAAGTTTGGTTAAGCCCATAATGGCCAAAATTTTACGTCTTAAATGTAGATTAATGGAACCGATTCATTATCTAAGGTAACCCATTCCCAAGGTATGCTATTTAAATGTCTTTCCCAATCTCTCAAGTTATATCAAATATATATATATATATTTATTAAAGAAATTTTCTGTTGCCCCGCCTTAACAATTTTTCCCATCGAATTTCCAACCTCATCATTGTAGATTCCTGCACATTTGTTATCCAAAATTTGCCTCAGTTTCCTACATAAATAATATTCTCATTCCTGTAATGCTCAGAAAAAATACAGCAAGCTGAGCATGTGCCTCATTTTAAATAAGCATTTAACATTTTGTCTGCATTCGCTTGTTTTTCGTTGATTTTCTCTATTTTTGTTGTTTTTGTTTTGTTTTTTTTTGCCTTGTTTGCATATTTTCCAGCGAATTAAGAAGCGCACAGTTTTGTTGTAGATAAGCTACTCAAAGATTTACGACACAGCCAGAGAAATGCTGCTGTTGTTGTTGCTGTTGTTGTGGATGTAGTTGAGTTTTGTGTGAAATTTGGTAGCTAAAATCCAAGAGAGGCGAGCGCATAAACAACGCACGCCATTTCCAACAATTTGGCGTGACAAATCCGGCACGATTTGGGGCTCTCTGTTCGTGAGTCTATCTGTCTGTCCGTCTGCCTGAGAGAGTTTGGCAGACGCAACTTTGTCGCAGATTTATATGCGATGTCAGTGGAAACGGTTTATCACTTTGGCCTAGGCCTGTTCGTACCTTTTTTGATTACACCCACCCACAGCCATGGCCAACACTGCTAAGCCAATTCCAGAGCCAACTGCTGGGCCAAAAGGTTGAAATTTCTGTTTGAAGAAAATTCTCTGCAGATTTAGTGCAATTTCATTTACTTTCCTCTTAGCATTTAGTAAGATTTGTTCGGCTAGCGAGGCGAAGTTGCTTAAAATGTCTATCACAGAGTTGCGAATGAAAATAAAAATGTCAAGTGGAAGCGGAAAACCGTTGGCATATCTGCCGTCAGTTGCTGCTGCCGGATTTGTTGCCAAAGCAGTTGAAAATGTAAGTGGGGCTTAAATCGTTACAGATCTTCTCTCCCTTGGAGCCTAAGCCTTTTAGTTGTAAATGCAGAAAACGGTTCGTACTTACCTAAATTTGGTAAATAAACCAGGATCTGCCAAGTTGTTATCTATATTTTTTTAAGCCCGATTTTAATCAGAATTTTCTAGCTTTATTTGTGCTGAGTTGATTGCCAAACATAAATCCGAATCGAACAATTGAACGGATATAGAAATTTAATGATGTCCAACTTGAACACTATTTGTCAGCTCTTACAAAGGGCAGATTTTCACATCTTCACGGTGTATTTATTATGCAGTAGAACAAGGCTGGTATGGCACATTGATTACTTTTAGTTTCCCCATCTTCCTTTTGACCATAGTTTAACATTTTCAACATTCAACATTTCAACAGAAGGAAGCAATTCCGACCATATAAGGTATGTATATTCTTGATCAGCATGACGAGGGGAATCAATATAGCTATGTCCATCCGTCTGCCTATGTGTTTCAACTGAGATCTCAGAAGTCTTAAGAGCTACTGATCTGAAATTCTTACCAGATGCTCCTTACATTTGAATGCTGGTTAAGTTCGAGCATTATCCAGATTGCACATTTATATCATATAGCTCCCACATAACCGCTTGTTCCGGAATGAACACTTAAGAGCATAACTTTTCTGTTTTTCATCCAAATGAAACCAAATTCGGTTTGCGTCCATTTGAGAAGACCCTACGTCCACTGGCTTGTTCTGATCAAGATCGGAGAACTCTACCTTATAACCGATTGTTCTGGAATGACTTAGCTGAGGAGCTTAACTTTTCTGTTTTTTATTTAAATCAAACAAAATTGGGTTTCTATAATGTGAATGGTATATATAATCTTCAGCCAGCTGTAGGAATATAGTCAGGATAAGAATGGGCATGGAATATATGGTTTGCTTTGAAATTGTATATTTTATTGCGAGAATAGATTTTAAATTCTGGACACTGAATGAAATATTAGTATTTAGATGGGTTCTTTATTTATATTGTGATTACAAAACTAGTTACTTTAGCATTTTGATAGCAATTTGAGTTTACTTGATCAATATTGAGCCATATCGATCATTAGAAGCGGCTTTATTTATTTAATTAGAATCGGGAGTTCTTTTAACCCAAAATCTTGTATTAAGCAGCCTTCTCTGGCAGTTATACTTGTGGGTGATCTGATTTATTATAGTTGACTTTAGCAATGTGGTGAATAGAGTACATGGGAAGAGATGTCACATATGCAAATGACCTTCTAAAAGAGAGTTATCCTTTAGTAGAGCTTATATACAAATTGAGTGCAAATTGACAATGGATGAAATAATACAATAATTATACGTTATAATTATCAAGAAAATCAATGTAAATGTAAAGTAGAAATAATTAAAGCTGTGCTGAATGTTCTTTCTTCTGTTCTTATCAAACATGCTCATATCTCAGCCCTGAGTTATAGTAGAAGCTATCATCACTGACCACACTTAACACTTTATTGGCAAAGTTTCCGTGATGTACTCGCATTGCTCTCAACTTCGTTTTATTTCCGCAAACAAAGTTTGCAATTATACAATTAATATTCTCAACTCATGAAACTGCAAGCAAAACTGCCCAGTCATGTAATTTTAGATGTAGCCAACTTTTGTGGCAAGATTTCCTTCAGTTCAGAAAGAAAGCAGAAAGAAAGTTGGAAAGCGCAAATGTCAGCGCTGAAATTAAAATTCATGCACACTTTGTGCTAATGACGCGCAATTTTAATTATAACCATAAGACAAGTATACAAATTCATTATAAGTATTATCTGACTGCTGCTCCGGCATTGGCTCTGGCTTGGACTGTGGCTGTGGCGCAGGCTCTAGCCCTGCTGGCGACTGCTAGCAAATTGCACAGATCCTTTTTGATGTCAATCACTCAGGCGCTTAAGGAGCTGTCATGCCAGACATCGGCGACTACGCCTAACAAGACGGCGTCGGTGGCGGCGCCAAAAGAATTCAAATTAGCCAAGGCAGCTGTCGGTGTGACGGTGTCAGTGTCGGTGTCGGTGCAATAGACTTGCTGAAAAGTTGCTCCACCCATTTGGCTTCGCTCCGTTTTGCTAATGAATCATGGATTGGTACACAAAGAGCCATTTTTTAAACAGCTCTGGTTGTGTTTGGGCTTGGGTTTTGGGTTTCGTTCGCTTTTAGGGTGTAATAAGCGTAAAACTTTTTGGCACTGCCAATTTCGGTTTCCTTGTAACTTTTTGCCTCAGACGTGTCTGCTCAGTTCTGCATTTTAACCAATTAGTTGACTGTTTCTGTTTTTCGTTTCCTTGGTTTGTTGTCGCTGATTGACAGTTTCGAATGCTATTTTCCGTTGCCAAGTGATGAGGGATGGCTCTCAATTTGCGATACAAGTATCCACGTGAGCAGTGTTTAGAGAAATGCTCCAGCATCCATCAGGGCGTCACTAAACCTGTCCTCTGCACAATGTCTTTTGCCATACCTTTTTTAAATTGGCCAACAAAAAAAAAAGCAGGAAAACTTTTGCAGCTTTGTCCTAACGCACGCCCACATACGCCCAGGCAATTGTCATTTGAAGTTTGGCTGTCGATGTTTTTGCTCTACAACAATTTGTGCGTGTAATACGGCCCATATCCTTGCCTGTTCTTGTGCCTTCGCATGTCTGAGTGTGTTTTATACACTTTACACAATTTTTCCGCGCCTGTCTTTAATGGGCCGTTGGCATCCTTGTCTGTATTTTATTTTCATTTCGCGTGTCTTAGGCGCCCTTACATATGTTTCCCCCCCAGAGCTATCGTGATTACAACTTCATAAGTCATTGCCAATACCAATGCATCTATAACTCATGCATGTCGGAAGTCGTAGTCGTTGCTCCTTTAATTAATGAAGGTGCCCTGTAAGCCTAAGCCCGTATGTGCTGCTTTTGCTCAAATTTGTATTATGGTATCCGGACTAACAAAAGAAGGACTTCAGGTATGGCAAAGGGATTATTTATCTGAGATGCATTCTGCATTGTATTTGGACTTTAATTAATATATTGCTTCAAGGGTACAACTTCGGTGTAACATATCTCTTCGCTAGAAGACATACAAGTTTCTTATGCGTTCAGCTGTCTTATACTTACTTGTTGACTATGCAAGCAAATGTAGGGCTATTATTATCGCTGATATCTGCATAATGGAACTTGTGAAAGTGAAAGTGAACACTGCTGGAAACACGATGATAGCAATTATAGCTTTTCATTATTCAATCACTCAACACACAGGTGATTGGTTTCATTGCAAGTAGAATACATATCAACAATATGACCCAATTGGAAAAGACTTGCCTTTAAGGAGAGCAAATACAAAATCAACATATTCAAAAAGGTATTTAAAAAGTTTGCTCCAATTCGGAAAACTAAAAATTGTTATCAATAAAAGTAAATATAGCTTTGCTTAGTCTGATTCGACTAAGCAAATGCGGCATTCGCAGCTACTCCATTCAATACATTTCTCATTTCCATCTACCCAACTATTTATCTATTGCATTTCAAATCTTTAGCTAATATCAAACCATTTCTAAACAGCTGTTCACACTTAGCCGATCATAGTTCATGAAAACTATAAAATGGCAGAGATTCCTTTAGTTTGGTTATGCGTCTATAGCAACTTGCCTCGTGGTGAGGCTGTCACCAGCGAAGGAAATCCAGACGATACTGAATGTTTCCATTGTACGGCCCTGCTCCATGCTCTCATTCCTGAGTGCTTGGCTGCGGCAACCATAACAGTGATTCCGGAGGTTACAACACTGTTAGACGGCGACGCCACCACAAAGGCAGCAGGCGAAGGCAAGAACACTACGGTGTCGGGTAAAGAAACAGCAGAAGCTGGTGGAAGTGTCTCCATCAAGACGCCAGTGTCTCCATTGTCATCTTGCGGCTCAGGCAAGACCAAGACGCACCGCAAATGGAAGCGTAATTCACAGAGAAATTTGTACATTTTCCAAGTTCTAAGAGATGATTCTACGTAATTGTTAATGATTATTTTAGACACCGTATTCGATTTATTTTAGTTTTAATTTAAAAATATAATATACAAAAGTTTTAATTGGATAAAT
The DNA here is from genome assembly GCA_037043425.1 of Hirtodrosophila duncani. NCBI lineage: Eukaryota > Metazoa > Arthropoda > Insecta > Diptera > Drosophilidae > Hirtodrosophila > Hirtodrosophila duncani. The sequence continues at coordinate 269,255 of JBAMBM010000569.1, forward strand.
GTGCCGTTCATTTCGTACAAAATATTTATAAAAAAAATCTCCTCTGCACTTAAACAATCATTTATAGAAAACACATTTATTCTCTTATACAAATTTACTAGTTTTATGAAATGTTTAGGTTAAGTAGCAAACCCATGAGGTACAGTCCACACAAACGATGCAGCAAATATAAGTATATGTATCACAATCCACATGCACACACGAAGACATGTATTTATCACATAAGTAAATATAATCCTATGCGGTCAGGTTCATAATACACACTTGTAAATGACAAGACATCTACACTAAAACACCATACAATCATAAGAAAGATACTTGAAAAAGATAAACCGCATAGAAGCAAGATTACACGCATCGAGTAACTGCACAAAGGTTGCATCCTCTTTGTATACCAGATGTCAAGTCAACAAAATATATAGTTGGCAATGCTCAGACTATAATTAGAAATGGGTGACCTTTTTCATGGTTACTACATGTGCAGTCTGTAAATATAAGATTTCTATTACCACACCTATATATTAACTATAATCCACTCCCTAGATGTTAAGGACAAGAATTGTATAAAAGCCGACATTTTTTAAATAAAATTCAGTATCGTTCTAGCTCTTAAACAGCGCGTGTCAATCTTCTTAGCACTTCATTCTGTTTCATTGTTGTCCTTTGTGTGCACATTTACTTCCAGGACTACGAAGTTTTTCCTCAACAACCACAAATACCTTTGCTTCATTTGCGTTTTCAATTATTTTGCTCCAGCTACGAGTATTACAATTTCTTTGCATTCTCGCATTTCAAATGAAATGATTTGCGGTGAACATTTGTCTGCTCGTGTCGCCTTGGATACCATTGTATTGGGCTTGGTATGTTAAGATTTTATAAAATCGAATATAAATGGAATTTTTATGTTAAATTTTTCTGCTGATTTCATGTGCAATTCATGTAATTCATGTAATTGTATATATTTTGGTATACATTTTTGTCTCAATGTGGCGGATGTATTCATATATCTATGCTCCTATAAATAGGTATATGAGCTATTTCTACACATTGGGAACGCTGCCTGGTGTCACCTTCAATTATGGCCAATCACGCAAATGCCTTGTAATACAAACAGCCTGACAATGTCCACTGATTTGTTTGGCTTTTCAATCTTATACAGATGGCCGCACACACCCCAGCCGAGTGGATTAGCCGGTGCTAATGATAGCTCAAAGCCTGTGCAAATAAACTGGGCCCAAGTTTTTATGATCCCGGCCAAGAAGCAGCTGACAGTTTTTGTCAAAATTGACATTACGTATGCGGGACCCGTCCCGGGACCAATTCTCATGACAAGTCATAAGAATACATTGCCGTTGCCATTGCCATTGTCGGTGCCGTTTGCTATTGCCGTGTGCTGCTGGTACAACAGTGCGTATGATTTTTATAAATGTCGTGTCGTTTTCGACACAGGAAGCTCACAAAAGCGAGGACAATTTTTTGTGTGTTCCTTGTCGTGTTGCATGTGTGAGTGTATGAATGCTTGACATTCTACATAAGGTGCGTTGCAAAGTAAGCAATGCTATTCGAAAGGGCTTCACTGATATATTGTGAATATTTCTTGAAAAGAAAGTTTTCTTTTATTGAAAGGTGAAAAAATTTGAGCAAAATATTTGAACTAAAACTAAAAATGTAAAGTTTCAAGATAAACATAAAGACCATACACTGCGAAATTACGAATGATAGAGAACTGAGAATAAATTGTCTTGTATTGGTATCGTCTTCTAATTTTAATATTTTGTAGATATTTTTTTTATTTTTAAATTTTTGTAAATCTCCTGGCGGTTCCTAGGCTGAACTACTGTTTGTTGTTATTTTGGAACGCACCTAGTTGATGAGTCCCCATATAAGAATCTGCTATGTATATGTATATAGAAACTAAATATACCTATTATTATAATATAATAATATATTTGATATAATTCCATTTACAAAAATTGTATGAATTAATATTTTGTTTGTAAAAATTCTGAATAGTTCCAAAGTTTGAACAAATATAGTCTTTTTTTCTATATAATTTTGGTTGACTTTTTGAACATATAGCATTAATTATTGGTATATGCCAAGATGACTAAGGAGTAACTAGTAAGTCGACCAACTACAAACTTACTAGCATGTTTTCTTATACTCGTACTATTAGAGTGAACGAGTATATTGTATTCATGCAAAGGTGTGCAACAGGCAAAAAAGAAGCGTCAAGGACTCCATAAAGTATCAACCAAGTGGTCATAGTGCGAGTGAGATAGGCCAATGATGAGAAAAGGAGGGGATAAGAAATAAAGAGTCAATCATTGTTTGGAAAACAGGTGTAACGGATGCTTACCAAATGTTTAATGGCTGTTTAACTCTATCTGTGTAAAAGGGATGGGAGGGAATAAGCAGGCAGGCGTTGGCTCTGTTAAAGTTGACAAACATTTTTGTTGAATTACGACAATGATGAGAGAGTTGAATGATTTTTTTTAAAGCATAAAGGTAGAGGCTGTGTCAAATTGGCTTCCAAATAATTGAGTGATTTTAGTACATACAATTTTTGTAAACGCAGGTCATTGAAACAATACGGCTATTGATTGCTAAACGTAACCGTAGAGCAAGCGAGTGTATTGTACTCATGTAGAAGTCAATAGATGGTGAGTACGAGTATCTTGTAGTCGGAATATAGCATTCTTACTTGTTTTTTTGTGTATTTCACGATATCATGACTGGCAGCCAAATCAATTGCTAGGAATTTATATGGTTTCTATTTTTCAGCTGGCCCAATGGAATTTCACTTCAGCTTACAGCCAGCATTGGCTTCTTTTTTCTTTGGGTACTGAGATTTTAGCGCCATTTCTGATGCTATATAGGCGTTTACACTATTGCTTATTATGAAAACGGAAAAACTGATTTGTCAAGGTCATACAAATATGTGCCTCAACGATTTATGCAATACTAAAACGGCATTCTTTCCTTGCTTCCTGCTCTCCACCTCAGGGCACGTGTGGAATTTTGTTTTTGTTTCGCTTAGAGTTGGAAGTATTTCAGTTGTTGGTTGTTGCTCGCCGATAAGGATATTGGGGTGAGACTTTGGCGTAAAACTTTGGTGACGTGACAGATTTTATTTGATACTATGGAATGCTGTCGATTAAGTTGATTATACTTATAGACAAAAGAACTGATAGAAGTTTGCGTGAGTTGCCGTAAGTGAGTTGAGGTTAATAAGTTGACTGACAAAAAAGTATACAAACATTTGCATGATAATAAAATATTAAAGAGAACTAAAGATGCTGAGAAAATGTATGACAGTGAGATAATAAGTGTGTTTTTCAATGAATATATGATAGTGATAGTGGTAAAAAGTGAACGGAATGCACAATAGCGCTTCATTAACCAAAATGGGAATATAGTGGTCAGATCTAAACGATTTTTATATAGTCATGCATTTTTAACTTAAAAATATCTATGACAATATTTGATTAGCTGATGTCAGCACTAATACTAAGGTTTTGATAAAAGTCTTATATGCATTCATATAAGCTCAAAAGCTGAGAGGAAAACTGAATTGGAAATAGTTGAAGGAGTAAAACATATGTTGATATATATTGATATATATTGCTTGTTGGAAACGTATTGGTAAAGGATTAATATCCGTTTCGAGCTGGACATTGATATTGCTGCAATTTTTCCCCTAATAATCAAGAACTTCTCGAAAATAGTTTCAGTAGACTTCACTGACCTGATTTTCCCTCAAATTGTATACTTTTTTTTGTATATATGTTGAACGGTAACATTTCCAATCAAAACCCACTGCCATATGCAAGCGGGAAAAACAATGATGTGACAAAGTAAACGAAGAAATGATGTGTTGCTGACAACCGATGATGAGCAAGCAGCTGCTGAGTGAGGCGTGAGAGCAGAAAATAGAAAAAGAATACATACGAGTTCACGCTCAGACAACAATGCGCAGCCAGGCAAATTTGCAATGTGTGCAAAGGTGCAAAAAGAAGTGCAGAAGAGTATATATACTGTATATATGCATTCACATATACACAAACAGAATGGTCGCTCCTCAGGCCTTTCAGTTTTGTTTAGAAAACTCTTCAAGCACGAGTGCGTGAAAGCAGCACGTTCGAGAAATTTGCACCACGCCTGTTATGCAGTCTATCTGTCCACCTGACTGCCTGCCAGCCAGCCTCAGATGGTTTTTGTTGTCATATTTCAGCACACTTGAGGTGTGAAATGCACACACACACCTACAAAGACAGCAGCATGCTTGGGTGGGTGAGCTATTTTAAGCTGAAGAAAATGTGCGTAGTATGCAAAGTTTGGGCTTTGCTATTTTCTTAGTTATTAGCAAAGGCCTTCTGGCATTGATACACCATCTTAATTTAGTGTTGGCAAGAAAAGGGTTTTTTTACCACCCCCCCTTTGTTTGATTAATTTTGCTATTCGTTTACTTTTGACTATTAGGAGTTGGCCCGATGAAATAGCAGCAGCCACGTCCGACCTGGGGGCAATTTGATCATTTAATTCTTGGTCCTGCTCAGGTTGGTGTTGGGCTTAGTCTGCGACTAGTCATGTGCTTTGCATGGCTAATGAATGATTTAAGGACGAAGAGTCCAGAAAGTGAATCACTTAACTGTTGAACATTTTGAAGAGTTTACAGCTTACAGGCAAACCTTTCGGAAATATGTGGATATCAAATTTAATGAAAAACATATAAATGCAAGCAGAGGGCTTGGTATGTCCATTTTCACATGGGCAGACAAAATTATTTCCCTCAAAACACAATGTGCAATATTACACTCATATTTAATTAAAAACTTTTTGCTAGCTGTGGAAGTCCGGCCATAGACCAAAGAGTAAATATTTGCGATAGTATTTTGTGCCTTGGACAGGTTTCTATTTAGTTTTGCCAAAACAATTTGCAAACACAGGAACAAACAACAAACAATCGGACGAGTATGTATGTATGAATATAGAAAACACACACTTATTTACATACACACACATATAGATATATGTAAATGTATACATGCACCTACATTTTGTGGTGAAGTGAAATATCCGATTTCAATTTGGCAAAGCTTATTAGAAGTGATTTCCCTTTACTAAATATTTGCTTAGGTAGTGTAAGGGCTGTACCAAAAAGTAGAGGCACTCAAACATTTGTTTATTACTTTTAAAATTGTTATTATAATGTGCATTTTGCTGTAGTTTTTATATATACATATATACATACAAAATTTCACTTGCTTTGCCAACGGAATATTAAAACCGTTTTGTTCGTATTGTGCAGTTTGTTTTCGGTACAGCCTTTATTTGTGTGACAATTATTTCATTCAATAACCAGCTCAAAGCTCATGCACAAGCTATAATAATAATAATAATAATAGTTGTCTTTCTCACTCTTCCTCTCTCAACATTTTAAGCCCCACATGGTTAAACCTTTGCCCTAATACTGCTCTTCCACACATATATGTATTTGTGTGACCAAGGTATTTGTGTGTCAGTGAGTGAGAGCATATTGTTTATTTAAGTGATTGGCTTAAAGGTGGATAGCAGTTCCATACACAATAATTGTCTATTTTACTGATATTTATTCAACGTCATTTCAATTAGCCAACAAGCAACTTATATCAGCATTTATTTTCTGTTGCCATCCGAGATCATGGCAGTAAATGGGATTAACTAACTTATCTTCATTTGAATGGCTTCATTTTGGTATTGTGTTTGTGCTGATTGGATGTGCTGTGTAATTTCAAAAGCAAAGTAAAATTTTTGACATAGATAAAAATGAATGTATGCCTGTCTGTTTGTCCTCTATAAGCGCCGCAAAATTGCGGAAAAAGATATACGGTTTTTATCGACTGTCGAAGGCGGAAGAATGCGTGCCAAATTTGTATAACAAACTTGATCTGACGAAATAGTAGGGTAGTCTACCTACCAAAGCTGGTGACTCTAGCTCTTATAGTCTCCGAGATCTAGGTCATCAAATTTATATAAAATGTTCGAGTTCGGGCTGGTGCTCATTTGAAAATTTCTAACGCAATGCTGAGTTCCAAATATTTTCCTCTCTCTATATTGACCGCCAATCAATTTGTTACCAAAAAGTTCTGTTAACATTTTCCTTGAAAAATGTTCTTTTTTATCGCTAACGGTTGTTGTTTGAATTTCAATTTTCCTAGGCATTTTCCTTTATGAAGTGTCCATATAGCACTGGTGAGTCTGTGAATAGTTTCAAAGTGTGTTCTAGTTTGTGTTGCTGTTTGTTTGCCTTTCATGTTAATGGACTTTTTGGGGCACAGGCACACATTTACAGTTAGCCATCGTAAAAACGGCGGCGTCGAAAGCGATGAAAAACGTTTTTCCGCCTTTATTTGCTGGCGAGAGCAGTGATAGTGACAACCTACATACATATATATCTTTGCGAGCGAGCCAGTGTGTTATATGCATACACATATCGGCTATAGAATGCCTTGTAGTCGCAGCTGACGCTGTTTGAATTTGTTGGCTTTTTCTTTTTTTGGGAAACAACATGGAGCAGAAGCGCTGAAAGAAGCATAATACCATAGATATATGGCATTAGTTTAAGTTTAATAGCCATGTGCAGTGCACATTGTGTGATGGAGTACAAAAGAAGCTTAAATCGAAGTCCAAAGGATCTTCTATAGTGTTGTAGATAATCAGATATAACACGGCATATATCATTTGAGGTCCCTTTACTTTACTCTTTTACCCCAGTTTTGTTTTGGCAACAGGATCTCTTTCCACAATTCGCTTAGTTTTGGTGCCGTGACAACGTTGCGTATGTTTAATATTTATATTTTTGTCGCAGCTGCCAAAAATTTACATAAAACCTTCGAAGACAAGGCTATATGTGATAAATGAGTGCCATGGCCATAAAGACAAACGCACACAATCGTAAATAAGAACCAACACATACACACACACAGATAGGCACAACAACGCACAACATGCAACATGCTGTTTGACAATTATTTGTGTTGCTGCAACACGCAATATAAGCATTTTCGTGTGGGGCAACGGAGGAAAACTGAGACAAAAGTCGACATTAAATTGATATACAATGTCATATGACTTGTTAAGCAGATTCTATATATGTGTGTGTCTCTGTCTCTGTTGATATTGCTTTAAGTGTGCTGCTGCTCCTGCTCTCCCCTATGTGCGCTGATAAGTATGCAACAGTTTTTCTTTGTTGCGGGCTATCGAGGTGTGCGTAATTAACTTTTCACAACTTCAGCTGAAGTTGTTGTTGTTGTTAGTTGCCGCCTACTGTGGCATGGCCACACGATTGTTTATATTACCTTGCAGTTTTCTCTTGTGCAAAAGTAACAATAACAGCAACAGCGGTGGCAACAACAAAAATCTCAATTAAACGCACTTACACATCTGCAGCTCATTCTGCATTATTAATTCTGTGTCCCACGCCCAAACACACACACACACACACACACACTATGGAATCGCATGTGTCTATAAACGATGTGACCTGCAGCTGTTGCCTTCGGGTTTTAAGCGAAAAACTTTCCACCGAAATGGGCTAATAAATCTTTCATGTGTGTGCGTGTGTTTTTATGTGCGTGTGGCTTGGATCAAATATTGGCCCTTATGCCAACAACTTTTCCCATATCCATATCCTTCACATGCATACATATATGCATGTACATAAACTTCTGCTCCCGGTCAGCGACAACTGGCTCAATAATGAAATTCTTTGCCAGCCAACTGCTGATAAAGTTTCCATCATATCAGGCGTAAAAACGACCGGGCATATGTAAACAGGATAGGAAGCTGCGCCATTGCTTTTTAATTAAAACAACCTAAAATCGAGCTGATTAAAAAGTTGCTGGACCAGCAGGTTGCGAAAACGCACAATTAAATTGCTTTCCGTTGCATGTGAAGTGGTCAGCGCCGTTCGATGCTGATGATAATGATGATGCATTGTCATAATGTCAAATGTATCAGGCACAAACACTCACACACGGACACACCCATCTGCCACGAAGTGCTGCGATATTATAACGGTTATCCGGCCAAACTGTGGAAACTGTTTGTCCATTTGGCAGCTGCCCCCCGGGCCTGGAGGGCCGGGTCGTCCATTGGCCATTTCAGCAACTATGCAATTCGCCGTCCATGTTGACAATGTCCAAAACTGCCATTGACTGCAGTGAAAACGAGCCGCGAAATATTAACAACATCAACTGGATGTGTACTTGTATGTATATATACATATATGTGTGCGTATATTCTGAACACTCCGCCCTCCAGGCGATTGCAACTGTTGATATTTTGTAACCGCGCTGCAGAAGAGCGTTTTCTACACCCTTCCCAATAACAGAAACGCTGCCAACCGAATTCCAATTCTCTGTGTCATCGACATCTCTTTCTCTTGAAAAACTCTAGAGACCATGTTATGAACACTTTGAATGCAATTTTGTAAAGTAAGAGAGCTCTTATGATTGACAGCAATCATATTTATAAGTACGTTTTACCTCTATCAAATAAATCCCAGATATCTATGAATTTTGAGATTGAAAACAAAAATTATGCTCAATTAAAAGATAAATTACACGATTTGATTTTCTAATTCTTATTTTCATTGAAAATTTTGTACATAATTCCTTTATGTTCTACACCACGCTTACATGGCTTACATTGAATCGCCTTATGCAATCCGTCAATCGCATAGGCTGCCACAAAATGTTGCACAAACATTTCAAAATGGTCTGGCCTAGTTTTGATTTCGGTATGGTGAAGCCATTCACATAACCATTGGTCAAGGCGGCTCCAAACCATTTAGTTTCGATATGCTAGCTCTCGCTGAAGCCCCGACGGGGCAGGCGGTGGATTTTCAATAAATAATAAAATGTAGCCATTCCGCCTACATTTCGTGTGGCAATGTTTTGTGGAATTTCAGTTGCAAATTTCATGAAGTGAAATCGTGTAAAATAAATTTAATTTATTTACGCATACGTAAATATCTCTCATACATTGTTTCTATCTGTAAAGCAAGCGTATGTATATCTATATTATTTAATATTTTTAATATTTTAATATTTTGGTATTTGTTTTTTATTTGTTTTTATTTACGTTTTCATAAATCTGATGCAATCAAATTTTATTAGGTTGATGTTGTATTGTTGCCGATGACATTGATATTATTGATATGGGCAATATAAATGCAATTTTAGACTTTGTTTAAACAGTGGTCCAGTTTGCTGACGGCGTTTTATATTCAATAAGTTCTCTTTGAAGCAAAACACAGAAAAAAATGGTGAAGAATATATACATGCTGATCTATGAAATGATGAAGAATGATAGTTAAATGTAAATTTAAAGAAACAGCTCTAGTAACTTAATGGAATGTCATAGACTTCTGAGGTTCATTGGCCTTTCATATTTATAGGTACGCGAACGGCCTGTGCAAAAGCAGGCCTGAAGTAGAGCACTTCCTTAAACCCAATCGCATAGACATACCACAACAGGGAGGTTCAGAAGACATCACCCGCTTGACCTTCCGCACTGGATACAGATACTTCTAATGCGACATGTGAGCCTGGAAGGTGTATAGACTTGTGGGTGCAACACAAGAAGTCGAAACATAAGTCTTAGGAAACCAATTAACCAACTTACTTTTCCTATAGTACAAGGGTATATTAAAGTTCTTGCAATATCCGACTCTCCGATTGTCCGGATAAATGACAACTGCCCAAATTTCATCCGGATTGGGCGACTATATTATATCGAAACAGATTTGGCTCCACATTCACACACAAAATTATTCAAAACGGACCCCCATATCATATAGCAAACTCGGTTGGTATTCATTGTGGTTATTGGCAAGTCCATTGGCCGAATTTGATCAGATGCGGTCTGCTATATGATATAACAGCTTACTAGGTACAGGATATTTAACTGTCAAGGAAGCTCGACTGTAGCCTTCTTACTTGTTATACTCGGTACTCGTGGAGTAAAGGGTTTCCGACTCCATAAAGTAAAAATATTCTTGATCAGCATCAACAGCAAAGTCGATTTAGCCCTGTCCATGCAGATGAATACCTAGATCACATAGACTATAAGACCTAGAGCCAGCAAATTAGGTATGTAAACTCCCCTAGTATGCATGAAAGGCCCTCTCCCCACCCACCAAATTGCATAAAACTTGATATGTCCTATAATTTTGAAGATATCAGTGTGTTATTGAAATCACTTATAGAATGAACTGTTTTTTATATCCCGACCAAATTTTGTTAACGAACAAAGAGAGAATTAGCATTGTTATTGCTCCTGTTGCTGTTGCTTGAATGACTGAACCACCTACCCCTATCCCAAACAAAAATCGAATGGTAGCATTTTTGCAACAATAGTGTGTCTGTCTCTCCTTCACTTATACGCATGCCAGAATGACTGAAATTTGATTGTGATTGCGTAAATCCCATTTTAATTTTGTTGTTTCGTTAGGAAAGGGGACTGTAAACAGCCGCTGATTGGATGTGTTTTTGCACTGTTGCGATATGAACTAACTGAGTATCTTGTAGTCGGTATATCGAATGTGAATTGTATTTACCTACTCAGAAGACAATGTAAATGTAACTACAATTGGACAATATAAATCTGCAATAAGAAAAATAATGCACTTAAGTATTACAATGCAAAGCTTTTATTAAATTCGATAACATAACACCATAGATTAAGAGTGAAATATAATTTGCATTTAAATGAAGTGACTATCAATTTGTTAATTCTCAATATTATTGTGTCAATTGGCTAACGTAAAGTAATTGCAGTTGTGTAACAAACTTTGCCCATAACATATTCTGAAAACATTTCAGTTTCATTTCAGTTACGCGTAAATTTGATTTCCAGCTGCGCAATTCAAATGGAAAATGCAAATTTTCATAATGAGATTTGCAATTACATATATTATAATCAAATATTAATGGGAAATTGTCATTAACAATTATTAACGATATACAGATGCCATTTTATAAATTGCATTATTGTTAACCAAGTGAACAAATGATTCAAATGGACTTGCTGTTCAAACGTTAATTAGATTCAGTTTCGTGTCAATCGCAGGCAATGGAATGAACACTTAACTAGAGCAACAAGCCTACACTTGCAACTACATAGATTCTGTATTATGTAAACGAGCAGGGAACAATTGCAACCGAAACAAAGATGCAACAGTGCTCACAGTTCGAACTGAAATACAAAAAAGCTCTTAATACACACAGGCCATGGCCATTTCAGTATGCGGTTGTCAGTGTATATGTGTATGCGTGATAGAGTGTGTATGCAGCGGAAGCGTCAAAATGAACGGAAATTGGCTTAAAAATGACAACAGCATTGCAACAATAGCTATAAAAACAACAGAAACCGAAAAATACCGAAAACAAGTAAAACCAATGTCAAGTGTTGATCAAGAATTTTCATTTGCTTTACAAAAGGGTTATATAAATTTGTGAAGAAGTTTGCAATGAGGTCATAAAATACCATAAGAATAATTCTTATAAAACTTTAATCACATATGGCAGAGGTGGTGTTATGTGATGATCAATATATACTTCTTCTATACTCCTCGAAGCTCTGAGTTTCACAGAGATATAAAATTGAACCAATTCTTTGAAACTCTTTTTCGAAACCCTTAGGTATATATATTTGTGATCCATCAAGATTCTTATAATTTGGTATCAGCTCATCTATTGACAAAGCCTATGTCTCTCACAAGTTTTAGCATATATTTTTATAATTCAGCAGAGTTCTGAAGCAGAACATTGTCTATTAAAAGACCCAGGATTATGTTTTTGTTAGAGACTTATCGCCATAAAATTTCGTGTCCACAAATATTGATGTTGATTTTTTGAGTATTGAATTCTTAGAACGCTGCATTCTCTTATAATCGGAATATCGACTGATGATATTCATGAACTTATGAGATGGAGGATAACCTGAAGCGCTCCCATTTCTTCTTTTGAATTGTTTGGGGCAGCCATAGTAAGAGTATTATACTCGTTTGCGTGTTAATTCAGACTTTGTTATTGTTGATTTTGTTGGGTGTCATAACATTGTCAACGTTGCTTTTGCATTTATAATTTTCTGCAGCATGAATTTTGTTTTCAATATTTGTTTCTTTTTTGTATTCATTCGGTACTGTGCGAGTGTTAAATACGGAATCGCTTTTAGGTTTGGCTGTTTATATTTTTCTGTTACGTTTTTTCGATGTTAGTTTCCACTGCGGGTTTTAGTTGTGATTCTGGTGGCCTAGTGCGGTCAGTGGTTTTTGTTGTTTTTCGGATTCGCTGGACTGAGTTGCGGCATTAACTTTTGCAAGTTACAAGCTTTACATTGATTTTGCGGATGCCTGGAATGCCGAGGCTGTTGTCGATTTGGTCGCCATCGTTGCCATCGTAGCTGCTGTACGCTCCGAGCCATGTGTCCCGGCCTTCCGGTGGGCATCATTTGCACAAAACTGCAAAAAGGTTCCGGACAACAAAAACCCAGGCGAAACAGAAAGCTAACTGGCTTTTTATTTTCGCTCAGCTTCCAGTGGCTGGGCTTTAAACTGTCAGAACTTTGGCTTTAAAAGTGATGGGCTTACCGCATAGCCAGCAGACTTTTACGTGTACGTGATAATTGAAATGGCCATATTGGATTTAATGACAGACATTCGGATGGTCTGTCAAATGTTTAGTTTTGAGCTTGCCGTAGGCTTACAAACATTTGCCGTTGCTGATGGCTGGCAGGAAATTGAATTTTTGTAAAATGTGTTGATTGCAATGGGTTATGTTTGCCAGGACATTGGCATGAAATCAAGCAATTGCAAAGGCTTAAATAATTAGCTATTTAAGCTTATTGAATATATTGAGTAGACTGCTGAGCTAGGTAATCCAAAATGGTATTATGAAGTTTTGAAATTCAATAGACCTAAGCTAAATTTAGATAACAAAATAATCGCTATTTAGCTGAGACTTATTTGACAGCTATTTTTGATGTCTAAGTTGGAATTTTACTGAATTGTTGAATTTTATTAGGAAAAAAAATACAATTGAATATAAAATATCAAAATAGTTTTGATATATTTCTTATCGTTTTCTTTTTAGTTTTGATTTTTACATTCTGTATTAGCTTAATCAAAGAACTTAAAGAAAATTTGAATCTGTTTTATATACTTGACATTTCTCAAGGAAAGTTTTTATTAAATTGAAAAAAAGATCCATGCTATAATCTTTTATATTCAAGCAATTCCTTAAAAAATTTCAAAAGGACATCAAGAGTAATCAAATAACAAATCGTTTCAGGAAATAGAATCACCTTTATTCGAATTGGCAAATCGTTCACTGACTTATATCCTTAGGGGTAAGTTAGTTTAGGTTGCTCTTTGGCCTTTTACTATTAAACATACTAGACAGAGGTGCTTTTTACATGAATATGATATTGTTAAAACTGAAAACTTTAAGTAGGTTTCACTTCGTAACAGTGCTATTAAAAGATTTATTACATATTCACAAACATTGCTTTCATTTTAATACGGATTTCAGGGCAAATGTCTTTTTGTTTTGGCTGACTGTGTTAGCTTTCTCATACGGAAGACTGAGGTTATGTTGTACAATGTGACAAAGTGCCAAGTAGCACTAGTATCTGGTGACCATAGAGATTGCTTAGCGATCAAATAGATGTTTAATTTAAGCAGCCATGTTCGTCATCAGTACACTTGAAGCACAATTTCAAACAGATCGAGTACAGATCGACGTTGAAGATACACATTCTTATTACAAAATCCAAGATATAATACATTTCCTACAATCTCTTCAACTTAAGTTATCAACTTATCAGTCAGATTTTAAGCGCTTCTAGTAAGCTTAATAGTCGTTGGGCCTTGTGGTTTGCCTGTAGTGCAGTTGACTTGCCAACAGTTGCATGACAAACACATTTCGCCAGCTTCAAATTGCCAGCAGATGCCGCGTGAGCTGAAGCCCCAAGAGGCTTTGTGCTATCTCCATTGCTAGACTTTTTCATGCCAGAATAACATTTTGACAGAGAGACAGACATACAGCCAAACGCACACATACATGCTAGCGCTTTTTTTTTCTTTATTTTGCACTTCCGTTTCCGGTTGGCAGACGTACAACATACATACAAAGTTGCTTATCCACCGCTGCAAACAGTTTCATGCACTTGAGCCTGAGCAGGTTCCACCTGACTGCGGATTGGAGAGTTCGCCCCACACCTCTCGGCATGTAAATATTTTTTTTATGTAAATAAGCGGAATGCGATTATTTGGCTAAGCAACGCTGCTTTTCCAACTGTTGTTTGCAGCCGCCGTTGGCCAATGATTTGACTTGTTGATTTTACAGATTTTCCAATTGATTGCGCGGTGGAGAGAATTATTTAATCATAGTGGTTCGGTCAGTTGTCAGTTGATGGTTAATCCCACTAATGAATCTATGTAACTTAACGTCCTGAATTTACCAGATCAAAAATTTTGAATGTCCTAATCTCAGAATTTCAATTGTGAGGCAACAGTAAGATATATGTGCATACACTGCCCAACTAACGTGCAATCATCAACGAAATGAAACTCAAGCACAGCACAGCACAGCACGTATTTGAGCCGGAATTGGAAACTCGGTGGGATATCTTTCTATGCGGAGTTTCTCGAGCATTTCAAAGGGATTGGTTAGGAAATGGCAGTTGTAAGGATCTTTGATTCTGATTCAGACCGTGTTGCCTTGTTGCTGTCGCCTAAATAGAAATGGAAACGTAAATAAATATTGCCTGCCTCATGACTGTTATTGTGTTTGCCAGTGACGCGCCCTCAATCTCAACACTCCCCCCACGGCCCGCTGCCTCGCTCTTTCTCTGGTAACAATAACATCAGTAACGGCTTGGCGATGGGTTTCGATTTGTTTACAGAAAAGTGGAAACGGGCAGCACGTTCCGAAATTGGCAAAAATTGAAACGGAGTTAAAGCAAAATAAATAAATAATATTTATATCTATGTAGATGTGAATGTGGATGCTGTGCATTCTTGTTGCCATTGACAGTCGGCGTCAGTTGTCCTCTCCAGCAGTTCTCGTTGTTGTTGTCAACAACTTTTGGCAGAGTCCCGACACTTGACACTTAATGTGCATCATTGCGCAGCTGACAATTTCAAGTCATTTCCGTGGTGCCAGCCAAGCATTCCACACTCCAACAACTTTTCGCCCGCCCTCACACACCTCCAACTGGAGCAAGTTTCTTCCGTTGCTCCACCATTTGGAAGCTAAAGTTTTGCATGGGACACATAAAAATCAAATAACAAATTGCGCACAAATGCAACTTTAGAACCATCAGCCAGAGGACTGGGCCTGGGCCTGGGCTTGGGCTGGGAAGGTCTGCCAAAGTAGGAATATGGTTGTTAAAGTGGGCAGACGTTGGGAATTGAGTTGCAGCGGCAAAAGTATCTGACATTTTTATGAGCAGATGCGAAAGATTTCTGACATTCGGTTTTTGTGCGTCTTTTGGTTTGTTTTTCCCAGAATTTGTTGTGCGTGAAAAGTGTGTGTGTGTCTCAGCTTAGATTGCGGCAGCTCTTGCAATGCTTTGACAGCTCGGAGTTGTAAAGACGAAAACATTGATTTTCACATCGAGATAAAAGCACGAAATCGCTGTACAATTCAGAGAGAGATTGTTATCAAATGTAAGAATATTTCCAGTAGATGAAAACTTTAATTCAATTGCGTATATTGCAAATACTATTTATAATTTTCTTTATTGGTATAATTGTGTCAACTGATTGTTGGAGAAAATTAATTAGTTTATCATTCCTCAATTGAGTTCAATACAATTGGTCAAGATGGAGGACCACAACAGCCTTTTGTCGTATTCGCCACTCTGCCCATATTCTTTAGCAATTTGCCTGGAGGCAAGGCTGTCACCTACGAAGAAAATCCAGACGATACTGAATATATCCTCTGTACGGCCCTGCGCAATGCTCTCAATCCTGAGTGCAGGGCTGCCGCAACGACAACAGTGATTCCCGAGGTTACAGCGGAGCTAGACGGCGACACCACAGTGGACACTACAGTGGCAGACGAAGCAGCAACAACAACAGAAGCTGGTGGCAGTAGCCCCAACTGTAGCAGTGTCTCCACCATCATCTTGCAGCTCAGACACGACCAAGACAAAACGCAACTGGAAGCGTACGTGGCATGCGGGCGAAGATACGTAGATGCAGGAGCAACACTTGGGACAAGCAGACGACCAAGGAAAGAAGAGCGGCAATAAGAGGAGAAACAACAGGAGGCGTAAGAACAGAAGAAACTAATACAACTGCTACAAACTATAATCACATACCATTCGCTATGAAAAAGGATACTCACTGGACCTCATAAGTAATGAATTTTAAGAAGACAGATTGTATTTTTAAGCAAGTCTTCACGAAGGAAAACGCTGCATGGTATGGCTTAGATGGAAGTGGGCAGCTCTTTTTATTCAAATCAGTTCGTTGTTCAGAAGCCAATCATATTGGAACATTCACATAGCAATGAACTATTTTCTAAAACTTGAATTTGGGGGTAAATAAATCGTTGATTTCTTCAGCCTTTTCAAACATCATTGCTCTTCTTCAATGGCGACTCAAAAGCAGGAATATATTTTATTAACTCTTAGCTAATGTTTTCCATTTTTCACCTACTCGAAATGCACAACACCTGTCGCTAATTTACTGCCTTTGGGTATAAGCTCTGGGTCCCGAGAAACTTTACTCTGCTGCCATATTGCATTATGGACATGGACATTGGCAACTGCAAGGCTGCAACTCTTGGTTCGCCTCACCACCGGCGGCACAATCGTCCGCCCAACTTTCAATTAAGCTCAAAAGGACACAAGTTTGTAGTGCCACAAAAGCACTGGCTCTCATTGTCCTGCCTGCCTGTCGCAATGGCAATGGCAGCATATTTCAATAAGTTTTCAAACTCGAGCGCGCGCTAAAACAACATAATTCATACCTAACTCACCGAAACAGTTTCCGGACGCCCACAAGCCTAGAAGTAGGCGTCGAATCGGTGTCGGGCGGAGGAAGTGCAAGTAGTCCGCGGGTAGCGCGACGGCAACTGCAATGAAAAATGGCAAAGCGAGAAATTGCATTAGATTTGTGAATGTGTGCTTGTGTGAGTTTCCAAAGATGTTTTTGGGGCCGCCTCATAAAATGAAATTAAATTTATGAACAGTTGCAAAGTTTTGCTGTTGCCGCTGTAAGGGTATGTGTGAGTGCGGCAACGAAACTTCCAAAACGGCAAGGCAGGCAGGAAGTGGCCAAAAACGCGGCCAGCGGCAGGACTGCTACTCTGGCGCAGCTCGTAATTCAAAATTCGAGTGGCAGTTGCAGGCAGAGCCAAACCAAAGGCAGGATGAGGATGCGCGCTGTGGCAACAAACGCGACATCCGTTTTGGGGCGAGATCTGTTTATGCTTGTTTTGACTTTGCTTTGGCTGTTGCCGTGCAAAAGGGGGCGGACCGGGGACGCCTTGGTTTTGGGTTTCGCCAGTGCCAGTGCCTCTCAGCTTGGATTGCCATTTTTCGTGCAGCTCTTGAGGAAGCCTTGTTCACATGCAAAAATAAATAAAGCTGGCAACGAAAATGAAAAGTCAAGTGGCGTTAAAATAGCTTTCATTTGGCCACGTAACCGCTGGCCAATTGACACTCGCTCATGGAGGCTCTCAACGGGTTTCTCGCTCTTGTTGCACTTGAAGAGTCAATCGAAGAATTCTTAGGGGAATTCCATTAAATTTGATACAAAAGTCGCAAAATTAGGTTGTTTAGTAAAAGAGCTTATCGATTAAAAGACATTCAGTTATAAAATGCTATATAACGTAAACACATTCACTTAGTTTATCACTCTTCAGATGAGTCAGGCCATATTGTTTAATGATTTGCCTGGAGTCTGCGAAGAAGATCTAGACGAATGCCCTGAATTCTGAGTGCATAGCTGCCGCAACGACAACAGTGATGCCGGAGATTACAAAGGTGTTAGACGCCGACACCAAAAACAGCGGCAGCAGGCGAGGACACTACATAAGCTGGTGACAGTAGCCCCACCATGACGTTATTGTCTCAACCATCATTTTGCAGCTGGGACAAGACCAAGCCGCAGTGCAAATGGAAGCGTACGTGGCTTAGGGGCAAGAAGATTATTCACAGGAAACGCAACAACAACAACAGGGAAAGATCAAATGGATATGTAGTTTCGTCAATTGCCGGAGATTTTGCAAATAAAAATTAGCTTAGAAACCGTTGTAAAAACTTTAGCTCTTTAAATTCAATAAAAGCCAAGAACTTGACGTTGATTCAGATCGATATATTTCGAAAATGATATTCCTGCACATTGCAAACTTTAAAACAAAATTGTTTATTATTCCTTGCTGACGAGAATTAACACCAGCATTGCATTATTGCCCTATTCTTGCACAAATTTGATTAAAAACGAGTTCATATTTCCTTTGATAGTGCAAAACGGAAATCATATTAAAATTAATACACAAAAACTCATATAAAAAAATCAGAAGCGATATTAAAATTCCTTCTCTATTGGAACCCCGCGGCTCTCTGAACCAATAAATGCAGTAGAAGTGAAATATGAAATGTTAAGATTCAATGATGTCCTCTGTTTTCCCATCTCCCTCCATTCATAATGAACAGAGCCAATTACATGAAGAATGTAAAGCGAATCTAGTCAATAAAAGCTGCCTGGGTGCCAAGGGTTATGAAAAAACGAGAGAGGAAGGCTAACTTCGGGTATCCGAAACCTGTATACCCTTGCAGAACTATAAAAACAAAGAAACTCTGAAAATCTAAACTATTTGAACCAAATTTGGTACACGTCAGTTTTAAAAGCCACTTAATATACCTTTCATATAGATTGTTAATATCTCAATGCAAATTGTATGGCAGTTCGCATTATGCTGTGTGTGTGAGATGGCGGAAATGAGCCTTAAGTTTAACCAATTCGTTCAAATTCAAAACAGCAGAATGCTTTCTCTTTCTCACCTCCAAAGCAGTATGGTCGTTTTAGAAGCCTACAAGTCCGTTGATCAGACATATCTGCAAAGGTAAGTAAGCTTCAGGTACCCGTAGTTAGTAGTCCTCTCTTATTTATTAACAAATAGTATTTGCAAATATAAATTAGTTTGCAAACAGTAATAAAATCGTAAGGTATATTTCTAAAATGATTTTTCTGTACAGTGCAAGCTTCATAACCAAGCTGAGTATTATCTTTCAGTGAATCTGATTAACACTAATATTGAATTATTGCACCATTGTTCGACATATTTATATGAAAAAAAGTTCATATTTCATCCTTTAACCTATTGCTTCAACAGTGCAGAACGGAAATCAATTGTAAAAAAATTGTTAAGCAAAATCCCCGACTCTTTTTCATTGAATTGGCGAGGTTCTTTGATGCCATTTTTATTAACAAATATCTCATAAATGCGGAATGTAGAAATATACATACAATGAACATTCAATGGGGCCTTCTGTTAACCCTTCCCCGTGGTGCATATTAAAAGCAATTGTTAGCCAAGCCAATTACATGAAGAATGTGAAGTGAAGTCAAGTCAATAAAAGCTACCTGGGTGCCAAGGGTTATGAAAAATACAGTTGAGTTGGCCTTAAGGGAAAAATTAAAATACAACAAAGAGGCAGATAACAAGCATATTCTATTCCAATACATAGTTCAATTATTTGATATCTTGTTCTATGTTTGTAAATTATTGATAAACGTCGATGCCATCTCACTGACAAACAATGGTTTGGCCAACTCACACAGGCACAGCAACTCAATTGTAATTACGATTATTGCATTGGCCAAACTGGAGAAAGAATGTTGGCAAGCTTTGGGCTATTTTGGGTGGCCGACTTACTTGTGTCTGAGACAGAAAAAAGAAAAAAAGTAATAAAAACAAGACAACAAAAGAGTATTGCAGCACGTTGAAGTTTTTTGTCTGGCACAAAATACTAAGAGCGACATATTTTCGGCATTCTGGACATGCCACTGTGCAGAAGCATGCAACGTTGTATGTAATCACAGCTACGTAAATGCCTTCAGATTTCCCTGCCAAGTGCATCAGGGGTGAGAGTGGTGGTGGTGGTGCAAGTTGATGGAAAGCAGACCTCAAAGTACTGGAAAAGGAAATGGTAGAAAACCAACATTGCTTTGGCTTTGTTGACTGTGCGTATGCACTTCTCTGATGAGGCGCACATGGATAATGTTATTTAATCTTCTCAGATATAAATAATATTTTTCATAGCCCTGGATTGACTCCAGTTTGGAATTTAAGCATTTTATAAACTAGATTCTTATTTAAAAACTTCTAGAAACTGTCTCTCATAAAACAAGCAATACTAAATGTTCCATATTTCTGATGAAAAGAAAGAAATGTTGTGTTTCTTTGCTGTATATTAAAAGAAAAAACAAAGATGTTTCCTAAAAAATAAAACAAGAACAAATTTGTTTTTCTAGTTTTCTAAAGTAAATTAAAAACTAGATAAGTAGAATTTAATTATAACATGAGTCTTCTAATTCCTTTGCCCGTAATCTCAAATGCCCATCGGACGTATATCGATAAATATAGAATTCTGTAATGTAACGGAAAGGCTACTCAAATACTTATATCCTGTTTTCTGCTCCAATTGCATCTGACACCTGTACTGACCAACTGTGCGGCATCTTTTGAGCATCGCACACTATGTTGCCATGCAAGCCCAGGTTAGTAAGTAAGTGTGGCGAGATATTTGGCCTGTTATGCGAAAAGCAGCAGCAAATCATGCTACACATCCTGCAATGCCATACAAACATACATACATATATATAGATTTGTATACATGAAAGAATTTTTGTTGTTAGAGATTTCTGACGAAAAGCGAACAGAATCAGACATAGACTGATGCCAACTGTTCATTTTATTACTCTTTTTCTTATATAAATATTTCATGCGCAATTTCATAAGCCGGGCAACTTGGCCCCCGAGCAAATCAAAAAATATACCTTTAAAAATTGTATGCTGGCTGAGCATAAAATTTTGATTTTCATATATATAAATATCTATATATATTTATTCTTGACAACACTCTGTCTGGCCGTGTGTACATTTAGTTGGCCATTTGTGAGATTGTATTTAAAAATGGTTTGCTTTTGCATGAAGTGGGCTCGCTTGGAATGGGAACAACCTGAGTTTTACACGCACATAAAAGGCAATCATTACGTAGAGAGCAATATTGTTTATTTGCATGTATGTGTGGATACATATTATACAATCATATAAAGAAAATGTGTGTAAAGAGAGTATAGAGTATTTCTTGCATCACTCAAATGTTTAAGCTCAGATTCGTTTAATTTCTTTCTGCCAAAAATATTATACAATTTGCTTATATGGAAAGTTCGCACAAGACATTACGAACACCTGACAATACTTCATATACTAAGAAGATGGTTTCCTGATAATTGAGAAGATTGCATTCTTTCCTTTTTGGCTAGAATATGTTTACAGAGGCACATTTTCTGGCATATGTGCACATGAGCTTGCCAGTAAGTTGTGTATGAATTTGTCAACAGCATTTGATCTGCGCTTTGCTTGATCGAAAGCTAAAAATAGAGTGCAAGCGGCGATAAAGCCCTAGGCGATAGCCGTAACAAGTTCAGTTTGTTGCTTGCCTTTCGGTTTTTATTTCTGTTTGTCTTTGCATGCGGTATGCACGTAATCGAGAGAGTCCATTTGGTCACTTCTGCAAAGCTTTTCGGGTTCAGCTTTGCCATTGTCTAAAGCTTCGCCTGCGCTTGTACTCTGTGCTTGGCCCAAGACAATGCCAACGAATGCATTCTAATCTGTCTGCTTGGATAGTATGTACAGGGAAACATGTACAGGAAAACATGTTAAGCATGCTAGCAAAGTTATCTGCAAAGGCAGCTGCTCTGGCTTTGAGGAGATGAGTGAGTGAGAGTAAGATTCTAACTTAGTTAATCTTAAGAAATTTAAAAAAAAAATGCGCTTTTTAGAAAATGCACTTTACAGAGAAAAGCGTATGAACAATTTTAGAGACAAGCACAGTACATAATATGAACATAAATAACACAAACAGAGTACAAATTGGGGTTGCTAGCCTGTTTACAAAAACTATTGAATGCTATAAAATCTTTGATTTATCTTGCTTTTGATCAACTATTTTTTACTATTTGGATACTCAGTATTTGTTGCTTGTAGAATTTGTCTATGTTGCAGTTGAGACAAACTAGAAACACGTCCTACCTTTAGTTGTTTAAGTGACAGCAAATGTTTTTCGTGTTTAAGTCAGGTTGGAACAAACACACACACTTACACAAGCGTGTGTTATATTATTATATTGTTATAATATAATATTAAGTATAACTTTTTAAAATTTAGACATACGATTTCTTAAATTTATTTAGGTATTAAAATTTATTACTGTTTACATATATTTTTAAAATAAAGTAAGATTTGTGGCTTTGGCTTTCGCCTATCAAACTATTTCAATAGACACCTCCTCACTTTATGACCAGATGTTTCTCAACGATGTCGCAGTTTTATATATATATGCTCATTCATGCTTTATGCTATCTATGCTATAAGCTTGTACTACTTTTTCGGAGATTGGACTAAAGCTTAAGAAGTATTTGACCTGAAATATGTATTTATTTATACTCGAGCGTTTGTTAAAGGAAAATTCGTAGATTTTAATTAAAGAGCTTATGTGAATTTATATTTCGGTCAAAAGTTATTGCTAACAATTTACAGAACTATGCAAATGCTACAGAAAATGAAGAATTAAACATCCTTTACTCGTGTTTCCACATAAATGCAACAATTTTAGTGCTAAAGCATTTGTGATTTGTATCATATTTACTCTGTTTTGGGGGGGTCTGTATAAATAAATGTCACATGAAACTATTTAATACGGATCCAGCTGGCTGACTGGCCATAAATAAAGATATGAAAAGGATACAAGGGGGGTTCTGTTTGACCATTGAAGTTGAAGTTGCTGAAGAGGAACGAACGGCAACAAATGTAATGCTGATATTTCATTTTGCGGCTTTTAATTTAGTTTCTTTGAGACATTTGCTTCAATGGTGCTCAGAGGCGAGATGAGTATAGTAAACATATCTGAATTTCGAGCATGAATTTTATTGCTCCAAAAAATCACAAAAACAAAGGCCTAAGCGGAAGTGTCAGAGCCTGCTCCAGTGTATGTTCTAGTGTGCCAACAACAATAACAAAAGCAACAACAACAAGCTGTTTGTTATGCTACAACTCCGATTCCAGACTTGCATTTGAATGATGTGCAGCAGCGCAGCAGCCACAACAATTTGCATCTCCATCTCGCATTCTGCAAGCCCATAAAGCCCAAGTAAGACTCTTGCGAGAGCAGCTTCAGCTATTCGTTGTGCTCTGTGGTAATGAATATAGCCTCGTTAGAGTTGGTAGCCACCAGAGTAGCAATAGTAGTGTTGGCTATTTTGCCCTTTTTTCATTTAGAACTCGGCTCCATTTGATTGCAGTGAAAGTTCTCTATATTATTTATATACTACATAATATACATGGTGAAGCTCAGAACAAATTTAAGAGAGGATTCAAATTGTATATTTTGTATGGGAAATTATCCCCTGGAAATGAAAAGGTCTTTATATTTCGGATTACCCGTTTTACCAATTTGAGTTATCTGCATCGTCTGCCTGATTGCTGCTGCCTTAACTGGCTGACTTTTTGGCTTTTTTCTTTAACTACTTTTATTCGGCCTTTTACAAAGTGGCAACACAGCACAACGGACAACTTATTTATGCGTGCATCAAGTAGAGTGCAGCGTAGAGTGCAGAATGTTGCAGCCACAGTCAGAGATCAGCAAGGGGCAACTGAATTGTCTGTTCGTTCGTCTGTCTGTCCGTCTGGCTGATTTGCATCTTTTCAGCATGCATTCATACCACGCATACGCACTCGAACACACACATGCATACATTCGCCTGAAAGCGGCAATTATTGCATTTATGAAATTCTCTCTCTGATAGCAGCAAGTAGTACATGCATATATAACTATCTGGATATATACACATACACACAGTTGCATGGAAATGCATGGGTATGTGAGTGTGTATTTCTGCTTCTTTTTTCTTTTTTGCCAAATTTCTCTTTATGGCATGCTCATGCTTGGCTGCCCCTTGGCTGAAGCTATTTCACCCACTGCAGTGGCAATTATCGCCAACCAACCGCTAGTACAGCTCAGCCCGCCCACCCCACCATCCCCTCGGCACCCACCGAGCTTGTGGCTTGTGCTCGGGGCAGCCTTTTGGCCCCGGGGTTATAATTTCTGAAATGTTTTGACTTGCACTCGCCCTTTATGCTGATTTACTGGCTGTTGTGGTCTTGTGACAAATCTGTTTTGCTCACTTGATGTGATTCTATTCTCTCATGCCTTTCTATCTCTATTTCTATCCCACTCTCTTCTGTGTCACTATGTGTGTGTGTGACTACGTTTCGGCTTAAAGTTGGCCTGTAGCCTTATATTTCGAGCAATTTAGTTTTGCTTTTGTTTGTTTCGAGATTTTAAACTAAACCGCAGAACAATTTAGGCGCAGTCATTAGGCATAAATCAGTGTCTGGCAAAATCGCATTAAATCACGCGCTGGGCGTGGCTGCATGTTTTGGGGGCGTTCCACGGCATAGAGCAAGTCGAATTGTCTCGCCTTCCTGGATATGCATATGTGTAAAATTTACTCTTCATATCTAGCCAGCCATGGGCATTTAAACATGTTTACAAAGGATATAAAGACGCAGTCATTAAAATCTGTAGTCTTGGTCAAGAAATATATTTGTAATCTCTGATGGTGGATATGAGGTTGAAGTTTTTTCTCTTTTAGTTTCCTTTGTTGCAGACAGATTGATGCTTGCTGGTGCTGCCATCAACTGCATTAATTTCAATCTGCGACTTCCACACCTGATGCTGCCTGCCTGCCTGCCCCATACGTGCTTACGGGGACCAGTACGAACAATAAAATAATCAAGCCGCTGCGGTCTTTACTAATTTATTGGTCATGATGGTGACTGGAGAGCCCTGCAGCTGAATACGAATCTGCAGCGAGGCACAATATTTGCAGAGAGCGAAATAGCTTCAATGTGAGTTTTAAAGCAATTTGTAAAATATATTTTTATTGAAACTGGTTTTAATGAAAACCGTGAAAAAGCAATATACAATATATGATCACCTTTATCACCATATCGTCATACAAGTTTACTCTAATTTTTTGATTAGCCATCGCAAAAATATTATTAAAGCAACGTAATAGATATTTGCGAATATTTAATCAATTGTAAAAATTTAACATTTTTAGTTTTTTGCAAGGATTTCTTATAGTTTTTTTAATAAATCGGAATCATGTTATTTTTTTGATTTTACTGGTTTTTTTTATTGATTTTGACAATAATCTGTGTGGAATACATATCTGACAAAGGCGATTGTTATAGAAGATTGGCTTGACATATTGTTCTCCAAACAAAAACAAGAATGGAAAGCTAGCCTCGCCTTGTTGAAGCCTGTACACCATTTACATTGTAAATATATAGCCGATCTAGATCAGATATGGATGGAGTGGATTCAAGGGACACATTACGAATTAATTTAGATTTGGATGAGAAACAGAAAAGTTATGCTCCCAAGTATTCTTTCCTGAACAATCGATAATATGGTGGCTATATGATATAGTTCTCCGATCTTTATCAGATCACACCAGTAGACGTTGGGTTCATTCAAATTGATACAAACCTAGATTGGTTTGATTTAGATGAGAAAGAGAAAAGTTATGCTACATTTCGGAACAATTGGTTACATGGGAGCTATACGATATAGTTGTCCGGTCTGGATAAAACTCGAACTTGACCAGCCAGCAGACAGGTAAAAATTTTAGCCTTATAGCTTTCAAGACTTCTGAGATCTTTGTGTTGAAACAGACAGACGGATGGACAGACGGAAATGGTTATATCGATTGCCTATTTTATGCTCCTCAAGAATACATACACTTTATATACTCGGAAACGCTTCTATCTATGCGTTAAAAACATTTTGTAAATGATTCAACATTGTCTATTCTTAGGATTGGAAATATAACGTTTTAAATTTGCATTCCTCTCCTATTATTATTATTTTCTTGTCACGATGTTGTATAGGAGATAAACCCCAAAGCCATTTAGCTAATTTGCGTACAGATATGTAAAGAGAAATAATTAGATGGAGATATTAAGAATATTAAACTATCTCCAAAGTTGCAAGCGGCCGCGGGGCGTCTAATAAGTTACGCTGATTTGAATCGCCGTCTTCATATTTCTCAGCTCTACTCTTAACCAAGCCAGAAGACTTCTATTTACGTATTTATGCTCAGTGGCTTGAATATGTTTCTCTCTGTGTAAAAAGTCAGCTGGCTCAAGGTCGTCGTGGTCGTTACATCCTAACCGCGGCATCAGCAATAACAAATTTATGCACTTTTTGTTATTGGCCAAGAAAACTGGATGCTGTTTGTGGAGACGATGGGACGCGATGCGATGTGGCCAGAACAAGAACCAGATGAAATGACTTATATAAGCAGTGTGTATGTATGAATGTATTTGTGTAGTGGTGCCAGTGCAACCTGGTCGGGGTGTTAATACAAGAAAATTGCTGCCGGGTAATTGTCGTCTTCGTAATTGTGTGCATGTGGTTGACTGCAGTGGGCCAGAGTGGGGACAGGCCAAGTCCAGGCATTCCTTTGGCTCTACAATGTGCCTCATTTGTGCAACAAACGAGCACGCAATTTGCCACCAATGCAGCACAAGGACAAAATCATAGCTTTGGGCCATGTCTGCATGGCAGGACATTGCTAGACGCACTCAAGTAATTGGATTCTGTTAGCCGGCCTTTCCACAAAGCCAAAATCCAACCACAGTAGTCACCCCGACGAGCCCAAGCACACTCCAAACCGCCAACCCACCACCCTGTTGTCATAATTGCGGTTTTCGCTTGCAACGTCATCTCCGCTCTCGCTGGCTCTGCCGCTTTTGGTTTTCGGTTTTGCATTTGAAGCCCTTAAGTATTTGCACATCGTTAACTCTGAATTACCCTGGCCAACCATGAAATCATAAAATGTATTGAAGTGCAGCATCGACTTTCTTCTGGTACTCGTATAGCTTTCAGCAGGCGTTAGTTTTTTGGCCAGCACGCCCCCTCTTTGGTTACTTACTTACGTGCCAGTGGCGTTGCTATAATATTTTAGCCAAGGGGAAGCTGAGGACTTAAGGGCCAGGAGTCTACACTTCGCTCGCTGTGCGGGCTATTGTAATGAAACCGCACATTTATGACCCTTGGCCTTGCATATTCTAGGCCAATAAAAAGGGTTTTTAAATCCCAAAGTCTTGCATTGATTTTTTTTTAATACATATATTTTATATCCTTTATTCCCTATTTTATATATGCCCGCCTCTCTGTCATATATACATTTTTTAATAACATTTTTTGTGTGCTTTGTGGGTGTCTGTGTGTGTGTGTGTGTTTGCATTGAAGTTTGTGGCATCTGTGGCACGTTGTTTAAACCGCTCCCGTTCCAGAACCAGTTACCATCCCCATAGCCATATCTGTGTGCCAGTTATATGCGTTTTATTATGCCAACATTGGGCACATTGTCCATGGCCATGTTCATGGTTTGGTGTCGTGGTGACGTTTTTCTGGTATGTTTGCGACTGTTTCAGGCTTTTTGGTTTTGATATATTTGTTAGTCTGACCATAATCTTTATGTAATAAAATTGTCGAGTTTTTGAGCTGGCAATTGTCCTGACAATAGAGTAGTGCTTGCTAGGGATTATGTTGAAATGATTAAATATAGTTTCACTTTAATAAAAACTAGGCGTTGACCGATTTGATTTGCTGATATAAAAGTATAAGCTAAAAATTATTTTAATATTATTTTTGCAGAAATATTTTTTACGCAAAATATAGAAAAAATTGAATATTGCTATTGTTTTTGGGTGACTTAATTCAAAAAGGAATATATGGTGGTTTTTTTATTCATTTGAGATCCTTTCATGCTATATGAGAAACGAGTATGTTGATGGATCCTGTTAAGTCATTTCATATATCATTATTATTATTATTTACAACTAACATCTAATTTCTCCTATTGTCATATGCCTTTGATATATGCAGGCAGATAACTGCTCTGCTCTTTGTAATGTTATGTATAATGCTCTCTCACTCAGTTGAGACCGCGCTCTGCTAAGGATCAAAATACTTCTGTCTTTGGAAATATTAAAATAGAACGAAAATTGCTACTAAATTTGTGATTTCACCATATGTTTTACTAAATAATATATCTTTAGTGCTGGAAAATATCTAAACAAGAAGTATGCATTTATAGAAGCTGTCCAAAATAGCTGTCAATCAAAAAAGTTGTAAAGCAATGACAATGGTTGGAAAGAAATGGTTTTTTTACACAACAAGACAGCGTTTTGTCCATAAATTGGTCTTAGTTTAAAGAAACCTTTCAATATTTACACAATTTCCTTGACAACTTCTAAATCTAATATAAAACCCTTTGCATATTATTGCTTTGCTTTTTTCATACAGGAATGACAAGTTTTTGTGCAAAAAATCTTCTTTTTATATTAAGAGTCATCATGCCGGAAATTACAAACAAAAGACTTGTAATAAATTGGGCTGGGCCATTGTACCGCCTTGAGTGGCTGCTGCTGCTGCTGCTGCTGCTGCTGTTGCTCTCAGGTCACATGACATACGTCGAAATGGTCTGTGACAACATGGCTCAAATTCATGTGACTGCCATATCCATTACCTATTCCCAACTATCGCCCATTTAGCTTCTGTTGTTACCCTTACGCTCCAGTTGCCAATTGTCAATTGCCAATGGCTTTGCTTCGGTGTCCCAACACTGTCCCCAATGCAATGGAAAAAAGGTTACAAACTGTGGAGGCAAAAAAGCAACAGCAAATAACTTAAATGTCATGCTTACATTTCAGAAAAACAAATCTGCCACTCGTTTTATGTAATAGATTAAAGTCCTTTTAGATATATACATGTACGCCCGCCACAGCCCATGGACCCGGCTCAGGCTCAGACGCTGCCAACTGGCAGCCGCCACACTGCCGCTGCCAACTCTGCCGGCTCGGGCTCCAACAACAGCAACAGCATG
Source organism: Hirtodrosophila duncani (assembly GCA_037043425.1). Lineage (NCBI taxonomy): Eukaryota > Metazoa > Arthropoda > Insecta > Diptera > Drosophilidae > Hirtodrosophila > Hirtodrosophila duncani. The sequence continues at coordinate 298,506 of JBAMBM010000569.1, forward strand.
GATCTGTGTGTCGTCCGCCCAAATGAAATTGAAGAAAATTGCATTTGCACGAGAGACAATTTCGAAACAATTGCAAAACTGTTTGACATGCTACCTCTACCTGCGATGCTGCCAAACAGTTTAGCAGATAATACCTTATATCGATATTGGTCGATGGAGAGCTGGAGACAGCAGCTGGGCGAGGGCCAAAGGAATATTGGTGGGGGAATCGAATAAATACATATAGACAGAGTCACCGGCCGCTCCTGGCAGACAGCTGATGCAGTTAGTTGACTATTGACTGGGTAGGATTGGTTTGAATAGGCAAACTCCCAACTCGAGATAGCACGTCAGTTGCAGGCATCTCACATCGAATTTCGAGGGTTTTTGGCACATTTCATTTTCAGCCATGTGGATGGACCGGCACTGGCCATGGAACTGGCCCAGCATGCTTTGGGCATGCTAAGACATAGTAGCCATAATTTGGTTAAAGACAAACGATGCTGTGTCTGCAAAATAGAACATGATGCCAATGGGCCAATATTCGTTCACTCAATGGCTCTGCAGTTTGGAGTTTGGAGTTTGGAGTTTTCAGTTTTTGGACAGCCCATTTTTGGCTTGGCGGCGGGCCGAAATTGTTATGTGTATCTGCATCTGCCTGAACGCAGGCAGGATCAGGAGAGACTAGGGTCCGGCCCGTACATTGTGTGTTGGCAAAGCGGCTTAAATGGCTGCCAATCGATACTGGCGTTGCGTTCGGCAATTGCTAAAATGGCAAGTCAAGTGCATAATTACTTAATTTTCTCTTAGTTTTGGTCATATGCTGCTCTTGCCTGATTGGGAAGTTCGCAGCCAACAAAAGCTAAGCCAAGCACTCTAAGCAGACCAACTACTTGCCAGCCGGCCTTTTCATTCGGCTAATTCTCTGCTGGCCCGTTTACAGAAATTGCTTGTCGTTTGGCTGGGCCCGGCCTGGGTTTCAATACAAAACGTGTTGTCCTTTTAGTGTCGAATTTGGCGCTGCAATCTCATTGATTTCCCCAAACGACTCGAATTCACTGTAAGAAACTGTAAATTTGCGCAATGGCAAGCCGCCCAAGCCCCTCGGTCCGGCACGTGGAAATCTCGCAAAGAACATTGACAAAATTTGACGGACAAAAGCCAGCGGCTTGAGCTACAACCAGGGACAACAACGACGAGAACTGTTTGCGACTTGGCTACGGAAAATGTCGCATATTCTTGCCCAACAAGTTAAGACCTCTTCGAAAAAGGGCTACGTACCCAGATCTGGCAGCTTCACACTTGCCTTTTGTGCTGTCAATTCGTTGCTGTTTGCCTTTTTTTTGTTGTAAGATAAGGGCCAAGGCGTTCGATTGGACAACCTTTCTTTGCTTTCTTGGCTTGGCCTACACCTGTTGCCAATACCCGTATGTATCTAGCTGTGGCAGTGGCTGTGGCTGTTATGTTGCCAGTGCCGGCAGTTTATGTTTATGGCTTTGCCTGACAAACCTCTTGGCTTCCGCCTTGGCTCCGACTGTCAGTCGGCTGAGCAAGATGTAGTGTCCAGGATTTGGCGCATTTTGTTGTGCTGCCTTTTTTATTTGTTTTAAATAAATTTTACACGGAAGCTTTTATGTAAATTTTATGGTAATTTGTTTCCCAGCTTGTTGCTTGTTGCCCAGGTCGTCTACAGATTGGCCTAGCAGTAAGTTGTTGTTCTTGTAGTAGAAGAAGAATAAGAATTTGTTGCTCTGCAAATTGCTGACTATTCAACAACGATTATGTGGCCCAAAATTCTCAAGCAAGCCATCCACATGAACACAAAGTGGATTTAAGTGTAACACTTACGGTTGCTGCGAAACAATACTCGTAACAGCAGCAACATACCAAAAAGCTGATTCATGCCGAGAAACCGCCTAAGAATGACATGACGAAAAGTTGTAGAGCCCAACCCAAGACATTTGCTTGCCAAATGAAGAATGGACTGAATGAACTCAATGAGTTTCGCACAATATGAAAACTGATCAAAAGATATACACAGCTTTGTTTAGAACATAAATACATGCACTGGTGTTATGTGTTATGTTTTGCCCTGCAAACATATGTTGTTGATATTGTGAGAGTTGTGATGTATGTATGTTGCTTAATAAACAGCCAGATGTAGCTTCAAAAGAATTAGAAGAGATCTTAATATTTTCAAATAAATAGTTTGGTAACTTTTATAGTCCTCAAACAACGACGAACTTCTAACTGAAAGTGTATTAAATTTCCAGCTAATCTCTGATCTGTTAATCTGTGGATAAAACTCTAAATGAAATGTGAAATGCTAAAGCGGTAGATGAACTTTAACTTAAATCAACTTCTAAGCTGAGCTGTTGTATGTTATAATATGATATGTTGGGGAGTTGCACAGAAAACACTTTCATGTAAAGACTTCAGATTATAGCATGGCTGGCTTAGCTATTTTTGAGGATACCAGAGGAATTCAAAGGTTTTAGAGGGTCGAATAAAAGCTGATTATTGCGATTTTTCTATATTTACTACGCATGAAATCTAGTAGCCAAGCCATACTGAAAATATCTTAATTCCTAGAGTATTTAAAATGTTTAGGGCTCTATTAGATTCTCCTTCTTCTCCAATTATCTTTATCTCTGGCTCAATTCGTGCGCAGTATGCGCTTCCTGCAGCTGAAGAAATCGCAATCCTGTGTTCAGCAATCGCATATGTTTGCAGGGCATGCTTGAAGATATCAAACCTAAGGGCTACCTGGTTGCATGTTTTGGGGATTGCGCCATATCTAATCGATTACCCCGTTGAGGGCATCATTGCGTGCGCGTGCCAGCACAAACCAGCGGAGCATAAAAACTGTGTTTCAAGTACAAGTTCAAGTTGAAGTTTAATTGTATAATTCGAGCGCTTTGCTTACTTATTTTGTTTGTCTCGACAATGTTGTTGTTTGCTTTGCTGCTTTGTGCCTATTTGTACAGAAATTTGTTAGCTGTTTGTTGTCTGCGTGCTTTGTTTAGTTTTTTTTTTTTCTATTTGCAGTAATAAATGTTTAGCAACGCATATATTTCGCATGCGTACTTGCTGTTGGCCAAGTGTCTGAGGCTTGCGTTGGCGTTGCCTTGAGTTTTGGGCTTGGCAAAAGAAAGACTTTCACAATTACTGTTTGAGGGGGGCATGTGGGGGGCGAATGTGTGGAATGTGCGAAATTTGGCACTTCATTTATAAGATGATTGTGTTTGATTGATTAGTTGTTTTAATTATGGCAAATGCTGTGATATCATGGAACTACAACAATAGACGGTGCATTTTATGAGGCTGCTCGATTGTGTGTTTTTATTATAATTTTCGTTTATTCATTTTTGTATGACGCCAAGAAGCTAATTCATTTGCATAAAGCAGAAAATATGCAAATGCCGGCCAATAGACCCAGAAAACAAAAAGTAAAGCTAGCCACTTGAGTGCTGGCACACATGTACAGCTCGGACACAGTGACCCACAAAAGTACACAACTTACAACAGCAGCAGCAGCAGCAGCAGTAGAAGCTGCTGGAGCAACAGCTCCCAACTGTGCCAGTGCTTATTGGCAGATAATTGACACATAAAATTAGCATAATTTTTGGGCCAGCCCCAGCCCAGTGACAAGTGAGCAGAGCAACCGATAGCCATCAGAATGCGTAATGACCAAAAAGGCAAAAGAAACACCATATACATATATATAATTTCACTTTTCTCATTTCGGTTGGGTTTTGGGTGTGCAAATGTTAATAATAATATATTAAAATATTTTGTAGTCAAGAAATTGCCAGTGTTGTTGTTGTTGTTGTTGTCTGCGCAAGAGCAATGTGTGGAATTTAAATTAAGAAATTTTCACAGAATTTGGGTTGCTTGTTGCTGTTGTCACATAATTCGGATTTGGCTTTGTGATTCTTATCTATGAAGATGTGGGCCCCCCCCAAAAAAAAAACACAAAGGAAAGTAAAGAAAGTGTGATAATTGATGCGTGTGAACTGCAAAACGAATGCTAAAAAAAGGAATGTAAAATCTGAAGAATTAAGCAGGCTAGCCACAAAGTGTAGTCTAACTCATATAGCACGAAGCAACCGAATTCTCAGTTGCGTCAATGCAAACGTTTATGCAACTTAGTTATGCCTTACACTCGGGGAAAGCCATTGTATGTTCTAGAATAATCAGATTTGCTTAAGGATAAGATATGGTTTGCTCCAAAGAGTTCTTAAAGAAGACGGAATTCATATAAAATCGAATCTTCTCTTAATTATTACAGAGACAAGCCTCGATTCATAACATTCAATGGAAATCGCTATGTGTATGACAAATGGTGATATATGAGTCTCTTGATGTAGTATATGGATCATTGCCTGGGTAACGCGTTGAAGCGGATAAGCCAACCGGGTTGCAGTCAGTGACCACCACACCTGCAGTTTAAATTAAATTGGCGGCGCTCTGGATTATGTATATATAACTTATGTACACATTTGGAACGCATGAGTGCAACACAGCGTTCATTGTACGTGCAAAGGCCCAAGGTCGCAAGAGACCACGCCTCCCTAGAGACGGATTTATGGGTGACACTGTGAGGCCTGGTCTAGCTACAGCTAAGCATAAATCGGCGCAAACGTCAAACGAGATGTCAATGTCATCGTTGTCACCATCGCCATCGCCATCGCCGGCGCTGAAGCGACTTCCACAGCTGCTGTCAGTGTTGTCCTGTGACAAACAATTTAATTTATGAAAATTGCTGAAAACTAAAGCAGAATGCCAAACAAATTGACAAAGTGAAGAGGCAATGGAACTCAAGAAACAGCAAAAAAAAAAATGGGAAAAAATTGGAGTGCAAGTGAGTATTTTTTAAAATTCTTTTCGCTTCTTACATTTGACACTTGAGTGCGCCTTGTGCCGCCGCCGAGGTTGAGGCTGTTCTAGAGGGGTTGCAAGCGGGTAGGGCGGTGGTTGGGCAGTTTGCGCAACGAATCAAATTTAAATTTCTTGATTGTCTGCTCGAGTGGCAGGCCAAACTTGTGTAACTACTAAGCTGTGCAGATCCTTTTGCGATTTTCGCATAATAATAATTTGAACAACGTGCCTTGAATTGCCATTGACTGGTCACTTGCTATGACTGTTCATGACTGAATGAATGCTCCATCCAGCTCCATCTCTGTCTGCATTTCTCTATCCCTGTCGCCCCCCCTCTCTGTATTGTACAACTGTTCAGCATCTAGCCAAAGTGTCGCGCGGTCTAAGTGACTGATGGACTTGCCACTGACATGGCCCAGAGAGATCATACCCCCTCCGAACTCGGGCCGAGTCGTTATCTGTGTTTTTTCGTATTTTTTTTTTGCCAACATCAACGTCAACGCCGAGCAGCAATCTATGGTGTTAAATGGAGCAAAAAGTGTTGCCTGAACAATGGTGTCAATTAAACTTTACATTGTTGTTGCACAGGCATGGCACTGCCAAGGCGGTTGGGGGAGGGGGTGGTTGGCTTTTCAGCGAAAGGACCTTCAATTTAGGATGCGTGCAAGTATATTTATTCCTTTTTTGTTTGTCTGAATTTCAAATTCTCTCTAAGTTGTGCGTTTCTTGGGCTTGTTACTTGTAACAATAAAAGTCTATTAAAGTGTTGTAGTTTAATGGCTTTGTTTGGCTTTGGTTGTTGGCTTTGAGCTCAACTTGGCTGCCTCTACTCTGCCTTCACAGTGTTTTGATTGAGCATCCCTTTCGGTTTTAAGAGCTAGAAGAAGTCTATGGGTCGCCTCCTTTTTTATGGACAACCCGCGTTGATGAAGGTTTCAGAGTGATATAAAAAGAGATAAATGCCGCGGCGTAGGGCACGGACACTGGACTAGATTCTAAATGCGAAAAGGCTGCAGGAGGTCTACTCGTTTTCATTTCATTTGCGTTGATTTAATGTGTGGCCCCAACGTGCGTGTGGGATACTAAAAAAAGCATTTGCCAGGACTGGGCTTTAGAGTAGTCATGGAATAACTCTAGCTTAAATTTATATAAATAAATAAAATATCTTTCTGCACTTTAAAATGCTCAACTGGGAGAGCTTGGAAGAAGGTTTGGTAATTGTTTTAAATATATCGATAGGTCGGGACGCTGTGTTCCCACACGACACCAGGCCAAGGGCCTTGTTACGCTAGAAATTGTAGATTTTTTGGAAAAGCTTGAAGTTTGTATAGGTTTGCTTGCCTATAGAAGTCATTGAAGCACTTAAGGAGCTACTTTCTACACTTTTTGGGGCATTAAATGTTGAGTTTTATAACTGAAGTGCTCTTTATTAGCTTTAAAAATAATTTAGAATTAAGTTCTGTGTCCGATCAATAGCAGATTTGCTTCTGTAAATAGAAAATCGTTGATTGATCTGGATGTCGGACATATTATGAAACCGCACGAAACACTTCAATGTAAATGGCCTCTTACTTAATATAGGAATGTTTTGCCGTAAAGAAATAAAGCCACTGAGACAAAAATGAAGCAATAAGTCTGCTTTATGAACACCAATCATATACTGATTATATAAGCCCGCCTTGATTCAAGCTCTTGTTTGTATTGTTCCGAATTTCTTTTCAATAAATATTCAACACTTTTGTTCCATTTGTAATTTATGAAATTTTATTTTGAAATTGTTTTGCATTTATAGTATGAATTGATTTTCTTAGTATTTGTGCAATTGTTCACTCACCGTTTTGTGTTTTTTTTTTGTTTTATTTTTGGTAAGCCAATTATTTAAATGTTTTGTTTAATTGATTCGTTATTAATTATCTGTCACCTTTTTATGCAGCACCAAAAATTGATTGTGAAATTATTCATATAGAAAATGGCGAAAGTTTAATACATTTCTGTTCACTTTGTGTTAATTTTATTTTTTGGGTAAATTTTTAAGGCACTTTACTGCTAAACGTATATCCTGCCGCAGGACAAAGGCAAGCCCCGCTCGTACTTAATGGAGACGATATTATATTGCTCAATGGTCAGTAGGGCCGGGTTCTTATATACCCTCGTGTCCCGCTGGCAGCGGTGAATCTGTCGGCGTCAATATCTTTACCCGCTGCTGCTGCTGATCATGATGATGATCATGATGATCATAATGATGTTCTGGCTGCGCGGCTGAGCGTGTGCCTTAGACGAGCGCTGTGCTGATTCTGGACGTCGACGCATAGCCAACGCCGCCAATTTGCGTGGCTTCTGGCTTTGGCTTCTCAATTCAATTTGCGCAAAAGCCTTGCGTCTGTCGCGACGCCAGCCTCGGATCGCTGTAATGAAAGCCAAGCTCCGGCAGCGCAGTCGGCGTAGGGGCACGAATTGGAAGCGATCTGCTGCTGCCACTGCCACTGCTGACGCTGACTCTGCTGCTTCTTTGGTTTAGGGGTATTCTCAAGGCGTCCACAATAATACCTTCTTTGGCCGTTTTGTCTTTGCGAATTGTGTTTGCCAGCCAAGGCGGCCGGCCCTGGCCGTGGGCTCTTCCGCGATTCTGGTTTCTCTGCCTTTGCCGTTTTTGGCCAAAGAGTTCTTCGGCGGCTTTCTTGTTGTTGGTCAGCGGCGTTGTTTACTTTATTTTTTGTTGTTTTATTTTGCCATTTTTTACATTTTTTATTTTTGGCGCTGTCTTTGCGATTGGTCGACAGCTCCGCTCCACTTTGCTTTTGCCGGGATTGGGATTGCCCTCAGCTCTCAGCTGTTTGTTTTGTTTGGCTCGAGCTTGAGCTGGCTTTGCTCATTTCGCTGTTAGTCACTTCGTTTGGCCTTTGTTTTGTTCGTCTGTTTGCGTGATTTATAGCGGAAAATATTCGCATTTGTTACTGTTTTTATAACTGAGCAGTCGAGAGTTATCTCATTTAAGCCGCAACCGGCAATGCAATAACTGATTCATGGCCCTTAAATTAGACGCAAATGCAAGCGTTGTATTTTTTAAGTCAAGTCCAACGCATGACAGTTTATTGACCCCCTCAGCCAATAGCACGACATGATGTTTCAATTGTCTAAAAAAAAGGACCAATTTGCCATATCGGCGATGAACGTGTAGCGATTTGTGCTTGCCAGTCAAATTGAAATCCCCCAACGACGATTGTGTCATAAACATAAACATAAAAAGAAGCTGCGTGAAATTAATTCAAACAGTGTCTTCCTTGGTGAAAGCTCTATGACAAACGCATCTACATTTCGAGCGTTTCTTATACACTTTCAGAGGGTGTTCTCATATCAGTTCAATCCATGCTGCGTATACTTATATATACCAAAAAGCAAGGTCAACTTCCCCAGGCTCGTGTCCTTTCCAGATCGATATTACTATACTGTGTGCATGATGTGATTTTGCCAAGCACATAAGTGCATTTGTGGTCATGGAAATATTGATTTTATCAACATATCAGTCAATAGTATAGTAAATCTCTAACTACTTTTAAATAACCCATACAATGGGAGCATTGTATCATCCATCCACATTGCCATCTTCTGTTTTATCTCTTGTTTCTATCGCATTTCATATCAAATGACTTCTATATCTTCAAGGGTGTGCAAACTTCGGTTGTCTTGTTCCTTACTTTTAGGCTTGAAATACTTTTTTGGATGCCGAATTTAAATTCGCTTTTATCTGCCTAGCGCAGAGATTTGCTTGATTTTGTTCCACTTTCAAGTCATAAACGCCCACAACCTTTGGTAGAGCTTTGAAAATTTTCAATATCGCCTCTGATGCTGCTGAGGTTGGGTATCTGTATCTATGTATCCGTATCTGTGTATCTAGCTTAAACGCATGGAGCAGGTGTTGCCTGTGTCAGGCGGCGCCAACCGAAATGCGGCTTTTGCTGTTGTTGTTACTGTTGCTGTTGTGTTGCTTATACGCGCACGTGATTTGCATTTGTAAACAGCCAAGGCACAAGTATGCCTGCGTCAGTTTTCTTCTTCTCCTGTTTCTTGTGTATTTGTGTGCGTGTGGGTCGTCTTTGATATACAAATGCTAAAATAATAAATTGTTTCGAATTATTGGCACTTTGGCGCTGATAAAAAAGTGTGTCTTGGTAATAACAATAATAATGCGACAACGACAGCGGCAACAACATTGGAGCTCCTCGGCCCGGCCTGCAAGCTAAGCCCGCTGCTAAGCCCATGTCTGTCTGAGGCCCCCAAAAAATGTGCTCGCCATAAAAATATTATTATGATTTTCAATAATCACACACATTAAATTATCATAATGCGCGCATTTTCAATATTTCCACGCCTCAAAGCTCATTGCTCGTGGGAAGGGAATGGAGCTGGGGAGGAAAGAAAGAAACGCTGAAGCTGAAAGCTGCACTGATTTTCCACTTGTGTTTTTCATTCCTTTTCATTTTTGTTGAAATGGTCGCAAGTGTTTTACTGGAGGCCAACGGTTTTTTTTATGAATATCATTTAAGGGCCATTTTATAGGCAACTCATTTGTTGTAATGCATGCGAGGGTGATTTTTTCTCTATTTTAATGGAGACCTTTCATTTATTCAATATTTAATAGAAAAAAGATTCTAATAGGAAATTATAAAAAATTAAAAAATTTAAAATAATCCAAATGGCTTTTTCTCCAAAACAGAGCAGTCGTGTAAAGTGCTTGCCCTGAAGACGATTGCCGATGCGCAGCCGAAATAAATTGGCATACCAATTTACTTACGTAATTTTCTTGACCTCGAGCCGATAAAATCTCACTAACCAAAAGCACACACAATAAAATAATATTCAGTAAATTATTATTACAATTTAAGAATAAGTTCAGGATATTGCAAAATATTCATTAGCTTTGGAAGCTGGCTAAGAAGTGAACATACTCGTGATATACATACATAGGTGGATCGAACTGGAATAGCATGACATTACGTCTGATATTTGAACAAATAAAATAAGTTAGCTTGGAAATATATTTGGTTCAAAGTAAGACTGAATATATCAAATATAATTCATATGATATATATAACATATACACAACAAATTAGGTTAAATTTGGATAAAAAACCACAAAAGTTTCCTATACTACGTTTTTAATCTGACTCAGAATATTCTATGAAAGCTATATGATATAAAAGTCGCATCTGAGCAACGTGTACAAAACGAAATTTTGTATGTGAATTAGAGTTTTTTGACAGCTATATGAGAGGTTTGTCCTCTGTGCCTACCGAATCAGGATCTATTTATTCAAAGTTATTGTGAAGTAGTTGGTTTTATGGTAGCTATATGATAACCAGCGTGCAGATATAAGAAACATCTGTAGCTCTGAAAACTTCTTCTTCTATGGGTTTGATCTTCTTTACTTGCAAGACGTTTTTGTAATATCTTTATACCCTTTGCAGGGGTATTATAATATTGTTACGCATAGAAGAATGCATCTTCGACCCCATCGACTTGTAGTTTTCACCGTAGGATTATATTTCTTGTAAGTTGCTTATATGTCAAAATCGCCCAGATCGGACCACTATATCATATAGCGTTCCCATAAAATAATGAATTAATATAAATCAAAGAAAAAATTTGAACCACAGATGGAGCTAACAAATTCTTTTTCGTTTTACAGGCCAAGCGGTGCTGTGCCTTCTAGCCGAAAGCAGAAAGAGAGAGAGATAGAGAGAGAGAGAGAGAGAGAGTTAGAGAAGCGCTAACGCAAAGAATGCCCTGCCTCTCTCAGTCACATCAGCGATTGTTGGAATGCGAATGTACATGTATGTCAAATCTTGAATGTTTGTATATCAGCACGTATTTTTTGTGTATGCACAAAGTATTTGAAAGAAATTAGAAAGAAGATGCTTCGCTGCCTATTGCTGCTGCTGAAGGCAATACTTTTTGGGAGCCTACAAATCCGTTCACGAAATGTTACAAGAATTAGCTGCTTAGTGTTCCTTGCTTTTAAGGTTCTGGAAGGGGATATAAAGTTTGGGTAGCCGAAGTTAGCCCTCCTCCTTTGTTTCTGTTTGGCATTTACAATATATCGCAATATTGACTTGATTGATTTCGAGTTTTTTCTACTACCCACAATATATCACATAATTCATAAGTATTGGCTGCAGATCAGTTAGCCACTCTTCATCAGAAGCTCTTGCCCAGTATTATATATTGCCATATTAATTAGAAAATAGCTTCTCATTTAAAAACTATTCCCAAATAATCTACCAACACAGAAGTTGTCTTAAGAAAGTTGTCGTCGGCTGCCTTTTATATACATAACAAGATTGTCTTACAAAACTGGAGCATAATAACCTAATTTTGGCAAGCCATAACCATTTTGTTTTAAAGCCGCAAAAAAAAAAAAGAAAAACAAATAAAATAAAATCATATAAGTTACGTATGATATGCGTAGAATTCTACGAAGTGAATACTGATAATGAGTCATGACTTGCGGCTTTCTCATCGCCGTCAGACAGCACACCAAAATTGAATAATCAAAAGTATGCCAGACCAAGGCACAATTATCACACGAAGCAAAATAAATACATAAAGAATTCTAGATACAGTTAAGTAAATTTTAATGTTTGTTTTCGCCGAAATCACTTGACGACTGCCGCCACAAAAGCAGCTGTGCGGAATCCACCATAATTGTTTAAAAAAAAAAACCTAAACACTTGAACAGGCAAAATTCGTTGTAAAAAGGCAAGACCTTGGACAGGGTCTTGGCCAGAGCGAAGCCCACACACATTGTGGAACTTGCCGAAATGTTGTTTGGAACACTAAAATTCGGCAATAGCTCCGGCGAGAACTTTCACCGCCGCATGCTGATGAGGACAACGTTGCCAATGACGGTGGTCACTAATAGAAAGTTCTCTCGAAATTAATTATTATTGAGAAATTACCAAAACAACAGCAAAGCAAACGAAACAAAGGTGGGATTTATTTATATTGATATGGATATGGACAAGGCAGGCCATTAAAAGTAAATCCAGTGCAGAAACTTGCCTGGTTGAGGCATTGCCTGAATTTTTATAAACTTGTCGCAGACGTGCCGCAGTTGTTATTGGTGTTGTTATTACTGTTGTTGTTGTAGTTATTGTTGTTGTTGTTGTTGCTGTCATTGTTGTTTATTTGGTACTTTTCTTATCCACACCCTGCCCAAATTCTGTGCCAGTGACCGACAATTTGTGGACTGTTCTCAAGTAGCCCGAGTAGACAATTGAGTATGAGCTTGAGCTACCAGCTTGCTGATTGATTTGAACAGAAATATATATTTAATTGTTTGTTATTTTCCTTTATTTTTTGCTTATTTTTTTCAGCTGGGAAGTGGTTGAACTTGGGCAGCTTCAACGGTAAAAACCGGTTTTGCCCAAAACGTCAGTCCATGTAATTTTAATGAAGTTCATTTGACGGCTGTGTGGTTTTTTCCCTCTGAAGTATCCCAATGTGGAGAGTATGTGTTTATTGATGCTGTTTGTGACGTGAAGTTTCTTAAATATTTGGGCAAACTTGAGTGATAATTTCTGCAGCTACAAATAAACATATTCGGTAGTGAGTAAATGTGGTTTCAAATGGAATCATATTTTCGTGAATTGAGTTTGGCAAATTTGTTTTGTTCGTCAAATTTATTTAGTAAATTTTGATTGAAATAAAAGTTTTATTCAGTTTTACCAATTATATAATTTACCTACTAATAATTTTATGGAGCTATTTCCATTTCTTTGAACAATGTAAATTAGGAAAAACTTCAGGCCACAGCTTAGACTGAAATTCTGCTTCAGCTTGGTTCATTTGGAAGGCCAATCAACAAAGGACAGCTTAAATTTTTAAAGTATTTTCTAAAAATTTGTTCAAAATATTAATTGTAGTTTCAAATATTAAATATACTAACGGCAGTCCTCAAAGTTGTTCGTCTTCGCTTCGTGCAATGGCCTGTAATGTCCATGGAAAGAGTATCAAGTCTTTGCTTAAGTTTCAAACAAGCTCAGCTCTTCTCTCGACAGCCTAGCCAGATGTTATTCAAATGCTGAAACTCAGCTTTGATGTTGTGCTAATTTGAGCTTTTATAAATCAGAGTTAGAGGGACAGTGGAGTCGGGTGCATGGCTTGTAGGTTGACTATCTGATGGTTATCTGGTCTCCGGTGACAGTTTCCCAGAAGTAGCGTCGCACTCTCAGTAGATGCTAGATGCTAGATGTTAGCTGCCAGCATGCCACACAAAGCAGATTGTGGCAGATGTAAATAACAGATGGTCAAAGCGCGATAAGGACGCTGCTCTTGGATTTGAAGAGCCTGTGCTTGAACAGAGACATATACTGAGAAGAGTTTGAGTGGGTTGAACCAGAATTTGCATAGATTCGTTGTATAGGGCATTTGCATAGATTCGTGGGCAGAGGGGGGGAGTTTAGGAACAGGGCTTCCACTCCCATAATTGGCAGATCTGCCCCATTTTACAACATAATTAATAAGCATAAAAAATTATGACACATTTATGCTAATTGTCTGTGTGTGACCAGGTGATTGCTTCATCGAGAAACCGCCATTCTCGGTTCTCTGTTCGCTGTTCTCATTCTCATATTAATTTATGCTCAATGAAATTTGCATTTAAATCACTTGCTTGTGGAAATGTTGTTTACTTTTACTTTTCGTTGAATTATTATCAACATGGATATCATAAATATGAATATGTTTTTTATGCTCCACATGCTTATTTGAATTATGAGCGTAGGCAAGCTGCAATTGATTTACGACAATACGAGTATTTACTCATGTGTATGATTTCGAAGATTCGCACTGCTCCTGGGCTGATTTTAAGTACGCATCCCTCCGCAAAATCATACAAAGCTACATAGAGTGTCTACTTGAAGCAAATTACTGTAATTTGAGCAACATAATCAAGGCGTTTGCTCAGGTTGAATGCTAAATATAGCTACAAAAGACTCTAAAATACCAATTATAAATGTTGTTGCGGCTGTGGCTGATGCCCCAAGTGGAGTTACAACGGATACGCCAGCCACATTAGCTACAACATCTTCGACAATGATGATGATGATGATCACGAAGTTGGTGATGATGAGAAGGAATGCCAAAGCACAATTAGCGCTGAACAGGCTGGTCAGACAAAGATCAAAGCCCATAAATGGCGCAGTTGGAGCAACAGTTGTAGCCAAAGCTAAATTTAGACAGCCAGCAGTTGTTGTTGTTGCTGATGTCGCTGCTACTGCCGGAGCTGCTGCTGCTGCACAAGGAGGCTGTCAAAGGCACTTCAACAGCAGTCATAGATTCTCATAGTAAGCTGTCCAACTGCCATTGCCCTATCCTGCCCTATGCCTGTCCTTCCTATACAGGTCGACTCTGCCATGAAGTGTTGACGAGTGCACACAATGATTGGCTTTGGTTTGGTTTGGTCTTTCTGCAGGCGGGCAACCAAATTAGCGTTTGCTGTGTTGCAGTTGCATTGGCAACGGCTGCTATAATAGATGATTTGATTATGTTTTCATTCGCTGGCATTTCTGATTTCATTATTTTGTACTTTATGGCGCTTCGCTGGCAGTGAAGCGCAGTCAAAACGGTTTAAGGTTGCTTTTTATGAGCGTTATCTTTGGTCTGCGAAACGAAATGCCTATCGGATGACTTAGACCAGAGAGCGCACGCATGAAATGGTTGCAAGCGACACAGTCAGAGTGGCTGAGGCATTCTGGCATTCTTACGTTTAGTATACCCTGCAGCCAAAGAGTAGATCAGTATTATGGAATGAGGGATTTGGAAAGTGATTGCAAACATCTTACTTTGCTTATGAATGCATATAGTCGCATATTCTCGACTTTGATTCCCTATGCGGCTTATATTTCTACACCTGCAACTGACTCTTAATATTGTTCATAAAATTGTGGATTTTGCCATTAAATGTAAATCTTATGTGGTTTGGCATCTAAAATTTACCTTTGCCTTGTCATTTTTGTTTATGATTTTTGATATTTCCAACATTTAGCGGTCAGTGGTGAGTGTGAGTGAGGCTTAAATATTGAACAAACATCAAAAGGACAAAAAACCAAAAAGTAATAAAATACTCGCATTTGATGTGTTAAATTTATGACACAATTTGATTTCACAGCGATTGTAATAGACATTAAAAAATATTGTTATAGGTTTTTTTTGGCTCATAAAGCACTGAGTTATTAGAAGCGGTTAACAAAATGAAATAAATTTCACACTCGCAATTATCTTTACAATCGCCTATAAAAATGCGAAGCAGCAAACTTGTAGTTCCTATTGATGGCTTTATTTCCTACCCGAATAAGTCTATTAATGCGAATCGAATGTTTTATAATTATAATCCTAAAGTGATCATCAGTAATATTATACCAGTGCTACAAATAATGCTGAACGTTGGTGCTAACAAAATACGATACAAAGATTCTAAGATAGTCGTACTCAGAACTCATTTTGTGGGCAAACCCTGTAGATAAATTTCCATTAACTTAACGTCAACTACATAGCGAGAAATGCTTTATAGAAATTGCTTTTTGCAACGATGTTTCTTGTAACATTCTGCAACATGTTTGCAAGATAATTTGTCGCGCAGCAACAACGTTTATATTAGGTTCTGGCAACATTCTTTATAAGAACTCTGTCTGCACATGTTTACAACCTAGCAGAATGCTGTCTCTCTCTCTCACATAACAATGATGATGATCTGTATGCACGATGTGTTTGTATGTATTAACATGCTTATATATATATATGTTTGATTGCCAATATTTATAAATATATTTTATGGAAAACGTTTTTAGCGATTTTGTCTACAGTTCTTATTCGATCTTAATGAAACCTGGCAGATCGGTAGGAAATATACATATACAAGCCGAGTTGTAACTACCAATTTACGGGGGCGGTTGGGGGAGTGGCAAAATTCACTAGATGAGTCTATGTATCAAATTTGGTGAGTCTAGCTCTAATAGTCTCCGAGATCTATTTGTTCATACGGGCAGGCTGACGGACAGGGCTAGATCGACTCGGCTTATTTGGGTCGATTACTCTATATAGAGTAAGAGTATAGAAATCTATATATTTCTAAAGGTCGTAAATGAGCGAAAAAACGTTTCGGTGTTTGTTTTTTTTTTCAGCTGCCATAGAAATACTTTGGGATTCCGTTTTTGTTTGTTTAAATAATAATAATACTTTTGCTCAACAAATAGATTTGCGTGCTTAATTACAAATAATTACGAGTGTGAGCCTGTTTATTTGTTTATTTTGCAAAAATCTACGCAAGCAATCAACTTATGAAGGAGTTAAGGGTCATTACCATTACCACAAGCCAAATGAGAACGTGGCGCTTTTCTCATTAATATGCACGTTTTTGGCCTAAACCTTTGACTCATCTGTTTATCTTTAGTATGTTATTCTAATTTGCGTGATGTGCACAAAATTTTGCACAACATTGTTATGTAATTACTTATATATATATTTTTTTTTTACTTTAAATTTAAGGGTTTGCCAGACACAAGGACAGGCACAGGCACAGGAACAGGCACAGGTGCTGTTGGGGCTTGGGGCTTGGGGCTACTTGCGTGTGGAGCCTGTCGCAGTTATTTTTCAAATGCTCACCGAGGAGTTGTTGTAATTTATTAAATTAAATCATAATAAACGAGACGTGCCCACGAGGCCAGACCATAAATAGAAATTATGACACATTTCGTGTGGACACGAAAGCCATTCAAAGTTGGGGCTGGCTTATTAATTAGACTAAATGCGTGTGGTTGCAGATTGTGGGCACTTTTACACTCACACAAGCACACACATACAAGGGGAAGTGCTTAATATATGTCTGTTTATTTAAAATATATGTATATAGATATGAATGTATATTATGATAATTATTTTGCACATTTCGGTTTGCTGTCAAGAGGTGGCCTTTGAGCACGCATACGCCATGTTGTCTCCTCGCGACACTTCAATTTACTATTGTTCGGAATATATGAGTACATGCATATATATGTTCTCATTTAATTTAATATCAAGCCATTAGTTATTATTTCGTTGTTTTATTGCCATTGAATTTGCAATTTGCTAATTACCTGATATTTTTTTCTTCTGCACTTTTTTCAGCATAGCCGAGCTTAACTTAAGTCGGGCCAACACCTACCCCAATTGAACTCCCGATGCGGCTGGCCTTAAGCTCAGATTATCTCCATTGTACTTGCTTGTCTATGGCAGAAGGTAAATTTTTTATGTTTTTATTTAATGATTCATATCATTATCAATGGACTCGCGACAACTTCCAGCATTCGAGACCAAAATGAAACACCGCCATTCCCGTAGTTGTTAATAATGTTGCCATTTTTTATTTGGACTACAAGCGCACTTTTAATATTAATATTATTACTATTCATTATCCTTTCTCTTGGCAAGTGAGCCGAGTATTTCTTGTTGCCTTTTCATGCGGAATGTGTACAAGTTTCAATAACTTTCCCCAGGCCCTTTGCATGTTATTGCAGATATGTGTTTGTGTTGTGCAACAAAATGTATATAAGCATCCTTATGTTAAGGAAATAATTAGAAAAATTTTATGATTATAAACAAAATATTATTGTAAGGGCTTGGGGCAATGCGACTTTAAAGTAGAGGCCACCTGATTGATATGCATTTTTGTTCGATTCAAATAAACTAATTTGAATTATTTTCGGGCTTGTGGCACACACCTGGAATACACCTGTTGAAGAGATGAGTTGTCCATATCCATATATTTCCATATAATTTTACAGCCTTGCAAATATTCCTTATTGATCCGTCAAAGGCTCGTGGGCGTCAGTCAACATTTTTGCAATAATAAAGAAATCATCCATTAAGAAAATTACACATTTGAATTTGTGTTTTATATTATATATATATATATATATATATATATATATATATATATATATATATATAAGCCAATTATTATAATTATTATTAGTATTATTCATGTTATTAGCTATATATTGGATGCCAGGATCATTTACTTTTTACACCTTTTTCTTTAAATGTTTCTCAAATTTGGCTCAATCGTGGCCAAAAACCATTTTTGGAAAATTTTTAAATGAATTAACTGTTAACACAATGTTACATAGCAGAATAACAGCTGTTATCGATAAGAATCTTTCCCTCTTTCATTCACTCACATAGCACTTATAAGGGACAGTTCTTATCCGATCTTAATGCATGGAAAATTGTGGAAGATATACGAGTTTTATTGATATGGCTTGGCTTGGCAACAGTTTTTGTGAGCTAATTGCGCACCTGCATATTTATATTATAAAAAGAGTATATATTCTTGATCAGCATGAGAAGCGGAATCAATATAACCATGTCTGTATGTGCGTCTGTTTCATCACAAAGATCTCAGAAGTCTTAACAGCTACAACGCTGAAATTTTTACCAGATGCTTTCTTTGTCTGCACGCTGGTCAAGCTTGATCCAGATCGGACAACTAAATCATATACCTACCATATAACCGATTGTTCCGGAATGAATACTAAGGAGCTTATTTTACCAGATTTGATCTAGATTGGTTATATACTTACAATCTAAATGGCAGCTTTCCTTTCTTGTTTTCTATTGCGATTTAGCTAAACGGCTTTATATGTTTTCAGATTTTCAGACTTTCAGCATAATGATCTAATTTATTATTGGACTGTGCCATAGAAAACTCTAACCACTTGGTCATTTTTATATGTAAACACTTACAATTTTATCTTCATTTATTTTTATATATTCGCGGACACAAGAAAAATTCTAAGGCTGCTAGATTTCGTGCGTAGTAAATTTATAAACTTTGACAGTTTCAAATGTCGTAGAAATTCCTGCGATATTTGGAACAGTCGACACTTGTATAGCTTATTTTTATTTGAAATGAATTGAAAATTGTTTGAATTGATATATAAAGTGCCCCACTGTGCAGCAGAGGAAAGGGCATTGACGAAACTTTATTTATTTGTTTGCCTTTCGGTTGGCTGGCTGGTGAAGTAATTAATATTAAAATAATTAAAAGTTTTTCTTTGCCTTCTGTACTGATATTGTTGCATTAAAGAATGAAAGTTTCGAGCTTTCTGATGCAATAATTAGCTTAGGGTCGCTTAGCTGTTTACTTGGTAAAACTTTGATTCTTTTCCCTCCAAAAGTCAATTACAGTTATAAAGGCTACCCTTTTTATATGACTGAAATTCTGTTGCTTCCGCATGACATTCCTCAGTAAAATATTAGCCGAAGAACTGACTCGTCAGCATATAAAGTTCCCCTCGTTATATTTGCATTGCAGAATTGGGCCACATTTCTCAGAAATTGGACATTAATTTATGCACAAATTGTACGAGAAATATCAAAATCAATTTGCATATGCACACATCTACACATTTTTCTTGTCTTGTTACTCTTCTCGTTAAATACGATGACACTTTAGTCTTTAAATATGCCACGACGGGTGAGTGCAGGACAGGACAGTGACAGGTACAGGGATAAGAACCTACACCTACACCGGACACTCACATTAAGGCCCCCATGCAGAAGAGTGAAGGCACGGGAAGGGGTGAAACAGGTATGACTTGGAGTTCGAGAGGGTGAGCAAGTTTTTGGTGTATTTGCGCTCATTTATCATGCGGCAAAGTTGTTAAGCAGCATTTTAATTTTTTAACAGTTTTGCCGGGTCGCATAAACAAAATGGTTTGTGTGAATGTGTTTTGTTATTGTTGTTATTATTCGTGTTCCGCACAACAGTTAAAGTGAGCGTCGTATGGAAGGGCTGCGGGTTTGTTTGTTGGTTGGGGAGGGCACACAATGATGATGATGATGATGATGATGCTGATGCTGTGGTAAAAACAAAAGGATATGTGTGTGTGTGTGTGTGTATGCGTGGGTGTGTGTGCCTGCCTTTTTGTTGAGGTTCGTTGCCATTGCTCGGCATTTAAGTGCAGAAAACGAGTAAAGTTCTGGAGTTGTTTTTGCCTTTGTTTTTGCTTTCTCTGTGCGTTTTTGTGTTTTCTTGTTGTGATGAATGACGGTGCATTTGGTCCAGTTTTTGTCTCGCCATGACAATTTACAAGACACAAAACATTAATACCCAAAGAAAACCACAGACACGTAGATAACATAAAATGACCCAGGGACGGGTACCACCACCACGGATATCACCATTATGTAATATGAAAATAGGGAAAGGGTTTAAAAGAGTATGCTGATATAAGTGCTGTAATAGATTACCTACTCAAGGTACGTTGTAATTGTTATACCACTGTTGATATTTGAATGCCATAAAGTAATGCATAGATATCTTCTATTCAAGCTTTATTCACTGACTATACGCTCTAGTCTGCCTTACCCTTGCAAGGTAATTGAAACTGCTACCGGGCCTTTGGAAAATTCGATTCCATTTGGGTTTGGGTATTCAAAGGCCCACAATTACGTATCCCACTTTCAGTCCAGCTCTGTGCAGTGACCTTAGAGGTATTTTTGAAGTACAAGGAAACTATTTCCATGCCCTGAATGTGTGCCACAAGGGTTTCGGTTTGGATTTGTCATTATTATCGTTTAGGTACTCAACCTTTGACTTACATATCATTAATTATGGGAAATCATAGGAGGTTGCATGCAATTCCAATCCATTTACTTGCTTGCATAATATACATATACATACATACAGGTATGTACATAAGCATATGCAGTATATACTTGTATGTATGCCCTGAAAACAAATGGCGGCCATTTAAATGAGCCATTGTCAGTGTAAAGTCGCATCTCTCGCAGACATCTGCTGGGGATTTATGTAGGACACTTTGCACAAGACATTTAACACCTGCAACCCCTGGGTTACGCCCACGTCACTGAGCGAAGGAGACAGACGACCGGAGTGCGAGCGAGAGCTATTTGCTGTGCCAATCAGATTTTTCAACTAAAACGCACATCAAAATAATTTATGATGCACATCAGCCAACAGCCAACAGGAGGGCCATCTTCCACTGGCCAATGTTATTGCAGTAACACCTCAATGCACACACATACTAGCACATGCTGGCCATGTCCAGCTCCTGGTTCCAGCTTCGATGTCCATTTTGTGGCCATAATGCTCAGCCATAAGTTTGGCGCCCTACAAAAACATAAACAAGCTAAATCAAGTCAAATGCACTAATAAATCCTGAAAGCAACGTCGTTGACGTCACCTTCGTCAACGTAGTCGTTGTTGTTCTTGTTTTTCGTTGTCCTCTGCTGCTGTTGTCGGTATGCAAATGTCAGCCAACGGAGTTCACAATTTGGCCACCAGTTGTACCATTTCATTTGCCTCTCTTCACTCAGCGTATACTTGATATGAGGAGCTGGAGGAATTTAAGTTGATTTACTTGCTGCAAAGAAGTTAATTGAATCGAACTGCATGAAATCCTAATTGCAGAGTGCTGGCTAAATATCAGCAATCCAATTCAAATGGTGAACACACAAATAATTAAGTTGCGAGAAGCCAGCGAGAAATCTAATTGTTGTCAGAGTCAGCCAGAGCAAAAGTAATTTGACTGAACCCACTGCTTGCCGTGCAAAGGGAGGAGCAGGGGCTAAGGTACATTATAAACTTGTTATTTTATCACCACCCTCACAGTGGGCGGTTGTGGCCAAATGTTATTGTTGGCGCAGCGACTACGCAAGCAGCTCGTTAGCATCAGCATCAACAATGGACTTAAGTCATATTGACAGCCACCCAAACTGGTGTAATCCCTTGCCGGCAACGGATGCGGCTGCAAGCAAATTTTCATGCGAGCGGGGGCTCAAGTTTACCAGCTTCTCATTTCCCGCAATTTGATTTGCATGCCAACTGGCCATAAGGCAGAGATGTACATTTTGATAGGATTTGCATTTAGCCGTCTTATGTCTTTAAGTTTTGGCATTGCTGGTGTTAGTGGCCACTTCATTTCATCCGATAGGTGTCAATGCACTTGAGGCTTATACTAAATATGCACACTAAATATACATACACACATACATACACACTTCTACATACACACATATACATAGGTACTTTAATACAAAGCAACATACTGCATGACACAAAAGGGTGTGTCTTGGAAAGCTTTAGGACGATAAACTGAAATGAAATGAGGACTTTTATACTGAAGTTGTAATCTAATATTGTTATGATGTTGAGATGTCATGATGTTGACAATAACATAATTACGAAACTCACAAATTACGATAATTTCGGCCGGGTATAAGATTTTGTAATCTTGGCGACAGATTCAAACCGCGCCCCAATGCAGCCTCTTTTGAAATAATTTGAATATATATGTTACACACATCTTCCCAATTCCTCAACATTTTAAAAAGTTTTCTTATGCAATTATATACTGTGCATTGCGATGATTTATTCAATATTTGATGATGTTTAAAAGAAATCACCCTGTTCATTTATGAGCACCGGCAAATGAGGTTAAGTCAACAATGCTGCAAAGAATGAAAAGGAGATACGAATTTTCGAATATATTGCAATATTTTGTTTGTTTGCCTTGCGCTGAGCTTCCGCTCGACTTTTGTTTGCCGAGCGAAATGCTTATTCTTGTATGATAGCTGCGCTTTATTTGCATAATTCTGCAGTTTACACTTTGGGGGCCAGCGAGATGGCATACGCAGAACGAGCGGAACGAGCGGTCGTCGAGCCAGCGAGAAATGTATCTATAAGATGCAAACAATTGCCACGCCCCGCCCGACAACCGAAATCGGTTGACTTGATTTTAAAATTCTCGCACGTTTGACGCACCGCCTGCCGGGGCACATAAATTCATCATTTTATTTAAAATTTCACATTCGCTGACAATTTCATGGCCGACGAAATGTGGGCCCGATTCTTTTGTTCTCTGATAGCGATAGCGAGAGCTCTGTTGTTGTAACTGTAGCCCGGACTGGCCATTGTTTCGGGCGCGCATTAAAAATATTTGCACAGTTGCTTTTGCTCTTTATACGAGTATAATATCGTAATGCCCTGGCCCGCTTGCTGGTGGGTGAGAGTTTGAGTGTCTGTCAGGAAGCTTGGCAGCTGGCTGGCATTTGGCACTTTATTCTCATGCCGGTCGGCGCTGTGCAGCACCATCATAAATAAGTGGGTCAGTAAAACGCAAACGAAACCGAAAAAAATGTAACACACCTGTCTGTATGTATGTCTGTTTGTCTGACGGCCTGTATCTGCATCTGTGCGGATGGCTGCCTGGTTCTGTGCGCCCATTTGAAATTGTACATAAATGTTATAAATATAATAAAAATGTTATTTACACGCTTTTGAAAAGAGAAAGTCCAGAATGTAGCGCGCATACGAAGCGCTCGTACATTTCATTTACTTTCGCATTTCGAATTCTTGCCTTTGCTGCCAAATTGGGTGCTGAGTTTCGTGCAATTTATATGGGAGAATTCTGAGAGGGGCTTCGGTTTTATTTCACTTTTTTTCTTTTGGCAAAAGAACATGGATAATAACACAAGTTTTATGATCACATTTTGCATGTTTCGGTTATGTTAATTTGTCAAACGTGTGTCACATTTGGCAGATGGGTGTTACAGTTGAGTTTCACAAACATAAATGATAAGCTATTGCCAGATTGAGGCTAGATAAATGTAACCAGATCCCTTGGATATACCGTTAAGTCAATTTTCGAAAAATTGTCAAATGCAAATGTTATCTTTTCACACGCTGCAAGAGAAGATTGAAATTTAGGATAATGTGTATAAATAGCATTTGAAATTAGAAATGGAAATGGCGAGGGTATGCGAAATTTTGTAAATGAATCTCAGTTCATTAACCTATCAATGGGTGACAAATTGTTTGTTGTTTTTTGCTGTTTAAATAAACGTTTGTTGGCTTTTCGATTATAATGAACTTAGCTGGATAACAAGTAAGAAGACTTGGCTATGCCACATAATTAGAAGATAAAACAATCAGATCAAAGAGTCCCGATTTGTATATTGGTTCAGCATTTAGTTAGAAATGTATAGCTCAACCCATATCTATAAGGCTCGTCAGCGTACTCGTAATAAGCAAACCTAAGCAAATCCCAGAGGTTGGAGTCTTTAATAAAACGTTGCTTTGCAAAATGAAGACTACCTTGATGGGTTTCCCAGTTAATGAAAGGCTACTTGCGTGCCAGTCTAACATTAAAATCAGTTTTACTTATTTGCCAAGGAACTGACTCTCCCCAAGCTGACTTGCTCAATATACACTTCATTTCCTGGGCTACTTGGTAGCAAACATCGTTGGGTTGGCAGTGTTCTCTTGTGCTCAAAGTGATGACAGAATGATGATAGAATTTAGAAGCTTCGCTTTATCAAGCCAGCCATAGCAACCGATTACCGAAGATTATGATATTTTTGCATTTCTATTTAATGGCCGACTTGTCCTTGTATCTTACTTCTCAAAAAGCAATTAATGTAATAATTTGTTGACTAAAAAGTAGCTAACTCACAATCTTCATTTGTTTTTTTGGCACGACTACAGTCTGTTTCTATAAATATCTCTGGAAATGATTATTTCAAATGTTTTCTCTGACAAATTGTCTCTTTTAATGCTATTGCGGTTTTCATTTAATTCTAATTCTTAAAGTATTTCCAACAGTTAGTCCACATTCATCAGTTTTCTTTGACGGGAATGCCAATTGTCGTTTTCAACGCCAACACGGGTAGCAACACAGTTAGCCAATTACAACTTCAAACACGCACTGACAGCGTCGTTGACTTCTTGTTCAGTTTCACTTTCAAGGCTGGCGGCGACCTACATCCTGCTACAAATAACTCGCCCTGGACAGCTCCTGTGGTGGCTCCACAGTTGGCACTGGCACTGGCACTGGCACTGTAACTGTTGGCCATTTAATGCAGAGCTCCCCGCCGATTGTCGCCTGCTCACTTTCGCAATTTATGCTTATCTAGAGACCGCACATAAGCGGCACATAAGCTGACAAGAGGCTGGCTGTCCAGGCGATTGACAACATGACATTTAAAATGCGAATGCCAGGAGCTGTTTACACAGCACTCTCGCATAAAATATGACAGCGGGAGCAACAAAAAACTAGCGTCGATTAAAAACACAACTGCTACGTGCCATGCATTCTAATTGACATATCAAAATGCGCTGCAAAATGTCAGGTTCCGCCCCCGGCCCGCCCGGCCTTTGAAACTGGCACGCGTTCCATGTGTGTTCGGAGGCGCATTTGAAGTGGATGAAGTACATTGTTTGGATGTGGTTCTAGCTGGCAAATGGACCGATTGACATACAAAAACGTCATAGTGGCAACATAAATGTTTGAAAACCATGTAGAGTTATTCACTTGAAGAAGGTATATATGAAGTGAAGGCAATCTTGTTGCGTTAACACAATCACATTCAACGCAATTACATCGTTGCCAGCGGTAGAACCCAAATTAGTTTATAGCTAAAATCACTTAAGTTATCGTTGCCTTTGTGCATAAATTCTTGCCAAAATATGAGCAGAGGCGTCCCACAACCACAAAACGAGAGAGAAAAGTCCACAAAAAATCTCTGTCAGCGGCATGTTTTTGCCTGTTCGGCCATGCCAAGCTCGTTTTCAAAAAATGGAACACGAACTTAGTTACAAATGTTTCGTTTTATAGCCTTGAAGGGTGCATAGCAATATTTTGAACACTTGGCAGCACACAAAAAATGGTAGAATAGTATAAAAGCCAACAAAGAACTTTACAATGTGTATATATGTCAGTGGTGTATATGGAGGATGCCTTTGTTTTTGTGGGTTCAATTCCAATTGAAGAGTGTTGAGATGATTTGAATAGTTAATTATAAGGCAATAAGAATGCCTATGGAACACCATAGAAAATTTGAAATCTGTTATGGAGTTAATGTGGGAAGCGTGTTTGTTCATTAGCATCACTTGAGTGAACTATCCCAGTCACTCTTCACTGTCCCAGCTGATCGAGTGGAGAGATTGATCATGATCCAAAATCCGTCCCATTTTCATTTTCTGACTTTGCAACATGTCGTTCTTAACCATACTCATTAACAGCTTTTATGAATTTCTGTTTTTCATATTTGGCACATATATAAAGTTTGGCTTCAACATCATTGCGCTTGAAATATCCGTGTCGGCTAGTGCTCGGCGGACTTGCTGCTTCTTCTTCTGAAAATAATAACCAAACTGTTCTTAAATGAGAACAAATGGTTCTTAAATGAGAACATTTCTTAGGTTCGAAAACATTCTTAATTATATCCAAAATGTATCTGAATTGACAGCATATCGTTCTTGATGTATTCCTGTACGTTCCGTTAATGATCTCAAAGTATTCGAGAAATGGGCACAAAAGTCTGGTAAAACAGGATTACCAGAATTGAGAATGAAAATATGGATTTTGTAACGATTTTGGTACTTTTAATACGCTTTTTTACTCAACATGAACTGCGTTCTTAACAAATTAAGTGTTCTTTATCAAAAAATAGAGATTTCTAGTAGATGATAATTAAAGGTTTTATACATTTAAGAGAAATTTCTATGAAAATCTGAGAAACTTCTGAAAATATCTAGACTATAGTATACTCTAAGGAATAAGCAACAAAAAAAGAGAGTCAGATCAAAATAATATTGAGTTTAGACATATAGAAAAGATATGTAGATTCTTATCATTTATATCAGCTATATGTATGTATACCTCTGTTGTGCATTATCTTCGATCTAGTTTACATACTTTTTCAAAAGTTTGCAAAAGTTTTTAGTTCTATAAAAAACCCTAAAAAAAAACGACCATAACAATATTTTTGCTTGCCTTTTTTTTGGCATTTATTCAAATTAGCCTTCAAGACATTCAAAATCAGAGAACATTACTCACACACACACACACAGTGACAAATTACAGCAGCCTTTTTACTTTAACGTTCTCTGTAAACATTCTCGTCTCTGGCTCCCTAATTGATATGCAGTCAACATTCCAAATAAGGGACATGGAGAACAGAAAATGGCAAGAGGATTTGGTGGGAAGAGAATGTTGCCTTTACACAAACGGAATGTGATTGAGTTTCAATTTGAAATGTTTAAAAAAATGTTTATTATCTTAATCAAAGGTTCAAGGTTCAACTTAATTGCTCTTATATAAATACATTACTACTTAGCGGCATGTGTGTGGTCGCCCATTAATTCGAGCTTCGAGCAAGACCTTTGTCACTAATTACGTGCTCCTGTTTCGGCTGTGGGCTGAAGACAATAGGACGCCCGGCATCAAAGTCGTTTGTCGTCTGACTATTCGATGCCTCGCTAATCCATTACGAGAGTCATTAATCTAATGAGCTGGTGTTGTTAGTGTTGCTGTTGTTGGTCGTGCAGCTGTTGCTGTTGCTGTTGCCTCTGGTGGCATGTGTCGAGTTGCCTTAGCCGCTTTGTTCGTGTGCGATCGATGTGTGCCCCAGTTTACTTACACATGTCAGCGGCATTTGCCGGCGTCCATCACCTGGTGGGAATGTGTTAATACATGGGTACGATTGTGGTTTGCGATTGTGATTACAGTGTTGGAGAGGGGATGAGCCAGGGGAGGCAACAGCTTTGCTTGTTCTTAGTCCTCTAGTTGCTCAATTACTTTCTCTCTCGGTTTGTGGCAATTAAGTTGGCCAAAACTGTTATCAACTTGTCACGGTGTTAGTATATGGGTTGAGTATACGCCTTGTGGGGCGAACTTGACAGTATTCTAGGTTAGTATTGCACATTCCCTAGAGCCTTATCAGCGCATCCTTGCCTTTTACTAGTTATATCCACACAGCTTACGCTGAAATTGAATGCTTCAAATTAATCAAGTTTTCAACGGCTTCGACAAATATGTTGATGTTTCAGCATGCACAAGAAACAAAACACTTGAGCTGCTAAATCTTTTGCATTTAGCATCCTTCCTGAGGGCCAAGAACTGACTACACCCTGGGCTCTATGCAAAAGTTTTTCGGGTGTTTCTTAAGCAAAATATTGTGTCGCCAAAAGCATTTCTTTAATTTAGTTTTGATTCAACATTTCTGTGTATGTATATGCCGTGCAAGTTGTCTATAAATTTATCTACATATATATATATGTATATACAGCAGCTTAGCTACAACTTGCCATTGCCGTTGTTATTATTGTTGTTGTTCATTGTGTGTTGGGGAAAAGTTTTGCACAGAAAACTTCTGGCCAGCAAAACAAAGGCGAAAATTACAGTTGCAATTTTTGGTATTTTCTGCAACAAATACATATATATATATGTATATATATATATATATATTTATATGTACTACTATATACTATAGTTTATGCTATATATATATGTATATGGAGTGTTTTGTTTTTGTGCCTTGCGTTTCCGCAACGGGCCAACACAAAATTGGAGCAGTTCCGGTGTGTTTGCAAAAGACAACAAAAACGAAAATACAAAATAACAAAAAATTTAAGCGCCGTTTCTTGCTAAACTTTGTGGTGCTGCTAGTTGCTATTGTTGTTGTTGTTATTGTTATTATTTTTATGGTTGCCGTTGCACTTCGCGAAAACTTTTAGTACAAGACCCTAGTCTCAATTTCTTTGATATAGCAACAACAAGCCGCAGCAGCAGCTGCAGCTGCAGCTTTTGTGCCTCAACCTCAGCCACAACCGCAAGCAGCAAATCTTGTCCTGTCCACTGGCTGCAAATTTTCTCCTTGTGCCAAATGAATTTCCTCAAGCAGCCCTTCTTTGCTTTTCCCCCAATACCGGCTGGAAGTGCTTCATGCCAACAAATAAACAAAAAAACAATTACAGCAACTAATAAAGGAGCATTTAAAAGCAAAACTGTGTGGGCCCCCTCTAAGGTCTTGAGTCCTTCTGGGAGTGTAGCTCTGTCCAGTTGCTGGGAGTCCTCTTGGCTGTGAGCTGTACATGAATAAGCAATTAAAAAGTTGTTATTAAAATAATTATGCAAAAGGTTTTTAACGCTCACTCACAGTGTTTCAATGAAAGTGCACTGTTGTGTTGGACTGCACTGTGTTGGATGTAGCCGGTGATGTTGTAAGTTCCAAAACCAGAGTGCTGGTTGTTGGTTGTTCAATCAGATTCTTTATTTCGTCTATCATGTAGAACATAGTTGATGGGGAAATGCTCCAGGGCAGGGGTAAAGCGTTGTGTGTTTCCTAATTGCTGTTAATTGTTGTTTGAAACTTTGAAACTGCCAGAGTTTGCCTAGATTCCGAGCAGTTGCCGCAGCATCTGAATATGCATCTCCATTTCTGTGCTGGCAACAACAATTACCGCTCATCCATCCGTTATTGGCTGAAATGTGGGTGGCTTTGTCGATGCCTGAGTCCTGACCATGGCTAATGAAACTAAAACCACCGCGTGTTAACTAATGTGTGCGCAGTGGAGCTGTTAACTGCTAACTGCAACCGGAAATCAAGCCGACCCTCGGCCGCCGCCGCTGCCCTCAACCGGATGGAGCACAATTTCAATTTGGTTGCCGAGGGCGAGAGGTGGTTGGCAACCTTGTCCCCTTTTAACTGTGCTAACGGCAGGAATTGCTGTCCAGCCGGTTAGTTGGCTGCCTGATGATACGCACCCAAGACCAGTGAGCACTGTCAGTTGGCTGCCGTTTTGTTTATTTTAATTAGTGGAAAAAATATGGGGCAGCCACACGCAATGGCAATGGCAACGCTAGCATGGAGTGGTGTGCTCCACTTGGCTAACTGATGCCACACAGCCGCAGGTCGACTGACAACCTCACTTTGTCAAGCACAAGCTGGACGAGTGGCTCTGCTGCTGCTACTCCTTCAACAAAGATATGCAGTCGAGCATGAAAGATGGCGAATGCATATCGTTGTGGTTTTGGGTTTCACCCACCCGTGACCGTTGCCTCCGACTCGGCCTCTGCGTTTTCCCTTTGCCACTACGCAGTCTCCATTGCCGTAATGAGCACACCGCAATTTGTGTCGTGTGCTGCCTGCTTTGCCATCCTGTGTCGCCTCGGGACGTTTGCCATTCATTTGGTAAAAATAACAATTAAGTGTTTTCGTAATGGCCGCCGTCATCATCATCATCATTCCCATCATCATCATCACAATCTTCGTCATCGTCCAACGACTAGGCTTCGTCCTGGCCAACAATTCACTTTTGTTTTTGGCCTTGCTGCTGTTGTTACCATGAAAATAATTGCTGTGCAAATATGCAGCTAAATTACAACATTTTGTATTTACTTTACCAGATGCCGCTGGCACACAGAGGCAGGCTAACTTAGCTCGTTGCTTTGCTTTACTTCGGTTTCATTTGAAAAATTGATTCAACTGCTAATAAAGCCGGAACTCGGGCAGGGCTTTGGCCAACATGAAATGCAACCTGTTTGCGGCTTATGGAGATGCCGTTTAGCCGGCCTTGTACAGTTCCCGCCAAACCCATTATTAAATATGCTCACTCAAAAACTATCACACACACACACACCCACACACGCACAGTCTCATTCAACATATGAAGCCCCGTAGCGCAATTTTGTTTATTTCCGGCGCAAAATAAACTTTCAAGGATAAGCAAACTTTTGACTGCTTCTGCTCCCCATCCTTAAGCAAATTTCATAAAATAATATTTTAGTGGCGCCCAGGGCCACGTGATCACGTTCCAACTTGCACTGCACCTACCATTCCAACATAACGCCATTTCATAGTCAGTTCCTCAATATCATGAGCTTCAACCACACCGCCCACATAATATTTTTAAGAGCATTTAGTATTTTATGCACCTGTTCAAATCTCAATTTATGCAAATTCTTTTGTTTTTTGTTTTCGCTTTTCAATACCCTTTCCGAGGGTCTGGCAAAATTCTACTGTCATTTGCTGTGCCACATTGTGAAATGCTCTAAAACACTGTTGGGTAAGCTCATGTCTATTGTGTATAGGAATAAGTTCGGAAGGAACACCTTTACGAAGAGCTCTTTGATTGGCTTCGGCAATGCGCAAGCAAGGAAGGAAAACATCACTCGAAGTTCCTATTTGCAAGCACACACGCAAAGGCTAATTGTTATTATATTTTCTGCCAATCTCTGCTCTAAAATGAAGAAAACAAAGTCAGCTTAAATTTTAAATAAGCTTGTAGCGAGATTTATCTTTACAAATAACAGAAATGTAGCTTACGATGTGTTTTCATCCCCTTTAAAGTGATCCTCAGATACACTGCACTAGTTCCAAAGCTTTTTCCAATCTTCAAGGCATTGCTCATAAGCACTTGGTATAGCCTTAAGCTCCTCCAGCGATGCAGTTTCTATTTCATCAATCGTTATCCATAGATCCATAGGTCTTTTAAGTTTTGCGAACAGGAAAGAGACGCTGCGGACTAAAGCCGGCGAATTTGGTTGCTGAGGCATAATTTTCGTGTTGCTTTTGGCCAAAAAACCTCTCACAAGCAACGACGAATGCAGGTGCATTATCATGATGCAAAAGCCATGAATTGCGGACGTTTTTCTCGTATTGCTTTTGGCAAACGGCGCATAGTTTCAATTTAGAAGAACGTGTGATCTTGAGGTATAAACTCCTGATGTACTACGCCATGGTAGGGAAAAAAACAGTGAGCTCTTTCGGTATTGGCTCTTCTGGGTGCTTCCATTGGGACGATGTACCTTTGATTTCGACGCGATAACCCAATACCTGAGATTCGAAGTCTTTTAGCAAATCAGGATCATCATTGATGTTATTCAAGAGCTCCTGAATGTTGCTCCGACAGTTTCTCTGATCAAAATTCAGAAGTTGCAGAACAAGCTTTGCTGTCAAACATGCATAAAACTGAAGTTAAATAAAAGCTTATAGGAAGTAAAGAAAATGTATTATGCATCTCTCTCTCTCTCTCTCTCTTCTCTCTCTTTCTCTCTCTCTCTCCATGTAATAGGTATAAAGGAAAGACTTAGGCAGTTGAGACAGTGCATTGTTACAGCTGCAAATATCACTTACTCGATCTTATTTTGGAAGGATATGAACACTTCGTCTAAGCGTAAAGATTCATTCTTCTTTTCCAGCTTGTCTAAGCAATATTTGTGAAGCGTTTTAAAAATATTTGCTGCCTTCTAAAATAATGAAAAGCTGAACTAGTTTTGTTGGTCTGAAAATACACATTGCCTTTGCCATTCCCTTTTTTATACGCTGCTAAGTTCTTATGGTGGCGTACTGCTTCTGGCATGTTTGCTAAACTATTCAGCAGCTTAACTCCTGATTTTAATGCTAATTCCAATGTGGCTGTCAGCGACTCTCTTGATAACCCTACGATGGCAACCAACCAATGTCAGAATGTCACACGTAAAAAATTTCATTTGCTAAATGCGTGCAATATACTCTTTCAGGCATTCCAGCTCAGCTTTTTAGTGTGCTTGTTGGGCTGGTCCTCCTTTGAATAGTTCTTCTGAAGCGCACCACACATTGAAAATGTCGCTTCCATCAGTCACCTATCCCTTCTCAGCCCCCTCCGTGAACACATCCCTTTGCAACCTATTGAAAGTTCTGTGCTAATGAAGTGTGATTGAAATTTTGTTAATTTGCTCAAGTGCGTGTGCATGTGAGTTGGGTGTGTATGTGGCTGTGTCTGTGTGTGTGACAATTGCTTATTTACATAATCTGGGAAGAATTTGCCTTGAACATTTCTAAAGATTCGACTAATTGAATGCAAAAATAATTTGTAAGGCTTCCAAAACGGAAAAATATGTAAGCTCTTGAAATTTCCGAGAATTCCTCGGCTTTCCTGCTTCCTTCTTCACTTGAAATGGAAAATTACGCAGCTGCTTTTCTATTATGCCGCAATGAAGGCAAAGCTTAAGAGTGTGGCAGTTGTCTAACGCAAAGTCAAGGCAAACGGAGCAGGGAACACTGATGAAGCTACATTGGGCTGGGCCTGGTCTCATATAACGTTTCTAAGAATTCTTGGGTTTCCAAGTAACAAGCACTACAGTTGACATTCTTCAAACACAAAATGCGAAAAATCCCAGTTGTTCAAATTGCTAAAAATAGAAAGTATCTTAAATTTTATCTGCTTGTAAGACAAGACAAAAGTGTTCATAAGCTTATTAAATACAATCTGAAGTAGCAAAAATATGTCGAATTTCAAGCAGGAGGCGACCTACAATTGGCTTTAATGAAATTAAATGCGTAAATAAAATTTGTAAAATAAAATCAAAACGGAAACAAACCACAAAACACTCACACACACACACACGCGCAGAGGTGCGCTAAGGACACTAATATTTTCTCCTCTCTTTTTTTAAACAATGCAAGTAGAAGTAAATAAAGATATTGTTGGAGAAAGGCGAGCTGGGAAAACCTCAGAGTTGAAATTCACATTTATTTTAAAGGTAACAAAGAGGAAATAAAAACAATTACCAGACATGAGCAAAAACTGCTAAGCACTACATGAGGAGAAAGGAGACTAGAGGCGGCCCGGACAATAGACTGCGCTGCAGGACAGGAAATGAAGTTGTTGTTATTGTTGTTGTTAAGCCACCATGATGTCCTTATGGCTGAATTTAGTGCGGCTAACCAACGACAACTTTTGTGGAGCGTCTTTTTTTTCTGTTGCTCTTTTTGTCTTGTATTATTCTCTCCCAGCTGCAGTTGACCAGGATGAGATTTATAGGCACCGGAAAAGCGCGCAAATAAAATAACATTGACAATTGGCAATTTAATTTAAGAAAAATGCTTTACTAGCAATTGCAATTGATTTAGGCTTGCCATGAAAGTTTTCTTTTTCTCTGGTTTCGTTTCCTACTGTATCTTTATATATATATATATATTCCTTCGCATTTCGCATCTGATGCCACGCGCTCAGAATGACCAATGCGGCAGGCATTAGGCCATAATAAATTGCAGTTGCACTAAGTAGCGGTTCGTTCAGAGCTGCTCTAGAATCCAGCTTCCAGCTGCAACTGAACTTTAGCTAAAGGTTAGCCGATGTTGTCGTTGACGATGCCCGCCGCCAACGCCAACGCCAACGTCGATGCGGTGAACAAACATGACCGGGTCATGACGTGCATGGCAAGCGAGTGGTACGTGTTTTGGTCTGATCTGGTCTGGCTTGGCATGGCCTGGTCTGCTCTGCTCTGCTCTGCTCTGGTGTGGAACGTTTTGGAGTGGTTAAAAATCCTTCGCAATTGTCACGAAGCACATTCAGTACAGTTACTTTGGTGGAATGCTTAATTCATGCGTGTAACTGCGGTGCAAACGTTTATGATGTGGCTGCCTCCTCTTTGCTGGCATTGTTTACCTCGACGTCACGCGGCGTATGCGTAATGAGCTTATATGCCTTCGCCTCTGCATGTACTTGCACCTGTGAATTGTGCATGGCCATGTGTGTGTGTGTGTGTGTGGATGTGTGTCTGTGTGTGCTGGTACCACAATTAGGCATTCCGCCTGTGTTGAATTTACGTTGATAGACGTAGCCCTGACAACGTGATGCTGGTTTCTCAGGCTCTATTACTGCAGTTGGATTTAAGCATGTACTATAGATGCGCAAATTGAAACCTTAAAGCTATCCAAAATGAACAATTCAAACAGTTTCAATATGCATTAATAGCCAGGGTTTAACTATCTAAAAGTGACCAAAGTGCGACCAGAATTTACATAGCACGAAAACTTTGTCCGACAACTGCATGATGAAACAACGCCCAGACACAGGGCACTGTCAACATTGGTTTTCCGGTCATTGTTTTAAGTCTTTTGTAGGGAAGCTACTTTGACACTTTTTGAGCAAAAGTTTTTTCTACGATGGCATTTTATATTATTTATCGTAACTTGACAAGTTCATCTACACCAAAAAAATATAATTCAATCAGGAATTTTTTTGTACGACATTTTTCACTATTTTCAATGTTAATTATGAACTAAGACTGCGTTGATCTGACGTTTTCTGGTTTTGTCTTCTTATATTATGAAACGATGTTACAACGGGCTGAGTCACGTTTGTCCTTCGCTCAAGGACGATTATTTCAATAGGCCTTATGTTGTGCAGTTGATGCTGTGCTTGAAAAGATTATGCCAGATCATCAGTGACATTTTTGGGCATCGTAAGAACAGCATACATATAGTGGCTTGCATATGTTGAGTTGGATCTTATGAAACTGATATAATTGGCAGTAAATTCGATTCGATAGTAATTGCCATCTAAAGATATATTTAAGAAAATATCTCCAACTAAGCAGTAAGCTTGCGACCCTGCATTGCATGAGCATACAACTTTCAGGCTGCAGCTGTTTGCCTTAAGAACACAATGAGCCACCAAAAAGAGATGGCAGCATAGAGATACAGAAAACAAAACGATCTTACGTTACGCAATTGAAATTCAAGAAGGCTTCCAGTTTTAAAATGATTAGGTAGCCTGGCATAAGATGGAGTTGTCAAACAGAACATCTATACTAACGCATTTAGCTGGTAGATAATGTAAACTGTTTATGGTTTGTTGTTTTTTACTTTCTTTGAAAGTGAGCGAGCGGGTCTTGGTATCGTGGGTCCAATTGAACGTGCAGCGCATTGTACGTCAGCGTCCCGATAATGATAAAAGAAGCAAGCCTTCTGATGATTGACTCTGGCAGGTCATGAAACATATGTAAAGCCAGCATATAACATGAATGAGTGAAACCCCAGCTTGTGCTAAGGATTGTTGCTATGATTGCGTGTTCCCCGTAACTCAAATAGAAGGCTTGACCAAACGTGCAAAAAATCACCATTGATTATTATTATAATACATACTACGACACGACACGATTCTTCCATATTGATTGTGTGGTTTCATAATGCAGTGGAATTTTTTTGCAGGCAGCAGTTTTCTACAATGCTTCGGATACATACTCGCACCCCGAGAGTCAACGCAGTATGCTGCAGGTGGTCCTTTGATAGTCTGTCTGTCTCTTTGTCTTTATGACTCGGTTTGTTTGACTGTTGATTTCACGCTGATGCCACTGGTCCTTCCCTTGGATCTTGGTCACACATCTGTTTGACAGCTCGCTGATGGGCGGCTGCAAGCTGAGCGTTTAAATTGCGCTTAAAGGCTGTGGCCACCGCGTTGTCTGCGGCGACGTGCAAAAGGATTGTCCATTGGCATTGCTCTTGTCACAGCTAAGGGAAGCGTTGCTGTTGTTTTTATGCAGTATAAATGTTAATGTAATTGGAATTTATGGCAATTTAATTAAATGAAATGCCACTGGCAACGGCGCTGGTACTCTCAGATTGGTTTTTCGCAATTAATGATTTTCATAGTAATTATTTGAATTTTGTAGATAATGGAATGTTTATATAATAATGTGTGCGGGCAGAGAACCATAACAATCGATACATTCTGTTTATAAAATTTTCATTAAATTTTTTTAGAAATAAGCAACTATTACTTTTTTCCCATATTAGATAACATTGAACTAAATTTTTTGCCTTTGTTTGCCAAACAATAAATTGGACTTGTTATAGATAATTATTTTTGCTAATTAGCTAGATGTTGCAATTTGTTTGTGCTTTGAAATTTATGTGTAATTTATTTATATTAATTAAATTTTTAACATACACAAACACAAGGCCTTGCCGCTGGCTTATAAGGCATCTCATTATTATTATTTTAATTTTGTGTTTCGTTTGTAAATTGGAATGAAATTTGCATTGCATTCAATGCTACCAAATTGTTCAAATCAATAGACTATGGAAAAGCGTGTGTGAAAATGTCAAAATCAAATTTTTCTGCGTAAATAAATAAATTCCATTTTGATTGCTGTTTGCCAGCCAGTCAGGTAGATCCTCTTAACTAACGAAGTGCTATTGTTGCCACGCCCACCTACACAAACCCCCTCCCATGCACACATATTGAAATTTACCTGGGCTGCATTATAAATGTTGATTTCTCGTCAAGCGACTGCGCCTAAATTGAGAGCGAAATTTAATTTTACCAAAATCAGGCATGAAATTATATAGAAATACTTTTGCTCTGCCAGGACGAAAGTTTAAGCGTGTGAATAATATCATATATTCATGGCATGCAATATCAATTGTGCGACTTGGGTTTTTTTTTGCAATCCGATATGAATGTGTTTTAAACGCTAACGAAGCCATTGTATGCAGTGGCGCACACACATACACATTTACATAGAACACGTACACACATGCATACATCGTCTGCTGATAGATTCATCTGCCATTAAAAGCCGAAAAGCCAAACTCAAATGTCCGTTTGGCCAAAGTCGTAGCCATGAAATTCGTTTTCAATATGTCATCAAATGTGGGCAGAGAGAGAGATTTTTTTCCTGCTTCGCTCTCGGGCACTTTGTCGTCCGGAGACTCGTCGTGATCCTGGTACTGGTGGCTGCAGTGATTATAGCAATTCATTTTGTTGGCCTACTATCGCTTTTGACTGCCTTGCTTTGTTTCCTGCCATTCCGCCGGAGTTTTATGGGTGTTTTTTTTGTGTCCTTCCAGCCGTTTTCAGTCCAATGGCTTCAATTAATTAATTGACTTTTAATGAGCTGCCTGTTAGGCTCACCTGAGGGCAAACTGAATATGTTTGATATATGCTTATAGAGCAAATATGAATGCTGATAAGTCTTTTAAATACAGTGAATGAAATTCATTGAAGGCATATTCTTTTTTTCTTCCAATTAGCTTAACAGCCATACAAATCAATGAGTGCTCTTTTTTATATTAGTTTTTCAAAATGTTATAATTTTTCAACTGATTTGTTTTATACAAATATCGTTAGAACTAAAACACATAGAAGACTGTTTTTTATAATATGGGCTGAAAGTTAATGGTAAGTCAGTGATGTGGTTCATTGAAGTGAAGAGAATCCATGAGATATTCAGGAATCCACGCAGCAATTCTATGTAAGTTGGGTTTTACTCTATGAGGCAGTGGAATAATCGGCGCTTCTATTTTCAAAATAAGAATGACAAACATAATTCCTCATTGAAATGAACTGTTTAAACGATGACATCACTATGGCATGTGTAGAAAGCCAAACAATCGACTTGCTCTAGGAAACATTTCGACATTATCATTTTCCGAGTTGCACATTTTGAGAATGTGAACTTTCCGCGCAACCAATATGCTTTAATTTCCATGCAACTACTGTAAAATGTATCCGATATATATTTGTACATGGATATCTTTATCATCCAAGCAGTGCATCGTCCATTTCATCTCTGGCCATATATCAGAAGGATTTCCCTTTGAGTGTACAAATTTGCGCTTTAATGCTGTTGCATAAATCATTTTTTCGCAATTCGTTTCAATTGCATGAAAATATTTCATGCGGCGCTGTATGTACAAAGTACATTTGCTAGAGGGCGTGGCCAATGACTGTGAAGAAAAACAGGAAAAATAATAAAAAAAAAAATAAGCAAACGGAACTCGGTCCAGTCCTGGCCAACAAAGGAGAAAGCTGCGCTTTGACACACACACACAAACGTTCTTACTATTTGCCATTTGCTTGGGCCTCAGCCTCAGCCACAGCTCCATTCTCATTTTCAACCCCATCATCATCCTCGTTCTCATTCTCATCGCCATGCTCATCGTCAGGCTCCCATTTGGCCGTGGGCCAGTCAAAAGTAATGAAAAAATGCGTTTGCCAAAAAAGGCAAATACATTGGCCGTGCAGCTGACTTCTGCCCACTTATGCAAGCAGTCGAGCGAGCTGCAAATAAAAACCAAACACAGCGCCAGCTCCAGCTCCAGCTCCAGCTCTAGCTACAGCTTCGGTTACAGCTCCAAGGCGGCACCACAAAACGGAAACGGAAATCGGAAACTGCAACTGTGGGGCGCAATCGTCCAAAGAACTAACAGCACCAGCATCAGCACCAAGAGCATCAGCAACAGCAAAAATAGGCGGCACCCAGGATACAAGGACAACAGCAGCAGCAGGCGGCTTTGGGCCTGGCTTTCTGAAACTGAAACTGAGTCTGGGACTGGGACTGGGACGATGGCGATAAAAGTGTTGCAATTTATGGCCAGGCTGGTTGGCGCCCAGGCCCAGGCGCATTGCCCGCATCTACAGCGACCAGCTAAAGTTTCTGGCTAATTGATTTTGTGATTTTATCTTTTAATGACTTTTTCGCAAAGTGCAGCGCTAAAATGCTGCTGCCTCGTATATATATTTGATTTTAATTGCATTATATAGACTAAGCTTGGTCCTCAGTTTCAGTTTCCAATTCCCAGTTGCGCCAGCACTTGCATTTGCAGCGCATTATCAACAGCAGCCTAAAAGCATGCCACACTTTTAACTCCAAAATTCGAAATAGCGTGAAAAACGCGAGTAAAACGCATGCGATTTGACAAGCAGCAAATTGCGTTCGTTGCGGTTTTATAAAACGCTGCCACCTGCGCCAGCTATTTCTTTTTTGTTGTTTGAAGTCGGCTGGAAACACTCATTAAAAGCAGTCAAACTCTTTGCGGGAATCGAAACACATATTCACAGTTTGCTACACAAACAGATAGCCATTTACAGGCCCGACCGTTCAGACAGACCTACCTGACTCGGACCTTGACTATGATACATTTGTAAGCGCTTGCTCAAGGCGCCAACGAGAGAGGAAATAGTCAACAGCGTCTGAGCAGGATGATCAAAGTGCTTCAACAGTAACTGGATGGTCATTCGGTGGCGTATTAGTGACAAAGTGCACATCTATAGAGCTTTTGTTAATGACTTTGACTCGCTAAAGAACCTCAACTAAATCCGAACTTATCGAATACCCAGCTACATGGGGAGCATGGTCAGTCTCTTTATCAACTACGAAAGGAAATAGGCCGGAATACAAATGCTACCATAGGTAATCAGAGTGCGCTGCAAGAAGATAATCCAGAAATTTAAATTCACACATTACTTTAACAGATGTGGAGGAAATCATGAGGTCAAGATTTATGATTTATGATTAACAGTCAAACCAGCGTTAGCCATGGTCAACAACATAAAGTTGGACGATTATTCATAGCTCTATTAACCCTTTGTCCCGCTGCCATTCTAATAATTTTCTTGTGGAAATAAAAAACTTACCATGGTAGATTTCGCCCTCTGAAAGCCAAGAAATGAAGACTTAGACAAGGACAGCAAGAGCATGATATTAACAAGGTGGCAGACAGCTGCTTCCGGCATCAATCAGCTATGTGTTCCGGGTAATTCAGGAACCCCACGTAAGCGCTGTAATGCAAT
Source organism: Hirtodrosophila duncani (assembly GCA_037043425.1). Lineage (NCBI taxonomy): Eukaryota > Metazoa > Arthropoda > Insecta > Diptera > Drosophilidae > Hirtodrosophila > Hirtodrosophila duncani. The sequence goes on from JBAMBM010000569.1 coordinate 338,554, forward strand.
GTTAATGGAGTGACGACGGGTGGCCTACCGCGTCGCTTTAATGTCCTCAGCTAATACAGGAGAGGATTCGGGCAATACAGGAAAGGATTTCTTCAATTGCTACTGAACTAAATCACGGGTCTTCTGCTGCGGATGGATCTGATTGACCTTGGGTATAAGTTATTTAGGACGCCTAAGCGACAGAAAGAATCGTTTCCGAACCTATAGAGTATACTTATTCTTGAAGCCGAGTCGACTTAGACATCTGGAAAACTATAAGAGATAGAGACTTCATTTTTTGGGTTTCGTTTTCTATAAATATGTACTCAGATCACTTTAGTGTTTTTCTTTCATAGCTTTTTATTTTTCATTGGAATTGAACCAAATTTGAGGCTTATGTGTCCTACGAAATTTACATCAGCTCTCCAAATTTGATCCGTATCGGGCCACTATATCATAGAACAGATTTTCTCAGAATGCAGTGAGTAGAAAAATTTCTTTTGATCAGAATCAGTCAACTATATGATATAGCAGTTTAATAGGTACAGGGTGCTTACCATCGAGTAAGCTGGATTGCTGAAGTCTTCCTCGTTAAAACTTCTCTTTAGACCTTTAAATTCAAAATATTAATAATTTATCGATTTGTCGATATCAATAGCTTATTGGTTTTGCAGCACTGAAAAATGTATTTTCCACCACTGTTTCGTTGATTAGTCTTAAGAAACATATATGAAAATGCATTAAATACATTTTGTTGAAACACGAATTGGCTTTGGCAAGTATGCAACATTGCCATCATTAGTTCTCTCTTTGGCGAGGCGGAACCCTACCAGGTCTCCACTTTGATGGTGATATCATTAACACCGTCAGCTCTCACTGTTACTTGGGTGTCCACCTGGATAGCAAACTAATATGGAAAGCCCATATTTCGTCAGTCAAAGCCATGTGCCTAGAGAAACTCTTAAAGCTTGACTGGCTCCTGCGTTCAAGCAAGCTTCAGTTGTCAACCAAGAGTCTGTTAATTAAAGCCATTATTACGCCTACCTGGACTTATGACATCCAGGTATGGGGCAGTGCTTCTAGAAGCCAGCTCGACAGGCTAAGGGTCTTCCAGAGACTTGTACTGGTCGGGGACCAGATTAACACCTCAGCAGCCGATACGCCGACAAGCTCGCGATGCACCCAAACTCGTTGGCGAACAATCTGGCCGACCCTGTACCCCTCTGACGTCTGAAGAGAATACATCCCATTGGTTTCCCTACTCGTAGGATTCCTTAACCTATACATATGTTAATTCTTGCAAATATAGTACTTTAAGGCTTCCCTCTGTATCCATATTACCCTTCCGTTTACACTGAACGATTCCAGCGATATTAAATTTTAAAAAATAGCCAAATTGTAAAATCTAAAGCATACATTTGGGCTGTGCAAAAAAGAGTTTTAAGTTCAATATGTATGAATTGTTAATTGAATGTTTGCAACAGACCGGAATAAAAATATTCGATAAGCAACACACAAACAATTTATAAAAATCTTATTTAATTTTTATTTTAGTTTCTCCGTGAATTTGCTATATTAGAAATTGACAACATAGACCTAGTGGAGATAAATGCCAAAAATTCCCAATTATTTGTGTGTGATGTCTAAATATTTTGGAAATTGAATGCGTATCTGTGCAGTGAAATGGATATTTTCATTCATGGCATTTCCTCTATATTAAAAATTTCCTTTATATGAGAAAGTAAGCAAGTTATTGTTTAATTGGGACTTACCTTTGCATTGCCTGCCCTTGTCTGTGGTTCTTTAAATAAATGTGGTCAGTCAAGTAAATTTGCTTGTTTATTTTGAATGCATTTCTTGTGATGAAGTTGAGCTTTCATTTATGACTTGTTGTTGTTTTTTTTTCCAATACAATTTGAATATTATTTCTACGATCTGCTTGGTATAATTTGTATTTTACTGAATGCTTAAATTTAGGGTTGATATTTAATATGGCTTTGCATTTACCCACCATCTTTGGTTTGGAGCTTAAAGCAAGTGGAGTAGTATATGTATATTTTGCATGAATTTATGCATCATTGAATAATCCATTAATTAACAACTAGCCGCGATTGTGAAGTTATGCGTGAATTAATTTAATATATATACGAACTACATAACTATGTGTACGGGTAAGTGTATCGGTTTACATTATAATAAGCAAATATTTACAAATTTCACTATTTTAATAACGCATGTACGCAAATAAGTATAATTTATATAGCTTAAATTATAGATAATTAATGCGGTTTAATGGCCATCTGTCTCTAAGCTGAGGGGCGAAGGGGCTGTCATTATCTAGGCCGTGCTCTATGCTATACAATTGCCAATGTCCAAGCCATGCTCTGCGCACATTTAATAGTTGCCAAATATAATTGGAATAAGAATGCCCAAAATGTATGCGGAAAAAGTGTTGATGGAGAGCTGATTGCTAGCTGTTGAGGCGTAGAAATATGTTTCCAAGAAATTGCGCAGTCCTGTGCTCGATGAGAGAGTCACTGCAATTTGGAAGGAAATGGATTTGCAAACACTGTTGTTGCACTTTGCTGTTGCTATTGCAATTGGTTCTGTGGCTTACCTCTGGCTGGCACTGGATCCTTCTGTGGTGAGCCGAGTTCGATTTCCTTATACTCCTGATACAAATCACCAATTTGTGCTGTGCAGCGCAGTATGAGGCTGCCAACGCCTCCACCTGTGCCACCTGTGCCGGAACCCAATGTGTTTGTCAAATGAGCATTGCTATTTCGATTGATGCCGGACACAAAGTGAACTGCCTGCAATTGGACCTTGAGGCTCAGTCTCGATGCTATTAAGTTGTCAACGGTGCGAATGTAGTCGGTTTCGTCCGTGCTCACCTGTATGAACAAGAGTATAAATGGGTGAATGGAGTTCGTAGGGTATAGATAAGTAGGTACATAGAGAAAGTCTGTATGATATATTCAAGCCAATTAATGATATAATCAATTTTTTAGGCTCTTTCTTTAAGCACGAAGAACTGTTTACTTTCTAAGTTGTTTTTTTTTCTAAATTTTAAATTTTTGGCGTAGTCAGAATGACGAAGAAAGACAGTGCGACGATTTAGGTTTTTCACTTTCTTTTCGGAAAATTGTAACTTTGGAAGAAATTGAACAGCTATAGCAAGGATGAATTGGAGAGCGATTTGAGTGACCTAAGCTTTGACATAGACCTAGACGTATATTAAAACAAACTCTTTAAAGATACCATTCATTATTGTGCACTCAATTGATTTGAAATTCCCGCATATATTTTAATGACAAAACAATTTGAATGTGGTTAAAAATGGTGAAGCTTTATAATACCTCCAAAGAAGAGTTCATAGTTTCCAAGGGATGTGAAGCGGATGAGGAATTCAAAAAAGTCAAGCAGAATGCTGATTATGTTGAATTTGCAACATTTATTTCATTTACATTTTTCTGCGATATTTTGTTTTAAGACCATTTGGAAGATCCCAGGAAGGCTCTAATTGCTACTTACGCTGATGATATTGCATATTGGAATCTCAATCCCATCTCTGCTTCACCTTGAAGGCCCTCATTGACCACTCCCCACCTATACAATTGGACCAACCATCGCAGGCTATGTATTTCGGTATCACCCTTGACAAATGTTCAACTTTTAGCCTTCACTTGATCAACAGAAGAAGCACCATGTCACTCAGAGCCTAAGAAGCAGTCTATGTTTAGTGTATAGCCCCGATCTGGTTATACGGAGTGTAGATTTGGGGAATAGCTGTGAAATGGAAGTGCAGGTGCATAAAGGCACTACAAAATTGTGTCATGCGTGCTATTACGAACTGCCCCTATTATGTTTGCGGCGCCAGCCTTCATTGCGACCTGAATCCGCATACAGTGGAGGGGCAGATTGGAAGGCAAACTTGTAGATACAGTGATAGACTAAGGAGGCATCACAGTATGCTCGCGAGATGCTTACACCCTGTCAGGAGATTAAAAAGAACAAGGTTTTCCAAAACTATTGGACAACTTTAAATTCGCCCTCGCAATACGAGAATGTTTGCAAGTCCTCAAGGTCCTATTATTAATTATTATACTTCTGTTGTTGTGATACTATTTTTGCATTGTTTACGAAGAAAAGACGAGAAACCTATAAAGAACACACTTTTTCTGTTATAACTCTTCAAATTTGGAAAATATAGTATCGCTAACAGGAACTCCAAAAAGCTTAGAGTTTAGAAAGACAAAGGTGGCAAGCGCTTGATGTTTTTGCCTCTTGTTTTTATCCAAGTACATAATTTACTTCAAAATTTGTATTCCCTTTCAAGTTTATAATATTATTTACAAGAAACAAAGGGATATTCAAAAGATAAAATTATCATATGTATTGATTTTTGCAGCTCAAAATTATTATGTTTTGAAATTGAGGAAACTCAAAGAAGGATTGTAAAGGCCTAACTTTTAGTTGAAAGCAATAGCAGCTATTTTGTATTCATTCATTCATTCGGAATCAGCTTAATAATGAAATGAAATCCATTCCACACATTATGGAGTTAAGGATAGCCTTCCAGGGCTAAAGCTTATCAAACAGAAATAAATGCAAATCATTGCAAAATATCTAGAGTCTGCAATAATATTGATTAGCAAATTGACTTTTAAGGCTTTATTCTGCTCGGACAAGCTTAAGCCCCATAATATCTCATAATAGTTCATAGTCGGACCAAAAAAAAATATCTTTGAGCTAACACATTATAAATTCCTAATAATTATATGACCACTTTCTTGATTCAGCCTCTTCTTCATATTCGAAAATGCAGATTATCGCTATATTTTTCTCTCTGTATGAAACATTTATATTTGCGTCGCTAATGGCTATCTCATGACTAATATTAATTTTGTTCTTGCCTCTTAAATGTGCATAAATAATAATAATAAAAATACAATAAATATGCATGCTGATTAAGTGCGCACTAAAGTATGCTTTAAATTATTCATGGCACGCTTGCTTATCTTTCTATGTGTGGTGTGTACGTATGTCGGTGTGTGGCTGCGGTTGCAACTGATTTTTGCTTTCCGTTTCCGCTTGCCAAACTAAAAAATAAAGTTGGAGTGCGGTAAAAGCCCTACCCATACAAAAAATAGAAAACGAAAACTTCCTAGCCGAGTTTTGTTCAACTGCATATGAATGGCAATTTGTCGACTGCCACTGCCTGCCAGCTGCTATCCTGTGTGTCTGAGTGTGTTGGCGTGTGTGTGTGTATGACTGGAGAGTGGATATTACAAGCATGTTGCACTTGCGGCATAACATTGGCCAATGGTGGCACTCTTTCGCAACTGTTGGAGGCCGCATGGGAAACGGTCGTTATAAACGAACGGACATGGGGATGTCATATTTTGTTGTTGTTATTGCTGTTGGCTTTCCGTGGCCATTTAAAGGCACGTTTTCAATGTTACGCTGCAGAAGCAGCAACAGCTACAGCATTACACATACAACTACACACTATGGGCTTCTGTACTACCACTTGAAGCTTTTTTTCATTTTAACTAAACGTCAGGCTTTTTGGTTTGAGTTTCTGACGCACGGTTCAAGGTTGTTGGGTTTCATGTTGTTGTTGCTTTTGCCGTTGCTGTCTTTGCTATGCAAACTGTTTATTTAATGAATGGCAGAAAGCAACAAAAACAAAGAGATCAACATCAGTATAGCACAATATCTTTCTGTGCCTGGAACTCCGTCGGGCAGTGGCTGTCTGTTTGTGCGTTGAAAATTTTATTTCCGTCACGACACCAACAGCAGTCTCGGTGAGGCCAATTTGCTTAGCCAACTTTTCATGCATATGCATATTTTCGTATATGTAAGCCTTTTACTTATACTGCAGCTCTCCGATCCGCTTCATTTAACAGACATTCTCGTAGCCTTAGCACACAGCCACAAACCACTGTGGTCCAGATGGCCGGAAATGTTATCAAAAAGTAACATTTTCAGTTAAGTTATGTGAATTTCTGGATATCCCTAAATATAATTAAGATTTCTATTTGATATTTGTGGGTTGGTGGAATATTTGTTTACTTGGGCTTTGATGTCAACATTGCTTAAGTTCTCAGGTCAAAGTTTAAAAAGATTTGTTTAATTTCGATTTACACTTTGCCTGCCTGAAGATGTGAAAACGGCCCTGAATCTAATAGTTTGACAAAAATCTCACAGAACGTGAGCAAAGAATACTTCAAGTGCATATTGAACAAACAGCTTTGCATAATATAGTGCAGGTTGTATGGCAGTTGCATGAATAGTTGTCCGATGTAAATCAATTCTGGTCGGCGGACGTTGGGCCACCTCAAATGAAGCCGAGTTTGGCTTGAATTAAAAGAAAAACAGGAAAGCTATGCTACTAAGTGTTCAGTCTGGAACAATCGGTTATATCGGAGCTATATGATGCAGTTCTCCAATCTGGAAGAAAATCGAACTTGACGAGCGAGCCAACAAAGGAAGCATTTGGTAAAAATTTCAGCTCTGCAGCTTTTAAGACTTCTGAGATCTTTGTGTTGAAACAGACGGACAGATGGAGGAAAGGATGGACGGGCAGACGGACGGACAGATGGACATGTTTATATCGAATCTAGGAATACAACAAATTTTGTATTTGGACAGATTTCTATTGGACTAGGCGTGAGGAGGCTCTTTAAGCAGCCGATTACCCGGATCGTCGACGCCACCAGCACACCGCAGTAAACGGATTATCAAAGCCAGCGTACTTTTGCTATGAATTCGTAGTCCAAATCTCGGTTTTAAAAGAGAAAACATCATAAATAAATAATCATTCAAGTTCTGGCCCTGGCTATGATTATCTGGACCACTGTGCACGCGCATCCTCCAGCACTCATATACAGCATTTCCGTTTGGTGCGCCTTGCTACCTTTTGAATTGGATAGGAAAACGCTAAAGCTGTCTGCAATGCTTTTAGTCACAAATGGGGCAATGTCCATTGTTGGTGACGCCATTTTGTGACTTGCTTGTAATGCCACTTCCGTTTGCTGCATGTCCTGCTGCCGCACAACCTGCTGCGACCAACCTCAAATGAGGCAAACTGCTGCATCATCATCATCATCATCGTCTTAGCAACAAGCAAAAGCCGACACACCTTTGGCAATTTAAATACAATAAATATGCATTTCATTTCCACTTACAAACCCGTTTGAGCTCCATTTACTTATGCATGTATTTTTCCCACGTCTTCTGCCGTAAAAAGGTGTAAGATATTTCCAAGTGAAACGCAACCTGCCACAATTTGGGTCACCAACAAAAACAGCAACATCAACAACAATAAAACGTGGAATGCAGACGGTAAGGAGAGCTGTTGCGAAACCACTTTCCACGCACATATTTCTGCAAACATTTTTTGAATTTTCCCCATTGCCAAAGGGAAAGCAAGAGAAAGATATTTGACCGGGGAAGCTATAAAACTATAATAATGGTAACAAATTGAATTAGAATAAAAAGTAAAACTGAAAGTGGAAAACAGGAACGAAAAGCTAGCTTCGGCTTCCATTACTACAGTTATATGTATCTATCATATATAGGGTCCTTAGCTTTCTTCTTCCCCAAGGCTGAATGTTTGTGCAATATAAAGTGAGAGTTTCCTGGTAAGAAAAGCATCTTCATTATATGCAATAAAAAATGTTTGCTGGGTACTAGCACACACAGAGACACAGGAAACACACCCACAACATTAAAAAGCAAAATCGCTTTATGGCTGTTGCTGTTCTTATTATTGTTGTTGTTGTTGTTGTACGGCTTTTAACCCTTTTTACAACAAAAACATTTTGTTTAGCTTTTTGTGAGAGTTTTTGGTTTAGCTTTTTATTTGAATTTCATTTTTATTTTTATACTTTTATTCTCGCAAAGAAAAAGCCAAGTCGCAGCGACATTAAAAGCCATCTGAAGTTGTCGTTGTCTCGCTCTATAGAACTGTCTCCACCCTAGCCCCCAGCCCCTTGTGTCTCGCAGCCGCGTAGCCAATTTAATGCCGCGTAATTTACGAGTGACTCTTAAGGCGGCAAAGCGCTTTAATTAAGCATGTGGCTGAGGCAGCGACCCAAAAGTGAAAATACCCTCATATTTCTTGTGATTTACCTTTATGGCATTGGCATAAAGGCTGGCTCAGCCACGCACCAGGGATTGGGATAAGCGGACAATGCCTTCGCATCATTCCATTGCAACCCATTCGATTCTACAAGCCGCTCCTTGTGGCAATTAAATGAACATTCGGCTGAGCAGCAGCAGTTTGATTCAACAATTTTGTGTGGCAAATTGTTTTCAAACAACATTAACATTTTCCCTTCTACATGGCCAAGAATAACATGTATTTTGTCTACTGCGCATGTTATTTCCATTTGGCCAGTCAAGTTGATTCATTTCAATGGCCTAACAATTAATATCGCCTTCGGAAGAGAGCTGCAGCCACTGCCTTTCCCCTTCCCCCAAAAACATGTCGTGCTGTTAATTTGTGCCAAAAACGGATTATGCAAATTGAGTGAAAAAGGCACAAAACTAATAGCCATTACACATTCCCACAGTCGCAGTCCCCCCGCACCCACAGCACGAAATTGTTTGCATTGCTAAAAATTAACATTTTGAAATTGCTTTCACAGCAGTGAAATGGGATTTTGGTTTTGAAAATTTGCTTTGGCTTTTGCATAAAATATGAGCGAATGGTTTAATATTTATTTGCCTACAATTTTCTGGCAAACAGCAAAGCAAATAAGTATCAGGGGAAAATAGAACAAAGTTCACCCAGTTTGGTCAGTTCGGTAAGTGTGATTAGTTGAGGGATGCCTTTGGTGAGGCTATATTTTGAATCAAATTAAATACAAGGATTAAAAAACAAGAAAGGAAGGCTAGCTTCGGCTTGCAGAAGCTTATATATCATTGTTATTGTAAATGTATAACCGATCTAGATCAGGTCTATATCTATGCGGGCTACAGTGTATACAATGGATACAAGCAACTAAGTGTTCATTCTGGAACAATCGGTTATATGGTAGCTATATGATATAGTTGTCTGATGTGGATAAAACTCGAACGTAACCAGCGTGCAGACTTCTGAGATCTTTGTGTTGAAACAGACGGACGGACGGACGTCAGACAGACAAGGTTATATCGATTCCCCTTGTCATGCTGATTAAGAATATGTATATATTTCCTTTCCTTTACAAACTTCCTGAAAAAATTAATACGAATGCCATTAAGTGAATGGTATACAAAGTGTTTCCAATGACTATTAAGCTCTCCCTGCTCTCACTGAAACTTAAAGTTTACACATGCAATGTCTTGTGCCGCCCTTTAAAGCTCTTAATGAAGTTATAAACATTCTCAAATTTGAAACATGTGGCAGCCATTCATTAATCACGACCATCGGTGGCTGATGTTAAGCTTTAATTATGTTCTTAGTTTCTGTGTCATCAGATTCTCAGAGCTGCACCGTAAATGCTCAATAAATAATTTATCAAAAATCGATTGACGCACAAATCCCAGTGTCGAAGTGGGATCGTCGTCTGCTGCTCTCGACGTGCCTTAATCCAAATTAATTCCCCAGCTTCAGTTTCCACAAAGCAACAGAATTTCATTTTGAGCTACTTTTCCATTAATATGACAAAAACTTTTTAACAAATTATGTTAGTCGTTAAGGTTTTTGTCGCTCGCCGCTCAGCGGGTCACATGTGTGCGGGAGTGGGCGTATTCTTGCCGTAAACCGTAAACCAACATGTCGATTCACATTCGTGCATATGTGTGTGTATGCGTGATACTTTTGGCCTGGCTCTGCTGTGTTAAGTTGCCCTCAGTTTTTCGTTGCTTTAATCTTGTGCGGAGTGCTCGTATTTTGCTCAGAACTCAACACGTGCTGGGTCAATGCTTTCAGCAGGCATTATTTATGCCTTCTATGGACTTTTAGCCTGCGAACCAATTTAAAGGGGCAGAGACAGAGGCTGAACAGCAACGTGCAGCAGTCCGATCATAATTCTGTATCAGAAAAGGATCTAATGTGCAGGCATATGAAAGTAAATTGCATGGCCATTGCCACCAGAATGTTCGATGTTGTTGCTGTTATTGTTGTTGTTCTTGTTGTTGTTGTTATTTGCTTGCGCTAACATAAGCACAGTAGACATCAAATTTTATGTGACCTGCCAGGACATTGGCTGAGACAGAGAAGGATAAGGAAGTGTTTCAACCCATGCAGGAAAACACTCAGAAAAATTACTGCTTTGTCAAATTGGGCACGAAATCAAGGACTTCCAGTTCAAGAATTCTAATTTTTAGTAAATGTTTGTCTTTGGTATTCCTAGGTTAAGGAGATTTCCCCTGAACAGATCTGTTTTTGAAATAGTTTGATACCCAGCTTATTCATGAACGTCTATTTCTTGGGCCTGGATATTGTGCCAAACACTTCAACAGCAGTGTTTTAGCTGTTTTTCTGAGTGTACGTATTCCCAATGCTCCCGCACACACGCAGGGCACTTTTGTCTCGCTTTTTGTCATTAGTTTGTTGTCTCCGCTCTCTGCTGGCTGGCTGGCAGTGGAATGAAGGGAAAAAAATCAAGCAGCGTCTAGATAAAATGTTAAACGGCCTGCATGTGAGCGGCTGTCTCTGGCTCTGCGGCAGCTGTGCGAGCGTGTGTGTGTGTGTGTCTGGCCCAAAAAAGTAGACTACAGTCAGCGACAGATATAAAACGACAGGATAAGTCAGACGACACAGACGCAGACGGACACACAGAGAGGCGGTTGAATGTTATGTCTGATGATGTGGGTAGACATAATATAAAAATTTATGAAGCGTTTAATAAGTTTTCTTTTGCGACATTCCAATGTCTGCTGTCTCTTTCGAACTTGTGAGCGGGCATATCGACTAAAAAGTGTTGTCTCGTAAATTCATTTGAAGGCCTTGTCCACGTCGACTGTCCTTTGGTACACTGTCCAGCGGCCATTTTCCATTTACCATTGGCCAATGCCGGGCAATTTCTTGCCACAACTTTAACGTAATTTATTTTATGTCGTGGCTATGATTAATAACAGCAAAGCGACAAAGCAAACAGGAAAAAGGTTATGCCGAGTTTAGCTGAGGTTAGACCGCCCTGCGGCCAAATTGGAAACCAGAAATGGCTTGAGTTTAAAATGTTGTTCGGTAGGATTGGGCCATTCCCTAAGGCCAGGCCAGCCGCTTGGGTTGAGATTTGTTGTCCATTTCATTGTTGATTTATGCAACTGATTAACAGCGGCGGCAGCAAAATTGATGCAAAAACCAAAAACTCTTTCAAATGACTGATGATGTTACGAACTCGTACTTTACATTTATATATGTACGTATATCTATATATTTGAATATAGCCACAAAATATATGCATATGACTGGGCTTGTGTCAAGAAGCGACATGTTGTCTTGGCCTTTCATGAGCTCTGTTTCTGTGGAATGATAAATGACAACGTCAAATCGCACAATCAAATCACAGCACAGCCAGAATCCTTACCCTTTTCTTATGCAAGGATTTTAGTATTGGATGTTTAAATTTGGTATACCTAAAGCTTTAATTAACTACACTCGGATAAAATATGAAAAGTGCTGCAAAGAGGGACTTTAATTTGCTTCTCTGTGTTCTTCAACATAGGTTTTAGTGGTTAAAATCATGTTAAACAAATTTTTCACAATTATTATTGGCATTGCCAACAATTTGTGTCTGTAACTGAAAACAGGGAACTTCCCAAATATTGACAAAGAATGTACTTTGTTTCCAAGTGTAGGCCTTCTAAAGGTGATTGAACACTGTCATATTCACAAACAAAAGTCAAAGTCATCACAAATATGCAACATGTCGCAGAGGATTATATTAAGCTCCAATAAGTGTGTGCCGCATTTGCTAAACTACGTATGTTGAGCCTACAATGGCTTTGTTGAGGCTTCTATCCATATGAATTAGTTGCTGGTCCTTTGATAGTTCATGACAATAATTAAAATCGCCCACCTACATCTCCTCGCCATTCCACACATATCAAAACATGTCCGCTAATGCCAGACACAAATGCAAATGCTACTCAATCGTTGCTCATTGTCTAAGTCTAAGTGTTTATATAACAAAGAAACCGTTCGCCACATTCCCCTCTCCCCAAAAAGTAATTTCTGCCTGCACTTACCTGCACATTATTGATTGTGAAGCGAAGTGCAGCTCGGGGACGTGAAGGGGGCGTACTGCAATTGGCACGTAGAACATCGCCGGGCTCGTAGCGTGTCTGCTCCGTAAACAATTGTGGGCGCTTGTCTGGAAACTCTGTAATGACAAAGGTGAGCAGAATAGAAAGCTTTAGCTTTAGGAACTCCAACGTGACTTTAAAAAGTGTTTAGGAATCAAGTTCTCATGCGGATCATTTGATAAGATCCTCTATGTTTGGCATGTTAAATGACCAAAAGCTATTTTGCGCATCTTGAAGCGGAAAAGTTCTCCCTGGTTTTCCTTAATTATTTGGCTTCTATGGATGTTAGCAAATCAGGTTGAAGTAGGGAAAACTGTGAACAGCTTTTACATTATGGAAGCCAAATTGGAAAGTGTAAGCGAACAGCTTCTGGGTAGGAAGCCTGATGTCATTGATGCCATTGGTGTCAAGGCTTTTGATCGCCACTAATGAGATGGTCAAGATTGACAGTAAGGCCGTTTTTTGGCCTGCTTAGAAATCAGGACACTCAAGTCTCGATTGGACTTGCAGTCGATACTCACCCACAACTTGCATTTGGCCATAGGCCGTGGCTGTCGAGTAGAGCGGAGCATCGGCTGTCACCTCGCAGCTGAAATTGCCGGACAGCGCAAAGCCGACATTCCGGATGACCACAACAGTGGCGTTCGAGCTGCTCTCCTGCAAGGAAAAAAGTGCTTAAATGTTCGCTCTAACGACCACACATGTTGCCGAGACTCACGTCCACCCTGATGCCAGGATATTGAAAGACTTTTGTGTGCGGATATTCGCCGGGGGTATAGCGATAGAACTCCATCTGGCCGCGATAGAACTTAATTGAGTAAAGGGGTGCGCCGTCCAGTTCGTAGCTGCAGTGTAGCGTCACGGATTGACTGCGTCGCACCGCCGGCGGCTGCACCAGTAAGTTGACATTGCGCAGCGTTGAGTGGGCGGCATCTGGAATGAAGCAATGAAGACAGAATCAGCAACGAGGCCATATGTCAAGCAATTTATTCAAATTTATGTTACGAATAGGTGATGTGTGGTGTGCGCCCGCGGGATGCAGTAGCCCCAACTACAGCTATCCACCCTGGGCTACTATTAAAAAGGATATCCATAGCCTCAGTCGCAGCCGCAAATTGCCAGCAGTTGTCTGGCGTTGCAACCTTTAAAAGGATTTGACATCGGTTCAAGCGGCTGCCTGACGAGGACGTGGTTGCATTTGCATACAATTGCCACGAGCCGTAAAACAATATTGATGTGGCGCTGGCGCCGTCGCCTGCCTGCCTCCTCGTCAACATCTCTCTTTTTAACCCCTCCCAGTGGCAGTTACTTCCCTATAAATCCATTGCATTGAATGTTGCAGCACGTGGAGGCTACGATGCGTGTCCCTAGGGCCTGGCTCTGGCTCCATGTCTTTTGTTTGTTTATTGAATGTGACTGAAACATGAAGCTGCCTGGCCTGCTCTCGCACCACCCCAAGCCCTTGATGGTCATGGTTACAGGTCCTTTAAAGCCGCGCAGGCTGCTTCAAGACCATATCATTGCAATATTGAACATATATAATCGACATTCTCACTGAGAACAACAGCGGCAACATGCAAAGCAAAGCAAAGTAAAGTAAAAAGTTGACAGAATACATCAGAAAGCAATTTTCTATTTGTTTTTCAATTTTCTTTTTCATTCAAAGCAATGTTGGATATGTGTAGTTGTGTGTATGTGTGTGCAAAGTGGATTTGACTTTTCATAAACTTGCAAATCGCTTAAGCCGCCTTACGAGAACTCCCTACTTCCCTTTCTTCATCTCCGTTTTCCATGTTGCCTCTTCCATGCATTTTTGAATATGCTGGCGAGCTGAGCGATGGCAACGACAACGCAATATCATCAATGTTGCCAAGGCAGCAAGTGCCTCAAATTCACTCTTGCCAGTCTGCCACTCAACACTCGACAGCACCCCGCCTCATGTTTAGGTGGGCGTGGTACAATCTCCGTTTGGTTGGCTTAGCCTTGTTGCGACTCTTCTTATGTCAGTGTCATCATTTTCAAAGTCACCCATGGACCATTTTGATTTCATTTCATGGTTTTCATGTGCGGCTCTTTAGCTTTATAAGTTAGACCGAACTTTTTATTCATAACATTGCCATTATATTGCGAATTATGCTGCACTGCAGTGGTAAGTTTTTCCATTAATAATTATTCGGGAAAGTCTTCTAACTCAATACAAGAAGATTGAATGCGAAATTTTAGACCCTTTCTTGTTTGATGCATTTTTTGCTCAAATTTCCTAATTTCCTCTTTTATATTTGCTTTTCTCGGTGAGAGAGACAGCTCGATGGCGAACTCAGAGCTCAGAAGTTGGATTTCTTTGCCTTAGAACAAAAAAGCCAGCCAGTGGCACATTTCATAAGCTCCATTGTGCCTTTCTTGGATTGTGATTGACTTGCATTGACTTAGTAAAAAACAAGATAGTAAGGTTAACTTGGGGTGCACGAACCTTATATACCCTTCCAAAGCTATGAAAAGGAAAGAAAACTTAGCAGTCTTAGACGTATTTCCTTCAGCTGTAGCTATGAGCAGCGAAGCAATCTTCATCTTTGTGATATACAAACACTCAAGCTTTCATATACATATACATACATGCAACACATTCGCATTTCAAGAAATCTGCTTGTGAGTGAGACAGACAAAGCACAAGGGTAGCGCAAATAACGCTGCTTGGCCGATCTTATGTCCCGTCTTTATGTTTCTTACATATGAGCAGCTTATAGACACACAGACAGACAGATAGAACGACGGACGGACATAGCTTCCTTCTATACGTTACAAATATCATGAACAAATTAAAAGGCCCTCTGCCAGGGTATAAAGGAATGCTCATATCACTTGACTGCCTTAGTCAGTTGATCTATCGTTCTCAAATTTCCCATTGCTCACAATTTTCTTTTTATAGCCATGAAACTTTGGCATGCAAAAAAAAATGAAGACTGAAATATGTGCAGCTGTGATCATAAAACGTTTATTGACTGCAAATTTCAATATATCAAGCATTCAATATTATGACAATATGCAGTTACACTGGCTACAAACATACATACACGTGTGTCCACATACTCATAAACTTTCTGCCAGCCTCCCCGACGCAGCTGAGCTCTCAGATTTAGTTACAAATATGTGCGGAGGGCGGCGAAGGATGCTTCTCCGGGCTGGCATGCATACGACAGCAAGCAGCTGCTATTAATTTTGCCTGCGGGCCAGACCCAGACTAACTTTGGCACACCACACATACATACGCTCATAGTCGTACATACATATGTACACACATATATGTATATAATGGAGCAAGTGCACGCCGTGTGATGAACTCGCTTGCCATAATTTATGATTAATATTTTTATTGTCTTGTGGCCACACAGTTAGCGGCGGAGTGAGCGGGAAAGCGATTGAAGGTGCAAGTGGAAGTCCTACCCAAAGCAACTGGCTCCTAGACAAAGCGACGCGACCCGATGCTACGAAACTAATTTAACTTAATGTCTGCCTCAAACGGGTTCGACCCCATCCCTGACTCCCTGGCTTTTTGAATGCACTGGAGATAAATGAAGTTTGCATGTCCCACTTTAGCTAGCTGTTTATCCTCTCTTGGGAGGGGTGGTGGTGGGAGGTTGGTGGTTTGCGAAAGCAAAACATATATAATAAAGTATAGAAGCAATAACAAGAATTCTTGCATACTTTTCAGGTTCTAGAGCAGAGGTTGTATTTTTTTCCAGTGGTTGTTATCCGCCTGTTTCTATGCGAACTCCTTACCCAGTTTTGAAGCTATCGACTTGTAAATTACAATATTGTCTTCTTTTTACCGTGAGCTGCTCATACCAGGGAAATCCAGAGGGATTCTTTCTTGTTTAAGTTAAAATTACAGGAAACCAAGTGAAGGCATCTCTTTCACCTTGAAACTTAAACTTGAGTTACCTTTACATATGAGAGTTTTTACTTACAAAAGGCAATATGAGATCAACTACAAAACCAATATTTAAGATATAAAGATATTAATATGCATTAGTTGTAAAACGTATCTTAACAATGAAAATGCTTTCGCTTTCTACCGCCATTATTAAAAACAGATAGGAAATAAGCCTAACACTCCCACTATCAGTGCAAAAAATCCAATAAATGTTAAGCTTTAAAGGTTCAACGATTTTCAAGCAACATTAAAACATTTTCCACACATGAATTGTTCATGTAATTGCGCGTGACCAAAAATAAACAATAACAAATTACGCGGCAACACAGATATGTATATACTGAGGTTTTGTTATAAATGAATTTCGTACAATTTTATGATAATTAACGCAAAATGTTTGCCAACAGTTTGCATTTTCAAACGGACCGCATGCAGTAGGTCCTGCGAAAAATGAAATTGTAATTACAAAAAACATGCAAATAATATACACATGCATAAATATATAAGTAGACACGCAAGAGCTGCAAAATATTTGCATAATTTCGAAACAAGAGTATCTGAGTGGTCATTTCATATATAAAACTTCATAGGTTTTTGGTAGACAAATTGCTGTTGTTATGAGTACAATTTTGTAAAGTTTCTGGCATTTTCCGCCTGCCACAGACCAATAAAAAGACGGAGGGCGAGCTGGCCTTATATGTATGTATGTAGAATATATGATTATGTGTTGAATTAGAAATGGCAACGATGAAAAGTTTTTGATAGTTTTTATGCGCTTTGAAAAGTTGCCACAATTCAACTAACATTTTTGGTCAACATTTATTGCCAATTTCAACTAACTGAGTGTCCTCGTTCTGCGTATGAGTTGTGGTTGGATATGGTCTCGACGATAATTTCATAGAGTGGCACCACAGTTGTGTTTTGAACAAGTTGAACATTTATTATTATTTCAGTCACTTTTTTTTTATCGGGATACCAAAGAAAGATGATTTTTTGGACATTGAAAGTCCATTAAGAGCTTATGAAAAAATGATAATTTCATTACTTTGTCATTTAAGACAGGAGAGGGAGAGCGTCCAGTGCCAGCAGACGAGCAGATATTCGTAATAAATTATGAAGGATTACACACAGAATCCGAATGGATTTCTTTTTCCTCCCTTTCTTTGTTTATTCACATATACGTACATATGGTTTGCTTTCGCCTTTTGTGAACTGGACCAAATCAGATTTTATTTGCCAGGCGCAAGCAGATGAGTTTCTCCCATTTGTCCACTCTTTGAACATTTTCCGGGTACTTTTTTGCACATTGCCGTAAATGATTTTTATTAAAATTGAGCAAATGGAATATTTTCACATTTTTTTTGTTCAACAAACGGTCATCAATAAGGTTGTGAGAATGACATGTTCTGTTTGCGTGTGTGCACTTTTGTTTACAGGCTGGAAATAATTGTATCGTAGGAAAATAATCATAAAAGAGGATGCAAGGATTTGTTGCTGCAGCTATTGAAGCATCGGCAGCCGGAATTACTTCTTTGAATTCATATTTCATTGAAGTTACTTTAAAAACTTTACAGACTACAAGCGGAGGAGAAAAAAAATGCTGAAAAAAATGGACTGGTCTGTTGAAAAAATTGTTTTTAAGGGCTTTAATAAAAAGTGTTCATATTTGATGGGACATCAATTTAATTTTTTATATTTGTGTCAATAATAACCAATGTTCAGTTGTAGTTGTTCCAGGCGACTGTGGTGTTATATTAATCACAAATTGTTGGATATTGTTTCCGCTAATATAGATTATATACAATAGCTATGCCTGCCTATACATATCTAATTAGACTCAATTTCGATAAAACTTCATAGCAAGCTCAATATACCATTAATATATCGAAAAGGCATACCCAGTTGTGGCTAAGGCTAGAATGATTTCCAATATTAGAATTTCAAATACAAATTAACAGTTTGATCAGTGAAACTCTATCTCTCCCCCCTCTCTCTATCTCTCTCTGACCCCTTGACGTAACACTATTTATTTGGATAAGCAGGCAACTCAGTCAGAGAGAGCCACTTGTTTACAGATAATTAAGTTTAGCCGTAAACCTTTGTCCTGATTTTCGTTGGGCTAATTGCTAAGCCGGCCAGCACCACAAATGCCAAATTGCCCACACGCCAATTCACACCTGCTTGATTACATGCAGCACATCAGATACACATTCAAATATATATATGTTTATATGTGATAGATATCTGGTTTGTTTAGTCTGTCAGGTGTGTGTTTCGGTTTCGATAACAAATTGCAGGTAGCTATTTGTGCTGTTTTCTGAGCTTTTTGCCTCATCAGCAAAATCATAGCACACAATCCCCCTTTGTAATTAAATGTTGAAAGCATTTTCATTCCCAAACTCCGATTTCTGTGTGGTTGTTTGTATAAGTGTATGTGTGCGTGCGTGCAACCGTTTAATGGTTGAAAAAATAAGTAAGAATGGTTCGGTCAAGGGTGACCGACAGAAAGATACTCTGCTACACAGTTGATGAACTGCGACAGTAATTTCCTGTACTTGCTATTTACTAATTAACTCAATATGAATCTGAATATGAATCTGAATCCTCTAGCCTCAAATAGGAGTGCACTCACATCGGCTGACAAATGAGCACTGCTCGAACTGAATATAGTCCCTTTACCCCTTTGGTCACAGAGTATAAGGATTCAAAAAAAGGATTCTACGAAGAGTTTTTGCTCTATAAATCCCACGCTATCTGTTCTGCTGTTGTGTGTGCACAAGGGCATGCGTGCGTGTATATGAGTGAATCTGTGTGTTTAAGCGTGTGTGTTTGCGGTGAGCCTCATGTTGCACGCACAATCAGTCGCCTTTGGGCTATTATCGACTGTTGCCATTGATTGCAGTTCATTAAGCACGCGCAGCCTTTCGCACATTCATTGTCCAGCGCCTTGCTGTTGCTCCTCTGCTTACTTTACGCTCCGGAACTGCCAGTGCCACCACCTGCTGCGAAGTGGGCCTTTAGCTCATTAACTCAGTATTGCCTACTCAGTGGTGTTTGGTTAACATGCCGCTTGACCGTTCGCCTCGCTTTCGAATATCCTCAGCGTTAATGACTGCTGCACTTTAACCTTTTCTGCTCTTTCTGCATATATTTTCATAATTTCATAATGTC
Source organism: Hirtodrosophila duncani (assembly GCA_037043425.1). NCBI lineage: Eukaryota > Metazoa > Arthropoda > Insecta > Diptera > Drosophilidae > Hirtodrosophila > Hirtodrosophila duncani. The sequence continues at coordinate 357,881 of JBAMBM010000569.1, forward strand.
CCACATGCCTGTCTTTCGCTTTTACGCTCCGGCTCCGGCTTCGGCTCTGGTTCTTTTGCCTTCTGCGGCTCTTTCTCTGTTTCTGCCTCTGTCTCTGTCTCTGCCTCAGCCACTGAATCTCTCTGTGCTCCTATCTTGGTGCCTTTGGCCATTATTGTTGATTGCTTATTCATGCATTCATTCATTTATTCATATGCCTGCTTCTTTGTGCTGAGAATTTTGCCTGTTGTTTGCAATCGTGTTGTTCTTGTCCTTGTTGTTGTCGTTGTCGTTGTCGATGCTGTTGTTGTTGTTGTTAACCAAATTGAAAGAAACGTAGCCAAGGCAGCCGATGGTCTTCATCAGCAACATTGTCGACCGACATTGTTTTCCCCCATCCCCTCACCATATCTCGCTGCTTTCGGAAATTAATTGTGGCCGCGTTGAGTTTCATGTTGTTTATATTTTAAATTAATTATAAATATTTATTCATTCTGATTAGTTGTGTACATTGAATGGGTGGGAATGGGTGGAAGGCTGTATTCTGCTGGGGTCTGTTATGTATTCGTTTTACCACTGCCGAGCTCACTCATAGCCAAATTGATTTTAGTTTATTTTGGCATAGAAGAAGTCTGCTCAGACTCTGCCTCTCCCCCACCTGAGAATGAGTCGAGCAATCGATTACAAGGATGCGGATGCGGCTTTAAAACCCACAACAGCAGCAGCGCCCCAAGGCAATCGAACAACGAAACTACGAATAAGTTGAAATTCGATTGCTCAATGGCTATGGTCATTATTCTTGGCTCTGTGGCTGTTTGTTGTTGTAATTGTTGTACTTGTTGTTGTTTTTGTTGTATCTGCTGCCTTCTAACCGAATTCATTTTTCTGTTTCTCTTCTTTGTGGCGCTCTATAATTGATGGCAGCATCAATTTTCTAACGAAACAATCAAGCAGACACACACACAGACGCAATTCGCACACACACATCCACACATGTGACTTATAACCCGTCAAACATTTTGAAGTTTTTCTTGTCGCTATCTCTAGCTCAAGGAAATTTGTTTAGCCATAGCTTGCTTTCGAAAGGTCCTGCTGGGAAGCTGGTAAAACGGTTCTGCATGTTCTCCTCTTTCGCAAAGCTTATACAAGATATTCATATGATATTTTTACACAATACTAATCATATTATAACGAATAATTGGGCTGTGATTCTTATGCAGAATGTGTGTGATATACATGATTTTCAATTACATCAAGGAAGATGTAATTGTAATAGTTTTATTCTATAATCATTTCTCTTATCAACTATATCAATATATTTTTCAGCCAATTCTCATTACCTTCTGGAACAATGAATATGTTTGCAGTGTAAGCAACACACACCTACGCTCTGCTCTCATATATGCTGCTGCCTTGCGGAGTAAAGTGTTTTCGTTTTTGCTTGCATACTTTCGTGAGCCAAAGTTAATTCCAGTTTTAAGTGGCATCAGCTACATCCACACCGGATGCCCGATCAATGCAACATAAAAAGAGCTCAGAGTAAGAGCAGCAGCCAATGTAGCTACAAAATTAAGCACGAAAGCCAACTGTGCAAAACGTTTAAATAAGAAATAAAAAAAAAAAACACATACAACATACACACACAAGTCAATTTATATTGCCCTAGGCCCTGCACCGTGCACTTTGCAGCCATGCCGACATTCAGGCAGTCTGTGCTGGTGCTCTACCTCCTAGATGACTGGCTGCCATTTAATCTTCTTTCATTTCTTGGCGCTATTTTCAAATGTTTTTCTTTACTGTTTAGCCTTTTTTCGTTCGCAGTTGTTGCATTTTCGACATGGCACAAAAACCACACAGACACTAACACACACACACACACAGATACACAAACGCTTGAAGCTGTCAGTTCTCAGCGAGCTTGTTTCATTTATTTGAAACCGAGCCCTTCTGCTGTTGCCCTACCTCTGCCCTCAGTCCCTCTGCACCGCCTCTGTGCAACTATGTGTTTTGTATATTTTTTGCTGAAGCGACACACAAATCTGCGCAAAAATGCACGGAAATTCATCTTGATTTGTGCTGTGAGTTTTTTGTGGCCTGCTGTTGAAAATCCTGCTCTTGCTCGAGAGCTAATGCTGATGCAATTTTTTGCCCATCGCTATATCACATACTTCGTCATCCCCTTTAGTTTTGGTTGTGTGTTAAATCAGAGACACTTAAGCGCATTTTGTTAAAAGTCACTTAGAAGGCTTGGCCATGGTTGGCCATGGCTCATTTGTTGACTTGTTTCTAACCGTACTTACCACAGAAGATGCACAGCAGCAGCAGCCAGGGCAGGAGGTTGCCTCTGAAGTGACTGTTGCTTCTCATTGTAGTGCCGATGATGGTGGTGCTGATGCGATTGCTGATGTTTGTTACACGCCAGGGACAGCGACACCTACGCGTGGCTGTCCTTGTCATGGCGGTCATGGTGGTGGCGTCTGCTGATGCCGACATGTTGCTGTCGTGACTAGCTACGCGATTTTGCATTTCCGCGTTGCAATTGCTAAACTTTGTTTGCCGTACTTTGGGTTTTATTCGCCGTCTGCCCCTGATCCCCGCACACTTGCGGGTCAACGCCTGGGCAAGTGTGAGTCTCCTGGGGCTGGAGAACACAGCTGAAGCAGCTGCTGTGAGTGATGTGGATATCACTGATAGCGTCTGCCACATTGTTAACGTTTTGGCCACTTTGCGAGCGTTTGTCTTTTGCACTGCTCTGCACTTGCCGCCTGACATTAACATTAATTAAGTGCGAAATTAATGGAGCAGCAGAGATGCTGTCCAGGCAGTGCTTGAGTTGGCAGTGGGTTGGCAGTGGTGGTAGTTGATTGAGTGGGTTGTTCTTGTTACATACAGCGGCGATTCTTGAACAGATTACTGGTGACTTGATGTAATTTTTTTATATATATTTTTTAGATGTTTTGTATATTATTTAATGTCTGGTTTTCAATTATTTCGTAAGCTATTTCGTTCATTTTCATATAAATTGATTTTTATGATATATTTTGATTTTGCTAATCCCGTTTTTATTGTTATTATGTGAACTTAAGCTTGCAAATTTTGATTTGGCTTTTTAGAATTTTGTATGTATTATTTTCACAATTCAGCTTAGCTTTTCCCTTAACCCGAAGTTTTTTTTTTAATATAAAACAATATTGAACGCGTGCATGTTATCTTTGTCCATACATATGCATATACTTTTCGTATACAATTTCAGTTTGGCGCCGAACTTGCTCATTTTCAAAAACTCGTAGAACTGTGGCTGCCGTTAGCATTATTTTCCCGCTCTTCGCATGACACTGCTTAGCTTGCTGTTGTTGTTATAGGTTTAGTTTCTGCTTCTGTTTTGTTGCTGCTGTTGTCTCCGCCTCTGCTGGCGTCAGAGTCGAGACTAAATGCCACTGGCAATGCTCAATGTACAAATGTTGCGCGCTGTCTGCTTGCGTTTATGTTGATGTTGCTGCGGTCTGGCAACATGTTGCCTGGAATATCTCGCGCTAAAACTTGAAGTTTTCCGTTGCTTGGGCTGCTTTTCCGCGAAAATGTTTGTCACTATGACATTTATAGGCGTTTTTAGTGTTGCTTCTAATTGCTTCATATGCTGCTCCACACAAAGTACTTTTAATGAGCTGGAGCTGGCCTGAGGAAAGGAAAAAAATATAAATATTTCAATTAGTTGTTGACAAAGTGCTCTGTTGGCCAAAAACACAAAAAAAAATGAATTTTTATTGTTTGTCGTAACTTAGTTCTAAAATAAATGCAACAAAAACAACTTAGCAGCGCTTTGTGGCAATCGTCACGTGCAGCCAAAGAGGGCCGGCAATTGATTTATGTGACCATTGGCTGCAGGGGGGTGGGGAAGCGAGAGGTTGCCCTATCCCATTGACAGATAAGAATTATCGTTGACCTTACCCAACGGAGGGAGGTGGATTGCGTCCAACTTGGTGGGCAACACACAAAGCATCTAATTGTGCTCCAAGCGCGGAATGGGTTTTCGAGTTTTTGAAAGTGGAGTTGCTGTTGAGGGACTTTTGCATTGTTTATGAAGAGCGTCGCATGCCCTCGCTTGGTTAATTATGCGCTTCAGTGCCGGAAGAGCGCATTTTCAAATCCTTTAATCTGTAGTCACACATAACAACAGCAACAACAACAACAACCGCTCATTGTTGCGCAGACCCTAAAAACGCAGAATGTACAATGTAGGCAATTTCCTGCTGCTTCCTCATCTCCCGCTCAATGTACACAATTGCCATTATCCATGTTTGGCCATGCTTTGCCGATGTGGGTGGACACGTTGTATAAACATCGGCCTAGGCAAGGGATTTTTGCTAGTCGAAAGTTGTTCGCCCCCTCCCAGCATTGCCAATGCAATACGAACTCACTCTGCGCGGCCTGCGGGCACATGCACATCAACTGCAGAGCAGCTGCCGCGGCTGCCGATTGACAAGTTGTGTAGTTTGGTTTTTAAGCTGAAGCTGACCTGACCCCAGACTCTATTTTTGCCCAAACCGAACCCGCTCGCTATTGCATTGGAATTCGTGAACAACAATCAGAATTCACTTCCGCTGGCGATCAGCGGGCGGGGGAGATGCGCCCTCTCCCTGGATTGAACTGGCATCTACTCCACTTCACACATCATTTCCAACGGCTCAACATTTATTATGCCATTTGTGTGCGACCAAATTGTGACAATTACTCGGCACGAAGGGAGCGACTGGCAGCGGCAGCGGCAGCGGCATCTAAATTTAGTCATAGGTCTCCCCCTTTAGCGCACGCTCCCCTTCCCCAAAAAAGTAGTGGCGCAGTCACAGCTTCATTTATAATATTTTGTCATTGTCTGCGACCCAAAGTTTGGCCCACGTTTTCATTGCTGCACGGAGAAAAATATGTGGTATATCATTTGGAGAAATTTAATGGAAAATATGTTCTAGATCCGCTTTCAAACCAAGCAAATCCTTTTGCCATGATGTTGAAGGCGTTATGATAAGACGTCCCACCTTCAGTCTATTAAATATTATTATGCATTAACAAAATTCTATAAGATCCACTTTCACTCGAATGGAAAAAATGCTGATCCTTACTTCTTCCTTGGATTTTCCTCTCTGTGTACTTTAGCTGCGTTTTATTAATTTGTTTGTCATATTTTTACGTTTGTTTATTGATTAAAATGTGGGCACAGGCAGAGGATGAGGATGAAGATGAAGCATTGTCTGCTGGTAGACATTGTTGCTCTGCGTATGCACTGTTGCTGTTGTTGTTGTTGTTGTTGTGAACATGTGTTACCAGCAACATTATTACTGCTGTTATTGCTGTTGTTATTTCTGATCTCCGTCTATCTCTCTGTGTCGGTGTCTGTGTCGCTGACTGCTCTTGCTCTGCTGTCAGATATATTAAATAAAACATCATTTTTGTGTAATTGTTTCCATTGTGTAAAACATTTGGTTTTCCCCCCACTGCCTTCCCACTACATCAACCAACCTTTGTTTACCTATTTCTATGGCAGACTGTTGCAAATGGTTTCCCGCCTCATCCACAACCCTGAACCTGGCCAGGCCCGGCTGACTGTCACCACACTCACCACTTTGTTTGTACAAATTATTATGAATGATAATTTTGTCTGCCATATTTTTCAAACATTTTTTTTTTCATCCTCCCATAGACGTTTTTATTTCTATTTTTGCTTGTTTTATTGTTTTTTTGTTGTTGAATGTTGGCAGTGTGGTCGCTGCTTTGTACTCGCATTTATGAATTTTATAATTAATTATGCTCAACATGTTTCACATGCCATCGGTTTATGTTTTTCCTATTTTTTCATATTTTTTGTGGATTTGCTTTTATAGCTTGATTGATTTTCCGTAATGTTTTGTCATTTATCATTATTTTGCGCAAGCGAATCAAATTTAAGATCAGACTGAGAAATTACTGTGATTAACTCATGGTATAAGATTTCTCTTTGCTTTACATTTATTATTTTAAATGTTGTAAAGTGGCAATTATATTTAAATTCAAATTGTAAAAATATATTTCTATTTTTTATTGGTTTACAAAAACGAAATAAAACTGATTTTACTATGGAAATTTCATAATCATTTTGTGATTTTATTTATGCTTATTTGTGCCTGATTCTTAATTAACAATTTATTATTTATTAAACTAGGAAATGGCTCTGTGCTTGCTTTAAGTGTGGTTAACCTTCGCACCTAACCTTAATTTTCTCAAGCACTTCAACAATTGGCATTATCTGTTTCAACATAAATTGGTATTGATTGTCTAAATCGAACTCTCGCTAAAAGATTCACAATTCCAATGATTTAACTTGCGCTTGAAATTTAATTTGAACGAATTTCTGCCACATTTTTTGATATATTTATTTAAAACTCGGTTTGTAATATGTAATATTTGTAGACTAAATCAGTAGAAACGTTTTGCTTTAGAGTCCCCGGCTACAATAAAGATACACAGCATTCTGCTGCTTTGATTCTAACTGAATGCGAGCCTTGGACTTCATATCCTTCTTTTACAAACAGAGCACGTAAACTCAGTACTATACTCGTACTAGTAGAGTAAGCGAGTGCATTGTATTCGTACAGATGTTTGTCAGTCGTAAGTATGGTGTTGAGACATGTATTTCTTCATCTTCTTTGGTGGATTTTAGTTACCTGAAGATCGTGAAAGTTTCCCAAGGTATGCATAGAATCCCATAACAAAACTACCATGACAGTTCGCACTTATTCAGAAGGCGACACTCTGATGTGTCTCTGTGATATTATATAATCACTAATTAAAGTTATATCAATATGGTCTAAATGAAATGAGAAAAAATCTAACTCTACTTAATATTATAATTCTTAGAAAATTTGGCATCCAATTGCACTTATGTTTCGTCAAATTCTAGGCGAATCATTGAAGTCATTAATATATAAAATCTATTATTTATAAATAAAAACTAATACTAAGACCAAAGAATATAGAAGAAGTTTATAAATTCAATCATTTATTAATCTCATCTTTGGTAATTTATTAAAATCTCAATTTTAAATAATTCTTTCTCATGATATTCATGTTTTTTCTCTCTGTTATTTATGTATATGTAATATACACTTCTAACCATTAATTGCTATTCATTTCGTTGGTTTGTTGGCGAAAACATTTGTATTTCAATTGTCATCTTAATTCCCATCCCCCTCATCCCTTTTTGTTTGTATAAAAACGATCTACATGTTACTTCTCGTCCCTGTGTTGTCTCTAACATGTTTCGCTATAAACAAATGACATTCACATGAGCGAGCGGCAGACAATTAAAGTAGGACATCCTGCCAAGACCGACATCCACGAACTGACAGCAAAAACAAAGGACAATTAGTCAGAAATTAGAAAGAAGAAAGCTGCTTACAGTTCTGCGATTTGCTTTGCTTTTAATTAAAAGCAGATTAGCATGGCGCGTGCTTGTGTCAATGCTTGCCTGAGCAGCCGCAGCCACCTAGCCCCCACCCACACCCAGGTCGACCTTCATAAGCAAATTATTGTCAGAATGAGTAGCTTCCAAGTAGCTACTCTGCTCTCCGCCCACTTGCCATTCCAAAGCGCATTTGCTTGGAGCATTAGACATTGACAAAGACAGCGGCTTAAGTAGGGTGGCTGCTTGACTTAGGCTGGGGGCTCGGGGCAGTGGAGGGAACCGTTAACCGGCTCTGACAATTGCTTGCGCAGAGCCAACGCCATCTTAAGTGGCTGCTCCCTCTTAGCCACGACCCCGACATGTAACCCTTGGGCTTCAATGAAACATTTTATGCATGTGCATCCAGATTATTATGCGTCTGCTGCTGATGTTCTTCCTCGTCAGGATACTCGCATGCCAATGCCGCAGGCTGTGTCTCCTCGTTACTCGCCACATCAGTCACCGCTCACTTGACACATTTCGCTTGCCATACAATTGGCACGAAGACACTCCGCAGCAATAAAAGTTGCCAGCAGCGTGCAGCGGGGAGAAGGCGGGGAGATTTGAGGCGACGACTAAAAATAGCTACAAGTTTTTCACACCAAATTGCCACAGCAGCATCACCATCGGCAGCACCATCACTATCACTGGCTGGGGTAGGTATCGGTGGCAGGGGCAGCAACAAATTGAAATGTTTATTTCAAAGTTCTTGCCTTGGTTTTATGGACAGCCCCCATTCAGCATACCGGCAACACGGGCAACTGCACCATCCACCATCGGCTGTCAGGTGAGCCCGAGCCAACTTGGAGTGCTTCCCCTGTCGTTGTCATAAATCTGTTGGCGTATTCGATGACACATTTCAGTATGGGACAGCTCCCCAAAATCGTGCAGTGGGTTAAGCCTGCTGCATCTACTCCGAAGCCTGCACCAATTTAATTGCCTGTTTCCAATGTTCGCACCACGTCAAAGATTTTCACAGTGGCTTAATTACCCCGGCCCTGGTTGGCCACGTGCTCTCATATCCCAAATACTCGCGGAGTCAACGGGCCAACATGTGTTCAAATGGGCCAGCATTCACATCCATAGTCAGCACTTGGTTATAGAGCAGGCCGGATCGGATGTTGGGGACAGGGAGCTCGTCCCCTCCCACACTCGTTTGCTTCTTCACTCTTCTGCCATTTGCTGCACTTAATTGCCACAAAATGCGCATAAATGCCGTTTTATTTAATTCGCTTTAAAATTGATTTTGCACGCCCTGCAATCGGCATGTGAGGCTGCAGCAGAGCCAGACCGCTCCAGCCACCCAACCGCAGCAGCCACTTAACCACATCCCCTCACAGCAACTGTGGCGTGCTTGGGGGTCGGGCGCTTTTTGCATGAATGGATTTTATTCATCATCATATTTTGTACATTTTTAAAACATTTTTTTTTATTTGCTCACTTTTGCGCTACGAGCAACTTGACTTTGAATCTCTGAGTTGTGGAGTTGTGCTGGCGATATGCCTTTCCCTCCTCTACTCAGCCATCTGTGCCTAGCTGGCTCTGCTCTTTGCCTGTGCTCTGACTGCTCTGAATTAATTAAAAAGCCTTACGCATGATTCTAAAGAATGGCGAGCATTGTTGTTTGTTGCTCATTCTGCAGCCATGTATTTCAGCTTGGTTGGCACGCCCCTAATCTTCTCCAGAAATAAGCAGGCTGCGAATCGCTGAACGTGAGAAATTTGTTGATGAGAATATTTCTGATATCGATTACAAAGTCAGCAATAATATTTTAATACTAAACTTGAAGTATTATCATGGTAGAACTGCATATAACATCAACGAGCTCTGTTTGACAGAACCTGGAAGCATCTACAACGTGTTACTGATCAAATGGTGTCAAATGGTCGTTCATATTGTAATCATTCCAAAACAAAAGAATTCTTTTACTAGTTGAAGCCAAAAGTACTTGCACCATAATCATTCGAATACAATTGGCGTATTTCGGATATGGTGTGCGACGGGTACAAATACTCCCTAGTGGAATCGATGCTCGAGTGTGAGATAGAAAGAGATAGCTAGGCCTGTATGCTCTCTTGTCGTCTCTTCCTCTCTCACTTCATTGAAGACTACCAATTGAGGAAATCGAAGTCGGATAAAATTTCTAGCCGGATAACCGACTACACCAATCATTCCTAAAGAATACCATTTTGACTTGCCCAAGGAATCAGTTGAACGAGTATACCAATTGGTGCAATTGCAGGACTCATATATATATATATATATATATATATATATATATACGAGTATATACTAAGACTTTTTGCCCTCAAAACTCAATCAATATATACTTTTGGCCATCAAATGGAAAGCGAAAGAAAAGTTCCATTGCCATCAGCATCCAAGAGTGACCCGAACTAATGGCATTTGTTGGGTCCTTTCTATTCCGTTTTCGTTAAATCTTACCGAAAATCCAATTATATAAAAGAGTAAAGCTGAGCAAAGGTCAAAGTTGAGTCACCCACCCACACACACACACAAACACGCAGAGAAAGAGACTGGTGTGCTATCCTGGCTCGCAGGAACCACTTCAAATCTAATTTTCATAATGCTTGGCCACGAAAAAATCAACCAAACGCCAAAAAAGCGGAAGCGTTTTTAATAATAATATAATTTCAGCACAATTATCTCAACAAATTAAGCCAAGCCGCAGCGCAGTTCAAGTGAACGCTTCAGCATATTGCTGTTATTGGTGTTGTTGTTGCTGCTGGTAATTTCGGCCAAACGACAGCTCATTTTGCGGCCAACTCTCGAGCACATGGACCGGGTCAGGGGCCCTGGCTCAGGCTCTGCATCTGGGAGTGTGCCCCCGCTGAATGTAATTAAATTGAAATTTCAATATTGTGAATGGTGGAGAGACCAGGACGAAGAGCACAAACGAAGGGGAACAGCAGCTGCCGCTTCATAGCGGCACTTGCTCATTTTTTTTGGCAGCCCCCTCTGCCAACAGACGTTGCTGCTGATTTATAAGCCGTGGCCAAAAATGCTGCAAAATTAAAGTGTAATTTATGTGGCACGTTCGTTGCGCATATCCTGCGGATCCTGCTTATCCAGCAAGTGCGTACGGAGGGGTGACCTTGTGGCCCCCGAGAGCCAGCCAACTCAACCAACGAGTCAACGATGTATGCATGTTTGGGAAAAGCTCACCGCGCTGGGCTTAATGTTGCCTGGCCGACTTTTGACACCGACTCCTCCCGACCTGCCGACCTGCAGACCTCCCGACCTCGTCGCGTCACCAGCATACGCAAGTGTTAATGTGTTTATGAGAATGGCGATGGCGATGGCACTGGCACTGGCACCGGCTCCAGGTCCAGGTCCACGTTGCTGCCGATGCTTCAGTATGAGACCGAGCCGACTTCGAGTGTCCTTGTGACCCCCATCAGACTCTTGAGTTATTTAAATTATATAAATGGCAAAGGCAAAGAGATGGCTGGCTTTAAAAAAAAAATCACAAAATATGTTAATTGCGCTTGTTGGGCCATTCTCAACCAGCAGCAGGTCCAGTTCTAGCATGTAAATGTCCTCAACATTCTTGAAAGTTAATTTTCGTCGCCTTCTCCAACTTAAATTGAAAACATTTTAATTATGTTTATTGCATACTTCAAGGCGCCTAGTCTATACACGTGACAATGGTAGGCCTGCACCTAATAGCATATGAAGCTTACTCTTTATTAGAGTGAATAGTCAAAATGTACTAGAGTTTCCTATTGGAAGAGGCTACAGGCGATGCACGTGCTCTTTCTGGTGAAAACGATTAAGCTAAACCGAATCGAAATTTATACGAAATTCGGTTTTCCAATAATCCTTTCTAGAAAATGTTGAAAAATTATTGGAACCATGTAGATGTATAACAAGATTATGGTATAACAGTAGGTGATGTATTCTTCTGATGCATAAAAGGAATATTTTTACATATTTTTAAAATCTCCTTACCACAATAGCCTGCTTCGAACTTGAGCTTTTGTTTAGTTTTATGTTTTTCATACTTTTGACTTGCCAATTATAAAGTCTGGAGTATGAGGCACAAATGATCATTAGAGCGACTGCTTTAAGGGTGGTGAAGGGTTTTGGGTAGAAAGGAGGGGGGGATGATTGGGTGCTGACATATGCTAGTCACATTGACTCCAAAATATGAACAGCAACATTCACACAATATCACCAATTTGAACGAAACAAGTTTTGAGTTTTGCGCTTGACCGACAATCCCCATATGTGGCCTGGCTATTTACCCTCCGACACACATGCGCTCATATACATACACATATGTATGTACACACACAGGTACAACTTGGTACTAGGTCTGGTAGAGTTTCCTTTTGTGTTATTGCCAGCCAATCGATGCGCATCTTTTTGGTTCTGGGCTTGTCGAGCTGCCGCTGCTCTTTTCTGGGCCACCAATTATTTTGGGGACCTTGTAAATGTGTATACTGCTCTGTTGCTCTGCATGAACAGAGGTTACATAATCAAAGCAAAGGAAGTAACAAACAAACAAACAAACAAATCGTAGCTTCTCGTATACAACTTGACTTTCAGACTAAGTACAAAAAAAGACATCCCAGTGGTGGGAGTGTGGTCTAGCATATGTGTGCGCGTGTGTGTGCTTTAGAGGTTTCTATATATCCTTCCTGTTTGACGTTTGGGCTTTTGTTGACTCAATTTCCGTATTTAATGACCCGTTGCCAAATATGCCTGAAATTTCCAAGCCAAGTTCCAGCAACATGCTTGCGCCATGTCCTTTAGGTCTCCGCTGTTTGTGGTTTCCCTTCCTGCTACAGCTGCTGTTTGGAATGCCGCAAGTACGACAATGCAAACTTGGTGTCGGTGTCGCTTTTGGACTGAAACTAACATATATATGATGCTATTTCTGCTGGAGTAGCGGCACATTATAAAACGCACCAGAATTACGAAGCTTATCGGCTTATAAGCTCATCAAAACATATTGCAGCATAAATGTGCTATTAATTCTTCCCCAACACGGTTCCATTCGAAACACATCCTTTGGAAACGAGAAACGTGAAATGAAAACAAATAACGAAAGGCGATACGCAATTATAGCTTAATCCTGGGCAATAATCAAATGCCATAACCTCGCCCAGTTGAACTGTGTGAACTTGGCTACAATAATAGCACTAGTTTCAACAACAACAGCAACAAGCAACATGTGTGTGGATCTCGCATTGCCTTTGATTGTGGCGCATAAATGTTTTTTAACAAAGGCAATCGAGCAGTCCAAAAAACGAGGACTGAAAATCAAAAGAAATTCGTTTTTTTCTCTTTTGATTTCGGTGTCTCAAGAATGTGATGGGGAGCGGCAGATTCGGATGCGGAGAGGGATGGACACTGCAAATTGTGGGCAAAGCATCAAAGCACATAAACAACAATAAACACGCTTGTGCTTGTCCCCGCTATTGACCATATTATTAGAAAAGGATATTGCCGCCGAGACTGAGACTGAGACTGAAACTGAGAAAGCGACTTGGCATGCACTGTGCGTCCTGTCGGCCTGTCCTCATTTCGTACGTCCTCTGAGCGTCCTGTGTCCCTTGTTTTCAATCCTTTGCACAAATAAACTTTTTATGACGGCCATTTGTAACCTTTTTGGATTTGCAGACGCCTTCGCCTCCGCCTACCCGCTCGATATGGCCTAATAGCGGTTTGCTTGCTTTACGCTTTGATTTAAAAATATGTTTTATCCCCGGAATACCCTCCTCCTTTCCTGATCCACAGCAGGCGTATAGGGCCAATGAATAGGGATAGCAATGGCTAAATGTGTGTATGTGCATGTGTGTGTCCCTTCCCAGCTCTGTTTGCTGCTTGACTTTGTAACGCATAATTTCAACATAATAACATTGTCATCGTCATCGTCTTTGTTGCCGTTGTCATTCGCCTTGTCTTTTCCCTTTCTTATCGTCATCCTTTATCAGGCTCTTTGTACGAATTGAGATGGTCGAACAATTTTACAGCAAATTTTCCTGAAATTTGCCTTGTTTGTTTTCTGCTCTGTGCTGTGTTTACGTTCGATTGTGTTCATTAATTGTGTTTTTGTTATTAGTTTCAATTGATGTCACAAAATTGAATGAATTGAGTAATTTATGTACTGCATACGGCGTTAAATCCTTATCCAGATGATTAAAATGCGAGTGAACCGATAATATATATTAATTTGTTGTTGTAGCACTGATAAATCTGTTTGCTTTTTAATTTAATTAATGGACATTTTGCTCTTATTTATATTGCATTTTCGAAGCGTTAAATAAATTAAATGCCACTTGCAGTCGACTGTGCGATTTTGTTTTTTATTTAAACGCTAAATTTGTTTATTTTCTTATTTGCTTAATCAACGTTGAAAAAGGTTTTGAGTAATTCAATTGCCTTTGCTAATTTTTAAACAAATCAAAACCCGAGACCACGTCCACTTAAACGCGCGAGATAGAAAGCGCAAGTATGTTAATTTTTTGGCCTGTTATCTATTCGTCATATGATCTCTTACTCTTGCTCCCTAACAATCCATGTTATGTAACCCGGCCTTTGCACTTTGTCACTTATCAGAGTAAACATTGGTATGACTATACAAATTTGTATAATCATGATTGGTCGACAGTGAACGTAGTCATTACAGGCTTCTATTAGATACATCTGCATAAACTGTTCATCAGTTAGATGCGGCCGAAGACAGTTTGGTTTTAAATAGTTAATTTTTATATATTTTGTATAAAAGTATATAAAAGTTGCATAGCTTCCCGAAGTATCTAATGCAATTGTACAATATTTCAATTAATCAAAGTTATGTACATATTTCCGTATTCCTGAAAAATATTTGCTTCACGCACTGCTGCCAGAATACTCACATGTTGGTATCTTGCTAAGAAATTGTTATATCCTAGCAGATGGTATTACAATTTTGTCTCGATATTTGTAACGGATAGAATGAAGTATCCGAAGCCATAAGCTATGAAAATTCCTCATCAGCAAGGCAAGCCGTGTCTGTCAGTCTTTCCTTTCCGTATAGTCTATATATCTACCCGTCTGTCTCTCTGTACGTCCGTTCCTATGCGAACTAGTCTCTCTGTTTTCAAGCTATGGACATGTAATAGGCTTCTTTTTGTAAGCTGCTCATATGCAAAAATCGTCAAGATTGGACCACTATGTCATATGTAAATGCTAGTTTTAGAAGCCTCTGCGCATACTGACCAAAGTTCATCCTGAACAGCTATATCATGTACCTCCCAAACTGTGTAAACTGTTTACATCTTTATACAAATTATTTCACAACTCACATTAACCTGTGTGTGTAAGAGGGAGATAATGAGTCTTAAGTTTAACGAATTCGTACACCATCAAAACGGCAGAATGCTATCGCTCCCTAACTTCCAAAGCAAATACAAATCTTTGTACGCAAAGCTATCCATTCTCATCTATGTACATATTTCTGCAAGCGTGTGTAAGCTTCAGGTACCCAAAGTAAGCCTTCCTCTCGTCTTCTTATATATATTCGTATCTGAACACAAAAATAGGAATTCTGACTTTGAATTTGAGAGACAGAGAATGTTTTACATTTCTATAGTAGAAAACCCTTGTTAATTGCAGGCGTTTGTTACCAACTTTCTCCTATGTATCTGCTTTGCATGCCTTCATAACAATTTCTTATTCTACTCAGCACTAGTTGGGGTTTTCACCCAATCAGCTTAGGTTATCTTACTATTATATTACTAGTGTAGAGTATATCAACGTCTACCACTTATGACTGCATGACTTGCTTTGTTTTGTTACATTTTATGAAGGTTTCCACATCATTTAAACCAGTTTCTCATAGGCTTGAATAGACTCGTAACAATGGGCACACTTTTCAGCTTAAAACTTACTTGATTCTGTCGTAAAATAGATCTTTTATTTGGCATATTCTTGGAACTTTTTACTATCCAAGTACATCTATCTACCTACGCTCGGTGTCATGTTTTTTATGTTCTTTATGTGTGTTTTGGTCCAAACATGTTTATTTCATTGAAAAGGAATTATGCTTTTATGTGATCAATTTTTTTATGCTAAGTGCAAAAGTTTCTATTTTTTGTATTTGCAGCATTTGTAACGCTACATAAAATAGAGAATCAACATACACCCACACACACGCACACGCACATATAAGCTTACAAATCAAATATTGAAGACAGTAAAAAGTCAGCTAACTCGCAAAACTAACTACAAACTGAATAAATGAATTGTTAACCGACACATCAAAATGCGTCAATAAAAAATATAAAAATATGATTCCATTCGTGCATGATAAGTCGATAGCTGTACCTATATACACGTCGAACCATATACCCGTATGCTCGTCTGTATGTAAATACTCATGCTGTAGCTATAACATTGTTTCATCAACGACAACATGAGCATTATTATTGTCATTCGCATGTGAATCGAATAGACTTACAACCATATATGTCTGTATATGTATATATGCATGAGTATATGTGTGAGTATATATGCGTATTTGCCTCATCTTGTTTGTTACACATATCCAATAAATTTACATTTTTATCGAAAAAGTTTCACAGCGCTTGCTTCTCTTACATGTTAATGCTGCTGTTGTTGCTTCTGATTCTACTTCTGCTCGTCCCGTTTGTTGTTGTTGTTGCGGAAATATCAAAAATAAATCTCTTGGCTTGTTTCCGTTGTCGCTTTATGTTCATATGCATATGTACGAGGGCATTTTAATAAGTTTTTGCAAAAAAAGCAAGAAACCACTTGAGTAATTATCGCAAAGCAACTGGTTTCACATATGGTACGTATATAAGTTGCCATCAAAGTTTGGATATCCGATCTCTAATAGGTGTATCTCTCTCAAGATATAAACTCTGTGTGACTTGAGTGTGTAAAGATATGTTTTTGAGTGATTAAAAGTAATTTCGCTCCAAAGGCGGCCAGGTTAGCCGGCAAGGTGATTGGTCACTTTTTAAGGCCTTATTAGGTAAAGGCTATGTGAAAATTTGAATAGGAATTAGATTCACATGATTACAAAACTGGTACTAAACAGAAACACATCTGTGTTTCCTTACTCTCGAAAGGACTCATTGACAAACCCTCGTAAAAACAGACAAGGCAACAGAGGCTGAATCAGCGTCCAACACTAATAATTGGCGTATAATAATACAGCGGCAGTCGAACACACACACACACACACGCACGCATACACACACATCTACACCCACACAAAAAATCCTTATACATTTGATATAAAACACCAATTTGCGACTTTTAATGGCATCATCATTATTGACTCAATCAGTAGTAAAACTTTCATTTGCTGCCCGAGTTCTACACACGTTGGTAGGAGAAATGCTAATGGCAACCATTGTTCTTCTTTGCTCTTTTTTACTTTCCATGTGTTCCTCACTGTTATATAATTTGCTTTTATATCGCAGGTAAAACGAGTGTTTACAAAATAATGATGTCGCCCGTTTTAAACATCTAATTATTTACTTATGAAATTGCCTGCGTATGTGCACTTGTTTGTGTCTGCCTTTGCCATTTGACCTGAATCCATGCAGTTATCAGAGGCCGCCTTTGGCAAATTAAATGATTTGTGACTTTAGCAAATTATTGGCTTTACGTTTGCCTCAGTATTTGCCTGGCTTGCTCAGTTGACATGTTTTACGACTCCCTGGTGTACAATGCCTCCTGTTGACAGTCGCAGTCGCAGTAGAAACTGGCAAAGAAACCAATATGGCTATGGCCCCGCAAAGTAGGCAAGCATATTTTTACCTACGAACAACTGTGCTGCCTCAAACCTCCGCCGACAGTTTCTTGGCTTTTTGTGTGAGGCTGTCTGCTTCTTACTATTGTTGCTGCTGCTGTTCTTGTTGTTTTACATATTGTTTAATGTATGCAGAGCATGTTGTTTTTGTTGTTGTGCCCCTTTTATTGCCGCTCGCTGACAACATTCGCCGTGCTAAAGTCGAACACTGCGTGTCTATTCAATGGATCCAGCATTAGTCACACAGCACACAATCTACAAACGTGCTTGTTGAGCTGTTGTTGTGTTCCGTGTCGCTCTCACCCTCCATTTGGTTTGTTGTCAAACACCCAGTCAGCCATACAGTCATTGAGTCAGTCATTCTGTTCGCAATTCATTCAGTTGTTGGTGTTGGCATCTCAAACGCACTTCAACAGCAGAAGCACAAGGAGCAGCTGGAAAGCTTTGGCAGAGAAGCGTATAATGCAAACTAGGAACATGGCCGAGATGAATAAATGGTGCACGCTATTCATGGCAGCCTTTTTGTCTATTCTGTGGGCTCGCGTTATGGATATCATCAGTCTGACCGCAGCAATCATAATAATGTTGCATCATGAAAATACAAGTTGTCAGATAGGTTAGCCTATCAATTGATCTTTCATTGTTCCCTTATGGGGAATTTTACCATTTTTTTTGGAATTAATTAACAACTTGAAGACCTACCAAGATTTTCGAGCCAAATTTTGTTGTTATCCCCTATGATATAGTCATGATATTTTATTTATATCGTTATAAATCTCTTTGGGCGAAGCATCAGACTTCATCGCTTACAAAAAAGAAATGTTTTCTATAGAAGTGTAAAGTGTAGCCCATTTTTGTGACAGCTCTATGATTTAGTCATCCGATCCGGAGAAGATATATATATAAATTGTGGACAGACTGCAGAACTGGTCTATGCAGAAATCAAAATTGATAGCTTTAAGCTTTATCGCTAGCAAGCAAGAAAAACTCTATTTTAGCACTTGCAAAAATGTCTATAAATTTACTATTTATGAATAGTTTTTCATGAAAAATAGCTTAAATGATTTTTAAATACCAAAAAAATCTACAAATATAATAAAATATTTTTTGGCTATTTTATTGATAGTTCTTAAAGTTGATAAAAAAAACTTGTATTAATAATGGAGAAATCTTCTATTACCTTCTACTTCTAGAATACAATTTACAATAAAAGAGCAGTTACTTATAGGATATTTAATTTGGATTCCTTTGAAAATGAGCTGGAAAGGATCGGTGTTGTTATTCTCCTGTAGTTCAGTTTTCTTAAAATTATTAAAATTAATTTTTTCTGAATATTATAAGTTAAAGCGATTTCCTGAAATCTTAGCCAATATTTCAAGTGTATGTAAAACGTAAATTTGTACACACACTTTCATGCACAGGCTTGTAGAAGTTTGCTTTCTCTCTATTCGTTGCCATAACCTGCAGCTGACAGATACACAGTGGAGCCACTTGGCTTGAAAGCTGACATGATTTCTGACAGTTGGTGCAAATGAGCTGCTGAGACATGCAACCATAGCTTTCTAGACAATACGAATACCGAAAACAAAACAACTTGTCAGCAATGCTCGTACTTCAACTCCGGCAAAATTCATCAACACAAATATTCCAGCTTAGCTTTCAGAAAAGCTCAGCTCGAAGAAGCAAGAAAAACGTGCACGCAGCAAATGGCAAATACGTCTTATATCCTTACGTTCATGGAGGTGCGGCACTCTATGTTGAATCAGAATTTCTTTCTGATTCAGATTGTTGTTTTTTTCTTTTGGTTTGCAGAAAGATCTTCTTTGCATTTGCTAACTAATGCAATGCCGTTGTCTAATCACCTTGATGCTAATGGAAATCTAAGCTTAGCAGCGATTTTCTTGAAAAATGCATGCGAAAAAAGAACTGCAAAAATTATAAACATCCACATTTTGATGACATTGTGAATGCTCCATTCATCTTTGGAACTATGCAAATACCCTAGAGATTACCGAGCTCCACAAGAAGTCGATAAGCCGGACGTAGTGAGAGCCCAGAAAGCACCAGCAAAAAAGGGAATAAAAAGAAAATGAAAATATACTCCGCACATATGTACGTAAGCTTAAGGCCAGATGAAAGGGTATTCGTGTATCTCTTCTGTGTGTCTATGGGTCCGTGCGTGCGTATGTGTGTAAGTTGGCAGGAAGTGCCTGCCATGTGTTGCAAATTTTTTCCAGCTTTTTGCTGCTCGCCCACCATTCGCATTCTTAGGTCACTATACGGTGAGGTAGCCTCACAGGAATTATGTGGAGCCACGACGAGCAAGTGGACGAGGCAACTTGGGGCAGCAGATTTCGTTTGGTAGCTGCACCACACTGCGTATGAGTTATGCAGATAACAGTGCTCCGCACTTCAACGCCCTGAGCTCCGCTAGGCAACCGCAGAAAGTGTGTTACTCAAAGGTATCGTAACTCTTAGCGGGCTTTCTTGTGCGCAGCATCCATAGCAACGTTCCAGCACCAGCTCCAGCTCCAGCTCCACCTCCAGCCTCCAATATCTGTTTCAGTTTTTCGTGCCCTTATAGGAGGCCAAGAGTATGCGAGCCTGGAGACATGTGGGCGTGGCACATGTGACACTTGGTTTGGCAAACTTTATGAGTTCTTTTTTTTTTGCAATTCCTTTTTGTCCTCTCGCGTGTGTGTGTGCTCCTTTGTTTTCAGAACTTTTGAAATTTTGTTTCTTTTTTTTAATTCTCGGAGCTGCGCAAATTTAAATTAAAACTTCGGCACTTTGCATTTTATCCTGACTTTATGACTTGAGTTAACATGGCAATGAAGTGGCAGTGTAGGAAATGCTGTTCGTGTTGTAGTTGCCCTCGGAGAGGGTTCGCGTGAAACTTTGTGTCGACATTTTGTGGCTGTAAAACGCCAAACGCTTAAAACTTAAATGATTTTTCCGTTTGCCGCGAGTCAAGCAGATGAGAAGAATTCTCTTTTTTTGTTTTGCACTTTAATCTTGCTAGTGTGAAAACTTTAAATTGTCAACATTTTATATATGTTTTTTCTTGTTTTTAATAAATTGTTGTTAAATTTGATTGCATTTGGTTTCCCTGCTTCATATGTGGCTAGCCAAAGGGTGTCTTATAGTTAAGGCTGAGTCTGAGAAAAGAAAAACTCAACTTACATATGAATGTGCTTCACAACAATCATATGAATCAACAGGGGATATCATATAACTGGCCATATAAGTGGTCATATAATAGGCTTATGATCAAGCTTTAAAATACCGGACGAAGCTTCCCTTGTATTACTTGAATTAACATTAGCATATGTTTCTAACAAAGTTGCTGTTCGACAAAGTCAGCCATGCTGGAACACCCGCTATATGTGTTTGTACTCTAAAAAAAAAAAATGGATTCTTTTAGCAGTCATTATATTTTGTGTTTTAGCTGTCCACAGTGCCGTTTTTTATGATACAAAAACTGTGCGAACATTCTTGCTGCTGGCGTTAAATGTTAAAATTGCTTATTTGAATATTTTATAAATTTTTCATTTGCGCCTTATTTGGGAAAATATTTTTTTTCACATTCCTGGCGCTGCTTTGGAAATTGAGGCGAGGCGAACATGTGTGAAGCAAAATATATGCACACATAAATGTATGGGGATGTGCGTGTGGGTGTTTGTATGTATCAACTTCTAAAGCACGTCTGCCGTGTTTGCACTTGCATGCTGTGCCCTTGCCCCTGCTCCCACATAATTTGCATATATGTATAACTCACTGAGCGTGTGAGCGTGCGTATGTGTGTGCGTGGCATTATATTTTAGTTGAAATTTATGCAATGGTTTAAATAAGCACAAAAATGACATTTTACCCACAGAAAGTAGGAAAGTTCTTTTTTTTATTTTGTATTTTTTGCAAAAATAATTATTCAAGCTTTTGCAGGTGTTTCGTAGACCACTTTCTGTGAGGTGAAACTTTGTGAACTGCAAAATTGTCTGAACAACATGTTTTTGGAGTGGCCTTTGGCAAGTTGAGTGTTTGCATATTTGCGAGTATTGTGAGTTTTTCGACTACTTTGTTGACAAAAGCTGTGTGGGCGAAAGCTTGTTCCAACTGCAGTCCGAGCTCTCTCATTCATCCCGCACCCTGTTGATAAAGTGTTAGAGTATAACTTCAGGGCAAACGGAAAAACTTTGCCTTGACCGAAGGGCAAAAGTTCCTAATGAATCCGAATATGTTTAGTTTTATTTCTGTGTCTTCTACTTTGGTTGCTCTATAAAGTTGCTGAGAGGTTGCCTATCGTGTGTTCGATTTCAAATGCAAAGTACTTGCAACATTTTATGAGTTTCGCTTTGCTCACAGCAAAACAAAAGCAGTTCGCCTGTCAAAGCATCCTTCTCCCTTTCAAATAGAACTAAGCTGTAGTCAGATCTCACTCATTTCGCTCCGAGGTCAAACAAAGACAAAACAAATGCATGAAGGGTTCAGAGCTCAGTTGACAAAGAAACAGCGAGAGTATGTATAAAGAGTTGTTGCGCATCAAAAATCAATTTCCTGCCAC
Source organism: Hirtodrosophila duncani (assembly GCA_037043425.1). Taxonomy (NCBI): domain Eukaryota; kingdom Metazoa; phylum Arthropoda; class Insecta; order Diptera; family Drosophilidae; genus Hirtodrosophila; species Hirtodrosophila duncani. The sequence continues at coordinate 379,688 of JBAMBM010000569.1, forward strand.
AGCAGATGGAAAGTGAAAACTTTGCCAAAGTCAAAGCCAAAACTTGAAAGTTTGCCGCAACTTCCACCTGAAGGTGCTGCTTCTGCTACTGGCAATAAAAACGTAGCGAGCTCTTGCCACAATCAGTCAAACAATCAATAGTTTGATTAGCCTCGCCTGCCACGTGTTGACGTTGGCCTTAGCCCAACAAAAATAAGAAAAAAAAAATTAGAAAAATAACACGGCGAGGAAAAAATTAGAACTAAGTCGAAAAGTTTGGTCTCGGAACTGAAACTTTGAACTGTTGCTTATCGGGGCAAAACTTTTGGCAACAGTTCCCAACATATGCTTACTGCCCGCAGCAGTTTAGCTGACATTTATTTGCTGGAGAGACAAAATACGCTCAAAATAAAATGGCAAAAAATATGCACATAAATTTCATTGCCCAAAGTTGTTGTTTGGGACAACGGCAACTGAAAGACAAACACAACAAAGTTGCAAATGTGCACTGATAAGCAGCGCATACAGCCGGCAGACAGCAGACCATGGGTGTCTCTCTCCGTCCCAGCAGCAGCAGCAGCAGCAGCGGGGAGAGACAATTGCTTAATGAAATTAAACAAATGGCTCGGATTTACCTGAGCTGCCAGAAAACAGATCCTGCCAGGACTGCGAAGCCTTGTCAACGACGCTGAGAATAACCAGAAAAGTTTATGCTTTTTTCAGCCCCTTACAAATCCCGAGACTCTGCTGGCTGCCACGCCCCCATGTCGCCATATACAAATGAGTTGTCTGAATGAGAGCTGAGTGGGCAGGGGATTTGCTGCACGGCAAACGACAATTCATGTAAATTGCTTAATTTATTAGACTTTTTCAGAGGCACCAACACCAACAGCAATAGCAACACCACCAACACCAACACCAACAACAAGAACAATAACGCTTTCATTTGACTTGGGTTTCGCTTCCGCCAGCGCCACGCAGCTTGGTGACTTTGACAGCGTCGCGACATTGGCTTAAGTATTCCAATTGTTGTTGCTGTTGTTGTAGTTGTTGCCTGGCTTTTCTATTTGCGCCATGTAGCAATTTTCTCTTGTGCTTTGATGGGCTTTTGTTTTATTTGAATGAAGGAAACTTTTGCAGCATTTTCTTAAGCAGCATCGTGTTTTTTTCCTGTTCTGTTCTGTCCTGATCTCCTCTGTTCTGTTCCGCGAATTTGTTATCTTAATACTTGTCATTTAAAAAATCTGCCGTCATTTGTTTTTAAATAAAACTCAGGGCAATTGAATTCATTTGGGCAAAACTTTTGTTGTATATGGCCGGATTAAAAGTTTTATCGTGTGATTTACTTTTACTTGCCTTTTCGCCTCCCTTTTTTGAAGCATTTTTGGTTGTGTTAAATATAAATATATATGGCGCCACTGGCTCACGTTACGCATACGCCCAGGTGGCAGTGGGTAACAGCTAGCAAATGGAAGCCTGAACAGCAGCATCACGTAATGAAAGAAACTTTAGACGGATGCCGTGGCAAGCTGTGGCATCGGCTTAATGGTAGCATTCATACAAATCACTGTTGCCTGGCCGGAACTGTGCTGCCAGTGCACTTTTCAGCAACGTGGCCGCTGCTCTTATATTTTTCGTATTTTTTTCTTATTGGTAGCGTCAGGAGTAATATACGTAGAAGTTCAAGAAAATGTATTGCCCCATACACACACCCATCGATACAAAAACATTCGGGGAAAGTCAGCACATAGCTGCGCCCGTAAAGTGCCATCGGAGGCACACAAACGTCTAGAAACTCGCATGAGCCAGAGTTGGGCAGAAACTAGGTTACCCAATTTAAAGCTTTATTGCTTTAAGTGAATTTGTATATCAGGTAAATCAGTGGAATATGCATATAGAATAAAATTCAACCAAACATACCCGTAAATAATGCGTTTTGATATCTGGGCTGCAGTGATCCCGGATCTTGTCTCTTTGAAAATTTACTCTGGCGAAGTTATTTGTTACACTACGTGCCGGCTCCGTAAGCCTTATAACTAATATAAATAAAATCTCGTCACTTAGTATTACTTGGCCTGATAATAGCCGGCACTCTAGCAGTCAGCTTGGCCACAACTGTTTCACTTTGTTGGCCACTGGGAACTGGCAAACGACGGCGCACGGCCACGACGCCGATGTCAACACCGACACGGACAACCCCGAAAGCAGCACGATGCCAGGCGGCGAATTCGCTCGCCAGCATACACATTTCGATTGTAAATTCGAAAACGCGACCTAAGGACTCGGTTCGCATTCGCAGCTCGTCTATTCGTAAGAGAACACGCATACGCCTCGTATGTCTCTTAGCTGATATAACAGTTTGCGGGTTGGTTTGCTTTTGCTTTTGCTACGCGAGAGGAATTTAGATGTGTGTTTGCGTGAAACTGTGTCATTAGGTGCATTTGTTTTCGTTGGATAACCCTTTGCCGCCATTCCCCTCCCGCCTGCTGCCGCATTTGCCAGCTCTTGTGTTGTTGCTGTTGTTTATTTGCTTTCTTTTTCCCGCCGTGTCACATTTAGAGAAACAGGGTGTATGTTGGTCGGTCGCTCTGTCTTTCTGTCTGACTGTTTGTGTGTCCGTCCGTCTGTCTGCTTGCTGACTAGGTGCCGTTCAACTAACTAAATGCCAACAATTATGTTTTGGAGTCTCATTAGTCGCAACTTAAAGTGTTCTACTGGTGGCATGTGTGACAGTTGCCGTTGCAGCTGCTGCGTAGCTGTGAATGATGCCGTTAATGATGTAAGTGCGAAATGGGCCTACCAGCTGGTGGCACGGGGGAGAAGAACGAATCGTGTCAGTTGTAGCTGGATTCATTTTGGGGTCGAGTTCGTGTGCCAAGCTTATGAGTTTGTTAATTGGTATTAGCCGCTGTCAGCAAGCCTTTGAGCAAATGCATATTTCTCGCTGTGTGCCCAAAACCTCAATGGATTTGCCCTCCTGCCCCTTCTGCTGGCCTGGCTGCCCACCTGCCTGCCACCGAATGCAGCACAACACACAAAAACAAAGGCTCGCTGACTACAAAATGGCACAACTAATCATGCTGACGTTGACAGAAATGGTTAAACAACAAAGGCAGAGTGGCACACAGACTGGCAGCTAAACAACAACAAAAAAGAAAAAACAAAACAAAACACTGAAACAACAACCACAATACAACAAACATGGCCAACAATGGTCGAGGCTATAAAAATCACATGCGAGCGTGTTTAATAAATGCTGCTGCTGCTGCTGGCCAGGTCCAAAACGGAACCAGCTCAGGTTAAAGCTGATGATGTTGCCTTCCAGCCTGCTCTTCGAATTCTTTGCAGTCCCTTTCTATGTAGAGGATGTGTACTGCTGGCTGCAAGTAATTTAAGCGGCGCCTCGTTATAATTATACTGCGAACTGCTGGAAAATGATGCGCACGTGACATCCGGCTTTAGCCAGCAGCTTTAGCTTTAGCCTCGCTGTTGTTGACCAAGTCAAAAGGACAAAGTGCAAAAAATCAGCCAGCGAAACAAAGGACAGCAAACGAGTCAAACATAGACACATAAACCATGGAATGCATTCTAGTCGCCTTTTTTGCCCAACCTGGACCTGGTGGCGCTGGCTTACTTTTTCTTAATTTCTTTTCATTCTGTTGTTGGGGAAAATTATGAGCCAGCGCCTTGCCGTTTTGCATTTTTTATATAATTTGCTGGAAGTGGGAATGGGCGTACCATATATTTTGTAGTTTTTGTATGTTGTTTTTCACGGATTACTTGTGCAGACTATGATGGGAAGGAAGCGTGAGCGTGGCAATGAAGAGGCAAAGGCGAGCTGTGGATAACATGGTGTTGGGCGCTCAAGAAAATTAGTCGCGCTTTGCGCGCTCGCGTCGGAAAATAATAAAAAGTGAAGTGTAAATTTACTTCCGTTTGGCGAACTAAGGACGTCCACTGACTTGATGATGGGGCGTGGAGGTGGCGGTGTGGCTATGGGCAATGGCAATGGCAACAACTTTTTCTAATTAAGCGTACGTGCAGCTGTCAGCCCCGTCAGCAGCTGCTGTTGAGAGGCAGAGCACGAGGATTTGTTCTAGGATTGGGTGAGATTGGTGTTGAACAGCGCAAAGCAGCTTGCTCTTTACTTGTTCAACTTATTGTCCTTGACAATAGTTTTAATTGAAAAGCACCCGCTTGTTGGTATGCGGGTGAATGTGTGCAGGTGTTAGTCCCTGCCTGAGCTGGCCAAACTCCACCCGACAATTCAATCAAGCCTGCGTTGCAGACAGTGCCATTGCCACTGGCGTCTGTCTAACAAATGCTGACTCGTTTATTCTCCAGCTATAGCTAAGCTCAGATCTCCCCCAAGAAATACTTCAGATAAGATTAGTGCCAGCATTTGTCTTTGTGAGTGCACCGAGGTCTTGGCTTACCCTGCTGACCAGGACAGCTATAGTGTCTTTGTCTTGCTTGCATCTTGAAACCATAATTGAAATTGCCCTGAGCTTCGATTAGCTACAAGCTTCGTATAACTCACTGCATTCCACATAAATCAAAGCGCGGCTCAGAATCCATTTCCACCGAAACCCGAGCAATGTAGCATGCACGTCAATCAAGATGTTGGCGCTGGAAACGCACATGCCATTTACCTGAGAGCCATAAATATGTCCGCACGTCCATTCCTCCACTTCTGAGCTATTCTCTCACCCGCGCGGCGGCGACTGCAACTTTCTTAATTTTCGGTTGCCGTAAATTTGCTTAGTACATGGCCACGCACCAACGCAATGCTGTCAAGTGCACTGTGGTTCAGTAAGTTCAGATTTTGGGCAAAAGTTACGATAACCAGAGAAAAAATACAAAAATATCGAACAGTTGAAGATCTTTGGATTACGATTCTCCATTTCGGGTGGTACAGTATGCCCTAAGGTGTTAATATTATCAAGGATTATTATTTACTTTAACACAAGCCGAGATCTCCAGCTAAAACAACTAAATTAGAATGTATTAGTCGCAGCAAATATGGACACTAATTTTCCTCAGTTTTTAATTAAGTCTGATCAAGTTTTCCACTGTACGCTGTTGCCCACACATTGCTCATGCCACTGGAGGTGCAGGTACTCCTTCATTTTCAACTTATTTCTATCCAAACCCTTTCTTGCATCCAAATCCACATCCACGTTCCCTTGGCCATATTGTTGTGCAGCTCAGCGTAGTGGAAAATCGCTTAAGATGCTTTTTCACGGCAGCGCAAAAGTTTACCCTTTTTTCGAGCATCCATCCATCCGCCTTCTGTCTGGGTTAGTTAGTTTGCCTGTGACTGGCTCAGTCATCAGTTTGAAGTTTTGCCAGTGCTTTCGTTCTCACACTCCTCTGCCAGCTCGCACCGCACCGCCCCGCCCCGCCACTCACCGGCACAGGAATTGTACGTTTACCTTTCGATTCGTTTCGCTTTGCAGTCTGTAATTACGAGAGAGGCAACCGCTTTTGATGCTTTCGGTTTAACTTTCAACAGCTGCAACTCTTGCTCTGGTTAGAGTTACCAAGTTGCCAAAAACTCAGACATATAATCGGCATTGTCGATTGGCGCATGTTTGTGGTTTTTGCACCGAAAAGTTTTTGTTAGTTTTGTTTTGTTGGCATTTCTAATGCCTTGGAAAGAGGAGTTTTTGGTTACTTTTTGATTGCACAGCATTTGAGAGAAGATTGCATATTTGATGTCGTGATTTGATCGAGGTTTGTGTTTGTGTTTGTCTTGCCAACGCACCGCCTCGGATGGCTTGGCTTAGCTCATTAAATTGCATTTGATATGCATACAAAGTCTCTGCAACAGGCTGCCTTGAGTACCATTCCCGAGGCTTACTCCACCATAGCCGTTAATTAGAAAACTTAGTTCAAGCCAAGCGCATCCTAACCCTTTGCCTTGGACGCGTTGTTAACGCAACATTGGCGCTAATAAGGGGCCTTTGATTTCATTTTGATTTCATTGAGAGTCGCCAATGAGTTTGCCAACAAGTTGAAAAATTGTCTGAGGAAAAAAGGGAATGAAAATCAAGGGTCAAATTAAGGCTTTCTTAATTTGCATTTAATTATAAAGTTAAAAGACAAAGTTGCAGTGCCGGGGAAGGGTTTGGGCACAAAAAAAAGGCAAACAAGTGTCACGCTCGATGGGCAACCTGACCCCCCTACCGCGGGACCGTCTCCAGCTAAAGCAGCTCAATGGCCGCTCAACTGTTAATCAAATATTTGTTCTGTTTGAGCAGCAAAAAATTTGTATAACAAGCCATACAAATATCAATGCCTGAAACTGCGCAATGAATGAACGAAATTATTTATTTTATTTATTTAAAATTATTCAACTGTATTCGTGGCATTTAATTTGCGGCATGTTCTTTTGATAGTTTGTATATTCAGTAGATATTCACAGATACTTAAGAGATTAAAAGTGAACTCCTGCGTTGGAGAGAAGGTAGCGCAGGCATGCTCTTATCACCAACCCTCTGCAACCTGAACTGAAAAAAAAACCAAAAATTACCTTGTGGCCTCAGCAGAAAACAAAACGAAGGGAACTGGCGGAAAAACTTCAAATCAGCTTAAGCGACTGCCACTGCACAACAACAACCTCAACAAGTAAGAACACTATAGTCGGATTCCGACAATCAGATACTCATACTCAGACCATTTTTAGTGGATAAAATCGCTTTTTTAAAGTGTTTAATTTAATAAACTGTTAATACAATTTCATTAAGATAACATCAAGTCCACAAAGGACTCTGTGGCAGTTTCTGCCAAAACTTACTTTTCGCAACAATGTTGCTTGTAACCTCCTGCAGCATGTTTGCAAGACAATTTGGCTGTCAGCAACATTGTGGGTGGCATGTTCTGGCAACATACTTTATGAAACTAAGTCTACACATGTTTACGGCCCAGCAGAATGCTGTCTCGTTCTCTCGCATAGCAAATATGTAACATAAATGCATGATGTGTATGTTTAATTGCATAGAAATATGCATAAATACATTATATGGAAAACGTTCAAGAATATATATACTTTATGGGGTCGCAAATGCTTCCTCTTCGTGTTACATACGAATACACAAAAACAATATACTCGTTTACTCTTTATAGAGTACGAGTACAAAAATAACGAAAAATTTATGAATGCGAGGGAAGTCTGAAAAGTTGTCGGTTGTCGGTTGTCGAACTGGCTTGCTGTAGCAAGACCAGTTGAAATACCAGTAAAAGCAGAATTTGTTGTTGTCAAATTCATATTCCTAAAGTTTCGGGCTAACCCGCTTATTTATGCCATCAACATGGAATGCCTTTAAATTGAACAAAGCATATTGAAAAAGTTTCTCTCAGCTTATGATGATTTCTCTTTCTTTGCGTCTTTGAAATTTAAGAGTGTTTGCAAGCGGATAGCAAAGCAAGCCAAATGCTGATGGCTTCTTAATCAAGTGCATGCCACGGCCACAGAAATTTATAAATTACCATTAGCTATGACATCATACTCCCCTTTTACCATACCATACCTTTTACCACCCCTCTTATCACTTTGAATTCTTGGTGCTACATTTGCTTCTTAGTTTGCCGCCAAATTCTTGTGACATTGGGTAAATTTAAGCATTTCATGCACGTCTTGTGCTCATTGTACTTTTTGGTATTGCGAATTGTTTTGGCAAAATGGAAACCATTAAATAAATGCTCTCCCCACAGTCTCCATCGCCCACTCTCTGTGTGGCTTAAATAAATAATATGCTGCAACTTACGCAAACTTCGATACTGAAGTTTTGATTGATAAATTTATTTATATAGCTCGTTCTTCCTGCACTTATTCGATGTCCTTACTCAGCCGTGGACAAATTTCAAAAGCGTCTTGTTGCTTTTAAAATTAGGCGGCCTAAACAACTGTTTTTTAATTACAAATGCTCCAACTCCGACCTCTTGAAGCTGAACACTTGAATCCTAGGAGTCGTGCTTCCTTTCCGCAGCACATACTTAGCAGGAGTTGCGTGATTAAATAAGTTGACATAAATTAAAAGAATACGTCACTATGACGACAATTAAATCAAAATTATTACTGCACATCAGTGTTGCTGTTGCTGTCGCTTTTGATTATATAAAAACAGGCTAATTATGACAGTAAAGAGACACGACGATGAGCAGGAACGGCACCGAAAGGGAGCCAAGCTGAGGGATGCCGTCATTGCTTCTTTGAAGTGTTTGCGCAGGAATGACTTTTCCTTGAAGTCATCAAATATGGGAAAAAATGTTCAAATTAGAATTCAGAGTATGACCGAATTTCTCATATGCTTAAATGTTAATTTAAGCGATAATTATTTTTGCTGGCTTCTGGCTGTGCGTTGGGAATGATTAAAGAAGGATTTGTGCTTCCATAAATTTTGCATCATTTCAGCGTAAATTGGAATAGAAAATTAGACAGTGAAAGCCCTAATTGCAAAATAAATGGAGACGGAGACAAGAAATGACAGCATAGTGGGATCCTTTTGGGTTATTAACCTTATCAATTTTCATATGGTACATTTGTTTAAGGCTGCTGCTTGTAACATTCCCAATTTTCATATGCTCCGTTTCTTAAAGGGGAAAATTGGTCCTGGAACAACTAGCATAACTGAAGCTGAATAAAGTGTATTATTATATTACCGTTTTGTATGAATATCACAAATTGCAAAGCCAGGTTAAATGAAGATGCATATAACATTTGTTTTGCATATGCACTGAGAAAATTATTCCGATAAGAATTAAAAAAATGACTGGAATGGAATTTATGATGGTTTTCACTTTAAAGAAATATTTATATATTTTTTGTTAGAAGCAAAATCTTTAAGTTGGCTTTTGACATTATTTTTCAATCTGTGGAATACTTAGATGGATAGTAAAGACTTCGATTTGAATGCATTAAATAAACTTAGTATATAAAAAGTTTTGATAAGGAAATAATATTTCTGAAATAGCAACTTTGCTCTTGTTTTCGAAAGTATCTTACACTTGTTACATTTTGGTGGCAACCTGACAGTGGGGTAGCTTAATTTTTCTCAGTGTATATTTACCCAAACCATCACGTTGACCGCATAATTCATTTTGCACATAAAAGCAGACAAACAAAACGACAAGCCCGCCCCATCTGCGACCTGAACATGTAATAAACTAAAAGCAAAGCAAATTCAATAAAACAATGTATTTGAAAGCAACAATTTGATTATCATGTACTTAATTGAATTTTGTTTATTTGTTGCTTTCAGCCAATAAGACGCAAACACATGTACACATGATTCAGTGTTGTCTTTGTACGTAGCAGTAATTGAGCAGAAAATATGCAACATATATTTATCATATAAATGAATCAAACCTGAGCTGCTCGTCTACGCCTCTGATATATTTTCGTGCTCTTGTAAGTTGTCACCTTTGTTGCCTTTGGTTAGACATTGGCCACAGTTCATATAAAATACATTTGTTTTTCATTTGCATTGGATGCAAGTGGAAGTGGGAGCTTCAATGCTTGCTTAAGCCCGCATTGTTGGCAGTGTCAGGGTTTATTCATCCGTTCTTAGGTTTTCTGGAGAATATGCGTTATGGTTTTGGTGTCTAGTGTCTGGTGTCTGGCGCCTGTGCCTGGCTCCTGGCTCCACGATGTACCACAAATTAGCAGAAAGTGTATGTGTATTGCTCCTGGCTCATTGTTATGCCGCTGTCGTTTGCCAATGCCGTGTGCTCGTGCTGACAAATTATGCTGTTTTATGCGTTTGTCGCCAGTTCACACGCATACGCATACGTCCGCATAGGCACTGTGGCACACCCTCAGCTACACCCCCGCACGCACCGCACATGCATACATGTATGTATGCCTAGGACATATGACAACATCAAGATAAACGCACGCCTCAAAGACACCGTAGCACCAAGCATGAATGCTGAGCTTATTTTTGTGCCCTGCTGCTGCTGCTGCTGTTATTGTGCTCACCCCCTGGGTTATCCTCTCCAGGAGTATTAACTGTGGCAAAAATATTAAATGTGCCACGGCAATTGTTCAGCCACCAGTGCGAGAAGGACGCCGACAAGCGACAGATGCAGACGCGGACGTGGACCCCATCCTTATAGAATGGGGAACGAGGATTCATAAGAGCTGTTAATATTTTAGCTGCCGCAAAGTCAAAGTCAGAAACATCTCCTAAAGCAGCAACGTCGCTGGCAATGCTGACGTGTAAGCAAATTGACAGCTTATAAAAACCTGGACGTCATGTGCCTGCCGGATCAGCATTTTATTATGCAGTCCAAGTTATACTAGTATATACGACACGTACTTGCTTGGATGCTAGCTGTTATGGTGATGGTTGCTGTCGTTGTTGTTGTTTTCGGATGTACATATGAATACAGGTTGAATATATATATATATATATAAATTATATATCTCTGTGAAAGTTAATTGTTAGCACAGAAAATATGAGTAAATATTTGTAATAACAAAGCTAAGGAAACAGAAGCTAAGAAATAGCAAATCCATTCACATTCTTTAGCTGATATGATATGATATGATATGGAAACCAGAGCTGGTCCGATCTTGATCAGATTATTCCAGTGAACGTAGAGGCCAATCAAATAGATACGAACAGAATTTGGTTTGATTAGAATGAAAAACAGAAGAGTTATGCTTTTAAGTGCTCTTTCCGGAACAATTGGTTATATGGGAGCTATACGATATAGTTTTCCGATCTTGGTCAGACAAAATCAGCATGCGTGGGTAGTCATCAAATGGATACAAATCGAGTTTGGTTTGATTTGGATGAAAAACGGAAAAGTTATGCTCCTTTGTGCTCATTCAGGAACAATCGGCTATATGGCAACTATATGATATAGTTGACCAACCTGGATAAAACTCGAACTTGACCAGCGTGCAGACAAAAGAAGCATTTGGTAAAAATTTAAAATCTGTAGCTTTTAAGACTTCTGAGATCTTTGTGTTGAAACAGACGGACGCATGGACGGAGACAGTCTGAAACGCTTCCTTCTCTTTGTTGCAAACCTTCTGAGAAAATTAATATATAATTTTGTGAATGGTATAATAAGATATATTGGAGAACTGGCTGGTATCCTTTATATAGGAAGAGCGATATTAGTCATATCTTTCTATTTTTTATTTAATGTAGAACAATGAAAACTGATATAATATACATTATGGGAGAATTCGGAAAATCTAATAAATAAATCTAGAAAAGTAGTGAAAAGAGAACCCAAGCACATCTACCTTGAGAAAATCAGATAAGCGCACCAACTTTGATATATCGTACAACACACGCCTCTGGGCTTATATATGATTGTGTATATATTTTATGCAAAACTGGCGCATTCTTGTTGGCTCCGTCGCCTCGTGTCTTTGGTCATGCATTTTCCATGAGACATTTTACCGCTGAATAAACCTCAATCGACAAGCTCCACTGACACACAGTCACCCGTCAGCCGAAATTCGACCCTAGACACCTGTGACATTTGGGTAAGGCAACATCAAGTAGTTTTTGGCTCGCTTTGATCTTGTCTAATGTTGACTAAGGCTGGGCCTGGCTAAACAGGCGACGCGTGGGAATGGCAAACAAATTCCCAAATGCAGCGGCGGACTAACGTCAGCCCTAACCTTCGCTGAAAACCTAAGGGGGCCTGTGGTTTAAAATTTAGTTTTCGCATGCAACATAAAATAACCCCTGGTTGCTCTTGGTGATGTTGCTGTTGGTTTGATGGCATTATACATGTGAAATGTAAACAACATAAATCTAATGTTGTTTGCGTAATTTAATACGTTCAGCTAATAGCTTTTGATGGGGTCACAATTTGGACAGTTTGTCGGTGGTTGCACTGGGACCGCCAAATGTCAATTTATAGTAATGAAAAATTACGTTTAAATTGTTTATAAATTTGTAATTGCTTATCAAAATTGTTAGTGTGTGTGTGTGATTGTGCTTAGCTCGTGTAATCACATTAATATACAATGGGGAATAATTTGCTTGAGTGCGATGTTACATGATTTTTGGCAAGCGGCTATAAAATGCATTTAAATTGTTATTGCAGCTTATAAATCATTTAATTTGCCAGGAGTTGAGCAGCAATAGTTCAATTGAGGGTCAAATTAGCAGCTAGATTTAATATTTCAGTGGCAGCAATCTGTTGTTGAATCTGAAGCTTTGAATTGCACTTCAAAAGCAAGAAATGGCTATTTTATTGCTAAATTATTTTGAATTATATTTACCTTTGATAATTATATTTCAATTAAATCATATATTATGTGCCGTTGTTAGTCCTTTGTAGTTGCACCAAGCGGATATTTGCAGATAATTATTTAATATATGTATACACTTTTCCTTGCTTTCGATGCGAGTAAAGGCATTGTTCAATGGGTGTCTAGACATGTGGAGCTTGATATTGGAGACTCAAAGGATTAACACATTTGCTGTGTTGCTTGTGGTTGCTAATGTTAGGTCGTTTTGATATCCTTTGATTCCATACGGTTAAAGTTCATTGGATAGAAATGCGTTATTTTTGTGGTTGTTGGGCATTGAAACGAGTTCATTGATTCATTGATCTGCAGGGTCAGACGCTGTGAAAGTTGATAAGTTTGTTATCTGCCTTTGATGAGTGTGCACAATATTACACAACTAAAAGTATTTTGATCGAATAATATAAAGATGGATGCGAGTATAAAAATACACTGCCAAAGAGATATCTAATTACAAAACTGAATTTGCTTTGACATTTGGCTAGAGGATGGAATTTTCGCGCTATGCAGCCATTTCGTTTACATCACCATCACTCTCCCTGCCTGCCATTCCCAATTTTCCTTGCAATCCATTTACTCTCTTGTGCTGCCCGCTATATCATCGAGCGTATCCATTCATCTTGTGGCAGCTCTGCTTGCCCACTTTCATACTTGCTCGTTTCCGCCGGAGCTACTCCTTTGCGCCAAGCCAGAACCGGCTCATTGGACAAGAAAGGCAAATAAAGAAAGAAATGTTTGGCAATTTATTAAATAGGCTTGCAAATGTTCGCTTATTTGTGGGCCAGGCTCCACTCCGCTCTCAGCTGCCACTGGGTTTGGTTACTTATCAAATGTGCGCTTTGATTTGTTGGGCTTCGAGAAGAATTGGCCGCAATCAAATGGACCAGTGCTGGACCTAGGCCCAGGCCTAAGTACTGCCAGTTAGCCGCAAGCTGTTAACCCGAATAATTATGGCTTCATTAAGTTGATTGTGTGTGTAAGTGGTTTTTTGATAAAGCTACTCAGCTATGAGCTCAGTCAAGCCAGGGGGCGGGGTGGTGGAACGTTGCGTCGACCCCCCCCCCCCCCCGCCCCTCCCCCTGAAGCTAACTGCAAATTAATTGCTGCCGGATTGAAGCACAAGAACAAATTATAACAACAAATGACACAAATTTGGCAAAACAAGCAAAAGCCGCCAAGTTTTGTGGTGTCGCATGGCACGAGCAGTATCTAAATGTTGCCAAAGGGTTTCAGGCAATTTAATGCTCCAGCACACCCACACATACATCACACACATGAGCCGGCTAGCCAAGTTGAGTTCACATTTTTGGCCAATTTAAAGCGCCGCTTGTCATAGCCCATTGTTGCCTCGAAAACTACAAGCACGTGTTGTCTTCTATTTGTATGCTTGTGTGAATGTGTTTGTGCGAACAAAAAAGGCAAACAACGCACAGTGGTCGAGATAACCTATCTAGCTCGAACTAAGTTAAATTCCAAAACTCTGAAATTCTGCAAATATTCTGCAATATTTTCAACAGTTGGAAATGATGTGTTTCATTGGATTATTAATTCCGAAAGAAACGTCTATCAATATCATTAAATAACAATAATTTATTATATTTATAATATTTATTCAGTTTAATTTTATACATTTTTTCTTCATTGACAATAAAAACATTTTTTTATTTAAATTATAAAAAATTATGAAAATTGTAAGCTATTAATTAATCCGATCTCATTTTGACCACTGTGCAACGTCAAGGTAAAATTTACGTAACAACACAAACGCAAACGCATACGAGCACGAGCACGAGTTTGTTATGCAACAACAATCAGAACTGTACGGGTAGCAACAACCACACTATTATTTTTAATGGGCCAACATTACAAGCCGCTTGGCCAAGGAATGGCAAAGGAAAGCGAACATAAAAATAAATAACAACAAATTGGCAGGCAAATGTTTAGTTTGCGGCAACATGCTGCCAACCCGACCCAGCCCGGCCGAGCCTTGCCCTGTTCCAACTTTAAAGTAGGCAACCCCACACATTTCATCCTCTTGCACTGTACCCGGACAACCTTTCAGTTGCCTTTGAGCGATTTTATAATTAGTCCCAGCCATGACAAAAAGTTTTGGCAAAACAACTTAAGCACCAGCCGCTGGCGGTGATGCTGATGCTGCTGATGCCGATGCTGCTCTGGTGGGTCCGTTTAGCTAACCAACCGCAAGCGGTGCACGTGAACACAACAACGACAACAATTTGCTCGCTGAGTTACTACAACACATGTGCCAACATCCAGGTATTAGAGTGGGTGTGTGAGTGTGCTCCATGTACCAATTTTATGGGAAATAACGGGCGACATATGGAAAAAAACAAGAAAAAATAGGGAGGGAAACTATTTTCAAGGAACCAGAGCTTACATACCCTTCTTTATGCTAGTTTTAGTCAAAATCCAACTTAATAGAGTGAAGGAAAGCTGCTTTGAAACAAAATATTCAGCTCTTCTGCCATAACAATGCTTTTATCTTTGTACATTTTAGCAGGTTCAAACAAAACATCCTTGGGAAAATTGTTCGAATTTCAGCATTCGAATGGATAGTTTATCTTGTCCGAAACTCTCCTTTGTATGTATTACAAATACTGTATCCAGATATGGATACCTACTGGAAGGGTATTAAAAAAAAGAGAGTAAAAGTTTTCCACATGCTCGGTTGCGCCCAAAAATTAGATTGGTGAGTTAGCCGGCAAGGCCTAGTTTTTGATTTGGGGCCTGCCGGGCGTCTGGAAACAAATTGTGAACTGCTAATTGGTTGCGGCTTTCGGCCATGGTCGAAACTCTGTGAATTGCATGAGCTAAGCCTTTCGCAGCTAATTGGCTGCAGTTAAGCCTGTTCTGTTCGGGTTTTGTGTTAGAGCTGCACTTGTACAAACACAAACATGGTGGATCTTACATCTGCAACTGCCATATTACTTTCTAATTAAATGAATGCCAACTGCAAACAAATTCAAGACAATCATCAACTGCTGCCCAGAGGTCCCCCTAAGAATGACATTGATTGGCAGCCTGAGCAGATATGTATGAATGTAAGAATGTTGACAGCCCAGCCACATGAGACAGTCATGATGATGACAATGATGAAGATGCTGCTGTTGATGAAGATGATGATGTGTTGTAATGACAGTGTTCAAATTGACACAGCAGAAGTGCGCACAAACAGATGTGGAGATATATATATATATACAGATACTACGTACGTACGTAGATATCTCAGGCTGCTTGCCAAATCGAATTGTAGTTTGTAATTTCAATCGTCATTTGCCGCACATTTGAGCTAAATAATTTAAGAAATGCATTACTCTGTGAACAGGATTCTCTGTTTGCAGTCACTGTCACAGCATCCGAGTTATTTCCGCCCTTACCACTGCTAATAGGGCGTAACTGGTGCTGCAGTCCTCAGCTGTTGCTGGGTGGCAGCCATCTTGCCGCCTTTAAGTGTATGGAATTCATCAAGTGTGTCAAAACTGGTGTAAGAACCCAGAGAGCTCTTCCCAGAGCAGAACACAATAATGTGCGGAATGACAGCTTTGGCTTGACTTTGCCATGTGCAAACGGCGGACTCCTGGAATAATTCTGAAAGGGCACGCACATATACTACACGTGTGTAGCATACGAGTGATGAGAGCGTGATTGTAAAGGATCAAACTAAAAGTAGAAAAAGTTCTATGAATTTGTTAAAGTTGAGTAAAAGAATTCAAATTTAAGAATCTAATCCGAGTTGGGAGTCTTCATTTCGTAGTGAAGCCGTGAAAGAGTAAATTGCAGAAATTTCTATCACGAGCATCTCTAAACTATACCGATACAGATAACATACGTGTATACATCCAAAGATTGTGTGCGACTATACGGGATGTGAGGGTCACCGTCGCCTTTTCTCTGCTGTGGGCTGGCTTTCTTTACGTAAATTGCAGCATCTCATCAAGTCCTGGTGATTACTCCGACAAGGGAGTCTGCGGCAAAGCACAGGGGTGGAATCGGTGTTGATGTTGAGTGGAAGCGGCAGATCCTGCATGCAGCACTTAGAATGCGATTACGTGTCTTATGAAACTGAAAGGATTTGAAGGTGCAAAAGAGCATTAAATTACAATTTTTCCTCTGCTTCACTTGCTGCAGTCAGCGACTTTCTAATTTTCACTTCGGCAATATGTGTGAAAACGGCAAGGACTGTTGGCTTCAGCCTGGTTTTAAAGTCAGAATTGAGAATTTATTATGCAATTTGTGCATTCCATTTGATAAATTTTCCATTTTCTTGTCAATTAAGCAGTAAGAAAACTTTTGACTATCTATCTTCGTATGTCGTAAGTCCTGTCGCCTAATTCCGCTCGCATTCCCATGCCCATACCCTTCTCTTCAACTTCTTAGTTTTGCAACTCTAATTTGTTTCTGCTTACGCTGCTATGTTTGCAGGAACATACTCGCATATGTATGTGTAAGAAATATGTGCGTGAAGCAAACACATGCACGCAAAATATCAGACAAGAACAAGAACTTTACAAGTTTGTGGCATTTGCGTGCCCTAATCGAAAGTAAATATCCAAAGTATGTTTTTGGAGGATTTCAGAAGGAAATTGCTTTGCTTGGCACTCAAACATATCGATGCTGAGGCTCTGCCTGTGTGTCAGGTCGAGAATGTCGCAAAACTTGCAATTAGCTTTGCCATTAATTAATGATATAGTTTCGTCCTTTTGAGTTTCACTTCCAATTGAACTCAATTTAGAACACATTTAGATAGGAAATATCTTTATAAGTTGGAAATAATATGAGACGATGAGATACTTTTCATTCCTTTTCGAGTATCGGTATGCCTTCTCAGGTGATCAAAAACTGATATTTCAACTGTCATGTTTCAATTTCGAAAATCTAAAAAGAAAGTTATTTTCTAGAAACCTGCCAGTGTTATGCGAGAGCATTTGCTCTCTACAGCTGCAGCATACAAAGGAACAGGTATGCTTGTTATACCCTTGCATAGGGAACTATAGTTTTGTCATCTCCGATCTCATAAAGTATATTAAATATATTCTTGATCAGCATGACAAGCCGACTTGGTATAGAAACGTCCGTGTTTGTGTCAGTTTAAAAAGCAATCGGAATTGAAGTTTTCGCCATAGGCTTTTTTCTGCAAAATTAACCCACTATATCAAATAGCTCCCATATACAAAATCGATTCAGAATCAAAACCTAGTAGCAATAGATGACGCTAATGGATGACTTATTAGTGTGAAAGTACTCAAAACTCACTGTAAATGGTGCTAATGGTTGTCTGCTTTCTGAAAGAGTATGAAAGGTTCGGTTAGGCAAAGCTAGCCTTTCTCCTTTGCTTGCCGTTCATGTTTGTTGTCTCTTGTACAGTTTTGCATATTTACAGGTTGCCATTTCCTCTCGTACACTCGTTGAGTAACGAATATGCAATTGTAATATCCTTCCAGGTATTTCTGCATGCTGTTCATTGCGGCTGCTTGGCATGAAAACGGAAATAACAATGCACAAAGGGGTTTGAGAGCAGCATAGACATACACTCCTATGCATCCGAATCGTTTTTATGAAATACAAGGAGAACTACATATACGTACTACGAGTATGTTCCTTTTCTTAAAAATGCTACCTTGTGGCATATGAAAACGTAAACAATGCCAATGCTGCAGATACATTTATGGGCTCTACTTGGTTTTATTTGATTTGCTTTGGTTATTCTGTTGTGGTTGCCAAGGTCGCTCGATTTTTATTCCTGCAATAGTCGGACTTATTGGTATGAAAGCAATAATGCCATAACAATATATTGCGGTCAAGTGAAATTTATAAATTGCCAAGGAAAATGACTTTCAACTACTTTGAAAACTGCAATTAATACAAGAGTATCTGCCAGGGACAGATGCACAGAGAGAAATAATATACATTTCTCTTTCTCTCTTTAAATACGTACATGCAATCATTAGATAATAATGTTCAGTCATTCGAAATGCGGTAGATATATATAAATGGATATTGGATTCACTACGTACTGAAAACAATAGGTCTAATTTCGCCACGGGTATTAAGAGAAAGGCAATTTATACATATTTATGGCTTACCTTCGTCTTCTTTGATATGAGCATAGCATATTGAGAGACCTAAAAGTATAAGTCTTAGACACCTCGATAAAGTTGGGCCCAGTTGATGAGAAAATAATGCTGACCCGTAAAGAAAATACACATCTGTTCGGTATACCCTTACATAGGGTATTATAAATTTTTCGCGACATTTGTGAGACATAGAAGGAATCATCTTCGACCCCATGAAGTTTATATATATATATATTCTTTATCAGCATGACCTGACGAATCGATATAGTCATGTATATACAAACTAGTCTCTCAATTTCCACGATATGTGTGTTTCTGCTTTAAGCTGCTCGTATGCAAAAATCATAGAGATCGAACCACTATGACATATAGCTCACATATAAAGACATTTTAATGAAATCTCTGTACAGTAGATGGCGCTACAAAAATTGCATTTGCAAGCCAGCAGCCTTATTGCTCTGTCTCTCTCACTTACAACCAGGTTTCTTAAAATGCTAATGTTTAGTATGTATGTACATATTTATGTATATGAAAGTTTGTGAAGGTAATAATTAACAAGATTGCTTCGCTGCCTATAGCTATAGTTACTAAAGTTTGATTCCCCCTTTTATAGTTCTGCAAGGGTATATAAGGTTCGGTTACTCGAAGTTAGCCTTCTTTTGTTTTTAAATATTTTTGTATAATCATATGAGATGTGCACTGCTCTGCATATCTTGATAAGCTTATTTAGTATGTGTTATAGTCTACTTAAAGCCAAATTGCATTTGTCAACTAGTTAAAGTAGACGTTTGCTTTAGAAAGAATTTATAAAAATGTGCCCTCTCCAAATAAAGCAATGTTAAAGATTAAAGAATAACAGGGAATTCTTTTCACATTTAATTACATTTTAATTAAGTTTGCATTAGCAATGGCTTTTCTACATCAGCGATTGTTATTTCGATGATTAAAAAATACATTTTTTCTCTATGTATAAAAGTTTGAGGAAAAAATGTTTTAACATTTTGCCAACTCTAGTTTTTCACACAGCATCCTTGTACATACATTTGGTATCTGATTCCCTACCTCCGCTGCGTGACTGCAACTAATTTGGACGCGTGTCAAAAACCTTGCAAGGCGAACACACTGGAAGCAACTTTGGACATCCGTTGGACACGCGTCGCTTCCCGTCCGACAGATCCACTGACTCTGACTGTCAGTGGGTCGTGGGTCTGCCTCTGCCTCCGGCGGTCTGGCAGCTGGCTTCTGTTGGCGCCAGTGAAGCATTTTGCTAATTGTGTGCATTTATCAAGCGCCAAACATGCCAGCAAAAAAAAGCGCATAAAATTTATAACAATTGTTTTACAATTTGCAATGAAAAAGGAAATGCAAAGGCTTTGTTGTCTGTAGTTTACTTTTATTTTCACGCGCGGCGCCATTCCTATTTAATATTGTGGAAATTAGAACGAGGCGGCTGTGCCTGTGCCAGCTGAATCGAGTTGTGGATATGGCGGATGTATTTGCCCAATTGGCAGCATTATTATACATTTGGCGAGCCAAGGCGCGCACTGCGCCTTGATTTATGCTGCAGTTTTCCTTTTTTAATTTTTATTTTGGTCGCAAAACTTCGGCACGCACACATCCACCAACATTCACGTGTGTGTGTGTGTGCGTGTTATTGTGCAGAAATTTTCAGTTTGTTTAATAAATTTCACAATGCGACACATGCGTGTGGAAAAAGTTGTGTGTGTTGCGGGTTGGAAACTTTTAATTTCTTACTTTGCAGGCGGCTATGCCCCATAAATTAGTGCACCACTCCGCTGGGCAGCACTGTTCAACGGTCTGCGTGTGACCCACTAAGTGATAATTGCACTGGTAATTATTTCTAAACATAACAATGCCTAAGCTGCCATCTATATATACATAAATCAAGGCTTGGCCACAGTCCGCCAAAGTCCGCTAGCCAAATGGCAATTAATGCAGGCGAATGAACGGCAAAGTCGACGCTGCACAAGAGCGTAGCCTTTTTTTTAAGGAGTCGAACTAGCTTCACTCTTGACAAGGAGAGTCTAGAATGTAGGTAGTTAGTCTTTTAACCTGATCAAACACATGTTTTCAGACAGACGAAGATATTAGAGCCATGATATCGAACTCTCTTAGTATTAGAGCCAACTACATATTCCGGTCATTTACACGTTCTAGTCGTTTGCAAGCAAGACAACAGGATTTTGGGTTGGTTGTGATACATATTATCGTAGACATTTTATTTGAAATGAGAAACTCCAACTAACGTAGCGCTTTCTTGGATAGGACAACCTTTTGCACATGCTCGGCGGCGGTGTGGGTGGTGTGATTCCCACCCGCATGACGTGTTGTACACTTGTTAATTGGCACACTAACTTTGGGACCTGTGAACTGAGGTACATCATCCTGGCGACTCTGGCCCATGGCACCACATTTGCGAATTTGGCCTATCTCATACGTGATAATGGGGCCCATCCCATTTGATCCCTTGGCTGCTGGCAAAGAGGCCACCTTGGAGCGTTCCATGGTGCGCATCACGCACGGGGTGTCACAGGAGAGACAGTCCAAGCCACTCATGACCTTAGCGCGACCAGCAGCAGCGGCGCACTCATCGTTTGTCATGGTCATGTACTTGTGTAGGGCCTCGGCGATCATTGCCACTCGCTTCTCAACCATCTCACGGAAATCTTTAAGGCTCAGCTCAAGAGCATCGATGCCATGGGTCATGCGAATATTGTCGATAATTTTGAGTACATTCTTCTCGTTGAAACTAATTATGTGACGCACCTCGCAGAATTGCTTCTCCAGTCTGAACTTGTATTCCTCGAGTTGCTCCAGCGAGACTTTCAGGGCCAGCTGTTGGAAGTTCACTTTCTCGGCCATCAACAGCTCCACCTCAAACTTGTCGATCTTGACCTCATCAATGTGCGACACGGCCTTCTTGAGTTTGGTAATTTCGATTACAATTCCGTTAGTCTTGATGATCATATTCTGGCTGGCAATCCGATTATTGATCGTCTCCATCTTTAATTCACGCACAGTATCCTCGAGATCCCTCATCATCTCCAGTAATCGCTGTGAGTCTTGCTTCAACAGAGCAGCGGCCAATTCATTCACCTTGTTGGTCAAAGTACAGAACTCTGTCTTGAGCTCCAGCAGCTCAGTAAGCATGCGGTCGGAGGGGTAATAGACATTCTGTTCCACATCTACGCTTGGCTCTTGCTCTGGCTTGGCCTCCTCAGGAGGTGCCGTTGATTCTTCGATCAGCATTTCCTCCTCCTCTTCCTCTTCAATTTCTTCGACGACAGCCTCATCACTGGCCCAGCTTATTGATACCTCATCAGCAGTTGCTGCCCGCATCACAACTCGGAGCTGACGTGCAAGGTGGCGGGTTAGCTTCAACCGCTCCGGATCCTGCTTGCAATCAAGTACCAAATGGGTGATATGATTCAATTGCTCCATGGTGAGTTTAATTTGTCCCGTCAGATTACTCAAAAACTGCTGCATCTCCATCGTAGCTTGCTCTTTATGAAGCTCTACCCTTGATAAACGCCTCTCCAGTTTAGACAGGGTTCCCAGCACAGATCCCTCCAGCCTCACGACCGATGACTTCTCTCGGATGCCAGAGCTATTTGAGACACGAGCTGTTTGTGATGGCGTAAGCCTCTTCTCGCCATCTGGCAATGTCCTACGCGGCCTTTCCAACTGTTCGGTTTTGGTGTCCTCAAGTGCTGCTTCCCCTTCAGGCTCAGCATCTACTTGTTTGGGTTCATTTTCTGATGCTGGTTTTTCTTCCGCTACGGATTGCTCCACCACTGGTTCAACCTCCGATACTGGTGCCGGTTCCGGCTGTTGTTGATCTGGTGGCCTGTCAACAGGAACGTCTGGATCTGCGGGTTCTGTTGGACCTGCGGGACCTGCGGGATCTGCTGGCTCTGCTGGATCTGCTGGATCTGCTGGCTCTGCTGGATCTGCTGGCTCTGCTGGATTTGCTGGCGGTTCCTCTGCAGCAGGCTCACTGGGTTCATCGGCAGGAATGTCATCTGTTGTTGCACCGGCTTCCAGGCGATACTTGGATGATTTGCCGCCTACGAATTAAGTGGAAGATGTGCATTAAAATAACAATAAACCTAATATCGCCGACTTACCCAAGTTGGTCTGCGTTCGAATGTTCGCTACCACATAGTCATCTTGCTCGACAATCTCATCCAGCACCTCCAATTTCTGGGCAAAGTTCGTAAGTAAAACATGAAGCGCATAGAAATTAACATGGCCTGACTCGGGTGAGCCGATGGCGACATCTATCAAGTCCTTGTAGGTAAATATCATTGTCGGAAGATGGCACTTTTTAAGTAGATTTTAAACGTGTCTATGTCTGTGTGTGTATTATATTTTGCCTAAGAATTTAGATGCACTTATATGACCTCTTTTTGTAACAGTTTGTTCCAAGGAATACAAAGAATATAAGCGTGAGTTGTACTGAAAGAGTGGTTGGAGTTGTATATTAAGATTACGTGAATTGGTTAGTTTGAGGAGTAACGAAAAGTATGTTATTCTTTGCAGGCGTCCTGTTTATTTGAACATTGACTGAAAGCAAATTGACAAAACTGAAGTAAGAATTAGAAAGGAAAAAACTAGGCACACCTAAGAATTTAGTCACCCAACAGCTAAGTTCATGGAGTGTTTTTATTTTCTTCATTCGAATGAAAGAAAAACATGAGCCCAGTGGTGGAACAGCGATTCTTGGTTGCCTTACCCTATCCAGTTTCCAAATTCTACCGCCACCCAGAGCCCCATCACCAAGCCAAGATTATTCACCATTTTAATTAATTTATAATTGTATTGTCATTTTCATCTGCCATGGTATCGGTTTCTTTCAGGATCTGTGGAGGTAGATCAATTACATCAACCATAGTAAATTGCTTTCGAGAACGCTGGTAAACCTCGTCATCAGCCAGAGGCGTCTCACAAAAGTCCTCCTCGACTTCAAACACTTTGTCATCGTGGAACTCCTCGAGCAGCATACTTTGCTGAAAACCGTCGCAGATTTTTTGAAAGAGCTCGAGCTTCCCTTTGCGATGTCGCTGCTCCTGCTCGATTGCTTCCCGAAAGGTTTCGTCCATGTTCGTGTGATGAGTCTCATGGGCAGCCATCACCACGGCTGCCTTCACCAGATCAGGAGTAATTCTCAACGGCATCACACTAGTTTTTCTTATCCAAATGGCCATACAGCGTTCACAGAGGCCTGTGGCGTATTTGGTGACCAAGTTAGGACAGATCTCACATTGGGCAATTGTCAGTAGAGGATCGCCCTTTAAATTAATCATTATGTAAGATGAGATAATTTTCAAATTTCGTAATCTTTTTTAAGTTGTAAAATAAACGAGATGTTAAAGGACGAAAAATTGCTTGCACATGTCGTTGTTGAAGGATGTCAGAAAATAGAGTTGCCAACTACAGTAAAGCTATTCAGTCGAGGTGTGAGTCAGTGTTGGATAGGTTACTCATAGGGATGGAGCAAATGCGAAATGTATTGGAAAGTGTGTTCGACGTAGCGAACTATCGTTTAATTGCTCCCGTTAAGATTTGAACACACAGCTTAGCCATGTCGATAAAAATTGTTATTATTTTGACAGTTACTTCATGTTATGGTAGCCAGATCAGAATCTTACAGTTTAATTTCTATGGCAGCTATAGATGATATAGTAAACCGATATACATCAGGTGATGAAAGAGCTGTTTATTAAGTAATAATTGTTGTTAAGCCTCATTAACTGTACACTTCATTGAATGCAAATTTACTAATTCGGCTTAAAGTTGATTATGACAGCTGATGCTTATACAACATTGTTAATAATTTATTACGATTTGCACCACATTAACTCTTAGGGCCGTCAATCTACTTGCCATTATTAGAATCGAAATTAGTTTTGATATGTTGTAAGAAGTCAATCAAGAAATTGTCTTAAAATCTGCTTCGAAGAGATGCTTACAACTTCTTGGCTCCTGATATGTGTACATATATAGCCATGACTTGCACTTGGCCATAGTAGTTCAAGGTTCATCAGCATGTTGTTAGTTTTCCATCTTGATCTGTGTCAGATGGCATATAAATGAAATGTGACACTTGCTGGTACTTGGACAAACATAGTTTCTACGCACACACACACACACACATGCTTACGCTGGGATTATGCAAATGAAGTAAAAGGCCTTTAGAAATTCATAAACATTTAATATTTCATGAGCATTCATAAACATTTAGACGTCACAAGCACAAGCACAAGCACAGGATGTGAATGTGAATGGATACGCACACAGAGAAAAATATCATCAAGCTGATATTCAAATATGAATTAGTCTTTGGGTACAAAATAATTAATATACTACAAATTTGTATAATGCCTTAAGTACAATTGTTGAATAGCATTTTGTTGAACATCAACATAGATTGCTTTCAATGAAATGTGTAAAAATGTATATGATTTTGATGATGGCTTACCAATGAGTTATTCAGTTCAACTTTCTCAAGAGTCGTCATAAAAATCATATCATTACGAAAGTAAGCTTTTGAAGCCTTTACTAATGTCATAAGAACGGCATTTTCAATGCCAATGTAAGCCATTTTGCTTACTAATTCAGTCCATAATTTTTCTCTCTCTGCATATGTGCATGTATGTTTTATGTAAGTTTGTGTACAATGAACAGACGCGTACATACATTTATGGTTATGGATAGTGCAGAAACAATTGGCAGTGTTGCTGCTGCTCTAGCTGTTGCTTGTTTGTTTATTTGTTGTTTTTACTTAACACTCGTGACAGAGGACATGCCAGGAGAGCACAGACGTAGACACAGGCCACATGCATGGCACAACTTGTTACAACCGAAAACTGTTATGTATGGATCTGTGCGCTTTGTGTGTGTGTTTATGAATATCAAAGTGTTTTGCATGAATTTCATGTGCTTCATTGCCCTGTCAGCTCAATTCGCAAAATTTCACTTGTCATTGTTGAGTTTTGAATAAAACATGAGCGTTGCTTGGTTGAAACAAACAAACAAACAAACACTCGCCTTATTCTCATATTAATACATGTGCAAGCCTACAGCCATACATATTTCATATTAGTACTTCTATTATTAATAGCAATTTCGTTCTTTCAGATTTTCCAATCGGCTGAAAAACTAAAAAAATTAAAACAATACAGTACAAACATTTTTGCCTTCGAGCAATTAACTAACTCCGACTTAAATAGCACTTTATCTTTTATCTTATTATCTTCGGGAAAATACCAAAAGCGTGGAAAACAAACAAATAAAGCTGAAGACGAAGCTGAGGATGAACCTGAGGCCAAGTCAGACAGGCGCAAACCAGATGGCATATAGTTAAAGCAGAAAACATAGAGCAAGCAACGCAAAGAAGAGGAACCAAGGAAAAATCCATCTTTTCAGGCTTAGCCAATCTTTGTATGCACTTCATTCGGACTGTATAAAGTATATATATTCCTGATCAGCATGACAAGGAGAAGCGGTATAACCATATCCGTCTGTGCGTTGTTAAGTCTGTCCGTATGTATGACACAAAGAAAGCAGAAGTCTTAAAAGCTATAGACCTGAACTTTTTACCAGACGCTTCTTTTGACTGCATGCTGGTTAAGTTTGAGTTTTATCCAGGCCGGACAACTATATCATATAGTTCCCATATACCCTATTGTTCCGGAATGAGCACTTAGGGGAATAACTTCCCCTTTTTCTTCCAAGTCATAATAAGCTCGGTTAATATCCATTTGAGGAGGCCAGATCTGATCTGTTTTCCCATCCAAATCAAAACAAATACATCCTGTATCCCCACATCCGCTAGACTAGATTTGATCTAGACTTACAATGTGTATAGTATTTAGGCTTCTGCAAGCCAAAGCCAGACTTTCCTTTTTGTTTATAATATCATTTTGCAGAAGCTTAGCGACACTTCAATGGGTAAAACTCTCAACAACGGTTCCGACAAATGCAATTAAAGTAAAAGTTTTGTTTACGATATACATACAATTGTTATAGCTCTATCTTGGCATGGTCAAACTTTATGTCAAAGTAAACATACTCTTCCGAAGCGTGTAAAGAGAGCAAACTCAAAGAGTCCAAGTCAGGAGGGCGTGCTATTTTTAGTTGCCTTGGTTATCTTTGTGGACTTGGCGGCTAGGTGACAGCTGCGTATTGCAAAGCAAAACGAGCAAAGCGCATTATGTCCTGTTCAACCTGACCGCCCACCCACCGACGACCCTTGGCCCAGTGTCCTGGTCTCTCTTGCTTATGCCTTCTGCCTCTGATGGGAGCTTTGTTATTTCGATTTCATTTTTCAACGACTTTCCGCCTTTGATTGTGCACCTTTTTCCTTGGCTTTCTAGTTGTTTTGTATTATTTGGTCTGCTCAGGCTCCATCAAGGGGGTTATAAATATGGGCAAACATTTCACAAGATATCCTTAATTAAAGCCATTTCCTTTACTGTTCTGTGTTTTGATGGGGGGAGGGGGAGTAAGTAGAGGACTTGCGCTTGGAGCGTGTGTATAAGAAAAAATTAAATTTGCCAAGGACAGCAAAAAGGAAGTGTAAGCTTCCGCTGGCTGGCATAAAGGTGCGACCCAAAATAGCAGCACAATGACCCATCACGCAGACATACCCCCATCCACAATAGCCGCGGCACACATGCTAGAGGTGCTGTAGGTGCTGGAGGACCTCTTGGCAAGGGTTAAGAGCAGCGCTCCGTGTGGCCATTAACATGAAATTTTTAACGGCAGCCACAAAACGGGGCGCTAGCAAGGATTTCGACGAGGTCACGCGGCCCCTGCTCTATTGTTGTTGTTGCTTCGTCCTGTTATTTTGATTCCTTTTGTTGTTGTGGTTAAATCCGACGACATAAGCAGTGCCGCAGGATCAGAGGCATAAGCAGAAGCTGGAGCAGCTTTTGTCTTTGGTTGCGATGCGGTTCCTGCTCCTCTCTGTCCTTCTCTGCTTGTTGTTTTCAGACCATGGCGCTTCTTATATAACCCCAACGCCACCCCCGCTCCCTCGCCAGCTTCCTGTGCTAACACCACCCTTATAAGCAGTTTTATTTTTTCTCTTCTGCCTGCAGTTTCGCAGAACACCTCGTTCGCTTTAATCCGCCGCGTATGTCCTTGCAAAGCATCCTTTTGCATTGTTTCGCTATAAATACGCAATGCTGTAGGTGTACACTATACAGCAATAACAACATGAACAAAAATAACGGCAACAACAACAACAACAACAGCAACAGCAACGAGTCTTATCCTGCCGCCTTGCCTTGGCGACGTTGTCGCACAGGACGCAACGCTTATTTATCGCATTTTTATGTGAAATAAACGATTCGGAATTGGCTACGTAAAACATTAATTTTATTGTGCAGGAAATTGAGATTGCAAAATGAAGCAACAACAGCAAAGACGCCACCAACAACAAGCGACACCCACAATAACAACAGCAACAAAGCAACAGCATGCCCCAGCACCGGTGTATTTTGAGAAATCAGTCGTGGCGTTCAAGTGAAATTGATTTGCCTTGAAGCGATTGCACTTCATCCCTCCTTGCCCCATACCCACTCCTCCATTGCCTGACATGCGGAAAAGTATCGCGCAACATTTTACAGTTGGTTTAATTTGGTTTGCTCTGGCTCTGGCGAGATCAATGGATTGGCCATGCCAGTTAAATGTGAAAAGTGTGGACGGATACAAGCACATTCTATTTGTGAATCTTCAGAAAGATAGTCCTAGTCAATTTGGATTATGTCAGTAGCTATTTATGGCAGGTTGGGCTGCCTGCTACTCCTACTGATCAGTGGATGTGTCCAAAATGATGCACAGAAAAATGCTGGTGCCAGACATGTTGGTGTACCTAATACAGTAGCTGCCAAACCCAAGGTCGTTCCACTCACCAATCAAGCTCACAAAGTGCAAGCAGTGCCACGTACAGGAGAAGAACCGCCTGCCGAGGGAGCTGCCCAGCCTGCAGAGGCGCCTGCTGAGTCGCCTGCTGGAGCTGAGGCGCCAGCTCAGTCACCTGCTGAGTCACCTGCTGAGTCGCCAGCTGAGTCGCCTGCTGAGTCGCCAGCCGCTGCTGAGCCACCTGCTGATGCTGAGTCACCAGCCGAGTCACCTGCCGAATCTCCTGCTGAATCTCCTGCCGAATCTCCTGCCGAATCTCCTGCCGAATCTCCTGCCGAATCTCCTGCCGAATCTCCTGCCGAATCTCCTGCCGAATCTCCTGCTGAATCTCCTGCTGAATCTCCTGCTGAATCTCCTGCCGAATCTCCAGACGAATCTCCTGCTGAATCCCCTGACGAATCTCCTGTCAAATCTCCTGTCGATAGCGCGGGCAAACACAGAAAAGTAGAGGAGGCGCCAGCAGAAACCGCAAATGGTTGCAAGGCAAATGAGGTACTTACAATCAACAAGGGTTGCGTTGACCGGGAAAGTTTCCTTGATCGTGTCTTGGTGCGCGCTTGGGCGAACGAAAATCTAGACCAGGTCAAGAGGGAGGCTGGCTTGAATATGCCGGTGCATTGTAAGGAAGGCGAGATACTGACAGCCCTTGGCTGCGGCCCTCCGAAAAAGTTGCCATTCGTCTCCGAAGCGGAACGTTCACCGGTCGTGCACAGTCGCTTGCTTGGCAATCGGGTAATGAAGGCAACTCTTGATGGTGCCTTTGAAGCAGATAGCGGTATGCAAAGAGATGAAGAGAGGGGCTCACGGCCAGGCAGACGGCGTCCCCACAGTAGGCCACAACAGGGAGAGGGTCGCATCATTGGCCACAATCGTCCACGTTATTATGTACATTTGCCTGGAAGACTTCTAAAAACAGGACGCACCTGTCGACCGTACGAGGTCTTGGCTCGCAATCATCGATGCATTCGCAAGCGTGGTAAGATCGGCAACTATATGCATAAGGACCATAAATATGGATTGCAGCTACGGCATCGCCATGAGGCCGGAAATAGTGGAAAAAAAAGAAAATCGAAAAAATCAAGAAAATCAAGAAAATCAAGAAAAACACATTACTGAGCTCTGCTCTCCAACATTCTGGAATCTAATTAAAATACAAGAACTCTTTATGTCTGATTTTCAAAACAACTTATTCTTCACTTATTCAGACTCATCAGAGTCCAGGTCTATTCATCAATTCAGCAGTAAATATAGTACTTATATGAGAATATACCATGTGAATGTCTTGAATCCTTGGACAATTCCTTTAATGTCTTAACTAGCTCAGCAGGTTTGATATCAAGTATTCGGCACAGCATTCTATTGATAATTTTGCAGGATTTTAGAAACACTAAGGCCACAGTATGGAGCACTGGCTACCTAATATTGGCAACAAAAACATATTATTGTATCTGCAGATTTAATTGGCTTATTTAATTCTCAGGAAAATACACAATTTGCTGCTCTGCTGAGGTCAAAGACCTCATATACATATCGCTGTTGTTGTCGCAGTAATTTGCTGTTGTTGTCCTACAATACTTAACCATTGGGTTACCATAACGAGCCATAGATGACTTGCTTCATTATCTTGAAAAATCAGCCGACGTTTCCAGGCCAACTCCATGCCAACTCCTGAGAAACTTCCGTTCACCTGGGAACGTTTCAATTTAAATTCCCATAAAAAGATTCGCCCTCAGGCAGCCACCATACCCATTCTCAGTGCTTCTATTTGTATCCTTGAAACTGAATCACATTTTAATTTGAATAAGCTTTTGGTTTGTTCTATTGAGCGATATTTGCCATAATTTTAATCATTTAACAGATAGATAGATAGTTTGTGTAAAATAATTTATATTTCAGCTTGTATTTATAAGTGTAGCCCAAGTGTTGCATGTTTCACATATCCGTATGGTGACTTTAGTTGCAGCCATAAGTCGGCAGTCGGAATTGAGCTTGTTGTTTGAGCAATTAATTCAGCTTTGTTCAAATTCCATTGCACGCCTGAGCCTAACAAATTCAATTCATTTGTCCAAATTGGCTGGCAACCAAACAACAAATCTGCTGCGACACAAAATAGCACTTCATTCTGAAGGCTCTTTGTTAGCAAAACCAATTCTCTGTAAAATTCATTAGCTGAACTTGTTTACGATATAGACATGTACAATTTAATTGCCTGCCTGCCTGCCAACCTGCCATGTTGCGGAACCCAACTAATTTAATTAAAGCCGCTTTAAATTTTATATCGCATTATGTTTGCCCATTGTGTTTTATGACAGCCCTGAATGAATGGAGAAGCCAACAAATTGGTTTCTTGCTTCAAGCCATTGTCGAAGAATTAATAAAAATAGATAGACGCACACATGCACACACCCATACACACACACATATATGTCTGAGTGGTTGTGGCTGTGTAAGTATATAATGTGCAAAGCTTATGAGTGTAAAAACATAATTAAATGAGATTTGCGCCTTAAGGAACATAACTTGGGACATCAAATTTGTGCTGAGCATAGCAGAGAGATGTTGCTGTTGTTGTTGTTGAGTGAATAGGTGTGGCAGACAAATAGGCAGCAGCCACATGGATGTCTTTGACATGCTAATTAGTTAACCCTTCACATAGGTGGCCACATTGCTCATACGAAGCGTTTGACACAGCCAAGGGGCTGCGCCTAAAGTGCGGCCGCATCCCGACACCGAACATGATAAATAGTTTTGCAATAATTACATTACACGGCACTTCCATGGGAGGGAAAGTCACACGTGGCTGAGCCAAAGCTTCGGTGGTCCTCCACGGGTGCTCAACTACAAAACTATTATGCCTGTGTTTGTGTGCTTGTATGTGTCCGTGTGTGTGACCAATATGCTTGGCTTGCTTTGTAAATAACCCCAACATCAATATGGCCTGGATGCTCGCCGAATAAAGGTCGGGTTTGGCCACATCAATCACGTCCAGCGTTAATTAGCAATTAATTACGTTTCGGATACTGCAAATTCACAGCCACGCCCATTTCTTAAAATTTTCAGTCATAAATAACGCTTAGCTAACTTATCAATTGCCGATGAAAAATGGAGAACGATGCGACAGCTTAAATATGAACATCTCCCGGGACTCCACATATCCCTTCCATTAAATGTGTATGATGCATTTACAGATACGAATCCATGCGTATATGTATACACACAAGTACATGTATGTTTTTGCGCGTATGTGTGTGTATGGTTTGATGTTCGACGAAATGCCAAGATGCGCATCCAAATGCAATTTCCGTTTTATTTACCATGACTTTTGGCACTCTGTCGATGCAAGTGGATAAATATTTGCAGTTCAATTTATTGATTCGTATGAAACATGAGTATGTTCTGGAGCTGTGAATGCGCCTAAGCCAATTGTACAAGCAAACATTTCACAAAAATATATATTTCGATGCGATGAAGCCATGAAGCCGTAGGTAGAAATTCACATGATTTATGGATTGCGTACCATTTATCGGCTTATATGCAAACGACAGGCCAAATATCAACCTACTACCATTTTAATAAGAACCGATATTAATATTAGGGTGTGCAGACAGTATGTTTATTTACAAATTTGAATGAGACACTCACTTATTGGCCAACTGGTTACCTACTTCTGCTTGAATTCCGCTAAGTTCGAGTCCGCTCGCCTTTGCAGTAGATAGTTTAAATACGATATATTGCTGTAAAAGATGAATCGTCATGTCAGGAAATATGAAGGCGATTGCCATTTGATGGGAAAGGGACTCAATTTGTCTGCCAACTCGCCAACAGGTGTGATTTCTCTCAAAGTGTATCCGGTTGGGACTATGATGTTTGAAATCAGCTCTTGGATATATTGTCATATATGAATATTGTTTGTATTCAGTTTAACTAAATATTCATATTAATCGCATGGGCCTTTGCTTTTCGAAGAAATTGTCTAATACTTTCACTTCACCTCCTCGAACACCTTTTCCAACACTAATTCACACCTGTCTATGCCTATGCCTGCGATGAGCTTAAGTGCTGTTGGCAACTCTATTTTCTGACGTGTTTTTCTTACTTTTCATCTGCGTGATTGCCGTTTGTGTTTACAAATTACGCAATTTGAACGTTATCGTCTTACAAAATGAACCATTTCAATGGCGATCCACTCCTGACAAATGTAAAATGCAAGATGTGTCCAAACGTGGTGGGCAACTTCGCGGCTGGGATCTGTGAACGCTGTATGGGCATTTGGAGCTGCACAAACAATTTGGAGAAGTTAATTAACGTAGATCTGATGAAGACAGCCGTAGTGATGGCGGCCCGTTATGAGACTAATCACACGATCATGGACGACACTTTTCGGAAAGTAATCGAGCAGGAGCAGCAGAAGCAGAAATGGAAACTGGAGCTTTTTCACAAATGGCGTGGCGATTTTCAGCAAAGTGGCCTGCCAGAGGATTTCCACGAAGACGACGGCAAAATATTTAAGGTCGAGGAGGACTTTTGTGAGAAGCCTTTGGCTGATGATGAGGTCTATCAACATTTTCGAAAGCAATTCAGGATGACTGATGTAATGGATCTTCCCCCACAGTTTCTCAGAGGCCACACTGTCTTGGTAGATGAAAATACCAATAAAGAAATAAAGTAATATTTTGCTAGATCTTGGAATAATTTGAAAGCGCTTTGTTTTGTTTTGTGATGGGACTTTGTCTTGATGATTTTTATGATATTTCATTAGATGAGCCCTGGATGTTAATGTCCTCGATATGTAGTATATAACAAAGCTATTTTTTGTATAGTTATTTTAACAAAATTATGATCAACTCTTGCCTAGGGTTTAGATTTTGTAGTTTCGATTTTTTGTACTTCAATCAGTATGTCAGTCAGTTTTTATATAGTTTTCATAGAGAGCAGTCGTCTGTGCCAAGATTTCTGTCTTTAATTTACATTACAACAAATCGTTCAGTTCAAGTCACATTCAAATTGGACGTATATTGTGGTACAATCTTTTACAGATGTGCATCTAAATTGTTAGGCAAATATAACCACTCACACATAGCCAAGTTAAAATCGATCTAAAAAGTGCCATCTTCCGACAATGATATTCACCTACAAGGACTTGATAGATGTGGCCATCGGCTCACCCGAGTCAGGCCATGTTAATTTCTATGCGCTTCATGTTTTACTTACGAACTTTGCCCAGAAATTGGAGGTGCTGGATGAGGTGGTCGAACAAGATGACTATCTGATTGCAAATATTCGAATGCAGACCAGCTTGGGTAAGTCGGCGTTAATATTATTATTATTGTTATTTACACGTTTATCTTCCTTCTTTTTTAGGTGTCAAATCATCCAAGTATCGCCTGGAAGCGGGTGCAACAACAGATGACATTCCTGCCGATGAACCCAGTGAGCCTGTTGCAGAGGAAGCGCCAGCAGATGCTGGTGACATGCCAGAAGACCCAGTACAGCCGGAACCGGCACCAGTCTCGGAGGTTGAGCCAGTGGTAGAGCAACCCGTAGCTGATGAAAAACCAGCATCAGAGAATGAACCCAAACCAGCAGACGCTGAGCTAGAACAAGATAATTTGCCCCAGCCACAAGAGCTTTTGGAAACGGAAACTGAAGATATCAAAGGCGAACAAATAGCTAAGACACCAATACCAGATGATGGCGAGAGGGAAGCACTCTCAGGACCGGGGTCACGCATCTCGACCGTCTCAGCTACTAAGGAAAAGCCATCGAACCTACGAATGGAAGGTTCTGTTCTAGGCACACTGTCTAAGCTGGAGAAGCGCATATCCAGAGTGGAGATTACTAAGGAGCAGGCTGCCATGGAAACACAACAGTTTCTCAGCAATTTGACTGGACAAATCAAACTTACCATGGAGCAATTGAATCATTTGACCCATTTGGTACTCGATTCAAAGAAGGATCCGGAGCGGTTCAAACTCGCCCGCCACCTTGCACGTCAGCTTCGAGTCGTCATGCAGGCAGCGATGGCAGATGAGATATCTATAAGCTGGGCAAGTGACGAGGCTGTTGTCGAAGAAGTGGAAGAGGAGGAGGAGGAGGTGGTGGCCGAAGAATCAACGGCACCGACTGAGGAGGCAAAACCAGAGCCAGACCAAACCCTGGACTTACAGCAGCATATTTGCTACACTCCGGAACGCATGCTCACTGAGCTGCTAGAGCTCAAGACAGACTTTTGTACATTGAACAATAAAGTCAATGAGTTGGCGGCTGATCTCTTAAAGAACGACACACAGCGGCTACTGCTAATGTTAAGGAATCTTCAGGATTCTGTACGCGATATAAAATTGGACATGGCCAGCAATCGGAGTTCTGGCCAGAGTATGGCCATCAAGATGAATGCAATGCAATCGGACATTATCGTACTGAAGAAATCGGTAATGCACATTCAAGAGGTGAAGATTGACAAGGTTGAGGTGGAGCTTCTGTTGGCAGAAAAGGTAAACTTTGAGCAGCTTGCCACCAAAGTCTCGCTGGAGCAATTCGAGGAATACAAGTTCAGACTGGAAAAGCAATTCTGCGAGGTGCGCCACATCGTCACCTCCAACGAGAAGAATGTTCTCAGAATCATCGACAATATTCGCGTCACCTATGGCATCGAGGCGCTTGAGTTGAACTTTAAAGATTTCCGTGAGCAGATCGAGAAGCGAGTAACCTTGATTGCCGAGGCGCTGAGCAAGTACATGACCATGACAAATGACGATTGTGCCGCTGCTGCTGGACGTGTTAAGGTGATGAGTGGCTTGGATTGCCTCGCCTGTGACACCCCATGTGTGATGCGTACGATGGAACGCTCCAAGGTGGCCTCCTTGCCGGCAGCCAAGGGTACGATGGGCATGGGGGCCACTGTCGCCTTTGAGCTAGGCCAAATACGCAAAGCAGGCGTTATGGGCAAGGATGAGTTCGCGGGTGCCAAAGGTATGCCAATTAACAAGTGTGCTACCCGTCATGCTGGTGGGAGTCACACCACCCATACCGCCACTGAGCACGTGCAAAATGTTGTGCTATCAAAGAGGATTCTCCGTTAGTTGAACGTGTGCGCATATTCTAATATCTAATAAAATCTGTTTGAGACCATCGTTATATATTATAATGTATATATGTATATATTATGATTATATATGTTACTCCGAAGCTTATTCTCGGTTCACGCTTATACTTTAGATTGCCTTCAGGCATCTTACAATTTCGTTTGCCAGGACACAACAAAAACAGAGATGCAGTGAGGCGTAGAACTGCTTGATTTATAGGGCAGTCGGAGAGACGCGTGAAATTGCTTTCTAATTGTGACTCTACGAAATGTCAACGACATTTTTGGTAACCGTTGGAAGTCTAACTGTCCCACCCTCTCCCACGTATCTCGTATCAACAGCAAACATAAAATTCAGCTCGCTACACTTCAGCTGCTAGCTGATTTGTGGGCTAAGATTTCCAAATATCCAAATAATGTGCGGAAAATGAATTATATGGTGGTTTTTGTCGACTTAATTTATATAAATCAAAGCACCTATTAGTAGATCAGCGTCAAGAGGCTATACAGGGTGTTTATACTCGTGCATGCCTAAAAACATAACATTGACAACTGAATCCAACCGTGTCATTCAACCAATTAATGCATCAATGCTCAATTGCATCTAGCGGGATATTCGATGTTACAGAGCACTTGAAAAGGCTTCACGTAAAAACTGTGCATGTCCCTTTAAAAAATGTTTTTACTTATTTATTTATATATTTTTTTCTGCATCATGCTCTTGACATTTCGAGTGGCAATTACAGAAATCAGCAGCAGACGGCATTGCGAAACTGTCAATTGCTCATTTGTCGCTCGAATCAGTTCAGTTCAGTTCAGACCCGGACAACGTAGGATGCGTGATCAATGTCGAGTGGCACTTGAATGCTGCAACATGATGCTGCTTATACAGGATTATAAGAGTGAATGCTCAGATCAGAATGCGACTACACTTCATATATGCTCCAATAGCAATATATGCATATATACATTTTCTACACACATATTAACATTGGATGCTCACTTCAACTTAACAATATCTGCAAGCTTAACATGATTTTGCATCTGTTTGAATTCCGCTTGCTCAAACCCCCATTTGCGTTCGATTTGCGCTTTGACTTTGAGGCCGCCCATTGATTTGGCCTTTGTGTGTGCCAATTGGAACTGAAATACTATTTGAGTTTGTGTTTACGTTGTATGTAGCTTAATAACTTTGTTTACCAACCAACTGATTTTGTTGGTCGACATATATATGGCAAGTCCTGCGTATATATACCCTTCTCACTTTTGTTTATGAACAATCAAAAGTTAAATAAAGCAACGTTAATGTGTTATATTGTAGATGTCTACTTACCTCTTGTTATACATAAGTATGTAGAATCAAAAATTGTTTAGCTAATCAAATTTAACACAACATATGAATTTGGATTCGAATTTCAAACTATTTAGCCCTCTCAGAGGGCTATTTAAGGGTATATTTAATTCGGTTCGATTGAGGCATTGAAACACTCAGCTGTTTTTTATGCAGTTGTTTACTTGTGTAATTAAGTTACAAGGAAAAAGCAACTGTATGGATGATGTAAATAAATTTATTTATAATAATATTTGCGTGCATTTAAGCAGAGTTTTTGCTCCCGTCCAAATTTTTTATTTGTTTTGTTGACCGAGATTCGCATGGCTTTAGATCCGATCCCAGCTCTGCGGGTATTGGTCATAAAAAATGCAAACAAGGCAATTACAAAATAACGAAGTAGATATTCTGATATCGAGCCAGCACGACATGTGAGATACTCTGCACCCCGCTGATGAGTGAACTATGATAATCCCTATCAATGGCAGCAAATCAAAATAAGTAATGATGCCACAGCAAAGCTAGCTCGACAGTGAAGTCAGCAATTGAAAAAGTTTTGAACTGTTTGACCATTTGCAAATTAAAATCTTCAGACTTGCCCAATATTAAAGGTGGCCAAGTAAAAGTGCAACTGTTTTGTTTGTTATCGCGGTCATAATAGTCCATTTCATTACAATTCGTGAGACCATGCAAGTATTGTTTAGTATTAGACTTCATAGTCCTTTTATCAACCTAACCCATTATAGACTTCCCACTCAGATTAAACGTTGGTTCAACGAATAAGTTCCCTCTAATTCTACATAATGAGCAATTTTCTCTAGGGAATACTTTACACTCGTTGTTCTATATATATAATATATATTTAATATTCTTTTGATGAAAACAAGCCAGAGTATAAAGCATATTAGAAATACATTAGAAATACTTCCCTTTTTGTGACCATCATCCAGATCAAGTGAAGATTATCCACTTTAAGGCCTTTAGCATCTACTTCATTGGTTTCTAACAAACAAATTTCCTT
The DNA here is from genome assembly GCA_037043425.1 of Hirtodrosophila duncani. Taxonomy (NCBI): domain Eukaryota; kingdom Metazoa; phylum Arthropoda; class Insecta; order Diptera; family Drosophilidae; genus Hirtodrosophila; species Hirtodrosophila duncani. The sequence continues at coordinate 417,431 of JBAMBM010000569.1, forward strand.
ATAATTTTCATTTAAATGAAAATATCAGTTAGAATAGTTAAAGTTACAGCCGCTTAGTGTTTGAGCAGATTCATTGTAGACTCGGAAATTGGATAAGGCCAGATTGGCTTGTTAAGCCCAAAATACTCCTTTACCCTGAATAATACCCTGGAATATAATAACATGTTATTTTCCTTTGGGAGCAAAGTATAAAAACAACAATCAATTTATACACAGAATCGAGTTTTGTCGTTGGAGAAATGTAATGCAATTTTATATGCTTGCTTTAGTTGTATTAGCAAGCAATTAAAATATGCGCAAATATTTACACGAAAGTGTGATGATGTCAATTTTTATGAAAACATGCTCGTAAATGTTACTTAAATGTCTGCGAACTCAATAAGGAGACAAGGACAACAATGATGACAGCAACAGCCACAGCCACAGCCACAGCCATAGGCAAAGACCATAGCTATAGCAAAAGGACGCACAAGATGAGAGTTCTTTTCCTAGATGTTGTCAAACATGATCTGACTCGGACACACACACGGACACGGACACAGACACGAATACGCATATGAACATATAGACAGAATGTGGAACACCTCACTCATTGGCCATGCGAAGACAAACATACCTACGTACATATTATACAAGTATGTTTGTGTGTATGTGTATGTGTGCTTGTATGAACCAACTGACGCCATTTTGTAGTTGTAGTTGGTGCTTGTGACCATTTAAGAGACTGTGGCTGCGTCGTCTGATGGCCGTGTCCTGGCCGTCCGGACCGGTCTGGTCCCAGTCCGAAAACGAACCGTACCGGAATGTGGAGCTGTGTAGATAATGTTGATGATTTTGATGTCCGTGTCATTCGAAAGCGTTATGCGTGACGAAACGGAAGCTCTTAAAAGGCACAATGAATAAACGCTCGAAATGAGGCCAAAAGTCTGCCAAAATGGAACCTAAGATGGTGGACAGTTGGTGTTTGGTACGATGTCTGGTGTGTGGTGTTTGATGTGGTCCTGGTTGGCGGCGTGTGCTTGCTGCTGCGGTCGCCATGGCACATTAAGGCTGGGTGCACGGCCCTGGCTTGGACAAAGTCTCTTTCTGGTTGTAAATTTCACTGTTTTATGCGCATTTCGTTACGCGTTGCTGACGCGGCCGGCAGAGCAAACTGCCTTGGCTCGAACGGACCGGAGTTTCCGGCACGTATTCGGCACGCCCCGCAAATATTTCCGCCAGGATAGTAGCTGGAGTAGCAGCAACAACACGAGCAAATTATTTTAATTAGATGCGAGCCTCGCCCAGAGATGATTTTTTGCCACATTTTCCTCAAAGGCTAGAGGGAGAGGCATAAGTAAAGCTGCGTATAATTGAATTAAACAACGGCCATGTGTGGGCTTTTGGGAATTTAATATGCTATTAATTTGCATGAATATTAAATTTGCTTCATATTATCATTATAATTCACAAACAAAATGCTCTCATCTAATTACATATAATGAAAATATTTGATAATATGGCTGAAACATGGCGTATACGCAATTTGCCGCGCTCTCTCTTTTTTGGTTATCAAATATCAATAATCCACTGGAAAGTCATATGCCCCAGCAACCGCGATGCCATTACTCACGTCTTGTGTCCGGGCAGCACATGCCTGAGACATAGACATATTGTGTCCTGGCCACAACAGCAGCCCCGCACCCGCATCCTGCCATAAAAAATGACGGCCACAGGCAAGGGCTGAATGCTTAGTCCATACATATGTATGTCAAACACATCAAATCTTCGAGCTGGGCCTCGTCTAGCATGAAGCGAACCGAAACCAAGCTGAATTCAGTTGAGTTGAGTTGAGGCTGACGCTCAGGCTGAGAGTGAGCTGAGAACTAAACTAAGTCTGAAATGTGTATATCATTTGGATTGATTGCCGTGCCAAGCCCGGGCAGGGCATCTTTGTTTGTTTGCGGCTGTCGGTTTGAGTTGTTTCCTATTCATGTTTGTCTGTGTGCGGGTGGGTGTGCATGTGTTTGTTTGATCATGTGTGTGCGTGTGTGTATAAGTGTGTGGGACGGATGTGTTTTGTGTGGCCACCGGAAGGTAGACCGCCGGCCAAGAGTTGGCATTGCCATTGCCATCGCCCATACTCGTCGTCGACACCGTTGCCGTTGAGCGCCTTCGTTGTCACACTCGGTTTCGGTTTGTTGACACGCACTGCGGCTTAAATGAGTTATGAGACGAGAGTTGCAGTTGCATGAATGAAATGGTTAATAGCTCTCAGCCAGGGCTTACAGTTGAACAACATTCCGAACATGCAGCAATACTTTGGAATGAAAGCTATATTTGTATACCTAAAGTATAAAGATGTTCTATCATCGTTGAAGTAAAGCAATCTGTCTATATACTTAAAACTAATCTACGAGCACATATTTATACATTTTGTATATTAAAGCTTGGATGGTTTTCAATGCATTGTTTAGTTGCATTTTCTGAGGAAAATATCGTAACACGGCTGCACATTCTTGTGTATTTATGTTTAACCGAAAACCGTAAATAGCAAACTTCAGTATGATATTTTGGCTTTGCTGCAAAACAATGCAACTTACAAACGCACACACTCACACACATACACACTTACGAATACAGCGAGCACTTGAAGACGCCGCAGAAAGATGTCGACAAAGTGCAAAGCGCTTCAAACGATTTTCCGGCAAGTTGACTGCCTTCTGCAGTGGAAGGTGAAGGTGTTTGAGTGCTTCCATAGTCTGAGCTAGCTTGGCAGATAGTGTTGGTGTGCGGGTGTGTTGTTGTTGTTGTTGTGTATTGTTGTGAGTTTCTGTGTGCATGTTTATGGCCACAAACAGCAGCGGCATCGGAGCCTGAACTAAAATGTTCACCAAAAGCCTTAAGGTTTTTTCACGCCACTAACAAAATATGCGAGGACGAGTATGTTAGACAGTCGAGATGGGTATAGGGACAGGGCGCGCACCATGAAGCGTTGAGCAGACGCATACTAGGGACCTACTGTGGGCATTCCTTGTTTAGAAGCGGGCGTTGGCATGCGCAAGCGGTGAAGTAGGCAATGTTGGAGGCAAGTGCCGCCAACTTCACACCCGATGGCGGCAAATTTTTGGCAACAAACTTTTGTGTGCGCTGAAGTGGCAGCCGAAGAAGCAGCAAAAGTGTAGTGAATGCGATTGCCTTATAGGTAGCTATATTTGTGTGTGTGCGTTTGTGTGTGTGTGTGAATTTATTGCCCAGGGAAGCATTTCCTTGGCGCAACCGTCCTTTTTCAACGCCTTCGGTCGTCGCTGAAACATGTCGCAAAGTTGTCGAAGCACTCGTTGGGGCTGCTGCAGCGGGAATTCGAGAGTTACGAGTGAGGCTAGGAAAAAATTAGAAGCTGAATATATATGTTTTAGTGGCGCAACTGCGCTGACAGTTGTGTAAAATATATGCGCTCTCATAATTTATATCAGTTTTGTTAACTCAACGTGACTGCGTCGCGGGATCGGCATCGGCATCGGCATCGGAATTCAGCAGGCTGCCAAGTGTCTGCCAGCAGCTGCTGGTCCTGCCAGCCTCTCCTCCATCTCAATAGAAGGGGAGCGTCCCGGTGTTTGTAAGAATTCAAGAGCAACGCCCGCACGTGCATGCAATTAGCCAAATGGCTCGACGGCCAGACCTTGTGAACTCTGTTCGCTTGGATCGCTTGGCAACACCGACCTGTCCGCCGACTTCTTCTCCGACATGCTGAAAGCCAATGCATGGCATAGCCACATCCAGAGTATGTCAAAGACGTTTCCCAGCCAAATATTTGTGCTTTTCATGATTCAGCCTACATTTGTACCGCATACGTTTGGAGTCTCTCTGACTGCTGCAAGCAGTTAACCTGGAATCAAACTTACATTTCTGGCAATTGCAAGCCGCAAAACACTAAAAATCCTAGCCTGACCATAACTCAAGAACCAAGTAGAAAATTGCCTGTTTGCTTTGCTAAATTAACTAGCATTTCAGAGCCTGACATAACCACAAAAGTGCACACAAATTCACACAAACACACTCAATGTAAATACGCATTGTTAATCCAAATGGAAAGCTCAAATGCCATAATCTGCAAATGAGTGCCGGCCACAGCAACCGCAGCACATAATGTATTTTGGCCTGACACAAGCATAGCAGAGACAATATATCCTTTGGTTTCCAATTTCATTGAAATGTGAGCAATAGATTGGATCTTCAACATCTCAGCATGACATTTGGTTGTTTCTGAAAGCCAACTTTTGTTGTCTTAACGTCACCATCTCCTCCTTCTGCAATGAAATACTCCATCCAATGGTTGTGATGGCTACCATATAATAATATTTAGTGCTTTAAGCTTGCCACTAATCATTCTGCATTCTTGGATTGTATCTAACACTTCTGGGGTAATCCACGCCTGCGGCAGCGATACTGAAATGAATTTCTTTAATTGGTCATTCGCAGACAGAGCGTGTCCAAGTTGATTGAAATGTCTCTCGTTTTGTTTATGAACATCTGAGAATTATTCTCAGTGATTCTCAGATGCCATTCCAATCAACAGTCGATATATTTGCACTTACCGAAGTATGATTAAAAATGGCAAAAGCAATCAAAGTTAAGAAAATCAGGCAACATCAACAACAATAACAGCAGCAGCAACAACAATAAGCAGTAAATCTCATTATTCTTCATTTAATTTCACACTGCCAATGCCCGGCAGCCACAGCTCTCGAAAGCTCTCGGAGCAGGAATATCAGTTGGTCAGCGAGTGGTGACGTGTGGAAGAAGCGGGGCGGGAATGAATCGTGATTTTTACACGCAGCTCGTTATGTTGTTTATTTCTTATTGTTGTTATAAATTTCAATTAAATAAAAATCAAATGAAATTATTTGATGGCCATCAATGATAACGACGAGCACACGATGATGGCCACATTCCATATAGGGAGGGAGTGGCACGGGTCCTACTCGGTTGACGATGAGGGTAAGAGCGAGGATGAGGCTCATAATTGAAATCTTCAATGTGCCGGTTTTAATGGCCGCTGCAGCTGCCATCATCAACAAAGGCAATCATTCACTTGCCTGATTTATTATTATACGCAGTACCTATTGCATAAGGGTATATTAGAGGCTTATAAGGTATATACATATATTCTTGCTCAGCATGAGAAACCCAGTCGATCTAGCCATGTCCATCAGTCTGCCTGTCCGTGCGGATGTATGAAAATCTAGACCTTGGACACCATTGAAGATAGACACTTTGGTTTTTATTCATTTTGGTAGGTGCCAAATCTGCTTACCAAATTTTATACAGATCGAACTTCCACATCTTACACCCCCATAGAACAAATTTTCTCGCCGGGAACAAAAAAAGTTTGTTTTTCATTCAAATCGAACCAAATTTTGTTAGTAGCCATTTTAGGCAGCCCCAAGTTCGTTGACCGAAGTTGTTCAAAATCAATCTGCTATATTATGTAGCAGTTTATTAGGTACAGGGTATTTTACTGTCGAGCAAGTTCCACTGTAGCATTCTTAATTGTTTTGTTGCTGTTTTCGTTGGTGTTGTTGTTTTTGTTTTTGTTGCGGTGAGCATGAAAATTGAAAAGCTCACGAGGCTGGCGGCCGTAATGAGCAGAGCTGTCTTAATTACTTTTGTCCCACAATGCAAGCACTTACTTACTTCTGACTCGTAAGTTTGCTATAAATGCGCAATTGCTATACGGATGCGAGTCCTGGCATTGCTTGTCGATAGTTCTTTTGACTCTGCACTCAATTTGTTATCGATTTGCAATCAAGTTAAGAGCAAGAGCTGCTTGCCGCTTTTTGTGTGCCAGTTTCTGATAGTTGAGCAAGTATTTCTTTTCCATGTTCATTTCCAGTTTTGCAACTCAATTCGACTTTGATTTGATTGCAAGCATTTCTCTGCCCCCAACCCAGCCCAACGCCCACAATGCATGTGCCCAGCCCTGCTCTTCTGGCTCCGCTTTTGCTGTGCTGTTGCAGTTGCAACTATTTTGTGCATTTTACTTTGTTTGTAATGTCAGTGCCTCGTATTTTCAGTTACATTTGAAAAGCGCAGTTGTTGTCATTGCATAATTTGACTGACCCCTGCCCCTGCCATCTCGTTTGTGTATAGTGGGGAACCAGGGCCAGTGGAAGCGAACAAAGTTGATACACGTTTTAAGCCAAGTGCAATTAATATTTGATTGCGCTTAAAGCAACTGTGGCTCATGCTCAACTCTTCCCCTCCATCTACCATCTAATGGTAATGTGCACGGAGTGAAAATTTTATTTGAGTAACTGGGAAAAATTACACGCCGTATACTTTTGCGACGTATTAATGCAAAGCGCTGGTTAGTCGTAAATTTCCCCCTTAATAATAATACTGAGCAATGGAAGAGTTTTCTATTTAACACTGCATGCTGAAGGGAGAGGGTAACGAATACGACTTCAATTCCTCGAAGGGTCAAAGTCATACAATGTATTCATCAACCAGGGGACTGTGGAAGAACTTATAGGGAAGTTCTTATAGAACAAATATACAATGAAGCTGTTTACCAATGACAAATTATGAATCATAAACTTCTAAATCTTATCACACAACAACAATATAACTGAGAAAAAGTTCATTAGATTTCTCATGACCTGAACTATGTTAACAGTCTTGTAAAAATGTTCAACAAACCAAAAGCAAAGCACTTGTTTCCATATATTTAACTTTAATATATATGGCATCACTACGGAAACTTTGTTCTCTGGACTGAACATTTAGTCCCCGTCGATTCACATTCTATTTAGGTAACTTAATTTCGATACCATCTATAGAACATATGCAAACATTGCTGCGATTCGTTAAGACTACAGTTCCTCCAAATGATCCCATATGGAATAGCTTAATAGCTTTAGGAGTCGAAATATTGGCAATACAAAACATGAGACTTCGCGGATAAGGACAACAATCCTGGTGGACATGCTGTAAGCGACCGTCATTGAAATTCGACAATGAAATCTTGTCAATCGCACTTAAGTCTTCCATAACATCGTGCATAACTTCATGGCGCATGTCTCAACTGTTTAAATGCTCTACAGTATTAAGCTTGGTGTTTTATTTACTCTTCAAAACATTAATCCATTGCTGTTTTGCGCTGTGCTTGGGCAGTTTTATTTTAATTTAACAAAAAGTAAGAAAACATAGCAGGCTTTGTGCTTATCAGAATAAGAATTCATTCAAGAGCGACAAATTTATCATTTATAACTTTATCACAGATAGTGACGGAATGAATAAGTATGTCGATCACAAAACAAATTCTATGAAGTATTTAAGATTTCGTCAAAAACTAGAGAGTTTTTAGTATTCCGCAGTTAAGGCTCTTTCAATCTGGGCCCTTAAGTGGGTTAAAGCTGAAACTGGATATCTCCGCTATTTTGCATTCATCGTAATAAACTTATTTGCCAAAAACCAATTAACTTAACTGTAACATGACGCTGATTATGACGATTCTGATGCTAATAACAATTTGGTGATTACTGCTCAAATAACAAGTTATCCAAATATAACTGCTAACATGATATCTTAACAAATGCATATTCATTAATTTTGCTTTATGAAAATTGTTACGTTTTGATTAACTGCCTGAGAAACGTAATGCCAGTTCAGCTGATATTTATATTTTATTTGATTTTCCTAGTGACTCCCGCAGGCAATGAAACCATAAACAAATCCTTAATAAATCTTTAAGTAAAGTCAGTTTCAGTTACGGCAACAAACAGCAACAGGCTGGCCAAAGTATAACTTTAACCTGATCCAACCAATCTTATAATAAATCTAATAATAAAAGAATAAAACCTCAAACATCATTCGACAAATGCCATTTAACGATATTCCATTGTCTACATGAGCATTTCCCAACAGCGGCTACTTTACATGGCCAAAGATATTTGGATTAATAAAAGCATATCAAATTGTCAAGTTGAAAATCACATTTAATTTACCACCGACAGCTCACACGGTTTCGGTTGTGGAGGTCGTGGCACCCAGAATGACGTCGCGGCGTCTGCATCTGCGTCTGTGGCAGCAAATGCGGTCTGGCTGCCGTTATGCTTTAACTAAATTGCGGCGTTTGTGGTGCACACCCCCACAAGCCCTCTCTTTTTGGCTTTCGCTGCAAGTGTGAGTTTGTGTGTGTGTCTGTACGTATGTGTATGTATGCGCACAAGCACTCAAACAATTAAAAATAAAAATTCCGCAAACTTTTCGCATTAGTTTTGCGTTGATGACGCGCACGGAGTTAAGCTTGCGGCTAAGTCAAGCGGGGGCGGCGTTAGCTAGCACAACTGAAATTAGCAGCAGCGCCTAATGCGCCCCTAGATGTAGGTGTCTATGTGTTTTCAGTGTGTGAGTGTATATGTGCACTATACCTCTACCTGTGTGCGCATTCGTTTGAGTGTAATGAGTCGCGTCCGTGCTAAGTGTCGCAGTTATAAAATTGCAACCAACCGAATCGATTGCAAACGCAGCTTGAACGGCGCCCCACAGCGTCAGATTTCTTCAAAATAAACACTATTGCGCCACTTTTTATAGCTGCCGCCAGGTGGTTAAAGTCTACCTACAGTTGGGCGTAGTTAAGGTAGACACCTGTATTTTTCAGGCCAAGAACTTTGCCAATTTGAGTCTCTCTCTTAGATATCATTGGAATCAATGTCTGCATACTCACAGCTAGACAAGATTTTGCTTGGGCCTGCTAGATGATTATAAAATTGGTCATCTCCACATAGTGCTCATCTCAAGCCAGTTGACTCCAGTCCTGTGCTGATGCTTGTATTTTCCACCTGTTTACCTTTACTAATATGGTTGCCAGTATTGGTTCGGATACGCAGAAGGTTCCAGATTTAGGTGTATCCTAAATATATGATTTGTTGGCCCCACTTTAGCCATTTGCATGATGAAAAATTAACTTACCTCGCTTGTTTTATAATAGATGCTTAATAGTCTGTGTAATTCCAGGTGGAGAAGACTCCGACTCTGATGCGACTTGGCCACGCTGTGGCGAAAACATTTATGTAATACAATATTCAAATCAAGGCTTAGTTTGGCCAAGTGCACAAGGTGCCAATTCGATGATGGACAAGACCCAACAACCCAAGACTGACCTGAGCCGCGTACTAAACGAGCATACACAAGCAGATCTCCTAATCAAGGTCCATAAATGAAGGACCTGATTCCAATTTGCGGGTGTGCGTGACCCATTGTTACATACACAAGTATGCATGTGAGTATGCGTGTGGTTGGTTGGGAGGGGGTGTGGGTGGTTGCTTGGCAAATGTCGGTGTTCCTTTGTCCAATTCCAATTAGGCTAATTAGATATAGGTAAACATAATTGCCAAGACTAATTTACGATTCCTGTGATTGTGGCAAGGAATTCAATCTCAGCAGTGGCCAATGTCCACTGGCCAATATTCCCCGGCCCGGTGCAGATCTTCAAGTGGCGTTGACATTGACAAATTTAAATCTTATTCGAAGACAACAAGCGGCAAACTTCATTAGCTTAATGACAACAAATTGAGTTTGTATTAAATGTACTTGTCCTGCCGTAGACCTGTGCAGGAATGGCCTGGCATATTTATAAGATGACTTCAAGCACAAGTTAAGCCCAAGTTGTGTCCGAACGGACTTGCAGGTAGGTAGGCGAGATGTCATAATGGGCTTATTACCGATAATTATGCTAATCGAATACCTCTCGACGAGGCCAATCGACTGTCGCCCTCACTAATTGCACATTATAAGGACTCACCACTTTCAGGCGCATCCAGCGTCTGTGCCACCACTCAACATGGTGGGCAAGTGGGAGCTCTGGGAATTTCCTACTACAAGCGTTTGTCCTGTTGGTCAATACTGCAGAGCAACTGTGTAAGTTGCAGGCGGGCGTGCGAGTTCACCTATGAAATTGCAATATTAAAGTTGACATTTGATCAAAAGCGAAAATAATTAACAGTTTTTCAACGGCATTCAGCAATTTAGCAGCCAACTGTTTGCCAGTTCTTGAATGTAGTAATTGCAAAAGTTTTAATGAATTTCCACTATTTTCCTACACGCTCTCGTAGCAGCCATTTCATATTTAGAACACAAAATGTTGTATTGCCATTTGCAGCGTTGATTTCCTTTACGGAAATTCGCTTTGAAATACATTCAACACACACACTCACACGCACATTTGTACATATATATATATATGAATATATGTGTATGCATGTTGAATTTCTGAGATGACAAGAACCAAAGAAGAAGCTGGCAACCATGGTAAGTGCAGTTAACGAAGCGTTCAAGGTTAGACAGCATCGCATGGAACGTGGAAAGAGAAGCATGAGTTGCAATTTCACGAAAATTTTCTTGAGCTTCACACGAATTCAGCGAATGTGAAGTCGAATCCTGAGCATGAGCCTGACACATAGACACTGCTATCTGAGGAAAGTGAGCCGAATGGCAAATATAAATGGCAAAGCGTTGGAAAGTCAACCCTCATACAAATGTTTCCTTTTTTTCGCTGGTTGAATGAAAACCATTGAAAAGTTATTGCCTTAAAAGGGGTTGAATTAACTAGACGAAATTAGTGAATTTATTTGGTTTCCAAATGTCAGATATTTTGGCATAGCATAGACTCGATATCGCAGACATTGTTGTCAGAGTTCTCAAAACTTATGGTGTGGTTTGAAGTGCATCAATGGTGCGATTCTTCGGTGTATTCAAAACAATGTTTGCCCTTTCTGTCGACACCCTGGCCTATTTGCACAGCCGATTCGGCTTGGTGTCGGGGCCATATTTACGTTATCATATTTCCAGCATTCATTTTGCCAGTCACGTTGCTGCCAGCGCCGCGTGCTCAATAAATAAAACGGAACGAACAAAGGCCCACCACCTCCGTCTTTCTATTTGCTTTCTAGGCAATCAGCACGGCCCTTTTCCTGTCTCTATATACATGAGTAGGTATATTATATATATATATATATGAATGTACTTCTGATTGTATGAAGAACACTTAAATAGCCACAAATGGTGATGTAATAAAATTTAATCATTTAAGCATTGCATTATTTACGATTACATTTTACATATTGATTTCGAGCATTAATTATGAGATCACACACGTGTGAGGGCATTTTCAATTTCCGTTAATAGAAATTAGACATAACGACCGCAACGTGCAATTTGCATTTGTGGCTTAATCATTAATTGCATTTGCGGCTGGGGAAGGCTCGGTAACTTTTCCGTCTGGCCAGACGTTGCGGCTCGTGACAAACTAATTTAAAAGTCGAATAGAATTTGAAAGAATTACCGATTGCCATTTTTGCCTGTTTGGCTTGCACGATCCAATCCCAGCGGACTCACTGGAATATCGAGTGCAAAGCAATATGCAAAATTGCCAGCCTGTCCTTTTGGGAGACAGAGGCAGAGGGATAGCTAAAGTGGCGAACAGTTGGACAGGCGAGCGATTCGCTTTGCGTGTCGAAAGTTGGTGCCTTTTTAAATTGCTGTTTAAGTTGAAATTGATTCATTTGGGTAACCCAATGCAGTCCGAGTCCCATTTCCATTCCTATTCCAACTGTCAAGCCCAAGTTCGACTACTTATGTGGAACAGCGTGATAATTTAATTTATTTTCAAACTCAATTTGGGGAATTTTTGGTTTATTTTTCTCGCTCGCGCTTTCGACTTGATTTTGTAAATTTCTCTTTTGAGCTGGAACTTGAGGAATTGGCAAAGAGGATAGAAGAGGCAAGGAACACTGACAACTGGACTTCATTATGTCTATCCGGATCCGGTTGTCGAGCTGATTGTCTGCTCTGCCTTTCTGCCCCCTTATTTGGCCCTTCCACGAACTGGACTTAACTTTTCTGTGTAAAGCAGCAGCCTGGGCAAACTGTTCGCCGACTAAAAAAAAGCGGAAAAATGCATTGTTTCTCCTCGTCATGTGTTTGGTTTCGGTTTGTTTCGTTGTATTTTTTTTTCTTTCTGTGTGAATTTGTGTTCAGTTAACTGTTTCGCGATTCGATTCCCAGCTGACCCATCTAGCCTCAAAGCGAAAAAATTTTTCACTTCGATTTATTTCGCTACTCTTCACCTGGCAATTAGTTGAAATTCATTGAGTGGGCCTCAAGAGAGAAGGCGGCAGACACAGCTGGGGGATTGTGAGTTGGTAAATTAAATTGCTTTTGGCATGCAAACACAATATGTGTGCATTTTTCACTTATTTGTTGGTCGAGCTGCAAGTGGGAGGAGGAAGGATCATAGCACCCCATTGCTCTGTGGGCAACTACGTATTGCCAAGTACATTTTGAATTTTTAACCGAATCTCGTTTGGAAAACAAAGTATGTGTGGGAAAAGCTTTAATAAAAATACCAAATCAATATGCCAAACTCATACTTCCAGCTACAACTGAATGAAAGCAATCAATAGCTGCAGCAGCAGCACATAAACTTCCAGCTCTAGTTATGCCAATTACAAAAATTTCTTAAAATACAAGGCTGGATAAAGAAAATTAGCAAATATTGAGTCTAAGTGAAGCATTCTGAAATTTATGAATATTTTCATACTGAACATGGCATAACTCACACGACTCGCTTGCAAATTTTTGGGTCATTCACACTAGTCTTTATAGACGCGATACTATACACATCGAATCGTAGACTTCTTAACTAAATTCCTTAGTAAAACATGTCGAATGAGCAGTAAGCTAAGGTCTGAGAAAAATCGAAGATATAAATATGTAAGAAAGCCAAATTTCCATATGTGAACACTTAAGTTTCTACCTAAATTGGTTTAGCTCTCTTCGAGAATACTCTGTAAATTTAAGGTGGTCAGCTGTGCTTTTAAGAAACAAGAATCTATTAGCCCCTCAACATCTCTCTTATCTAAGTATAAAGGTACCAAAATGGACCTATTAACTGAAGCATTTACACACTGATTTGTTAAAATCTCTAGCGATTACCGGCACAGCCTGATAGTCTAAGTTTTAAGATCATCAGATATACATTAACTTTAAGTAAACACATTGAAATTTAATGCTTTTTGAGGCTTATCAAATATTAAAAAAAAAAAAGAATCCCATTAGTTTCGCTCGATGGCCCAAACTTAAGTAGCCTTGATTGATTGCCTCCATGGTGTTGTACGTTTGCATACAAAAACCGTTGACAATTTCATGGAAATAAATCATGTCCCCTGCTGTGATGCATCAATACCGAGCATGTAGTTGCAACAACAGTGGCATATTGAAGTTGCGTTTTAGCGCCGTATCAGGATGTGGCCATATAACAGCAAGCTCTTTAAGCTCTTTGCAGTTTAATTAAATTTTGAGCTCGATTATGGCAGGTCAAAGCCTAAGAACAATCAAAGCTTAATAACTTGCTAACTATCTTGTATTATTTGTTTTAATAAAATTTCACATGGCTAATGCACTTAGTAAGTATGCATGTATGTGTGTGTGAGTGTGTAAATACATATTGGGCCTGCTTACATGGAAGTGGAATCCAAGCATAAAACTCTGATGATGGGGCTGCTACTGGCCATAGGGCAAGAAGTCATATTCAGTGGTTGTTGGCTGGGCTTGTTGGTGATGTTGTTTTTCAGAGCAAATTAAATTTGGAAACTTCAACTTTTCTATAACTTTGCTCATGTTGAACTTAAGCCTTTCTCGTGTAGTTTTCTGAGAAAATTTCTTATTAAATTAGCTACTTTTACGAAAGCAACGGAAGCATTTGCAAAAAGGACGCACAAAAATACTGGAAAGTGTGTAAGAATTTCTGGGCTTAACTGCAAGTTTTCCTTTAGCCTTTGCCCCTGTCTTCGGTAGTGCTGCAATCATGCCGCATATGTATATGTATGTGGCTGTGACTGTGTATGGGTAATTGTGTGTCTGAGTGTGGGCGTTGTCGTGCCCAGAATTTTGAAAAGTTTATTACACGAATTCGGACACACGCACAAAGTTGCCTCGAATTATCAGTCAAATGGGCAGCAGGAGCAGAAATTAAGCAACCCGAAAAACTTTGTCCAAATTGAATAGCTAATTATGTAAGCGAAAACTTCAAGACCAAGACACGAACTTTAAGCAGCTGTTCTGTATGTAGCATTGCTGTCCCGCTTTCTAGGATGTTGGCTTTGGGCCAAGCCAAAAGTGTCCTGTTTTGGTTTTGTGGTGATCTTATCGGAATAGCTGTACACAACATTCCGGCCGAGCACATTGTGTTTTCACTTGCTGCAGCCGCCGTTGGCTCGGATTTGGATTGGCTTTGTATGCCAGCTGCGGTCGGCATTGGCATCTCGAGTTGTCTTGGAGTATGTGCCTCTTGTGTCCCTAGGCTGCTGCCTGGCACAATTTGGATGCAACTGCTTGGAAAATGAACGAGAACCACAAACTACAGATGCTACCCGGCCAGCCTGTTGTGCTGTGTTGTGTTTGTGCTTACGTTTGCGTTTGCATTAGACTTTAAGTTCCCATTCAGCTCAGCTCGTACCAGGCACTTGGAACGCATAATGATAACCCTTGACTTTCACATACGATTCTCGTATGTAAGCGGCAGAAGTGAAAGCCAAAGCCAAAGAAAAGGCTTTAGCACAATGAAGCCTAACGAGTTGCCAGCTTTTATGCGTGAAACCCAACGAGCAGCCACTGACTGGCAAATGATGTCAACAAGGTTGCATGCGACAGAGCCAAATACAAGTGCCCAACTACTCAGGAAATGAAAATGGAATGAGTAGAGTGTAGGGCACCAGATGCACAAGTGCTGCCCCAGGCATTGGTAAATACTCGTAAATCACGACACACTCGAACAAACGCACGCGTCATCCTCTGCGGTGTGGGCAGCGCGCCTGAAAGTATGCAAAGCCTCCTGGCAATGGCGCTAATTTGAATGACAGCCACAATTGCCAGCCACAGCCACTACCACCGCCACCACCAGCAGCAACAACAATAACCACAATATCAAGAAAAGTAATGCACTTATATATGACTACTTAAATTTTTAAATGTACAGCGTGCTCAGCTGAATAAAAGAAGAACATAAACGGAAGGCGCAAATGGGCCACAGTTAGAGCGAGCGAAAGTGGGGGATGGCTGAGGAGAAGAAGTGAACCAACTCAATGGCTTGCCATATAATATTTTATGCTGATAAATTGCCTTTTTTATTGCATTCGCTTTTGAGTGAAAACATTTTCTCAGCAACGGCGGCTGCGGCAGCGACAGTGAGCAGGTCAATGCCAGCTCAAGAAAAAGGCCAGAACCCTAACCCGAACCCTAGCTCGAAACACAACCTGAGGCAGTCCAGGCCAAACCAACCGAACCCACAACCATAACCAAAAGTAAAGTGTGAAATGTGTTGAGAGCAAAAGATGCAGACTGAATCACCGCGCTTAAGTTCACAGTGGTCGTTGGAATTCCTGTTTAAGGATTTGATTTTATTAAAGAATTAAAAGTTCTGAATGATAGCTTTGCTGGAGGATAATTTATCTAGAGCTCTAGCTAAAATTACCCAATTGCAGAAAGACAACATCCACACAATGTTTTCTTATGGAGGAAACTTTGAAGAGCATCTGAAGAAATCGATCGTCAGTTGCCAAATATATTATGTAAAAGGCTTGTGCTTTAAATCACTTCTATAATAAACTGCTAAAATGATGCTGTACCACTGTGCAACGGCGTACGCTGTGGCAGCCACATTTTGGTCGCTTGAGTCGTTTGTTATGTTGCTGATGTTTGATTATTATGTTTGATGGCGTTTGCCAGGCGGCTGACGGTTGACTGTTGAAGGGTGCAAGGAGTGAAATCTTTGATGAATGATTTGGCGCTTGGTTGCAGGCAGCAACTGAAACTGCCAACTGTCCGCTTCAGCAACAACTTGTCGAGCGTTAAGTGCGTTTTTGGGACATGACACGATGGCTTTTCGCCAGCTTTCATCTTGCTTTCCCTTGCCCCTGAATTCATAATGCCAGAGCATAAACAGTTCTAGTGCGCTTAGGTGGGCGCTCAAGTTTTAAGCTAACTGAGCGTTTACCATTTGCATTTAACTGAATGACAAAATGAAAAAACAAGCCAGGCAAAACTAAAACAAACCTTACCTAAGCAAAGCAAAGCGTTCTAAAAGTCACAAACGAAATAATATCCACTTTCAATTCAATTTACATGCGAAGCGCCAACAAAAAGGACAAAGCAAATGAGCAGCGCCAGTTGCAGTCCTTCGCCAACCAGCTAAGCTCTTTGTCCAGTCCTACTTAAAACAAACTTTTCAACAATTCCAAAAACAAAAACAGGGTATAAAAATATATATATATAACACAAACAGCGAGCAGCGGGTTGAAAGTGCGCTACAGTCACCGCTGCTGCTGACAATGAAACAAAAAGGACGGAAGAGGTGAAGCCAAGAGTATCATTTGCATTGGAAGAGGGCATTTAAGTGAGCGGATTTGTTATGGCAGCAGAAGTTGTAAGCTATAAAATGATATAATATGATAACTCATTAATTAGCTAAATTAAACTTCAATAACTCATTCGCTTTACATATGGTGAAGGACCATTGTGCACTTCCATTGCCAAACCAAAGCCTCCAATTGCCCTAACAAGCGAAACCTTTGCATCCACGTTAAACTCAACAACGAAATGGAATGTAAATGATGCCATCGAAAAGGTGGCTCGAAACGTACATTCAAGTGTCCTTTTTGTGCCTGGTTAGGTAGAGAAATTTAAATGGTAATAGCATTTACTTTGCCATTACCAACGCTATCCTCTGTTATTGTTGGCTGCTGCTGTTGCTTCGCTTGTTTCAAGTGACCATCAGGACTCCCTGCCAGCGCCAGCCCCGTCGACTGCGGTCACAGTTGCCCAGCTAAGGGTGTGGATGTGTGTTGTTATGTTATTTTTTGTGAACTTTTGTTGAGCCGAATAAATGCCAATTGTTTTGGCATGAAATATGCATAGTTAATTTTCAATTTAACCCAGAAAAGTCACAGTGTGGCCATGTGGGTGCATGCCCAGTTCCATCTTCCGCCCAAAAACAGAACAATAAGGACAAAGCGAAGCAGCTGAAACGCCTGTCGGCTGAACTGACGTTTTAATTGCTGCGGCGTGTGACAATCAATTACGGGGTCAGTCGAACGTTGAGGTGGAACTGGAACCAAGAGCGGAGGCGTAGCTGGAGGCCCCTTCTCAGTCATTTGCAGTGCTTTTAAAAGCCATTTAAATATGCATTGCAAAGGAATAAAAGGAGTGTAGGGTTCTTATATGTACGTATAGCCCATTCGCAGTGACAGAGCGAACTGACAGCAGCTGCAGCGGCATTCAATTAAAAGTTTCTGCTCTGGAGGGCGAATAGCCCACCCTTCCTTGTTCCCTTGTCTGTTGGTTAAGTGCAACAACAGCAATTTCAATAAAAGTGTGATTTATATTGACCCTCCACCTCCTCCACCTCCCTAGCCAGTGGTAAAGTAATTTATTTTATTATCAGCGGAAGGGGCCTCATCATAAGCCTGCTTGCATATACGTATAAATATTAAATTAACAGCCCAAACAAATCGCAGCAGACAACACGGCGTATGCGCCATATTACCTAGAATCATTCATTTTTATTATATTTTTAAATTTTTGCTCGTATTTTATCTCATTTCTACCAAGGAAGTACGGTTGGGAAATTATAATGGCGCATAAATTGCGTTTAGATGCGGCCCCCACGGAGGCCGAGCTCCAAGGTAGAAGGAGCTCCTTAGGTAACCAACAACCAACAATTACTACATCCCAGGCAAGTGCTCATTTAGGCCATAAATAAGTGGCCTGGCCACTTAAGGTAAGATTGTTCTGCCAACGACAAGAGTCAAGTACAATTACTGCTCATAAGACCACTCGGCTGCCCAGAGCCACGGAAAGTGTTTTATGTCAACGCTGTGGTTATTAAACTAAAATATTCAATTCGTATTCTATTTTATTGATTTTTGGGCCCCAAGCGCTATTGTCAACTCCGTCTGGTCAGGCAGACAATCGTGTTCTTCAATGTCGTAAACAAACGTATCGCATGACAAAACAAACATCGAATAATTAACAATAATAATAAACCCATAACTAGGAGGGGGCTTTGCATATTCAATATTTATTATTTACAATTGGGTGATTAAATGCGGTGAATGCCAGAGTCAAATTATATTTAAATTCTTTAAATGTCCGCTGAGTTATTGTTATTGTTGGTGTGGTTGTGCTTTAACTGGACCTTGGTCAGACATGTATTTCCTTCTCAATCTCTCAACTACTCAAGCTAGAGAAAATATAAATAGTTTAATAACTTTTTGCATTCATTGTTTTCCTCCAGAAAATTAGGTCATATGTGTGGGTTAAAGGCCAAGTGAAGAATTAGAAAATTTCTTCGTTTATCAAATGAAAATCGTTTTAGGAATGTGAATAGTGAAAGTGGGAACTACTCAACAATGCAACTGCTAAAAAACTTTTGCTTCTATACAATGTAGAGGGTTTTTTTTTTTAATTCTCTTTAATTTTCTCCTATATACAAACAACTAAAATGCTAGAGTTTTATAATCTATAGGATAGAGCTATTTGCAATGCTTCGCAGGCGCCTTGGCGCTATCTATATCCTCCTGTTGCCCTCAGGCCATCTGAGCTCCGTTGTGACAGCCGCTACGAAGGCACTGGCTGCCTCCCAATTCTGACTGGACTCCAGCATGCAGGGGATTAAGTTGCCGGGAGAGATCGGGCCACCCATGACTTCCTCCAGAGTCGACCTGTGCGAGGCGAATCTCCCGCGCTCGAAGATCACGGGGTGCGGGCTTTCCACTGCGTCGCCAAGGACATCCATCCGTTTGGTCGTGTCTAAGCCGTTTGAGGTAGCGCCGAAAGCAGCCACGCCCAAGAAACTAGAGGGTGGATTATGGCTAATGTGTGTGTATGGTAATAAAATGTATATGTATGACTTGCACATGTGGTTAACATATAAAGTCAATTGTTTCTAATAGTCTGAAGTTGATAAACTGCATATTTTGTTGAGCTGATATCTGGTATATAAAAAGGGTGCAACGCCGATGCATGTGATCTTGCTTATATGCATTATATCTTCTTCAAGTATCTCTCTTATGATTGTCTAGCGTTTTAGTGTAGGTGTTCTGTCATTTACAAGTGTGTATTAGACTTCTCTTTACGTATCTCATTTATATTTGCTTATATTTTACACACAAAGGCGCCAAGAAATGTTCAAAAGATAAGTAAATATAAACATATGAAATATTTACTTATCTTTTGTAAACTTGTTCTTTTGGGTGGACTGTAATTCATTGATTTGCCACTTTACTAACACATTATACAATATTCTATAGGTTTGAGACTTTACTTATATATTATTATAGTATTTGAGATGTTGGAAACTTTTCTCTACATTATGCAGTTAAACCGTTGTCATTCTTGAACATATTCCCAAGGGCATGGTATATGTGTAAGTAAGTGCATGAATATGGTATATTAACATCATCTTCTATATAGTTCATTCTTGAACATATAACAATGGGATAGGAAAGAATACAGATAGCATTTATCCCTTCAAATTACATATTTGTATATGTAAATGCTATCATTGTGATGACCTAGATTTTCGAATACCTTCAGCTTTGTTCAGTGGCCTTACAAATTAGAAACTTGTTTAAGAGGTGAGAGAAAAAATTAAGAAAAGGATTTGTATAGAGTTCGACATTGCTTCGCGCCATTGTTCGTAGAGGAAGGAAGTAGAGAAGGAAGTTAAAATCGTGGAATACAGAAAGTATAATCAGAGTTAAGTGAATTTCCAGGGTGTTTAAATTGAAGGAAAAGTAATTAATTAATTATCCAACAAGATGAATTTTCTTCACTTACAAAAGCTAATTCAATTTGTAACGTTTACATTTATATACATTTGCGTAAGACATAGCTTTAAATGTAAATACGTGTTTCCAGTTAAAATAAACATTTCTAATCTTAAAGAAAATGTCTCACTTTAAAAGATGATAACTTCAGATATCTCAACAGCTTCCTTTATTTATCTGAAATATTCCTAGACCACTTTCCATAAACTAAACACACAAAGGATATAGCGTCCAATTTCCTCTCACAACGGGTCGGCGTTGATGAACTTGAAAAGAGAATCCTTAGACATTTTTGTTTCAATTTCTCTCAAGCGTTGACCTTTAATTTAGCGAAGTAGAATTTGTTATAGGAGGCTGTAAGTTCTGGTATATAAAATAAATACATTTTTCTGTTGTTTAAAAGAAAAAAATACATACATAATTTGTTTGAACTGTCGTGATATTCAAAATTAATAAACATGTTTTCGCATTAATTTATTTCGTATGCAGCATCGGTTCGCAGCTTCATTCAGAATCGATTTGACCCCCTCTGCATTCTTACCAACCGTTTGGGCAAACCAATTAATATTTGCATTAATGCATAAATGCGTATCATATCACATTACATTTCATTGAGCCTGCAATTAGACCAATTTAATTGAAATCAATACTCGAGCTCATGACTAATTTTCGCTCTCATTTGAATAATTATAGTATGTGCGTGGCGTTTGCCATAAAAACGGCACACCAATGGGCACATCAGCAAACGTTAGTGAATCAACAACTGTATATATATATGCGTCTGACTATATGTATATAGTATATGAATTATGTACTTAATCATATTTTGCCAAAACGTGACTTGCCTGTGGAATAAATTGCCGAGTCGCAAAGGCGGCGGAGAATGGCAATGTTGTAGATGCGCATTTAATAAACTTCAAACGTAATTATTAATCATACGCAGTGTGAGCCAACTCTTATTAAGTGACAGCTGGCCTGTTACATAGGTGACAGATTGTCACTATCAAGCAGCAACCACCTCTGACACAGAAATTTAATGGAGACTGTGACTCAAATATGAAGCCTCGAGACTATAACATTGTGGATTGAGAAAGCTCCTCACGTTTGGTGTTGTTTAAACATTGGATGCGATTCGATATAAGTAATTGAATTATTAACTCTTCGCTTAGTTGCAGAAATATTCGAAGGAAGTGATGTGTGAATCGATAGATGTGCAAATTATGAATATTATAAAGAGAGTTCTGCCACTCGATATCCAATGGGGGCGACTAAAGTGCTGTAAAGTGGCTCTGCTCTCGTTTTTATTTTTTACCCATGGATGTGTTTTGCAAATTATTTATTATTTTCAAGTGCATTGCATATAAAATACATATAAATCTTAATAAGAACAAATAAGAGCGCAATCGAACAACAACTGATCAGCCAAAGTTGAAATACTCTTACAAAAATATTCTGTTTAGGTCTTAAAATCTTACTTGCGACAAATGTTGATTTCACTGCTCCTTATGTTTAGCAACGATTTGGTTTGACAAGTTTCTTAAACTACAACTCCAATATAGAAGTTTGTCCAATGAACTCAGTAGCCAAGCACCTGATTTAAGCAAAGCCGCTGATCCAGAAGTGAGCTCGCTCCATCCACAAAGCATTTCCTATCAAATTTTGCTAACACGCATTACATAGCTGAAATGCCCTCTGTGCAAGGGTATAAAATAGAAAATAAAAATCCTCCTCCCTCATCCAATGAGTAAAGTGGCGCTTAATATGCGTATAACGAGGACTGCTTTTCATGCAAATCAACAAATGAAGCCGCTGCCTGGCTCTGGCTGGTCTAGTTCTGATGGCTGCTCCTGCCGCATTTAAATGCAAAACACGAATTGTACAAATTGCATCCATACGGAAGCACCAGCAGCTACTCAATAAGATCCATTTGCGCTAAGCACTCGAGCTACTTAGGCGCCAGTGGAAGTGCATCTGAGCTGATATCTTGTTGCGGGAAATACAATTTGCAGCAATATGCCGCAATATTTGTTTAACAAAAGCGGAAGCAAAAGCTTTTGCAGTAGGGCTTCCGGCTGGCGTTGTGGTCGTGCTCTATCGGCATCAACTACTTATGCATGGAAATCGGATTACCCTGAAAGAGGAGGTGACTCTGCTGCGCGTGCCTGCGCCTGCAGTTTCTTTTCCCTATAACCTGATAAAAAACTTTCGCAACTGTAGGTTGTAGTGTCCAAAAACTGGGTGTCAATTACACTTGGACTTCGCTTCTGGTCACAAAAGGAGGTGGCAAAAGGTTTATCAGTGGCGTCGCATGAAGTCAAAGTTGCCGTTTTAATTAATCCCTATCCTCCCTTGCTGCCCCCTTACCTAATCAGAACCTACGCTCGTATTTCACATGCAACAAAGGCCGCAGCAAAAATTGCTTTTCCTTGGGTGCAGAAAGAAGTGGTCTAAATGTGCTTAAGTGCGACCTGCAGCCATTTTTTACTGAAGCATGCAAATTTTCGTCTATAATTCAACACAAAGCCACTGCCTGGCCGGGCAGCTCAACTCAATTGAGGGTAAGGGCAAGTGAGATGAAAGGCGCACTAGAAAAAGCAAAGCAAAGCAAAGGGCGAAAGCGCACAAAGAAGACGAGCAGGTGACAGGTCAGTGAAAAAACGCACTCAATAGTACACTTCGCTCCACTGAAACCTAAGGGTTTTCGGCAGCACACTTTCCCTTTGAATAACACTTTCAGAAATTCATCCTCTACTTTGTTATATCCTGATGGTGCTGCTGCTGGTGCTGCTGCTGGCGGCTGCAGAGGTTAAACATTGTTTATGTGCTTCTCGATGCTATCAATTGTTCGCCACCTTTGTTCTTTGTTATAATTGTTTCGTGAATGCTGACTGCCTGCAGCAGGCTAACCAAATAAGAACAATGGCTTTACACAGTCGCAGCTGGCATATGATCGTAGGAAATTGCAGATAGATATTCCTAGCTAACTAAATCGGAGGAAATGTGAAGCAGAAATATGATTCAAGAAGTAGGAGAGTCAAGGTCTCAAATGAATGCCTGTGCTGGTGCGGCATCTTCAGTGTTGTTCAGTTACCAAATGGTCATTTTGCTGAATTTTTTTCCTGTGTTACCAAGCACGTGATAATGTCAACGCACATTCCAGTCTCATCTAAAACTAATTAAATGAAAAATATTTCAGAATTATCGTCGATAATTCCTTTTTTATGAACAGCTAAGTTTGGCATTTATCTATATATTTCTGTTCTTTCATTGCTGGCTGTGTTCCCCACCTGGCCCATTGCAGGAAGGACATTCGACAGTCCAGCTCATTCCGGTCGCTGTTTATTTATGTTTCCGTTGATTGTTTTTGGGTAGGCAGCGAACAATTTCCGCTCTATCACAACCAGCAAATTGTTGATGTAAAAACTCAAGGCAAATTATCACTTGAAAACATTTGGCGAGGTGTTAGAGCGAAACAATGAGTAAAGCAGCCATAAAACCACCAAACAACCAAACATGCAAGCCAAACGGCCAAACTAAAAACAGGAAAGTTGCCAAATGTGCAGACACAGGCAGCAGCAAATCGGCACAGACAGGCTCTGGTAGACTCTGCGGTCTGCCTGGGATTAGCAAGGGCATTACATGCATGCCTGCTTGACTGCGCAGCCCGGCTGGCATTGGCTGCATTTTTGAATACAGGAACAAAGACTGGCAGCAGGAATATGTAGATGAATGAGAAAGAAATTGGGGATGTACTAGTGGAGAGGGGACTGGTTAGATGGATAAAGCGCTACCAATGGTTGATGGGGAATGAAAGGGAATTCAAGCCAAATAACCAACATTTCCGCTGGAGTTGAAGTAACTCTCTTAACCACCTCAACGGCTTGCGATTTTGCATATCAAAGTAATCAAATATTTATTACAAAATGTCAGCTCGTGGCTCCCCAGACACGTGTCACTCTTCCTTGCTTGTGCCATAACTTTCTCTCAAAGAATATTTATGAATTGAAAGAAGAGTGGAGCTGAAAATTGAGCTGCAGCAGCAACTGATGATAAGCACATGGATGAGCGAATGCAAATGGCAAATGCAAAAGTCTCAAAGGACCAAACAAATCGAAATGCCAACACCAAAGGCAGCTATCGTAAATAAATTACAGAAGAAACAGAAAAGTGATGCGATGACTTTCAACTTTAGATGGCAAAGGCAAACAAATTGGGAGAGGTAAAGTAATAATTGGATCGCAGGTGACCTGAAATCAAATCATTATAACCATATTTGTTCGAGATTAAAATGGTTTTTCAACAAACAATAATGCTAGGATACAAGTATTAAAACATGTTCTCATATCCTTTCTCAACACCATTTAAGAAGGAAAGCACAGCTTAAAAAATTTGAGAAACTTATCAAGAGGCTAAAATATTTTAACTAAGACTCAGACTCTAAGTGCAATGCTATCCTGCAGGCCATACAAATCTACGGCAGCAGCAAGTCCCCCGCTACTTGGAGAGGGGAGACACTTGCACGAAATCCACTGTCATGACAATAAAGTTTATAACTTAGCACAACATAACGGAGCGATGCATGAGAATTGTGTGGCAACAAGAGCAGCCACAACCACACGATGGCAAAGCAGCTCAAAATGACAGGCTGGGCTAGCTCGCCACAGGCGGGAGTATATGCAGCGTGCTCCATGGTGGGCAGGTGACGACGACGAATACTTTGTGTTCGTGCGATCATAATCCGAAAAACGTAGTAAAAATTCCAAAAACACTTCATGTGTGAAGCACTTTTCACATGCGATTTGTGTTGAGAGGCGTCGTGGGACATTATTTAAAGGTGACAGGCAACACGAGATCTCTACATCAGCGGCAGCACCAGCAACAGCAACAGCAGCAGCAACAGCATGAAATCCAGGACATGACCATGCCCCTACCCATGTCCATGTCCATGGCTCGGTCTTGCTTTTGGTCTTGGTCCGAGTGTGTCAGTCGGTTGCTGGGGCTGGTGTAGTTAAAATGTGGAGGGGGGATGCTGGGTCATGCAACCTAGCGTTCTCAAAGGTCACTTAGTCAACGAGCAACTATCAGGGCCAACTGCAGTCAGGATGCTGTTCGCCGGCAAGCCTTTGCCTGTGCGTCTGCACGTGTCGCTACCTCAGCCGCCGCTCCTGTTCGTTGCTCGTGCGCTTGCCAGACATGGCCGCCTGTCAACTTGAGCTTGAGTGGAGCCGCCTGCCCACCTTCCAAACTGTCGATCCGGCATTCTTTCTATGGTCTGCCATCTAGCAGCATGTATGTGGGTGTACAGAGGCAAGGGCTAAGTGTTTGTGGCGTTTTTTGCTACCAATTTGCTGCTTTAAGCCACATGCGAGCAGGCGGCTACTAGTGTGGGCCTTAAATTTTGCACAGTGGGGCCAAAGTGTAGCGGTTGCCAGATTTGCATACGTTTACCCATGCGATGCTGCCTTGGAAACCAATATTAAACCGCAGTCGCCTTGAGTCGGGCAACAACTATGTATGAATGTGGCCTGGCAGGTGATAAGACGCAGTCAAAGTGTTTACTGTTTGCCAGGTGAGCTGGGCTGCGCTTGACTTGGTTTGACTTGACTTGCCATGGCTCTTATTAATATTTGCCAAGGCGCACACAGAAGGGCTGCGTGTTGGATATTGTATGTTATGTGCTCCTGTTTGTGTTGGTTTTTGGGGCTATGGGAGCGAAACTATGCCAAATAACTAATTCAGCTTTGGCAACGCATGACACAAAGCCAAACTTCATGAGTCTATTATGAATACTTATGAAGATGATGACCTTGAAAGTCCCATAGCTTTTTGCCTACAAACCTTTGCCGACATCAATGTCTGGCTGAATTGGTGGCTGTTGTCCCATGTTAACACATGCCAACTAATAAAATCTTTATAGGCCTGCATTCCAGTTCCAGCCAAACCAACCACCCACTCAAATGCGAAAAGGATTCTAAAGCCATAAAACGGTCGGGCCAGGCACAAAAGCTTCAAAGTTGCCAACTGGCCCCAACACAGAGACGTACAGACGGAAGCGGTGATTTCAACCCTTCGATATTTGTTGGCAATTTAATTTATATGCCAAATTTACGATATTTACCAAATTAAAATCAACACGAGCTCTCTCCAGCAGCGCAAACTTTTGCCACCCCACATCCCTCCGGCATCCTTCCCTCAGAGAGCATCTATTTGGTGCAATTTAAAAGCATATAAAGTTAGCTAAGCAAACAAGTTGGACTCAATATTTGGCAAACTCTGTGCAAACTAATGTGATATTTGTTGATAATGACGCTGATTGTTTGGCTGCTTTGACTGATTTGGCAACGGAGCGGCTTCGGCTTCGGCCTCGTCTTTGGGTTTGACGTTGGCTGCTTGCGAATTCCGTATACGCCCCGTCAAACATAAAATGCGCTTAATGAACTCAATTTCAACTTCCGTTTCCGCTTTGATTTTGTTCGGCTTACTTTTTGGGTTTTCATTTTATTGCCATCCGAATATTTGTGGCAGGCACGTGAGTTCACATTGGCAGTTAAAAAAAATTCTGGTCTTATATATATATATGTATGTATATATGGGTCCATGAAAACAGTTATTAGTTTATGAAAAGTGTTGCTAACTTTGAGTCGCTGATTAAACGTTGCCAGCCCCGTTGGCTAATATTAAATATACATACATACATACATACTTATATAGAAGGCGGAAATTTCGCTGCTGCGGAACACTAACCCGGCCAACGAACAAAAACGAAACGTGGTCAGAAAGTTGAAACTAATTATGTTAAAAGCTTTCGGCACACCCAAAATTAGTGCAAAGTTGAGCACTCTGGAGGCAACAGCAAAGCCAGCAGACGTACTCAAATATACAAAACAACGACAACAACAACAACTAACAACACATGAAGCAAAGCATAATATGCTAAATTAAATAAAAACACGCGAAAATCGGAGTCCCAACCGCTGCACCGCCTGGCAGAGTGAAGGAGACCTAACCGAAGCCGCAGGAGTCACCAAAACCCAAACCCCCACACCAAATGTCAAAGCCAGAGCCATCAGCCATCAGTAGCTCGGTAGCATAGCCAGCGACCAAGCAGAAGCCACCAACCAGCTGGCCATCATTTTTGTGCTCAACTTTAATGAGCTGTGGACAGCGACTGGCCAGCCTGTGGGTGTGGGCACGGGCAAGGGATTGAGTCTAAGCGGTGGCGGACTTGCCGCCCTCTGTTGATGTTTTTCATAAATTTAATTTGTGACGCGCCCTCAACAAATGCTGAGAATTGCACAATTCCTTTCAGCAATTTTAATTATACAAATTGGAGTTAAAAGAAGTGAAACGCGAATGGCATAACCGGCAGGGTACAAAGGGCAGGAGGCAAATGATTGCAAGACTGGGACTGCAGGATTTTTAAATTGCAGCTAAGCCCAGCGGGAGCAAACAAAATGGAAAGTGAGGCAAAAGGGAAAGCAATTGGAAAAGTGGAAAGACCGTAATAAATAAGATTACTTTGTGAGCAAAGGGGAGAGCAAAAGAACGGACAAAACTTAGATTTAGTCTAGAATGTGGAAAATAACAGAAATTTCAGTAAGTATCAGATTAAGATTTTAGGTAAGAATCATGGAACAGCTGGTGGCCAGCAAATGCATTCACTACATGAGAATTCGTGTATTTCAGTATTGGAAAACCTTGGATCATGGTCTTATCATAGAAGTCTGAGAGATTATTACCCGATGTAGTTACATATGTTGACGAAAATCTTTTGTTTTTTGATTATGACAAAGAAAAGAGTTTAGTTTTTTATTGGAATATATACTTATATGCTTAGAGGTAGAGGCACTGACAAAATTGTGTAGTTTTTGTAAATGTATCTTTTTTAAACGATTCAATACGACAATACGACTACTGATTGCAGACTGCCAAATATCTAATGCCGAGTATCTAATGTTATTAATTTCGAATATAGCATTCTTACTTGTTTCTGCGCGACGCTTAAAAAAGAAGTAAAAAAATCGGATGAACGTAGGCCGTGGAATTTGATCTCGCATATAGTTTTCTGATCGCTTTACTCTCCATTCTAAAGAGAGGTTTGTATCGATTGCACTTCTGTACTTTCTCTTCAATGCGACCGACAGCATAATACCAGCACCAGCTCTTTGCAAGAATCATAAATATGTTAAAAATTTAGTCTATCCTCTCAGAGCTTCCAAAGAGAGGGCAGAAATATAGACATTTCATATATGTTATTCCAATAAAAAAAAAACTAGAATACCCTTTGCAAATTTTATTTAATTCGTTTGCATTTTAATTTAGTTTAGTTTGGCTTGCCTGCACCGGCTGGCAGCGTCTGGCTGGCCTGGGCAACGACTTCCACTTCATTAGTTTGAAGTTTTGTTCCAAAAGCAAATTTTTCAACTACTTTGTAGAGATTTCTTTTTGCCAAGTCCGTGGCAAGGTTGGCGAGGTCGGCCAGGATCTGCTGCGGGGTTAAAATGCAAACGAAAGAATTCATTTTGTAGTACAAAAGAATTTCAATTGCAGTGCATACAAATTACTTTGTGTAAACTTTCTCTACGCTTGCTGGCAATGTTGATGGGGGGTTGGCTGTAAAATCTGCATACATAGACAAACTCTGGCTGACATGCTCACATCCTTAGCCTCACACTTCGGGCCACTTCAAATGCCACTTGATATTTTGGATTGCAAGTGTGTGTTGCCGACAACGTGTTGCTGTTGCTGTTGCTGTTGCTGTTATTGTTGCCACTTCTGCTGTTGCTGCCTCATAAATTTTAGCTGAGCGCACAACTTTGCCTCATTGTGCAAATATTATGAAATGTTCTACAAAACAAAATCCGGCCATGCCAAAGACCAGAGCACCGGCCTACAAGATGAACAATGCCAACTGAAACTGAAACAAAAGCAGCAGAATGAGCAAATAAACATATGTGGACGCACTTAAACTCTCGCACCCAAACACACACAAGCCCCACATACTCACACCTGCAAGGCATAAATAATTTATTTGCAAATATGCATATTAAATATTCTACAAATTTATTGCTCGGCAGGCGAACACAGGCCATAAAACATAGCCAAGCCAAAGCATGGCAAGCAAAACAAACCAAAGTCTCTCTCCACCACTTCACCCACCTGCAGCAGGCAGCCGCCGCAGCTGTTTGTCACTTGGGCTTGGTTTGCATGTTTAACCCATCGAACATTTCTAAGAATTATTTATCGTTATCGTCAAGAAGAGTTGAAAGGTGGAAAAGCGGTGGGCAATTGAAAAATGTAGGAATATATTTCAAAAGAATGCTGTAATGATGGGAGAATGCTCAGAGATATATGTATATGGTTTAACTTGTCCCAGAACCTGGTTTTATTGCTTCTCTTCATATTTATGATAAAGACTATCAATCTGTGTTTTCTCAGTTTATCGGTCCTTCTATTAAAACTTGATAAATTGCAAAGAATCTAAAGTATGACAAAAATCACACAATGAAGAAAAAAGGAATATAATTAGCCCAGATGAATAGATTGAATTTGGATCACTTCTTCAACTGGACAATCTCTACATTCCACACCGTCATCCTAAGATTTTAATTACATTTGTTGGCTTAGGCTTTGAATCATTGAACTGTTTAGAGAGCGGCTCCATTAAATCACATTCAATATTTCCTCGGCAGGTTTCATTATGCTTTCAGAGGTGGACCTTCTTCCGCAATTAAAAAATGTTTACAGGTCCTATACACATGCATATATATTTGAGTGTGTTGTTTATCCTTGATATTGCTGCACTCAATTTGCAAGTAGAATATACATATGCATGTGCTTGTACGAGTGTTGCACAAGCGATGCCTACGACACTTTAACATTTGGCCTTAGCTATTTATGTTGTTGAACGCTTCTAAGATACATGTTTCTATTCGACTTCGACTGACATCCGCATCGACCGACAAATGTTGTGCAACAATAACAACATCATACTCATGAAACAACCTCAACAATTGCTGCATACTTTGAGGCGGGCAAAAGCAAAGTTTGAAAAACAAATTAAAGTTTAAAGTTTGTCGTTTCTTCTCTTCTTTTGGTTTTTTGTTTTTGTTTTTTTTTTGCCAGGCCGGAAATTACGTTAAGTGTCCACTCAAGTTTCATACAATTAACTTCAACTTAGACTTGGCCAAACTGCAACATGCAACAACAGTCACATAGGCTACAACCATGAGCAATAGCAACAGCAACAGCAACAGCAACAACAACAATAGTAACTACAAAGGCAACTTGTTGGCCCATTGCCTTTTGCAAAATATTCGCTTTTGTGCTTTTCAAAAATTAACCGAAAACTTTGTTCAACTAAAGTTGTTGAGAAAATTGTTTGTTGGTCTGTCGGGCGCCAGTAAAGCAAAAATCATTATGAAAAATTCAATTAGTTCAAGCAATTGAAGGTCAAGAGAAACGAACGGGTAGGACGGGTTGGTTCGAAGTAAAATGTGAAATATTAAAAGAAAAAAGTAAGCAGGATGTTATGGTGGAGCGATAGCAGTCAAATTATGGGGACGAGCTGGTAAGGATTCACTTTTGAATATGCAGACAGGAAGCCAAACTAAGAATGGTAGTTTATTATTGATTTTAAGCCCATTTTCCTGGGCTTGTATGAGAGAGGGGAAGTTGAAATACTTTTCCAGTTTTTAAGAATAAATTAATGTACAAATAAAAGATAATTCTGTCGACTTTATAGCGAAAGCAATAAAGGAAGCCTAGCTTCAGCTTGCCAAAGCTTAAATACCATATATACCATACCATAAATACATAGCTGATTTAGATCAAATCTGGTCGGTTGGCGTGGGACTACAGTGGATACACGGGATTCCGGAACTATCGGTTTTATGTGTGCCATATGATATAGTAGTCCGATCTTAATCAGATCAGAAGAGCGGACGTGGGGAGTCCTCAAAGGGATACAAACCGAATATGGTAAATGGTATAAAAATGTGAATTTTGATTGTGATTTCACCCACTCGTATGAAAATATTAACAAGTAAAGCTGAAAAATTAAAAATATTCTCATATTTACGGATATCCCACATCAAGCCATATAGAAACAAATTCCCATTTGTGTTCCGCAAAACAACATAATAACCTCCGCAGTAATTCCAACTAGAACAACAAACTTCTACGCATAAAAAATGCTAAACAATTTCGTAATCATGCAATGAAAATAATGAAGAACGTGAGGTATTTATGGAGCATACTTTTCTCTGTGTCTGTGTGGCGTTTTTTTAGCTTCTGGATCTTGAATGTAGTTGGCATACTCAGTATCAAGTAGACGCACAGAGATTCTCTCTCCGCATGCCAGGACATAAAAACAAATTTTATGGCCAAAGTTTCATGCTTGCTGTTGTTTTCAGGGAGCGAACAGAAAACCAAACAAAAGTGTAAATAAATACAAAATAAATTTGATGAAAATTGTGTAGAAAAGTTAATTTAATATGGATTAAAAGTTTTCTTGTTGCTGTGTTGATGACTCGTACGAGTCTCTCCTCTGTCTCTGTATGTGTGTGTGCGTGTTCTTTGGCTTACTTAATTTGATATGAATCTGATTTTATGGGTGTGAGAGCTTCTGACGGAGCTCAATAATGCTTTATGATGATTGGCATTGGCTTGTCATGGGAATCTGTTGGAATTGGATTTTGAATTCGAACAATAATATTCTTGGAGAGCAAAACTTATAAACCAAAAACTGTGCTCGATATTTGAGTCTGGACTTTGCCGGCATCCTTGCCAGACGGCTTTACATGTTCATTTCTTGGCAAATTAAATTATTCGAAAACTTTGCAACAGTTATTTTCTGCTTTCTATTGCATAATTCATTATGTGTCGGCTCATGCAGACAACAGAAACAACAACAGCAGAGAAATTTCGATAGCTCACAAGTTGAAAATTTGTGCACAAATTAAATTAAGCTGTCAGTGGCGAGCCAGCCACTGCCCCCACCTTAGCCTCTGCCTCTGCCACAGCCACCTACTGCTGTCCTAACTTCCGCCTCAGTCTCAGTCATCCAGTGACTGTCCGTCTGATTCCTTGGAAAGACTACTCAAGAGGACAACACTCAGGCCACAGAAAGTTTCTTTGCAAAGTGTCAAGTTTTAGTTGTCGTAGACGCTGAAGAAATTATTTTTTGAAGTTTATTACACAAAGGCGTGTGTATGTTTGTGTGTGTGTACACATGCAGCCATTGTATGGGTGTGATGTAATATGTGTGTGTGTGTGGGTCGTGTGTGGTCCCTTGTGTCCAAAGATCATTGACCAAGGCTAGAGATAGGGGAAGCAAGCCCAACTTTTCTTGATCAGTGGGCAAAAGTTTTTGCTGCTGCTTCAGATGATGTATGGTGTCCCCTCATTTAAGGAGTTTGTGCAGGCCAAGCCAGGACCTGACAAAAGTTCCTTATTGTAAATTCAATCAAACAACATTTTGCATAAACGATGTAGGTTCAGCAAAGTTTTATGCTCCAAATTTAAAATGTTAATTTAATGAACCCTTATTTGTTGCATGTCCATTTGCATAGCCTTAAACTTAGTTATGTCCAGTAGCTGGCAGGGACACCACACCGCCTTGCTGTATCTTGGAATTGGACCACACTGAGCTAGTTGAAATCTAATACTAAAGAGTGTTCCAAAACTGAAGCATAAATGCTTGTCCGCCTTTCGAAGAAAATCAAATTGCATAGATGAATTATGATTTATTTATTTTCAATGAACATATATAGGGTCGATTTTTTAAACAGGATAAAATGTATATATCATTTGTAGTGTTTAAATTGACAGAAATTGATGTGGACCACATATGACGTTGAATACTTTTCATACTCCGTTAAATATTCTCAACTTTTTACTGTTTCACTTCCTGCCTATCATTTGGTTGGCTTATTCGGAGTGCAAGAAATTGCCAGGTGACAACCACAAGCATTCTGACTTCCATCCAGCCATCGCGAGCCAACTGCCAGTCAACGGCATCAACTCATTTCAGTTTGCATTCATAAGACTCGAGACACTTTCTTTAATAAGCGCTCATATCCCTTGTCCAGCGTAGGCAGACCAGTGCCAGCCCAGCTCTCCATATTTCCAAGTAACTGTCACTCCATCAAGGACAGACCACCGGCGACACATTGCCTGCCCCCACAGCCACCAAAATGACAGCTGGTAATGTGGAGAATGTCGCATTCTGCGAGAAGACAGATGCTTGGCCATTTTGTTGAGAAACAGTTTGACTTTCCCTCACAGGCTCTCGACATGAACCCACACCCCCTGCCCCGCACTCGACCTTCCGCCATCAACAATCCACCGCCTGAGTCCTTCTTACTTATTTATTTGCATTGTGCACTTTATTTAAATGAAAATATGTGCGATAAAAACAGGCCATAGTCCAAGTAGTTGTGGTGTCAATTTAAATAAAGCGCGTTGCAGGATCTGGTCCCTTGGGCTGAGCT
The DNA here is from genome assembly GCA_037043425.1 of Hirtodrosophila duncani. Lineage (NCBI taxonomy): Eukaryota > Metazoa > Arthropoda > Insecta > Diptera > Drosophilidae > Hirtodrosophila > Hirtodrosophila duncani. Next base: position 450,792 of record JBAMBM010000569.1, read on the forward strand.
GGAGCTGTAGCTGGAGGTGTTGGAGTTGGCAATTGGTGGAATGAGCAGCCACATGGCTCCTCAGCATGGCATTGTCATTATTTTTATTTATTATCCACTTGTTTTGCTTCATTTGCGTTGTGCTTTAAGTAATTGCAATTTTGTTTGCAACTGCTTTAAAACGTTTAACGTTCATTCGAAATCCATCGCTCTGTCCTTTTCTGTGCCAGTCAATCCATTCATGCACAATTAATGCACATTTTCGTTAATAACGCTTCATCAGCTCATCATGACAGATACGCGCCCTGGCATTCGCGCATGTACTTATCCGGCGGATTGTGAACTCTTTGAACGGATTTTATTACAGTCGAAAGTAAGAAGTCCAAGCTTTGTTTCCCAATATACGATATAATTATAGAGCGATGCAATTGTACAAGGATGAATTGAATTGAATTGAATTCGGTTGCTTGAGTTCAGCTTAACTAGAAAACAGTGGTGGGCAATTTGGAAAACCGTGATTGAGTTTTATTGACGGTTATGTGACAGGTCGAAGCAACCTCATTCTGTGGTATCGTAAGAAAATAATTACGCACCTTAATGAGATTGGGGCTTGGCAAAGGGAAACCGAAGCTACAGTGAATGGGCTGTCAAATAAGCAACATGCAACATGCCCATGCTCTCGACCAGCAACGCCCACTCTTATGCATCGATAAGCAAACATGAACAATATCGACCTGAACAACGCCCACAGCCACGAGAAACAACCAGTGCAGGGCCGGGCCAGTCGAGAACATTGTAGCCTCGAGAGTAGTTGGCCATAAATTTGATATGAATCAATGGAATCAATTTACACTGCAAAATGCCTGGCTGCCTTCGGTGAGGGACCGAACTCAACGAAGCGTCGACACAAGGTTACAATGATGATGATGCAACGTGGCAGCCGGGTGTTATGCTCACTTGACATCCTGCACCGCTCAGGTCAGAACATCACGGCAAAGCAAATGCTGTCATGGTGGACAGCTCTGAGCGACAATCTGTTGGAAGCTTTAAACCAGCGCGACCGCGTTTGTGGGAGGTCGACATCGAAAATGAATCACTTTCGTAATTTGATGCGCCTAACTAATTGATTTAAATTGTGTGCTGCGGTCAATCAAATTCAGTTCTGATTCTGGTTGCCAACACAGTGGAAACAAAATCAAAAGTTAATTGCATGTAAATTAGCCTGCGTTCCAAAAAATACAGCCTGTCGCTGACTACGCTTCAAGCTAAGCAGTTGACTTCAAACCACTATTGCCTGAGTTCTCGAAAAAGTGGAAAACAATAAGCAGAAAAGTAGTTTGTGAATGATGTACTATCAGTTACAGTTCTGTAGCAATCGAGAGGATAATTTGTGTTGTTTGGAAGAGGCAATGTTTGCCAAGACAAGATTACGAGTTCTGTTCTGATATAGTTCCGATTTGACAAAGACGCAACTGAATATATAGATATTCATACTGTCTTTGAAGAATTTGTGTGCATCCAGGTTGCATTCACTGCATTTAGGGAGAGTTGCGCCCGATCATTCGAACGCCTTCTCCTGACCCAGAGTGAGCAGACAACTTGCCGAATGCTTTCTCATGCCGGATTCCTTGTTCAACTGTTTTCCTTGGTGAAATTCATTGCCTTTGCTATTGCTCACGCTTTGATGTGGTGGTCCTAATATGAATTTGATGAATTTGGAGACATTTTTGTCAGTGGTTTAAATTTTGCCTATCCTATATGTCCATAATAGACCAAGCTGGTACATACATGTTGAAAGTCAGCTATAAATGAAGGCTTTCAACTCGTTGTTGATTTGCGTAGGCACCTCATAAGGTAAATTTTTATACTCTTAAACTAAATTTTAGTTTAATAAATAACCTAATGCAACATCAATAGCAATATAAGTCAATAGCAATATAAGTCACAGCAATTAGCGCACATTTAAAGCTCTCTTGCAGCTGATGAGGTGTGTTATCAATGTCATTTGAATTTTGGGTTAGTCTCTGCCTACGCCTACGAGCCCTTCTAGTTCCCGCAACCGTATGTAATGGGCTTCTCGGCATTTCTAATCTGACGAATTTACTATTTGCTTGACTCCATTTCTAATTTGGGATGTCCAAATCTTAGCATTTGTATGGCATTTTGTTAGGCTATTATTATCATGATATCGTTAATATCAAGGTAATATCGACAAGAATTTACTGAAAGATTCATGCATTAAATATTCATCATTAATTTTTCGGAGGACTCTAGTGAATGGCTGCTATTGTCTATTATATAGCTACATTTCTATGGTGCAACCTAAGGTACGAATACTTGCCATTCATTTTGCATATATTTCGTTGAGTTGCTTGTATATATATTTGCTTTTTACGTCGTTATATGCAGTCCAAATTTCTCAAATACTTGCCAAATATTTATTATCAAGGAAGCAGAATTTATTTTCTATGCAAAATTCTACGCACAATTGGCCGACTCAGGTACAACGACGACTGCGACAACTTCGTTGTTGTGCTATTTTGTATTCAGTTTTTCGCAAAACAGAATTCGGATATACATATATACGTATATATGTACCTATGCTTACATATTTATACTAGTATCTGTACAATTATTTCTGCTAGCAAGAGTTAAGGCAAGGGCAGATGAAAATGCAGACTCTGAGGCGAAGGTACTCGAAGGGTTGGAGACCTCTTTGCTTTAACATTGTGTTCGGGTGCTGCTGGTAGTCCAAACTTTGTGGCAGTAGTTGCAAAAACTCTCAGCCGCAATTCAAAAGAAATAACAAAGCGCGCTTCAATAATTTCGCAAAGAATTATATAAAAAAGAAACAAATATAAAAATAGAAAAATAGAAAATAATACAAAATGCGCATGCCGAACGGAAACGGCAACTAAAAAGCACGAGCTCTGCCGCAGCACACAATGCACGGACTGGATTCTGGCTGCTTTCTTATTGTGTTCCTTTCAGCTCTTCCGCTGCGTAACGGCAACTTCTTTCACACTTTGGCAAGCAAAGTATGAGTATAGGCGGACAATGGCCAACACCCCAAGGGCAGGAAGCGGGGCGAAGCGGCACCAACTGGGCCTGCAAAGTTGCATTTGTTCTGGAAAACATCACCGAAACCGTTACGAGCTAGATACCTATCCAACACTTTTACACTGTGAACCAAATCAAACCAAGCCCAACAAATTGTAGCTCTGGTCGATTTTAACCCCCTTTTTGGCCAAAAAAAAAGGATTTTTTGACTGGTCTTATGCCAAAGAAATTGTTGGATATAGGATTCTGTCGATGTACTTGTAATTTGTATGGTTGGACGTCTGCTCACCACGCAACAGCTTCTCATCGAAAAACGATATTGTTTCTCAACCGTCGTAAAAGCAAGCGACATTTTTGAAGAGCTTGCAATGCTTCAGTCCATTCAAATTTTGGCGAACGGATTCCTGTAAGCCCCTTCAGTACGTTTTCTTACTCTTCCATGCTTACCTTCATGGCCAAGATATTTGAGTCCTTGTATGGCATGCCAAACGAGTGAAGGGCAAAGCCAAGCATGAGCTTGCTATGTTAATGCAGTGCAATAATACTAGCACAATTGTTTAAAACTTTTAAAGGATCTATAAGCAGAACCAGAATGACACAATCCAATATTCTTAAGCACCTAAAGACTTAGAAAGCAAGACGGGAAAGCTAAGCCAAAGCTTATATGCCATTCACATTGTAAATATATAACCAATCTAGATCAAATTTGGTCTGTGGCTGCAGTGGATACAAGGGATACAAGACGAATTCGTTTTAATTTGGATGAAAAACAGAAAAGTTATGCTACTAAGTGTTCAATGCGGAGTTATATGGTAGCTATATGATATGGTTGTTCCATTTGGATACAACTCGAACTTGACCAGCGTGCAGACAAAGGAAGCATCTGGTAAAAATTTTAGCTCTATAGCTTTTAAGACTTCTGAGATATGAGATCTGACGAACAGACATGGTTATATCGATTTCCCTTGTCATGCTGATCAAGTATATTCATACTTCCTTCTATTCGTTGCAAAATTTCTTACAAAATTAATAAGCAATTTTATGAATGGTATAAAAACATTAACAGCATCTAGCCAATCGAGCTTACAAGTTTGTATGCACTTATTTCTTGTCACCCTCTATAGGTATATGTGCGAGGGAGCAGGCAACAATTCGCAGATTTTGCCCGTAGGACTGCCCAGTTTTGCTATTGTTTTCTGTTTTTGGTCTCTTTGTAGAGTTGAATCAAAGATCCATCCCTGAACTGACGTTGAAACTGAAGCTCAAACCTCAAATCTACGAACTTTTACCTAGAAATGAATATGATTATTATTACTTCATCTAAACAGAAAGAAAATTATAAATCACTCATCCTAAAAACTGGTTCTAAAAACCACATAAATAGAGTAATTTGAAGAAATATTTTCTGCACAAAATTGACCTAATTCAAGCTAGCAAAGTTTGTACCTAGAATGTCCAATGGACGAAGTCAGGCACCGATCACAGTCCAATTTAGGACTGGCGGCTTGCCTGTTGAAGTTAACATATCAAATAGCTAAATTGAAAACGCTAACAAAATTAACACACATTTTTATTAAATTTCACCACAATTTACAAATATGTCCACACAAAGTGTTCCTTGGATTTATGTTTATCTTTTGGTTTTTATTTTTGATTTAGTGAATACGAAGTTGTATATTTTTTTTTCATTTTTCTTTCAAAATTTTATTTTACACAGATATTTCTATAAGTTGTCTTGCTTTAAACACGTACATTATTAATAACATATAATATTTGGTTTTTGGTTTTTGGTTTGCATTTTGCAGTTTCATTTGAGTTGCACATTTAGAGTTAGTAAGTACATTCAGATTTTGTTTTTGTTTTGTTTTCTTCTTTGGATTTTCTGTAGTCGCTTTAGTCGTCTTTTAGTTAAATCATTTATTTATTTGTTCTTTATATTTTATTTTGATTTTTATATTTTGTTTTTTGCTATGTATGTAGACATTTATATTGAAATATTGAAAGTACAATGTATTTATGTATGCAATGTTTTATCCCTTAGGTGTTTTTTTTTAATATTTGTATATTTTTTCTTGGTTTGTGTAGTTTTCTCCCATTTTTGGTTTTTCCATTTTAGATTTTTGCTTTTGTTCTTATAATTTCTTACCTCTGTTGTTGCTGAGATATATGTATATTTATGTACGTACTTGTGTTGTGTTGCAATTGTAGAGAAGCTTCAAATCTCCTTGTAAGTTCAGTATGTTTTTAGCTCGGTAACAGACACCACATTCACACAGAGGGGAGTGTGGGGGGGCTAAGTCAAAATTGAGGGAATTAAATAATTATAAATGCTAACGAAACGATAGTTTGACAAAACCAATCGCTTTGGGGATTAAGACTAAATATTTATACTCAAATTACTTAAGGATTTAACTAATTGTTAACGTGTACACAGAGTGGACATCCGTGGACTGCCTTTGGCTTCTGTTTAAGCTGCGGATGTCCCAACTGGCCTGGCCAGTGTGACGCGGCAGCTTGACATGGGACGCTGATCATTGGAATGCATGGACGAGGCCGAGGCCAAAACGGGTGTGTCAATAACGGCAAGCGAAACAATGAATCCACGGGTCATTTGGCCAATCAAAGAGCTGCAGCTAGCAAGCAGGGCGACCAGAAGTATACCAATGTTGATGTTGCCAACGCGTCCAGAAGCCGATGAGAAATAATTGCTGAAGAAGTTCTTCAAGCTTGTGCCGGATGAGAGAGTAACTGCAGCAGGAAGCAGACGGGAATACAATCAAAAGACGAAACCGGAAATAAAATACATATTTTATTCAATTAGTTCAGAGGAAGATAGAGAAAGAGATAGAGATAGAGAGAAAGCTGCAATCGCAAGCATAATGAAGCTAAAGCTTAAAAGCTGCTAAACTTACCGCGTGCCGGTACCGGATCCTTTTGTGGTGTTCCCAATTCAATTTCCTTATACTCCTGATACAAGTCGCCCATCTCAGCGGTGCAGCGAAGCAGCAAGCCACCCGGATTTGGGGCATAGACGGGTGCACCATGGCTGTATACCGAGTTCGATCCGTATCCGTTGTTGTAGATGGCCGGGTTGGCGCTAGAGAAATGCACTCCCTGCAATTGCAGCCTCATGGTGAGGCGCGTAACAATCAGATTATCAACGGTGCGTATATACTGGACATCAACGCCGCTGATCTGCAAGAGTGCGGAGAACAGAAGGACCAAAGTTGAAGCTGGCAGGATTATACATAGTTGAAAAAATACGAGTACGTCCGTTTATTTTGCGCTTGCAAATGCATTTGCATATTTTAAGGCACCCAGACAGCGGCAACGCCTGGAGACAACCACAACAACAATTGGCAACACTGTTTAGCGCTCGCCTCCTACTTCTACTTGCAATACTTTTGTTTGCACTCGGACCGGGCCCCACAAAAATGGGAGGATAAAGAAGTTTTGCCAGCCAACATCTTGTCGCCATTTGCAAGTTGGCACAACGCCTAAGAGTACAAAACTGTAAACGGGGGTGGAGGTGGCCGGGAGACGGTGGTAAGCAGAAGGCATATGTGCCAGGCTGAAAGACACTTGGCTATGCATGGAAATTATGTATCAAGGAACTTTATCTGTGTTAATGTAATGCAGCAAAAAGCAGCAGCGTCGGCATCTTCCGAGCGTAGCACAAACAAAATTTCGAAACGAAACCCCTCGCAATTGCACACATTAGTGGCTGCTGCTGCTGCTGCCTCTACTTCTGGATGTGGATGTGGAGGACAGGGACCTGCTGGCAGGACATGCAGCCCAAAATACGCCAGACGACACATTGACGAAACTTTTTGCCAGTTTTCTGCAGGCTTTGGCTTTCTTTTCTGCTTTCTACTTATGCATGCGCCATTTCTGCCTTTCATTTGGATCTGCTTTTGTGTTGGTGATGCTGCTGTTGCTATTCCGAGTGTTCTTGTTGTTGCTGTTGCACGAGTATGTATCTTGAATTTCCGACTCTTCACTATTATATCTGCACAGACTGCCCCATAGCCGAGCCCCTAACCCTCTTCCTATCTCTAGCCGTGTCCCTGCCCCGCGCTCTAGCTCTCGCTGCGTAAGTCCACTTTATTTGTGCCCGGCTCTAAGACGCTTAAACTTGCATTTGGCTTAAATGTTGCCAGCAGTTCCTTCATGCGAGAACAGCTTTTATGCTTAATGGCAGTTATTTAGTGCAATTCACTGTAAAATTGTTGCCATAAGAGAATTTGCCGCTCGCCATGTGTGTGCGAGGATTCTTGAAAGGATTTGCGCTTAGATAAATAATTTTTTTATATGCTTGCCAAAAAGCATATGTATTTTTTAGTCTCTTTCCCTTTCATCCCCTTTAAGTGTTGTGCATACAAGTGAAATCATATATTTTTAATAGTTCTCTTTCTACAAAAATGCATTCTCAAGGCACACGGAGTAGGCACGCCTGGCAGCAAAGGAAATGTTATAACATTTGTTAGCTTAGTTTTTACTTTTTCAAGAAAATATACATTTTGAGCAAAAGATTATAAACATAAGCTAGATGAAAATGCCTGAAAATGAATTTGAACTTCTAAAAACAAAATATATTTAGTATAAAATCTTTGCTTTATTTTCGTAGCCTTTAAAGGTAATCTTAGTCTTATTTTTCTTTGTATTTAGTTGTTTTTGAAACATGCACTGAAATGTTTCTAGAAACGTTGTCTATCTGTCTGTAAGACAATTTCCATTTCAGTAAATATTTCAGTAGATAACTTATCGAATAATAAAAATGTAAAACTTGAATCAAAACTGAGGAAAATACTTTGTAATTTGGGCAATTAAAATTATTGAGGAGGTGCGGCTTGCGTCGTTATAACTATCCCACATAATTACATTCAAGCCCATTACTTTTTTGTTGATATAAGTAAAAAAATTATATAGTTTATGGGAGGTGTCAGGGAAACTCTAGAGATTTTGACATTTTCATAAGTAAACACTTTAATGCAGGAAAAATTCATGGCCTAATAGATTTGAGGTGCAGCAAATGTTATTGTTGTTGTTGGTATCAAATCTCGGAGCAATCAGCAATCGCTTTTGTTGAACGCTTAGAAGAACAAATCTAGTAGCCGTTGAATTTTTCTCAATCGTTCCCTCGTTCTAAGGTACACAAATGATCCTATTAGTTCAAGTGTTCACACATTCATTTCTCCAAATCTGTAGAAGTGAAGTGAAAGTGAAGAGTTTTCCCTATGATTCGAAGATTCAGTTTCAGAATGGCAAGCTTCTATTTCAGAGCCTAGAGAATTATAACCAATATCCAACAACAAATGGGGATTGGATTATGAATATTATAATCAAAATGTATTCATATTCCAATTGATTGCAGAATTTATCAGACCCAAGTTCTTTCCCAACGAAACCATCTTGATTTAGTCAAAAGTGTTCTGAAATAAGACTGGTGAACTGCCATCGAGTTTTTTTTTAATCTAGAGTTTATATGTTTGTTATTTTCCATTTTAAGTACGCAATTCTTGCGTTTTTCTATTCAGTATATTTGAACACGTTCTCTAAGAAAACAAATCTCCCACTTAAGCCCAAATTTAACCAATGTCTGAAGAAATAAAATCATGGTATTGCGAGCGCATGACAAACAGCATAATAATAAGTCCACTCATTTGTCTATAGGATATGTTAGACATATATATAATAACTTTAACTGTTTGGGTTAGCAGGCTCGTGAGTTTTTGTTCCCTCAGAGTCCGTGATTTCGGCCGCATCTCACTGTATCATGACCTGCCAGAGTCAATCATCAGAAGTCTTCCTGCGGTCAGGAAGGTCATGAAACATGTGTTAAGTCAGAGTAGCTACAAGTTTTGCTTTTTGTTATTAATTTTATTCTTTTTTTCAAATAGAGTGAGATGCGCTAGAAATCGCGGATAGAATTTGAATAGTATCTGATCCAACATTATGCCAAATGTAAATCAATAGAATATCTTAAGAACTTTTCATAAATTTTCATGCGTCATCCGCTTGGCAAATTCGTAGCCCCTTTCCTAAAATACTGCCACTAGAGAAATGCAATAAATATAAATATAAATTTATATATATATTGTCTAGTTCATACTTGTATTGTGCACAATTGCATTTGCAATTGCAAAACGTATCGATGACACATAAATTGTAGATGTCCCTAAATAGAGGAGTGTTCGTATTGTTGCCAAAACCTTTGGCACAAAGAAACTGCCAAAAATCCTCAAGCTGCTGGGAATCGGAGAACTGTGTGACCTGGTGTAGTTCTTCGGCATAGCTCTGCTCGCTTCAAAGAAGCTTTTTTCAATTTTCCGCTAAATTTGGCAGGCCTCAAGTGCTATTTGTCTTCATTAAGCCTTGGCTGCGAGTGCGCCTAGAAGTTGGAGTTGGCAATGGCAATGTTTATAGGTTCGTTGGCCGCCGTAGCAACCCTTGGCGCAGTCAAGGGAAATTTGGGTAACATTTTTAAGCCAGCAGCTCCAAATGACATGCAGCAGTTATTAATTGGCAATTTACATGCCAAATGATTAATGCCTGCCCCGGCGGAAGCAACCAGACCCAAATTGAAGCCACAGCAGCCTGAACCCAAGGCACATATGTCACAACCGTGTGTGTGTGTGTGTGTGCGTGTATGTGTGTGCCTTGCAAATTACTGCTGTGGCATTTAACCGCAAAAACTTTGTCAACATAAAGTTCTGCTCCGGTTGGGCTACAGCTCCGGCTCCGGCTCCGGCTTCGGGTTCACCTTCAGCTCAAGCTCCAGCTGCTACTGCCCACTTTGCTTCTTGCTGTCGTACCTTTTAACTTCAACTGTGCCGCCGATGCCTGGTAAGGACCTTCCTTCCATTGCGGAAGTGCCTGAGTACGTGTTTGTGTGTCGTGTGTGTGTGCGTGTGTGTTGTGCGTGTGCGTTTGTATCCGCCTCCTACCCTGCTTGTGTTGATTTGCACAGCATGAAATATTCATTTGTTTCCTGTGATCGGCAATTGTAATATATCTTCCTCCTGCGGTATCGTTTTCTACTCAATTTTAGTCAATGTCTGCTACGTTTGCTTACTCCTTATTGTCGCTCCTTATACCCTTGCCTTGCCGTTGTCATTGCCAAAACTGTTTGGCATTCCTGTTCCTTGGCAGCGACAACAGTAGCAGCATTGCCGATAAGCTATCATTTCATTTCCAGGCAACAAGAAGCTCGAGCTCCCAGTGGCTGCTAGACGAAGCCATGCAGCGCTCGAGTTATTGCGGTGCAAATGATTTGAATTCATTTATCATGTTTAATGCGAGCATGCTTGTGGTAGCTGGTAGATGCAGGAACTGGAATATGGCAACCATTTTTCAATGCCATGACAACACTTTAAAACGCTGTGTGTGAGGGAAGCCAAGTTGAAATCGAACAATAATAGAGAGAGAGCTACTTTTTTTATGGAATGAATGAGAATGAGTTTATGCAAGCAGTCAATATCCCTGCTAGAGATCGATTATATTCTATGTTCTTCAAATAGAGAACCGAGAGCATGCATGAATAGATCCACATCGCAGCAGCTATTTGATACATAATAAAGACAGAACAATTGACTTTGACCTCATTCAATATATCTAAAAAAATCGTTGACACTTATTCAGTCGGGGCAATGCTTTATGCACCTTAAATAAATCCCAAAGGGCACAGGTCAAAAGACAAACTCTTGTAGCTCGTGGACTAAGGACTGCCAATTCTGGCTTTAACAAAATCCACCTCAATGCACCGCTTACAACACTCCACTGAAAAGTCAGATAAAATTATGCACTCTTTCAACTACATAAGCATCCCAGAGGATCTATGCCATTGATTTCTTTTTTTTTTTTTTTGCTTTTCCCTCCAATCCTGGTCATCGAAAACAAGGCTGCAGTCTGTGCAGCTGCCATTCCGCATGCATAAAACATATGCAACCTGTTAGCCATGTGGGGCACGTTTCTACCTCCTCCGTGGTACCTATGCGTCTACATACATAAACATATATACATATATATACTCCTGTATATATGCGCACATACACCCTACAATGGCAGGCAAGAGCAGAAGTGAAAACAAACAAGAAGCATTTCGCCTTGACCATTTCAACTGCTTTTGACATCTTGGCTGGGTCTGGGTCGTTTGCGGGCTGCCAAGCATGCCCTCATATGAGAGGAAAGAGCGCGAATTGGGAGCAGAGCCAGATGCTTCGCATGCATATTCATAAAATTTCATTGAAGAACAAGAATATACTACAGAAATATATCTGAATAACACATACCCTTGATAAGATCGGAACTTATGATAGAAAATAGAAATGAGTGTACCAAATTCAACATGTGGCTGGATATGAGAATCTAATTACTTTAACAATATTGTATCAAAATTCTTTAAAAGTTAAATTTGACTCTGGAAAAGGACTAGCTTTTGCAATGAAGGTAGACACCGTAAACAGAAAGCCACAATGTTATCTATACAAGCTTTGCTATCACTCAAACAAACTCTCAACAAGGCTCTTCAGAGAAAAACAATGAAACGAGCATGCACGACAAGGCTACGAATCCGTATCAACGCACAGCCTCAATCCTACCCATCAGCCTTCTCCCCTTTCCTGGAAAATCAACCATTTACACCATTATTTACTCTGTTAACACCAAAGTTTACTTTACTGAAAATTGTACATTTACATTCAAAAATCTTAATCAATATATTGTCTCGGAGATATGACTGCATTTCCAACTTTACGTTCTCAACTCCTTGGGCAACGTCTTGCATCCTCAGAAAGTGTATATAAAAATGGAATACATTGCCCTGACAGGTTGGCTGACAGACACAGAGGCAAGAGCAACAATGAGGCTGGATAAACGAGAGGGAAGGGCAAAGGCAGCGGCGGCAAAGGCAACAGCCAAAAGTGAAAATTCATACGGAATGACAGCTGGGGCCGGGCATACAGCTGCGTTGCCGCTCCGACTGCAGTGGCTGCTCCATGAAGCTGGGTTGGATTGAGCCGTCGTACCGAGCCCTGGCCCAGACAAAGGCGTTGGCTATGGTTGCGACCACATAGAAATCCATTTGCACAGCAACTAAATAGCATGGAGATGGTCACAGCTGTGCTGTATGCATTGTTAATACACATGACAATGTCGACGCTTGCTGGCAGGCTGTGATATTGTGCATACGCCAAGCTGACAGGCGTATCGCACAGGACACAAATCCCAGGAAAAGCTAAGCCCGAAGGCTTGTCGCTATACATTCCTAATCAAACATCGCCAACAACATCAAAGAGCCTATCCGCTTTGAACTGAAATTGGTGCTGACCCGCTGTCAGGGCAACTCTTATTCTTCAAAGAAATAACAAAGGAAAAATGCCGATTTCTTTTGGTTTGCTGTTGGTTTTGTTTTTGCTTTGTGAAATATTGGATTAAGATTATTACTATACTCACCACCATATTGTTGATGGTAAACTTAAGCTCGACTCGTGGGCGTGCCGGTGGGGTGCTGCAATTGGCCCGCAAGACATCTCCTGGTTCGTAGCGCGTATGTTCGGTGGTCAAAAGAGGACGCTTGTCGGGTAACTCTGTAAAGAAAGGAAAGGGTTAATTCAGTGCAAAAATTAATGGAAGTAAAAGGACGGACTGCAAAGAATTCAATTAGTTTCCTGACCAAGTCGGTCAAGCATCACAGCCAGGCCTTACGCAAAACATTAATAGGCTCATAAGTGGCAAAGGAAACCTAACCAAAGTCCAAGTCAAAGTGTAACCCTTCACCAGCAACCTCAACAAGGATGGGTGAGAGAGCGTTCTGTTCTGAAGCTGTTGTAGAGGCTTTGAGGTCACGCTCAACTTTTTAATTAAGTCAACCAAACCAAAGCAAAGCAAAAGCCAAAGCCAAAGCCAAAAGCAACAGCAACAAAAACAAAGTAACTAATGAAGAAAGTAATTTCCATGACAAAGGCAGCGCCAACTTTTAGACTATGGCTCCTCCATCGGCTGTGCATAGCTCGGGGCAAGTTTTTGTGTCTTGCTTTCTAATCCTGGAGCCCCCTCCCCACACACACACACACAGCCAACAAAGTCAGCTTGCGCTTTTGGCCGCTGTGACGACGCTCGGCAGAATTTGACCTTTAGTTTGGCTTTTGCTGGGGCGCTCTACGGCCCGTCAAAGTACTCCTAATGAGGGTCAGTTAAGCGGCAAGATTCAAGTTAAATTTAGCAGCTGACCAGCCTACTTTACACTTGGTCAGACATCCCAACCCCAGCCCAACCCCACCCCACTTGACGCATGTCATTAAGTTATTAAAGTTTAAGCCGGCCAAATGTTTGCCAACTATAAGCATTTCACTGCTATGAGAGTATGGTGTCAAGGCTTTTGCTGGTGTCTGACTTAATGAAAGCCTGAATTAGCATAACTTGCGCCTGAAAGAAGGGCGCCCAGGCATCGCTGTGTCGAGCCTTGGCATTCAGGCAGCCAAGGCATTGTCCTTGTCGCCGGGCGCAGGCACCGCTAACAAATAGCTGCTGCTCGTGCTGCCATCTCAAGCTTCGCGCAAGGACAGACTGCTTATTTTATGCGCGACGTTTGGCCTCAACTTCCATATCTGCCGCTTTGTTTTGGCGTCGTGGCCCGCAATCTGATTGCCACTTGAGCTCATTAACACACGATTAAACCTCAGAGTTATTTACAGAGCGCAGAACAGAGGCGCACACAAATACATAAATAAGGCGCCCGCACTTTATCCTGCCATCTATATAAGCGAATGTGTGAGCGAAACTTCAACTAAATGGGCCAGTCGAAATGCATAAAACAAAAGCAGCCAGCAAAGTGAAAATAGTCAGAGACCGAGCCAACAAGTCTCCAAAAGGATGTCCAAAATCCATAAAACTAAAGCGAAAGCTTAAACATAATTTTAAGTACAACCGGCAAATGGAATCATGTGAAAAATCCCTTAAAAGAAAATACAAGTTTCAAGGACATATGGCATTTACGATATCTGTTTTCAATGTTATGCAAATTATAAAAAAATTACATTTTTTAGCTCGGACTCCAAGCTATTGGAAACATTGTGTTAGCTCAGCTCTATTGCAATTATGCTGAAAATGTTCTTAAATTGATGCCCAAAATGGATATTCCCAAAATCAGCTAGTTATAAATTGAGAGTTCTGAGAAGATATCGATATTTGTATTGCTAAATAGCTAACCAGGCATCGCTTCGCCTCCGAGATCAGGCAACGTAAAAATGTCCATGTGAAAAACTTGGTCTTTTGTTTATCCTCATGGCAAATGTAAGTCGCGCAGGAAACTAAGTATGTTTAAATTCAAGATATGATACTGTTGATATAATCGACAACTCTCGCTCTATGACTTTCAGAAATTTCTATAATTTCCAAGCGTTGCAAAAGGCAGTAGCATTGTCAGATCTGACCAATTTATGGGAAAATACAAGCTATAGAAATAACTCATATGTTAAATTTAAAATCAAAGTATCTGTTATTTGCAAGAACATTAACAAAGCCATATTTACTTTTATTTAATGACATTGACACTTCATTTAGGCCCACAGTGCTTATGCTTATTTTGCCATTTAGCTTCTTAAAGCTTTAACGAGTCAGCGAAAGCGCTCAATATGCCTTCTGTGTAGTTTGGTCTGGTCAGCGGCTTTCACTGCTGATGCCTCAGTAATTTATCGTTTAGCCCGCAAGTTATTGGGGTTTTAGTGTCGACGACATTATGCCTAAGCCGCAAAAGCTTCAACAGAGATACAGACACACACAGATACACACACAGCGCGTACCTTCTTACCACCACTCAAACACATACATACATACGAAACTGACTTTTCTGGCTACGACCTGTCAGTGTCAGTGTGTCAGCCATGCCATTCTGGCTTATCTCACTTTGATGTATGTATTCGCATGTATGTGTACACGAGGATTGTGCCCGGCTGGGCATTGCGAACCAATTAAGTGCCGCATCATTTAATGAAACTTTAATAACTAAGGCGGGTAGCAGGCCAGCTAGGCCGCCGCAGCAGGCGTCCTTGAAACGCTGCGGGCTTCCCAGCCAGCCACAGCCCGCACACCCTACACCCTACATCAATCCCCCTTGCTCCTAGCCCTGGCGCTGCCACTGATGCCCTTGGCAATCTCATGAATTTAAAGCAAATGCTTGATCAAAGCTTTAATCCCTTGATGCCAGTTAAGCAAAAGCGGCCAATTAAGTGAGCTAAATGCGGCGTTAAATATATAACAGACAAGCGGCGAGTGGCAAGAAGGCCGTTTCTCGGTTAGTCGGTTAGCCGGTTAGACAGCAGGCTGAATGAAGCCCAATGGAAAGCTAATAAAGGCGGCCAGAACCCGCCAGACGCGCACGTCTCAAGGTTTAATGCTGGGCAACAAACAGCCAGCGCCAGCCAACCAGTCAGCCAGCCATTCAAGGAGCCACCCAAGCGAGCACTCAATCATATCATACACACCCACACACACACACATACACACAGTGAAAAGGAAGAGCGTAAATCGCCCAGCAAGTGGCATAAAAATCAGCCACTAAAGCAGAATTCAGCTGTCAGAGGGAATTTCTGGAATATTTAATGCCAAGCGGATATAAAGATTAACTGCCGAGCATCGTTCGTTCGACTGTGGCTGTTGTTGACTGTCCATACCCCTATACCTATACTCCCTACATATGCCGCCCCGCCCTCTTACACATGCCATATTACGAATGCCGAAGCGTCTACTTTTCATGCACTATCGACCCATTAAACCAAAGGCAAAGTGGCCCATATTCAACTCCAGCTTAGCCATCGAGACTGGCACTTATTGTCAATGCTTTTTAGCTGCCTCTGCCTCTGCCTCTGCTTCTGACTCTGCCTCCGTCTCCAATTGCTGCTTGATTTAACCCGTGATTGCGTGTGCTCGTAGCGGCAGACGGGCTCAATGAGAATCTAAATAATGGTTAATCTCAAGCCAATATTACTCGTCGCTGGATGAAGCTCATTGGTTTTCATGACCCTGCCATGCTGATTAAATTCCTAATTCAGAGCGCACCACGGTACGCTCATTTAAAACGCATAAAGCCGTGAAATGCGTGGAGCACAGGTAGGACTACCAAATGACCCAGACATTTAGCCTCCATGTACCACCTTCCCGTCCCCTCATCATTTCCAGCACACGACTCTTATCTGCCATGCAGAATGGCCTGTTAATGACGCAATTTTCAGCGCAAGTTGTTTGCCCCGCAAAAGTTTCAGAAGCAGCTGCTGCGACCTTGGCGGCCCCGCAAAACAAATTGCCTTCACCGCTTGCCAAAAACTTTTTGCCATCTAAGCTAGCACAGACCCAGTAAGACCAGTAGCACAGACCAGAAGCAGAAGCCGAAGGCAGCTACAGGTAACTCAAAGTCTCCCAGATTTGCTTAAATGTTGTTGCCTCTTAGCTGATGGCTGATACTCTTGCTATTGGTTGTGCTTCTTGGTTAGCCACCTAAGTGCGTATTAGACCAATTTGGTTGAATAAGCTTGTCGGCTTTGCCAAAGTGAACTTACCAACAACTTGCATAACGCCCACTGCGGTGGCTGTAGAGAAGAGCGGAGCATCGGCAGTAACCTCGCATGAAAAGTTGCCGGATAGACCAAAGCCAACGTTGCGTATGAGTACCTGGGTGGCATTCGAGCTGGTTACCTGTCGAGCAGACCAATAAAATTAATTAATTAATTAATAATTAATAAAATTAAGATTACGATTGTATAGTGCATATATCCTTACAATGAAGTAAAAACCTTTAAAGAAGAGCAGAACTTCGCCTACTAAGCCAACTGCATCCATAACCATTGCAAAGAATATAACCAATACATTTCTAGCTCCAGATCCATATATATATATTTTAGGCTTAACGTCAAAGCTATCTTGTGAATATAATATAAAATAAATGTTGCCAAAAATCTAAACAAAGTTTTCTTCATAACAACATCAGCCCATGATGAATAAATCGCATTAAATACTTATTTTTTTATCAACTTTGCATTTTATCTTTTCACAATTTTCCGTGCTAAACGCAAAAGTTTGCTCGACAGTTAAATACCTCATTTTAAGTAAATTTCTATATGATTTAGTATACAGATTTAGATCCCATTTGGTTAGCGGATGTAGAGCCTCGATTTTGATGAAAAAGGAACTAGTTATCCTACCAATCAGTTCATTGTGTAACAATTCGTTCTATGGAAAATTCTAGCTTCGGCTATCTAACTGATCTAGATCAACTCTGATCAAATCTGGCGGGCGTGGGGCTTCCTCACATAGATTTGGATAAAAAGAAAAGTTATGTTTCTAAGTCTTCATTCATTCATATCATTCATATGAAATAGTTTTCCGATCTGGATGAAACTCGAACCCATCTGGTAGAAATTTCAGATTTGTAGCTTCTGTAGCATTTTGAGATCATTATGGTGAAACATACGGACGGACAGACGGCCGGCAAGCGGTGTACTACTTTCAATATTCAATAACAAGCACTTGCGTTGCCTCAACTGTCCGCAATCTGACATCAATTCAAACGGCGAGGTGCACTTAGATTTATTAAATAAGCTAAAAAAATATAAGAAAAACACCCCCACAGCACTAAGCAAACGAAAAACACAGCCCTCTCGAAGGTAGATAAAAGTTTTATACGACAGATGAAAAAAAAGAAGCTCCCAAAAAAACACACAAAAAAATACACAAAACTAAAGATAAACTCGCCGGCACAAACTCAATAGACTGATGAAATATTTAGACAGATTCAGCGCAACTTTATCGAAGCTATGGAATTGCATGCAGTCCCCGCTCCCCAACCAGCCGGCAATGCCAGCCAGAGGATAAACTTTTTCAATAATCTAGCCAAAGTAGAATTACCGATACCCATGCCCAAACCCCGGCCCCGGTCCCGGCCCGGCCACAGCCCAAGCCAACGAGACTTAATTTTCGGCCAAGCCGGCCGCCAGGAGCTGCAGGTGGGTGACAAAAATTCGGATACTGCATACAAAAAATTTAAATGAAAATTTTCCGCAGATTGCGGCGATGATAGCGTTCAGGTATTCGGTCAGCATTCTGCCAGCCGGCCATCCTGGCATCACGGCTGGGCTGGGCTTGGCTTTTTGAATAACCGCCAATAACAATAAAACTGCCAAGCTGAATATGCATGAGCCCAAAGTTTAAAATATACAATATAAATAAATGCAGTGTGCGCGCAATTAAGGGCATCAAAGTGGCGCCAGGGCCAACGTCAGCCAACCGGAGACGAAACTGAACGTTTTTGGCGCATTTGCATGTCATGTTATCAAGTTGCTGGACTGAAGAGGAATTCACGTGGCCCAGCAACGAGCTACGAACTATGACTATGCGAAGTCTGCCATGAAAAATATTATGAAACTCAAACTTTTTGTATTCTCTTCAGCAGAGGCGCTGGTTCTGAAAATATGCACGTTCCCGTTCCGATTCCCATTAAAAAATCTTTTTTCTTTTTTTCTCTGGAAATGTACTTACATCCACGTGAATGCCCGGAAATGGAAACACTTTTGTATTGGGAAATTCGCCGGGTGTATAACGGTAAAACTCCAATTGACCACGATAGAATTTGGCTGAGTATAATGGGGCACCCTCCAGGTTGTACACGCAACGGAGCACCACATGCTGTCCCCGTCGCACTGCTGGAGGCTCAATAATTAAATTGACATTGCGCAGAGCTCCCTGGACAAGTTCTGAAAAGAAAATAAGATCAGAAAAATCAGAAATGAGAAATATTTAAGTGGTTTTTGCAAGTAAGTGTATCGCTTTGAAAACGATTCTGGCGAAAAACTTTGATATTCTTATTTAAAACTATCGAAATATATCTTTATCAGATTGTTATCAGTTGAGAGACCCTGTGGCAAAAAAACAACAACAAGAAAATCACTTATCCCAAAATCACGCATCGGAAAACAGTACCGAATCTTGCGTTTCTGTTTTAGCTGCAGAGCTGCACAATCAGGTGTTTCCTTAAACTTCGACGGTGTCATCAACAGCATTCAATTAGCGAGCACGTGATTTGAGAGAGGCAGAGGAATCTTCGCTTTACACTCGCCTAACACCAACAGTAACCAGATGCCGATTCTGCATTGGAGAATAAATGGTCACATGAGAGAGGCTGCAGGGAGTCGAATGGGACAGTTTCTTCTCCCTCGACTACGTGTCATTTTATTGTAGGTGATTTTATAAGGGACTCGTACTCTCGATTAATATTATATACTAGATAACCCGGCGTGCTATGCTACGCCTTCTTCTATTGATCTATGTTTATTGTTGTGCTGGTGAACTCCAATCTGTCTTTATTGCTGTCTTGTTTTACAAACTACTAGAAGTTTGTTTGGTATTCTAGAAGTATTTTTGGCAAGGCGTTGGAACGTCGATATAATGTATCGATATGTGTATACACATATCAATATATATTCGTCTGTCGATATCTTTATGCATACAGAAATATATCGATATATATGTACCGATAGCTGTATATATTGATAAACATATATCGATAATTCAATGTATCGATAAACACATGTCAACTCAAAATGTCGATAAACGAATATTTGCAATTCAGCATATTGATATACATATATCGATAACTAAATAAATCGATACATAGTAGGCACAACTTAATATATCGATAAACAAACAACGAAAGCTCAATATCAATAGCTCTAGAAAAATTTGTTTGGTTTTTTTTCATTTTGTCATCAGTTTGTCATACAATCGTAACAAATTTTCGAAAATCAGACGCTAATGTAACGCTGATCAAGAATATATAAACCTACATTTGCACGAATGGTATAAACTTGTATAAACTGCAGAAAAAAAAGGACAGCTATAGGCAAACCCAACCTTAGCTTCCCTCATAGGTTATCGATGTCAAATTTATATCAAGGACGTTCATCATTAACTCGCCCGCTTAGCCAAAGAATATTATGAGAACATGAAAACTTAATTTGCCAACAATTGAGATTGCTTTTCCTCATGCCAACGCCCGAAACTTTTGAAAAATTCACAGAAATCCCATTCCGCCAGTCAATTTTGTTCATTTTTCTAATTTCGGATGTTTGCGTACCAAGTTTTATTAATTACCAAACAATCAACGCCAATTTCCGGCAACTTTATGACCGCCCATTCCGTAGTCGTTTGTCAACAGAAATGCGTAGAGCAGTTAGGGGCGCTAGAGCCGGAGGAAGCCGGTCGGTTGTTTACAAGCATTTGAAACATTTTCAACATAGCCTAACAAGGCACTCAAAAATGTTTTATATCTTATTTGGGTCACATTTCATGCGCCTGTGCCCTTAAGAATAATGGCACATCATTTGCGGCTTTACCAGCGGTTGGGGGTGAACGAAAGAAAAACAGAACGAGTTGGAGATGGAGATGGAGCTGGCATTGTTGGTAGAACCCGGTTCGTCGGCGATGTGTAAATCTCTCGCGGGGCGAATGAAATAAAATTGTTTAACATTTTTTATTTTTCGTATTATTATAGCAGCTGCAGATAATTCATTACCTTAGGGACTTCTCTGTTTGCGTATCAGAGCCTCGGTATATCGGTTTCTTATGACATTCAGGGGATGCGCATACATTATTTTCATTCCGCGCTATATTCGGCGAATATAATTAATTTTTGCACGTGGTCCTTAATTACCTACGGAGTTTGCAAGCATAATTGGCCGATGTATACCGCTCATGGTGAAGAATTTTACCTTGCCTTGCTTCTGCCGCAGGGTTGGCCGCAAATATTTGCACACTGAAATCGAAAACGTTGCTTGTTTACCAATTGAAAATTGCAAACTGTAGTTGAAAATGCACACAGCCAGAGGGGAGTCAACGAGAGGCAACAAGAGGCTGTAAGCTGTGTTCGCCAAGGAGCGGCAAAAAGCAAGTGCAAATACTTGCTTATTTCTGGCAAAACTTTGCTTGTTAGTGTTTAGGTTCGAGAGTGCAGCCAGAAATCATAGCATACACCCAGGCGCACACCAAACATCCAAACAATGTCTATAAATTCACCTACTCGTACACACCAACACGCGCACGCACACTCGAATATGTGCGTGTGTGTGTGTGTGTGTGTGTTTGGATGTGAAGGTTGTGGCAAAATTCACATATTTGTTCGATTTTGCTAAGTGCTGGCTTACAAGAGTCTTGCCTTGCCCTCGTCCGACTCCGATTTGTTTACATGCACGACAACAAGGAGCTACCGCTGACTCTACCACTACCTCCGCCCTCCCCACTAGCAATGACATTGCCGGGCCAAATATCAGTGCAGCATAGCTGGCATTGTTTATATTTTGTTTTTTTTTTTCTTTCCTGTTCCTGCTCTCTAGACGCAATCAACGCCAAGCCAATGACCATCCCATCGCCAACCAGTCCAGACCGAAGCCCGACCAGTCTAGAAGAAAACGCTTTTCTTTCACCATACTTGATTTTCAAGCACATAGCTAAAGCGGACGCATTGTGGAGGGGGTAGATTCTGGGAAGTCATGGCCAGCGGGAAGTGCTCGCTGGCTCTCTTTGCCTTGTTTATTGTTTTTCAATCTCGCCAGAGTGCGTCATTCTGGGAATTGTTTGCCTGGGATGTCAGGTTCGCTGAAACCGCAAGTGATACTAAATTGAAAAGTTAGATGCCATTTTTTTCGTCTTGCCCATGGGGGCAACTTTTTATGTGAGTAGTTGAAAAAGTTTTTAAAGTTGTTTGCGTTGTTACCGCTGCTGTTTTTTCATTTCACATTATTCGCTTTACCTATCCCAAAAAGGAGGAGCAGCGGCGGCAAAAGGACAAGTCCAAATTGATCGATTGGCCATAGCGCAAAGGAAAACATTTTCAAAATTAGCTTGGAGTTGCAAATGCTGGCCAGGTCAAACTGTATTACAACTCTGTATGGGGGTTAATCACCTTGGCAGTAGAAACAATGATTTTAGTCTTTCCCAGCAACAGGCAATCAGTGCACACCAAAGGCAGAACTGCACATGAAGAAACACACGCCAAACATAAAGCAAATATCACATATGCAGGGCGGAGGTGAGGTAGGTAATTTGAAATGTGGGGCCATATTTATCACTGCAAAATAATTTGTAGAGCTGCTTGTTTGCGGACCCCAAAGCAAAATCAACTTGCAGCGCAGGCACATACCCAAATACGCATACATATATGAGTAATACGTATATAACTCATATGAACAAACACTAAGCGCATGTGTGAGTGTGCATGGCAGCATGATTATATATTGCTTGGGCATTTAACAAGCTGTTTCTTGTAAACTCAAAATGAAAATCGATGTTTCTTGTTTTAGAAAGTCTGGCCCTTCCAAAATGCAAAAGTGGGGAAAGTGTTATGGCGTCTTCTACAAAAGTCGGTTCTAAGATGGCTATATGAAATACTAGACCGATCTGGATGATATTTGGTAACGTAAAATCCATTTGAATCAGAAATACAAGGACAGTTTGATAAATTTGTGAATAAATATTTGTTTCTCCATATTTTCTGCATGTTTAAAAACTGAAAACAGTTGCCGGCAGTTGCATCTGTAGGATATTTCGTCTTGTAAATCTACTATTGAATATTATTTCGTCTCTATAATATTTACTGAAATGGATAGGTTACTAAACGGGTTCGATAGCCAGTCATAGATATAATATACAAGCATTTTGATACTTACAAATTTAGGGTTTTTAGAAAAAAAAAATGAACAATTTCGCTCTCGACGCTTATGGATATTCATTTTTTGATTTTGGGAAGTGTGGAACACATATAGATGGTACAAGGCACAAACATGCCAACATGCATACTTAATATATATCTTCCCACTTAAATCGCACTCAAAGTCTGAAGTCTGAGATCAGACTGCCACTATGGGAATAGTGTTGTCACAGCGGTTTATTTTGAAAGCGACTAAAAGACACACGCGACCACTGGGCTGTGGTGGGCTTCCATATCCGTGAACGTATCCCTTTGTGTCTGCTCAAGTGCACTAAGCCAAGCACTCGAACTACATGCACTCGACCGTTGTTAGCCTGGCCGTAACCCTAAGCCCAGACCACATAAAAGAGAGAAAAAAAGGAAAACTAAAGCAATTTAATTAACATAAAAAGCGCAACGCGCACAATTCAAAACCATAAATCAAAAGACTCGCACACGCCCAGCACTAAACTCACACTATGGCAGCAGAAAAAATGTGTGCATATGTGTGTGTGAATATGAGTGTGTGCGTGTCGGTGGTAACTAACCATATACAGTAACAAGTATATGGCCAAAAAAAAAAATAAATTTTCAAAAAGCTTTAATACCATTAACTATTTTCATAGAAATGACCTTAAAGAATGCTGCATTATGAAGATGAGTTCTTTGAAATGGAATATACATATATGCATGAGAGCTCAAAACAACTAATCGCGATGATGCGAAAGACAGAAACGTCGATTATATAAACCTATTAACGTCAAATAATCAAACTTAATAGATAAATTATTTTTCACTTTCACTTCTATTAAGCAGTTGTTATCTAAAAAAGACCATATGGCTTCATCGGAAATTTCATTTTGGAAATGTTTTCCACGTTTCATTGAAAGTGGCTTCACAACGATTTCATAGTGCCCCTCTTGCGTGAAGAGTATAAAAAGAATATGGCCAATAGGAATTTCAGTTATAATGAAACCAAAACAGCTTGTTATGGTTATTACATTCTGTTGTGGCTATGAAAATTTATGCTTCACTTGAAGTTGAGGCAGATATTCTGTATTGTTCATGTTGTGCCAGTGCCTGGAGTTCCTGGTATTCTCTTCCGTAAATAAGCAAGCCCAACCCCTCGATGTCATGTCTAATGCGCATCAACATGAGCAAGAGCCACATAACTGAACACACCTCAAAAAGTTGGCTCCGAAAGAAATGTTGATTATTAAAAAGCGAATAATCACTTCTAGATTAAAGGGTTAAAGAGGTGTGGATGGGTGATAGAAGAATGCAGGAGTATATTAATTTTACTTATGCTGTCGTTTCTTAATAAAGTGCAATGAAAGTATTTAAAGGAATTCACTTTTCATTGGGGGTATGAGATCAAACCTCTCACAAACATATCTGACATTTGAATATAAACATTCATTTGAACAACATTCGAATGACAATGACAATTTTAAGCTAGTTTATTATGAGGCGAGCTTAGTACAGCTTTGACAGCACACCGAAACTAGCAGTATCTCAGACAAACTGTTGTTCTTTTTTATTTGTATTTATAAGCCAAGTCAAAGCACCAGTTTAATACACACCTCTTTGGCCACTCAACGCTGTTTTAGGAAAACAAAATCTAAACTCACTTGGGGGCCCATCTTCAAGCTTCCAGCCACGTCAACACCAATCCAATCCGGTACCCACAGCCCACATCCGCCTTCGCCATCGCACAGGCAAGCACACCGCCGCACCAACAAAATAAACAAAGAATATATGCGATAAATGAAAAAATAATAACAAACATTAATCCGAGTGTTGGGCTTAGTAGCGAGTGTCTTGCGAGTGGATGATGACGTGTCGTTACCCCGACCCGCTTGGCCAGACCATGCTGCAGCACTCCTGGTCTTGGATAGCGTTAGCCATAACCCTGGCCTCGCCGTCGACGCGTTGCTCGTTTGTCGTGAGTCTCAGTCTCAGTCTCATGATAGTCTTTCGTTGTTTGCTTAGAAGCGCTAAGCAAATAAAACAAAAAGGATAACAAAGCAAATATCACATAGGCGGGCGAAGGCGACGTGTGCGCCACCCAGCTGAAGGATTTGCACACAAAACACAGCTTAAAGTAAACACAAAATACAATTTTATATACGCAAACATATTCATACAACCATATACATTTATATACGCAAAAAATATATAAATTTACATGAGTGCATTAGTATGTGTGTGCATAAAGGGAAATGCCGTTGACATTGCACTGCATTCAGGACTCATCTTTATAGTTCTGGTTTTAGCCTGCCTGTGCTAGTATTTGTTTGCTTTTATTTGCTGCACACTTTGTGCTGAATTCCATTTTCATGTCCAACTGGTTTTTTATGTTCTCTATGTATTTGCTTAGCTGTTACACATAAGTATACACGTATACATGCATATCTATGTGTGTACGTGTAGTTTCGCAAGGGTGTTTTAACTAAGTGAACTATTCTGTAAAAGATAGAAGAGCAACTGTAGTGATTGAGTCTCTGGTGCTTGAAATATATATATATACATATATATAGATATAGATATATATATATACCCGTTTATCGAAAGCAAATTTTGGAAAAATGATAAGGTGTTGTGGGTGCATGAAATTGGTAAATAATGATAAATAATCTGTGAGCAGTGAAAATAAAAACAATACATTCATTCATGCTTGCGCAGTGTACTGATTCCATTTCGGAATCTTATGTTGCTGTCAATATGGATATTGAATCATAATCTGTGTACGAGTATTGAAAGATATTTGTGCACACACATTCATATGTATATGGTTCCTGTTGCGTTTAGTCGAGAGAATTTTCAGACTTATCGTAAGTTTAAGTTACTCGAAGACTTCAGAGACTTCCAAAAAATATGTGTAGATACACATAACTGCCAGGCAGTTGCTGACCGAAAATCCAGCCTCTCCCACGCGTCCATCGTTTGAGTCGAGAGTTAAGCGAGGATTCCTCTGTCTCTTTCAAACTATGCGTTCGCTCATTAAAACTTAATGATGTCGTCGTTAAAGTTTTAGGCAAAGACGAAAGTAAAATGGTGATTTATAGTTGTATCCTTTCTATGTGAGTATATAAACTCTTATATAATAATCACAATATGATCAACCTTTCAAAGAGTACAAACATATGCAGAGGAGTTCAATCATCCCAATTATCACATACATACTTAATTCTGTTGAGCAAAGGGGAGCAAAGTTAACAAAGATCTACTGCGAAATGCAAAGAAATTCTAAGCCAAAAACTACTTCATCTGCATAGAGAGATTCTGGAAGTTATGTAACATTGCAAGCACATTATATAACTTCCAGAATCTCTCTATACAGGTGAAGTAATACGGTGTAATACAGGTGAAATATATTTACAAGTTCGATCCATTTGTCGCTTTGCTTGAAATGCAATTTTATAGTCAGTAAAACAAATGTAGATTTTTTATAATAAAAACCACATTAATAACACACACATATACATCTATATCTGAAAGCGTATTTAAGCATCGATAAATCAAATGTATTTTTGTTTTTTTTTTCATATCACATTTATTCTCACTTGGCGTATTCGCA
This sequence comes from Hirtodrosophila duncani, assembly GCA_037043425.1. Taxonomy (NCBI): domain Eukaryota; kingdom Metazoa; phylum Arthropoda; class Insecta; order Diptera; family Drosophilidae; genus Hirtodrosophila; species Hirtodrosophila duncani. Next base: position 477,140 of record JBAMBM010000569.1, read on the forward strand.
ACGATGAAAGCCACGGCGACGACTCAATTGGGGCATTCTGCAAACATTTTTGTTATCTCAGCGTCAGCATCGATGGGATTTTTTATTTTTAGTTGTTTCTCGCTTTGTGCGCCGACTTGTCCATTCATTTTTCCATTTCTACTATCTCGGATGGGGCATCGCCAACTGCTTGTAAATGGCATTCATAGACTGACACTAATGGAGCTTTTGACCGTTGGAGCGATTCGCTGTCCGGTGGCTTTGGCTTCCCCAGCTAGATGCATTTCACTTTGAAATCGGAATGAACAGAGTACGGCCAGACGGACATTAACTGAACTAGGAGAACTGGATGAGCTCGTTTCGGTGTCAAATCCCAATGCTGCGGATTTATGTTTCGTTTTGAAAAGCATCCACACTTGTTTAGGATCGTCGTCAACAGGTTTATAAACCAAATTTGGATGCAAATAAAATTGCATGGATGAATCGAATGCTTTTAGTTGTCGCACTGATGAAATTGCGGTTGCTGTATGGCCTTTGTGAGTTTATTCCAAATGTTTGGAATTTCCATAGCTATATTTTTGAGCTAGGTGTGGACTTTTCTGCATATTCTACGGGTTGTTGTTTTCCAATTTGTATCTTTTATGTATCATAGCTTGTCTTTGTGGTTCAGTGATCAACGTTTCAGCTGCAGTTGCCTCAGTGCTCTTAGATCTTATAAGCCACATTTTGATCGTTCTTATAGCGAACTTCTTTCTTGGTAACTTTGTCATTAGTTAGCTCAGAAGACAGGTTATCCTAGGAGCAGCCAGTTTCAGCTACGTATACATTGAGTACTGATTCATAGCCAATATTAGATTTGGGTAACCTTTGGGACCATATCTGAAGCTGAGTCTTTTCATAAGCTGGCCCAGATGCTTTGGATCTAAGAGTTTTTCACCGATAATCGAAAGTACGTTGCCTGAGAGACTTGAAAAGTCAGCTTACTCTTTGAACACACCTCGTAGGTGCTCGTACATTGCAATCTACAGCCAATTTGTTGTTCACAAAACACTTCATGTGTACCCATTACGAATACAACAAAATCTACATTTTCAAATATTCCTCATCAAAAAGTTCTAATGAAATTTGGTCAAACGCAACGAACGGACAACATTCTGGCTTGTATAGAGAATTAATCTGGACTGTATTTTAAATTAAATTATGGCTAAAGGCAACAGGAATACACATGCACAAAGCGAGATGGATATATATATATAGAGAGAGAGAGAGATGGCAGGAGGAGGGATTCAGACATGCCATAGCCAACGATAAGCGACAATGGCATTCGGAAATTTCATTTTTGCCAAATGGTAACTAAATCTCTTTGCCACAACCATGGCCCAAATGAGTAAGCCAGCTAGGGCAGCGGCAGCAAGCGGGTAAGTGGCCTGCAATGGCGTATAGTGTGGCATTCAACCATTTTGTTTTTGTATGCGCTCTGGCGTCGTTTTTGTGCCATCTGATTTATACATAAATTGATGTTGCTGTTTGGTTGTTGGTTGTTTTGCTGTTTGCTGGCTTGTTGGTTTATTTGTTTGTTTGTCTGCTTACTGGCATGACAAAAAGCGCATTTGCCATGACCATCCTGGATGCCATCGAGATGGCGTTGCCACCAGCATTACTGGTTACTGGCTACTGATGGTGCTGCTAAAACTTTCATAATTTTAATTAAGTCATAGATACGTGTTACACATACACAATAAGCGCACAATACTTGAAATTACACTTAGAAAAACGCAATCTTTTATATATATATATATATATATATATATATATATATATATAAAGTTCATTGCGTCATTGCGACATTTCGCGGTCGAAGAATTAGATAAAGCTTTTAATCATTAAATCATCAAGAAATGTATTTCTTTTCCTTTTGTTTTAATCTCAGCACAACTTGGAATCGCCTTTTTTGGTCTAAGCAGGCTCAAGGTGAAGTAGACTGCTTTTCAGCAGCCCATGAAATGTATTAGAAGTCCTTCGAACTTCATGATTTCGGTCGCTTATCACTGTATTTTACAACAGTAATGATAACAAAAATCCAAAAATTGGAACTTGGCATTAGACTTTTAAGACCAGCCGTGAGCTCTCATCAGGAGCCTTGCTCAACAATTCTATCTTATGGGTGGCTACCTGATCACTTTAAGCCTGATTACGCCATTCTTTATAATTTGACAAAAAGAAACAGATTCGCTTAGAGCACTTGTTAGAAAATCGGAATCGGAAATCGTAAATGTATTTTAACATATGTTATTATCTGAATCTGATCTGAATGCAAAATCTCAGGTTTTCATTTCTCTTTGTGTAGATGAGTAACAACATTGCTTGATCAGTGGCATTGTGTTAGGTCTTGCTGGCCTTTGTTGCAGCTCTGATGCTTGAAAATGTTAAAATTACTTTTGAAATATAGCCGGGAGCATTACCAGTTAGTTACGCAACAGATTCTCTATGTAGAGTTGTATTGTTTGGTGTTGGTTTGAACGTTTGGGGTAGCTGCCCGCCCATTCGACATGACCAGCCGTTGCAAATTTATGGCCAGCAGCAGTTTTCTAGCATGTTTTCTCTTTGGATATTCCAACTGTTTTTGTTTCATTTTGTTAGTTTATTTCACTTTGTATGTTGTTATTATGTGTGTGTGTGTTTGTGGATGAATCTGGGTGGACGGGAAAGGGCCTTACAATGGCTAAAAGTTTATGGCGTTTTTCGCAAACAGGTTGCGCTTGCCCGCCAACTCTGTGAATATTTTGTTTTACATATTTCTTAAAGTAATTGTTTATTTGCTAGTGAAGCCAGAAGCAGATGACTTTGGGCGTGGATGTACAAAAAATTATTTCATGTAGCATTTATTTCTTTATTTAGTTAGAGACATTTAATGAAAATATGTGCTGGAAGATAGTTTGGCTGTGTACAACTTTTATTGTACAATCACATAAGTGATTACTTTGGCCAGGGATGTTAGCATCCTACCATATTCATTCGAAACGACACGAAATTATATTCCTCCAAATATTTTTTTTCGGGACGTTGACGTACAATGCTCTGCACGTTCAAGTGGACCCACGATACTAAGCCACGGGACTTGTTAAGCGCGAAGCCCAGACTAAAAGCTACCACCTCCCACCCAACCGGCAGAAGGGCGCAGCCGCATAACGAGCGACTCGAACAGACTCAATGCGATCCTGATGATTCCTGTATTGTGAACACCAAACACACAGACCAGAGAAGTAAACAGCAGTTTAGTTAAATAAGGATCATCAAATTCCTTCGACCATCGCTTAATAAAATCCAGAGCACCCACAGCCTTATTGACGGTAATTGAAATGTATCTTAGAGAACACCCAAGTCATCAGCTGAGTCGATCCGATCAAGGGGCATATCGTCAAGAAGGTGCGATGTCTGAAGCGGTGTGCTACGACAGAACGACATAACTTTGTATGTAGAATTGAGATTTAGTAAGTTAACCTGACACTACAATTGGAGAGAACCAAGGTCATATTGCAGCCTAAAGTGGGAGGAAGAGTCGTTGAAGGACAAACAAAGCTTAACGTCGTCGGCGTACATAAGGACACTAGCGTGGGAAAGTACCTGAGGCAGTTCGTTGATAAATAAGGTGAAAAGAAGGGGACCGAGGTGGCTACAATGCGTTACTCCTGATGTAACCCTAAGGGGCTTAGAGTAAGAGTTATTAAAAAGAACTTTCTGAGCTCTGAGATTAAGAACATGGGATGAGCATCCAAGAAGATCCAACTTATGAATAAGTAAACAGTGTTTACTAAATGAACACTCTGCACATTGTATGACAACTAGTCACTCTGTAGTGAAAGAAATGATTTACGCTAGCTTAGCTCAGACAAAGTGTAGCTTCATGAGGGAGCATCAGATTGCCAGAGAGCACGAGTGAACAATGACAAAAGAGCTGCAAATCCTTCTATAATAGACTCGGTCGTCGAAGGTAATTCTCAAATATGTTTATTTACGTTGCAGTCATTGTAGTTGTGTGAGTGGGGTATAAATACTCTTGTCTATGACTAGTGCAAGTAGTCATTTATTTGGAGTTGTCGAGCAAGAAAGGCCAGGTAAAACTTGAAACATGTAGGGTCAACATCTAGCTATAATAATTGGTGTTCTACCAAGCTCCAATTTCATTTTTTGCTAATATTTGCTATTATTGATGGTAGTAAAAACAGAGAGCAGCTGTGAAAATCATGGACTACTAATAAATCTACAAAGGCTATAAAAAGCATTCTCCATTTTCCACTCAATCACGAACTATATAGTCCTCGAAAAGTTAAAAAACAAAGATCGCTAAATCAAATAAATTTAAAAACTAATTAAGCATTTTCATATTAAATGCTTTTTATGAAATTTTAAAAGAGAAATATGATGAAATTAGTTTCTAATGGCAAAAGTTTAAAGTTTAAGTTTGAAACTTTCAAGCAAACAAAGTTTCGAAAATATTTGATCAAAAACTTATTAATGTTTTGTGCGGCGAATTATTCTCACTGTCAAATGGCTTTCAGGCTCAGGGGATTATTTCATAATTATTCCTATGTAATCCAATCCAATTCGTAGTTCTCAGATGAAAGCTGTGAATAAAATATGTGTAACTAATATTGAACATCCAAGCGGCAGAATTGCGAATGTAAATGCGACCACCTACAGATCTGCGCTAATGAGCCTAATTATTTCAACTATTTAAGCAAAGATATGGATATTTTCAGCAGCGCCTTGTGTTTGCCAGGCACTTACAGACACACACACACACACACACACATACACACATACATGCTGTGCCTACCAGTTGGTAGCAAATATTTCGGCATTGCCAAATTGTGCTAATGATAAATAAATTATGCTAAGGCAGAGAGACACACAAAACAACACTCACCCAACCTCTCCCAACCCCTGCTCTCCTCAGCCCGCCAAGCCACCCACTCAATTACCGCTCGCTGAGACAACCGCACACAGACACAGGCAACAAATAAACTCACTGTGGCAGTGCCAGAAAATATAAGTAGAGATAAGTATACGCCCCGTGGTCCCTGCATGAGAGTAGATTCCAGCTGGCAGGAATGCGGCTGGGCGTCAACTTACTGAAGGCAAGCACACACGCGTAAATAAACAAAATCTGCTGCTAATGTACAAAATAAGTTAATTGTGGCCACGCAAAATGCAAAATTGTGAAAATGAGAAAATATGAAAATGCGAAAATGCTGTCAGTATGGTGATACCATATGCGCTATGAAGCTCCTCAAACTGAAGTTGATAATTACTTTGCTTTGTGGACTAGTTGCTGCATTCACATTCATGCCATGCGCGTTATTAGATTTTATGGTAATGACAATCAAACAAGCAAACAAACAAACAAACAAACAAGCCAACGAACAGAGAAACAAACAGAGATAGAGCACCCGCTGAGAGCATACCAAATATGATTGAATAGGATATTCAGCTGTGGCTTTTGAAAAGAAAAGCTAATAGTCTATGAACATGTTCACTTGGACAAGGGTGGAGCTGAAGAGTATTTTTTGTTACCCAAAATGCATAGATAATGACAACAAAATAATCCTGTTTAAGGGTTCACAATCTTCCATAATGTAAGTAATACTTCTGGCGTTGCCAGAATAGAGACACCTAAGTAGGACTCTAAGTTGCTTAAACTTCAAAAATAATAAGTCGAACATGATTAAAATACTTATTATATTTTGGTATCTTCTCTTTTGAAGGCAATAAGGATAAAGACAGGGCTCTGGCGTTCATATTCATTGCATCCATAAAAGGATTCAATAGTTTACAGAAGCTTCTAATAATAATATTCAATTGTTCATACCAGAGAATTGCAGATGGCATCGACTAATCAACTACTGGTAAATCAGGTGTTTGTGGCAGTGTTTAAGTGAACGGTGGAGTGAATTATGGAGTGAGTCTTGCGGTAGATTGAATACGAGAGCTATCTTATTGTCATTGACACCAACAACAAAACGGTAAAATCTCTCCCACTTATCGCACTTATCTCTTATCATAGTTCTCTTCACTAACAACGTCAGCTGACAAGCTTGAAACACGAAAGAACGGTCTCTTACTCAGCACTAGTTGGCTGAGCTGATTAGCTGCATATTTAAAAGTGGGAATAATACAAAATACAAAATGAAATGTGAAATTTACTTAAATACTATTTTAAGCCCGCATTGGACCATCAGGGCAATGGGTCAGGATTGCAGCGAAAGAGCATATATATTCCAAAGCTCGCATGCATCATAACCAACTGGTAACTGTCGATATTCGGAACTATCATGAACGTGTTTAAATATCATTAACAATACAATTTCACTAACGACCAAAAATAACACACCGTCAAATACAATGGCAAACCACAGATTTGTCTGCCCATACAAATATTGAGCTGAATGCTATTTTTGCCTGCCATGCATAATTTTATCATAAGCTACAAATTGCAATTTATGCATTTCCCCTCATCGCCAGGCATATTAAAATTGTTGGCATGCCATTCGCATGGCCCACGCAGAGCAGCGCTAGCAAATTTGCATATTTTATTTGTAATTTGTTTGCCGTTTGTCAATATTATTTTGCAATTAATATTTCAATAATATTTGCCAAGCTTTTTTCTATAATCAATATTGTTATGCTGCACATTGCACTCGCAGTCGAGCTGGCATTTGGATAACACGGTCAGGATAACGTGGCGCAGTTTGGTGATTTGCGAGTGAAAAAACTGTCATGTCAAACTATAGTTGATCGGTTAGGCTTTTGCCGTATGGCCAAAAATTGATTATAAATGCACAGAAATAAATCGGAAAACGTTGGCAACGCACGGCTGCTGGATTGGGTGCGCTGACGAGACTTTTGTAGTATGCAAAATTAAATACGTACTGCAAAATCTACATATTGTGCAGTTTATTTGGAAGTTTGTCAAATTGCTGGCCAACAACAAATAGCAGCTTATATAGGTGAGTGCTTCAATAAATTCAAAAAAGATTATATATGCAAACATATAGACGAAATGGATTTGCTATTATTTGAGTATAAATAAGCGAGATTCAATTTTCGTTGTTTTGTTTTTGTTCTCCAAAACTGATTTTAAGCGTCAGAGCTTATTCAGCAAACCTAATGCCTAGTGAATATCTAACTATGCTTTAACTTTATACTACATTGCAGACTTATTTGCATATGCGTAAGCTTATATAGATCAGCTGCACTCACTCTATATTACGCTCTTAAATATCCCACCTTAATTTAAAAGGAATTTCTTATGTCGTTATCAAATTGTGATCTATTGAATTCTATGATTCCCTTAAGCTAAATATATATCATCATATTTGTTACGCACTCTCAGAGCTAATTGACTTTCTGTTTTACACCACTTTGCTTATAACCCATTAACCCAATCCATTAGAATCCATCTAATGAACTACATTCTTCTGCTGCGAGTCGACTCGATGTCTACTTAACACATAAAGAGGCCTTTCAACTGCAGCGCAAAAGTCACGGCTCGCAGAACACAAATCACTTCGGGCATGCAGCATCCCAAACCGCCCCGCCTCGATGGCTGCTCCTGATCCCCTAGAAAGTGCACTTCAATTTTGAGTCGCACACAAAAACCCCAACGAAATGCGCTTCACATTGGCCAGCGATGCTGCTTAAGCTCTGTTCATTAGTGACCATATCGAAAGTGGAAGCTACCAGCCAGAGGAATAGCACTGTGCTGTGACACAGATTTGCGATTGCTAAATGAGCAGCGTGAATGTGTACGGTATACGGCGATAGCTTGTCATTAGAAGCTCTTTACAAGCATTCAGCATCAACATTAGCTCAAAAACCACTAGATGAGGCAAGGGTAGAGGTAAGCGGTGTGATGTCAACAATTCCTCCTTCACAGTGTCATAGACAGTGCTCAGCGCTAACTCGTTCTAGTACAAATGTCGCTCTAATTGTCGGGGTGTCCGTCATGGCATATCAACGGCTGTGCTCTGTGCTGTGGGATCAGTGCCTGGGTTGTCATCATTGGCACCTCTGACTCTGGCTGCAACTACTTTTTACGAGCACGAGTACGAGCATTGTTTGTCGCGTTTAATGTCATCCTCACCCGCTCTCAAGTGGGGTTTTCTCTACTCCCATTTACCATCATATCAAGTGGCTGGGCTTCGTCTTGTTGATGTCGTTGTTTTATTTGTATTTTATTATGGCAAAGTGTTGTTTCAAATGTCATTTGCTGCACACTCATTTCAAGTGCTGATTGTTTTCCTCGCTCCTCTTCTGTATCGTATGTGTCACATTCTTTTAATGTAACCCTGTCTTTGTCCTGTCTATCTCTCTGCATGTTCTTCCTCTGCCTGGAACCGAACTCGCCCTTCAATTTTATTGCTTAAAGTGGCGCACTTCGGCGCCCACAAGGCCTGGCTCTCGGGCCACGCTCCAGGCATTTAATTGAGCAGCTATAGAAGTGTCTGGGATTGCTATGGCTGCCACCCGACTGATGCTTCTTCTTGTTGAGAGTGTGAAGTGGAAAGTGGAGCAAGTAATTGAGTTAAGGGGGAAGGAACTGGAAAGCAACTGGGTAAGTAATGTGATTGTGGTTGACAATCTGCCCTGAAACAAAGATTTGCAGTTTAAAAGTGTTGCGGAAGTCACTTCAAAAGAGTCGGGTCTTGTGAATAGGTCTTCTATAGAGGCAAACAGATAGTCATATTGAAATAATTTGATTTCTTTGAATTGCCTGCTAAAAACATTCTTTCGATGTTTATCAGAACATTATGGTTGCTTCAAAGAACAAGAATTAATTATTATACTAAAGGTTTTTTAGTGGTGAACCAGCTTCAAAGTAGGTGATGAGGGAAGTCCATTCAGTAATGATTTATGATTGACTTAACAATTTATCTAGGTTTCCAGCACATATTCAAATTAATGCAAATACAATGAGAAAGTTTTCCATGCCTTAATATTGAATTGGAATTATAGAATTAATTTAAATTCTCAATGATCAACAGTAAAAATATATTAAGCAAATGAATTTGAGACTGTTGAATGCTTAAAAGAGATGTTACTTGTTCAGTTAATATAATTTTCGACAACAAAATTATTATATATAATTGCAAGCTTCGACTAAGAATTTAAGTTCTAATAAAGATAAAGCTAGCAATTGTGAGACCTAATCTGATACAGATTTGGAAACATATACATATACAACACCTTCCTTTACAGATTTATATGTTTTTTTTCCGGAGCCTTAGAAGAGTTACTCAAAAATTAGCTAACTGACAGTCGATATCAAATGATATATTGCTCATAAAGATTCAAATAGCAGAGTCTGAAAGAGTTCAAATTCGAGCTATTCTCGAAGTCCACACTGTCATGGTTTTGTAGGTCATCTAAGATGAATAAGGTTCCATCTTGTATACAAAATGACAAGACAAAATCTGATGATGAGCTGATGCCGCGGTGCTGTGGTCTACTATCATCTAGTCCTTCGATCCTTCGTAGATGAGAAAACTTATATTTCCACAAATCCTATTCACAGATTGAGACTAAGCCGCTGCAAAACTGTTGCACTTCAAGTTAATACAGATAAAACTCTTTTCTCTACTCCATCTACTGAATCTATTCATGTAAATTTGCCCAAGCCATGAACTTCTATGGAGCCCCTATGAATTTACTTGCTTGGATTTACTTAATTTGTAATCAATTGAAATTGAAATTAAATTGAAACTTCATCGAAAACAAAACGCTATGTAATAAATAGCTATACCGAGTCAGCTCCCATCATGCTATTGTAGCTATTCCCTTGTAATATATCAGCATCAAAGATAAGTCGCAGATATTCATTGATCTATCATTGTATATATACATCTCTGCCCTCAAATATGCATATCAGTGATAGTGTTAGTGTTAGTGTTAGTGTATCATAAAACTCATAAAACTAGACACATCTTCAACTCACCAATGGCTGTCAGTAACATCAGTGTTAGTGCTAGCTTTTGCAAAATGGATGAGCATCTTGTTTGATCCGCCGATGCCTGGAGGCGATCGCGACGCTGTTTATGTAGCGCTGTCATTGCCTTGACTCGCATTTTATGGTTTTCACTGAAGTTGAAGTCAGCTGACAAAGCTGTTTGCTTTTGCCGCTCCAACATGATCGGGGCTGGGCGAATAATTCCTTCACTCCGACTCCGCCGCTTGCAACATTTGCGATGAGCTATTTAATAAACACTTCAATTTCACGCGCCGCCTTGTCTATTCGCCCGTATCTGTGACCTCCCCACAAGACACACGGAGATGGAGAATGTTTATAGTCTGCGCGGTTTGGTTTGGGGGAATATGTAAATTCGAATTATTAATGCCCGGATGGCAGCAGCAATCGGTGGTGTTTTCGAGATGCCAATGCCTGTGCTTTGCGTGGAAGTGGATTGCAAATTGGCTCATAAGCCAAATGTCTGATTTAAATTGCCGACGTTTGGGGAAATTCCGCCAATAAGCAGTTCTCGATAATTAATAATTTTCTTTGCGGTTTGCACTTTCACTTGTTGTTGTTGTTGCCACGCGCGGCTGTTTTGATTTCAATTTTAAATATTTTGTTCGCGTATTTCCGGCACTTAATTGTTTTCCTTTCGTACTTTTTGTTTTTGTTTTGATGCTGTTTAGACAACATTCATTTGTTGTTGCTGTTATTTCACTTTACACACAGTGCGCTCAAAGTGGATTCGTTTTTTCAACAAACGCGGTTTTTGCTGTTGTTTTTACGAGGGACTTATTGGCCCACGGCGTGTGTGCGTCCAGCTGTCGAAGCCGGAAGTGAGCTGCAACTGAAATGAATAATAAACAACGAGTTTTTATTAAATTGTACATTATTTATAGACACTTTCTTAAAAGCGCCAGCTATGAATACGGCAATTCACACAATAAGGGAAAGAGTTAAGGCTCATAAATATGATAACACGTTCTTTGGTTTCGATAAATATGTACACGAGCGTCCTGCCCACGCGCCACCCGCACCTACGACAAGTTGACTAACGACTGAAGGAAAGCAAAAGCAAAGGCAAACCCAGTGCCAAATCATAGAAGACGGTCGCAGCCGCAAAACAACACAACACACACCCCAAAATGAGACATTATGACGACAGCAAACAGAGTATACTATAGTATACATATTTCCAAAATTAGCCGCGCTGGAAATGTTGCTCAACACGAATGATATGGATTTGGCAACATTGTTGCAAGCTGGAAATGTTGCCAGCTGAAATTTAGAGGCACAAGCAGGCTAAACAATAAGAAATAATACGAATTTGCTTGCTAAGATTTCAATTTTTAAATAGGAATGAGACCTTATTTTCGGGAAATAAACTTTGAAAAATGTGATAATATATACAAAGATAATATATCACAGTCACAATTAACTATATTGTGATTAATAAGATATGAGAAGGAAACGCATTGCCAGCGCATTAGGATAACAAGCCTTATAGAGGAAGTCCCCCCACTGGAACGGGAACAGAATGTTGAGTTATTCGCTTGTGTAGCTGCACAGGCTAATGAATTTGCCTTTGATCTGAAGATTTCAATCAATCTTCTACTAATGGCATTCTTATTGATTAGTCAACAATATCGCATCTGGAGATCACTCCCTGTGTCCGCTTAGATCTTTTAAACTATGCAGCGCATTTGATTCTGTTTCTACTATCATTCAGATTATATCTTCTGGAAGGTATGTAGGATTAGTATTCGCATGTAAAATTTCCAAAATGTTTTGATTGTTTTTTCAGCTGCAATTGAAAGAAGTTAATTCTGGTAAAATATTAAAAAACAAAAAAAGGAAGTTTCTTAAAAAGGTAAGCATGAACTAAAGCTGACCGATTTCTACAAGATATATATACGAGTGAGGCAATTATTTAGCACTGTCTCAAACCTGTTGATGGTGAAGCAAGTTCAAATTGCCCCGACAGTGACAGCGTGTCTGTCTGTCTCATAGCTGAAGAAATATATAGTGCTACAAGCGACCCATCACAGCTTTACACGGGTGCAATATAAGTACTAATGCGGTGTCATTGTAGAGCGACTATAAATATTATTATTGTCACTAATATACTAGAGTATGTGCTTTCATACAATGTGTACAGCTGTTTTTTTGTTGTCCATGACAAAACATTCAAGGCTCATAGAATATTTGGCCCTGTGACTTCTTAATGCAAGCGCATGCAGTCTTGGTATTGGGAGGAGTGCAGGGCGAACACGTTCTGCAAGTACTTATTATGGGCCTTGATCACCTACAGGAGACCACTTTCGACGTGCTTCTGGTCCTTCTTACGCTCCTCTTTGGCAGCAAAGATATCGGCCTAGCAGAATGAGGCGCTTGCTCTGGTGACGGCCAGCCAGCAGGATGAGCACGGTGCCAGGCTTCAGGTTGCGGCGCGTGTTGCGCTTGTGCTCGCTGAAGTTGGCCGCTGTTGCACGCTTTTTCACGAACGTCTTTGTGGGATAATTAGCCTTGGTTTTGCACTGGTAGACGGTACGCTTTTATTTACCTTCTTGATGGACACCTTTGTCTTTTGTCTTGTTGTCCTTCAGGCTAGACAGCGCAAGACACGTGTACATCTGGGCTTTGGAATAACACAAGACGCCATCCTTGCGATACGAGTCCAGCGCGTGTTTCTTGTCCTTTTTGGCCGTTTTGGTGACCTTTTAAGCTATTACGATGGACGCCATTGTTTACACAGAATAAAAATTATTTAGAAAAATGAATGAATAGATAAACATTTTCAAGAACATGAGTGAAAGGCAGCCAGCTTAAAATAATATGTTATAAATTTCATAACAATCAGTTAAGAAGGCGCATTCATGTTTAGATTAACATTTTGTTTAATTTTGGGCTTAGAAACTGGTAGAGCAAATGGTTCTCCCTTAAACTTCCCCGGATGTTTCGATCGCCTTATTAAGAATTCTTACTTCTCATCACTAGTTCAAATGTAATTGAAATAAATGTTTCTAGTTTTTTATGGTTATATGGTTTTAATGGTTTGATGGATTCAGATAAAATGTAGACAAAGGAGAACCTGGTGCTCTGCCTGTCTATCGGAAAGGACTCTAAAATCCATAACAACCCGCGATAAAGTTATAATAACCTCGGAGATGGTTCGTGTGCAAACACACACACAAGAGCAATTGAAATTAAAACAAGAACAAGAACAAAAACAACAAGTACTACATACATATATGCAAATGCAAACAACAATAACAACAAGAGCCACATAAGCAGCTTTATGAGCGAATTTGTTTTTGTTTCAGCTAATGAGGCTGTGCACAAGTGGCAGGCACTTGAGCTTAGAGGGGAGCGATGTGCAGGATATGATTGGTCTTGAGTGTATGTGTATGTGACGCTTTTTAACCTCATTCATGAGCAGCCACCATTCAGCGCATCAAGGCTCAACTTCGGTTTGCCAACTTCCCGTTTAACTTCGAACCCAAGCCGAAGCCATGACATGCCCCTTACCATGGCCATACTTACTCATTATTCGCTATGCGTTACTGTTTACAGTTTCCCACATGCTGCAGCCGCAACCGCAGCTGCAGCCTGGATGCTGCCACAGCCACTGCGCCCGCCTGTTCTTACATTTTGTTTATTTAAGTTTCAATTACTTTTTGCTACTCACCCTCCCAACGCAGATTGGCAAGCGTTCATGCTCAACAGATTTGTTGGTTTTGTTCCTGCTCAATGCAGGCTTTGTGTGCATATCATAAAAATGTATAAAAGCTAGCGAACAAATGGCTTTAATGTGGGCAAGGAAGGGTTCTGGTTCCACCTTTGCCAATGCAAAGGCCTCCCTGCATAAATAATTAGAACTCAAGTGCAGTGACTCGGCTGGCGGCAGCATCATGCCAAACATTCATATTGCTCATTAGCCCGTGTTGGGTTTGGTCTGGATCACATTGCCTTGCTGTTGCTGATGGGCTGACGCTAGGCTCCTGTCTTGGTGGTCATGCCAAAACTCCATTAATATGTTGCACACATGTGGCAATGTTTCAGGCACTTTATCGATGCAACTTGCATCAGTTTTGAGGCAAGTCCAACGCTTGTGCAGTGTTCCCAAGCACACAATAAATCATTACGAATATGTGCTAGAGCTCTGCTCATCTGCACCAACTATGCATAACTTCATGCAGCTGGGATATCATCCTTGAAGTGTGCTATCAATGAATCTATTTTAGTCATAAAGAAGAGTGAGGAGTTGCATAATCGAAACTGCAAACATTTTGCAAATATATGAAACCGCGACTGTAAACAGTTTGGCAATCAAAGCTGAGCGATAGGTAAGGGTAAGTAAATCTAAACATAAGCTAAAACAACATATTTTTGAGTTTCTCATTTTAATTTCTCATTTCTCTACATACCGGAATGTTTACATAAAACCTAAACTAACATAAAATCAGTATTTATATATGTAAAAGGGTGTGGGTACTTCGTTTTGTCAATTACTTAAATACATTCTCATTTTTATGCTCAAATGTTCACCTCTTTATGTGTAGAATGCGTCACAACATGGCCATGCACTTACTAGTTGTATTCTATATATACGATATGTATAAACTCACACCCATTCACTTAGCTTGTAGGTGTATGTACGTATGTATATGTGCATGAACAAACCCCCTCTTATGACAAGAGCAACACGTGCGGTCTGAGAATTTTATAAAAGTGTTTATTAGCCTGTACCAATGTTGTTTTTGTTGTTCTTGTTGCCATTATTGCCACTGGCATGGGGAATGAGTATGAACTGGGTAAGGGGATATAGAGAGTCAGAGGCAGGGGATGTGGATGTGGATTCACTCTCCATGTGCGTGTCACAGGCAGTGACATTGACAACTATGACGCTGACACTGGAAACGAGAAGTTTTAGTGCTCCAATGAAAATTGAAAAACATAAAAATGCGTGAAAAACCGCACAATTAAATGCTAAGAGTGGTGTTCCACGTCTGGAGGGGAAAAGGGTGGTACATTGGATATGGCTGTTGAGAACTGAGACTGAGACTGCTGAGACTGTCAGAAAGATATGTGCTTACAGTTGAACGGGTCGATGCGGTGCTTTTGGCCAGCTGCGATCTGTGAGTGGTTATTGGATAGACGTATTCCAGGACATGCGATAACAGTAGAAATGGCAAGTAATACTTTGTATGGAAGACATACTAGTTAGTGCACTTGTCTGGGAAACATTGTGAATGTTATTTCTTATACATATATACAAAGTATTTCAATCAAGTTTGGCATTATAAGGAGCCTCCATATTTACCATTTTATATTCAAACTCATTGTTGTCGCTTTGAGAGCTTTATGAATACAGCGATCTGATATTCAATTCTAATATTCATATTCTAATAAAGACTTCTCATAAACAATCTAAAATTATCGTCTCTAATACAATTTTGATTTAGTGTTCCAATCTGGCAGACCCTTTTACGAAGATATAGTCAAACAAAAATATAAATAATACCATAGGGAACACATCTCATATTAATGATCAAAATTAAATCATTACATTCATACCATATAAGTTGGCATGCAGTTCCGGTTTTGTCTTTTGCCAGAACATCTGAATAAATTTACAATTACAGTGCTATTTCATAAACACAGTCACTGATAAACAATAGTCGCTGCCCTAACTATTGTGTCAGATAATTTGGTTTTGGTGGCACGCCATATCCCTCCTGACAACATCCTACATTGACTAGAATTCGGAGAGATGGAAATGGTTTCTGGTGGGCCGGCCCTCGCCCTTATGCTTACAGTTTGACAAGGCTTCAAAATTTACATTGTTCACTCATTCACACATGCACAGCAGTCTACCTTGTCTCGATAGCTTCATTGTCATGACAATTTCCGGCTACATTTGTCTCCTCATGTCTCTTCACTGGTTTTTCAAACAGTCATGAGAGCCTGTGCCTGTTATTAAAATTTATGTGATATGTACTCCTACAGAGGCACCCTGGATTCAATTAAAGGCATTACAAATGCTTTGAAATCTGCACAGACAATGGACGAGTTTTAGAAACAGTCTGCCTTGTTTTATACGAGTAGACCGAGGTGAATATCAGAACACGTTTCAACAATACATTGGGCTCCATTCAGTTTTCATTGTTTGCGTTGGGGAAACTGAGAAAATCTTATTTATTTGAATATTTTCAGCAAAGATAAAATTCAAGTAAACATTTTATTGCAGAAACTTCTAGAGTGAAATGACCCGAAAAAGGGATATACATATTTGAAAATTAAATGTTTCATTTTAAGGTAACATTTTGTAAATAGAAAATGTCTTTGCTTCGGAAATCTTAAACTTGATATCCTTAAGTTCTATACAAGGCTCTATATATGCTGCTTATCGTTACGCACTAATACTACAACATAAAGTCTGAGATAAACATTTCCATAGAATGAATTTGTAGTACAATTCAGCCTTGATTTAGTTTAATTTGGCTGCTTTCACTAAGGCTTAGTCCAGCGAGAACAACTTTTGAGGTTATGGTCTGTGTCTCTGTAGTTGTTGCCAAGCAAGTCACATCCCTGTGGTAGATCGGCTGCACTATGGTCGATGAAGTACGCATGCTGGAAGACAGTGAAGGCGTGGGCTAGTACAGACACACATGTCTGTTCCGTGGAGACGTCAAATGGCAAGAAAGAGAGAAGGCGGATCCCGTTATGTAAAATTTAATTTAAGCTATCAAGCTTAGTTTGCGCCGCTCAAAGAGTTGCCAGCTTTTG
Source organism: Hirtodrosophila duncani (assembly GCA_037043425.1). Taxonomy (NCBI): domain Eukaryota; kingdom Metazoa; phylum Arthropoda; class Insecta; order Diptera; family Drosophilidae; genus Hirtodrosophila; species Hirtodrosophila duncani. The sequence continues at coordinate 493,917 of JBAMBM010000569.1, forward strand.
CGCATGCAAATATCGATATGGAGATGGCAACAATCATAGAGAGCTACTCTCGATAGCAGTTAAGACCATGGCAGCTCGTAACTAATGCTATCGCTCTTTTACAGCAGTTGAGACTTTCCGCCACAGTAAACTTTTACATAAGAAAAGGATCATAAAGTGATCATAATATTAGCCATATAGCTATAAGACTGTCATTTCTACAGATTTGTTTCCTTAGATTTTCTGCCTTAAAGTGCTTATTTTAGTTTGGAGATCTCACAGGACCGATAGCACTTTTTAGTATTAGTATTGGTAAGATTATTAACAGAGCTCGCTTTTAAAAAGTTAAGCATGTTGCCTTCAAGGTTGAACAGAACAGAAGTTAGGTAATCTAATCTCTAATGAACATATGTTGAATCAACTAATCAAATTCAATAATAATACAAATTAAAGAAACATTGATTAAAAGGATATGGCAAGAGCAAATTCTGATTAAATAAGCATACGCACACGTTGTCCCAATTCAACAAATTGCTTACCCATCCATTGACCATTGTTCACTTAAGCCTTATAATAGAGGCTGATTATGAGCAATGCAATTGAACACAAATATATATGTCTGATTAATTAGATTGCTCATACTGCCCCATGCGGTTACAGTTACGGTCAATAACAGGATATCTCACCTCAAATGGCAATTGTTAATACGCATTTACAGCAGAATATACTCGACATTTGAGAAAGTGCCATTAGATTGGAGTTGAGCCAGCATATTGGACCAAATATACATATATATATATGTATATCAATCACTGATACACACGGGTCTGTGTTACCTGACAATGTGTCACTGTTGCAGCAAACATGGAATACATAGTTCATAGTTTTAGCATATGATACTCTTCAAGGCTCGTAGCGGTCCTCGTTCCGCTCCATGCGCTGATGCTGGAAACTGTGTCACCGCAAAATTGGCATTGACACTCGCCTTTCATCATCTTTGTCGTGTGTTTTGCCACAGGCGCTTGGCACAAATGTGCAAATGTTTGTTCAGCTACACTTTAAACCAAGTCATACACATGTCCTTTTTTGCTGAAATCCTTTTCGCTTGTGGCATATTTGCTATTGTGGTTACGAGTATTAAACACAATTTACTGGCCACATGGCAAATGAAAGACAAAGGCCGGGCTTATTGCTGAATAATTATGCATTTACGCAAACATATTAATGCGTCATAAAGAGCGCAAATTTTTTAATTATGCGCACATTTAACGTATTTAATTGCAGTTAAGGAGAAAATTAAAAAACGTTGTTTAATGAAAAAGAAAACCTTTATTTATGGCAGGCAGGAGGCAAAATGAGTTGTCAGCTATAAAAATGTAAAAATATGCGACTTAAATTGTTTTAAAGTAGGCAAATAAAGGTAAATTTTGCAAAGCACTTTGTCCACTTCTGCTATTTGTGAATATTTGTAGACGAAAAACGATCCACAAAGGAATTCAAAAGCAGCTTTATGTTTCAGTCAGGCCTGAGAATGCTTGTCATTTTTTATATACTGCGTACTTGTGTGCATTTCCTGGGTCTAAAGGCAGCAAATTATCTCTAAAGTGTTGTATGGCAAGTAGCCTTTTTAAGGCTTTGCTCCAATCATTGAAATACCACAAGAATTATATCAAATAGGCGCAGCCTGCCTACCCTAAATAGGACCTAAGGCCCCTTGCGTTCATAAAAACCCAAACAAATTGCCAAGTCAGTGGATCACTCCTATCTATGTTCTATATTTGAACATTGCCTGATAGATGGGGAGGGGACAGGCACTGAGGACCGGAAAGCCTAGCAACGATTTTTCATCGAAAACATAATAACCAATGACCTTTTATGGCTGCGTCACGCATTTTTTAATAAATTGAGATCTCAACATTTTCTCCTCATTCTAATGTTTACTTCCCTTTTGTTAGTGTAGTTAAAGCAACAATAAGGAGAGGGCATGTCGAAAAGTTTTTATAAATGTAAATGACAGGTTGAAAAATAAACAAGAAAGTTATAATCGATATATCAAAACTAGGCTATTTTGCATGTACTGATTCTTATGAAATTTGACAAATAATTGAACTATATGCAAGATATCGTTGAGATAAATAGCGAGAATTCTAGAATTCTACCAAAGTTCAACCTGATCTGTATAAAAGTGTGGGGCATATTAACATTTCATAGATGTTTATGAACAAAAGTGAGAGATTTTGTATTTGCATCAGCCAGCTAGTTTTTCCTTGCATGAAGAAGTGGCAAGTCGGAAGCAATAGACTACCATATCTTATTTGTTTTTTTATATTCTGAAAGGACTTATCGAGCTACCCTCATAACAATAATACAGGAAAAGTAAGTACAGAAATCAATAAGAAGGCTCCAAATAAATGTCAAGGCTACTTCGGGAGCTGCTTTTCCCATCATCTACTTTGGCAATTTTGAAAGCAAAGAAAGAAAGATACAATTGAATTTCAATGTTGGCAATTTAATTTGGTTTTCTTGTCAGCGCCATAAATATGACGAGAGAGAACTGTCATGCCACGCCCATGCCACTAACATTTTGTCCAACTGTGGTTGCTTCTTCTGTTGATGTTGTTCCCGTTGGCATTTCGTTGACAGCCGAACAATGGCAAGTAACACGCTGGGATATCCGGCATACAAAATTAAACAAACAATGACAAGACAAGAACCGGAGTACGTACTACTGCCGCGCTGCGTAAAAGAAGCGCCGGGATCCAGAAGTATTCCAAACAACTGACCCCCAAATATGTGCTGGGGCTTCATCAACGCACAAGCTGGAGCATGAACTGGTATGCGGTGGGGGGAAGGCTACATTGTGGGCGTGTCGGTAGCTGCGAGAACGGAAGTGTAAGTGTAAGTCACAGCAGGCGCTGCTGCAACAATGTTGTGTACACAACTCATGCCACATAAATGGCACATAAGCCGAGCACAGAAACAAGCCAAGCCAAGACCCAACCCAACACAGGCCAAGCTTCCAGAGAGTTGTATGAAACCAATTTTCTTTCACGATAATGGGATGAGCAAGGAAAGTGGCACAAGGTCACGCCTTGTTGACCAAAATTCTACTACAAATGAGTGCCTATTGTTGTTGTTGCTCTTGTTGGCAGACAGAGCCAAGAGCCAAGAGCCAGGAAGCAGCCAACCATCTGCAAGACCTACTATGAATGGTCATGGCACGACTGACAGAGTCCAAGCGCAAAGTACTCATCCTAGTAAAGCAGTCAGGTAGCAGGTCAAGCAGGCATCTAGTTTGTTAGTCTGTCATTCGGTCAGTCAGTCAGTTGAATCAGAACGCCTCCACCTCACGGCAGACTGCACAAAATTGAACTTGATTTTCAAATGCAGTTTTACTCCGACCTTCTGTCCAGTTCCTCCTGGCCAGCACACCAGCCTCTTCAGCCGGACAAAGTGAAGGCCAGAAATAGTTTACACTGGGCTGGGCAACCACATAAAACAATTGTTGTCGTTTTGCTAGACCTTTGTGTGCGCTTCTTATCCTGCTGCTTGACCCCGTAAGCAATGAAGTACTACCGGACATGGATAACGATGGGGAGGACAAGGCGCAGGAGAACGTAAGACAACTCATGCACAACACAACTGCAATCTGGAAGAGTAACCAAGAAGTACTTACAAAAGGGCAGCCAAGCCAACGCAGAAGCAGGCCAGCAAGACACTAGATGGCTAAAAGAGAATTCGCGCAAAATAAAACTTGTTTAACAATGAGCGCTTATAACAGAAAATAAGAGTCCGTTCGTAATTGTACTTAAGGAATATGTAAGTCGGTTTATACATTACATAAATGAATCAACTATGAGTGATCAAATGGCAAGAACTTGTGAAGAATTTGTTTTTATCCTATATATACTTTTATATGATTTTATTTATAGCAGAAACTTAAGTAAGCCATAGAAATGGAAAACAGCCTGGTGAGTACAAAGCCGCCACTCTCAAGTCTTTATAACTTGTTCTTCGTGGCGTCAAATTCCATCAACAACAACAACAAGAAAAACAATAATGGCGCCATTAGCATCCACTGTTGTCATGGCTAATTTTATTGACAAGCCCGCCGTGTTGGGATGCTACGTTGGAAATGGCGATTCTCAAAACAATGATTTTATGTTACTGCTTTTGTTGACATTATGAAGATGTTGATAATAGATGATGATGATGATGATGATGAGTAGGCGACCAGGTGCCTGCTCAGCCTTGTATAATTTGAGCACAGGAAAAAACCCAATGCCACACGCGTCTGGTCTTTAAGCACAGCCGGGGAATAAAAGCAGCTTTAAGAATGTCCTGGCCACCACTCAGTCAGCCCAACACCCACTTAGCAGCAGCAGCAACCACTCCTTGTATCCATACTCCTGCTGACACTCACATTAATGCAATCACTGCCAATGCCAATGCATTCGAATTGGAAGTTTAAGTACCAAAACACTTACTTAATGGAAATTACTTGAGAGCTCCACTCGACAATCCTGCACAGCTATCGATAGGCTCAGGCAGAGAGCTGAGCAATCACGTGCCGATTGTGGATTGGCAACTGACACTGAACCTGAACCAGAGCCAGAGCCTGAGTCTGGGGCCACTTGAGTGTGTCATGTCCACACGATTTTTGCTAAAAATCATTTAACATCAATGTGCCCGAGATGCGAGGCATTTCCAAACAGAGTCAAACAGATGCGAATTGCTGCCAATTGATTGAATTGATACCAGGACTCAAAACATACAACACACAACATCGGAACTCAAACATCCCAACTCCAACAGCCAGCACAGAGCAGTTTAAATTTTTTACTTGCCTGCTGTCGGCAGTACAGTCACAGCACGTACTATGTACGTGGACTCCTGTGCGTGTGTGTGCGTGTATATATACTGCATATGACTATAACCCTCCACACATTTTGCGGTTCCATTTGGAAGATGGTTTAAAACAAGTTAGAATGCTTTAGAATGCTTAGAAATTCAACAATTTTCTTGGCTTTTGGTGGTGCTTCTATAATTTCTCAAAAGATTATGTGATCGTCGTGAAATTTGGTAAATGGGCAGAGAATGTACTTATACTGACGCCATACTAGGAAAGTCTGCAGACCAACTTTGATGAGTCAAGCTCTTATAGTCCTCGAACTCTAGGTATTCTCACAGACAGACGGGTGGATGGACAGGGCTAGATCGAGTCGCTGTTGATGCTGATATATATATACTTTATAGTATCTACCCTTACCACCGGGGAATACACAGTTGGAACCAACGATTACTGACTTCCCTCACAAACAGCAACTACTTTCTTGTCTGTTATACTGTTTTACGGAGAAGATACTTCGTAGTCGCTGTTGATGCTGATATATATATACTTTATAGTATCTACCCTTACCACCGGGGAATACACAGTTGGAACCAACGATTACTGACTTCCCTCACAAACAGCAACTACTTTCTTGTCTGTTATACTGTTTTACGGAGAAGATACTTCGTATTGTAAGTTAGTAAAGCTTCCACCCTAACAGAGTTATATCTTCCAGAGTAAGTGTACATATTTGTCATTCCCATTTTCCGCAATAGAAAATGTTTGCATTGTATATGCTTACGGGTATAGTACTCGCACATGTAAGTGTGTATGTATGTATGTATGTCTATATGTTTAGCAATTTCAAAATTGTTGTGCTCAATCAAAGCATTCTTTCCAACGCCCTGGCAGGCAGCTTCGTGTCCGTAAGCTCTGAGCCAGCACAAGCCTCAAATCATCGTAATAATCGACAACGTCAACTTGTCATTGACTTCTGGAAGCTTGAGTGTTTGGAGCCAAGTGTAAGTGCTCGGACTGGGCTGTGACATCGTCTCTACGGCTCCTGCTGATGTTGCTATGTATAGCAGTCGTTAGAATCAGACACAGGAAAGTAGAAGTAAACGTTGCTAGTCCTTACATTAAGTTGGAGTCACCGTCGGACAGTTGTTGACGTAAAAGCCACTCAGCATTGTTTAGTTTGCAATCTCATGTTAAAGGGCAATGCAGCAGTTGATCCTTTAAATTGCTCTTGTCTTACTTAAGTTGTCCAAAGCTAACTTTCTTTTGTGGTTCTAAACTCAAAAATGTACTTCAACGTGCAATATGTTCCCGTATTCCAACTGAGAACATCAACTTGTTATTACATAACCATGGCTTAAGATATGTTCTGCCATGGAACGAACTTTCCAATGAAACTTTTCAGGTTCCCAGTATTGGATTAAAAAGGTATCAATCCACAATACTAAAAAGGACATCTATTTCAAAAGAATAAACAATTCGTTCTTCAACAAATTTTTAAAGTTGGCATTCCGAAAAATCGTAGACGACTTCTTAAGGATGGGTTAAACCCCTCAAATGTTTTTCAAATATTTCACTTTTCACTTCACCCACTAACCTGAATGCAAAAGTATACCAAAGTCCTTACGGCCACAAAATGCACAACAAAACGACACAAACTTTGCACATAAATAAAAATAGAGCGCCCGTCTCCTTGGGCCAGGTCAAAGATAATAATAATAAAACAACAACCCCTCAAAGATGTTGCCAAAAGGGCAAAAACAAAAGCCCAACTTGCAGTCTCTCTGTTGCCCAATGCCATTTTTATTTTTTTATTACATTTTGCGTAGATTTGAGTGAGTTAGCGTTGGCATTTGTCAGTTTGTGGCTGTCAGCGCACACTTCTTGCCCCTTGCTGGGAGAGCTCGTCCAGAGTTCTGCAACTTGCCGCAAGTTTTAATAAACTTTAGCAAGTATATTTTTTTCGTTCTATTTGCAAAGGTCGCTACAAAAAAGGCATAATAATAACAAAAAAATTGAGTAGAGTTGAAAAACTTTGACGACCTCCAACTCAAATTGAAGCTGTTAAAATGGCGTATTGTTTTGCAAAACATTCGCACTGTACTTTGGTCCTTGGCCCATCGACATCGAGTGGCGCTGTCAGGGCAACCAAGGACTTTGATCAACAAATTGTCAAGTTTAAATCTAAGACATTTTGCTATACAATTTATTGTTCTTTTATAGGTATGTGGATAATTCTAAGTGGTGAAATCAAGAAACATAAATTCTCTGAACTCACATTTAGAGAACCAATTGCTAAGATGCCAAATCAATGAATGACAGGATAATAGACTAAGTTTTTGCATAAATGTACTCGTAGTTTTCACTGTGATCCAAAGTTTTACATTGTAGGTCGTCGTCTTTTATTTATTCGTTAAGAAGCTGAAATGAAATATTTTACTAATGAGAACACCGCATTCGGAATGAAGATTGACAATGTTTGGCCACGGATTTGCACTTTCAATGTGCCGCCCCTGCAGAGCTCTGCGTAAAGCCCAACCAGTTTAACTTCCACTTAAATCAAACAATTTCCATATTGAATTCAATTTTTCCTTTTGATATTAACTTAAAAATTTCAGGCTTAGTTTGTGCTGCTGTTAAAACTTGTTAGGATGCCGACAGTCCCTGCAATTATACCGAAAAACAGAACTAACAAGTATGCAAACACACTGCAGGATCAGGTACTACAACTAGTAGAATGCCAGAACCAGGTGCGGCAACATCCCCGCGGTGTAATGTGGCAGGTGCATGCCAAGTAGCATACATTACGGCGCACTAATTAAGGAAAATTCATGCACTACAAACAGAAACGAGATGCCGCAACAAGGAGCCAAAACACATAGAAGCGGCAGCTCTCATTGGTTTGTTTCAGCAGGGCGTATACGCATCCAGTCTGGCGGTTTGCTTATTTACATTTTACAGCTCGAACATTTACATAAATTGCAGCAAAATTGTAATGTTTTCAAAAGCAAATAGCGCCCAGAGCTGCAGCAACTATTTGCCCAGTTGTTAGCGAGGACTATAACTATTTCTTTTAGTCATGCATACTTATGCTTATATACATTATACATATATATATATATATATCTGGTATAAGTTTAGCGATGCAACATAAACAAAAAATAGAATGGCAGAAACGGCTTGCAATCCAGCCAAGTTAAGCCTGACAAGTGATGCTCGAAACGACACTTGGCATATATGCTTATTTGTTTATTTATTTATTTATGGACTCAGCATATTTATTTATTCATCACATATTAAATTTGCCTCTTCCCAAGATATCTATGGCAAAAGCTGTTGCTTTCATCTTCAAAGAAAATTAAAAAGACAACTGCAATTTTAATGAAGCCCACATAAGCACGTAAGATAGATAAGCTGTGCCAAACAGACGCCACCCAGCAAACATATTTTTAATTGCTTAATATAAAGTATTAGCCGTGCGTGCGTGTCTATCTCTCTTTGGGGAAAAAGTCCGCCAGTAATGAGATTCGTCTGCCCATTCTCACTAAACTATTAAAATAATTCAAATAATCTTGATTTTATAGACAAATTTAATTCTTCTGTATCATTAACGATATCACAGAAGATTAAGCTATAGCGGGAAATTTGTGAATCTGAAGAGTTGAAACTGCGGTTACACTATATTTTGTTGCTGTCTCCCACAGCACAATCTTACATTCTCATAATTTGATGCGACAGTTAGATCAAACCATTTTACATTTGATCAGAGAAAATCAAAATGTCAAAGTCTGTAAGACTTTATTACTGTGAATGTCGATAAAGAAGTTCCGAAATGTTTGGAGGATAAGCAAGGGAATACATTTTATAATGTCTTGCAACTTTTGTATATATGTCGTCCCTGTCTCGACTGAGACCACAACATTCTCTGCTCCTTTTTTATGCTTTTTAATTAGGCGAGTGCTGACTTTTTCTTTTATTTTTTTGTAAAAATTGTTTCCCACTCAAATCTTAACTAATAATAAATGCAAGTGAGTATGTGTGAGTGCAAGTGTTGGTCGTCTGCGGTTGTGTGGGTGTGTGTATGTGTGTGTGAACGTGCGGTTAGTGTGAGCAGGTGCTTTGACCACGCGCCTCTCTGTGTGCCCAACCCGACTTTCATAAGCCATACCACATTACATTTACGTTTTTTAGGGTTCCAAAACGAAAGGGTATGAACCAATGTGGCAGCTTGAGAAGACTCTGGCAGTCTGCTGAAGGACACATTAACCGCATCCTCCCACTCAGAGAACTTCTAGCCGACTACTGGGTGAACGGTGGTGTGGGTTGTGGAGTGAGTATTGCGGTAGTTGGAGTGCCACTAAGAGCAAGGATGAGTCTGCTTCTGCCTAATGTATCTGATCGCCATTAACACCTAGAACAAAACGATTCAAGGCTGTTTCACTTATCAGATTTAACGCTTATCATAGTTCTCTTTGCTTCTGACGTCAGCTGGCCATTGCGTCTCTAACTCAGAGCTAATTAGCTGCATATTTAATTGAGGGATTCAGCCGGTTGCGAAATTGGGATTTCCCATTGCTCTCTCCCAACTGCTGGCGAATGTAAAATTCAATAAACATATAAAACATATTCTGAACTTCTTAGATTGTTCGCATTTCCTTGGGCACAGATACTGCGCGGACACTACGATTTCATTTGGCTACACAATTTACCCGTCATATGCACCCCCACATTATTCAAACCGGAACCGCTCACGCTTAAATCGGCGTAGTGAACATCTAGCCCAAACTCCTAGGGCAACTATAGCTTCATCCTCACATTATTATGTACTACTTATGTACAAATGTTTCAAAGGGTTTTCCCACTTATTGGTAAAAGCAATCCAAAAGTATGGGCTTGGTCATGAAATAGTAGAAGGCACCTAAGTAAATCCTGGAGGATGCCAGTAAATGGTTCAGAGTACTTAGTTGCCCTCAAATAACTTACTTTTGGTGCGCAAAAAAATATTCAAAAGCGAGCAAAATAAGACTTTACCAACCGCAGCTTAATGAGTGGCCCGTGTGACGCCCCCCATTAAAAGTGGCCACACTGCCGGAGCCAGAAGCCCAAAAAACAAGACCAAAAAAATATAAGGACAACAACAATAAATAGAAACACACAACACAACACAACACATGGATAGCGAGCATGGCCAAAAGGCAACGCCAAAGAGCATTCCCAGCCGCTGAGCCGCTCCGATGGCTCCTGTTACTGGTGCTGCCCTCTCTGCATGTCACTCAGTTGGCCATCAACGCTAATGACAAAAGCGCGCAAAGTTTACATTTGCTTTGGGGGCTGAACGCGAATGAACAGAAATAGGAGCTAGTCCTGGCGATGGAGCAGCAGCCACTACATAAACATGCCCGCTGGGTGTGTCCAGCACGAAAATCACAAAAGAGCATAAAATTAGCGAATGATGCCCACCCAGCCCGCTGCCTGGACGACTTTGTGCTGTTACTTTATTTTAAATTTGCCTGACAAAGCCTGACCGAGGCATATGCGAGGCGGCAAGAGGGGCAGCCAAGTTACACGAGCCCCGAGCCTTCCCATGATGAATTCATGCCCATCATTTTCGCTTGTATAAAACTTGTCATTCTTGTTGTTGCTGTTATTGCTGTGGCTCTGGATGGCTGCTCGCTTGCTCGTTGCCGGCTGCTGTTCTGATTTTTCATTCACGTCGTCGTCCTTGTGCCTGCGCCGCCTGCCGCATCCAAGTCGTTGTCCTCGTACTTACACGAGTTGGTCATTAGCAACGCCCGGGCGGCAAATTATTTGACTGGGTGCGGCAACGGCTGCAGAAACCATATTGTGGTTGTTATTGTTGCTGTAATTGTTGTTGTGGTCGTTGTAGGCGGTTATGATAAACATCGGCAGGCAACGTTGCAGCAGCAGCAGCGACAGCAGGAAAACAAAACACCAGGGAAAGGGAAACCAGAGAAATGGCCGCTTTGTTGCCCACTGAGGCACAAATTTTCGCGTGCGTTACGCCGCAAGTTTAATTTTTCAGATGGTCCGCTGTTGTTAATGTTGTTGTTGTTGTTGTTAAGGAGCGGTTTGTTACAATTTTCATGTCAAGTACTTAAAAAATGCTGTTGAAATCATAAGGGAGCCACTGCGCAAAATTGATAAAATTAAAATACTGAAAAAAAAAACACGGTTGAACGCACATTTGTCATGCAACATGCTAAAATATTAACGCAATTTTGATGTTTCTTAAATTAAAAATAAGAGAGGCGTCTTAAGTTGTGCGTGCTATGTAATCTATGTTATCATATTAATCAGGGGACCTTTGAATATTCTATGGCTCCACCGTCCTCTTCTACATTTACAATGGAAAACTGCAAGCCAAATTGGTTTTCTATTGATTTCATGTTTTTAAAAATCATCAATTATTTAAGCGAAGTTTTAATAATGGAACTTTCAAGTGGTCCCGCATGAGACTGTGATATTATAACATGATATGGCTATTTACAAAATTTACCATACAATTCTTTTTTGTGAATTTTCATGTTGCGTATTTTACCATAAACTAGTCGCACTGTAATTACAAGGCTGTGCAGCATTGCAGTTTTTATTTCAGTTACATTTAAATGTTATCCCATCTGCGTTGCCACTCCAGCAGCAGGCACTCCATTATGCGACACACAATCACCCACAATCATTGTTGTAATAAGAACCGCAGTTGAAACGATTTATTTTTATTTAACACAATAAAAAATTCGAAAAATATATAGCTTATACATTTTGTTTGTCAGAATAGTCTATGTTTTGTCAGATCATTCCTACGACAGCTCTATATATTTGGCTACACCAACTGTCGGCCAATCATGAGAATAGTACAAATGACTACTTGGGCAAATCAAATTGGTATGGCTTGAAACGGTTATTCAGTTCGAAATTGTATTACCTAAATAGCTGGAATTCAATAAGTTGAGTGAGAGAGAGACGACAAATGGCCCGAAGAGAGGGAAATCGAGGTGAGAGCCGAAGCGAGGCGAGAGTCCATGTCAATGTGCGAGATAGAAAGAGAGAGCCAGCTTATTTGTCCGCCTGCTCTCCTATCTTCTCACCATACTGTCGTCCTTTTATCTTGTCTAGAGAAAAGAAGTGTACGACAGGAGAGCCTGCAGACAAAATAGCTAGCTATCTCTTTCTATCTCACACTCGAGCCACAAAGGGCACGTTGGACACCATAGCCGAAATCACCAAGTGTATTCAAATGAATATGGTGCAAAAAGTATAGGTAAAAGTATTTGTTTGAATTGGAATGTGGAAGTAGGAACGTCAATTGGACTTCTGATGAATTCCTTTAGAGTTTTAATTGCAATCATGCACTGCTCTAATAAACATACATAATCAGGCTTTCTAATAAACTTTTATGTCGCTTTCAACCTGGTATACGTTCATTAATAATGGCAGAACAACACATTTATGATAAAATGTCTATAAAATCGAGAGAGAGTTGATTGATGTTATTAGCTGTTCTGAATCCCAAATGGTGTTCTCCAAAATTGAGACTTGATTTGACTGAGAGAGCTAAAATCTTAAGGGAATCCATTTCACTTAACCATTTCACTTTCTGAAACACACATTATAATTCTTTTTATGATTAGAATTTAATTTTACATTATTTTCATATCGTTCTTTTCATCTATATGTGCTATGACATGTAACGTTAGTCTTTTATTTATCGTTTATATAGACAACTGACACATAATCTAATATCTGCTTCATTTCTTAATTTTAGGGCTTATTGATATTCCTTAAGCTCTGCATGTCCACTCCGCAGTGAAGCACAGCGGCCATAAATAACCATCATTAAATGGATAAATAAAATCTATTAGCATACTAATGATTTATTCACATTAACATTTCTGCACATCGCTAGACGTATATATGAGCAGACAAAATTAAGTGTGTGTACATATTATGCTTAGTAAATGGTTTAGCAAATCTATATGCAATGCCAATTCGAACAAACCAAACTAACTAAAGCACAATCATCGCGCATACGCAATGTAAGCCCAATCAGATTGGTAACAAACCCTACCGTGTCTGGCACTAAATTGCTGTATTTGGCCTGAAATTGATTGCATTGTCAAATTTTTTGTACTTTTTCTATAAAAATGTAAATTTTTTTTATTGTTCAAAGATTTATTATATCACATATTTTTATATATGTATATTTGTGTGTATGCTGGTGTCCCAAAATGGCAGAAACTGCTGATTTGCCAGGATTATTTTGTACCACAATCGCTGCCACCTAGCTGTTGTGTAGTCTATGGCCAAAAACACGGTGTATAAACATAAATACATATATCACAGCTGCAGAGGTGCACAATACAACGGGATTTTTATGTCGCACTCTCGGCGAGGCAAGGCAAGCCGAGGCGGGGTGGTGGCCACGTGGCACGGTTTTTATGTTTTTGTGCAAAATTTATTATCGTTGCTAACTGTTTTTATGATTCTATTTGATGATTGTTTTGGTTTTTGGCTTGAGCTTGTCTGGGGCCTTTGGGGGGGCTTAGCTCAGCCACTGACTGTGTTTCTCTTTAAAAATGTTTGATCGCCGGCAAAATCATAAATATAATTCCATCGTCTGGCCATGACAGATTTGCTTTATTTATACATATTTTATGCCAGGCTTCAGGCTTTAAAGGAACGTCTATTAATAGCTTTAGATGTTCAATACAAATTCAACAAAAGCACGTAGCTATCAAATCTGTGACTGGTGGTCACACAGCAGCCGGCCTGTCTGTCAGCATTGAGCTGGCTTAGCAATGGAGCGCCGCGCTTGAATTTCAAATCCTACTTGGGCGTGCCAGAAATGTGTGTGCTGGAAATTGCATGAAAGCATGATTTAATGAATTTCCTAGGCTTTCCGGCAATAAAATAATTTAATTTAGGCCTAGGCAGAGTCAAAGTGGCTGCCTGACTAGGCAAGTCGACAGAAAGGCAGGCAGGCAGGCAGTCATCGTATCATTAAAACGTCAAGAGGCCCCAAAAAGTGCGCAAATCTCCGCATAATTTAATAATGTCAATGGTATGCGGGCCGCCTCAGCTGCTTTCTTTGCCTCTGTCCCTCTCACTCTATCTCTCTCTCTCTCTTTCTCTCTTCTGCTTTCTGCTGCTTTCTTTGCCCGCTTTCCTTAGGTAGCCAAAGAAGCTGCGTGTCGCATAATAAAATGTCTGCCTGGCAAAGCAGACACTTGCCGGGGATTGGCTTGCCTGGGCATGCATGGCAGCTAATCTATGAGATGTGAGCCTGGCGTCTAAGCCGCCAGCTTTGATATTTCAACATTAACACCATTAACGTCAACATTATGAATTTTAATTTTGTGCATTTTATGTTAGACACCATCGCTGGCTTGAGCGACTTGAGCCGTGTGCCTCAATTAAGTGCAAAGACCTGGGCTGAGCGTAAGCCAAAGTTGGCTGAAGATGTCACATCTATAGGAATGCTGCAATGCTCAGCTACCCGCTGACGCTTATAGAAATGCCAAAAGTCTGGCAGATATGCCAACTCCTGATTGTGAAAACAACGCCACAGATTGCACTTGAGACGACTCCGACAGGGAGCTGAAAAGTCAGGGCGGAGACATGCCTGTGTGAAGTGCCAGCCAAGCAGCTCTCAGCAATCGCCTTACAAGTGCAATGTCAATTTGTGCACAAAGGATAATAAGGATTTATGTCAAATACTGGTGCTGTTTGAGTTTTGCCAATATTTTTACAGTTGACTTCATACTGCTGCCGAGTCGAAAATGAGACAATATTTAAGCCTGGACAGTGAGAAATTGCGAATCGCGCAATGTATGTCGCTGTACATCGCAGGATAACTTTTAACAACTTAGTCAATCCTCCACTCTGATAAACTTTGTCCAGCTCAAAGTGTATCGAACCAACTTTCCACTTTAGCGACTAATGGCAACTTAACTTATTAATTTCGTGTCGAACAGCAAATTTATAAGTGACGCACAGTGGTCGAAGCGTCCAAGTCTTGCTAGAAATATGAAAATACCTGATATTGAAAATTGAACTGCTTCAATTTGGAAATTTATAGAATTAGCATGCAATCTAGGTAAAATATTGCATGCTTTTTCCTATGGAAGCACAACATACAAATGCACGAATCCTGCCGGAACTAGTTAAGTTGTTTGGCGGAGCCGTGGGAGTGTCGCCTATACTTCTGTCTGCTGAATCTTATATTGCTCTGTCTTCTTCATCCAAATTCTACTGCTCTTTCTTCATCTATTTAATTTCACTGCTTTTCACGTCTCTCTTTTTCTTGTCCTATAGCTATATTTTTCCTCTTTTTTATACTCGTACTCTAGTTTCTTCCTAACTCTCTATCGTTCCTCTTTTTACATACTTCATTTTCTTCTCTCCTTTCATTTGTCTCAATCTTCTAAGTTTCTTTTGTATATCTCTCTCTTGTACTCTCTCTATCTTTCTCTCTCTTTTTCTCTTCTTACTTGCTCCTCATTGTCTTTTCTCTGCTTTGTTTATGTTCATCATTAAAGCTTCAATATGCGATCGCCGTGGTCGTACCCACGTACCCAATATTCTCTCCAACAGTCTCTTGCTCTGTTGTTTGCTCAACCTGAAGCATTCTTTGAGCTTTTTTTCTTGCTTGTTTCATTATTAACAATCCGTGATAGAAATGCCTCATTAGAATTTTTAAGCTTTTCAAACACAAAATTAAAGTAATGTGGACAGCCAATATCTTACTTATCTTCTATCAACGCTGTCTTTATTAGAGATATTACACGGATATATACCATATATATATATATTATCACTACATGCTGTAACTTTTCGACCACTGTGGTGACGCTCATTAAAATTGCATAAATATTTTCAAACAAGGCTATCAGGAAGTAATTCTGCCAATAGTCGCTTACTCCGCCCCGTATCCATCTACCCTTTCCGTAAACTTGCCCTAGTACTCACTTGTGTAAAGTTGTAAACTTTTTTAGCAACTAAGTGCTGTGAAAACAGCAATAACAACAATAGCAACAACAACAAAAAGCATAAAAGGCCGCACAACTTTTGTGCAGAGTTCAAAAAGTGCGCCTTGATGGTTTACAAGTACATATTTTTTTTTAGTTATTTATTTTTATGTTGCTAGCCGCACACAGATAAATACGCACATACACACACACGCACATGAAGGATCCTAACAACAACCAAAAGCAATCAGTTTGCGGTACGCCATGTGGGCTGCGACAGGGACACGAACAGAGATGGCTACATGGTCAGGGAGGCGGCAGCAGGGACATGCGGACTGTAGTATTTGCCGTCTACTTTGATAGAAATCATGCTGAGTTGTGAAACGTAAAATTGAATTTACTTTAGACCCCCCAACCCCCAACCCCCACCCACCTACCCACCACTGCCCGCTTGGGAGCCCTCCCAACCAATTTGCTCTCGCCCAAGCATTTTTTACGCCTTTCAACAGCTATGGGAAGCGGACCAAGTTGCTGACTAGCAGTAGCACCCAGAGCTGGTTTCAGTCATAAATCATTAGGCATTTGCCATATGCAAAGTCCTATACGTTCACTCTCTCACCAAGACTGAGTCCCGGACCTGTCTACATGTCACATACATTGCTGTTATCGCTAATCCCAGCATTAAATTTGGCTTTAACTTTCATTTACTACGATAACACACTAATTTGTGGGGAAGCCCAGGGAGACCTTCATGGAATTGCAATGCCAACAGCTAGGCATACTAGCACACACATTAGTATTCTCCCTCTTCCGCCGTTCCCTTATAAAGTGGGATTTCGTGTATTTGCAACATTTTAAATACTGTTTTCCAGCAACTTTAGTGATTTGGTTTGCCGCTGGCATGTTTTCAGTTTACATGATTTTTGTTTATGTGTAAGCTGTTTAACATAACATTTTAATTGAATTGAGTTGTATGAATCGGATTACCAATGTTGATTATGGTTTGTTTGTTGCTTATATAAACAATTACGTATATAAATGTAGAACATTTTAAAGTTAATTCGTACTCTAATTCTAACTCAAACAGGCGCACGCAGATGAAAACATTCAGAGCAGATTGAAAAGTTGTTCGTCCAAATTTTTATTCATCTCCTCTCACTGTTGGTTGGTTTTTCCCCGAAACCCTGCAGTAGTTGCTCTATAGTTATGCTTTTGGAAGTGTAACGTGGCATACATTTTCCATATTTTATGAATAACATTCATCTGGATCGTGGTAAAATGTCTAATAGCTTTTTTTAACTTGAAGTTAATACAAATATTTAGACATTGCTCTACCAAATACATATATACTTTATCGAAATTCTCAATATGCAAATTACATGAAAAAATTAATATATTATTTAATGTTTGGTATAAATAGAAAATGTGTGGTAAATTTACAGTCTTAATGCATATTAACTTATAATTGATCAGTTCGATCAATTTACATGTTGCCCCGAAAAGTATGCTTGATTCTTTGCATTCTGCAATTGAGAATTCAAGAGAAACGATCGATCAAGTTTTGCCACCAGTCAGAAGGTAAACGTATGAGCTCATGATGCAACAAGTGTAATATTTACATGTAATGTAGTTAAAACTAATACAAAACTGTTTAAGATTCTAGATTTTGGTGTTTTCAAACAATTTATTTACATACATTTGAACATAAATTAGATTTTAGTTTTAATGTTCGTCTCAGTTTCTTACATTTTTCCACGTTCTAAACGTCCAATTGTAATCAAATCAGATATACCTCTAGCTAGGACGACGAAGGTTTGCACAATGTACTTCTTACTGAGCTTTTGGAATTAGGAATTTCAGATGAATGAGAAACTGAATCAGAACAGCCAATTGAGTATATCTTAGAATGCCTACAATGACTCGATATTGGAGTACAAAGTAGGTAAAATAACTTCATGATTCTTCGAACACTTTGAACACTTTGTTTGCAATGCAAATTTTCCAATTGGATGTAACTGTGTCTGTTTTCCAATAATGATTTCATCTTCTCACCTTCCAAGCCAACAAATTCTAAACAATCTTGCTATGTTTGTTGTGTCTGCGAGCAGTTGAAAACGTACCCTCGTGTAATTAATCCAATTTCATTGTGCAATTTTTCACACTTAAAAATCAAACTCTTGCAATTTGTTACACACGCACCACACGCTCAAACGATACACATGAGACGCCTCCGCGTCCATTGAACAAGGAGTGGGGAAAAATACCAAAATAGAAGGGATGCAGAGAGGGTAAGGGTAACGGTAAGGGGATGATGGTTAGTACGTGAGCCCTGCTAAAAGCTGTGCAAATAAATGGCAGTGAAATTTTATAGCACACTTGATAATTTGCGCAATAATTCAGCGCAGCTAATCACCACATAAATAATCTTAAGGATAACAAACGCAACCAGCACTAATACCAACAAAAACACAGACAGACCGACTGTGGTATATGTACTCCTACTTGTACACTATGAGGCGAGAAAATAAAGACAATGTCTGTCACAGTCACAGTGACAGCTACAGAGGAGAACAAATGGAGACGTAAACATGAACGGGGGAACAATGGTGATGACGATGGCTAAGCGTCGAAACAAATAAAAGTATCCAGGACCAAAATCATGAAATCGAGAACTCGGTCGAATGGAACGTGAGCGAAATTTTTGCTAACGAATGTTGACATTGCCAAAGTACTAAAATCAAATAACAGTAACAACACCAATAACAACAACAACAACAACAACAGCAAAAGAACACTTCACAACAGCATGAGGCAAATCAAACAAAATCAACAATCATCCAGCAAAAAGTTGCCCGTTCGGTGAAGGCGAAATTAAGACTCCAACTTGAGTCAGGTTTGGGGTTGCTGTGAGCAGACAAACTATTTGCTCACCAAAAAAACAAATTAATAAAAATAGCTCTGCCATTGCCGTTAACTTGTAGAGCTTTAGCGTTTAAGCAAAGTAAACAAAAAACAAAGAAATAAAAATAAAATAAAAGCAAACCTACAGCAACATTAACTAAAGTCAGCCAGGCGAACAGCTGGCTAGATAGTCAGCCAGCCAGCCAGCCAGTCAGACAGACAGACAGACAGACAGCAAAGACAACAGCAACAACCATAACAATGCCAATGTAGGTTAGACATACACAAGCATCAGCAGCGAGCGCCAGCATTAAAAGATTGTGTATACGCCGCGTGAACCACAATAAAATATGTAATTTAATGTGAATGCCATGGCAGCCCAAAACTTTAAATTTCATGAAAGCCAATAAATTGTAACATTTATTTATGTAACAAAAAACATATAAAATAGATATTGGATTAACTATTTACCAGATAATTTGAAACTTGCGAAGCCACGGCTCGGATCTTCATTAGCTTTTTAAATTGCAAATATTGTCTTTTTTTGTTTTTCAAGTTTTTATATTGTTTTTCCATTAATTTTAGCACATATTAAGCCTTTGGCTTAACTTTAATCAGAAAATGTTATCACATTTATATTTATGATTTCTCTCATATGCAGCAAGCACACTAACATTCTGTGACCATGCACCACTATACTTGGGAAAAGGATGCCACTTTCACTGCCAACCCGACCGTTAAAATCAACGTTCGCCACGCATCTGACGGATTTGCTTGTTGGCCATATGATAGGCATGGAGGCTGAGCACGCAACGAACTTCAGATGCTCGTTTTCGTGTCTCGCCCCATACGAGCGCTTCGCTCGTTTGGTTTCGTCGGCGGGCTTCGGGTTGCGCCGCAGCACTCGCAACAAAATGGCAATAACAGTTATGACAATTCTTTAGCCAAATCAACTCCGGCTAAGAGAAGAGCTCGACTATTTACTGTACATATGGGTTGATAGCGAAACCTAGGTCAGGTTTAAGAGAAAGTGAGGCGAATTCGAAAGAGCAAGTGGAAACCGCTGAGCGTATAACAGTTTTGATAACGGCTATTTGTAAGCCAATTGCAATTATGATAAGGCCGCTGGATTGGATATTTACTATATACAAGGCAACATTTTATGCAGCCATATAAAATTCTAAGTTATTTTCTACACATGCGCTGGCACAGAAGCGTTTGCAATGTTCAAAGCTAAAATTTTAAATAACAAACTTCGCTCAGATTGTTTATCATTTCTGCGCAAGCGCACTGACCAGTGGGACGTTAACACTGGGAAATAGTGGGCACAGTTTTGAAATTGTTCATACTGGTATGTATAGCCTTGTCATAGTGAAGCTAAACAATTAAGTTCTTCAAACTCAAGCCCCAAATTTCAGTGTTATGTAAAAAAGAACTATACATTACTTTACTATCCCGTGAATACAGTACTACTCTTATAGCAATTTCTATCATAAGTAATTCAAAATAATTCATACATTCTTCCTAGGTCAGCTTTAAGTTATAATTTTCCGATTAAGATCAAATTTCTGATATCTATAAAGTGTCTCGCACGATTTATTATAAAGCAATTTGTCTCATTAACGCCAAAAACTAGGCTATATTCCTTACGTGAATCGTCTAGCAAAGCTTCTACTTTTAGCAAAGATTGTTTCTTTGATAGATATATCATATTATATTCCAATCTGGCGTAATCTAGCATACAATTGAAACTGCATGCAAAACACTTCAAGTTCATAGTTTATAAGCCGGATGAAACTTTACTCTAACATAGATGGACACCACGAGCAAAATATGGACAAACAGACTGACTAAGCCATATCGACTGCATATCTGATAACTTGGGCTGTTGTACAGAATGTATTAATGCTTTAGTACTTAGACACAATTTGGCTATGACATATTCATACTGTTGTAGTCGCAATATCCAGTATCTACCTACTCATTGACCAAAACAATCAGCGGTCTCTGCAATAAACAGCAACGGATATGAGCTAAAGCTTTACTGTGTCCATCCTGCAATGGGTGTGGTTGGCAAGCGGATGCAAGTGAGCAAACGATTAAACCACGCCAAAACGAAGACAAAAGCCAATATTTGCTGGCCATACGCTGCGTGAAGGCGTAAAGGTAAAAGCCTTTGTGCGAACCTATCAGTTGCAGTGTTGTTTGAGAGAAGAGGCTGACACTGTGACAGCCCATTTTTGAAGGGCCCAAAGGCAGCAAAATGAGCTTAAAATGTTGTCATCAAAATGTGATAGCTATTAAAAGGACAATATAGAAACCAAACAAAAACAAGTAAGAACGCTAAAGTTGTAAATCCGACAATCATACAGATTTGTCAAAAAATTTCGTAAGAATATTATTCGACCGTAATGAAGATTAAATGTGTTAAAAATGTCGGTTTTATGAGAGTCCACATACTAAATTTGGTAACAGAAAAACGGACAGGGCTAGATCAACTCGGCTGCTTCTGCTGATCAAGAAAGTATATATTTTATACGGTCGTAAATGCTTCCCTTTGCCTGCTTACCCTATAGAGTGCTAGTATAATACCGCAATGATTTATTTCTGACTACAGAAGATGACTTTTACAATTCTGATAATCAAAATGTAATTCATTTCATATGTTGATTTTCTGATTAAACCGCATCGAAAGTCGATTGAAAATATTCATGGCATGTACAGGTGAAATATTTGTCAAGCCCTGAAAGTATGCAATTATGAATCTCTTATTCAGTCAGCACAGTCGTTTCACAATTAGAATTCACGTTGAGTTCCACATTTGAAATAAATAGGTAGCTTGATTGAGTTGTTGAGCGGCAAGACTTCTTATGATTGACTCTGGCAGGTCAATAAACAGCTGTAAACTCAGAATAGTTTCAATTTTTGGATTTTGTCATCAATTGAGTGCAGTTGTCAAATACAATGACAAGCGGCCGAAATCATAGAACCCGACGGAATAATAAAGTATTCAATATCAGCTAATAAAACAAAAACCCAAACGTGTTCTACCTCGCTCATGACATTGCACCCGCTAACCAAAGCAGTTATATGTAAATTATTTTCATTCTTTGATGCATTTGTATTTTGTAATTTCTTAATTTCTTGATAGTTTAAAAATATTACAATATAAAACAGTTTACGCACACACGTCAGGGGCTAAGAAGTCCTTAATCCTCTATGTCCTATATAATAATTTATAAAACATTCTGTCAGCCAGTTAAATAAAAATGAATGCGCAAAAAGCGCAAGCCAAATGCCTCCAGCTGTTATTACCCTCCTCACAGATCAATATGGACATTCACTTCCACATACATACACACACACACATACTCATTCACCGTATAATGAACCGAAAACGTAAGCCGAAAGCCACAACAAATTGCTACCCATCCACATTCACCTACAGCTCCAGTCCAAAAATGTGGCCCGCCCAACGTTGTAGCTCAATATGGATTTTGATTTAAGTTTTTGTGATGCTGCACTTATCGCGCAATTGATATATTTATACGAGCACATGGCGAGGGGGGGACAAAGCGAATGGGTTTATCCACAAATACTGCAGGCTTGTGTTCGTATACCATATGAGCAGGCCATATGCGGCATTCCAATGAGCAAAATGATGTTTACAATATCCATATACATATATACATATAGATACATATACACATAGAGCAATCTTTTCCCAGCCATATATAAATAAACACACATACATATATGAAAGATAGATAGATGAATATTAAAGATGGGAGCGTGTCGTGTTTGCAACACGAATTTAATATTAACAGTCAAGGCTGAATTTGAGTTCACGGCTCTTCGTGCTCCGAAAGTCCATTTAGCCTGAGTTCGAGATTGAGACTTTGTGAGCATTTGAAGTTTAAGCCAGTAGGAGGGATATGGAGTCGACAGTTTCTCAATAGTGAAATACCTTTTTGCCAAGTAAGACCTACCTAGATGCCCGATCAACCCTATATAGCTCGATATTACAACTTGGTAGGAATTAAATAGCGTTTTGGCTGGAAACCCAATCCTACTTGGCATTAAAGCAGGCAAATTAGAAAACCAATTAGACAGGGCTTCATATGTTTCCTATATATATACAAATACATATATATATATATATTGCACCAGCCAAGTCGATCTAGCCATGTCTATCCGCTTGTCTATATACGAATATATGCTGAGGTCAGTAAATGTTGCCTACTTTCCAGTTTAAAAAATGGTAATTAGGATTTACCCTTTAGTTCTAATTTCGACTGTGTCTGACAATATTTGGAGCTTATCTGTTTAGATAAATCGCTTCCGCCGCTAGATATACTCGCATCTTGCTTTTCGCCCTTCAAAAATGGGCTGTCACAATGTCAGCCTTTTCTCTCAAACAACACTGCATCTGATAGGTTCGCACAAAGGCTTTCGTGTCGCTATACACAGCGTATGTCCAGCAAATATTGGCTTTTGTCTTCGTTTTGGCGTGGTTTAATCGTTTGCTCACTTGCATCCGCCTGCCAATCACACCCACTGCAGGATGGACACTGTAAAGCTTTAGCTTATATCCGTTGCTGTTTATTGCAGAGACCGCTGATTGTTTTAGCCAATGAATATACACTGAATGTTTAAAAATATTATGCGACTACAAAGGGAATGAATATTGCATAGCCAAAACACACATTTCTGCAAGGATACCCAAGTTTTCTCTCAAGTTTTATATTAAAGTGCATTCGTCGGAGGCAACATTTGGTCAACACTGAGCATGAAATTAACTCAAACTCAGACATTTGTACAAGCAATTATCATTTATCCAATATCTGTTACCAAAACTAAACGTGTCTTCTGAAATATTCCATAACTAGCTAAAAGGATTGCTCACGCTTACACCTCTACAATGGTCACGTTCATTTAGCTGTGTGAGTATCTATGCATGCTTGTATTGGGTGACTGTGTTTGTATCTATCATCCCAAAGTGCACATCATGATTTTATTAAATGGACTCTGATGTATTTATTGTCCAGCAACAACGTGACTTGTGAATTGATTTCATTAAACGTAAAAAGTTATCAAAAGATGCGCTGCGCAAGGCTGCCTTGGCAACAATTTTCGACAAAGTTGCCACCGACTGTTCCTTTTCGGCCATATAGATAAATAATTTTTTATAGCGCTGACTGTGTGTGTGTGTATCCATATATCTGTGTATTGGCTTAAGGACATCTATCGTTAGCAGGCGAACAGCTTGAATGACCGATGGCAACAGCGGCCAGCGTCAAGCATGGAATATCAATGTGGTCAAGTGGATGACTGGCCGGCTAACTGGCTGACCGACTGCCTGGCCGAGTGTCTGACAAAAAGGCATTGGCATCAGCTTTCAGCAGCTTGTTGACCACGGCGAGCCACAAATTGCCATATCTTCAATGGATGGATGTGTGTGTATGCTTCTGGGTTCTTAGCTGGTTTTATTTTGTACAAATAATGATGATAATGTTGATGCGAAACGCACATGATTCTGATTATCCAAATACCACAGAAATAAGCTTGGATGGCAGCTCGAAATGCTGCCAGGTCATTGTTTAATTTGTACTCAATTAAAGCCCCACAAGTTTGGCTGGAAATGCTTGGTTTTGAAAGAAATCTCAACGTCAAAGACATTGCTAGTTTTGCAAACAATTTATCTGGCATTCGAGGCATTCAATCGTGCCTCACACAAAGGTGAAATCCAAGGAGCGTTCTGGCCTTTGTTCTGCGCGTCCTTGGCATGCACTGACTTTCCAACAATTTATATTAAATGCCCTTTTAATTGCAATTGCGGTTCAGCCGGAGCACTTTATTGAAAGGGATCATAACTGGTTTGCACCATGAAGGGGTTAACTTCCACACCCATGCTAATTGCCAGGGGCCAGCCAACTCGGCGTATGCGCGATTCTTAAGCGCTGGCTAATTACAGCAAGAAACTCTGTCTCTTGTCTGCTGGCAAATGGAAATGAATATGGAAGTAAAGGAATGGGACATGAAAAATTGCAAAGCTAAATACTCACATAGAAAGTGCCACACCCTCGTGCGCATTAAGGCGGCGCTTTAACTTCATGTTGATGTTGTTGCATTGTGCTCGTGAGTTGTCTCTTTTTATAAATGTTGGCGGCAAGAAGCACTTACATGAGCCATTTGCATCATATTTCTGTTGTCATTTGTTGACATTTTGCTAGCTTTTGTGTCAGGGCGTAAGCGTCAGTCATGCATACTTGTGCGTGCGTAAGTGTGTGCGTGTATGTTTGTGTATCTGTGTGCCATGTTGGACGTATACTTAATGTGCAGTCATTATTTTGAAGAAACGAGCTCGCAAGCAAGCAAGCCAAGAACAACAACAGCAACAACAAAAACAGACAGCAGAGCAGAGTGCAAAGGCAAAAGGCAAACCCAGCAAAGCAAATAAAAATCTAAGGAAAAAACGTTTTAAACAAGCAAAAGGAATATATGTATATACGGCCATAGACATACATCCCTCTTTGCACCACTACTCCAGCCATTTCACCTCAAGTGGGCAGCTTCTGTTCTCATCTAACTGACTGACTGACTGACTGGTAGACTGTGTAAGTAAAAGCCAGGCAGCCAAGCAGACTCTGCCATTGTTTGCCGTTTAGTTTTTGGGCCCGGAACTTGCCTAATTGCATAAGCCTTGGCTATCGTTTTTCACCAATCAGTCGACTGAGTATTAATTAATTATCTGAGCATATGCCATGCTGCATTGAAAGCTCATTTTTAGCTGAATTTTTGTTTGTTCTTCAGCGCTAATTAGCAGCAATTGTGGGTATGTATGTGTGTGTGGGTGTTTGTAAGTATTGTAAGTATTGGCTGTGTGATGAACTGAGAGACGATGACTGTCGAGGCTTGGCAGGGCATAAAGTAGAAGTACTTCGAATTGGATTTAAGATAATTAGCCTCCAATGCACATATGGAAGTATTTCGTACTATATAAAGTATGTATACTTCCGATGTTAGCAATTTATTTTATTTGAATTTAATTTAGCATTCATGGCGATACAATTTACATTATCAAGTTGCCTAAAAAGGTTTCCATAACTTGTTTATGATTGCTAGAAATTGTAAAGCCACTCAGCTGAATTTTTATACACTTGCAGAGGGTATTATAATTTTGTCACAATATTTGCAAGGAATAGAAAAAAGTATAGTAGAGTAAAGACACGCTAAATTCTTTTGTCTATCTATCTCTTTGTCTGCCTGTCCGTCCGTATGTCTGTATGCGTGTTCGTCTGTCTCTATGTATCTATTCGCGCTAGTCTCTCAGTTGTAAACTTATGAAGCTGAAATTTGTATCATAAACTTCTTTCTGCTGTAAGCTGCTCTTACGTCAAAATCGTTCAGATCGAACCACTATATCACATCATATAACCGACCGATTCGGAATGAACTCTTACTATATCAAATTCTCCAAATTGATCCAAATCTGATAAATGTCAGTTTTTACAATTCATTGAAATTTGGAACGAGTTCGTCTTAGAAGCTTCCACGTGTGCTTACAGAATTTCAACCGGGATGGGCAACTAAGTTTTTAGTTTCATTATTATTAAACCAATAATCTGCAAGGGCTAATTTCGAAAAAAGAAATATTATATAAGATATATTTATGTAAGAGGTGGAAAGTGTGTTCAACAGTTTAACTTCGGTTAGCCTTCCACTCAAGTTTATTTCCCGATTCTCGAAACACACTTTCGAAGACAGCTTTGAAGTCGATTCTAGACATTTCGAATTCCGAGATTAGTATACCGAATACACACTCTACTCAGTGTCTTTTAAATTAACCACACTTCGCTGCAATGTTTTGCATAAGCAACAGTCCCAAGCATATTTCAAGTGCAAAAGTAATACTTTGGTTTACTTAAACACTGCAACAAAGTGCTACCATGTGTTTCAATATAAAAGACAATGATTACAGTGTGTACT
This sequence comes from Hirtodrosophila duncani, assembly GCA_037043425.1. NCBI lineage: Eukaryota > Metazoa > Arthropoda > Insecta > Diptera > Drosophilidae > Hirtodrosophila > Hirtodrosophila duncani. The sequence continues at coordinate 520,620 of JBAMBM010000569.1, forward strand.
CGATATGTGCGTATACTACAGTACCCATAAATATCTAATTGAATACCTAAGTAATTATTATATGGGCCCTTTGAATGTTGCAAAATGCGAACACAAAGTTAATCCAATTCAAATTAATACCATATTCAATACACTTTCCTAAAACACGTGCTCTCCGATATGCTAATGTCCAGCAATTAGCTTTCCGCAATACCTTCGAACTTATAAGCAAACGTGTACGCTAGTGCACTAATTTATTCTATAGCAATTCAAATTCCACCACGAACTTGGGGCCAATTTTTGGTTCACATAACTAACAATCTTAGGAACGCATTACCGATCCCATTTTTTAATGGCCGAGCAAGAATGTATTTATATTTCACTGCAGCAGAAGAATATGCGATAGGCACAGGCAGACTGACTTAAAAAAACAAACAAGTAAGAACTCTATAGTCGACATTTTGCTATAAGATACTCGTACTCAGTAATTATTAAATATTCGGTACACTCGAAAGAATTTCTATACTCGGACTCTAGTAGGGTAAACGGGTATATTGTATTCGTGCAAATGTATGTAACATCAACAGCCGAGTCGATCTAGCTATGTCCGTCTGCCCTCGATCTCGGAGACTATAAGAGCTAGAGTCACCAAATTCGGTATGTAGACTCCCCTTATTGGGCGTCACGGCAAGTGCATAACTTTTCTGTTTTTCTTCCAAAAAAGACCACATTGAGTTTGTATCACTTGTATCCACTGTAGCCCCACGACCGCCAACCAGATTTGGTCCAGATCGGTTATCTATTTACTTCGGCTTCGGTTTGTCGAAGCTAGTTTTGTTTTCTTGTTTGATATATAAATGTTAATACGTAGATGTGGTATATCAGAGATTCCGAACATTGTCTTGCGGCCTTTGTCTTCGTTGACCAAAAGAATGTAAATAATAAAAAAGACTGTCTGAAAGCTTACCTGTGATTTAAGTCAAGTGCTTTCAATATGCAAATCGTAATCATTGGTCTACACTTGAGGTGTCTCTTTCTCTTTCTACTCTTTCTTATAGGGGTTTCCTTTTGTTTTGGAAGAAAACATATATAATATAACGCATGTTTCATTCTATTCATTACAAACATTATAACATTACAATGATCAAACCAGTTTCAGTGTTTTGCAGATATTTTGTGTGTTGCTTTAATCTTTCTTTGTTCGGACAGGTCTGATATAGTTATTTAAGTAAAAGTTTCCGAACATATAAGTGAAAATCGAACATTGTAACAAAAGTAAATACATCACCCAATGCGGATAACCACAATTTGGAGACCAGATCAAAACATACAATGAGTAGACAAATTCAATCGCGAACTGGAGCATCTGTATCGCTGTGATGTACTTCTTCCACCAGAGGTTGCCTTTTAGGCTTGGATACTGTGCTGAGATAAAGTAATAGAAGTACATGACGGCGTGCACGAATGAATTAAGCAATGCCAGACTGTTGGGGTGACCTCCGGTGCCATTGAGACGTATTATCATATAGACGCAAAGCACCATTAGCACATGATGATACACATGCAAGAACGTAATTTGTTTATAGCTTTTACGCAACACAAAGAATACTGTGTCCAGCAGATCCATAATTTTGTTAACATAGTAGGCAAAGCTCAACCACCGCTCTATTGTCTTCATTGGATGGTCCTGTGCAAAGCTTTCCATACAGCGTAGATCAAGAACTTGTTCGACGCACATGTAATAAAATATCTAGCAGAAAGGGAAAAGCTGAGGCACATTTACGAAACTTTACACTGCGGCCGCCGGTACTTACCACTGCGAAAACGGTGCCATTATAGACAACCTGACAAAGATTATAAGCCGTCAATACATTTCTCAAATCGAATGCGTCGCGATTCTTCATAAAATGCTTGCCGATCTTAAACACAAACAGCATATAGCTCGTCAGAATAAGAACAACGGGCCATGGCGAATCGGTCAATGGCAGCGGAATAGGATCTAAGTGGAAACAGTCACAATCAGATTTATAAACCGTTTACGAAAAATGTGAATGTACATTCATTTTGCCATGAAGTTGCAACGCACAGAAGTCTTTCCGACCATATAAAGTGAATATATTCTTAATCACCATGACGAGGGGATTCGATGTAGCTAAGTCAGTCCGTCTGTGTGATCTGAGATGTCTTAAATCTACAGAGAATGAACGCTTGAGAGCATAACTATACTGTTTTTCATAGAAATCAAACCAAATTCGGCTTGTAACCATTTGAAGATGGACAGATCTGGTCAAAATCAGACAACTATATCTTATAACTCCCATATAACCGATTGTTCCAGGAATTAACACTTAGGAGCATAACTCTGCTGTTTTTCATCCAAATCTAACTAAATTCGGTTTGCATCCATTTTAAGAGACCCTACGTCCGTTGGCCCTTTCTGATTAAGGTCGGAGAACTATATCATATAGAACCATATAACCGATTGTTCCCGGAATGAATAATTAGGAGAATAGCTCTGCTGTTTTTCATCCAAATAAAACCAAATTCAGCTTGCATCCATTTGAAGACGGATCCACGTCCGCTGACCAGATTTGATGTAGATCGGCCAGTTAAAGCTAGCCTTCCATTCTTGTTTGATATATATTAGATAGATAGATGATGATATATGTATATATCCATGTAGTCCTCAATCGCACCTGGATGTGGTGTATCAAAGATTCCGAACATTGTCAACCGAACGAATCCAGCTATAAAGAAAGACTATTTAAAAGCTTCCCATTGCTATACCTTTAATAAAGTCAAGTGCTTTATAATGCAAATCGTGGGTTGAATAACCATAGCGTTGATTACGGAGCTCCGCTCTGTCTCTCTTTCCTTCTACTCTGTCTTATTGTTTGCTTGGGGAGAAAACTTATATGAATGGGGCTTTCGATTAAATCGCGACTTATTCCAAAGTTTAACAAATTATCTGTATATATATCTCTACATATATAATACGAAATGCTTTCATAAGTGAATAATAGATTGTTAGGTTTCTTTATAGGAGCTCGAAGCAGTACCTAAAAACTCTTCAATACCCGCACTACATGGAGATCAATACCATTTGTAGCCCTTATGGATCTCTATTCAAAGCCGTCGCAGACCCAACTAAAGGAAAACGAGTGTGGACGGTAGTTGAAGCTTCCCAAATGGACATTGCAATGGCGGTTTTAATGAGGAACTTATCTAGCGACATTTTAGTCAGATTCTGCAGTTTACAAATAGAATTTGCTTGTTCTCTTTTCATTTGTAATTCTTCTGAAAGCTTAGAAGAGCTTTTATAAGAGCTTTTATATGGAAATCTGGTCAGCAGTTAGCTATCAAACTGAACATATGATTTGACAAGTGCTGAAAAGCCGTGACCTACATCAATTTTGCTTAAAAAAATCAATTCTTATATTTTCTTTTGGATTATTTTTGTTGTTGTTTTTGTAAATAAGCAAGTGAGAACACTATAAAAAAGTAAGAAAGCTGATCAAGAAAATGCTTCCTTCTACCTGTTACATACATTTGCACGAATGCAATATGCTCGTTTACCAGAGTACGACTTTGAAAATTGGCTAATATTGTTAGCAATCTTGCTAAGAGATGGAAGAGGGGTAAAAATCATAGTGTCTCATCTCTAGTGACGGTGACTCCAGTTAGTGAAAGGAGCGAAGTTCTTTTATTTATCCCAGCTACCATGGGCTGCACCCAGCTAAGAAAACGTTCTTCAAAATCACTGAAAAATCATTGCCCATTATCATGGCTGATTGGCCCACTGGGCGGCGCTCGCTTGCTGCAAGTCAACTGACATGATACCTATGCCCCATTCTATGAAGTTTCCTTTTAATTTTCTTATGTTTCTCAATCCAAATCAACCAAATTAAGGTCTCTGTTTTCGTCTGGCTAAATTAGTTTATTGTTGTCTAACAATGGCTTTCATTTTGCTTTTATTGTTAGAGACAAATTCCTTTCACACGTTTTATGTTGTCAAATTACTAACAAACAAAAATCTAAATGCAAATTAAAATGCATTTCATAGAATATGTAGACAACTGGATTAAAACTGATACACAATAACTTTGAATTCAAAATTGTATTTGCAACATGCAAAATGCACTTGTAATTTGATTTCGTTGTTTCTTAAAATTTATGTTTCCATTTTACACTAAAAAAATAAATAAAAAATGCTTTGATTTAGTGTCTGGCCAAAGTCAAACCGACGGCAATTAACTGAATGACTGCAACAACATTTGGCTAATTTGGCATGGCGACAAACTGACCAAAGCCGTTGCAAATTGGCGACATCGCCTTGCCGCCATTTTGTTTTATTTCGTTCGGTCAGCAGCGGCGCCAACAATCCGTTGCATAACAAGATTTCAACTTACAACAAATAATATTACATTTTTTTGGATTGTTTATTTTTTGTTCTTTTGGCAGCTTTTAGTCCTGATATGACATCGATAGGTCTATAGATGGAATACACATCATCCACAGGAAGGGAATGGGTTTTTTACTTTTTTACGGATATAGAAAGAAGTCCTCATTTGGTGTTGGCTCTATTATCAGCTTCATTTTCAGATTTTTATTTACGGTTGTTTTGATGTCAAAATAATCACTACAACTTGTGATGGCAAACGCACGAACGGGCTATCAACCTGAACCAGAATCTAACCATTTCAAACGAAGCCAGCTGCGTACCGCTTGCCATTTCATGAATAATCGTCTGCATAGCAAACAGTTCTTTTAACGCATAAATCAGAAAATGTTAAATCCGCTGTAGAATCCATCCGAAACGATAACGAAAGCCGGTCCATCCTGCTTTAATCCGGAATAAGATTGAATTTCAAACCGAAGCGAGATTGATTTCAGGCAAAAGTAGTTGTGATTTGAGGTCTATTTTGACAAACAAAAATATATATTAGAAATTATAATTTTATTTATTTATATTTTTCATATTGTACAAACGCAGTTGAAGCAGCTGAATACACTAGACCCAGGAGCTCCTCCGCAGGAATCGATACAACAATTGTGTAGTGAAATAAATTCTGGATTGGCTTTAAAATCTTGCAGAGACTTTTTTGAATTGGTTTCAATCCGATTGTTGGAGAGCTAAGACGGTACTACATTGTTATTTAAGAACGTATGCTTTTATATAATTTTAGCTTGAAGTGGATTATACCTAATGTGTATATGTGGTAATAGAAATCTTATGTCTACGACCCGCACTTATGGTAACCATATAAAAGGTCGCCTTGGTCTAATTATAGACTGAGCATTGTCAATTACATATTTAGTTTCTCTGTGACTTTTGTGCCGTCACCCGATGCGGAAGATGTTCAAGTATCTATCTTATGGTTGCATGGTGTTTTAGTGTAGATGTCTTCTCAGTCAGTAAAGTGTATTAGATTTCTGTATCTCATTTATATATCTTCATGGATTGAGTTTCATATGCTTATATTTACTTAACTTTTGTACCTTTATTTCTTTGTGTGGACTGTAGTTTATTGGTTTGAAACTTAGCTTATATATCATACACTATTCCATAGGTTTGAGACTTTACTTATGCAGTATTTCATAGGTATGAAACAAATAAACCGTTGTTCATTATTTAACACCGATTCTGTAGTTAAAATATTCCTTTTTACTTTAGTTTGACAATTTCCGCGCTTGATTCTCAATTCAATCCTGTTCCATACTTGATTTAACACACTTCTATCCTGCATTCGTACTTGAAGTTGAAATTCACACTAAGGAATCAATCAACACTTTACGACTTTTATGACTCTTTTGAGCATATCTGGATCATAGCTCACTTCATTCAATGGCATCAGACTACCATAACAACTGGGATAAGTTCAAAGCCAATAGAGCTAACATATGAATTAAATTTGAATTTTTATTAGAGTTATTTCACCTCTTCTGAAGCCACCGCATGCTGGTTATTAATGTACACGTATTTAGCAAACAGCGACAAGCCAATTTATGAGTACGATTATATATACGCATATATACGGGTGCGCCATGGAAGTTGGACTATTATTAAAGCCATTGCCGCTTATCTATGTGGTTGCCATAAGACTAAATATGCTCCAGCTTGGCCCTATCACACATTACGCAGTACTGAGCTTAAATTTCACACTTAAATAAACAACTTCCAGGCGGCGGCTGTTGCTGCTGGGTGCACTTCGTCTGGGTTCCGGGATCGGGCACCGGGAACCGGGTGCTTGGCCTACTTTGATGGCCGCAAACTGCTAGCTGGCAAAAACAAGAGTGGGGCTAAAACTACAGCAGCAACAACGACAACAACAACAACAAGTTGGGAGTGGAACACATAAGCATAAATTGAACAATGCCTGCTGCATGGTCCTCAGCGTCGGGCTTAACCTCCTGTTTGCCATGACACGGCACAAAATGCGCCGCATGTTGTGGGCAGCAGGCTGGATATTCGCATCGGTTAGGGGCAGGTGGTGAGGGTACTAACTTGCTTAAAGTGCTTTTACTACGCTTAATTCGCATAATTAATTTTGTTAGTAAACTTTGGGGGCTAATACATATTTTGCCAGTGTTGATGACTGTTGTTCTTGTTGTTGTTCTTGTGCTGCGCATTGTTGTTGCCTCGTTCGCGCCACTGCTGCTGCTTATACATGTGTGAATGTGAATGTGTATGTGTGCGTGTGTGTGTATGTATGTATCTACTTGCCATTTATGTTTATTCATTGAATTTATGCCATTATCGTTGCCTACTTTACGGCGCACAAGCATTCCCAGTACTCCTAGGAGAGAATATGGTACATTGGAGTAGGTTTATATGTGTGCGTTCGTGTATGTGTACAGACCAGGTAATTGCAGTCGTGTTCTGCAATCATAGTCCGTTGCAAAGTTTGCCAGGCACTTCCTGTTCAATACACTGCCAGCCCGTTTGTACACTGAGAACAATATTATGTATTTACTAATACATATCCGGATCCTACTCAATGGCCAGAATGGAATGAACAGCAACGGATATGAGCCAAAGCTTTAGAGTGTCCATATTGCAATGGCTGCGATTGGCAGGCGGATGCAAGTGAGCAAACGATTAAGCCACACCCAAAAGGAAAACAAAGCCAATATTGGCTAGTCTCACGCTGCGTATACGCGACATCAAAGCCTTTGAGATAACCTATCTGCTGCAGTTTGTATTGAGAGAAAAAACTGACATTGTGACCACCCCCTTTTAAAATGACATAAGCCTGCATATTTTGTCTCAAAGGATATATCTAGGGAGTGGCTGGAAGTGGTGCAAGAAGAAGAAGCCAACTCGGACTACCTTTGTTACAGGAATGGAAACTGTCCGCCATCATACCCTTCTCTAACTCCCAACAAATATCTGGGCTTGATGCTGGACCAAAGGCTGGCCTGTCGTTTCTATATAAAAACAAAGAGGAAACAGCTTGATGTCAGGCATATTGGAAACCCTTTAAGCTCAACGTGCACAACAAACTTGTCAAATACAAAGTTTGACTGGGGCTCCGAAACCCGCACAGCCAACTTCAGGTAACCTGGGCTAGGCTAGCGCAGAGTTCTGGAAGTGATCACCATCTCGTACGACTGAACCAGCGGCACAAGAACTCACCTTCACATGCATTGATTTCCAGATTTGGAAAATGCAAACTTCCCACTGTAGGTTATATAAATTACATAAATTATTGCAAAAAATAAGAAAAATGTAATATTTATTAAACTGAAAAACAAAAAGAAAAAACTATAACTTTTTATGAGACTGACCGATTTGTAGAAAAAGGCTATATAAATAGGTCAGAGAAGCCAGCAAATGTAATTTATGCAATTAGTAGTTTTCGCATTCTTTTTCTCTCAGTGGGTGTGTGCGTGTGTATGTGCCCATGACGGAGAGTCGCAAACGTTTATTTACTTTATTATTGCATATTTGCATGCGGACCAAACCCATGCGTGGCATATTTATGCGTATGCGGAGGATGGAAATTGTCTGCTAACTATGGTATGCAAAGCCCCAGGCAGTGCATCCTTTGCATCATGCATACACTATTTGTGTGTCTGTGATTGTATGTGTGTGTGTGTGCTTTACCAGCAAACTCTCTAATGCGACGCCTGCTGCTTTGACCACTTGATGGGTGATTGCTGCTGCTAATGTTAAGCCATTATCAGCAAATGCCAGTTGCCGTCCAGAAACCGTCTAGTTCTGACCAGCAACACGGCATGAATTGCACTCTGGCGGATGGAAAACAGCAAGGTGCATTTCCACAGCAATTATAGTAAAGAATGTACTTGACCATCTAGTGTTGGACATGCCGTCGAAGCAATTATCAGGCTCAAGTGGCTACAGCAGCTGATGTTAGATATGAACAACTGTCGGAGCATATCTAAGATACATTGAGACAGTATTATAAGTTTGACATGGAGGACAAACAAAAGAGGCATCATCTCGCTGTATTAATCAATGCGATTCCATATCTGAACCTTGTTATATACATATTATTGTCAATACATTGCGATATGGAAAGCTATGAGAGAGTCTTAATTAGCAATGGCGATAGAACGTAGTCAGAGTAAAGCGGCAGCTGTATCTGCTCTTATACGTTTCATGTGGCATTTAAGCAATGTCGTAGGCCGAAGTACTTCGTTTCGGATGAAGTTGTGAATGGGCAATTGTATAATCCATACATCATGTTACTGCCAACAAGTTAGGCAGAATTTCCCATGTATACTGCCTGAACGGGTATGATTTTATATGTGAGAATTTCAGCGGTTGTGGGAACGAATCTTCAGTTGACAGTCTCAAACACAAGATCAAAGTCATTTTTATAGTCAGATGATTTATATAGCAAGTTGTCTAAGCATTAATAACAATTGAATATAATTTGAAAATGTGGTTAGTCTGAGATCATATATAAAACAGTAAATTAAAAAAGCACAATTCACATCTGAAGATATTTCCAACGAAAGAAGCTGTCCTAAAGCGAAATCTATCTGAACTTAAGCTAACATTTGCTCACTAAAGTAACATCCTTATCGAATAAACAATGTGGATATCTAGAAAACTCAAAACAATTATATTCACTACTAGTGCAAACCGTGTTTGTGCAGTTGTTGGAATGAACAGTGTTGTGGGTGTGAGTTTGCAAAGTTCTTTGCGAAGTCCAGTTTGCCATTGAGTTATGTACAGCAAACAGAGAGGCCTCTCTTCCACTCGACACTAACTAAACGCAGTGAGTAGATTATGAGAAATTAATGTCAATGTAAAGGTTCGTTCGTGGATCTTAGTACTAAGATAGCGAAAAAACTCAACGGATACTAGATTGATTTCTCTTTGATGTATTTTTAGGATTAAGCTAATGCGCGTCTGCTGGTTCCTGCTAGATTTGAAACTGTCAACATTTACTACACCTCCAATCTAGTCGGCAATGAATTTTTCCTATATCCTTTAAATGTTCATAGATCAAAATGTTAATATCTCTGTGGCCCCAACCATCATTCATTCGTATTTTTAAGCACTCCATGGCCCTCCAACACGTTCCAAATCTGATGACGGCCACTCACCATATATCATGTTGCCCCAATAATGTAATATTATATTTTTTTCTAAAATTTAGTACTTTCTCTTCATTATTTGGAAGCCAAAACGAGTTACTTAGTTCTGTAACAGTGCAAATCAAGTACATAAATTATTTGTCTAGCTAATTTCAAAGCGTATTTAATCCTCACACACTTGCAATTTTTCAAATAACCAAAATAGCCATTGATAACAAATTACGAAACAAAATATTTTTCTGCCTAATCAATGGGCTATTTGTTAAGGGGGCGTTTAATTTACTTATGGCCCCAAACAGAGTTGACCAGAAAAAACACACACATAATTAGCGCATAAATTAGTTTCACACAGAGTGATGCAAGTGCACACTAATTCTAATTGGGTCGAAATTGAAAATGGGCAATTATTGGGGATGAAAAAACATCGATTAATGCAACTAATTTGCTGGTTGGCCAATGCCTAATTAATCACATTTTATTCACTTATTCTGCGTTTAATTGTGGCCGCAAGGCTTGCTACAGAATTGTAAGCGCGGTTGTAAACTTAAATGCATTCAACTTAAGCGCATTAAAGGCTTTGCATTGCAATGGCATTCATGGTCCAGTCATGGTTGTTTCTGCCATACATACTCGCAGTTTTCAGTGACAGCGAAATGAACAGGCGCCAAAGGAATGCTGGCGCTCCCGCAAAAGGTATTTTAATTAAAATTTAATTCAAGCGATACGTTTATTTTTATACCCTGTCGGAGGGTATTGCAATTTTGTCACAATATTCGTAACACATAGAAAGAGGCATCAGTATAAATGTTCTTGATAAGCATTGCAAGCCAAGTCGATAAAGGCAAGTCCGAATAAACTCTTAGTATACGGGATTTTCTTTGTTTATTATCCGAGTTGAACCAAAATTGGAACGTGTCAATCTTAGAAACCACCACGTGTGCTGACAGAATCTGCCCGTCTGTCTTTCCGTCTGTTTCTATGCGAACTTCTCTGTCAGTTTTGAAGCTATCGACTTGTAATTTTTACCGTATCCTTTTTGCTGTAAGCTGATCCTCTGTAAAAATCATAAGGATCGGACCATATAAAGACATATAAATGAAAACTTTCTTCAATAAACGGTGCTAACAAAATTGTATTAAAAAGCCAGCAGCGTTCTTTGTGCTGACCGTGTGCTCTCTTTCTCTCACTCTCAAACTGATTTCTTGAAATGCGAATGTGTTGTACATATATGTGTATGAAAGTTTGTGTGCTTGTGTGTTTGTATATCACAATACCCGCACAGTATATTTGAAAGTAACTAGAAAGAAGATTGCTTCGCTGCCTATTGCTACGTTTTAGACTTTTCTTTCCTTTTTATAGTTCTGCAAGGGTATATAAGCTTCGATTACCCGAAGTTAGCCTTCCTCTCTTGTTATACCATTCACAAAATGGTATATTCATTTTATCAGGAAGTTTGCAACGCATAGAAGGAAGCGTTTCCGACTATATAAAGTATATATATATATATATAAGGGGAATTGACATAACCATGTCCGTCGGTCCGCCTGTCTGTTCGTTAGTCAGTCCGTCCGTAGCTCTCTTACAACACAAAGATCTAAAATTGTTAAGAGATGCTTGTTCTCTCGGCATGCTGGTTAAGTTCGTTTCATCCAGATTGGACCAGTATAGCATATAGCATATATAACCGATTGTTTCCTGAATGAACATAACATAGTATAATTTTTCTGTTTTTCATCCAAATCAAACCAAATTCGGTTCGTATCCATTTGAGGAGGACCAATGTCCGCTGAACAAATCTGGAATGGTATGTAAGCTTCGACAAGCCGAAGATAGCCTTCCTTTTTTTGTTTTTTTTCGTTTAAATCGTACTATATCGAAGCACACCCTGACAAGCGATGGCAATGACTATGGCTGTATTTAATAATAAAGTAACCAAATACATGAAAATAAAGTATAAATGATGAAATTTAACTGGCGGCATTGAGAAAAACACAGATCCAAAGCAACGGCGGCTTTAAAAAGCGCAACAAAATATATTTACTTTGGCCAGCCGAAGAAGGAATACTCTCCATCAGCGCTTGCCGAATCACTTTAGCAATTCAGCTAATTTTCAGGCCTCATATAAATAACAAACTAAAGTTTGCTTATAAAGATTTCCTTATAAAAGATGTGCTTTAATACCATGCGCTAAAATCTTATGTCAGTTATGTGAATGGCGCCCAAATAAAGTAATCCCAATATCGTCCTGCTGAAGAAAAAACATACATATCTTAAATCAACATTCCTCTCAAGTGAGACTCAACATACTAATCACGTCTCTTAGTTTCGAATAAATAACTAAAGTTGGGTGAAGCTTATGTCCAGACAACATTGTTTTTCTTAGGAAGTGAAAGAGATTGAAATCGTAAAAATATTGTTCTGTTAAAAAGCCATTGAAAGAAATGGATATGATGAAATGGTCAACATGAAATTGCTCTTCCATTTAGCCAGGATATGGTTACATATATGAACACTTTCGATAGATGAAGATGAGAGTATATTTGATCAAACCCTTCCATTCCCATTGCATCCATTGCAGTAATATATTCCAATGAATCATTAGCAAACGTACTAACACCACACTTATTAGCTTTGAAGACAATTCCAGAAAATCTTTCTATCTACTATAGATTGTAGAAGTCCCTATCAAGCTTTGCAAATATAATGAAAATCTTGTCATACCTTAGGAAAGTGTGCTTTAAACCAATATTTAAAAATGCCCCAACTTAATAAGTTTTTAATTAATTACATCAACGTATATAGCCTGCTGGCATTCTATATGCAGTATATTCTATACATACATATTTTGAATACATTTGCTTTTATTGAATTCTAGAAATTTTAATTATTGTGACGCAGCTGACAGGTAACAAGAATCAATTTGAAAGTTTTTTTTGTTTTTACCGGCAAAAAAACAGTATGAATTATATATTTAATCATGCTTCATGGACACATCAAAAGGTAGCTTATCCCTTTTGTCCAGCTCAAATTGCGTATAGCTTTGTGAATGCCCACACCAAGACCACCTATTTTACACCGCATAAATTAGGCTCGCTCAGTCGAAAAGTTTCAAGTGGAAACCAAGTGACCACTTCTATGTCCTTGTCCTTTCCTGGCCCAGTCAAGTAGTCGTTGTCGTTTTCTGCTAATTGCCATTTTGCTGTCACATTTGCCCAGATTTACATGTGCATACATTTCACATTATTATTTGAAGTTGGTCCAAGGACCACGCCTGCTGTCCTGCCTGCCGCCTACAACTGCAGTCCAACTTCCGAGTGGTTGTGTGCATTTTATTAATAATTAGCTTTAAGCTGCAAAATTTATGCAAATTAGCAGCCTGGCATTAAATGCAGCACAGTGTAACAGTCGCCAAGACTTTGCTCCTCATTGAAAAATATATTTACGACTGTAGGGATAAAGTTGGCCAGAGTTGTCACGGTAATGGCCGACCTGTATTTATAGTTGAGAGTGCCTAGTGGACAATGTTATTGAGAAGCTCGGCAGCCGAACATCGGATGATAAATGTTCTAACTTTTATCTGTTTGGTACTCATTGCGCTTTTATGCAGAGATAGAGGGGGAGCTCCACTCTATACAGAGGATTGGAGATAGTCTGCTAACTGACCTGATTTATTTGTCTTTTTTAAATAAATTTGTTCATATTATTTTTTATATAATTTTTTTTAACAGTATTTTGTAATATTATTTTACTTTTCTCTGCATGCACCAATTCGTTTTATCTGAGTCAGATCTTGAACCAGTAGTGATGCCGTAGATGTCATCAGATTTGTCCTCCAATGAAAGCTCCTTGAAATCGTATTCATCAGGTCCAGGTCCCCAGGATTATATAAGCACGACCAAGACGAAGCGGGGCGCAGCCAGCATCACCACCCAAAGACATCCCACAAGGCATCCAGTATCACCGCTTCTGCTCCAAAGTATGCTATGCTTTTTGCTACATTTGAACTGAAGCAGGCCAGCAACTAAATTAACACTAATTACAACATAATAACCATAAGATCGCAAAGACAAGTGCTCAAAAAGACTCAACAGCTCGTTGCAAGGCACTTACCAGTCACAGCCAACCCAGCACGGCCAGGCCAGACCATGGCAAGGAGTCTAGCCAGAGCCCAAGCCTGGCCAAGCCCAGTCAAGTTCTTGTTCTTGGCCGCCTGCAGCGCAACAGCTACAGCAGCAACAACAACAACATAGAGCAGCCATACAACAAAGTGCAAAACATGATTAAGAGTGAAATATTTATTTGCAGCACTTGGAGGCGCGCCACGGCAGCGCCAACAATTAGAAGTAAGCTACCAGAACAACCCCTGACCAGCTCTCGTCCTGCGCTCACTTCAGCCATCGCCATCGCCAACTACCTCGGACAAAGAAAGGCAACACGGCTTAAACATGTAAATGGCTGCGCTCAGGCCTTAGGATACTTTCTAGAGCGGTGGCGGCGGGCATTGGCGAGAAAAAGCGATGATTTAATGGCTGCTAACGCGCAAAGAGGAGGCAAAAAGCAGCGTAGGCAGAGCAAGGACATAAACTGCCTGCAACAAGTAGAGCAGAGGGCAGTAGATGCCATGAAAGTTCAACCAAGAAAGCAGAGTTTGTTTAAATACTCGTATAAAGCAGATTTTATTATTAAACAATCATAAACAATGTCGTTCTCTCGTCAGCAAAGCATCAACAACAGACGCATGAAATATTATGGCAAACATAAATGTAAATTTAAAAACGTTCTTTGGTTCTATTTGTTCATTTTGTTGAAATAGTTAAGCCTCGAAAAATTAAGGAATCCACTGAAAAAACCAGCACGCACACATGAAACTTTTCTTACTGCGATCAGGAATGATTCTTATTACAATCTCGTTATACCATTTACAATATGGGATATCTATTTTGTAATGGAGCTTACAAGGCTGAGATAGAAACTCTTCTGACTTTGTAAAATATATATTTTCCTAATCAGCATGACAAGCGCAATCGATATAGCTATGTCCGTCGGTCTTTTTTTGTGTGTCAAACTCCAAATTTTGGGAACTTTCTTGGTTTTCATCAAGCAATATGTACTTATACTAGAGCCCTGCAATGACTACATTCACTGTAGGGCAATCATGATTGCATCTCTTTCTATCTCACACTCGAGAATCGAAAAGGATCCGCAATGCACCAATTGCATTGGAATAAATGTAACAGTAAATTTGGGTTTAACTAGTAAAAGTATTCCTTTGCTTTGGAATGAGTACAGTACGAACGACCATTTGATTTCTGATGAATGATTCGTTTAGCGTTTGAATGTTCTAATATATACGACCAGTACGTGTGCCAACCTTCTCATTTAGCTGTCATAGAAGCCAGACATTCAGAATGAACACTTGGGGCCGTTGTCATATCTTCCTGTTAGGCCTTCTCTTAAAGCATTATTTACTCATTGTATATTTCATCTGCCCTCTTTAATTACAACTGACAAAATAAACGAGAGAATGTAAGCCAAGGTATGATTCAAACGAAGGATCTGTAGGTTTTGACTCATTTAGTGCCCTGGCTTTGAACTGTATCTTACTAGGCAACGTCCTTGTCCTTTGTACATATTTGTATTAACCTGATCTGCGGTCACACAGGATTGAAAAGAGTTTAATAGTGTCAAATGGAAGATGCTTGAAGGAAACGTAATCTATATGCCAGGTGACATTTATTCTCCTGATTAGTTAAGGCCACTTTACCGAGAAGATCTATTGGAATCTTTTGTATTTTTTATCCGAATTGAACCAAATTTGATAGCCCACTGACACAATTCTATTCTGATTAGGCTACTATATAATATAGCTGCTTTTATACTCAAATATAGTATATAGTATTCATGCAGATGTATGTTACAGGCAAAAGGAAGCGTGTCCGACCCCATAAGGTATATATATGCTTGATCGGCATCAACAGCCGAGTTCATCTAACCATGTACGTCTATCCGTCCTTATGAACACCTAGATCTCGAAGACTATAAGATCTAGAGTTACCCAATTTGGTATGCAGCCTCCCCTTGTCGGACGTCAGATAAAGTTTGTTTACAAATTGTTCTCCTACAAATTTCAACAGATTTAATTAAAAGTCGGTTTATATATGTATTAGCACATAATCTGCCGATTTGCCGAACTTTATAAAGATCGGATAATAATTGTAGAAAAAATATTTTAAAAATGTTGTATAAGAGCAATTGCCATGGCTGTGTTTGCTTTTTGTCCATACTTTTTAGTAATCTCAATCGTTTCGAATCACCTGCATATTCGAGGAGAATGACACCGTCGATGCTAATAAAAATATCTATATATAATTATAATAATATATATGCTTAGCTTTAAATGCAATGCTTAGGTACTAATATTCCTCCTCCTCGTCGAAACCATAGCCGAATTGATCGTCATCATCGTCGCCGCCCTGGTTGAGCATATCCTTAAGTGTGGCTTCCTGCGGCTCTGCTTCAAGCTCGGCTTCCACTTCATCAGCCTCAGCATCGTCTTCCAGATCATCTAAGTTCAAAGAGATCAAGTTAAGTTCTGCCGCAACACTTGAAAAAACCACACTGAACTCACCTGCTTGCAGCAAAATGGGTGGCTTAGTGTCTTGCTGGACTTCCTCCGCCTGCCTGACAGGCAGACCAGCCTCCAGTTTAGGACGTTTACGACTAGGTCCTGGCATTTCATATGCCGGCTTGCTTCGACTGCTCCTGATTGATGCAATGGGTCCATCCTCCACGATAGCAGGAGCCTCTTGCAGCTCCTTTAGTGTGCTGGGCTTGGTCTCAGCCGCTGCCGCTTCAGTGCTACTGGAAGTTGCTGCCTCACCGGTTAGGCTTCCCATGCTTTCGGTAAGTGTCTTTAGAATGTCGTAGTTTATCTTGTTTGAGATTTTCTTCTCTTGAAGCATCTTTTCAATGGCCTCGCCGGCGGTGGACGAAGGCCCAATGGGCTTCTTGCGTGGCTTGCGTTTCTTCTTCTCGGGCTTACCTTCTTCACGCTCCTTGGCCAGGCGCTCTTCACGTTCCTTCTCTTCTCGCAAAAAGTCTGCGTTCAGTGTTCTCCACATGTCCCGCTTGGTTTCGGCTTCCTCCTCCGTCAACACATATTGATCGAGCTCATCATCGTTCAGATCGTCAAATTCGAGATCCGCTTCAGGAGGCTGATTGTCGCGTTCCATATCTTCCAAATCGCTCTGCGTCACACGACAAATAGCCTCGATGTCAGGACGCAGTCCCTCGATGGCAGCAACTCCCACGGACGGCTTAGGCTTCTTATCATCGTTCGTGTTGCTTTCAATAAACTCTTTGATCACCTTGGCATTTGATTGCTCAATGAACTGTCTGGACTCCTCCATTTCAAGATCATTCTCGGACACGTCTTTAGATGTGTTCTTCCCTTCCACCTTCGTACGCCGAGTTAGCTTATTAATAACGCTGTTTGTAAACTTTTCAAGATCTTTTTCCAAATGTGCATCGATTTCCTTCTGCAGCTCTGTGAGCTCATGCTCGCCCATCTAAGCCCCAGAAAGAATGAGACAATACAGTATAGGTTATGCTAAGTATATCAGCTTACTCACCTCCTTGATGCGCTCCCGATCCTTTTTGCGGGCCGCCCTAAATGACGGCGGATCCTGTTCACGTTCCAAGTCCACAGTCATGAACTCCTCCAGGGTCAGGCCACCGGAAGGCGTTTCCGCAAACTCTGAGAGACGCTTGCGCAGCGTAGACTCATGTATCTTGACCACACCAATGATATCCAGCAGAGTGCGACTAAAGTCGTGCATGCGGGCAGCGATCAGCAGGGCTATGAATTAGACATACACATCATTTAGATGAAATCATTAGCTTTTGGAATCACAACATATTCACTTTATTTCATAAACTAACTAAATTTTACTACTAGAAAAGCATGGAGGCAAATATTGAGGCTGAGCTTCACCAATTTTACTCAGCGTTATTCGGGCTATTTTTTTGGCAGTTTTTTATATACAAAAAGGGCGAGGCACCGTCCATTATTTCAATTGCCAGGTTCAATATACCCAAATGCTTCCTATTTCATAGTTCTACGATAAAAATTCAGTTAGATATAACGAATTTCCTTACATTCCCTTATGAGTTTTAAGCCTGATTTGGCCGGCTTGCAGGCCAAATTTCACAAAGCCGTTCCCTAGTAGCCTCAGTTTAGAGGACTCGACGTTGGTCATTTCGTAATTAAGCAAAAAGTGCTTTATATATATATTGATAATATCTTCGATATTGCTTACCTGCTCCACAGAGACCTGTCGGTCGCCGTCCCGAGTGCATGCAATCCTTCTTCATGCGCTGTACAATGCGCAGAGCCGTCATGGACACCTCATGCGTCTTGCCGCCTAATTGGAGACGATTCGCAAAGCGCATAATATATAAACATGGATCTGCAATGGAAATCATGCCAACCATAAGGAACTGGTCAATTAAAATGCTTTAAGCTTCATTGCAAAACAATAACAATAGCTGCATGACAAACAGCCAACAGAAGAAGAACTTGCTCGACGACCTTGAGGGCGGGTCTGGTCTAGCAAGGCAAATGAAATCGAAAACAGCTAACATAACCGGCCATGCAACGACGGCTGGCGTTGGCGCTGCCGCTGCCGAAAAGCAATCGCAATCTTGAACCCGAACTTCAAGTCCAACATATCGAATCGAATTCATTCAACTTTTACAAGATCGCTGGCAATGAGCAAGGCACGTTGGCGTTGGAGAGCGTACAAAAAGCATAGCAAAGAGAGAGAGAGAGAGCGAGAGCGGGAGAGCAGTTTTATCGCATGCGATAGCATTGTTAACAATACAATCGCATTACACATACGTCACGTAGTCCAGCTACTGGCCCAATTCTGTGGTTGCATTCGTTATTTGCCTCTCAAAATGGTAATTAACTCCCTATTGAATCATATGAAAGACAAATCAAGCAAGAAAACCACAACAACTATAACTTAATACGACAATTAGCGTTTGGGCCGTCAAAAGCGTGACAAAAGCAAACAACTTAACTGAGACATTAACGCATGACAAATAAACTTGTCGAAAAAACGCACTGGAAAATCGACAAACAGGCCAAGAGTTCACAAACAAACTTCGCGACCTTGCCAAGCTCTGCTGTGAGACAAATATTGGACAAGCGTGTGATTGGCAATAGGAGGGGAGGCACTTAGCCAGACCATCAGCCAGCTGGCCATGCAAAAATATTGAGTGACGAAAAGATATAAAGGGCATCCAATGCAAACACGATTTGTCAATTGATTTTGGGGACAACAGTATTTAGTGGGTTGACGGTGATGAGTTTTGATTTCACAATTTTAAATTTTAAAATTCAATACTTGTGATTTGTGCCTCAGATGATGAGATGGACTTGGGTTTCACTATCGATAACCTAAGGAATAACTAGATTGTAGTTTAAGGAAACAAAGATGACGCCTTTGTTTAAGGTTACAGAAAAGATATATTCTTTTTCGGGCCTAAACCTGAACAGCTCATCAGCCTAAGCTCAAATTTAGTCCTTTCAACAATAATTTTGACCAGCTGCCACTTGACACATACAATCTGCCCAAATCCCTTGGCCCTCTGGGCAGGACGCTTGTCAAAGTCGCTAACTATTCACGAAAAAAACTAAGAAAACAAAATAAAAATTTACTAAACCTTAATGAATGCGCACATTTGAGTAGAGCCGCTTGCCACGCCGCACCACCACGGTCCATGCACTCATTTGGTACTGCGGCTGCTGCTGCCACTTGAAAAATGATGCCAGCGTTGCCGACTGCAGTGACCCACCGCCCAACTACTCCTACTCGTCTACCACAGCTGTTGCTGTTACTGGCCAAGGGGCGTGGCAATGCAGCACCGACTGCTGCTGCGCCTGCGGCTGCTGTTGCTAATGGTTTCTTAATGTTGTCCCCTGGCAGCCAGTGAAATTATTATTATTTTAACATTATTTTTGCGTTTGTCATGACGGCAATTATTATTTTGGGCAGCACTCCGACCCGGACCCTACCTACTACACCCCTGCCCAGCAATTGCTTTATGTAATGTTGGAATATTTCTATTTTTTAGGAATTTTTCTGCCTGAGCTCAATTAGTTGCCGCAGAATGTGCTTTAATTGTTTC
This sequence comes from Hirtodrosophila duncani, assembly GCA_037043425.1. Classification (NCBI taxonomy): domain Eukaryota; kingdom Metazoa; phylum Arthropoda; class Insecta; order Diptera; family Drosophilidae; genus Hirtodrosophila; species Hirtodrosophila duncani. The sequence continues at coordinate 540,363 of JBAMBM010000569.1, forward strand.
ATAATTAACCAACTATTAATGATTAAGTGCAATTAACTTTGGAAGTGGTTTGTTTGTGTTTGCCTCAAACTAAGTACAACAGTCTACATCATTATTTTAAGTTGTTCCACTTATTGCGAATGGAAAACGAATTAATCTGAAACTCTTTTGCATATTTTGTATATTATATCGTACACACGACCTCTAGTAATATTAAATATTTTAATTAATTTAAAATAATCATATATAAGTAACATTTAGCTATACAAAGGCGTATATAAACAATGCGCCCACATTTGTTTCCAATATGTTTTGTATGTCATCCTGTTTGGGTTTGAACTGAACTTGTCTTTCACTTGAAAGCTTATAGAGAGATCATATGACAACGCAAAAGTGTATCTTAATAAATTGAAAGTTTCTAAAAAACTACCTAAATTCTTAGTATAAAAGTCAGCGATATAAAGGAGCCAATTTTGAAACTTTTATTTTTTGTCATTAGTGTGAAAATTGATGTTCGAAAGTTGATAACGATTTTGTTTGGCCAAAAATGGGGAAAATTGACAATATGAAAAAGTAAATATATAAAAACTATTTGGATATTTCATTGACCTCGTCTAATAAATATGTTTAGCTGGTGTCAAATAGCTGTACTTTATTTGTGTGTAAAAAGTTTTTAAGAAATTTGTTGTTTTCTATGTTTTTATACGATAAGAGCGAGTTAGCTGGGTCTTTCTTACTTTGGGAAACATTTTTATTTTTTATCCAAATCAAAGCAAATTATATATTTTAGAAGTCCCACGTCTGCTGACCAAATCTGATCCAAATCGGATGATCTTATGGCCGACATAGTCAGAATGAAGTTTTGGTATGGAGAACTTTGTTGTTTGTTAACGAAATTGAATCATATTGAGTGAATATGTATTATAGATGCCGGATCGGAATACTATATCTTATAGCTGCCATGGAACCGATTTTCGGGGAATGAACCATTATAGAGTACAAATTGTACAATTTGTCGAAATTTTACCAAGTTTCGTATATATGTGTGTGTGTATTAAGTGTGTCCTGGTCGATTTCGAGCAAGCTCGCCTTTAGTAGTAACGGTCGACCATCTCAGGGTATAAAATTGTAAGATTTAATATCTGTATTCTTGAATAGCTATTTAAATTAAAGCTTCTTATTGATCTCTTTTTATTCTCGAAAACTCTGAGTTTCTAAAAACACAAAATTGTCTCCCACGTAGGGTCATTATTTGGATTCCTGTGACAGAATAGGGAACAACCAGAGTCTGGTAAAAATTTCAGCTTTTAAACTTCTGCGACGGACATAGCTATATCGATTCGTCTTGTCTTTCTAATCAATAATTTACTATATTCTTCATATAGTCGGAAACGCTTCCTTCTGTGCCATACAAACTCCCTAATAAAATGAGTTAACTATCACGGTTCGAATGAAAATATTATAATTTATTCACACTCTTAAAGCAAACATCCAAAATATGAGACCATAAAATCTAACGCATGCGATAAATGAGCATATCGATATAAGTATGTGTGTATATGCAACCGCATGTGCACACACATGCGAGCGTACGTCTCAAGGCAACTTTTGGAAATACCTGAGTCGGGCACGACGACTCTCACCCAGTCACGATCGCATGGTTAAGACTCAGAGACTCGGAGTAGAAGCAGCAGCAGCAGCAGCAGCATCAAGCAGCCCACAACTGGCAGCTGGCCGATAACGTCTCACTACGGATTCGTTCGTTGAGTGGCTCACATCGCAAGCCATCGGAGTCGGAGCAAAAGCTATAGTCAAGTAATGCCATAATAACACTCGTAATAACAACAACAAGAGCCACAATTAAACCACCGGTCGACGCGCATGCGCAAAAATCTAAAAACACATGTAACGAAATATCTCTCGCCCATTGTTGTAGTTTTGCAATTTAAACAATTACAAAGTTAATACTCTGTGGTTGTTTTTAAACAATAATCAAAATAATTGTAAGCTGTGCGAAGCTCGATCATTTGTTTGTTTGTTTGTCGGCTCTTCTCTTGACGTTTTCATTGTGCGTGCAAATAAAAGCAAAGAATCTGCTGAAGTGAAGTGCAAACCTAAATACATACTCAAAAAGCAACAAAAATTGCCCAGAGTGAACATTAAATCACAGATTTAATTACAATTTAGCCGGCTGTTTGCCATAATAATTAACAGCAAGTGCTGATTATAGTCGCTCTATCTCTCTCTCGCATACTCCGGCTCTCTCATACTCGCTCTCTCGTATATCTTTCTTCGATATGGGGGGATTTCTTTCATTTCATGTGTGTCGCAACGTCAGCGTTTTTGTGGCTAACGTTGGGATGCCTCAATGTCAATCATGTAAACAATATTAAAGATTAATTCACCCACCAACAAACAAATAACAATGAAACCACCAACAACAACAATCATTTAACAAACAACAGCAACAACAGCGGCTAACAGATAAGAAGCAGTCTTTCCAAAGAAATGTACATTTGGATTAAAAAAGATATTTATGAATAGACAAATGCAATATAACTTAATACTAGCAAATATAGTGAAGTTAATAACACTATGTAACAACGTGTTGGTGAAAACGCACCCAAAGGTCTGGAATTGCTTTGAGGTGAACTTTCTATACCCTTCCAGATTGCCATAGAACTGTCCTGGAAATGAATCAAATTTGCATTTCAAGGGGGAACCGATACGAATGTCTTATATTGTTAATCATAATCTTGGGATACAGTTTAGTATTCGAAAATGTTGAAATGATGTTAAATGGAAAATGTGAAAAGAAACGTTACCCATGTGCCAGGCCATTCTTATTCTCCTCTTATTCTCCTAAATGACACCTTACATAGAATATATGAAAACGGGTTCATTTCGAATCAGTCGGTTTTATGAGAGAATGCCGAATTTGAAGGCTTCTAAGACGTATAGATACATATATGTTTATATCGAAATTGGTTGAATTTCGACAAGAAAACAAACAAGTTTCACGTAGTTACAGTTCCAGTCATAACAAGCTTTGTTGCTTGTAATACTTTTGAGATCTTCAGGTTGATACAGATAGGCAGGCAGATGCACATACTAGCTATATCAATTCCGTTTGTCATGCTAATTAAGAATATATATATATATAATATTTATGTCCCCTTGTGCTTTAAATATTAACATTTATAAAATGTTTGTGCGTATCAAAATCGATTAGCATTACGTAAGATCAACTTAAATAAAACGAAAGCTATGAAAATTTGGTTAAATTTCTTCATTCGATGCAGAATCTATCTATCAAAATATCAAATCAAAGTTTTCAGAATGACAAACCTATTCATACTTAATAGTTCTCTTAGCTACGAGATCATGAGATCAGCAATTTCTTGCGGCTTCAAAAACACTTCCCACCATGAGTACCATTATAAGCACCATCTGGTATCCGGTGATTTCTAAATAGTACTCAAATACTTAGAGATCTCAAGGTACTTTATATATATATATATATATATATATATATATATATATATTACAAAAATCGCTTATAAATTCCAATGGATATCTACTGGCAGGGTTGGCGAATTTTCTAAATTTGTTAAATCAACTAAAAATGCTGTTCATCATGTAATTTCCTTGAAAACATTTATAATTTTATTTTAATATGCCTAAAGCGTAGCTTTGAGCTATCAATTAAATGTTAATTTATAGTTCATAACTTATAATTTCTTTAAAGTGATTTTTTAATGACAAATCGTAAAAGAAATAGTCCGCAATTTAGTTGAAATAATTATGTGGTTGATCTAACAGTGCAAAGATCGTTTAGGAAATGTGCATTATTTGATGGCTTCAAATCTATTGATATGAAAATAGATACTGGAGTAAATTTGATAAAGACGTTATGAACGATACGCTATATACCAGAAAGGATATCATTGGGATTCTGTGAAGTCCCAAGTCCAAATATTACCAGAGTCAAAAGTGACAATACGATCCATGTAATCCTTAATATAACTGAATATCTGGAAAATCTATTAAATCTATAACAAAACCAACCTTCTGTTATCTCTTGACCTATAAAGTGTTTAGAAAATTTCTTCAATTCCAAAGCATCTCTTCTATCTTAAATTATTTTCTCCAACTTTTTTGCCAAACCTCCAGCAAGAAACGTTAACAACAACAAACAAAAAGGGAAGCAATAGCAACCACAGTACGATTCACCCCAACCCCTTTCCACCCTACGACGATTCACGCTGCTTTGCAAAGCTTACGAAACGACTACAAAAATGGCTTTCTATTCTCAACGTCGATGTGGACGTTGAGTCAAAGCCTCGCCCTCATTGATATTCCGCACAAGAAGCCTCGAACTAGAGACATGAATATTTAAATATTAAATAATACAAAAATAAAAAGACGACCGAATATACCGCTTTCGGACGGTCTAAAAACCTGATGACAATTCTGTGCCGCGCTGTGCTGTTGGCATAGAATCGAGGCTCACTTCAAAAGCAAATAAGTAAATAAGCTCACAAAAATATTAAAACTGGTTTGCAAAAGACAACAATAAATTACAACAAAAAGTACAAATCAGCGACTAATATTCCCAAAGTAAAGAATATGTCAAAAGAATTTAAATTTAACAACAAAAAATCGGCGACTCATTCGCATCTCGAAAGCAATTCAGGAGGCATTGTGTGGAGTGTTATTTGGCATTGTGCAACACTTCAAATGCATTAAAAAAAAAATAAAAAAACACAAACCTTAAATTGTAAATCGGCCAGTCATTAGACAAAATGCAACATGACTTACCAAAAAAACCAAAAACAAAAAAAAGTATGTACTTCACATATGCATCAAAAGTAATATTGGAATGAAAAATGACTGAGAAAAACTGCAACTTAATGTCTATAAAATTATCTGCAAATTAAAGCGTCTAAAAACCGCAAGACAACCATAGCCAACTGAGAGAGGCAGGGGGATAGGCAGAGACAGCTGACTGCCTGAATAATTGCGAAACAACCTAAGGGCACTCGAAACGAGGCACAAAGCTATTTGCAAACACCTCACAGATACCACACGATAGATACGAATACGAAACTTAATCCGTGTTGGACGAAACGAAGCTTAGATACACTCTCCTCTCTTGCTTCAATAGCAACAACATCAGCATATGGACATAATTTAATAGAAGAAATCTCAGAAAAGTATATAAGGTCTTTGATTCTATAGCTGATGAATAATTGGATTCACTACATCAGGTATTTACATCAGGTTCTAAACTTCAAAGACCTGAAATTCGGTTTTCATATTATCAAAACCGATCGTTATGATATTTATGGTATGGTAATATCTATCAGAGGAAGTCCCTGTCATACTTTACATACGATAAAAGTGGTTCCCAGGTGGGAGAAGACCACAAGAAGCCAGAAAGCCGAAACAGGCAAACAGAGCTAGGTAAAAGGTAGAGGGAAAAGACATACAGAAGAGACACAAAAGAGTGAGCAGGGAGAGGTAAGGGAAAGACCAATTCCGAACAGGCAAATGAAGGAATGACAGACCATATATGTATGTGTATATATATTCTTAATCAGCATGGCAAACCTAGTCGATCTAGCTATGGCCATCTGTCCATCCGTCCGGATGTATGCAAACCCAGATCTTGGAAACTATAAAAGATAGAGACTTCAGATATAGATATAAAAGTTATTTATGTTATATATTCTTAATCACCTAGTCGATATAGCCATGTCCATCTGTCTGTTTGTCTAGAACAGAGAGCGGCTCCTAGTGACGAATTGAAGTTGAGATTACTCTCTAGGAGAGCTTATGTACAAGTTGAGTGCAAATATGTAGTACAATATCAATGCCAACATGAACCTTTGTACAAAAATAGAGAACAAGTTCAATGTCTATTTGACTCATGCCTGTAAACTCTGAGTTTTCTTGTATTCACGAAGAGAGCTCAAAAAATTTCTTCATAAAATTAAGTTTTCACACATGAAAATGTTGAAAATGTCGAAATCTCTAGAGTTTTATGTGACACTTCCCAACTTCATGTTTCTTGTGAATCATGACTGAAATATCTTATAGTTTCAAGTTCAGTTAAACGTGATTGCTCTTGTATATTAACAAGAAGTGTTTCTTATTTATGTCGGTGTTCCAATTCCATGTTCCTACTTCATAAATTGCACGAAATATTGTGCGTATTTGCCCAACTAGTTTTGTAAAAGCTTTCTTGGGTGCTTTTATTACTATAACATTTTTGTAAATTTTGGTTTATTTTAGCGCAAAAGTAAAGTAAAGAAAACCAGTTCTATTTCATAAAATATACAAGATATGCTAAATTGCAGTAACCGAGAAACAAATTGTGAATCTAAGTTTTGTAATTTATATCACAGCAATTGAAGTAAATCCAAAAATTTCAATGTATAACAAGTTGTTCGATTCTCTTAGAGGAGGATGATGGCCTTCAATTCATGAGACAAATTGAATCGAAACAGAAACTTTACTTATAAGAAGTGTATGTATTAATCCTTAACAAGTAAACCAAAGCAACTTTATATGCCTCTATGGTCTGGAAGGGTATACATATATGGAAAAGTTATTTTTTTAAAATCACACAAGCGCGCATAATTAAAGCACAAAATCGTCAAATCAACAGCCGAAATTATAATAGACACGTAAGTGAAGGGCTTTGTAGGCTACGGATAAGGCTAAACGATACCCATAATTCATTGCTGGAGCCAGTATGGCTGGATGGAGAGATAAAAGTATTCAACTGATCTCTGACTTTTTGGCATATTTCTTCTGCTAATCAGCCAAAATGTGCGGCGATTGCAAAACTCGGCTGGCAAATGAGAATGCAGCAACATTTTTCAAGAGTGGCTCATAAAAAGAGCGAGCCAAGAAGTACATAATGGGGAAAACAGAAGACAACATCGTCGCAACTTGACCAACAAATAAGCCAGAGAAACGACAACGCTTCACTTTTGTGTACTTTTATGTTTTTTTTGGAGTTTAATTTTTTTTTTTTTGTTTTTATTACTTTTGTTTTGCGGTGTCCGCGTGTAATGAGGAAATAAAAATCGAAAGTGTTACGCGGGCGTTGCTTTTGGGGGTACAAGTAGCAACTCGGTTTCAGTCTCACTCTCTGGGGTTTTGGGTGACGGCGAGGCGACGATGACCCGGCGTGGTTAAAGTGGGTCGCAATTTGCAATTAAAGCAGCCATCAAAAATGAAATGAAAATACAGCCACAGTTACAGTCACACTCACAGTCACAGTCACAGTCACAGTTACAGTGACACTCACAGTCACAGATTCCACACATAAATTAAGAAAAGGGCGACCGCAATGTTAATGCAGGCAGGCGGCGAACACTTGATATGCGCTTACAAAGTGCAAAGAGGCAGCGGAAAAGGCACAAGAATTGTAAAACAACCGAAAATGAAATGTGCATATAAAATATATAAACAAAACCAAAACCAAAAACAAAGCCAAAACTAAACTGGTGAATAATGAACGTGACTCGGCTGTTAGGCCATTAAATTAATTTAGCATAAATTGCATGTGTGCTTCGCATTGCAATACATAGACTACGTACGTCGATCTTCCATAAAATCATGTGCGAGGTGTACAATTGATGAATAAGCGGAACAAATTAAGAGGGAACTGCGACTACAACACGTCGGCTTCATCTAGGTATGGAATTGAAATTCCAAATGGGAATTGGAATTTGGCTTAGGCAAACCAGGAAATTATTGGCAAAGCATAATATGGCTTGTCAAAGGGATTCTGGTTGATAATTCATTAAATGATTTAGAGTCAACTGACAGCTCAAGGCATCCAAAACGCAAATCAGATGATGATGCGAATATTTGAAATATGTACATACGTACGTTTGTCATCTCTGAGGCCCCACCCACGCCCACAGCAAGCTGTTTATGTTGATTGTCATGCTTTACGATACTCAAACACTTTAGAATCCATTTGACAGTGCATGAGAATGGAGCATTCCAATGGCAGGTGCAAAGTGTATGATATACATAGTTATTGCTCCAATCCGAATTAATCGCGTGAAGGAGCTTTTAAAACGATACAATTGTGATCGAAAACTATTGTTGGGCAATGTGGTTTGATTGTTTCTACGACATCTAGACGATGATTAGCATATGTGCAGGTGTTCCAATTCCGCATTCTTACAAAATGTCTAGCACAAAATGTCTGCAAACATGCTCAACCTATACCCTTCACCTGTACCAATACATTTTAGTATATTTTGGTTAAGTTTAGTACTAAAATTGTGGCGGACTAAACCTGATTATTTACATCCATCCTCTAAATCAGTAAGTTAAACGGGTTTTCATTGCTTAGATAAACAAGAAAGGAGTGAAAAATAAACAAATTCCCAAACCCAGAGGAAATCTGAATCGAATTCTTATCAATATTTGAGACAGGATCAACTGAACAACAATTTTATGACCAATATCGTAAACACCTCGCACAGATGCTACCCATCGTAAGCACCTTAATTATCTTACAATATGCATTTCCAATGTGTTCATGTTAGAATACCAAATATCAACTGACTTTGATTCTCCAGAGAAGATGCTTAAAATTTCGTCAGGACTTTATTCACTTGTGGATTCATTTGCCAATCTTCACATCTCACATTCCATGATGGCATTTGCCTTCTTTATCAGAGCAGGCATCCGATAATGTTACTGATCCTCTTCCAAAGGTCTTTGTTCATTAAAGAAATGCAAAACATCAAACTATCGAATAAGAAATATCAATTCTGAGTTTCTTTTTGAGAACGAAAGCAGACCTTTCTTTCTTAAAGCTAGAGTCCAACAATGTTAATAATCTTGTTCGTACTATCGGCAAGTGAACATCGTTTTTAAGCTGAGTTGCTTCGAGAATCAAAAAAAAAATCCTACAAACCTTACTAAATTTGTTCTAAAAGCCCATTTACAGAGACGCAAAACAGCGAACTATCGTATAAGAATCATCCATTCTGACCTGTATTTTGAGATCGAATTCAGACTTTTCTTAAAGCAAGAATCTCACTATCTTATACCAGAAGCTTTTGATCATAAAAGAGACTTAAAAAATCAAACTATCGGCAAATAAACATCGTTTCAAATCCTTCGAGAATCCAACATACATCCAACAACGTTACTGATCTTGTTTCGAAATCCCTTATCATTTTATTAAGATGCAAAACATCAAACTATCTTTACATCACAGCTGGAAAAATTGAAACTTCTAACCCATCTGCTCTTGTTGGCCTCCGTCTATTCATAGATGGTAGATGCTTTAGTGACGTTAACCTATGTAGATGAGGTAGGTGTGTGGGATGAATTAATTCGACTAACTCGATAATTCGACTATAAAGAATTTTCAAGGTTAGCAAGAAATGTCACATGGCAAACATTGACAAATATGTCAACATTTTTTGAGCGTATTTTATATATTTATTTCGTTTTTTTATTCAAATTGTGGTTAAGTTTGTTCCGGGTCGGATTTACATACAATTCTTAAGTATTTCACTTTTAACATCGGTACGAATACAAATTAAGCTGTTCGAATACGAAGTTCGACTAAGATTGGGTTTTTTTTTTTAAATTTTAAATCCGTCAATGAAAACTATAACCCAATTCAGTTTGGAAATCCATTTCACACTTCAAATCAAAGTTAGCCAATAGCAAAGTTGGTAACTAATTAACACTGATCCCCAGCCAAGATACAAAGTTCAGCCGGCAATTAGTGAATGACTCTTTGGAGATTGTCATAAGCTCATCCACACAGCTCTAGGAACTGTCGGCGGAAACAATCGAAGCATGCAAAATCTCATTGAGTTTTCAACAAATTTTTGTTATTTGATTTTTGGACCATGCGGTGCCGTGAACGGGGCGTCACCTTCTCGACTACAAACCTATCTACATACTTATTTCGACTCCAATACAAAGTTGTTGATTGTCGAAGACAGTCGCCTCACTTCCAAGCACAGGCTTTGAGCATGACTCTTCCAAATATGAGTATGTACATATGTGTATGTAGGTGTAAGGGATCGAGTTCCAGTCTTGGTGAATTCAGTAGAGTTTCGGCCGTTTTGTTTTGGTTACGGACTTCGCATTGCTGCCAATTAAAAATAGCCGCTTGCATAATTTCCGTTGCCCCGCCGGAGACAATGCAGACTGAGTGGTATAGTCAGATGTGATGAGAGATCATGAATTCTGCTTGACAAATGGCCAAATTAAATTGAAAGCAAAAGCAATTGCAATTATAAGAGAGTAGAAGGGAAACCCAAGGCCAGTTAGTCAGTTACTTCCTGTATGCGTGCGTAAGTGGAAATTGGAATTGTAGATGTGGAAGTAGATATGGATGTGGAAGTGGAAGTGGAAGTGAAAGTGCAACACCGAAACACCGCAAATGCCAATTTGAGTTTGGGGAAATACGAGACAGAGAGATAGAGAGAGAGTGGGAGAAATATTTGGCGTTAGCAAGTTCACTGACAGCATCTCCAATTGTTATATAATATCTCCCTCTCTCTCTCTCTCTCTCTCCCACACACATTAGTTGCAGGTAAAAATATATAGAAAACAAGGTGAAGCTGAAGCTAAATCTGGATCTGAAGCTAAAACAGGCGATGTAAACATGTCAGCTGCGATGCTGCTACAAAGATGATCGAAGCCTTTGCGAATCACCTGAGCAGTCATCTGGGACGACATCTCTTCTACTGGGCTATCGATACGACGGCAGCAAGTAGCGGCGGCACTGGCGCCAATTCCAACTACAGCCTCAATCTGCGTCTCTCCGAGCTTATCAATAAGTTCCACGGCCCCCTCGAACGGGGTGTGCAGGTGCTGGACCATTTGCTGACCCTCGAAGAGGACGACTTTGCCGGCCATTGGGGTAGTGCCTATACTCACAACTATGAGCCGGAATATGAGCCACGTGTGCCCGAGAATGAGGAGCTGCCACCGCCCGAATACCAGCCAAACCACAGTGAGTAATATAGATTCGATTTGAACATAGATTTTAGAAAACTGTGCGCGATCAATGGAAAATAGTTTGAAAACAAAGGTCAACAACTTTTTGTTTTTCTTTTAATTCGGCATTAAGTTTAAAAAATCGAAAGAAAAAAACATCGAAAATCAAACGAACAGCTCTGCCGGCTGCTGCAGTATCGAAAACTGGTTTAGTATGGATGTTGTTCATGTTTGTGAAAATCTATGTATGTGTACGCTTGCGTGTGTGCTAAGAAATAAACAAACCTTCAGCGATGACCAAACACTCGCCACCAAATCAATTTCAAGTTCAAATTTTTTTTTTGATGGTCATATTATATATGCAGAGCTGAAGACCATAAATAATAGTAGACCAAACATTAAAATGACCAAAAAATCAATCAAAGTTAATCAGGTGCTGTTGCTGCTGCTGCAAACCAAGGCTGTCTGTCTGCGAACTCTTAGAACGGCCCGTGGGCACGTACGTTGTGTGAACGGACGGACGCACAAGTGCGCCATGACGGAAATACATATTAGCCAGAGACGAGTGAATTCAAATGATATAATCACTAATGGCTTACGAAATGGAGACCAAGCCAAAAGTCTGCTTACCAATTAAAATTCAAAACACGCGCGCAGTTAACAGCAAACACTTTCTGGCTGCTATGGCACAGCAAATGTGCTAGTGTGACCAAAGTTGATGATTACAGAGAGACATCGCGATTAACAAAATATCGGACAACATCAATGGTTAACGTCGAAAACATCGATGCATCGAATAACATCGATATTTTTAAACATCAAGTAAACATCATAACCCAAATGGCATTAAATAGTGAATTGAAAACAAATATTTGCATTTAAGCAAATATAGCTTCAAGCTATAGTATAAACAGTCAAGTACACGAGCGAGCAAAGGGCAGACAGCCGCCTGCATTGCTGACCTCTAATTGTCGTACTTGCAAACACAAATACGTTGCAGCCATGGCCAGCAGCAGCGGCAACAACAGCAATAGCAATAATAGTAATAATAATGGCAGTAATATAAACAACGCCCTAAATCGACTTTCCCTAAAATCGGCAAGCAAACGTAATCAGGAATCCATGTCCAACGGCGGCTGGATTAACGGTAAGAAAAAGTAGACAGAGCCAACACACACACACATACAAAGGCGGAAAATGCAGGTGCGTTGTGTCGTCAAGTGTGTCTGTGTGAGTTAGAGTTATTGATTTTTCACACAGCCAAGACAAATCTTATGGGACTGGGACTGGGGAGCCGGGGTCGAAGACGAAGTTGGAGTCGGGCTGAGGGTCTATCTGCGACTTATGATATGTGCTGTGTTGTTGTGTGGCCCCGTGCTAAAAGTCGCGCGCTACGGATTTGCCAGAAGCAACAACACAACTATTTTTGGACGCTCCACTTTGGCATTGCGTGCGTGCATGTTTTGTATGAGAAGAAAACTTGAATTGGAGGGGAGCACAATGACGGCGACATATACGTTTGTTATACGCTTCCTGTGCGGCAATCCAAACTATCAGATAAACTTTGCAACCTGCACGATCCTTTTCTAATATATCCCCACGTTTTAATACCACGAATTTCTTGGAACCAACTTTTTTAACCGCCCTTAGAAATGAGAACATGAATTGTGGAGTCATAGCATAGATGCAAAAGTAAACTAAAGGAAGAAGACACTTTCATATCTACATCTCTAAAAGGGCATCGAAACTTCTACATAAATATCATAAAAACAAACAAGTTAGAACGCTATAGTCGAAATTCCGACAACAAGATACTCCTACTCAGAGCACTTTTTGTGGCCAAAACTATTAACACAGTTCTAGTAACATCAAACATAAGGTGAACTGCCGAAACAGATAAATGAACATGGCTATATCGACTCAGCTGATCAAGAATATCTATATATAATTTATAGGGTCGGGGATGCTTCCCTCTATGCGTTACAAATATCGTGCCAAAATTATAATACCCTCTGCCAGGCTATATGAAAAGTGTATGACTATTTTTGTTGCTGTTATTTATTATGCGACCGCGACGGCAGCAGCGGAAGTGGGGCCGGGTCCCCCAGACAGATACAGACAACGCAACAGCAGTTGCCATTTGGTGGGCTGCCTGCTCAAATGTTGCAACGCATTTTGCAGGCTCTGGCAAAGTTCGGTTCGGCCCAGAGTTCCCTTGGCCATAACTATTGTGTATTAATATTTCATCGATATACCTTTGTTGCAGTGGAGACGCTAAACAATGGCAACGGACTGCTGCACTCGCCGCCCCACAATCACCAGCAGCAGCAGCAACAGCCTCGCGGTGCCGTCGTCTCGCCACCAGGTGGTGGAGGTTCGGGTGGTGCCGCGGATCATAACATACAAATAACACAGCCCATTAGCGCACCCTCATCGCCGCTGGCGTCACCGGGCGCCTTGATCAGCAGCAGCAGCTCTACAACCTTCTGCCTGCCTTCGATTTCGGCAGCAACAGCGGCGATTGCAGCAGCCGCCGCCGCCGTGACCAATGCTGCGCCGACTCCCACCAGCGGGAGTGGATCGTATGTTTGCTCCGGGGGCAGCAACAGCAGCTTTGCCGCTGTGGGTGCATCTAATGCCATTGACACGGCCGATCCCAACTGGCAGGCCAGCAAGGCGACCGTTCTGGAGCGGAATGCGGCCATGTTCAACAACGAGCTGATGTCGGATGTCAAGTTCATTGTGGGCGGCGAGTTTGGCGATGCCGATCCCGTCCAGACCATACCCGCACACAAGTATATTCTGGCCACGGGCAGCTCCGTTTTCTATGCCATGTTCTACGGCGGATTGGCCGAGAACAAGCAGGAAATTAAAGTGCCCGATGTGGAGCCCACAGCGTTTCTAACATTGTTAAGGTAAGCGAATTATCGAAAGCGACAAGCCAAGATCTTTCTAAAGTGTCTCCATATGTCTCCTCTACGCAGGTATCTCTATTGTGATGAAATCAAACTGGAACCTGAACACATACTGGCCACCTTGTATGCGGCCAAGAAGTACATTGTGCCCCATTTGGCGCGTGCCTGCGTCAACTATCTGGAGGTGAAGCTGACGGCAAAAAACGCCTGTCTACTTCTCAGTCAATCGCGTCTGTTCGAGGAGCCGGAGCTAATGCAGCGTTGTTGGGAAGTTATCGATGCGCAGGCCGAGATGGCGGTTAAGTCCGAGGACTTTGTGGACATTGATCTGAAGACCTTCGAGTCGATCCTGTCCCGCGAGACACTCAACTGCAAGGAGATACACCTGTTCGAGGCAGCCCTCAACTGGGCTCTGAACGCCTGCGACAAGATGAGCATTGATGACACGCCGCAGAACAAAAGACGCCTGCTGGGCCAGGCTCTGCACCTCATACGCATACCCACCATGACGCTGGAGGAGTTTGCCAATGGGGTGGCCCAGACGGGCATATTGACATCGCAGGAGACCATCGATATGTTCCTGCACTTTACCGCCAAAGTGAAGCCCTGCCTGGGCTTCCCGACACGCTCGCGGGCGGGTCTGAAGACTCAGGTGTGTCACCGCTTCCAGTCCTGCGCCTATCGCTCTAACCAGTGGCGCTATCGCGGACGCTGCGATTCTATACAGTTCTCAGTAGATCGGCGGTAAGCAAAGTGTCTAATAGGCATGGGGCAGGATTAAACCCCATTTATCTCTCCTACAGGATCTTCATAGTGGGATTCGGGCTGTATGGCTCTTCAACGGGCGCTGCCAACTACAATGTAAAGATTGAACTGAAACGTTTGGGTCGCACACTGGCCGAGAATGACACCAAGTTCTTCTCAGATGGATCCAGCAACACCTTCCACGTATTCTTCGAGAATCCCATACAAGTCGAACCGGAATGCTACTACACCGCCTCGGTCATCCTAGATGGCAACGAGCTCAGCTTCTTTGGCCAGGAGGGCATGTCCGAGGTGCTTATGGGCAATGTCACATTCCAATTCCAGTGCTCCTCGGAGAGCACCAACGGCACCGGTGTTCAGGGTGGCCAAATACCGGAGCTAATCTTTTACGGCCCCACCATAGTCACAGCTCTGAGCTCACCCACAAACTCGATATGTGCCACGCCCATAGGAGGAGCAGGAGCAGCCCACTCGAATGGCACCAATGGAACAACAGCTGCCGGCGGCGGCAACAATGCTGCTGCTACTGAGGATCCCGCCGGCGATCCGGGCAGCACCTGATGCGCACAGCTCTATTGCGCCGAGTGGCAGGGCGCCGCTTGTTACTATCGACAGCAACAACCACAGAGGACGCAAACGGTAACAACAACAGCAACACAGCAGCCGCCACAAATACAAAATCGAAACTCATGGGTTTTCAGTGCAACACAACTTGAGAAGCAAAGCAAATTGGACTTTTAAGGGAAGCGATAATAATATTAGCAATTACATAACAGTTATTAAACATATACATGCATACATATATATATATATACAAGATATATAGTAGAGAGCTCTAGTTTTCATAATAGTCCTATATATACATACACATATATATAAAGTCTGTTGGTATATGCATATACATCTATATAATTATATAGCCAGTAGAAGTTGAATGAATATGTGTATACAGCTATCTATCTGTATGGCTAAACTATATATATATATATACTTAGTATACAAATTAAAAGAGTCAGCTTAAAGGTCTGCAGGGAATAAACTCAAAACACCGTGCTCAAAATGAATTGAGTGAAGTCGAATGCGAAGTTATCAGCATCAATACCGGAGTCGATTTAGCCGTGTCTGTCCGGATAAATACCTAGATCTCGGAGACTATAAAAGCTACAGTCGCCAAATATGGAATGCAGACTTCTCAGAGTGCCCCCTCCCGCCCCCGAAAATCTCAATAACTCAATATGTCCTACAATTTAGTTGTGTAATTAAAATCACATAAATTTTAACTATTTTCTAAGGGCATTTTCTCATTTTCTGTTTCTGTCTTCCTCTCATTTACACTTTGGCTGCTTTCTGCATTCAAGCGATTTCTTTAAGCTTTTCCTAATTCTCACTTTATTTCCACAGAATACTTGACACTGTAGAACTCTATGTCACTCATTATGTACCTCACACTCACTCACTTCAACAGCATTGTAATTAATTCTTTTGAGTGAAGCCGTGCAGACCTCTAACTCGAAACTTAATCGTTCTATAAACTTGAGACGTTGTGGCAAAGTACAGAAAAGAAGAAACAAGAAACTGCATAAAAAGAAATCAATATGTATTTCAATAAACAAATGAAAATCGGGCAATCAGTCAGGCTAGGGAGTACGCATACTAAATAGTATAGACATATATAAATATCCTATATTTTCAAAAACAAAAGCATATTTTTTGTCAGCATATATATAACGTATATGAGTACGTATTTGAAAAGATAATAAGCCATGTTGAAAACTGCATACGAATTTGAAAGTTAACCCCTTCTACCATATAAATAAATATATATCTACCATATATACATGCAAACGTCATGTAAACGCACAATACAGTTTGTTCTCTATAGCAATTTCAACCATTAGCAACAGCAGCATCATATACAAGTATAATATTCAATTATCGAAAACTTTCTATTGCAATTACATTTTTCATTATAACATATAACCAGAGCTCGCAAACAACAGTTGGCCGTTTTTTCTGTTACGCTCTCCTTACAAACATAACTAAGAACACTCGCTCTCTTTCTCTCTCTGAGCAGTAGACTTCGTTTTTTTTTTTTTTGATTTGGTTTTCTGTTGAGCGCTTTCAGTTGAGCTACTCCTGTGACGACGGTTTTTTAAAGAACAACGCGTAAAGAGAGATACGATTGACATTTACATAATAACAACCAAACGGTTTTTATTTTAAGTTAACTTTAAAATTTCTTTGAAAAAAAAGATTTTTAATTTTTTTTTACGAACAATTTAAATTTACTTGCAATTATTGTCGAGGATTTTTTATAATCTATTTACCCCTTGCTTCATTCAACTCGACCAAACGGTCTGAGAATAATCAGAGCGGAAGCGAACACAATCAAATGGTTGTCGGTTGAGCTCTGTCCCTTTGCTGAGTGTCAGTAGAAAACGCTTATATTCGGACAATAAGAAAAGATCACCGTTATTTGCGAGCTCTACACATAACATATATGCATTGCATATAAGTACATATATATCCTCCCCTTCTTCTGACATAGAGCCCCACACACTTGGCAGCTTTTTGCACAACAATGAAATTTATGATTAAGTACCAGACTCTTAACTTTTTTTACTTGAATTGAACTGATTTTGTTTTGCTTTTGATATGAATATGAATATGAAGGTTAGCCTAAACCAGACAAATGTTATCCTATATTATATATGAAACAATAAAATTATGTATTTGACAATTAATCAATAAAATATGTAATGAGAATATGTTATATTTATACGACGAGCAGGAAAGTAAAGGTAGCATTGCACCTGTCAACAACGATCATTATTAGACTACTGTCAAATAATGAGCCAGCTGCGTCATTTAGTTCATGGAATTGTTTCAATCGGGAGCACTATAACAACATCTATGACAACCAGTAATAAAGCTACAGTTGAGCTTACTTGACTTGTAGTAAATATAGCAAATTCTTGGTCAAATTCAGTCGAGGTTGAATTGATTTCAATGAAAAGAAAAGTAACTTTCCTAACCAAGTGTTTATTCTGAGAAAACCGATTTTATTGGGGCTATATCCTAAATTTCCATCTCTATCATTTCATAGCAAGTTCGACGCGGCTTGTCATCCTGATTAAGAATATATATACTTTATCTAATATCTCGCACATAATTTGCTATTTTTTTTTTTAGATCGGATAATAAATGTAGGCAAAATCGTAAGAGAGCATTTTATATGACAGCACTACACCCCGAGTTTCAACCAAATGCGTTAAAATTGTAGGAGATATCAGATTTGTATCGATTTGCGGGGATTTGACGCCCCACAATTGGAGTCTAACTACCAAATTTGGAGACCTTAGCTCTTACAGTCACTTATAGTCACTTAGATCAAGGCCTTCATACAGGCTGAGAGACGGACATGGCTAGATCGACTCTGCTGTTGATGCTGATCAAGAATATATATACTTTATAGGGTCGTTTTCACGAATACAATATACTCTTTTAATCCAATAGAGTACGATTATAAAAAGCTGTAGGAAATCTGATGTAAACTACAAGTGCATACTCAGTACAGAAGGAAACCAATTTTATTCTCTTTTGAATTTGAATAATCAAGCACGTAAATAGATTTGCAAAGCTTTCTAAAGCCAAAGCATTGTTTATATAGGGAGCTTTTCGCGAGGCCGTTTTAGTTGCTGGCGTGTTTTTGACAAGTTTGGATTGTAACACTGAATTGTGGCCTAAAATGGGTTCGAATGAAAATATTAGCTCATTTAATGAAGATGAGCTAGTAGCACCGGATTGGTTAAGTGCTGAATTCTTTGTGGAAGTGCTGAGTCAACATGAGGATACGCCAGACCTAAAGGTGCTTGATGTCAATATTTCCCCTGCGACTGTTAAGGGAGATCACTATGCCAGTGTGATGTTCCGTTGCATAGTCGAATACATTACACAGAAAGGAAAACAATCGAAATCATTGATCATTAAGACAATGCCAGAAAAGGAGGGCCACAAGAAGGAATTATTAGGGGAATCTCACCTTTTCGAAACAGAGATCAGCATGTACTCCGAAGTGTTGCCCAAATTTGAGAAGATTTTGAGAGATGTGGGCGATACCACGAGACTTTGTGTTCCACTCGTCTATTATAGCTTAGTGCCGAGGCAGCTACTTGTCTTTGAGGATCTGGTGTCAAAAGGCTACTTTGTAATGCGGGACCGCGAAGGAACCACGGAAGAAATTAAGAATGCATACTCCAAACTATCCAAATGGCATGCGATAAGTTTTAAAATACTGCAAGAGGTAAGAGTATAGATATTATGAAATGTGAATGCAAAAGAGCTTAGACTCTCCTCTGACTAGGATCCCGATTACTTCAAGGATTTCAAATACGGCTTGTTCGGGTTACCTAATTTTATAACCGACCCGATTGTTACCGGGGGAATGCAAATGTTCCTTGAAATGATAGACACCGTTCCCGAATTGCGTAAATATAAGCCGTACCTTGAGAAGATAGAGGGTTGTTATCTTGACCGTGTAAGTGATGTCATGGAAGAGTACCGAGAAAACCGTCAAGCAGATGGCTACTACGTCCTATGTCATGGCGACTTTCACTTGCGAAATATGATGTTCAAAAACAACAAGTCTACTGGTGCCTTTGAGGACTGCATGCTGATTGACTTTCAAATTTCTAACATTGTTCCCATAACAGTTGATATTATCTATTCGATTTATACGCTTATGTCACCTGAGCAACGTCAGGATAATTGGCAGGAGCTAATTAACTTTTATTTCGCAAGCTTCGTAGAAACTTTACAGAAAATCGCCTATAAGGGGGAGTTGCCGAGTTCGATTACATTCTGGAAGCAAATGTCCCGACACAAATTTTTCGGTGAGTTTGACAACATAATAACTATTGAAATTATAAGTATATTAATTAAAATGTATTTTATGTAGATTTCTTTATCACTGCTACATTCCTGCCCATTTTATTTGCAATCAAAGGAAACTCGTTGCGTTTCGAGGAACTTATTCAAAGCGCTGACGAAAGACGAAAAAGTTACTATGCGGTTGATTATATTGACGATGTAACGAAATTATTGGCCCGCTTTGAGAATCAGGGTTACTTTAATGATTTGTAAATTAGATTTTCAATATTTGGAATATTGTACTGTAGTCTTAAATAAACCACTTCACATAGTAATTAGAAAACAAGTCTTTCTAGATTCTAGGAAATTGATATGCAGTCCAACTTATACTGATGTTACTAGTTGCGATTTTATAAGCGATGAGTGTAATCAACTAACAGTCATTCCCTTAACTTAGAGGGAAGGTACTGATGAAAACCAAACCTCAGCTGGATGAAGTTCATGACATATTTACAGAGGATATCCACCGTTAATGAAACTGGGATGAAACACTACACGTCAGAGATCAAGGAATAGTCATGAAAGCCCCCTCCCACCGCCGCGAATCGATAAAAACCTTACCTATATAAGCACCCAGATCGCGGAGACTATAAGACCTAATATCACCATATTTGGTATGTGGGCTTCTCTAGTGCAGATGAAGTTGTTTTAAAATTTCGCATCGCCCGTAAATCGGAGGCGGCCCTGTAAATCGATGAAAACCTTATATCTCCCACAAATTTTAACTCATTTAATTGAAACTTGGTTTATATATGCATAAGCACATAATCTACCGGTTTGCCGAATTTCGCTAAGATCGGATAATAATTTTAGACAAAAACGTAAGAAAACTGTTGAGTGTGTCGAATATTAATGCCACCAATTTCTACATCTATTTTAGTTTTATGACTGATATGCTTATCATATTGTTATATAATCAATTTCAATGGTTGAGGTGGTAAATTTTAGGAAACTAGCAAAACCAGCGAAGATCGTTAAAATCTAAGAAAAAGAATCGAAAGTTATATGTGCGTAAAGTGGGGTGGGTTATGCAAAGGCGATCAGCTTGAAAAATGACTCCGCTCTGTCTGCTAAAAACAGGAATCCTCAAATCCGGCTCCTTAACCATATAACTCCCCGCATGATCGAATTAAAAGGCATTCCAAATGAATTGTTCACTCACCCACTGATGGTATATTAATACACAGCGCATGGGATAGCTTCAGGTAGGTGCGTCCCAGTTCATAAGAGCAAATCTGCTGCACATCGCTGATATCAATAAGTAGATCTGTAAAATCAGGGCGACATTACACTGTAACATCCTGTGTGTGTGGGATACATCTTCAACTCCTATTCAACTCACGTGATGTGCCCTCGGTGCGGCAGGTCATGTAAACGCAGGCAGCATAGATGTGGGTGCTCTTGCGACCACGTGTCAAATGACGACTCAGTGCCATCTTAAAGAAGTTGAGTGCAGTGTCGGCATAGTGCTGAGACAGCTGCAGCTGCTGGCAGAGAAGCGTGATATCCTTCTTGGCCTTCTTAATGGTCACCTCGCGCGACTCGGTGCCGGAGCCTACTTGGAATTTGCCATAGCCATAGTTAGTGGCGCCGCCAGACGACTCGGCGGAGACAAACTGGCCAATGGCTGCGGCTCCATGACCCATCTCCTCGAACTGAACCTCGGAGACAATAAGAGAGTCCTCCAGCACCGATCCGCAATTCATGCACACTGCATGGGCAAACGAAAATAATGAATGTGAGTAAAGGTTCCTCAAGGATACAGGAAGTTGGGAGATACTCACCGCGATCACCGCGGGCATTATCCTCTTCGATTTCATTTGAACCGCAGTTGCGACACTTAAGTCCCGAGGACATGGCTACGGCTCAGGTTTCCTTTGTCGCTGTCGCTCGGTGTTGCCAGAACCGGCTTCAATAATACCAAATGAGATTGGATCTCAGTCAACTTCAATTAAAACGCAGCTCAGTTAAACATTTGCAATTTCTGTTTGGGTTTAGAGTGCATGCTTCGGCTTCTTCTTCTATATAAAATATACTCCCACAGCTGATTTATGCCAATGAATTTTGCAGCACTGTTTGTATGAATTCATCGTTTATGCGGCGCACAATCATTAGTATCACAACATTGAAATATCGAGATCAAGTAACTGTGACAACTCAAGGCAATAACCAATTATGTTATATCGTTATATAAATGTAATGTTATTATTAACCCAAAGAGAGCCAAACGATCGTTACATGAACAACAGCAGCAAGCCTTGTGATGGGCGATCTAATGCTTTCTGCAGAAGCAATTTTCAGTAATAATATCCGATGTATTACGCTATGAATTGTTACTAAAACGGTGATTTGTTCCTCGTTCCAAATATGACTAATAAGTATGAAATAAATCACATCGAAAACTTTCGCAAAGCAGAGCAAATGGAGTCATATCACGATATAAATGGCGGTCACGCATACACAATGCAAGGGAACTCAAATTTGTTGAATTGTACATCACTGAAACGAAGAAGAACAAGAACAAGTAGCGGCGAATGACAGAAAAACACAAAGCATCAGTCACAATTTTGTTAAACATTCATATATATATAATATACGTACATATATTTAAAAGTAAATAAATAACGAACAAGTTGCTTACAAAATGGGTGATGCTGACAAAGTATTAGCAGCAGCAGCACGTGGCGGTGCCCGGCCGACTGCGGCGTCGTCAGATGGCATACAAATGATACCGGCGGAGGAGGTGGCGAACATTCAAGAAGTGGTTACGATTGATCCAGAATGCTATGAACTGGACCTGAATCATCGCCGCATTGAAAAGCTGGAAAATTTCGAGCCGCTGACTCAGATTGAGCATTTGTTTTTGCGGTGGAATCTGATCAAGAAGATCGAGAACTTGTCTACGCTAAAAACTCTGGTGGAGCTGGAGCTCTACGACAACCAAATCACCAAAATCGAGAATCTAGACGAGCTTACAAATCTGGAGATACTAGACCTCAGTTTCAACCGTCTGACCCAAATTGAGAATTTGGACAAGTTGGTCAAACTGGAGAAGCTCTATTTTGTAGCAAACAAAATTAGCGTCATTGAGAACATCGGAATGCTCACAAGTCTCACAATGTTGGAGCTGGGCGACAACAAGCTGAAGAAAATCGAGCATCTCGACACTCTGGTGAACCTGCGTCAGCTTTTCCTTGGCAAAAACAAGATTAGCAAGATTGAGAATTTGGATGCGTTGGTCAACCTGGAGATCTTAAGTCTGCAGGCCAATCGCATTATAAAGATTGAGAATTTGGAGAAGCTAACCAATCTGAAGGAGCTCTACCTCTCCGAGAATGGCATAGAGACCATTGAAAATCTGTCGGAGAACAAAAATCTTGATACTCTTGATCTGGCCAAAAATCGTCTAAATTTAATTGCCAACCTGGAGGCGCTGCAAGAGCTGGAAGAACTTTGGCTAAACAACAACAACTTCGAGGACTGGAAGAACATTGAACTTCTGAAGGCGAACAAGACGCTGCGCACAATCTACTTGGAGCACAACCCGTTGGCCAAAGATGTTCGCTATCGCTCCAAGTTGCGCGACATTTTGCCGCAGCTGCAGAAGATCGATGCCACCCTGTGCACCATGCCTGGTGGCCGCTGACTCTATATCCAAATGCGGTGCAGCAGAACGATATAACATTTAAGTAAGACTAATACCCCATTGAATATATATCATTAATGTAAATCAAATCTTGAGTTAAAAAAAAAAATATATATATATATATATACATATATATGTATAAATAAATACACCTATATAACACCATAATTGAGAGATAACTTTGCAAACGTCGAGGTAGCTTACTGCACGTAGGTCGGCGTGAGTGCAACTGATAAGTAAAACCTTCAAAGAAATGCCTCCCTCAGTTCATTGTAAAAAACTATAATTTTCTTTGTTTGATTAATTTTTGGCATATATACAAAATTGATACTCCATATGTGTGTGGGTGTGTTTGTGTTGATGGTTGTGGTGGCTCAAATCCTAATGGCGTAGTAATCCTTATCAGTCACATCGTGTGGGCCGCCATAGAAGTCCAAGACAAATATGTTCTGAATGATCAGCTCGCACAGGTAGAAATTGTGAGCTGTAATTGGAAATGGATGAAGTACATATATGAAGGTTCATATGTCTGGGTCCGAACTCACTTTTAATCCATTTAGCAGCAGCCGGATGACGCTTAATGAATATGTTTAGGGCGGTCTCATAGTTCGGTTCATTTTTCAGCTACGAAGTACAAATACATATTATACATATATGTATGTCATTGTCTCTTGACCACTTACATTTTTCACCTGACCACTGATTATGGTGCGCGCACAGGTTGGCTCCATGGGATCCTGGCTGGTCTTCTGGCAATTCAAGGTTTGCTCATCGGAAAACAAGAATGTGACCTTGTTGTTCTTTTGCCAATCCTGGCCGGTGAAATCCAAATCGGTCAGCAGAAAATGTATCCTGCCCGTGGAATTGCCAGCCTCATCGTTGTCATCAATAGATATGATATTGACAATGGGATAATCCAGCACTTTGGTATCTGTTGATATGGTGCCCACCGATGCCCAGTTGGCGCGATGTACCAATTCTCTTGCTATCTTAGCATGATTCAGTTCCAACTCCCGCTTATATTGAGCTATTATACGGGCATCCTCAAGCGCTGAGTATCCCTCAGCAGGGGCGGCTACTAACACGCAGACGGCAGCTGCAACTGTCAACAGCAGGAACTGATTAAGGCGGGCGGACATTACTGCAAGAGATCAGCGTTCCAACGATAAGTAACAACTGCCAAAGGCACACTGAGCCGGAAGCGTTCATGAACCTTTTATTTATATACTTCGTTGTCGATCATCAGTGCAATTTATTTGTAAGCAAAGCTTATCAGAAAGCCTGTTTTTGTAATGTTTTTGTTTGCCATTCACAAAATGGCATATAAGCTATGTCATGAATTGTATATATTCTTGATCAACATAACCGGCAACATGATCGTGATCTCAGACCTCTAACTAGGTGCGAGCCAAAAATTATATCATATGAAATAGTAAGTTTGATTCATACGGATTATGTTACTCTTTCATGTAGCTGCAAACGGTTACAATATGTGGTATATATACATCCACAAGGTGCCTTGGGCAAACATCATTTCGATCGGACTATTACACCATATAGAACTGGTTATCTAAATACTTATGTATATATTTTCCCTGTGAATGGTATGTCAGCTTCAACAAAGGCAGCTTTCCTTTCTTTTTATACTCGTACACTATATAGCTTAAGTGAGTATATTGTATTTGTGTAGATGTAAGTAACAGGCAAAAGGTAGCGTTTCCGATCCTATAAAGTATATATATTCTTGATCAGCATCAACAGCCGAGTGAGTCTAGCCGTGTCCGTCCGTTTTTCTATTTCTCAGAGACTGTAAGAGCTTAATTTTGGTATGTAGACTTCTGTCTCGATAAAAACTTTATACCTTACACATTTTTCGACACATTTAGTTAAGACTGTGTTTGTCGATGTACATTCCCTAGCGATATTCTGGATTTCATTAAGATCGGATACGCACTGTAGACAAAACCGCTAAAAAAAAGTTCTCCGTTAAATTCCAATTTCCAAAAAGCAAAGCAGGTTACTTTATGTAATCGATAATAATTTAAAGGTCTGGGTACGAGTATACTATAGTCGGAATGTCGACTATAGCGTTCTTACTTCTTTTCGTTTATTTCTGAATACATTTCCATGATTCACCACGCACAGATAGAGTAAGGGCTTTGTATGCGTACTGGCTTTTGTTTTATGGATTTATACGTAGTTACATCTGTTTTGATATTTGTATATTGCACGATATGTGAATGTACGCAATTTGATATGCACATGTATGCATTTCCATTGATCTATCACCTTTGAAATACCTTTTCCATTTCTACGCATTCTCGTTCTTCATATTTTAATTACCTAGTTGATAGTTTTCCGTATATGCGTTGCCTCGATGGGTTTTGTTTGCCAACTGGCGACTCATAAGCAAATTTACGTGCGCATTTGTTTTTGTTATCATCTGGAAAACTAACACACTATAAATTTATATATATATATATATATATATATATATAGACACTCTAGTACCCATTAGCACTGCGAATTATGGCCGATGTTAGCACTTATGCTTTTACTATTATTAAACTTACTCCAACTATGTTCTAGCGAGTTTACCTTTCGTTGGACGGGTTTTCTTTTCTTTGTACTCCTTCAGACACCATCAACTAATTTCCTTTTCCTATAGAGACGCATGCAACTGCCCACTTTTCCAATGAATGGGCCATTAACATAGCCACATTAAGCTCGAAGCCTAGAGATTCTTAGCATTTTCATCGTGCATGGTATCAACAGTTCGAGCTTCAAGCTTTAAATATAAAATTATAGTTACACGCTCACCATGACAAATGGGCAACAGGTGTTGATTCTGCTCTCGCAGAGCTGCCAACTTGCCTTGAAAATCTAAGCGCGACTTACAACTAAATGTAAAATACGTTCAGTTTTATTAACATTTGCAATTCAACATTTTGTTTATTTCTGAAATATGTAGGTATGTTTAAATATGTTTTTAGCTTTTGGGAATATCGTTACATTTTGACTTGACCATGGTTAGACTTAAGGTTAACCGTAAAACTTGTACATACATTTCCATATTCAATTAACTTCATTAAACTTTCATTTATTGTTACTATTTGCGGGCTGGTTCAAAAAGTGCCAGCTTTCTGGTTCCATTTTCCGTTCACACTTGTTGTTGTTGTTTAACATTCAAAGGTGTGTGAGGGTGTATATTACTGTGCGAATATTTCAATATTTCAACATTTAATTGCTATTTTGTTACGTTTAGGTATTCTTCTCTTTGTACCGTCTTATGTACTTTATAACTCTTCGTTAATATTGTTATTAATATTTGATTTATTTTTCGTGTAATTAAATTACTTTAGCCAGCTGTTTGCCCTGCCGCTTATTCGAAAAATATCTATATGTATATTTAATGGATTCCTGAAACAAAATATGTATAGTAGATCTCAAGTGTTTGCCTTTCAAAAATAGACTCATGTATATGTAAGAGTAGCTATATGTAGACGTATGTATGTATATTGTATATATGTATTCATATAAAGATGTGAGAGTGTTGGGATTTAAAGTTAGTTAAAGTTAGTTTCGTTGATTTATTGATTTCCATTGTTAAAAATGTAAAGCCCATTTTGCGTTGCAACGGAGTGTAGCTCAATATTTGCTATCCTTTGTTTTTTAAAACATTTATCTGTTAGTTATAAAAATAAACTATGCCAGGCTCAATAGATAATGTCCATGTGCACATAGTATATGTATATATGTATGTATCTTTAAGTGGTATAGTACCAAAAGACTAGTAGATATTTCTGTGTAGGTTATACATTGAAGGTGCTTCACACAAATTTACGAAACTGAAATTTTAATTTCATCTAGCAAAACGTTTTTGGAAATGGATTTATACAGCCTTTATATACTTAAAACGACATTTATATTTATTTTTAAAAATTGTGTGATTTTTAAATTTATTATTTTTGATTTTACCAACTTTTGTTGTACTTTTCTTCTTCGTTTTCTATTTGAGTGAAAAATTACTAGTGTGTTCAGAAAGGTAAAATTAGTGAAGTGTATATTTGTATCATTCACAAGATATCTGCTCTCTGATTGTAAGGAGCTATACTTTATTTATAGAACATTCAAATATACATTATTCATTTCATAAACGAATCACCGATGAAAGTTTTGAAGTTTTCATATTGTCTTCAGGCTATCTTCAAACATCTGTGAGCTGAATTAGTATTTGGTTTACACAAATTTGTTATAAAAATCTAGGATACCACAAAATTATACACGATGGCGAGCTGAAATGGTAAGCGATTACCATGGTGTACTTAAATTGAAAAGAAATCAACAAAATCATTATAAAATGTATTTAAATTTCGGTGTCGAATTCACTTGAAATCGCACAGTAACATTTTTTTTTACTTTTTAAAAATTAGTTTTTTTTTTCGATAACAAATTCCAAAGTTTGTATACAAAAAGACAACATTTTATACAAATTCTGCGATTCAAAACTAATCCAATCCAATTCAAGCATCAAACAATCGATTGCATTCCCAAAATAGATGCATACACATAATATTCATAGATATTTCCGAGAGTTTTCCAATCATAATTTGTTGTATTTTTGAGCAGTGTATGCAACCCAATAGCGCACCAATAAACCGACAATTCTCACCCACTTTCATTGTGGCAATTTAAGGTTTATATTCTCTGAAGATTTCGCATAAGTGAATACAGCCATTATTTATTCAAGAACTAAATTCTTGAACAACCAAGAACTGGTCATATGATTATGTTAAGCACCTTATTTGTCTGCAAATATATATGTGTGTTCTGTTGTTTATAAGACAAACCTGCCTGGATATAAAAGCTTTGGCTTTGAGTTTGCATATTATTTGTTTCTGTTTTTTGTTATCATAATATCGTTATATATCAGCCTGTCAGCATTAACTGACTGACAGTGGCATTACAATGTTTGCTATTTTATCTACGTTATTACACTAGGCAACAGCCAAATTGTATATTTGACCAGACCTACTTTTCACTGACATATGGGGTCCGAGATGTAAAGAAAACCGCTTTTATATGATTTTTCTTTTTGTTTAATTTCGAATTCTGGAATATTTTGTCAATAAAAAATATATATTTTATCTCAACTCTACATTAATCATGGAAATCGATGGAGAGACGGTACTGCTGAGATATTAATATATCAGCGCGATATCGCAATTTTAATTCACTCATATGATTCCTGCCTGCATGGTAATGAACAGTTACTTTTACGTGTTTGAAAAATATCGATTGGCGAAAGTACCAAAAATACCTTCATATCAATATCGACATAAATGTGTTTGTCTAGCTTTAAAAAATTATATTGGTGGTCTTCCCATTGATTTCAAAGATTTTGATATAAGCGACGAATTTAAAAGTGAAGGCTAACTTCATGTACCCGAACCTTACCCTTGCAGAACTACAAACAAACAGGAAAGATAGCTTAAAAAGTATTTCCTTCAGCTGTAACAATAGGCAGCGAAGCAATCATCTTTCTAATTACTTTCAAATATTTTGTGCGTGCATCGTGCATTCTGATATATAAACACACTAACTTTCATATACATTATCTATTTGTGAGTGAGAGAATAGAGCAGATTGGCTTGCCAATAACATTTAATTAGCGCCATCTATTGTACAAAGTTTTCATTTATATGTCTTTGTATGGGAACTATATGTTATAGTGGTCCGATCTTTATGATTTTTACATATGAGCAGTTGATAGCTTAATAACTGAGTTAGTTGGCATAGAAATAGACGGAAAATAATAAGTGTTGCATACTTTTGATTGTGTCGATTATGAAATAAATGCTAGGTACGAGTATCTTATAGTCGGAACGTCGACTATAGTGTTCTTAATTGTTTAAAACGTTTCACCATAGATCGATTTTTGAAGTGGTTTATTCTCACCTAGGGCCCCATATGCAGAACAGAAGTAGCTGATGTCAAGCATAACAAAAAAATTAAATTATGTTACCTAGTGTTATTTATGTGTGTTTGTTTTTTGTTTTTGTTTTTCTTTCACTTGGTTGTCATACAAATATCGTTGATTATGGTAATTAAATGCATTTAAATCATTTTTTGAGTATTTTTACGCAAATAACATGTACCACATTGACATAAAGTTTCCTGATTTCTTTTTTCTTGCTAGTTTTATATAATTATAATATTATGTGTGTATATTCATATCCATAATGTATGCATAATATGGTTATGCTTAGGGCTAAACATATAAAAATTGTTGCTCGAATTGCAATCGCCGCTTCATATATAAGTGCATCTATGTGTTATGTTGCGTATTTTATGTATATATATATATATATATATATATATATATATATATATACATACATATATACCACAAATTGGAACCGACCTG
The DNA here is from genome assembly GCA_037043425.1 of Hirtodrosophila duncani. Classification (NCBI taxonomy): domain Eukaryota; kingdom Metazoa; phylum Arthropoda; class Insecta; order Diptera; family Drosophilidae; genus Hirtodrosophila; species Hirtodrosophila duncani. The sequence continues at coordinate 570,028 of JBAMBM010000569.1, forward strand.
AAGCGCTACAAAAAACATTAGCAATCTTATGTTGCTTCTAGTTAGTATTAGTATCAATATTAAACAAAGTGTTTTAATACTTTTGCATTGCCATTTGCATATATTGGTTGCATGTACAAAATACAGCTACGGTTATATAATTCTATATAATTTTTTATGTAGTATATATGTATTCTTTTTTTTAATTTTTCTTAAAATTTTTTCTGAAACAATTCCTTGGCGCTTGCGTACTTTTTTTTGTTTATTTTTGAACATTAGATTTAGCTTTTCTCTACCTTTACGTCTTTCGGTTTTTTTGTGGGTGGCCTTAAAAGAATTTTGAACGAAATATTTAAAGCTTTCCATTTCCATCTTGTTTCAGTTTTGAATTTTATTTATGTTTTCGTTTATTATTCCTATGTGTGTGCTCTTGTGACTAGCTTGGAAGCATGGAAACTAAAACCTAATTTGTGTTAACGAGGATCCATCATACACGTACGAGTCCTTGGGTTCGGTGATTTCGATTTCAAAATAAAGTAAAAGCAAATCGGGGCAGTTTGTGATACGCGGATCATTGGTATAACATTTTAAAGCTATAATTTTAATCGTGTTGTCAGCCAACGCACTGCAGTCTGGTTGGGTTCGGATTTGAATGTGTGCGGGGTGCATGGTGAGGGGGCGGGTGCGGGCAACTGGGCCTAGGATAACGCGCTTAGCTTAACTCGCACCGTTAGCGTCGCTCGTTGCCACCGCCACTGCCACTGCTTCCGCCAGCCTGCCTGCCATTTCCTTGGGACTGAGCACCGCCCTGCGCCTGGTGCACTGTCTGCAGCTCATACTTGTAGTAGTAATCGCTGCCCACGTAGACAGTGCGCCAGACGCCGTCCACATCTCACATTTGCCGGTACGGCGAATGCATCTTGAGCCACTGCAGCACCAGGGATGGGCCGCCAGCCTGTATCTCGGGCGGTATGGTGCTCAGCGGGCACTTGTCAATGTTCAGGTATTTCAAATTCTGGCAGAGAGCCAGCTCGAAGGGCAGCTTCTCAAGTCCCGGATTCTGATTGATGTAAAGGTTCTCGAGACTCTCCAGCGAGCCAATCTCTTCCGGCAAAAACTGCAGATTATTCTCACTCACCGACAAGTGGGTGAGGTTGCTCAAATGGCCAATGCTGCGCGGCAGCATGGTAATCTGATTGGTTTGGAGTATAAGCCGCTGCAGCTCATGTAACAGTCCGATCTCATGGGGCAGCACCTCGATGCGATTCTCTTCCAGGTCGAGGATGCGCAGCTTGCGCAGATTGCCAATGGTGTTGGGTATTTTCTTGAGCATATTGTTGGACAAAATGAGTATTTCCAGATTCTGCAGGTTCATGATATCATCCGGCAGCTTCTGCAGCGCATTGGTGGCCAGGTTCAGCTCCACCATATTCACCCAGGTGCCCACATCCAGCGGCAGGGCCGTCAGCATGTTCTCCTTCATGTTCAGCTTGGTCAGGCCCTTTGCGCGCGAGAAGATCCCATAGGGGATCTTGTCGATGCGATTGTGCTCCAGATTGATGCTGTACACGTTGGTAAACTGCGCCGGGCCGCCGGTGGGATAGCTGGTGAACTGATTCCGCGAAAGCGTTATAGTAGTGAGGCCACTCAGGCTGGCCAGCATGCCGTCCGGCAGCTGGGTGATGCCATTGCCCTCCACATTGAACTCGTCCATGCTCTTGCAGTTCTTCAGCGAGGCGGGCACACTGGTCAGCCGGTTGTATCGCAGCCCCAGCCTCACTAGCGACTTGAGCTGGCCTATGCTTTCGGGTATGTCCAGCAGTTCGTTGTGCTGCAGGTCCAAAGCGTTTAGGTTCACACAGTTGCCAATGTCATCCGGCAGGTGCTCCAGGTGATTGTGCGACACATCCAGCGTGGTCAAATTGACCAGCGCCCCAATGGCACCGCCCAGCTCCTTGATCTTGTTCTCGCGCAGGCTTAGCATGGTCAGATTGACCAGCTGACGCAGTTCATCCGCCACGCCAGTGATGCGGTTGAAGCGCAAATATAGCGTTGTCAGCGAGCGCAGTCGATAGATAACTGGCGGAATCTCCGCCAGCTTGTTATGCCGCAAATCGAGTACCTTTAACTGCTTGCAGTATTGCAACGAGTCCGGTAACGAGGTAAGCGAGTTCTCGTTCAAAGCCAGATTGCGCAAGTTCACCAGGCAGCCAATCTCCGTCGGCAACTGGCCAATTTTGTTGCTATACAAGTAGAGCTCGGTGAGATGCACGCACTCCTTGACCGTGGTGGGTATGACCGTGATGGACGATTTACTCAGATCCAATCGCTTGATGCCTATAGGGGGATGGAGATATATCACATGATATCCTACTTTACAATTGGCTGCTCCACTCACCTTCATCTCGGCAGCGTTGCAGTGCCTTAATTACATCCTGATCCGCCTGAATGGGCTTGCTCTTCTTGGTGGTCGGTTTCGGTTTATTCGACTCCGGATGCTTCACTGTCACTACTTTGGGACGTGTCTCGGGCGGCATGGTTGCGTTGTGTTCGTTGTGTATCTGAATGTGGCTGTGGCCGTTGATGGCGCTCGTCGGATTGCCGTTTGCTGCGCTGCTAAAGTTGGTCGCTGATTCTGGGCTGCTTCTGCCGCCACCACCGCCGCCAAAGCAATGTGTGGCCTCTAGTGTACTGCTGCCGCCGCCGCCCCTGCTTCTCTCCCCTTGACCCGTAGACGATAACGATGTAGTCGATGATGCTGTTGCGCCCGAGGAACACAAGTTCATTATTTTTCCCAGCTTTGCGGTTGGCGGCGGCGACAATAAGTTGCCCAGATGTGCGGCAAAGCACAACACAGCAGCCGTATTCAGAGGAACTCGTTGCTTCGGGCTATCCAGAGTGCGATAGCGGCAAGCACAGGCACAGTAACAGAGAAGTGAGAGGGAAAGAAGGGGTTAGCTACATACGTACTTATATATTTTATCACTGCATTTTATCAATTGTGCGTCAGACAAGCACAGGCACAGCGAGCCGTGCGTCATCGTCAGTCACACTTTTTATTACTTTTGTTGTTTTTGTTTTCCTTATATCTATATTTCGCTGCTGCAAGTGGCCGTGGTCGTGCCATAACCGAGCTCAACAATAAAAAATAAACAATAGCTAGCCGCTTTATTTTTTTTAACCTTATTATTATTTATTAGAGTGGCCGGAGTATTGTGTATTTTATATCGATACAGCGATATTTTTGATATACGAAGCGTAATGCATTCTTATCGTGGTGGCATATTTCAAACGATATTGCTGGTATATCGTTTATTCAAATTACAAATATTAAATAATCAACTTTCAAATAAAAAATAAGCTTATAATAATTTTCCTTTTACCAACTATTTCTAGCCCCAATACCGCTATTAAGGTATTGAGTACAAATTACATGATTAATTTTCTCAAAAGTGATGAATTCAAGTGATATTTGAAAGTCAGCTGAAAATGTTTACCTGATAAGGTGAGAAAAGCTGCGGAGGATCAATGTGAAAATCAATTTGAAAGAAAGCTAATATAGAATGAATAGAACCTGGTGAATGCAATGATCACTGATCATCACCATCATTACCACATTATCATCCTTTCAAATGTTTGTGTGAAGAAAGAAAAAGCAAATCGGAGTAATTACCGAGGATTTGTCATTTCAATAAAATAAGACAAAAATAAAATAACACCACAAAATGCATTGAAAATTATTATGGAAGATTGCTTAAGATATCGATGAAATATCGATGATCAGAATTTATTTGGTTTGTGCCTAAGATAGCTTAAAATGTGTTTTGCTTGTAACTGCTGCTGCTGGCCAATAGATGGCGAGTTACCCACGGTAACGTCTGCGACCAGCAACTAACTGTATACCACACATGTTGCCGGTGTTAATGGAAAGGGGGTTAGTGGTAGCAGAGGGCGGTCACGGCATTGTTGTTTCAAGATATATACTATAAATTTATATAAAGGAATTTCAATTTAATTATGGTGCTAGTGGGAAAATAATTTTCATATTTATTCTGTCGAAACGAAATGTCCTTTGTAACGAGAATTTCAACTTTGCCATTTTCACAGCGCACACAATTATATTATTACTAGGAAGCAGTCTTCGTTCGTCCAGGATCCAATTACCACTGCATGTTCATGTCAGTCAAGGCACTAATTAGTAGATTTTCTGCATGCCCAGAGCTCTGTCACACACATTCTGCATCAGGCAACATCAGAACAGCAGCAACAGCTCCGACATCAGTTTCTGTGGTTATTTGTACTCCTACTCCTGCTCCCAATGCCAATGTCACTGTCACTGCCATTGCCATTGCCATTGCCACTGTCATTGCCATTGCCATTGCCATTGCCATTGCTGTTGGTTTCCATTCTCCACCCACATGGCGGCATTCAGTAGTCCACGCGACTTGCCTTGCTACTGGGATTTCAGGGAGCCATTGTTATCTGAGTGGGCTCTCGGCTTCTGACTCTCGACTGTGGAGGAGTGGAGTAGAATTTTCTGTGAAGTTCTCAGAAATTGCAACAATGGTCAGTTGCTTTGTGCAACGTGATGATGTTCCTGGTATTGCCTGCAGCGCCTATATGTAAGCCACAAAATTGTGGTATCAGCCATGCAAACATTCACACACGGACACAAACACATACTCATACACAGTCACACATTATACTTATACATAATTTATAATACGCAATTTTCTGGCACTGACATTGCAAATGCAAGTTCAAGAACAACAATTGAGCTATTATTTGTATTTCCGCCGAAAAGGCTCACCAGCTACAATAGGTAAAATTATAATGAATATAAGGACAAAGAGCTAACCTGTTATTAAATCGCCACGCGAGAAATCTTTGCGTCCGATGCGTCTATATATGCCCCTTGACTGGTGTTTTCGCTGGTCCCGGTCCTGGTGCTGGCTCCTATTACTCCTGCCTGCCTTCCTCAACACACACTGTCTAACGCTGTTGTTGTCTGCTGGGGCTCTGCTGTCGCTGTCGATGTCGATGTCTAGGGCAGTTTTTTGGGACACTCTCAATTTTTATTTTCACTTTCACACATTAGTTAGAGTCAGCTATCCACTTTTTATTTGTTTAAGCAAATAAAGCACATAGACGAAGCACATGTACACGTTAGAGATGTTTAGTGAAAAATGTTAAAGCACAGGACTAAGTTAGTTGCAGGAAGATGTGACGTGATGCGACTTTACTCAACTCTACTTTACACACAAATACTACGACTAAGTACTAAGTATCCGTATCCTACAAAAAAAAGGCGCACACACGCACGCTGAAATATATCTTCCTGACGCTTGCGCAGTTTGAAGTGGTGGTGCCACCTGGTGTTTGCATTAGCTTAGCTTTCCCCGTTAAGCTTTAGCCGTTAACAATTTCGATAAGATATCGATACAGCCGGTGAGAAATCAAATTTCCTGCTGCCATTAATTACAAATTAAATGAATTACATATTTACAAAAGTGAAGTTTTATGTGGAGGCTGCTGAATGTACTTAAGCTAGATAGCAATCGAGCAATGAGACAGCTTTAATTAATTTTCCTATTCTAACTTTCTACTGTACCTTTTTATTGACTACAAGGTTGCCTTAGATAGCCCATTGATGGATGTTCTAAATGTTGTCATGTCTGAATCTTGGAATTCCGGCACCCTAAAAGAAATCTGGTTGAAATATTCTTAAATAAAACGAAAGAGAATGGCTCACTTTGAATACGTGAAACTCACATACCCTTGCTGAAATATGTACCTAAATAAACACGGATAGCTTTGCAGCCCGATCCTGATCAAAGCTAATCAACGGACGTGGAGGTTTCTAAAACGCCCATACATACTATATAGCCGGAATATCTTGTTAATTCTGTGTTGTTAAAGGTATTAATCATTAAAATCAATGGAGAGACAGCGTTATGTATCAGAAAAGTGTGTTAGAGCCCAAATGCAAAAGAGAACGTTGAATGGTGTTACCTAGTGCTATCCTATAATATGTAGTTCAACAATCGAAACCCCTGAAAGTTTTTTTAATTCTAAGGCCCTCACAATTGGAAATGAAGTGAGTCTCTTAGTTACACTTCTATCTTCTGGTGGAGAGCATTATAAGCCGGGGCACTTTGAACGGGCAAAATATTGACGAACAGATGTGTGCAGCCCCTTGAATATGCCGATATTATTGACATCATCGGTAAAACCAAGCTTGATGCGGTAAATATGAGCTCCAGCAGAGAATTGTGACGTGTTGATTCTCAGCTGACTGCATTAAGCTATAACTTTGAATCAGTCAAGAAGTTCATATACCTTGGCTGTGCTCTCTCATCAACAACAATAATGTCAGCCTGAAGATTAAGAAATAAATAATTCTTGCTAGTCTCCATCCATCCGGTCGGTGCTCTTACATGCTGCTGAGGCCTGGACAATAACATAATCAGATGCAGCTGCTCTTTGATGTTCGTGAGCAAAGTTCTTCGCAAGATGTTCGGTCCTATTTGCGTTGGAGAAAGTTATCGTATTCGATGGAAAGATGAGCTGTAAGAACTGTACGGCAATATTAACATGGTCAGGCGAATGAAACTTCGCTGGCTATTTCACGTCGGACGTATCGATGAAGAAAATCCAGCTTGAGGAGAGAGAATACGTTGACAGGACCAAGTGACTCACTTGGTGTTACCTATCAAATCTGGCTACAAGTATGCCGCCTTCAACTCTAGACGTGAGCTGTTGGACGCCAGACTTCTATGGCCATTGCCGTCATTCCCAGCTAAAGAAGAAGTTTCTGCTTGGAAAACGGTTTTATTGAAAATGCTAAGTCTAACAGTGGAAAAAGGGAAACAAATGTAGAATTTAAATATTTATTTGTAATTTAATCAAGTAACTTGAAAAAAGTGTAAGTAAAAGCCGTTAGAATTCCAATTTTTGCAGCTCGTCGTTGGTTATGAATTCGCAGGCTCTTTGGGCGATGATTCGATAGTCTAGATTAGGGGGAGGGGATAGTGAAAATATATTAATTTAACAAATATATAATAATTGTTAAGAAAATCTTTTAGAGCACTGCGTGAACGCACAAAAACTGCTTATCAAAATATGATATTTATATCATTCACCAATAATGTATATTAATTTTGTGATGAAGTTTTCAATGCCAAGAAGGAAGTTTTTCCGGCCATATAAAGTGTATATATTTTTGATCAGCTTGCTGAGGTGATTCTATATAGCTATGTCAGTCCGTCTGTTCGTTTGCTTAACCCCGAGATCTCAGAAGTCTTAAGAGCTACAGATCTATCTACATGCTGATTGACTTTGGATTGGATTGGATTCACTTTCTACAACCAAATCATTTAGCTGATATAGAACGCATTTTTTCAGAGAAGAAAAACGAAAAAGCACTCCAAGAACTAAAAAGCAAGTTATTTTTTTAGGCTGATTTATAAATTGTGTAAAAATTTATTAGTAATTAATAAATAGGCACTTGAAAACCAAATTGTAAGCTTATTGGACCATCCAACACTCAAGAAGCGAGTCCCACCGTCACCAGTGCATGCCGGTGCCGCTCACGAGTCTTCTGTGTATCTCAACTTCACTTCCTCCTTTTGAAATATATCCTACTTTTTGAGGTCCTAAATAGCAACTTCTTAAGTTCTACGTTAAAAATGATTAAGTTAGATCTATTTTCTATATCAAATTAATATTTATTCCATGTTTAAGTCCTCTAACTCAAATAATAAATGATGAATTTCATTAAGTTATGAACTATTCAGATTGAAGTGTAGAAAAAAACATCTTCTCGTTGTTTACCGACCGGATGAATCCTAATTATAGAATTTACCATGCTCCTGAATCAAATTACATTTGCTCTGAACTCACGCAGAACTCAAAAATATTCATGGTTGTGATTCTCAGGATATGCTTACCTTTCTGATATTTGCAGTTGTAAATTTGCATCACACAGCTGCTTGCAAAGGTTCGAAAGCATCCGTTTGCTAAATCTAAGGCGCAGACAACACGAAATGCGCTGGGACAAACGTCAGGACACTTCTTGGGAACTGTGGAAGTTACAATCCATTTTGAAAGAGACAGAGAGAGAAACAGAGAGATCCATTTTAATTTCATTGTACAGCCTTATTAGAAATAATTTCTCTTTTAAACTTTACACTAATTATATTCACCAACTTGTTAACAATTTTCTTCTCATTTCTCTTCGCACTTATCCTATTGCTTTCCTTGATAATATTCCAATACAATTTGTATAATTTTCAAACGCACCTTTCAAGGCAAATAGCTGGCCAAAGCCAATGCCAACCAAAACTACCACAAGGGCAAGATCAGCTTGCATGTTGACAGGATCCGGCAGGAATTATCGTTGTGGGTCTGCTTGCAATTTGTGTACTGAATATATGTTGAATAAAATATCTTTTGCATGCTTTATACTTTCGCTGACATTTGCTGGCAAAAACTGTGTCAATATGTTTGTTTTACAAAAATACCCGGGTGAGTCCACAATTTCTGGCATTGTTGGTACACATTGTATTGTTTGTGCTTCTGGTAGTGCGGCTTATAAACAGCGCCTCGCGATTTATGAGTCATGCGAACAACGACCTGAGTAACATCTTTCGAAAGGCCATTTAAAACTAGTATTTTTCCATTATTTATTTCATTCGATTTGATTTATGGAAAAATGTATACGCTAAAGAAATTAATGCATCTCATGATTGTAGATATTCTTGCGAAAGTAATGGCAAAGAAGGCTTAAATCTCAGAAACCTTAAACGAAATCAAATTGCTTTTCAGGCTTGTAATAATTAGTTCACCCAAAACAAAACAGTTAACTAGACTTTGCCATTGTTTCATTGCCTTTCTATCTGCAGTCTCTTCTGCTGGAGTTTTGACGGCATTGGCCACGACGTGAATTCCACCCTGAAAATGGGAATAGAATTATTATTTGTTCATCTTTGGCATTAATTTAGATAAAACTTACTTTCGTTCTTCCTGCAGGCATGCAAAGTCAATTGACACTCGTTGCTAAAGGTGCAATAGATATTTATATTTCCACGCCTGGTTGAACCACACACATAATTGACATCGGTGGTGCAAAAGCTGTTGCACCGCTGGGCACTAGCCCAGTCACCCAGAGAGAGCAACACAGTGAGTAAAAGGACAGCAGTAGCAATCAGCTTCATTTTCAAAACATGTTTGAAATCATTTATTGAAATCTCACGTTTATTTATATGAAAATGGTTGCAACAACAACAAAAGGTTTTAAGACAATTGTTGATTTCACAAATGATTTGTCAGAACTTTTGAAGCAGCTGTTTAAAAATGAAAGATGAAATACATTAATCATATCAATGACAAGCAATGAAATCAATCAATAAAATCAATTAAGGCTTACAAAAAAAATAACCTATTTGCTGTTGCTTTAACCGTACACGTAATATGTATAATATAAATATGAATATGTCAAACTTGTGGGTGATTCTAAAATAAACATGAACTGACGCTCTACTAGGGATTTGGTTGATTTGGTTTTAAATACTTTACGCGTTTGTTTTGGCATTCAATTTAAAAGCAGTCTTATTTAATACAAGTTGAAAATATATGAAAAGAAATAATGAATTTTATATTGTTTCAATTTGAATTCAATTCTTATTTGCACAGCTGTTCTGCAATGACTGAAAAATGAGGCCATAGATTTGAATCTTTCCTACTGAGTTACCTATATATACAAATTTTCTAAAATATTTTTGTACAGGTATAATTAAAACCAAATTTAGTTAATATTTAATATAAACAGCCAGCTAACCCGGTGTGCTTCGCTAGCTTCCCTTTCTTATTCAAGAGCTTTTTGGCATACAAAGTTTTGTCTTATTTTCTTTTTTCCACACACTTGTAGTAGCGATTGCCCTTGTGCTATGTTGATTGTCATGGGAAATGCAAGTCGCACCGGAAACTGACTCTGTTATAATTCAAAAGATGTTTCACTTGATATCATTGGAATAGTTTGGATGCATTAGTTTCTCTATAAATATCTCTTATTTCGTTTGTTTTAGAACGCTTTTGGTTTTTATATTGTTTATCAAAAATTCGTTTATTTATTTACCAAACAACATTTTGTAATATTTGTAATAAAGAGATATAGATGGATAGATTTTAATTACTTTACATCCAATAAAATAATTCAAATTAATATTTAACTATTATTTCCCTATTAGTTTTGACAAGGACCCAAAGTTGGCTCACCCACATAGGCTGCAAAGGAAAAATCAAATTAGATTAAAAATTCGGTATGACAACAAACTGCATTTACGAACCCCGTGCATTCTGGCAGGCATAGCGATCCAATTGGCAGCGATTTGAAAACTGTAGATATATATCTCTGTTGGTGGCACTGGTACCGTCCTCCGAACGGGGGAACCAGGCGCACACCTGCTGACCGCCTTTGGGGCAAATGGCATTGCAGTGAATCATACATTTCTTCTGCTCTGTGGCTACCATTTCTAGGGGTCCATTTAAATATAATAAAATGAATATTATAACCATAATCATCAAATAACATAACACTACGGCTTACCCTTCAAACACCTATTCACACGCATGCAATTTTCGTTGCCAAAGATGCAGCCATTCTGAAAGACGCGACATTGACCATCGACAATCGACCATATCAAATCCCTGTAGTAGGGCGTACAACGAGCTTGTAGCTGACAGGTATTGGAGCAATCTTTGATCTGAGCTGTGCTTAATTGGAGCTGGAGCAACGCACCAAGCAGAGCCAACAGGAGTGTGAACTTGTTATCCATATTGTATGCACACACTCAACTGAGAAACCTGTTGATCGGAAGCCAGCATATATAGTGGCCTACCATATAATATATTCACAGAAACTGATCACAATGCTAATGTGTTGAAGTTGAACAGCTGCTTTGGCTTTATATTCTGTATTTGTTCGGTTTGTCAATCCATTTTAAAGAGCTCACTTTAATTAAAGTTGAATATATATGAAAATAAATGATGAATTTTATATAGATTTAATTTTTATATACGATTCTTATTTGCGCAGATGTTCCGCATAATGAAAAAAATAATGATGCTCAATAAGAGCCAAATATCTCAATGGTATAGGAGTATATAGAAAATAAGAGAAGTTCGTTAAAGTAGCTTAAAGGCTTAAATCAGTTGCATGATTATTCAAGTTTTTTAAAGTTATTTTTAGCAAATGTACATACAAATTTATATCTTATAAATATGCAAATTGATCCTAATGTTACTATCACATGCTAGATTTTTCTTTGGAGTGGCAGTGGATTGTTGATAAAATGTATTGATATATACCGATATCAATATATATTCATCTACCGATATCTTCTGTTAGCTATAAGGACTATATCTATGTATGTGTATCGATAACTCAAGATATCGACGTACATCTAAATATATCTATACAAACATATCGAAAATTTCATATATCGATGTGCACATATCAACAACTTCAAATATCGATAAATCAATGTATCGATATACTTATATTAATAAGTCAATATAAATATATTAATATATTGATAACTAAGAATATCGAATTACGTATTCGAAAAGTCAATATATTCCAAACCGATATAAAGCTCGACCTTTTCCTGGCCTTTCCCTGGGACCAACAAGTGCAGGGATATGACGAGTTTTGTTCATCCTTTATATGAGGGGCGGTGTCACGTTCAGTTTTCCAAAACGATATATAGTCCTTGACCTTCTCCTGGCGCTTATTAGTATACAGTAAAAATTTTATACAGATCGGTGCAATAAAAGGAATAACATACAGATATTCATTTTTATCGTAATCGAACTAACGCGTGTTAATTTCAGCTTTCAAAGATATTTTACCATGTGGTGTATAGAAATAAGTAGTCTAATTTCATTCCAAATAACTTTCTCAATATATTCTCCATTTAATCATGTTATCATAGAAGAACATATTAGCATACATTTTCAATTATATTAAGCGACACTCTTGAGTCTCAACATTAGCCTAAAACGTTTCCTTCATATTTTTAGTATTTCGCTCGCAGAGGTTGTTGAGAGTAGATAACTTACAACATTTTTATTTTTGTATTGCTACACGAAATTGCATTCGCGCATTCAAATTGCAATTTTACAGCATTTAGCGTCATTGTCATAGAGATCAGCACCCGCTCCACTTGGCAAGATATGGCCACAGCTAACTGCTCGCTTCTGTCACTCTGGAACGGCCTGTGATGGGTCGGCCACTTGTTAAGGCAACAAAAGATCTTCGTTTCGAGTGCGTTAATCGTCTGTCAGTCATTGAAATTGTATTGTAATTTTTGAAAGTCATCGCTGTAGAGTGGTTGCTTTTCTGTTTTCTGTTTTTCGAGCTCAACTGGTTTCCTGTTTTTCTTGGACTTTTTCTTAGTTTATACTCTTTTTTTATTCGAAAGTAAAGTACATAGAGTATTTGCACATATTTTTTTCAATTTTAGTTCTTGTTTTAGTTGATTTTACAAGCATGAAAGCGTTTTGGTTTCAACTTGGACCCAAGATCTGCAAGTGCGCCTCTGGTAATAAATCTCTAGCTCTGTCAGCTTGGCGACAAGTCCACTGCGATCTCTACGCCCACATGCCAAGGCATCCGACTGCCAGATCGTAGCGATTAAGTGACTGGCCAGCTATACGTTCAGAGATAATTTATTTATATTATAGAATTTTGATAAGTTAAGTCATTAAAGATTGTTAACCCTATTGTTATTTTGGTCCTTGAAGCCATGCATAAAGGCTACTTTCATTAGAAGACCCGTCTGCTGATTGACCACCAGGTAAACATTTTTATGAGACCGCTTTATCTTGCTCTGGGGCAGCACATAGTACTTCTTCTTTGGCTTTACAAATGATCCCTTGCTTTGCTTTAGTCGAAGCAATGGAAATTTGGATGTTGGCCTGTTTGCTGGATTATAAAGTTGTTGTTGCTTTTTGGCTTTTGGTATTTTCTTGACTCTTTTTGTCCCTTTCACCTTCCGATTGATTGTTATGTTCGTTCCTGGCGGGATAAAGATTTGTGTGGAATTGAGCTGCTGTACATTTGAGTTGGGCAACAATATAAAAATATCAGGCTTTCCAGGTTTTGCTGGCCTTGTTGGCTTTCCTGGCCATCCAGGCTTTACGGACTGTGGAGGCTTTCCAGGTTTTAGTGGTTTCTCGGGCATTACTGGCTTTCCTGGCCTGCCAGTCATCCGCTCATTACTGACATCGCCATGATATTGTATAATCATACCCTTGGAGTTCATATACACATGCTCTTTAACATACTGACACTGACCATAAGTTAACAAAATGAAAACAAACACGTTGATGGTGCAGACCCACGCCGATGACAGAAGCATTATCAATTGCATGCAATGCTCCAATTGAGTGCCCATTTTTGGATTATTGAGACGAATCGATTCGTGGCATAAAATTATTTGAATGCTCTCAGTTGTAAGATGAGTTTACAGAGCTTGAATGGACGACTGAATGAGCGGATTTCCTTATACAACCCCGGCACAGGGGCATACCGCTTGACATAACCTTTGATGACGAAGGCTAAACCATTGACGCACCCATTTATAGTGATTCTCTAGACTGCAGCACTGCCATTGGTTACACATTGAACATCAAGCAATACTTTGCCAGAGAAACATATAAAGTAAATGCACGTTTTAAGTCCAAAACAAATATGTACAAATCTATAGGCAACACCCATTTAAGGCGGCCTTTGATGTGGGTCATAAAAGGCGTTGCAGATATCAGATTGAAGTGAAGTGTCTGAAGGTTAAACTGTTAGACAATAGTTTCATCAAAGCTTGAACGATAGCCAATCGGAAGGTATATTGTAATTAATTAAACGAAAATTCTACATATATATTAATAACAGCTGCTGTTGTAGTAACAGAATAACCCAACCATCTTCAATCACCAATTGTCCTTATATAAGTTAGTGGCAAATTATAATGCAGTCTTCACAAAGAGGTTGTGATTTGTATTGCTTAGCTTTTTGCTCTGCTGCATTTTAATGGAGGCTCAAATTTTGCTAACTGAACGTTGTAATCGTTTTTGCTTTGAAATTTATAGCCTCATTGAGGCATTGATTGATGGTCAATTGGTGCACTGTCTCTTTTCAAATAGCTTTAAAAATGCCGTCAGCAGTCAGCAGCAGGTTTGATTGGAATTATTTGTTCATTATCAGGAGTCCAGATATCATGATTATTCTTGAGTCTAGCTCTTAGAGTATGCGAGTAACATGCTTCAAACAGTCGAACTGCTATTTTTAGACCAGATAATACATATAGTCTAAATAAAGAACAATAAAAAAGCAGGTTATTTAACAAATACATTGCCTGACTTGTGTTTACCGAGCAAATTGAATCAGTCTTTATAAACAGTCTTGGTCTCCAAATTACGCTTTGTCTGGAAATTGTCGTCATAGAAAAAGAACCACACATATGTTTTGAGAGCAACCCGGATACAGCAGAGATATGCGAGAAGTAAACCCACCCATATATATATACGTAAATCTGGCCAAAGATTGGATGGTAACAAATTTCTCCCTACGAAGACATTAATCGATGATATTGGGAGCTCTACTAATATATAAGTGATGTCTTTGTTGCAAAAGTAGATCACAAATATATCACATTTTAAGCCTATTCATTTTATCTATTTATGTGAAAATACAAACTCTCCGACAGCTGTTTTTTCGACCTTGAGTGGCTTTTAATAGAACCCTGTCTTTGGTATAAAATGAAGTTGTATAATGTTTTTGGACATTAGTCTATTTTTGTATCTAAGATTGGATAGTTAAGTTGCCTTCGTTTTAAAAATGGGAAAGAAAATACTATTTGTCTGCGTTCTCATATGTCTCTTCGCGTTTGTAATAGAAGGCAAGCAAAGACTGAGGAAGTCTTCCAAATCGCTGGCAGCTACCCAGAGGCATCGTCCGATTCAGGCACGGCAACGCAATCTGGCTGTAAGGCCTGCGCAAGCTAAGGCCCGCAGACAGAGACTTGGAACTGTCAAGAATAGGAAGAAAAATTTAAAGAAGAAAAAAATGGAAATATAAAGCAGAATCAGCTTAACAAGAAATCCATGAGAAAATCAAAATCCAAGGCCAGGAGAAACGCAGGATCTGGTACATTGTCAGCAAATGTTAACTCTGGATCGGGTTACTCGCGTCTACCTTTGACTTTCAAAGACAACTTCGAAAGAACCACCAGCAATATGCGGGGTGAGATGCTCCATCTCGCTGTCAGGTACGGTATCAGTCTGGCCAAGACATCAGGCCAGACGACACTCAGAAACACTAACAATTTGGAGTACACGTGCCCCATGAGCATTGGCACACCGGCTCAAAAGTTCACGGTTCTGCCAGACACTGGCAGTTCAAATATTTGGGTACCAGGTCCCAACTGCAAGAGCAAGGCCTGCAGGAACCACAATCGCTACCGTCCTGCCAAATCTAGCACATTTGTGAGGAACGGAGCTGCTTTCGCTATTGATTACGGTTCGGGTAGCGTACAAGGCAGGCTGGCACAGGACACTGTACGAGTAGCAGGACTGGCCGTGACGAATCAGACTTTTGCCATGACCACACTGGAACCGGGCTCCAGTTTTGTCCAGGCTGACTTTGATGGTGTGCTGGGGCTGGGCTTTCAGTCTATATCTGAAGGCAACGTAAGAACCCTAGTGCAAAATATGTGCTCTGAGAAGGTCATCCAAAGCTGCGTCTTCTCGGTTTGCATGGCTGGCGGCGGCTCTTCTAAGCGCAGTGGTGAACTCATCTTTGGCAGCACGGACACCAGCTCTTACACCGGATCTAACAACTATACATATACGCCAGTGACAAAACAAGGCTACTGGCAATTCAATCTGCAGGGCTTCTATGTGGGAAATAGGAAAGTGTCTGGCCAGCATGCAGCCATTGTAGACACGGGCACTTCGCTCATAGGAGCCCCTACGGCTGCCTTCAAAAGGATCAACAGGATCATCGGATGTCGCACCGTTTCGAGCGGCCAATGTGTGATAAGCTGCAACAAGAAGATTCCAAACATGGCCTTCCTCATCAATGGCAAGAGATTCAAAATAAAAGGAGCCAATCTAAAGCTAAGGGTGAAGACAAACAATGGACGAAAGGTGTGCATATCGGCTGTGACTGATTTGGGCACCAGTTTTTGGATATTAGGAGATGCATTCATCAGGCATTTCTGTACGATTTTTGATGAAGCCAATAATCGTATTGGACTTGCAGCCTCAACGGCGTGATAATGGCAGAAAATATGTCTTAAGTAAGTGAATATGTAATGAGCCATTACTGGGTTAGCAGGATTGAACTTATTATATATATTATGTTAATAATAATACTGATTACTTGTAGTATTATCGACTTTATATTCAAACTGATATTCCACTTAGACTTCTAAGGTCCGAGCTAAATATGGGTTGGTTATTGTGAAAAATTTGTGGTTTCAGTGGGACGAAGGATTTCAAAATGTAAATATTTGTTAACATATGAAAGGAAGCATCCCTGTTGCCATAAAGTAATACTAGAGTCCTGCATGATTGCAATCAAAATAATGTCATGGCTCACTCTCTGACAATAGCCTTGCAACTACTCTTTATCCACAAGCTAGTTAGCTCAGATCCTTTCCCAGAGAGCGTATTCGCAGCGTCTCACTACACAATGACTAGTTTTCATTCAATGTGATGTTTATTTAGTAAGCAAGTAAGAGAAGAACACAATTTCGTGTTGGCTGACAAATGTTGTCAGATTAATCAAGAATATATGTACAAATTTGTGCATTCATGCTTGCTCGATTCGATAGAATATCAATCTCTTTCTGTACACCCTACGCTTTCAGTGTTGAGCTTTTAGTTATTAGCTGAAATTTTGTGTCGGACTCCTTATTGCCTGTGCATCTTATTTTTTATGGCGGGGTTATAAATGGCATACAGTTGTACTCATTTGCCAATTCATTAACAAAAATCATAAGCAAATTGAAAAATACTAAACACTATCAAATAATGAAGGCCTGTTTTGAAAAGAAACCTCATTACACTGTTTCACTCTCCAACCCTAATTGCATTCACCAGCTGCGTTTGCATGATCCCTGCCCTAAACAGCTCTTCAAGCTACACCTTATACTTATGGGTCAGTTGTTAGTTAAATCTCTTCCGGATATGCCACAAAGCTCATTGCTGCTGCTGCTGCTCTGCGAGCTGGTTGGTGGGTCTGGCTTTTGGTTACAAGCCTTGGCCACTCCGACACCTTATGTCCTGCGCATACCCCTTCAAGTACAGGAGAAACTATCTAGCAGCAGCCCGGTACTCGGCAGTTTTCTGGCCAGCAAAGGCAACTCAACGGCAACGGCAACCTCGGAGAAGTGGCAAGTGCTGCTGCATAATCGCCAGAATGTTGAGTATTACAGCACCATTGGGTTTGGCACACCGCCGCAACTGTTTCGTGTGCTTTTTGACACTGGTTCGGCTAACACATGGTTGCCCTCGTCCAATTGCCCGGCTTACAATGCAGCCTGTCAGCATCATAATCGCTACAACGCCTCCAAGTCGAGCAGCTATGTGAAAGCAGGGCGCAACTTTACCTTAGCCTATGGGGCTGGCAGTGTAAAGGGATATCTCTCCCATGATACATTGCATCTGGCTGGAATTGAGGTAGCTGGCTTAATCTTTGGTGAGGCTATGGAACACCATCAGCTTGTTTTTGGTTCTCTGAGTTTCGATGGCATTGTGGGCCTCGGCCTGAGGGAGATTGCGTGGAAAAATACGACGCCATTCTTGTTGCTGCTCTGCCAAAAGCGTATCATTAAACGTTGTATCTTCTCGGTACACCTGCTCCACTTTGCCGGAGAGACGCGTGGTGGAGAGATTACCTTTGGGGGAATCGATGAGTCCAGCTACAAAGGAAGTCTGCAGTATGTGCCGCTCTCCCAGTACGGGTATTGGAAATTTGAGATATCTAGCGTGTATGTGGACAGCAATCAAGTCAGTGGCAAAGCGAATGCCATTGTGGATACGGGTACGTCTCTGATCCTAATACCGCCGTCTATCTATGAAGAGCTGCATATAGCAATTGGCGCCAAGTTGGTGTCAGGCAGTTACCTATTGACCTGCAACATGGAGAAGCTATCGGATATACAGCTACGCATTGGCAGCGTAAACTTAAGCTTGAGTCCTGAGGATTATGTTTTTGAGGTGGAATCAGAGTCAATGGAGGGTAATGTATGTATTAGTGTATTTGTGCCCGATTTGGTGGACTTTTGGGTACTGGGCGATATATTTCTAAGGCGATACTATACAGTATTTGATGCTGAAGCTCAGCGCATTGGATTTGCCAAGGCTGTTTGAAATGCCGACTTTATGCATAATATATACAAAATCTAATAGGAATATAAAACACATTTTGAACTGCTTCCAAGCTAATTCGGTAGTTTTCAATATTTGCGCGTGTTGCGCACTTTGACGCTGATGTAATGAGCTTATGTACTTATTTACTTCTCGCAATTGTTTATGGGCGTTGTGGAATCAATTAAATGTTCGCTCTGCTGTTATTTACCAAAAAAAAAGAAAACATTTAAATGTGTTCAATTTTCGTATTACCGCGTTCGTTCAACTAAAAATTTTGAGTTAAATGCCAGGCACAGATAGCCAAAAGCCATAAATTTGTTGGCCTTTTCTCCTCGTTAAGCAATTTGGTCTATTTACAGAGGCAGAGGCTATAAAAACAATCGCGAAACAATTCCATTCAATTAGTCGACTAGAGATTTTCCATGCCCACGGTCGGGCAGCATGTGTCGCGTTCTCGAAGTAGTGCTGTGCCTTCTTGTTAGCTTGACATGGTCTGGTTGCCACATTATACGCGTGCCCATGCAGTTTCAGGCTTCGTTCAAGGCCAGCCGCCATTTGCATCGGGCAGGGAAGGCACTGCTCTATGCCAAGTATAATATTAGCGGCTCGGATGCATCCACTCATAGTGCCAGCGAGCCACTGAATAATCGGATGAATCTGGAGTATGCCGGTCCCATCAGCATTGGCACACCCGGCCAGCCTTTCAATATGCTGTTCGACACGGGTTCTGCTAATCTGTGGGTGCCCAGTGCAGAGTGCTCGGAACGCAATATCGCTTGCCAACATCATCACAAGTACAACGCCTCCGCTTCAAGCAGCCATGTGCCTAATGGCAAACACTTTACCATTGCCTATGGCACGGGAAGGCTGTCTGGCAGATTAGCCCAGGATACGGTGTCCATTGGCGATATGGTAGTGCACAATCAAACGTTTGGCGTGGCTGACCATGAGCCTGGCACCACCTTCATTGACACCAACTTTGCTGGCATTGTTGGTCTGGCGTTTCGTCGAATAGCGGAGCAGCATGTGACCCCACTTTTCCAGCGCATGTGCGAACAGAAGCTGGTGGATCAGTGCATGTTTTCATTTTATCTCAAACGCAACGGCAGCTCTCGAAGTGGTGGCGAGTTGCTCTTTGGCGGCATCGATGCTACCAAGTTTGTGGGACAACTAACCTATGTTCCACTTAGCCACATTGGCTACTGGCAGTTTGAGTTGCAGGGTGTGGAATTCAAAGGTGAACACATCGGAGGTCCTCGACAGGCCATTGCAGATACGGGAACCTCGCTGCTGGTAGCTCCGCCGCGTGAGCATCTGATCATTAACAGACTTATTGGCGCACTGCCGACGTCCAGTGGCGAATATTTGGTCAACTGTCAAAGCATCGACCAGCTGCCAGGCATCACCTTCATCATTGGAGGCCAACGCTTTGTGTTGCAGCCAAGCGATTATATTGTGCGCATGATGGATGATGATCAGGCGTCCATTTGTCTGTCCGCCTTTACTCTGATGAATACCGAGTATTGGATACTGGGCGATGTATTTATTGGACGATACTACACAGCTTTCGATATGGGACAGCAGCGGATTGGCTTTGCGCCGGCTGCTTAGAAGTCTCTGCTGCGGCGGCACGTTTGTTCTCTATTATATGAAGCGTGTGTATTCTCATCAAATAAAGTCAGAGGAAGCGAGAAACCAGTTCTCGCAATGCTCTTAACAGCTGACCAGCTCACGTTTGGCAAGTCTATTGCATATATTACTATTTAATTCTACACTATGCTTCAAATTAGTCAAACTTTGTTCAGATCGAAACACAAAAAATCCCCTATTTTAGCTACGCTTGAGACGACAGCGACTTCGACAAAGCAATATATACGCATATGTACGAGGGCTGCTTTTATACATGGGAATTGCATATAGCTGGTGTGTTGCTATACAAGATCTACTATTGACTGATTGACAGATACGTATGAATGTGCGACTAAGCCAACGTAGACATAGAGGTTTGAAAATAAATTCGAAAATAATATTTGGATTACCTAAAACTTATACTCTTATGTGGCCAATAAATACAGAAGTTTAGAATGTTGTTTTACAGGGGAAGGTCTGTTTTCTTCAGGGCTTTATCAATAATTCGATTTTCAAAACTCTAAAAAGAAATACATTTGAGTAGAGAAGTCAGCATCAGAGCAGTATTATGTATATATATTGCACTTGAAATGTGCTAGGTATTTGTGTTGCTGATCAAAGTATTTGAAATACACTGTAGGAAATATCGAAATCTCAGAAACACCCCTCGCACAAGTAAACAGCGCTATCTATAAGCTATTGAGCACCGTCTATAAAGAGCCATCACAATCAACATATGGCGGCAGTTGATCAACGTTCGTGTTCCCAAGCAGATATCTACACAGATAATTATTTTAATAATTATATAGAAATTCAAAGTTAACATGAAATCATTTGTGGCACTGTGTTTGTTGGCATGTCTGGCCCTAGTCAATGCTGATTGTTCGGGCAAATGTCCGGATACAGAGGAGGTTGTTTGGGCCCTAGGCGGTGGTTGCGTTGTCTTCCGCAATAAGTGCTTCTTTGACAAGGAGAACTGTCATCGCAAGCCACGTAAGTGATTAGAACTTAGTTAAATTCGGTAAGGCCATAGGATTACCATTACATAATTATTGTAGCCCTAACCATTGCCTCAAAGGAGGAGTGCCAGAAAAGTTGCCCGGAAATCTGCCCAGCAGTGTATAGTCCAGTTTCGGGCAATTACAAGGGAGAGACTAAAACATTTGGCAATGCATGCGAGATGATTGTGCACAGCTGTAAAACTGGCGAAAGTAAGTTCCAAGGGCTTATACTATATGGTTTTGTATCAAGTTTATAATTCTCTCATGTCTTTACAGCCTTCATCTAAAACTACAGAAGTTTTTTCAATGAAATGTTCTAATAAAATCATCTGACAATAAACATTTTACATATATGTATTTTATTTGTGTGTTAAGAGAAATTTATAACATAAGCGATGGCTGACGTGAAACGAGTTTTGAGAGGACCGACTGAATTTGCATATAAATACTAATAGCAAGGAAGGTCTGCTCAAGTTTCAGCTATTCACATTTGATATTTGCTTGCGACGAAAGACACTTTTGTCGGTGATAAAAACTTTATAGAATGTTTGACACGCTGTTAATAAGCCAATTTTTTATGTGCTTTAAGTGCACTACTCCGACTTAAACCGAGAAAAAGAACAAAAACTAAAATAAATTAAATGAAGAAAATCTTAAGAGAACAAATTCATAGATTTCTTGGGTGCTTATATTATAACGTTTATTTTAAACATTCAGCTAACTTTCTTGCATAGAAAACAATAATTGAAAAACACTTGAACAAATATAAATTATCATAAATAACAAAAATATATATCAACATAATTGGTGTACCCTTGCAGAGGGTATATATATTTTTGATCAGCATGACAAGCTGATTCAATATAGATGTGCTTTTTTGTTTTCCGTCTCTGTTTCTATGAGAAATCGCCTCATCAAGATTGGACCACTATATCTTGTTGCTGCTATCTAAAAAGCCATTTAGTATGACAACTTGGTACGGTAGGTGGGGCTAGGTCAAATAGCGTTAGTTGTGCTCTCTCTCACCCACAAACCGATTTCTTATTTGTTGTACATATAAGTGCATGCATATGTATATGAAAGTTTATCTATTTGAAGGCATTTCAAGGTAATTAGAGAAAAGATTTGCTTCGCTGCCTATTGCAACTACTAAAGAAAATACGTTTTAGATCCCTACAGGTCCGTTGTTTTCTTAGTTTTCCTTCCATTTTAGTTCTGCCAGGGTATATAAGGTTTGGGGTACCCGAAGTTTGCCTTCATCTCTTGTTTCTATTAATTAGGCCGACCTAAAAGTTCTGTATAAAAGTATTCATTCATTGTTCTAGCCATCGAATGGAAAGCACTTTTTCAGTTGCATTGCTCTAAAAGCTTTGCTTAAATCTAGGCGAAGATCTACTTTTACCCTGGGATGGGGAATGATTTTGTAACACAATATTTTCATTTGTTTGCTTAGATAATGGAAGAGAGATGTTAATGGAAGTACTCAATTTATCATATTCACATTATTGGTTGAATCATCCGGCTCTTAGCTAACTGAATTAAATTAAACGAGCTTCAAATGAATATTGCATTGATGTCAATATATAACATTTAATTAAATATTAATAATAGAAACAATTAAAATGAAGCTTTCATGCAAACATTCCGCAAAACAAATAATAACTTTTGTTGGAATCACGGCAACTCTAGGTTTATCTTGATTTTAGCAAAAGTAAGTGTGGAGCCAATTAAGCCAAACTACACTCAGTTCACCAAGTTCATATAAAAGTGAGCTATGCGATTAATTAGTTCGCTGTAGTCACGTTAATATCACAAAATGCGGATCCTAAGGCGTGTATCCTTTCTATTGGATTTCCTACTCTTACTCACCATTTGTGTTTGCGTTCAAGCTCATGCGCAGAATCTCGAAGATTGCAATATACAATCCAGGTGTCCAGATGAAAAGGAACTCGTCTGGGCCACCAATGAGGAGGTCTGCCATATATTTCAAAATAGATGCTTCTTCAGGGCTGAACAGTGCTCGCGTCACCAAAGCGGTAGGGTACAGCTGATCGAGTCCGAGAGGGAAATCTGTAAGCAAAACTGCCACCGCATCTGCGAAGACATCTATGAGCCTATTTGTGTGCAATTCTTCGAAGAGGCGTATATGTCCTTCAGCAATGAGTGTGAACTGCACAATTTCGTTTGTAAGAACGAGAGGCGTAAGTGAAGAGACATGGTGTATTTATATATTTCAGTTGTAATCGTATATCTCAAATGTCTCCGCAGCTCATTCAGCTTATTCAATTGGTGAGTGCCCCGCATTGATAGCAGATCGTATTGGTAAAATTGAGGAAACAGAAATTTAGATGGAATTTTGAAATAGGTTTTTTTCTTGTTTTGCAAGATTATTTAACAAAATAAAACAATACAAAATTGATTAATAAAATTAATAAAATAAAATAGCAAGATGTTGGATGTCTCCTCAAATAGATGCAAACCAAATTTGTTTTGATTTGGATGAAAAACAATAATTGTAACAATAATCCGGAACCATCGGTTATATGGTAGCTATATGATATAGTTGTCTGATCTGGATTAAACTCGAACTTGACCAGCCTGCAGATAAAGGAAGCATTTAATAAAAATTTCAGCTTTGTAGCTTTTAAGACTTCTGAGATCTTTGTGTTGAAACTGACGGACGAATAGATCAGCATACGCACAGACGGGTATAGCTATATCGATTCCCCTTATATACTTTATATTATCGGAAACGCTTCCTTCTATGCGTTGCATTTTGTGAATGGTATAACAAAGTCGCTTCTGGCAGTCTGTATCTATGTAAGCTTAGATATTTTGCACTACACAGCGTATTTATCACATTATTTCTTCCGGATGGCGTAGAGTTATATTTACATGAATGTAATATTTACAGAAAATATTACTTTTATTGTTTTTGTACATAGAGAGAGAGAGAGAGAGAGAGAGAGAGAGAGAGAGAGCGAGAGAGAGAGAGAGAGAGAGAGATATTTATAGAGAATGATCACTTAAGCGTAAGGCTTGCTTAGATACCAGTTAGATAGAGAATCCGCTGTTGAACGAGCGGGTCGCTTTACCCTTGACCCTGATAAGCATTGATCTCAAAGAGCCACTAAAAGCGAAACAGACCAACCAGCCATGCCAAGATGGGGCGGTTTGCAGTAGTATTATAAACTTAGGATATTTTTAAACAACATAGTATAGTTTGAACGCTTCCCCTAGTATAATATTTATGCATACTTCTTTGGCATTTTCAATATAGTAAGCCTCAAAAAACTGAAGGTAGTTGCAGTACATATTCTCTCATCATTTTTTCACTTTCAAGCCAACTTTAATAATTTTCAAGGTATTCAAAATACTTAAACAAACTCTATTTGTTTATTATTTACTTTATACTTTATTCTTTCAAAAAGTTGAACAATTATTCTTGAAAAATACATGCTCTTCAATTTGTTTGAAACACAGGAAATTAGGAGAGCTAAAATAATTACGCGTTGAATAACAAATTAACCTTTGGCATGCTTTTGAATTAACAATTCTAGAGATAAACAATAGCTGTACTTAAATCACACCAACTCTATGCTAATATCAAGCTCATTATATATAAAAAAAAACCCAAATGATGTAATTTGCTAATCAATTAACACTAGGGCAGGCAACAAGCCCATAGCTATTTATATAAAAGCGGACCACATCTGCTTCTAGGTTTAGTCACTTTTCTAGCTGTGTTCCGACAACATGCTCAGCCTCAACACGTTGCCCCATCTATTGGGCTGCCTGCTCATCATTTGTAGTTGTGTTCTAGCTTATGAGCCTCCCAATTGCGATATCCAGGCCAAATGCTCAGATGTAAAGGACCTTGTCTGGGCCACTGACAAGGATAACTGTCATGTCTTTCAAAATGCCTGCCTCCTAAGGACTGAGCAGTGCTCGCGTCAAAGAAACGGTGGGCTGGAGCTGATACAGGTGGATAAGGAAGACTGCAAGCAGAAATGCGGGGATGTCTGTGCAGCAGTTTTTCAGCCAGTTTGTGCACAGTTCTACGGCGATGAGTCTCAAACCTTTAGCAATGAGTGCGCAATGCGTAGTTTCATATGCAAGCAAGATAAGCGTAAGTACTTTAATGAATGTTAAACTCTTTTACTATTGATAAATTGTATTAAATATATTTCTAGCTCTTTACTTCTCCACACCTGGAGAATGCAAGTAACTTCCTTCATCTGCTGAATTGTTTTTAACGAGTGCGCAAATAGAGCCAACTGTTTCTGAGATGTCAAAAGCTTAACAAATAAACAAATAAATTTTAGTCAAAATATTCCAATGCCAATAAATGAAACAAAACAACAGCTGTCACAATAGGCTAATGTAATTCAATATTTGTGGAGGGCAAAGTTTAGTTCTATGCAAATTATTGTGATAATTGTGATTATTTTGATCTAATTTAATCGAAATAAAAGCTTACTTCTGCACTTTTATTCATGATTATTGCGTTGTCGTTTGTGCCATCCCGATCTGCTTAAATTATTCCTTAAAAGTAGAACTTAGACTTAGATAACGAAATCATCCATATGATGTCTCTCCTTTGGTATATAAGGGCATCCTGGATAAGGAATTCCATCAACATTAAATTGAACCCAGGCTAAAGTTTTCATTTGATGCATTGCTTATCTAAGTCTGCTGAAGATTTTGTGGATCGAACAAAGATAATCTCTGACATCATAATTTTAAGTAAACAAAAACTTGCTAAATAGAAAAACACTTACAAATAGAAAGATCGCTAAAAATAAACCAAAAACACATCTGAAGAATTAATGCTGTTACAAAGTGAGAAGCGGCTCAAGTTTGGTTGTCTGTTGAACTTCAATATAAAAATAGAGCTTTAACTGATTTACCTGCATCCCACTTGACCTCAAGCTTGCTAAATAAACAAAAACTTTGTCAAATTACACACACATTTAGGCACGTGGATTGTTGAGTTCAAGATACGCAGATTCATATTGTTAAGATTTTGAGAACTGAGTTCAGAGTTCAAACACCGGCGGTATGTTGAACCTACACTAAGAACTGGAGCAGTGGGGGAAACTAAAGGGCATGAACACTTGCAATATTTGTGTGTAGTTTGTGTTTTTTTTTTCATTGCGAGGCAATTTATCAAAATGCTTATCTTTTAATTAAAATTTTTAGATTTGCTAATGTTTTTAATGTTACACTGTGCAGCAAGATAAGTGTCATTGGCTTAGACTCGGCTGTGGAGAACAGGATTACATTTCAATTATGCAGCGCAGTGTTGGTTGATTTGTGAATTAGAATTATATTCTTATTAAATTTTACGTTTTGTTCTCAAACATAATCAGTTCCGCGGGGCTATAAAAGTGCTTCGTTTTACAAGGAAGAGCATCAGTTGTCTTCCAAGCAACAATCAAGCAAATCTCAAGCACATCTCCAAATCCAATTTTGTTCTCAAGAATGGCTGTCCGATTCATTGTCCTTGTCAGTTGCTTGGCTTACGGTATTGCGGCTCATTCGTTGGGATCAGCCTATCTGCCACCTACTGGAGGTGTGGCAACGGGCCACCCTGGACATCATATTTCACCTGTCGTTGGTGCTGTACAACATTCCCACGTGCCAGTCCATGGGCGTCCCCTGCAGACTCCAATAGTAAACGCTCCTGCAGTTGTATATCAGCCTCACGTCCCTGTCCGTGGCCGTCCTGTGTCTCACGCCATTGTCCACCACAATCGTAATTGCCGTGCTGCCATTCACTGCCCTGCTGTTCACACTCCTACCTATGCTACCGATGGCTACCATTGCCGTAAATTCCCAAATCCCTGCGAACTGGCCATCGTCAACTGTGAGCGTCGTAACGCCCACCAGCCTGGTAAGTCCTTTACTTGTCTCCACAGATCTCTTTATGTTAATAATCATGCATCCTTTTTGCAGTTCTGAAGGCAATCACCCATCACCAGTGCCACCGCCTTCCCATGGCACTACTCGCTTAGGATCTCCTTTGTAAATGTCTGTCATCGTTATCCGAATCCGAATTGCTGATCCCCTACACATACACATTAAGTGAATAAATTATTGTTTTCATTTTGCAAATTGCGATTTGTTTTAATTTTGCATTCTCGTTTAAGAAACTTCACAAAAAATGTGTAATAATTACTTCCATAGCAGATTCTTGAACTAACAACTAGCTCTTGCAAGTGTTTCCTTAATGAACAAGTTTTTTTGCTCTAACGCATTAAGTAAATATGCTGTCTGTGTTAAAATTGACAACGTTTTTGAGAGAGATGATGCATAATACATGAGCAAGTCCGAATCTAACTAGCGGCTGCTCAAAAAAAGGCGCTTTCAATATAATTTTGGCTAACAATTCTTCATTGCTTGTCACATGACTCTAATTGGCATATAGAAGACTTCATTAAGACTTCGATTAAGTTTGGAATTTAACAGACTCAGGGGTCTGTTCGGAAGTATTAAGAGGCTTTGATTTGGTTTGTTATACGAATAGCTTGAAAATTTACTTCAGTTATATGTATATTTGTATGCGACTGAATTCTAAGACAGCTATCCCCCTCAGATTAAGCTGAAATTTTGCATACACGTTCAGTTTGGATGATATGGTGGGGTATCAAAGAGGGAGGAGTAGTTATTTTAGGAACACTCACATTATATAAACATCAAAATGGTTTTTATATTGAAACAAGAAAGGGAGGCTAGCTTCGGGCAGCCCCCTACAACACGACTTTCAGTATAAACTTACTATCAATTTGCGTGATGTTAGAGAATACATATATTGATACTGTACCGGTGTGGAAGCTATATGATATACTTTCCGATCTGAATGAAACTCGACCTTAACCATCGTGCAAACAAAAGAAGTATCTGATAAAATTCCAGCTTTTGTAGTTTTTAAGACTTTTGAGATCTTTGTGTTGAACCAGAGGCACGGACATGATTATATGGATTCCCCTTGTCATACTGATCAGGAATATATATATATATATATATATATATATATATATATACTTTATATAGTCGGAATCGCTTCCTTCTGTGCGTTGCAAACTTTTTGACAAAGTTAGTGCATAATTTTCTGAATGGTATAACAAGAAGGTAAGGCTAACTTCGGATAACCGAAGCTTATATACCCTTGCATAACTATCAAAAGGAAAGAAAACTTTGTATTCTAAAACGTATTTCCATCAGCTGTAGCAATATTCACCGAAGCAAACTTCTTTCTAATTACTTTCATATATATGTAAATACATACAACACATTCGCATTTCAAGAATCTGTTTGTGAGCGAGAGATAAAGAGAAAATACCGCATGCAAATAAAATTTTGTTAGCTCCATCTGTTGTACAAAGTTTTCATTTATATGGCTGCTATCCGTTATAGTCTATATGATGATCTATATGATGTTTACAATTCAGTAACTTACAGCAAAAAGGAGATTACGGCGAAAATTGCAAGTCGATAGATTCAAAACTGAGAGAGTGGTTCGCATAGAAACAGACGGACGGATATGGCCATATCGACCCGGCCTGTCACGCTAATCAAGAATCAATATACTTTATGGTGTGGGAGATGCGTTACGAATGTCGTCACAGAATCATAATACCCTCTGTGCAAGGGTATGCAACACAAATAACATTTACCATGTCGATATTTGTCATTGAAATCATCCACAATCCTTTACAGAATTGATAACATATATATTGTTTTGATAAATACATATAAGTGTCAATTAGCAATTAGCTGTCATTTGTTAATACATACATACATATGCACACATTCATGTACCTAAAGGGCTCCACTCCAAATGAAACGATTATGGGCCAATTATGAAGTGACCTCCGAACACACCCAATATGCGGCTCACGGCCAAGCAATTGTCCATAGGCAATAAAAGGCAAATTATGCTTACAATAGCTTAAAAAATAGCAAGTCCAATTGCTTTTATAAGTACGTCTTGCGAAAAATGAAATGTCATGGTAACAATTTTTATTTTGAAGATTTATAAAAAATGTTACGTAAAAATTACAATTCAAGCAGCATGGCTGACAATTGCCTTAAATTGGATAAGAGCGCATTTGTATGCTTTGGAAAGTTTAGTCTGGTGGGAACGCGTACCTGGACCTAGGCCATGTAGCCGAGTCTGAAAATAATTCAACCATGACTCACCCAGAGGCAGCACTATCGCCAGCTGTGCGAGATCAGGGTGTTAACACTTAGACCTGGCAGCACAGACATGCCGTGTACTCGTATCAGCGCCATGCCAACTCGAATCGCTGACGTTATAATTTTAATTACAATTTTCATTTAGTAGAGTTACTTGGGACATGAGGCCAACAAATCAATACAGACATATCAACAATTGCTCAATCGTTTCGATCAAATAACAAATAACTTTGTGCCAAAAATTGACATTTCGTAAGCAGTTAAAAAGTGAACGCAGCAGCACAAAGACCAAGAGCACCACCAGACTACAACACAAGAACAAAGCCAAGATTGGTGCGTTGGTAAAAATCTTGAACATGTTAAGAATGCCGGCAAGGTTGTCTGCAATGGCAGTGGCAGCTGCTCTGGCATTGGCTTGCCACCGCTTCGTCTAACTTAATTAAATTGCTTCTATACGCCGGATTGGATCTTGGTCTCGTTGCGCCTTAGTTGGTCGAGTTAATCAAATGGCCGAATTGTAGGCGCATTGGCAATTAAGTTGGCCAAAGCAGCGAGCCTTTTGTCAGCTACACGCTTTTATGCATCGATTATGATGTACATGCAAAATGCTGTGCGATAAATATCAATTAAAGCGCCATCAAGAGACTCAATGACTGGCAAGAAAAATGGAAAACTAATACGCAGACATGCTAATGTTTTGCTCTACATTGCAACCATATGCGTAAACAAAAATGTCACACGTCATTAAAAATTAATAGCATGCTTAGAAAAACTAAAAAAATATTAAGACCAGAAAAGAGATTAACTTTGGGATAACCGAAGATGATGTACACTTTCAGAAATAATTAAGATGGAACGATACCTATTGTAAGACTTGAGTTTATACATTTAAAATGTATCTCCATAAAGTATCCTATGATCAAGTGGTCCGATCCATAGTGAATATGGCGGACAACGGCAAGGTCTTTTCATATTTGCTATAAATGCTATAAAAACAGAAACATTTTCATATTAAAACTGATTAACGAACGATTATTCACATTTAAAGTAGATTATCTAATAAAATACATTAACTGATCTGGATCGAATACAATAAAAGAAATCCTACATTTTCTAATAAAACATTAATTTCATTTTCATTTAGACTTCATCTTAATTTTACTTTAATCCAGAATATTGTTTCTTTTATCGGCGATGCTTATCTTCATGAGTCACAACTATCATTACAAAATCGGAGTACCCTAGGCCAGGGTATAATTACAAAATAAACTGGACAAAAAGGAGCAACACGCAATGTCGTCAAACCGGGTCGATGAAACTAACTTGCAGATTTTAATGCGCATAAAAAATGGTCTCTCGTTGTCTTTAATGAAAGAACATAAACAGAAACGTAGCTCTAGCTCAAACAACTTTTCAAAAAATGCGTGGATATGCAGTGCTTGTTGTTGTTGCTGTCGTTGGTTTTCCACAATATTCATGTGCGTCTGTGGCAAAAGCCATTGCTTTGTCAAATCCAACAAAGCCAAAGGCCACAAAATCGATATGGAAAATGAACGAGCTAAAAGTTGCCACAGAAATCATTTTGAGGTGCTTAAATAAAATTAATTTCAACTGCGCCGCGGTTTCATTTCTTGGTGGGCTTTGGCCTATACCAGCATATGCTTTTTTCTTCTACGAAGCCTGACAAATTAAATTAATTGGTTTCGACTGATATGAGTGTGCTGTGTGGCCCGTTATTGGCCCGAACAAGATGCAGGCAAATGATTGGTGTGGCGCTTCAGCTTGTTGGCAATTGAAAAAGTGAATTGTAAACATTGAGTGTCAGTTATGGAAGCCAGCATAGGCGTGGCAGTTTGCGACCGATGTGGGCATAATTTTGTTATTAATTTATTGAATAATTTTCTATTTGATTCGTTTGCAATTTGTTAAATTTAATTGTTGATCTTAAGTGATAAGCATGTGAATCTGTAAGGTGATTTGTTGCTTGGTAAAGTAGAAGAAGATTTTATAGGAATTTGTACTTTTTCTTTGCTAATTTATGAATGCAATGTTTTCATCATTATTTTTGAAATTTTATCGGTTAACTTCAGTAATGTATAACGCCTTAAGTATATAACGATAAAGCCTTACTTATTTACTATACGATAAAGCCTTACTAATCCAAACATCTGCGCCTTAGTAGAGTAAGGAATTTATTCGAGAATTATAATTTTTTGTAGAATTTGGCATACAGAAGTTTATTATCCTGTATCCTTCAGCAAATGCTACACAATCGGAAAGAGGCTTTCAGATGCAATTTGCTAATAAAGGTAGGTTGGTGGGTCAAAATTTCTTATACAATGGGCTATAATACATATTAAACATCTATGATGATAATGGTTGGACTTGGATAAGCTCAAAAGTTTAAATTTGTATAATTTGTATGTTGAAACTGATTAAGAACACCCTTCGCTGTTTGTTAGAGGTGGTTGAAAGCAAAAGAAGTTGTCCCACTTTTTCTCCTCCTTCCCAATATGCGCTTTCGGGCAGGAACTGCCTGGCAGCTTATATATACAGGGTAATTCATACTTGACAATCTCTTAATGTCATTTTTCTCGAATATGTTGTTCAAAAGATTTAGAACACAAGCTGCATATTCAATATACAAACATGCCACAGCTCACCTCAACTCACCACTCATGTCTAAGCCTGACTTAAGTGAATTCAACTCGACTCCACTCAAACTTACGCTCAAACATGATGCCGCTACCAAGCCAAGCCAAGCTCAAACTTGTGTTGTTTTTGTCAGTATAAAGTCGTTTTGCTGATAACCAAACTGTTCAGCTGTTTGCTGATACATACATTCGTACATACATAAAGTTCGACATCATTGTATGCATGTACGATCATCGGCTGCTATCGAAGCGTCTATGTTCACACTGACGCCGCTGCGCTGTCGCTGTCAAGCCGGCAACTTTTTGGTTTTTCTGTGGCAGCATTGGTTCGCAGTGTTCAGTTAATTGTTGGACACACGCCGTGGCGGTTGTATTCGCGGCTAACGGTAAATTCAAGTACTTGCCAAGTGTTGGCCTGCAAACGTGTTCAGAAAGCAAAGGAATAAAACAGGCAACAAGTGCAGTGGAATAAATGAAGAGGAAATAAAGCCAGTGCGGTGAAAAGTGATAACAAAGTGCTTGCAAAACAAAAGACTTAGGCAACGAACTCAAACTCTGTGGCTACCGTAGCACTGCTGCAAGCAATATAGGCCTGTCATAATTAAGGCCAAGTCGAAATAGATTTACAATCTTGAATAGCGTGGGCCGTCGCATCGCTCTACTTTATTGCAGCCGTCGTGTCCAAAATTGGATTAATTTGCAGCTGTTAGTGTCGGCGTGCAAAATACAAATATTTGTAAAAAACGCATTTAAAGAAGTCATTAACAGCCACACAGCGACAACGGCCAACGGCCTAGTGACAACGTGCAACGTCAACAAAATGATTTTAAGGTATGTTGCCTTACCTAGTTGCTGGTTTGACTTTTTTGTGCTGCATTTTCGTTCTTTTTTGTACATTTTTTAAGTTAATTTAGTGGAGACCACCATGCTGGGTGTGCGTGTGTGCATATGTGTGGGGTTAGTGTCACATAATTATAATAAAAACTAAGTCTAACTTACAGGCCAGTGCCAGCAACTGGTTCTTGTCACCATTTTATGTAATGTTTACGTGCCTGCTGTGTGGTTATGACAACTTTCTGTTTACATTTCACCGGCTTGATTGTTACTTTTGTGGAAAGTTCTGAGCTGTTGGTAAAGAGAAATTTGTGTACGTTCTTTAGCAGTGACTGTAGATGGCTTTGACCATCTTGAGCCATATATGTATTTTGATTAACTCATTTCTATTCAGTTTGGGTCTTTTGCCATCGGGTGCATGTGTAATTGCGGCAGCTTAATGAGTTCTAGGTAAGGTTGACACAAAGCTGTTAACAACTTCCCCTACAAATGATTTCCTGCCACTTTCCAAATGGCTTAAACTATGCTCTTGCAGTAGGAACTATAATTCTTTTACGATATTTCTTAAGTATCTTCGACCCCATAAAATATAATCTTGAGCAATGTAGCCAAGAATGTCTAGTTTGGCTGTGTCACAGTTTTTAACCTATATGACATTTGCACCATTCCTTATTGCTGCAATATATTGGGTATGTCAAACGTGGTTTGATTATATCAGTATATCAGGTAGCGACTCTAAGTATCTCTATGTGGCAGGTCGGGAACATATACAACTCATCTTCTTATAGACAGTTAGTTACACAGTTCTACAGACAGTTACACAAAATTTCAATAGAAGAATTTGATACATCGTTGAAGTCAAATCGCACAGATTGGACCATTATACTCGTATTATATAGCAAGCAGAAGATACATGGATTCCAACATGAGTCTACGGTTACCAATGTAGTACATGTAGATACATAGATATCGTCCATTTATCAATATTTTCGTGTACTCCATTAATATGCATATATTTCTTTGTTCTTTGTTGCTATAACTTTTATAATTTTGCAGTTGTTTTAAAAAACCGAATTATAGATTTATATTTGGCAGGGTCGAAGCAGAGTTAAAGTCTAATTTCATCTATCTCAAACTAATATATTTATTCTTTTATAATGATATTGCCAGCAGCAGCTCTAAGAAATTCTAAGATATATAAAATCGTGAATTTCTTCTAATGAAGTTTGGGCCTCTAGATCTACAACTTAGTATTACAACTTCCTTGGCCAATAAATGATTGTTCAATGAATATGTTTAACAATATGATGACAAAATACTCATACATAAAAGTGTTAGTAAAGATTTGTAAGGCTTAGCTTTATTAATTTACCCACGCGCCACTCATACTTTCAAACGATGTTGTTAATAAACATATCATCATTTATGCAGCCTCTACTACAGCTTAGCTATAAAATTAATGAGCGTTTAGGTCACGCTCTTGGCTTAACTCAGCGTCCGCCGCCAGGCCAAGTCAACGCCAAGCCCAATTAAGTATGAACGCTCGGTTTGAGCTTAAGCCCAAGAACGGCTTAATTTCGAGAAGCAATTAAGGCAAAGGTGAAAGATTAGAATTAAAACATAACAAACAACATACATAACTTAATGATACTGATAAAATGCTTAGCTAGATAGTATACGGCTAAGGCTATCGGCAGCCGACAAGGTAGACGGGCACAGCTTATCCGCGTAACATTGGGACACTCGGAACCGCTGTGGATGGAAATGGCGGGCGTGTCCCGCTTCGTTGTCATGGGACTGTCTAAGTTGTATTGGCAGCTGTTGATTCAAAGGCGACCTACCTAGATTTAGATAGATAGCCGTTTCATGAGTTTTCCGCTTAACGGTAGTTGGCAGTGGCTCTCACCTAACCTAACTAAAGGCTGCAATAAGCATAAAATATGGCTGAGACTTTCAAGCCGCTTGGAATTAGCGCGTTGTTGATAATTGTCTGGGGTTCGCTGGGCCGCCCCGTTCGTTGATTTGTGGACTTGTTGATTTATTTGGTTGTTAAATCTCTCTTCCAAAAGGTATTACAATTTTGTCTTAAAGTTTGACACGAATCAACCGCTTCATATATTTGATGAAATTGCTTGGATCCATTGCTATCAAAACGATTGCCTAAAGAAAGAAAGCTTACACTTTGGCGAATGTGAGAGGGTATACATACTTCGATAAAATTGAAGTTGCCAAGTTACCTTTTCATTTTGATTTTGTTGTCTTTTCGTTTTACTACAAGTAATAAGTAAGCCTGAATTAAGAACAAACCGTGAATGTGAATGCTAAATTTATAGCCAAAATGGGGGGTGTTAACGAGGTCATTAACATTGTGTGCGAAGTTCAAATCCAGTTACACAATTGCTCGCATTGTGTTCGCCAGTTGGGATTCGTGGTGGATTTGAACTTCATGTTCAACCAGTTGACAGTTGGACATTGCCATTACGAGTACGATCACAAGGCCTGTCAGGCAACAATTGTCTGCGCATTTACTTTCTCCTTAAATGTAGAAGACAGGCTACCAAAGCAGAGCAACAACAAGTTGATTTCCTGCAGCAATTGTTGGGCTGCATCTGCCGCGTGACTGGATCGAGCTTAAAATCCAGTTCGGGTAAATATTATAAAATGATCGTAATTGTGGTCCATAGAGAGCACATGAAATAGCAGGCAGAGGCGGTCTGGGACTGGCAGAAGGCGTGGTGGGAGGCGAGCAGCTTGCAGCCGCAGTGCAAGCCGAATTTGTGTCAAGGCTGCTAAGCGTCAGTGTGAATTTTAAGATTTGCATGCGCTTTCTGTGCCTGCACAGCACATTCATCAGGCCAAATTGCGGTTGACGATGGCTGCGCCGATTGATGGGAGCTTAAACCAAATTGGAAAGCGCCCAGTTGTGCAAGCTGCTGAAGATCAAGGCATAGCGAAAAAGGCGTTCATTGAGCTGCGTATTAATGAGCAGGTATATTGATCATTGTAAGGGAGGGCTGGCTTTCATTTGCAAAGATGAACAAATACAGGGGCGCGCTGGCAAATACAGTTAGGCATCCGGTGGAATTCTTGATATTGAAAAAGATATTGTCGAAAGTTTTCTGCTTAGAAATTATAATATCTTTGCATAATTTTGTTGAGAGTATTCGTATATTATCGTTATAAACATCTTATGGTATTTGTAGTTTTCTTACCAATCCGCCCCTGTTCGTATGCTTAAAGTAGCTTCAACCGAATATGTTACATAAAGAGCCTTACAAGGTTCATGAGATTAATTCACAGCACAGACACAGAGATGGAAAACAACAGAAAAGAAACACAGCCATAGCCATGACTTGTGGTAGCCTTATTGTAACCTGGGTTGACTTTTGTATTTTCAGTTGATCATTTTTGGTCATAATGTTCGCTTGATGTGTTTGCCACAATTACTCGGACACACACATACACACACACATGCAATTGCAATCCCAATCCCTCTTCTTGTCGTGCTCTTGGTCTCATTTCAGCAGTCGCACATCACAAGAGACTTGGGCAATGAAACCACGTGATGGCGTCTTGATGGCTAAACAAAAAAACAAAACAAAATTATTATAGTAAATTATATTTGTTAGACTAGCATTGATGGGTTTTCGGGTACTTACTTGACTGCTCGATTTTCAAAGTGAATGTTGGGCAGCATTCACTTTTTGGTTTGTGTTTGGCCATCTTGGCCGTGTAGTTGATGCTGATGATGCGCCATAATGCGCTACATTTAGCTTAAATTGCTCAAAATCACTTCACTTTCATAACAAAATCAAAAGGTAACAAAGGTTGCCCACGATTTGGTTTGCTTTTGAATTTGTTTTCAATTTCGTTTTTTAATTAGATTTTGCCGTAGGTTTTATACTGTTTTCTTTTTTGGCACATAGTTATGTTATAACAAAAGAAAGTTCAGCAAGCATGGACCGTGGGCAAATGACTGAATGAATGGGTGTTGATTTGATGGAGTGAGCGGGCGAGCGAGTTCAAGACTGTATAATGGCTGAACTTGAAGCGGGGGTGCATGTAGATCAATTTCGCAGGCTGGCCAGCTGCTTGTGTTGATCTCTCCTCCCAGATGGACGGACATAGCATTACTGTTAAGATGTACAACATTTTAGAGTGTAGAGCACAACGGAAGTGTGTAACACCATGAAGGGAACACAATATGTTCATTTGGCAGCGACTGCCACATTTTAGTTACAGTTTTACTTTGATTCGCTAAAGTGTCAACAATTACAAATAATAGAGAAAATGTTTCATTTGTATTCATTTCGTTTGCCTAATTTGCTGAATCACAGCAGCAGCAGCAGCAGCAGCGAGAAAGTGTTACAAATATGCAACTATGACACTGACAAATGAAACTTTTTGTAGCCCTCATATATGCTGTATGACATCTTTACCACCTACAAGCGTGAGAACCGAAAGTGAAATGCCTGTACATTTTGGTTTACAAAATCAACGCAACTTTTTGCGCTTATCAACGCTGGCAGCGGCCCCTAATTGAAATGCAGAAACTGTTGAAATGGAAGCGCCATGGTACATATACTCTTCGAGATCGTGAGAGCCACACTAACCCAAATAGCGTACAGAGGTGTCTTGAGTTTTTTGGTTCAATTTTATGTGCACTCGACAAAATTATGTGTGTGTGCGCCAGATTAAAACAATGTTCAGGTAAGCATGGCACCCAGAAATTGAAAGAGAAATATAGCTCCACATAGGCTATGAGTACTACAAGCAAAACTTATGCTGGCAAATTATTTATTTGCATAAAGCAGAGTACACAGGTATGCAAGTGGTGCAATAGATGGCATGCTGAGCAATACGAACTATGCTCGTACAATTAAGAAAATACTAAAATAACAAAATACCAGAGCCTCATAATCACGCGCTCATACTTTTAGGCCGAGCAAGTGGATTTGCGATTGCATCATTCACACTTAAATTGATGATGTTGACGATGTGCCAATCGCTAGACATTGCACTGTGGAACTGTTTGTTTATTTGTTTGTTTGCTTTTAGTTACAAAATTGGTGTCTTCAGCAAAGATATTCTCAGCTCCGCGGGTTTTTGTATGTGATTGGTCAAAAGGCTTTCTTCAATTAACTATGGACGTGACTAAAGGATACAAGAATAAGTCCATCGGACAACATGATTAGCCCACACATAGCCATCTTCTGGACTGAATCTTCCTTAGTAAATTTGATCTTTGAACAGAGGTTTTAAAAGAAATTCTCTACTGAAATACTGTACTCATCTCAATTTGTCTGCCAGCCCACAGTGGTTTGTAAGACATTACCCAGTTCGGAAATGAATACACCCGAGCCCACGCAATTACAATTACAGACCTACAAAAAATTTGATAATTGTTGCACTAATCTCAGATGAGAGTCAGGTGAAAGGCCGCCCACTCATCAATATACATATGTATGCCCTCTGTGGTCTGGAGAAGGAGATGCTCAACGGCATGTAGCTTAGTGCGATTCGATTCAAGATCTGCTAAGAAAGTCAAGGCAGTTAGCTTGTTAAATTTTATTTGAAAAAAAGCTCAAACGTCAAATGCAAAAGTTGTTTTTATTTGATTTATGTACAATCAATGGTAGAGCAGGACTGCAACAGCAGCTAGTTTTGCATTGAGTTGCAGTTTGCAATGTTTAAGCATTTTGGTCAATGAGTTGGCATTGAAATTGTAGCTGGCAATTTGTATGCAATTAGCTGCGTGACTGGCCAGTTATGAATCGGAATCTGCAAAGGCGGGTATTCTATTAATAAGCTCAAGATTTCTACTCAAATTCGGATCGCCAGCAGCTGCATTTTGTTGGCCTAAAGTTACATTCTCTTCCAGTCTATAAACAGCACGTAAGCCATGTCCGATGCTTATCTCTGGCCTGTCGATTGCGTGTGCTGCAACTTTTGGGTGATATATAGCATCCGAACCCTTCAAATGCCAACAGATTTTATGCTCATGATAAGCTCATGAGCGATTTTTGTGGGTCAGCGTAAATTAAGGCACCGTTGGCCTGCATATCAGCACATAACTGTGTCTGTGCCTCATAAAAATTTGCTATGTGCCATTTTATGATACAATAAATTATACGACATTAATGCCACATAAATGCGCGTCATGTTGCAATTGGTGTGCAGTCCTCGTATATTAAGTATGCGCCATGTGTTCGCGCTATTGGTTTAGTATTTGTTGTCGTTTTTGTTGCACTTGCCGGCAGTTGCATTTGAAATGCCAAGCGGATGTGAAGACATGACAGAGGTCTGGTCTGGTCTGGTCTGGCTATCCGCAAACTTGATACTGCTTAAAGCGAGAACCAATTAAGCAATTGGCCGGATCATGAGATGTTGGGCAAAGTTAAACTGCAACAACAATTTGAAACAATGTGATTTACAAATGCTAAATATAATATGTCTTTATTTGCAATTTATTTATGATTTCAATTGAAAATTCAATAAAACTCTGAGTTTTGACAATTTTGATGCTAACATTATGCTTAGCTTTAAAATGTGAAAAATACACATTGAAACTGATAGGAATAACTACGTTTTATCTTTTGTGAAGCTTTTGACACTTGTTGAAGGTCACAACTGCAATTTATTACTGATTTTTATAATGATTAAATGTAGTTTTTGTGAAATCAATGCTAAAACAGTTATATAGGCGTACA
This sequence comes from Hirtodrosophila duncani, assembly GCA_037043425.1. Classification (NCBI taxonomy): domain Eukaryota; kingdom Metazoa; phylum Arthropoda; class Insecta; order Diptera; family Drosophilidae; genus Hirtodrosophila; species Hirtodrosophila duncani. The sequence continues at coordinate 609,472 of JBAMBM010000569.1, forward strand.
TAGGAAAGAGAAATCTGTTGAAAAATTCAGTTACCTTTGGAGCCTTTCGACGGCGAATGAACTCGACTCGTCCTGGCGATCAATAATATATAATTTATCTGGTTCTATGTAGATTATATAACATAACACTTTAATTCTTTTTAGTATGCATCTTCAAACACCCTTAAAAATCTTCTTAACAAAATCAACTATAGATAAATCTTATGTATAATGAGAGGTATTTGTGTAATATTTAACATATCTCCCTTACAAAATGCATTACAAAAACTTTACATCACAAAACTATGGGAGATGCTTAAAAAATATGCAACCAGTTATACAATTTCAATACAGACAATGAACTTTGCTGCGGGAAGCAAAACCCATAGCAGTAGATGAAGACAAAAGGTTGGAACAAAAAGTCCTATGCACTTGTCTCGCCGCCGCCCCTGGGCCTGGGCTTTGTCAAATGTACACCTATACCAACTGAGATGACAAAAATGAACCGCTCCGTGTTGTGTCTAACAATACTACAACGAAGACAATAATATCACTATGAACAATAAAGGTATTGCTGGTAAAAATGATTAACCAATGTCTATTCGGAACGCGTTTCTAATATGCATAGATTAGACATTCGTATGTGAAGTTGCATATGAAAACTTTAATTGGATTTATCTGTAGACCTAAGCTGCGGGCATAGTTCGCTGAAAGTTCGCTGCGCCCCATCGTTAACTGAAAGATATTGTTTATGGATTTGTGTGCTCGTTATGCTCGGTTTGGCATACAAAAAAAGGTCACTCCGGACTCTCCGGACAGGCAGCAAGTGCATTGTTATTTTTATGCCATGGGAGTGGGAGTCTTACTTTTGTCGAGATACTTGTGACACATATATTTCATATTCACCTCCTGAACTAATCGATAGGATAGTTTTCACTATGATTTGTCATGGTTGAATTTGGCTAAATAACAATTACAACTTTTTCTTCTATAAACTTATAAATATATTCTTCGGTAAGGGTATGAAAGCTTCGGTAGTAGAATATAGCCTTGCTGTCACGTGACTTTTGTGTTTGTTTTTTGTTTATACTACTTTTTAGTCCATTCGTGGCCAGGTTTACCCTATTCATGTGTGGGCAACATTTGTGGCAACTTGTGTCATCGTTGGCTAACAAAAGCTGGCTGCTATGCGTATGCATAAGTGCCTGCTGAATCGCATTAGATAAGGTTCGAAGCCGGAGTTTATGTAAAAGTCGTTTTCATTTTGCGGCAGCCCACAAAAATTAATTGGCTCTCGCGGGCAGGTGTAAAAATTTGGCGCTGCGTGCCTATGCATATATTTTTCGTTTCTTTTGGCCAGAAGGACGTTGCGTTTTGGCCTGCCTTTCACAAAAGCTGTCGCGCCAAAGGCGAGCAACAATTAATTGACTTACGCAGTGGCCTGGCCCGGCCTGGCACGCAATTAAGTCTGCACCACGCTGATCTCTGTCGATCTTTGGCTCTGCGCTGTTCAATTTGCCCAGAGGCGTGGTCTGTCCGCTGGCAATTGGCTGATCTCGATCTGAGTGTGGGCGCATGCGTTTTGTACCATTCTAATTGCCTTGTCATGGCGTCTAATGAACTATTGAAAGCGACTTGTTAAGCAAAAAGTAGCAATCATAAAAATTGCACGCTTTTCGCATTACACATTCCGTCGAGACAGTAGTAAAAGCTTCAGCGTTAACCTTGAGCCACATACATTTGTGCCTCCTTTTGGTAAAACGAAAGCCAGCCGTAATTAACGGATGTTGAAAAGATTTTTGTGAGAAAGATGGTTCGGGCCAGACAAGCATAAGACAAGTATAAGATTTGTAAATCACGATTGTTGAGGTTATGTTGTGAGGTTGTGTTTTATCATTTGCAAAGTATTTTAATGATGGTTAAATTGCATTTAGTTATAAAAGTCATTGTAAAGGTAATTATCTAAAAGATGCATTTCCAGATTATAAATGTGACAAAATAGAAAAGATTTACATTTTGATGGGTCTCAATAGTGTTTTGCAGTCACGTGTGGGCCACTTACAGGCCACTCGGCTATGCAGGCTCCAGTCTATAAAAGGATTTTCGAGTATTAAATTAATTGATGAAACACAAATATCATCAGTAATTGTTGCTCACCTTGATTACGTTGACATTTCTGGTTATTAAGCGCACATAGATTTGAGAAAGTGCAGACACTTGTCTTACCGCCACGAGTCCAAGTTCCACAGACAGGTAGAAACTCTCTGGTACAGGCTATGGGACAGCGAGGACGCTTAGGGCTTGTGGCCTCCGACAGAGCATAACAGCTCACAGCTATCAAAAGGAAGAAGGCGATTGTCAATGATTTCATGATGCACTCAGCACTTGAGGAAATAGTATGAGTTTGTGCTAAACTGGGCTGGGATTTATATTGAGAATCGATTAATGAGAAACTAAAGAGAAACACCTGTGCAGCTCTATGGCAAAATGTTCGTGCTTTGTATTTCATTTTAAGCACTTGCGTTTCAAAAGTATACCGTCTTTGAATGTGTGCTTTCATTCTTTATAAACAATCACAGTGCAACACTATGGCTATATTGTTTATAAAGTCTTTACAAAAACACGCATTGCAAGACGGCTACTTTTAAGAACGTAGTGTTTAAAGTGAAATGCTATCTTGTTCCAAATTAAACACTTGACTGAGTGATTATGGATCAAATCACAATAGCTATGCGGCTAAAATTTTTACCTAAGATCGTTATTTTTGCCGTTTTGCGAAAAAAACACCATTCCAAGTGGGTCCAAGTCGAAGTCTAATTTGTAACTTTTGTTTCAAACTTCGTATTTATGTAGACGGTGGTATCAAAGCTTTGTGAACTGCCCAGTTTTCTAGAAACAAGAGACGCTAATAAGTGGTTTCTTTTTTGATTTGGCATATATAATATATTCTAGTCTTAAATGCCAAAGACTATACCGCAGAATTTGTTGAAGGTAGGCAGAGGACTCATTGCCATTCCTTGATAAATATAATAATAGACTGAACATTTCTACCATTTAGATTTATAGTTCCGTATGATTTTATATATACTAAGATATACATTATTTAAATATATTATACATATACTTCGCTGAGAGTATCTGGTTCCCACTTTGGCCAGCTGAAGTACTCATAAGTACACATAGTGAAATGCGATACACTTGCACCTGCTGCATCTTTGCCGCACAATAAAGTATCGCATTTTATATGAACAACTGCTGAAAAGAAAGCTTTTGTGCAGAAGTACAAATTGATTGTCAAGTGGAAAGTGAAAGGACTTAAGTACATTGCCTTTGTTTGGCTTACATAACAGAGCTGATCAGGTAGCAGTGAGTATGCCCTTAGCAGGTCTTTCATCAAAAGCTGCGCGCAATAGATCATAAATGAAAAGCGAAACACTTTCACTGCCCCAACTGCCAATCGAGTGTCAGCGATAACAATCAGTAACTTATTAAAAGCGGCCAACAATTGACCGAAAATATGGCTTTTGTAAGTCTGGGCGGGCGACAAAAGCTAACAAGCCATTAACACACTCGCCACGAGCCATAAATTTGAGCGCATTTGTGGCATTAAATAAAAACAAGGTTGCCAGCTGTCAGGCCCCCGAAAACGCCTCAAACAATGGCCAGTCGACAAAAACACAAAAAGTATGCAGCCAGCTATATAGTATGTATATGATTGCGGTTCCATTGGCAGCAATTCGACGCGGCAGCTGCCAGGTTGGTGATTAATGCCCCACGCCAGGGGCGTTTTTCTATTTGTCAAATGGGGGCTGCCGTCTAATGTATGCAAACAAGTAGGCGAAACAAACATTTTAATTTGCCTTCTCCTTTACATCTTTTCACAGAATATTTCTGCTTGCCCTTTTGGCCACGACACAGGCGCAATATCATCAGTTTGGCGAGTCACTGCAGACTCAGACGCCTCATGGCTCGGACTGCGCCCTGCTGCTGGCTGGACCGGGTCGGTCCTCTGTCTATGACTACAATGTGAATCTATTCCGCGGCACCATGTGAGTACAAATAGAAAACACGGCAATGCATGTGCATGTCTGTGCCTGTGTTTGCATGCAAAAAGTAGCATTCTGGGTTAGGTTTGCGACTTAAATATTTGAACGTTGACACCAAAACGGCAACAAATGCTACGCTGACAGTCGACAGTCATAAATCTTGTCTGCCGTTGTTGTTTGCTGTTGTTTTTGTGGATCTTGCAACATGACTGTCGATGCACTTACACCTACGAGAACACGAGTTTAAAGCTAATCATTAGCGGCAGCAAATAGACACCGCATTTGGGAACTGTTGTTGCCGCTGACTCGCCAAATGGGCTAAGGGGCAAAGTGGCAAGTGGCATGCCTCTAAGCGTGTGCAGCTGTGATAAGTGTGGCTGACTGGCAATCCAAACTCAGCGGGCAATTTGAGCTGCAGCTACCCAACACTTGTTGAGCGATGGCGATGGCATCTGTGGGTGAAGTTCGACTCGACTAGCATTTGACACACTTGACAGCAGACATCTTTATTAGGAGAAACTTTAAAAATAGTTTTTGAATTTCAACTAATAAACTCTCAATGTGTGGGCGGAAATACATTGTCAACTCTGGCTATATATATCTGATATTTGTACCCTGTAACTATAGTACAAAGCCAGTCGTTACTCTAGTAGAGTAAACGAACAGGCAAAAGGAAGCGTTTCCGACCCCATGATCGAGTCGATCTAGCCATGATCGTCTGTCCGTCTATACGAACACCTAGATCTCGGGGACTCTAAGAGCTAAAGTCACCAAAATTGTTACGTAGACTCCTCTAGTAGGGCGCCAGACCTTTTTTAAAAAAAAATTGTTTCATTAAGATCGGATAATAATTTTTGACCAAAACGTATATTTTCGGTTCTTTGGTTTTCATTGGAATTGAACGAAGTTTGGGGAGTATCTGTCTTAGAGGCATCTACATTAACTGACCCAATTTGATTCTGATCGGGCCACTATATCGCATAGCCCCATAGAATTGACATTTTTGTTTTTCATCCAAAGCGAACCAAATTCAGTTTGTATTAATTTTAGGATAACTTGCATCTGTTAAGAAAACTTTATTCAGATCGAACAACTATATTATATAGGTAGCATACAACCAATTTTTTCGGAACGAATACCAAATGTTTGTATCCATTTTGTATCCATTTTAGGAGCCCCCCTCCTTTATGGCGGCTTATAATTTGCAGGGTATTTAACTGTCGAGCAAGCTTGACTATTGCGCTGTTATTTGTTTATATTATAAGGCTGACTTTATCCTCTTTAAATCACTTGCAAATAGTGAGAGTCCACGAAAAGTGATTTTGCGAACCCGAAAAAAGTTGAAAAAGAATAACCAAAAGATCACCTAATTATATATATAAATAAGTATATGAAACTTCTTTATGAAATTCTCAGCTTATATTTTATCAGTTAAAATTTTAAGTGTTTAGTGATTTTAATGAAAGTAATCGCAAAGATTTTGTTACATATTTTTTTCTTCATTTTAGTCAACTAATTTTCCATGGGATACCAAAAATATGAGAAATCACTTTTAATTTCTAATGGGTCTCAGCAACTTTTTGCAATCACGTGTGTTTCTCTTACACGGCTCTAGCCTATGCAGTCGCCAGTCTATAAGAGAATTGTTGAAATTCAGTTCAAGTAACAATTAAATATTAGCAATTCCAACTCACCTTGATTCCATTGACAATTTTGATTATTTAGCACGCATGGGCTTGAGAAAGTGCAGGTACTAGTTTTACCTTGGCGAGTCCACGTTCCACAGACAGGCTTCAACTCTTTGCTGCAGGGTAATGGGCACTGTAGAATCATGGCCTCCGACAGAGCACAAAAGCTCGCGGCGACTAGAAGGAAGAAGGCGAATATGAGTGATTTCATGATGCACTCAGCACTTCAGCAATGATTATGAGTTTCAACTAAATTGGGCTGGGATTTATATTAAGTCTCGATTACTGGAACACTAAAGGAAAACACTTGTTTAAGTTATTGTTTATTTAAAAATGCATGCTTTATAAAGCGAATCGCGTAAGCGAAGTGGTGCTTTGTTTCAACAGGTTCGCTTTGACGTATTTTCATGTTTTCTCATTATAATTTATTGGTAATGAGTCATTCATATCATATAGATCCAGATCTAGATAAAGATATATTGACTGCAGTGTTCATTATAAGAAATTGCATCGTGTTAGTGACACAAATATAGGTGTGCTTGGTTCTTGGGAGTCCTTAGAGTTAACCAGAACTTCTGTGAGTTGTCCTAAATGTAAAGCGAAACTAAAGCGATTTTTGAATTTAAATAACTTTTTTATTGACAAATTTGACAATGGATGTTTATAGTTCAAATCGTAATCTAGTATTCACTGATGAGCGTTTTAAACTCATCATAACAAGTCACAGTTTTATTCACCCTGATATCTCTGTTCTAGTCTAGTATTTGCGGCAATTACTTATCATTTTTAGTAGAGCTCAAGATTGATCAATTTGAAAAGGTTACATTAATGCAATGAATGCTTTTTATGTTGTTCCTGCTTGTGTACTTCCTGCATGAAGAATTTGATTTTCAGGACATCTTTGCAGTTTCCAGTGGGCCACTGGCACGGCTCGTTGGTTTGCATTGCCCATTCTAGAGTAAAGACAAGTTATTCGATGGAGTTTTGCCCATTGTAGATATTGGCTTACCTTGCCCTGTAATGCAGTTATATTTGTACAAAAAGCATCGATTTGGAAAGGTGCAAACACTGGATATGCCGCCCAACATAGTTGCACAGACTGGTACATATTTTTTGGAGCAGCGTTGTTCGCATACTGTGGCATTTCTTGTCAATGTCCAAGCACACTGAATTGCAGCGAATAGCAGGATAATTGTAATTGCAAGGGATCTCATTACTGAATTGTTAGAACTGCTGAAATGAAGTGTTGCTGAGAATGTGTCTAACATGGATCTTATATACCGAGAAAGTTTGCCCATTGACTATTGTTTTGATTTCTGTTTTTGCTGTACTTTTTTTAAAACAGATTCGGGCTCGAACCAAAACATATGCGATTGTAACTGAGTATTATTATAAATGTAAGCAATACAAGTTCTCGTATATCACGATATCTTTGAATTTATCGCTTCACTTGTTGTCGCCTTTTGACGTGCGCCTCGTTAACGACAATCAGCAAATGGTTACGGTTTTTGGCCTCGAAGACAACGTCATTTGATGCTGAGGCTGATGCAAACGCATCATGCTGAAGTCACTTGACAAACCGGCGCGATTTATTTGAAAAAAGTTGTATTGAAAACCGCACGACTAAAAGCCACAAAAAACTACAGCACCACCAACAACAACAACAACCATAAAAACAAATGGCATTGCAACACCTGAAGCAACCAAAAGCACCTGAGACTGGGCCCAGCCACCAACTGCCTGCGCCGCTTGCTACTAAGTATGATGGCAAACTTTAGTTTTGAAATGATTTCAAAATGTGACTTTGAAATATCGCCAATAGCCAGCTTGCAATTGCCAATCTATATCAGATGGATGCAGTTTAAATGCCACACGGTTGGGCCATAACAAATTTGTGTAGGGGTCATCAAGAAGTTGAGCTAATTTGGGGTCGCCAGCGCAAAACGTGAGTCTGCAAATATTTGACTTTGGCCTGGCTATTGAACTCTGCTGCGGCCAACTAAAATGCAGACCACAATTTGCCGCCACAACCTACTTAAAAGATAAATACTGGTTTGCGTCTGCTGGCCTGGCTCAGACCCGGGCCACTTTCATTGCTGCTCTTGCTCTTACTGCGAAATTGTTTTGCAGATCTGTCTGCGATGTCTGTGGCCTGTGTCTGCGTAAGCGAAGTAGTCCCAGTGGCAATTCCAGCCTCAGCAGCCACAGCGATCGTCTCGTCTCAGTTATGCCATAAGACCAAAAACCCAAAAAAAAATCTCGCTCGCATAGATAAATGTTATTTGAATATTTTGCATGCGAATTTACGACACGCTTTTGCAATTATTCACAATATTACGCATACGCCACAGCGGCTGTCGGACGCCTTGCAACCTAATACAGTTTCAATTTAAACAGGAAGTGTTGGCGATGCTCTTGCGCACCTGCGCACGCATATTGAATAGCAGCAGCCAAAGCAAAAGCAGCAAAAGCAGCAAAAACACAATCAGGATAACAACTCCCCAAGTGCGTGCCGCAGACTATAAGCAACTTTCTAGCTGCCCCGAAAAACAAAAACTCAGCCCAATGTGCGCATTGAACTTTCCATGTGTAATAAATTTCAAAATTAACTGACAGTCGCCATTTTGCATTTGACAAATTTGCCAAGAAACCACTGAGGTAAACTATGTTCCGAGAGACGAAACTAATATACCCTTGTATAGATATATACGATTAAAGTGAGTTGGCGTGAAATCAATATGATATGTGATACGTTTTGAAACCTTCCATCCGAATTTGGCATAAGCAGAGTCTATAAATATCATATTCAAGCATTATTTCCATACAAGGACTCCTCCCTGTTCTAGTTGGTCCTGTTCATATTACAAATTATTACCTCAAACAGCTAAGAAGCCAACTAGCTTACTTTAGCTCATAATTTCCACCCTCAGATATCATATTCGTTTAAGTATGTATATCTTGAACTTAACTAAATCTATGGAAAACTCCTTTCCATTGCAGCAAACTTCACAATGAACTCCGCATACCCTGTCTGCAGTACTCTTTCTATGCAAAAAACTCCACAAGTTCGAGAAATATGTGCTGAAATGGTTTTTGGTTTACATGTTTTGGCAATGTCTCTGACATTTGTTGGTTTCGCTATGTTTGCATTTGTAGTTGTTGTTGTAATTACTTAATACTTACGCATTGTTAACACGCATCGTTGTCGCGTGACACGCGTTTGTTTCTGTCTGTTTTTAAACATGTCTGTCTCGCCATTTGAGGAAGTGGTTGCCCTCCATTTTGGGGGGATTTCTCAGCTGCTCAATGCGAGAAATTTGCGTGTTTTTGGCATTTAATTAAGAAACCGGCTTAAAAAAAGGAATGTTAAAGCTAAGTTGTTGCTGTTACAGTTACAGTTTAGTTTGCTGTTAGTTTATTTGCCAAGAGAGTAAAAGATGTGGATATGGATGCTGTGTATGCGTATTGATTTCCTGTTGGAAAAACCGCCGCAAGCTGGTTAGGCTTAGTCATACTCGGCCCCAATGGTAAGGCTAATAGCCCCGGTCTGCACAAAGGTTTGATGGTACCATCGATTGGTATCCAATACGACTGCAAAAATGGCATGGAGAGTTTCAATAGCTTCAATTATTTGGATACTCACTGATATCGCCTTGCTGAACCACCACATCCAGGCTCTGGCATTGGAAATGGCATTCGGGCGGCGGCATCAGGCGCCAACGTTTGCTGCCCGCTAGTTGGGCCTGCCAGGAGGGCAACCTTACATTGTCAATCTGGGCATACAATGGAAAAGTCAACTAATTAGTCCATTCGGCTTCCCCTCTGCACACTCACATGCATTTGAGCACCCAGTCCGGCTGTGCCAATGAAAAACCAATCAACTGCATTGTTCTCTGAACTCTCGGGCAGGAAATAGGGTCTGCCATAGTGCCTGCGAAACTCTTCGGCCGTCTCTGCATGGCAATTACTCCAGCCAAAATACCAGGGCTCCTCACCCGACTGTAAATCAACTCTTTCCTGGGGCATGTCCAGAGCCTCATAGATATCCTGGAAACCAGTTTTGTAGGGCAAAAACTGGCAGTCACGTATGCGCTGCTTGCGCTTAGCCTTGCCATACACATTCCGGAAGTAAGCGTAGTTGAAGAGCTGCCATATATAAACATAGCTTCATCTATAGCTATAGCTACTTATTATAGTTTTCTATACAACAAACCCACCGTTGTGGCAGTCCAATTTTGCGTGGCATCGCTGATAATGACGGGGGCGCCACTGTATGCATATTTTGCCTCAAATTGTGCTGGGCTTAAGCCGCTTAGGCGTGGAACTTGCACCACATTGGCACAGAAATCACAATGCTCGGGTGGGCGTAGTGCATAACGCAAGGGGCGCGGCAGGGAAAGAGCACAATGCTGCATCAAATTGAAAAGAAGAATTTGTATTCATAATTTTCAACATCAAATTGAATTTGTTGTTGAATTTTTCTGTCAGAAATGTTGCTGTTGTTTAAACATTGGCCAATTTCAATGCATTGAGTCAAATGTCTGGGCAAATTTTGTTTGATTGGCTGCCAAAATGTAATCAAAAAAACTTTGTTAAAATATTTTTTTTTAATTTTTCTTGTGTTTTGAAAATTTTTCGTCCAACACACTTCAAATTGAATTTCTTAATTAAGAATTTCGAGCCATATCAATTGTTTTGCCAGTACATTTGTGTATTTCTTGGCTGCGCCAGATTGTTCAATTTCAAGTGTTCATTAGCAACAATATGTATGTATGTACTATGTGCCATTGTTCACATATGTACAATTGCATATGTGCTCTTGCCAGCATTTGAATTTCCAATCAATCCAATCAAAGCGAACACTATTGTTCAAATTATCTTTATTTTACCACCTCCATTTATTCACCTTTCCCTGCAGCTCATCGTAATAGTATTTCAATGCACCCAATACAAGGACAATAAACAATAACACTTTGAAACCCTTGACCAGCCGTTGATAACGCCGCCCTGCGTGGCAGTGTCGATGCAGTAGATCCTGCACTGCCTTCGCCCCATTTCCGCTCAGATAATTCGGTTTATGGGCTTTCAATATTTGCCTCAGAGTGCTGCGTGCTTGGTCCAAATTCAAATCCAGCTGCATGTTGTTGCCACGTTCGAGTCACGTCCCAAACTGGGACCAGTGTTGATTTCATCCTGCTTCCTTGCCACTGGATGCGTTCGCCTGGCAATAATTTGATTATCTGGCAGTGCGCAGGCTTCATGGAGTGGAGCTTCTGTGCATGGGTAGCATGTGATAAGGAACAAATTGCTTGTTATTGTCAATTGTGCTTGTACATCATTTCTTGCCTTTGTGTCTTTTTTGCAGAAATCCATACAGTAGTGGAGCGGGCACTTGCATCACCTACGATGCCATCAATGCCGCCTACTTGGATGCACGCAAACGTATACGTAAGTGGAGGCTGGGAAGAAACCTTTTTATAACCTTTAGATATTTTTTATTGAATTGTATTTTATGCTTAATTCTCTACAGATGTGGCTCAGCCCAAAACCGATTGGAAGCCAGAGGAATTGGCCACCGTGGGCGAGCTGCTGCTCGACATCTCCATACAGCTGGCTCGCACGTAAGTAACCGTTACGGCTATTAACGTTAAACGCATTTGAAAGTTGCCCTGGCACGCCCACAACGATTGCCAAATAACGCATGACATGGCAGTTAAGTCGTGCAGCAAAACAACAACACGGACCCGCTGCCCGACCGCCTGCAGTCATAAATATGTATGCGAGCATATGAGATTTGTCTGTGCCTTCAAGGTTCTGTTTCTGTGCCCGCTGAGTGCTCATACTCGCTCTCGTATTGGGGCATATGGATATGGATTTGAAAGTTTGGCACATGCAAATACTAATTGCAATGCCGAATCTGCTATGCCAGTTGTCGGCACCAGCTTTGAGTGATGGCCAGGCCAGACAGGCAGGTAGGCACTGGCACTTGAAGCTGCTTTTGGTTTTAGTGTCTTGGCATCTTCTTGGGGCGCTTCTGTGCAGCCAACTGGCAGCGCAACCGCATTTTTAGCCACCGCCACCAAATATTTGCAGCTATTTGCTGTGCTCGCAGCAAAATGTAAACAAACTTGGATTATGCAATGAACCCGCTCAGCCTCAGCCTCAGTGAGAGTGCGCGTGACTGCCCCCCAGCCCCCACAGATCATAAGCAGAAGCATCAGGCTGCGGCAGAAGATGCTGTTGGATGCCACCACAGAGCATTTCCAGTTTTACAGTTTGGCCAACTGCTGCTGTGACTGTGCATTTGAGATTGGGATTTGGGGTTTGGGTCTGGGGCGAATCTGGGTAAGCGGATTGCCAAGTCAGTTGGCCAAAAACAGTCGCAACATGTGTGACTTTCACTTGCACCACGCTCATCTCAGATCAGCTTAGCCAAGGCTTGGGATATGTGCAATGCGAATGGGAATCGTCATAGATGCAGCTGCGTCCAACTCAATTGCAGTTGTATAATCATTTGATTATGGTCTTTGCCGCTGGCTAATAATAGTTGTTAACATTTTATGGCATGCAAATGTGTTTGGCAAGTCTATAAAGTTCTACAAAGCAGATAGCTGATTTTAATTGGCAGGATGGACTATGGAACTGACTCTATATCTGAGTTAAAAGTATCTTTCTCTTTGTTGTACTTTGTGCGAGTTTCATGGCCCGCGACCCTTTCAATCACACACATTTTAGAGTTCAATTCAGTTCATTTAGCTGCCAACCCAATTGACTGTGAAGTTTCACAGTTTGCCGCTGGGGTTTTCATATCTTCTTTCCCTCATCTTCCTCACAAGCAAAACAATAGACTATCGCCTTACTTAAGACAATTTGTTGCCGTTTTTCTCGCTTTCTCATGCACTTGAGGAAGTGTCAGTCACAGTTCCCAAACAATTTATGATGCGCCCACAGTATTGAAGTACTTACAGACTTACTTCCTGCCCCTTTTAGGCCGTTTGAAGCTGATATGATCATGCCTTTGTAATAGTTGTTGTTGAGTCATCATTACAACTTGGTTTTCTACTATCTCGAATGCCTCAGAGGTGAAAACGGAAGCTTTTGCAAGCCCAAGAATATATTATATTCTTTATCAGCATGATAAGTTGACTATGTAGACCCATGACCACGCCTCTCTTTCTAGTCTAATATTTAGACGAGTAAAGCTATCCGAATAAAACCTGACCTGAGAGGCAGCATGTCAGTCACTCTCAATGAAATGGTAACTGAGTCAAATTGAAGTTGAACATTTTGCCACTGTCAACGTCGAACGTGCAACATCAACTTCTACATCTATGACTGTCATCGTCAGATGTTGGCCAAAAGCGCGTTAATTGCATGCCATTTGCTAACGTTAATTTTGCAATTTTTCAAAGTTGAAAAATTTCAACCACAGAGGAGAACGAATAATCCAAACTGGACAGGAAAACGCCAAGTTGAGTGATATCCGCAGTTGCATGCTGCATAAGGCATAGATATATAAATTGGCCAATATGAAAATTGTACCATAGCCATACTTGAGTAGCGGTGCCAACCATAATTGTCTTATTCTTCTCACAGCTATGGCCTTTCCTATGAGGAAATTGAGAAGGGTCTGCCCACCATTGACACGTCCAAGACTTTGATTCGCGAGGTCTGCCCACCGTTCTTTGCGGGCGTGGAGTGTCGACCTGGCAAATATCGTCGCTTCGATGGCCTGTGCAACAACATTGAGCATCCCACCTGGGGGGCGACGAATACTCCGTTCCAAAGGTTGATCGGTCCACTGTATGCCGATGGCATTAACGCACCTCGCATTTCGGTAACTGGACGCGATCTCCCCTTGTCGCGTGTGGTCTCGCGCACCATGCATCCCGACGATGGCTATCATGATCATGCTGGCACTGTTATGGTCATTGCCTGGGGTCAGTTCATGGATCACGATTTTACGCTCACAGGCACGCCGTTGGGTAAGTCAACCAGCGATTGCATCTGAGCAGAGTTAAAGGCTAAGAAACATCTCTCATTGCAGATCCCATCAATCGCAACGATCCCGAGGAGTGCTGCAAGCGGCCGTTGCATCTGAAGCATCCATATTGCAATGAGATCCGCATACCTGATGATGATTACTTCTATCGTTTGTTTAATGTCAAGTGCATTGATTTCGTTCGTGGTTTTCCATCTCCGCGTCCCGGCTGCCGACTGGGTAAGTAGCAGTACTGCGACAAGTATAGTGAACCTGATTCTTAATCTTATATGAAATTTCTTGATTTTAGGATCTCGCCAGCAGTTCAACACCTTAACGGGAGTCATCGATGCAAATACTGTGTACGGCGTCAAAGAATCCTTTGCTCGCAAGCTAAGAACGGGGTATGGTGGCTTGATGCGCATGAATCCTGTTTTCCAGGAGTACGGCCTAAAGGATTTGCTGCCCCTGAAGCTGGACATACCCGATGAGGGTTGTACGCGTCCCAACAAGAGCATGTATTGCTTCGAGGGCGGCGAGATTCGAGTGAATGAGCAGCTGGTGCTGACGTGTATGCACACTTTGATGGCCAGGGAGCACAACCGTTTGGCTACGGGTCTGGCCCACGTTAACAAGCATTGGGATGACGAGACACTCTTCCAAGAGGCACGACGCATCAACATTGCCATTGTGCAGCATGTTACGTTCAATGAGTTCTTGCCCATTCTGCTGGGCAAGGAGGTGATGGAAAAGTTCGGACTTGTGCTCCAGAAAGATGGCTACTGGGATGGTTATGACTCAACGGTGAACCCGGGAATCATAGACTCATTTGCGGGTGCCGCCTTCCGTTTCGGCCACTCACTGCTACCCACGGCCGTGGAACGCTGGTCCAAGGCTCACAAGTTCATTGCCTCCAAGCGTCTGTCGGATTTGATACGGCGACCTTACGATTTGTATCGCGCTGGCGTGTTAGACGAGTACTTTATGGGTCTGATGAATCAGGTGGCCCAGGCCATGGACGACTCCATTACCCAGGAGGTCACCAATCATCTGTTCAAGAAAGAAGGCGCCCGCTTTGGCATGGATCTGGTGTCGTTCAACATGCAGCGCGGCCGTGAATTTGGCATACCCGGCTATATGGAGTTCCGCAAGTTCTGCGGACTGCCCACCTCCAATACGTGGGAAGAGATGTACGGCTCTATGCCCAATGAGACTGTTCAACGTTATGGCAGCATATTTGAGTGAGTAATGAAAGGATTTGTCAATGGGTTCTTAATCATGACACATACAACTTCATTTACAGACACCCCGCTGATATTGACTTGTGGTCAGGAGGAGTATCGGAAAAATCGCTGCCTGGCTCGATGTTGGGACCCACCTTTGCTTGCGTCATTGCCACACAGATGAGCTATGTACGTCGCGGCGATCGCTTTTGGTATGAGCTGCCCAATCAGCCCTCATCCTTTACGCCTGAACAGCTGCAGGAAATTCGCAAGGCGAAGCTCTCCCGCTTGATTTGCGATAATACCGATCTAATCGATACGGTGCAAATCTATCCCATGGTGTTGCCTGATCATGAAATGTAAGTGGCAAATTGAAAAAGATTGAGAATTTGCTTACAATTCATAATTTCTTTAGCAATCCGCGTGTGCCTTGCAAGAGCGGCATTATACCCTCTATTGACTTGTCCAAGTGGGCAGACTTTGGTGGCCATGCTCATGGTCTGGACTCATCCGTCTATGTAAGTGAATATATATTTGGTAATATTGAACTACATACTGATATAAGCCTTTCCCCTTTTTTATAGAACTACATCAATGAAATACCTGAGACGCTTCTCAACTTTAGAAAGTAAAAACGATTTTCTTTGTATATTTTCGAGACGATCCATTTATTTTTTGGCATCCCTCTATACTCACTGACAACACTCCACAACTGTACATGGAATTTCCCGTACATATATAACTGAGCTCTGCATTTTTCACTTTTCCTACTATCCTACCTAAGTCTCTTTTGCTAGTCTTTATTTTCATTTCACCAATCCCCTGTCCATGTCATCCGCTTAGAACACTAAAGCCAGCTCATAGTTTGGACACTGCCATTATATCCAGCGACTTTTCCAACATTTCCATGCATTTTCCCATAAATTTGTTGTATATATTTTTATGATTATTATTAATAAATAGCAGAAATAAAGCGTGTAAGTTAAAAACAATATATGTATATCACAAAAGCGAACCCCTAAGCGAAAACAGAAACCCTTAAAAATATATTTTGTTGTAAGATTTGTAAATGAAATTATTTTTTAAATAAAACTAAAATGAAACACAAATTTATGAAATTGTTTTTATTTATTAATTAGTGTAAGTATAATTAAATAACATATAGTATGTGATTGTAAGTTAATGCTATAGGAACTTTATGGTTACGTGCTGTTGGCTAAAACCATGGCTGAGGCTTGCCGGAAGGCTCAGACATTAAGTTAAAGTTAAAGCCATTAAATTGTGTGGCAAAAGTCAATTTCACAGTCGCATTGGTCGTCATCATCAGCCAAGATCGTTCGTGTTGAGCATCGCATTGACCCACATCCGTCTCCGTCTCCGGTCTCTGAGTCACAGATAATATAAATAAACACACACATACACAGAGTACAGGCACAGCTGTAAGAGTTGATGTTGCCGAAGTCTGGCTCTACTCGAGTGCATTCAGAAACGGCGCTATGGAGCCAATGTCTTCACAGTCCGGTATGGCTTTGCCTTTGAACTTTAGGCAGGATTCGGCACAGGTCTGGCCTTGGAAGTAGTCGCCAAACATCTTCTTGCACTGAGCGCAGTTATTTAGGCAAATCTGTATGAAGTCAATGCCGCCCATGGGATCTGTGTCATGGACATAGGGTTAGATACCCATTGAATTAGATAACCCCAGTCAGTGTAACCAGAAACTTACCAAATCGCTTTCCATAATGCCCGATGGAGGGCAGGGCATCTGCAAACTGCAGCAGGCACAGAGCACTCAATGCAAAGGCGCACAAGAGCAAGGACTTGGTCGAGTTGGAGTTGGCTTTGGCAAACATGGTGTAAGTAATCTCTGTGGATTGTTAATAGATTCTTAATAAATTGATTGAAATTAGTTGGGAGAGTTTAAGGGAGAGCTGCCTTGCTTTTGCGACCGCCGTGCGCCAAGTGTGAAGTAGAAATAATTAAAATCGCACGTTTGTCTTCTTATTTTATACACGCAAGCCAAACGCAGAAATCTACGAAAGCTTCAGCTTGAAACTATTTTTATATAAAGAAGCAACAAAAACAATTACAACAATAACATTAATAATATCAACGACAACAACAACAACAACAAAAGCAGCCGAAGCCGGTCTCAGAGAGCACAGATGCTGAGATGCTGAGGTAGCCCAAGTGGCGCTTAATGCGTCAGTTTTTGAATAAAACAAATCAATATAAATTCAATAAAATGATGCCATACCTGAGATGGCATTATGACTATGTCATGAAGTTTGTAAACTACGGAAGATTTGTGATCACATATATCATATATGGTAAGCTGGCATTAGGAATGGAGCTGATATTGGCTTATTTTTAGCCATCTAAAATGCCAGAAAGTTGAAATATTTACGGGATGATATCATTTTGTAAGCTCTGTTTTCTTGCATATGGATGCATCCGGCGGATGGAATGGCTATATCATATACATATTTACTTGTCACTGAAGAATCTGTCAGAAAAAGCCATATATATCAATATGTAGTATCGGTTATATTAATATTGCCTCTCCCATTGTATAAAGCTGCCTTATTAATGAAGAATCAAAAGGTTTGCCTATATCGCTCGTATTATGTCCGAATATGTTTCTCTATTAAGCAGCTCCTGAAGTCCCCATCGACATCTGAAAGCGTATCAATAGTCTTACATGCCTTCTGCCTTAGCTGAACGTATGCAAATATAATAGCAGCTGCTTGAGTATGTGTGATTTGTTTGAATAAATTGAAGTCGCGCGAGCTTGGTTTAATTTAGCATAATTATCAGGTTAATACGTTTTATGGCATTTTTATCGTTCTGACAATTAAATAACATTGTTAAATAGAATGTTTTCGATATGCGTAACAAGTTCTATAAATGTATTTTATAGATACATATATTAGTGAAGCATCGATATAAATTCCATTTTTTTTGATTTTGGGTTAATAATTACATCCTTTTCCATGCACATGTTATCATCTATAACTTTCCTCTAATACTTAGTATATCAGAAAATATCCCCCTTATTCAAGAGCACTAAAACCACTTGTGGAAAAATTCACCGGCAAACAACAGAACGAAAGCAGCAAAACATTTTTTAGGGAAACTGCATGGAGAGTGGCCGCAAGTAATAGCAGGAAGTGTCAACGCTACAGCAAACGGACACAGCCGAACTGTAACCGAACTGCCGTGTGTAAAAAACTGAAACTGTAATTAATGCAAATCATATGCGGCCAGCGGGGCTGGGCGGGTTGCTTGCCTGTACCAGATCGTTCATTAATTAATGGCGCTATGCCTGCAGTAAAGCGTAGAACCCAGCCGGGTGGGCTGGTCCGGCTGAAGCTAAAGCTGAAACTGAACCTGGGGATCAACACAATAATAATCATAAGTTTCATCCCAATAAAAATTCCTAAAGTTCTTTTGTCTGAATCTGGCCAACCGGACACGGACACGCCGTCGCTTAAGACGAGGCTTAAGTCAATGATGAAACCTGGAACTGGTTTAATATTCCAGTTGACGGGGTGCGCTATGTTTTGTTTTCACTCTGCGAACTTAATTTATGCAATTTGAATACAAAACGATATAGAATATAAATTAATGAGAATTTAAATTGTGCTAACTATATCGTGGGAAATTTTTAAATCATGCTAATTTTATGCAGCTGAAATTGTTTGTTTCCTAACTAATTGACAACACGCGCCACTGGCTGAGTAATCAACCACAAACACACACACACACACACACATTAACATCAGCCTAAGGGGTACTACGCGGCGTATACGTCACAGCCGCTTTTGTGGGCGTGACACTTGAGCGGGCAACATTTGGCTAAGTGATTGGTGACGTGCACGAGCGGTACTCGAACCCGAGACTTACCGGTAGTTGATTGTGGCAGCTGTAGCTGTAGGTGTAGGTGTGGGCTTTTTTTTTTGTTTTTGGCAAATTTTCGGCGTTGGCAACAAATAGTGTAAGTATGTTTGCTGAAAACGGGTTCTAGATTGTAGCTTGATAGATTGACTGATGTCGGCTTGCAGAGTTCTTCTCTTATTTATACAACTTGTAGTTGGCCAGATTGTCAAACAAAAGCAACCCGTTGCGATTGTTGGATTTGTGCTGGCGAATTAATCAATTTGTCTAGGCAACAAACATCTAATTGAACACGTATTCGCCAGTAAACAAAATCAAACAAAACTTACTTCCGCTGGCTACTCGTACAGCCACTTTCTTGAGTGGTTTTCACAGCGGTGCTCCGGCTGTGGCTGGATGTCACTTATCCAGTTTAATTGCGTTTCTTTGCTGCCAGCTATAGAATTGGGTTTGGCTTGCACTTACATTTAGATATTGCAACTGATAAACAGGAAATGCAATTTAAACAGGTTCATTTCTTAGGGTTTCCTTTCATTGCTTTGCAGTCTCTTTTAAATCGAAGCTTTCGAGTTGATTATAATCTTGCTTCATACTCGTTAATGAACTTTATCAGATATATATATTAGAACAGATTTGTGACTTCATATTTCAATTACAACTGCATATATAATGTGTTATTTGTTTAATACTCTATTGATCTTTTTATCCTATTATAGTTCCATAACATCAATGTAGAAATCTTCTCATTATATTGTAGCCATTAACCTCTTTTTATCTATAGCTTTTTATAAAATTTACAATACTCAACGGCTCACCACGGTTTCTGTGTTTTAATTCAAGTCTAAGGATTTCTCATTCTTATCCAGCCTTGCTTATCGACTTTTGTAGTTGTTTATTGTATTGTGCAGTCCAAAAAAACAGAATATCCGAAAATACGTCACAGACTACTCTATAGATTTTGATATTTTCATTATCCATAGTTTTAGGCCTTAACTCTCTTCGAGGATGCGGCAAAAATTCAAAGCCAGAACTTCCAAACAATTCCCAAACAGCGGGCACTTTGCTTATCTTGAAAACGCCTCAAAACGGAAACTATTGTTGAGTGGCGAAATTTGAAAACAAACTTGTACCCCAGGGGAGTGTCCTTACCAAATTTGATGACTCCAGATCTTATAATCTTCGTGATGTAGGAGTTCATCCGAAAGAGCAGATCGACTCCACCTTAGATGCTTATCAAGAATATATATACTTTATGGGGCCGCAAAGGTTTCATTATGCCTTTTACATACATATGCCCAAATACAATAATGTAGAATCATGTAGAATATAGTACAATGATTCTAGTAGCCATTGAACTTTAGCTTTATATTCGCTTAAAAGCAAACACATGCATTTCTACAAGCGCATATGGAGTTGTCGCTGAAATCTCTAGAGCTGTGTACAAATTCAATGGCTACTGGATTGATTTCCTTTTTGGAAAGTTCTTTGAGGTGTTTTTTGAGTGTACAACAAGAGCTCCTGCCAATTGCGGCGAAATTTGAAACCAGCGATTTATCAACATGCATTTTTTGTGTATTCTTTTAAAATGATGTCCATGTCAAATCATAAATTAGAATGTTCAAACATTCATTTCTACAAATCTCCAGAGATTTCCGTGGCACCCCCTAAATTGCTTTCTAAACAAAATCTTTGCATAGTTTTCTGGACATAGCTTAGAGTTCTTGTTTGCAATGAAATGGGGTCCAGGTTCTTATGCACAGAAAGTACATTGAAATGCTGGTATTATCGATAGAATACCCGTTTTATAAGTTGCAAGTAAAAAATTATGTTATCTATAGAATTGCTATTTTATAAATGGGAAGGTTTTTCACTTTACCATTTAATTATTTATGCAACCTATGCCAATGTCTCTTAAACATATTATTTTTATACAAAAGTTATTCATATATCTATATACAAGATCATATGCACATGCATTTTGCAAAGAACACAGTTTGTTTGTTTTCTTTATCTGCTTTGACTCCTCGATTTTGAAAAATGAAATAGATTTTGAATTGCAACAGCATCAGTTTCAGTTGTCAAATTTGAATTTGAAACTAAGTACAGTAAATCAAGCAGTACGCACTGCTTGGTGAGAACAGTGTTGAATTACGACTTCGGCACCTCATTGTTTGGCTCACTCAACTCAACGATGTTTTTTTTGTTAGAGACTGTATATCGGATACTTATCAAGCAGTATAAATAGTTTCCAGCGCGCTAAAATTTAAAATTGAGAGCGAGTTTTTTTATAAATGTATAAACCAAATAAATATATTTAAAAGTGAGTTTTCGATAATTATGCACAGCAGAAAATATTATAATTGAGATTTAAACAGGTAAGGAAGGCTAACTTTGACTTTTTGTATTTTTATGAAAAATAGAAGAGTTATGTACCTAAGTGTTCATTCCGGAACATTCATTCCGGTTGTATGGTAGCTAAATAATATAGTTCAGGTTAGCGGGCATAGGGTCTTCTCAAATGGATACAAACCGAATTTGGTTTAATTTGAATGAAAAGCAGAGAGTTATGCTACTAAGTGTTCATTCTGGAACCATCGGTTATATTGGACAGACAAAAGAAGCATCTGGTACAAATTTTAGCTCTGTAGCTTTTGAGACATCTTTATGTTGAAATGAATGGTATAATAAACACAAAAACCTCCATCAAAAAATATAGCTCTGGACGCAGATATTATATTAAGATAGAATATATAGAATAGATATACAAATAATAATATTTATATGTATATCCTTGGCAGTCGTCAATTTAAATTGGCCTGGTTTCGTTTACTAAACAGCTTGTCCAAGAATATTTCGCTGATTTAAATTGTTCAACAAGTCTTCTAAAGGCCATTGTTATTCTCATGGATCAATTTCTAAGATAGCTTAAGATGTGAAACCTGCTCAAAATTAAATTAAATGATATATCTGATATTTTTTATAGAGAAATTACAATCCTAGATTATGTTTCAAATATTCGCTAATTTTATCAATGAGCCAATTCCTTGGATGGGTTTATGCTCGCATATGAAATAGTTGTCCAATCAGTGTCCAGCATGCCTGTGGACATCATTATTCACAACATTTTTATATCATTCAGCGGCCAATCAATATCTCTTCAATATAAATCTCATTATTAAAGAGCTGGGGTAAATTAAGTTTCCCGCTGAACGTGCGCTGCAGCAGCAACATTTTTTGCCAGCCTTTTACTTGTTGTTCGTTTGCTGGTGAAAAGCCGCAACAGCCAACATTTTCGCTGTCGACCAGCTATCATGTGTGTGTGTGTGTGTGTGTGTGTGTGTGTGTGTGCCGGAGGAGATTGCATCCACATTGAAGGTATTGGCATGCCAACATCAACGCCCAGCGAACGACGAAAACTTTTATTAGTTTCAGGGTAGTGCCCCTGCCCCCAATATCAGCCCTATCAGCCCTATCAGCCCCTCCCCTCCCAAGCCACAACGAGTAAATCAGTAAGCGATTTTCCTCACAGCCCAGCAATTTTATTGCATTTTTTGCAGAAGCCACTTCCCTTTTATTTTAACCCAAGCCCAAGCCGAGAATTGGGTTTGGCTTTATTTATGAACTCTGCTGCCAGTGGATGCGTTTATGTTTGGCTTCACACGTTGCTCTGGCACTGACTCTGGATTCATCTTCCTCCTATGTGCGCTGCCTGGCCGGCCGGCTGATACATCTTTGTGGAGCATAGCTATCACATTGTCCTGCTCTACAATATGTGCTCATTATGCCAGTGATTTTACACACAGCTTCAAGATAGAAGAACATGACAAAAGCACAATGAAGCTTATTTGTAGTTGGAAACTTTGCCAGGTCGAATAAACTTTATTTAAATAAATACCCGAGCAGACCTTTAAGTGAAGCTTCATTTAGATTTAGATATTTTGTTAATAATAAACTGAAAATATTTTCAACTATGGGCCAAAAATAATGCAAGCCATGGGTATAATTAGTAACTGTAAACCTTTTTCATGCTCCACTGCACCCGGGATAGCGAAAGCAAAACTAAGTAAAAGGGCCCCAGTCAACTTGTCGTATGCGTAATTAAGCTTGGACGGAAAGCTGGAGAGGGAGAGCCAGAGCAGGGTTCGCTGCCTTCGCATGTGAAAAACGTGTTAATCCACAAACTAATTTGATGTTAATGGGATGGAGAGGGGCAGGATCTGGTGAACTCGGAGGGTAGGTGGCTTAATTGTTTTTCAGCTCACTTTACACCGGCGTTTTTGTGGGGCTTTAAAAGCCATTTAAAGTGGCCGGGTCATTAAAGCGTTAAAGCATTAACAAATTATGCCAGGCGCTTAAAGAGCGACGGGCAACGGGAATTACTTAGTTGCATCTTAAGACTGGGATACGGATACCCACTTTGCTCTCTGCATGCCGGAGTGACTGACTCAATGTCGCCGAGTGCTCGTCTTGCCCCATTGGCGACCACCCGTCGAGCTTGGAGAGCTCAAAATGAAATCAGTGAAATGTAAAAATTAAAAAATAACGAGATAATTAAAAGCTACCCCGCAGATATTTGCGTGCATGCATGTGTATGCGTGCAAGTACATATATTTGCGCACGTAGCTCAGCTTTTGCTCAAGTGGCGGCATTAAGGGTGAAAGTGGCAGTGGGGTGTAAGGGAAAGCGAGGCACTTGGGCTGGCTGGTGGCTGTGTGACACTGCGCCTAGCCGTGTGTGTGTTTGGGTCATGGAAATTAACTTTATATGTACTCCACAAACACAAGCACGCAAGCACACACCCACACAAACAGACAGCCCAGACTTTTACTATGCCCGCGGCCCGCTTCAGCTTTATTTTGCATTTGATTCGCATTCGCATTCGATTCTGTTTTTGTTTTGTTTTGTTTTCAACTCACGCTGTGCCAGAATTACGAGCATTGCATCTGTTTTGCTTGCTAATTGCTTTTTTGGCTTCGCTAAAGAAAATAACAAACTATAAATATGTGCATTTAAATAAATAGGAGCTGTCGTGCAAATGGTAAGCCTCTAATATTGGTTCGATAATTATTTCTGGTTAACAGAGCAATGACACAAATCTGCCGGCAGATGCGATTTAAATATGAATGTGTCTGGCATTTAGAAAGCTGCTAATAATTGCTGCTTAATTAAGCCAATGACCATAATTGCACGCGCCGTGTGCTGAATGAAAAGCATTCTAAAAATAATTGGATGACCCACACCTGCACATTGCATATCAATTTGCAGTTCCCTGTTAATAAATGTGTGTGCACTTCGTAATTAAAATTTTTTATGAAATAACGGTTATTATAAAAACCAAAATTATCATTATACTCGTACTCTAGTTGAGTAAACGAGTATATTGTATTCATGCAAATGTATGTAACAAGCATAAGATATGTATTTTCTTGATCAGCATCGACAGCCGAGTCGATTTAGCCATGTCCGTCTGTCCGACCGCATGAACATCTAGATCTCGGAGACTATAAGAGCTAGCGTCACCAACTTTGGTATGTAGGCTTCCTTTGTAGAGCGTCAGAATAAGTTTTTCCAAAATTTTGACACGCCTCCTCCTCACTATATCATCCACAAATCTTAACGCACTTAGTTGAAACTCTATTTGTATGTGTATTAGCATAAAATGTATCCATTTGTGAAATTTCATTACGATCAGATAATAATTATTCACAAAAAACTTTAAAAGCACACAAAACTAAATAGTGTTGCATACTTTCGAGTGTCGAATATAAAATAAATAAAGTGTATGAAGTCTTATAGTCGGAATATCGACTATAGTGTTGTCTCTGGTTTTTAATATTTTTTTAACTATCTTCTTCCGGCCGACTATTAATTTTATCAGGAAGTTTGCCACGCTTCTTTCCAAGCGTTCCCGCTCAAATCAAATATATGTATGACGAGTTGAATCCATATAGCCATGCCAGTATATCTGCCTTTGCGATTCAACCTTGAGATCTGTGAAGAAACCGTACGTCCGCTTATCAAGTTTGAGCTTCAAAGGTCTGGCTTTCGCGCCAGCAGTAAAAATTACTTACCATTGCATACCACCAGGCGCAGCTAGTCAAGCGCAGAGACAAAAAGCGATTTGAATTAAAGTTGCTGCTGGACAAGTCATGTGTCTGATGAAGTTTGAGCTGATGATCATGGCAAAGGGTCCCATACAATTTCCTAAATTGGGTTGCCAACAGAATAATACTATTTCCACTATATTCCACCTGGTTTGGACTTGGAAAATTGTCAATAATAATTTTAGGTAAGCAAAATGTTTTTCAAATATTTATAGTTTAAGCAAATGGACCACTTCGAAGCATCATATGAACCCTTTCATCAAAGGTTCTACCTATATAAACCAAGGTAAACCTATTTATGCCACTTTCTGTAGAGCACTAAAAAGGCGCTGAAACATAAATTATATAAGGGAATGCATTGAACGCAGCATTCAATTTAAATTGAACATTTTTTTAGCCCGCTGGCATATTTCTTTTGTAGTTAATTTGATTTAATTGAAAAATATAAATAAACGGTAATTTAAATAAAATAAAATAAAAAAAAACACCTGCAATTTACACATGAGTTCGGAAATTAATAAAAAAAAAAAAACAAAGGAAATATGTTCAACAAATCATTTTACACCCGCAATGCACTCGACTAAAATCCCACTTAATTACGAGCGGAAATCTAAATGAACCACAAAAAGCAACAAAAATGGACGCGCTCTTAATTAACACAAGAGTTCGTTCTGTAATGATGACAGAATAGGCAAATCAAAATGGAGTTAAATAAGGCCAATGTAAATTGAAGCCATGGCCAGCAGTCGGATGGAAATAAGCCCGGACATGCCGCACATTTGCAAAATACGAGTACGAGTTGGCCAAAATGTCAGAATGACAACGTCATATATCCAAGGTGAGGAAATGTGTCGATGTCTGCCATGTTGCGATACGGCAAAATTGGGTCGCATTTCAAATTTTTCGTACTCTTTGGTGACTCTGTTGGTCAGTGAGCAGTGAACAGTGTGTCAGCGGGCTGGCGAAGAGTACGGGTGGGCGGGTAGCACTACTTTCATGTTTGTAGGACTTTGCGTTGACATTTCAACTTTGCATGCCAGGCTAATGCAATGAAAACTAGCATTTTGCTTCAAAGTTTGTTCGTTTTTGGGTCATCCAGTAGTGCAAAATCTGCGTTGATTTGCATCCATATGGGAATATGTGGCTACTTTGGTTTCAAATACTTCATGCATCAGCCATCAGCTTTCATATAAGGTGTTATCTAAGCTGAAACATCCAAGCTCTGGCTTTTATTTGCCTGTCATAGCAACTGCAACTAATTATTTCATGCTATGCCAATACCAATACACCGGACAGGCCTGTGTGTATTTCATTAGCCAGACAAATATCCATAAGGCTTATACACAATACCATATGTGTATGTACGAGGTGGACCAGGTGGTGTGTAGTCATAGGTACGAGTATTTCAGTTCAAACTGCATAGAAAGAGGAAGAGAAAGAGAGAGAGATAGAGAGAAAAGGGACCGAAGGTGAATTTAATATTACACATCTTGTCCATATTCACATATTCGTTAATCAAACTTAATTAATATGAAATGATGTGAGAAATATTACCTACATATGCTTTCAGTTCAGCCTTGTTTTGAAATTCATCAAACAAGTAGATATTACAGGAGAATCCTTAATGTGATAAAGATAGATGGCTTTGATGACATTCCGATTTACTCACTAATGGCTCAGGACCACAACTTAGACCTTAATGACAACCAAAACTTGTGACTTAAACATTGGTTTGAAAATCAAACTATAGGCGCCATTTACCTTATGGCAAACCAGCAGGCAGGTATAATAATATAAGAATATTAGCCTGCCATATAGGCCAGCTATTTATATGATTATTTTAGTAATCAATATGACATTCTCAAGAAAATATGTGTCATTATTACCACTCTCTACTTAAGAATGCACTTTTCGTGACTCAATTTCTGAAAAATCTTTCCCTTTTAGAGTGCAACACACCCATTGTAATCGTAATCAAAGCACGTCTCTTGACCAGTTGCCAGTCAGAAGACCAAGCAAAAGTAATTGTCAAGCCGTCGGCTATTCTGCTGCTGCAATCAGAACCCGAATTCGAGCCTGATAGCTTCAGCTTCAAAGGTCTGGCGCCAGCAGTAAAAATTACTTACCATTGCATACCCCCAGGCGCAGCTAGTCAAGCGTCAAAGCTGAAAAAGAAGCAGAGACAAAAAAGCGATTTCGAATTAAAGTCGCTGCTGGAGAAGTCTTGTGTCTGACAGTTTATTGAATGTGGACTCATTTGGGCTGCTTGCTGAACATTACGTTGCCGTAGCTCTAGCCCGTCTTGCCCAAAAATAGCCCTCAAGTAACTTTGGCAGTGGCAACATCTCATCACAACCTTGCCTTTGCTTCCCCCAGCTTCCAGTATCGCAGTGCTCAGCGTGAGCATTGTAAAAGTTTTTCGGTTTTTTGTTGTTTTTGGTGTTTCGTTTTTATTTGAGTTTTCACTTACCTTCGCGCTTAAGTGTTTCGTTGGCAGCCAGGGCCATTTACCATTTGTTTTGGCACAGCATTTCAAGGCATACTGGCAGGCGATGTAAAAAGTTTTGGGCCAAAGGTAGCCGCGTCCGACAGCCAGCCGAACGTGCAAGGCTACTTTTATGATTATTGCCTTTAGACACAGCCTGGGCCAAAGAAAGTACAAGTAAGTATTCCGCATGTAAGAGCATATTCTAGCAACCGAAGTGCGCCCTAATGTTAATTTAAAGCATTTTCAGTCGCTCGCATTTGATTTAAAGCAGCCAGGGAAGGCCTGACGGCATCCACTCAAGCAGAATTAAGCAGGGTAAGCCCAAGGCAGAGGGCCAGCCCTTGGCAAGCACACACACTCTCACACATGCAACTGCAACCGTGTTGTTGTCGGTCTGTCAGCTGTGCTGCGGCAGCACGGAAGTGCACTTCACTTTGTCTAATTGTAAAATAAATAAATGAGATAAAAACGTAAAGTGGCATGGTTGCAAAATGCAAACAAAAAAAAAAAAAAATAGGAAATGAAAAATGATGCACAACGCGGGTAACCACATGCTTTCTAACGAGGGCTGATATTTGCTTTTCGGGAGCCGTGGTAATCGCAGTCCTTGCTACTTCTAATCCAGAAACTCAAGCGATAATTCACTTTGTGGCTTGAACGTTTTTCACACATATCGATTGCTTTGGTCCATATTGTGCATTTAATGAAAGTGTAAGATCATCACGTCAATTGAGAGCTCTTCCTCATGGTGCATCTTGCACAGGTTGGCTCAAAAGATGGTTGACAAATCGAGTAGCCGTATATCATGTATCACATGTTAATTGTTAAATATATGATCTTAAGTGAGATATATAAACTAAGTCAATCCACACTTGTCTAAAAAAGTCTTTCAATATGAATCTAAAGCAACAAAAGCAGCTAACGAATATCGCCGTCTACTTTGTTATGAAAACTGTTTCTCAAGAGAAGTACAACAACATTATCCAACTATGAATATTAACAAAGAAATGTTTATAATATTAGTAACCCCAAAACCTGCCCTCGTATAAGGCACATATAATAATGCACCTCCGCATTTTGCATATGCATTTGCGCTGCCTGCATTGTGTGATTCAAGCGCTGCCTCAAAGTGGCAAGAAACTGACAAAAATGATAAATCAACGTTAGACATTGAAGATACTCGGCTGTCTTGGCTGTCTGGCTGACTCGCTGACTGACTGTCTGTCTGTCATTTCGGTGTCGTTTGGCTCAAAGCCATCATCATAACCAGCACCTGGTTGAGTCAAAGGGAAGCAGCTTTCAATTTTAACGCGCAAAGTGCTCAACAAGCAGACGACAAGGCAAGGCTGACGTCTGACAGGACTCACACAGATAGAGGAAGAGAGGATGAGTTAGACTGACTGACTGACTGACTGACTGAAGCAGCTCGCTTACAACTCCCCACCAACAACAACAACAACAACAAGTGCCAGCACGCGTGCAGAGATACTTACTTGCCTCCTGCCGTTCACTTTGCTCATTGTCCTCGTCCCAATGAAAGATGCTTAAGTACTTTGCGGGCAAAATGGCTTGCCGCCGCAATTTAGATAAATTTTAATTTTAATAAAGTGTTTGCGCTGCACTTCTGGCACACTCCAGCTGATACTCGTGCTCTCTCCGAGTTATGAATTAATTATCACAGTCGGCCGCTGGCATTGGCTTTAGCTTCCGCATCGATTTGCATTTCGGCTAGAGCAATAGCTAGGACTTGGACTTGGACTTAGCTCGTGCTCTTGGCAACTTCGGCGGCTTCGAGGGCACAGCATAGTAAAGTTTGCCCATTTGCCGAATGGTCTTGCTGGCCATGCCCTCGTCCAAGGCCTCAATGATAATCTTATAGCAAACTGCGGCTGGAAAGTTAGTTTTGTTGCTCACATATTGGCCCAGTTCCTGGATGGAGATGGCTCTGGATGCTTCACGCAGAGCGCCCAAAATAAGTTCGTAGGAATTGCTTATGGTACGATCGTAGTAAATTAGAGCCATGTGTCTGTGTGTGTGCTGTTGATAAACTGAACATTAATTTGGTGCTTTCAACTGAAAGCAATATACATAAATGCTACGATATCAGAGTTCTTTCTACGCTCACCCAACAGCTTTGGCATTGACAGTTAACCCCACACTCCGAGCATGTTGCCTGTCAAATTAAAATCGCGCTATGCTTCTTGCCACCTCAACCCGTCATCTGTTCTCGCCTGTTCCGATGTGCCCTTCTTTCTTTGCTTTGCTTACTCCTTCCGTTCTTGGTGCTTTAGTACTAAGCGTAGTTTTTTTTTACAACTGACTTAAACATGCAGGCGATTTACTAATGCAAACTGCCATCAAACTGGCCAAGCCACTGGCCAAAAAGTTCAAAAGGCGGCCAAAACTTTTTGGCAAACAATTTGAATGAAGCGCGCAAATTGAATAAAAGGCCATCACCACAGCTCAAGTGGAAAAAGTGCTAGCCGTGATAAAATCATCAGTTTCCATCCTCGCTCCATGTCCTTTTTTTTACGCTACATTTTGCGCTTTACAGTCCACTGCTGGTTGGGAGGCTGAAAATAAATTTTTATTGCACGAACGAATTCAATAAAACGGGCGAGGGATGCCAATGGATAAAAGCGGGCGTGGACATGGCGAGATTGGAACTGATGCTAGCTGGTGAATTGGAGCACTTCTTAATTAAATAATTTTTTGCACTTAGGCTATAAAGGCAAGTTTGAAGAAAGCCAAATAATATGGACGGGATGTCGGTGGAGCCAATCTAGTTGGAATGGGGATAAGTAAGATAAAACGATTGATAATAATATTATCTAAGATTTACTTATATTAATTGGGATTTCACTTCATTAGTTGCATGGAATAGTGGAATTCATTTAAATTAATATAAGTATTAAATCCTGCTTGAAAGGTTCATAAAACGATCTAAGACAATTTTCACTATACGAATGAAATTGGAAGGAAGGAAAAGGAAGGCTAACTTCGGCTACCCGAAGCTTATATACCATTCACATTGTAAATATATAAGCGATCTAGATGAAATCTGGTCGGCGGTTGTGGGCTGCAGTGGATACAAGAATGCAAGCCGAATTTAGGTTGATTTTGATGAAAAGCCGAAAAGTTATGTTACTAAGTGTTCCATTCGGAAGAATCGGTCATATGGGTGCTATATATATTTGGTATAGGGGTCATGGCTTGGTCATATCAAGCCAGATGACGTGGGGCTTCCCCAAATGGATACAAACCGAATTTGGGTTGAAAAAGTCATGCCCCAAATTGTTCATTCTGGAACAATTGAGTCTCTTAAAAAGAAATGTTTACTGTTTGCTCTCCGTGGGTTAAATTGCCACCCCAATAACCCCCTCCCATAATATTCAAGTAGGCTTCTGCTAATAAGCTTTCCATCTCTTGAACAAAAGCTGATTAATGATTAAATTGACTCATGAATTAGTCAAATTAGTTTTTGTGTTCCTTGTAGAACTACTAGAAATTATGTTCCTTTCTATCCTCAGCACTGTAATTCAAACTATCTGCTGCATGAATCTTTTCGTATCCTTTGTTGTAACTACAATAATCTGTTTAACTTTATCTCTATTAATAACTCCCTTAGCTCAAACTAAGCATCTATGCTAACGCATCTAGCTAGAAGATAACGTAAATTGTTTATTTCTTGTAGTTTTTGTTTTCATTGAAAGTGAGCGAGCTAGCGTTTTCTTGTTTTCCACCAGGGCTTCGCGCGTAACAAGCCCGGCGGCTTGGAGTCGTGGGTCCACTTAAACGTGCACCACATTGTAAAGTTATCTAATCTAGATGAAGCTCAATCCTAACCAGCGTGCAGACAAACAACGTATGTGAGATATCGGGATTGAAACACAGACAGACGGACAGACGCTCGCAAATAGCTATATCGAATCCCTTCGTTATGCTGATCAAAAATATATATACTTTTAATGATCGGAATGGATTCCTTGTGCGCGTTGCTAGCTTCATGACTAAATTAATAAGAATTCTCATATTTTGTGAGTGGCTTAAATAGGCTAAACTTTTTTGTTTCATCCTTATAACGGAAGTAGGGAGATAGCAGTAGAGATATAACATTTGTAGCATACTTTACGATCAAAATAGATGTACATTTAATTCCATACGAACTTTATCCTCTATTTCAAGTTTTCCCAAGAAAGCCACCTCAGAAGATAGAGTTTCATAAATATCTTCAAAGAAGATAAGTTATTTTTAATTAAATTTGTGCTAAGACCTTAACTTGTCACCTGAACAAATACTGTAGAAAGCCAACAGGTCCTTAAAAGCTTTATATACAACTTTCCCTAAAATAGTTGCCGTAACTTCATATGTCGAGTATATTTATCGGAATTTATAAATAAATATTATATTATCCAACGATAGCAGCTAAGCGAAATATATGATATTTATAAAATTTAATTTGCATTCATCGACCACTCTGCTCATTATGCAAGCATAATCGAGGGCGTTCCGTATGTATGTGTGTGGCGTTGTGTGTGCGTGTCTAAGTCCAATGTGAATGGCATTATGCACATTTGCAGTATCAACGCATAAATTATGATAAAAGACATAAAATATGCATCTGCTGGAATGAGCGCTATAACGGAAGTTCAAGTAAATTATGCTGATGGCCCATCGGAAAAGAAGGCCGAGTAGAATGGGGCTTACTGGGGTTAGGCAGGGCACATTAATATTGAAAGTCATGCCATTAAACCCTTTGTCGAACTCAATTTATGCTGGGACAATGTCAAAGATTAACTATCACAGATGCTCCGTGAATTAGCAAGAGGCTGAACAGTGCAGCTGGGCAATTAACAGCCTGGCTGCCTTCACAGCTTACCTCTGTACCTATTCGCCGTTGTCAGGTACAAAAACTCAATGGACAGACTGTTCAACTAATCCGGCTGAGCGCCAATTTGGTGCACATGTTGGAAGCTTCTCTTTTTTCCATTTTTGCGCTGCGCTCATCTGAAGTACCGGTTAAATGCCGAATGAACCGGCTGTTTTTCCTACTGTCAGTCCCAATAGTAGTGCGGATGCTTGTCCAATTAGCAAACGTTACTGGATCTGTGTCGCATACAAAAAAAGTTATTATATTTGTGTATATATATTTATACACATATGTGTATATATGCACCTGCATATGTGTGTATATATGTGATTACAGACA
This sequence comes from Hirtodrosophila duncani, assembly GCA_037043425.1. NCBI lineage: Eukaryota > Metazoa > Arthropoda > Insecta > Diptera > Drosophilidae > Hirtodrosophila > Hirtodrosophila duncani. Next base: position 642,084 of record JBAMBM010000569.1, read on the forward strand.
TGTATATGCGCTCAGAATTCCATTCCATTTGATGCACTTTATAGCCCGCAGCTAGCAAATAAAGCAAGTAAGGACAATGAAGTTGAAATAGATTCCTCTACGTCTGCTGACCAAAGTTGATCTAGATCGGATCACTATATCAAATAGCTCCAATATAACTGACCGATGCGAAATGAACTCTTAGTATTAGTATATCTTAATTAAACCTAATTTGGAACTTGTCAGTCTTGGAAGCTGGCCGAATTTCCAAAGAATCTGCAACGGTATGTACGCTTCGGTTACCCCAAGTACGCCTTCCTTTCTAGTTATTGATATCTTCGGGCAGTAGAGGGAGTGCCAACACCTTTTTATCACCGTAATGAAAACTTGATGACCAAAGCTATGAAGGCAGACCTACGACCTAGGCAAACAATATATATATATGCAATATATACCCTAAGCTCCGCGAGTAAGAGTATAAAAATGTTAGGTTTTTGCTATTGCGGAGTCCTTTATACCCTTCACACCTGAGCATATTTAAAAATATCGCCAAAATGTGCTCATTATTATCCGCAACAACATATTAAATACTGAGCAATATTTTAGAATTCATATAAAAGCCTTTGCCAGCTTAATTTTTAGTGACGAGAATCATTCTCATCTTCAGCCCTATTCTTAAATTGTTTGCGATTCCCGAGGTACTTTGAGAAAAAGTGTACTAAAGGCATTGTGTTAAAGGCCTCATCGGCTCACTTTTAAAATTAAAATACCCTTTGTGAAGCAAAGCAGAAAGTGCCGACTGCAGGAGAGAAACGAACCGTCTAGCTGAAAGCACTTCAAAGGATATCAATATGAAGGACAACCCCTTGGTTCAGCCAGTTGACAAATGTCAAACGAACAAAGCGGCCTTGTTCGGTCTTCCACTATGTAATGATAGCTGTTTGCCCTTGTATTTTGCCACCCAAAACTAGAATAGAAAGTGTACTACCCAGTTGAGTTCCCATGGCCATCACGACTATATTCCGTGAAATCAATGCTTGAGCTCTTATGGAATGCAATATACACTCGTTGTTCAGTCTGTAAAAAAAAATATATAAATATGTATTTTGTACTATGTAAAATATGTATGAAAATATAAATGTTCATACGTTTGTGCTAAACTAAATGCGAGCACGTATACACTGAGAAAAAAATGCAGCTCTAAATTGTAAAAATAATACAATTTAATTAATTATGAATCAATCTGAAATTTATGCTAAATCATAAATAAATTATATCTGCTCTTGATTGTTCTTTAGGCCTTCGTGATTTGCTGCAGTTACAAAAATTTTAACTCAGCTTCAGGGAGTCCGTTTATTATGGATTTGAAATATACAAAAAAACAAGTAGGAACGCTCCGAGTTGATTCTGATCAAGAATATATGTGCTTTATGGGGTCTTAGACGGCTCCTTCTGCCTGTTAAATACATTTGCATGAATACACTAGAGTACGAGTATAAAAAGTGTTGCATACTCTTGAGTGTGTTGCTTTGACGCTCTTTTCTTCTTTCTTTCTTTCTCCGTATCGAATTAGACATTGAAGTCTCAAAATGTGCAACTAATATTTGGAAGTTATTGTAAATTCCAATGACAACCTTCGAATTGGTTATGTTAAACCACCCCTGAATTTAAAGATTTTGAAAAGTTAACTAAAATATATTTGTAAGAAACTCATCAAAGAATATGTTCTATAAGTGGACTATCTATCGGCTTAAGATAAAGATAGAAATTGATTTAAAGTTATTACGAAATCTTGCTAGAAAATCGGAAGTATATACAAATAGATCCCACCTTGCAGCCAATATTTTGGAAGGGAGCCTAGCTAAGCTAAGACATAAGAGCTTAGGTGCGTTTTCAGTGCAGTTTATTAAAAACTCAAGAGAAATAGTTAATTAAAATAAAGAACTCTTACAGCTCAAGTCATTTACAACGCCTTTATGTCTTCCAAAAGCATTTGTGGATTTTGTGCTGGATTTGTGCATTAGTCTGGTTTAATATACCCTCCTCATCCTTTAAAAGTGTTTTATTTGCCTCTAGTTGGGAGCGTAATAGACTTACATATTTCTCTATCTTTCGCTATAATAGTGTTGTTTTGCACTAGAATTTCATTTTGCATTTCATTATTCTTCTTTTTACATGATTTTGTATCAGTTTGAAGAGTTTAAATTTGTTCTTCTCGGCTCTCAAAATGCTTTCAGAGGCAGCAGATTTTAACTGAAGTTCTATCTTTTTATGTAGACTGATTTTGAGCTCCGCTTCTAAATCCTCCTCATGCCTTTGCAGGGTTGCAATGTGTTGGTCTTTTTCAAGCAAGGCTGTACCATGGAATATTGAAATCACATCACTTTAATACACCTCCCGATCTAGTTTATAAATACTTTAGTACTTACTGAATGAGCGGCAGACGTTTCCTTTGAAGCACCTGGCAGATACATCAATGCCCTCAGAGCCAGCATCACAAAGGCGAATATGAAATTCCCCATAATGAAATTTATAAACTTAGATTTCAGTTCGCACTTTCACTCGCATTAATTAAACGAAACTTATTTAGATTCAAAACGACTGAAATCAGAATTACGATTTTGCAAAAATTTCAGGTTGGTTCAGCTATGGGCTGCTGATAAGACGTCGTATGGCAAGACTTTTCTCAAGTTGCTCTGGGCCAATTCTATCGACAAACCAATTGAGCTGCTCTAGAAATCTTCATAATGCGTTTACGGTAATTTGAATTTTACTAGTCAATAAATCCGTATAAAGTTAACCTTTGCCATACAATATAATATATTTGCTTTTTACCTTCTACCACCCCCTTAAAAAACCACCCCAAACAGCAGCTATCGACGGCACACCTATCTTGGTGTAAATCTTAGCGCTTCAAACGTAGTCACACATACTAGTTCCTCTCGTACAACATTTGGTAAAAAATAAGCAAATGTGAAGTGCAAATCCGTTTCTTGAAAATTGAAGAAACTTTTAAAAGTAAAGCTCATGGAGGGACAGCTCTGTCTGTACAAAATAGGTAATTTAGACTTCAGCTTGCCTATGAAAAATTGTAAATCGTTACGCCAAATATAGTTTGTGGACTCATTAGTGTACACGCATATTAAGTTTGTTTAAAACCTTGCCATGCCCCCTCCTGCCGCCACAAATCAATAAAAACATTAAATCTCCCACAATGTTTGAACTATCTAGTAAAACTCGGGTTACATGCGTATAAAAACATTAGAAGTTTTGTCTAAGAGCCCCTTTCCTATATTATATATATCAGTTTTTCGATATACAAATATTAAAAGCTCAATATAAAAATATGCATATATATATGCATATATACCCTGGCGGATGTTTTTCTAATGACAAAATTTTATGACAATCGGTCCAATAGCTGCAGAGATATGACAAATTTTTATAATTGCCTATATGAGGAGGCGGTGCTGGTGCCTCGCCCATTTTTCGAAAACTAAATATAGCCCGTATTAGAAAAACTTTCATGCCGATCGGTCAGTATATCGAGATTTTCTGATTTCATTTGAATAACTTATATTTGGAAAAGTGTTTTTTATAACTCCTCCCGCTTTGTAACTGTGTTTATACATATTTCTTCTAGTTTTTCTCACTCGATATGGGTGCATAATATGCATTTCATTGTTCTCTGTGGGGCATGGCAGGTGTAGGTATTGGCATATACGTGAGCCCCACGCATCAATCGATCCCTTAACAATAGTCGTAAGTTGATAAAAATTCCTTTCATTCTCCCTGCGCGCTGTCCGGCTGGCTACCAAATCAATTTACAAAGGAGACTTGCTTGCTTGTTTGCCTCCATGCTAGCCAAACGCCCTCGAGACATTTAATCCTGTTTATACGAATATCTGTGTATGTGCATGCTCTGTCATGACTTGCTCAACCCCCCTTGGGCTTACTCAGCCTCTATGCCATCCCAAGTCGAGATATGCTTTCCTTCGGCATTTTACAAAATATCACAGGTAACTGTCTGAGGACATTGTCAGCACATCCTTTGGCTTAGTGTTGCAGGAGCTACCTTTTTTGGAACTTTTGCATATCAGTATCGGTCACAATATCCTTTGGGACAACACGTGCAACTCCGTCCTTGCCCCATGTACGTGAGCCCATGTCTGAGCGAGTGTGAGGGTCCTTTCACTGAGTTTTGATTGCATTTTATATTGCCCCTGCAAGTATTTATTTGCCTCAGTTAGATTTTATTTATTGCGAAAATTTCATAAATATTAACGTGATGGCAATTTCTTTTGTAGCCATTTTTGTTGATGCCTGACGACATTTTCAACAACATTCAAATCCAATTTGTGACATACAGTAGAGGCTTATGTAGGAGAAGTTTTTCCCTTTCACTTACACATTTAATTAAGGCTCTTTGATGATACGCTGGAGCTAAGTCTGGCAAAGTCAGTAAATTTGCACTTTCTAAAATGAACTCAACTATGAAGAGTTGCGCTAGAATCATATCTCAAATGGTATACGTTATGAATAGAGAAATTAGAGCAGAGTAATTACTCTTTCCATGGCCTAGCTTTAAATCTGAGGCAGCTATGTATAGAGTTTCTCTTTCTTCTCTCAGACAGCTTATCTCGACCATTTTTAACTTATTATAAATAAGATTGCGTTGTTTCTAGTCTACTTTATTATATTTTATTCTAGAAAATATATGTTATAGTATTCTTTACTATACAATTTTCACCTTTCACTGGACTATACTGATAAGAGTCATATGGTAAACGAATGGGTCAGCAATCATTTCATATAAAAATTCCATTTTCAGCTGGCTTTTCTGAGACAATAATGTGATATAATAATAATAGTATCCCATATGTATGTATGTTATATATTTCAGACTGTTAGCTTCCATTACTCCGTTATAAAGAGGTAGACGAATAGAAATCGATCTGCTATACTATGTATTTCCTTGTACCTTGACTAATCAGCTGTACCCTTTGCAAAAGTGTAATAAAATTAAACAATCTTTGTTGCACAAAAGGTTGGTCATCCTTGTCCGTGCGTGCATGCTACTCTCAACATGTCAAGCCATATACAATTACTTATCGATTGAATTGCATGTAGTATGTGCAAGCCGTTCATCTATGTAAAATAAGGTATGTATAGCCAGCTTATATGATGGTCTAAATATGACCCTAATACATCAAAAGTGTCATATACACACGCACACCTGCCTCATGTACTCGTAATAACATTTACATTGCTGCAGTCAATTATGAACACGCCCATAACCATAGCCGGGATGTCAAAAACAAATATCGCTTGTATTGCTTGCTTGTGTGTTATGTGTGTTTGTTCAAAAACAAAATTCAATTTAAAGTCTTTGTGCATAAGTTTTAGCCTGCCAGCAAGATAAATTTGAGCTTTCTGCATATAAAATCAATGCATCATAAATGAAAGGCTGAAAGGCAGCACTTAGCAGATATGTCTCAAGTCGCAGGTGGATAACTTTTTGGCTTAAAATAAAACAATGAAATGTCCTTGCCAAATAATAAAGAAAACAAATTACTTTAGTTTGGCTTAAGCTTGATATTTCACAGAATACGTTTTACCAAAATGAATTTAAATCGATTTCAGGTTGACTCCAGTGAAGAGCAAAAATGATTTCTTACTATGTGTTCATTCTGACAAAATCGGTTCTATGGGAGCTATATAACATAGAGATCCGAGGTGAAGAAAATTTTGCCTGTGAATGTCAAATAGAAACACAATGGGCGGATGGTTTGTATGGAGGCCACCTTAAGAACAGTTTTGTGAGTGAGAGAGAAGGATCATTGCATTGATCCCGAATGAAGGCTCGTCCACTCTCTCCAAATCACATGCCAAGCTAGCTAGTTTTAGAACAGCTTACAGAACAGCTTCCAGCAATTGAACGAACAACACGACTGGGTTTTATGAGCTCTTTGTGTCAGCCATAATTCCAACATCGTTTTCAAGGGTTTCCGTCCTTTGACAGTCCTCTATTAAAAGATTGTATCCGAGAAACCTACCTATACTTCGAACACAACTCTTAACTGAAAAGCTCTCAAAACACATTTCCCATACCTTCATTCAAACTACAAATGTCTTGAAAGAACAAATAGTTGTGTAAACCAAGAAGCAGCTTATTCTTACCTATACCTATCTATACCTACCTATATACATATATACCCACAAAACCCGGTCGGTAATTAACTTGGCAAAGCTGAATATGCAAGATGATTAAGTCGATGCTGCTGCAGTGCAAGTAGCAGCCAAGCCAAGCTGACTAACTGGCGTTGTAACAACTCTCTGACTGCCTTACTGACTCAACTAGTTTAAAGACACCATAAGATACTCAAAGTCAATGAGACCTCGTCCTGCGGATGGAGGGAGCTAGCTGGAGTGCACCAACTGCACTCAAAGTTTTTTAAAGTTGCCGCACAACAATGAAATCAGTGGATCCTGCGCTAACTCCGTCTTCATTTTTTTGCACCGCTGCGTCTCTACACCTTTTATTCGCCGACAGTCAAAGTTGTTGCTCTTGGCAACTCTTGGCAACATTGCGCCAATTCAATTGATTTGCTTTTGAATTGCGTTCCAATGCGTTCCTAAGAGCTTCCCAAATAAAACTAATGCAATCTATGCCCTAAAAGTTGGTTAAGTGATTTGCCAATGTTGCTTCACCCACCATTATTCCCCTTCCTGGCCAACTCGGGCATACTGCTAAGCAGAGTGGCTTCTTTCGCTTGGCTTAATGAAATTAAATGCAGCTGCAGCATCGCTTTTTATTCCTTTTGTAAGTAGTTTAATTAAGCTGATTGATTTTCGCATTTTATGCTTGCCCTGCACTCTGTAGCTTTGCCGGGTGCCGCCTTAATCTATTTACACTGAGCTTAAGCTTTAAAGTCGCTTGCCAAATAAATACATATAATATACACTCATGGCCAACTTCAAGTTTGGAGCGGGTCGACTGCTCTGGTCGGGGCGGAGGCCATAATTTACATGCTTTGGTGCTTTCTCCTTTGGCCAACATTTTTATTGGCATTTTCAGTTTGTGTAACAAGTTTGGCTAATTTATTACAATCGACGCCTCGTAAATTGTGTGTGAGCCATGACCGTTGTTAATTCCACCGCCCCTCGGCTTGGCCCAGCTGCCCTTTGCTGAGTATCGAGCATTCTAATGCCAGTTAGAGGTGGCTCTGGGTCTTAGGGCAGACCTAGCTCAGTGTAAAACAAGCCTGGCAATATTACCCATTTTTCAAATGTTTTTCTATATGTTCGGTTGAGATCTTTTTTCTTTGAGTAACCATGAAACGTGTCACGGCCCGCACCCATCTCAAAATTGTATCAATGTCGAATTTATCCTCAGCACCCGCAATAATGCAAACAACTCACGCCTGCGCTCAAGCGCACGAATTCCATTTATTTTGTCGACGTCGGAACTTTCACGGCGTGCTCAGTGCATAATCCTGTTTAATTAGCTTCAATTGTCGCTTTTATAATGCGCATCCTCTCGAGGCACTTAAACGCCCAATTTACAATTAAGACAGCTTGTCAACTTGCCAGGTGCTTCTGCCCACCCCCGGTCCTTGTCCTCTGTCGGGTCATTGGAAAATTAATTAGCTGTCAATTTACGGAAAACTTTCTATCTCTTTCAGCATCATTCCTATTAATTTCGCTTTGCTTTCTTGCGATGCTTGAAACTCATTTGCGGAACCATTGGAAACGGGTATAACTCAAGTGGAATTTGTAAAGGTTCGCTTGAACGCAAAAGCAACCGCAAAGCTAACAAATCCCAGGAAACACATGCACAATACGAGTACACCACATATGCTAACGAGGACGAAAAGAAGGATGTTGGCACCTGGAACACGCTCTGCGAGTTCACCGAAGCGTTATAAAATGTTGAAAGGCGGAAAATGTTATTTGTGTTTTTCAACAAAACAAGAAAACCAATAACATAAGAAAACCCACAACCACAAGGAGCATATGTGGTTGTCCAAATCGTTAGTGAATTTATGATAGCAATTGTGCTACAGTGTTGCGTCTTTAAATGGAAAAGGGCTCCAACCATCAAACGGAGATGAACGATTTTGGAAAAGACATGTTAAGAAGCTGGGAATAAAAGCTAAGGACATCTGCACAATTAGACAAGAGATGGACATTGCAGCTCTTAGCGTCACTAAGTAACTACTTAGTACATGTGCGAAATCCAGTCAATGCGGCCAGAATCCGTAATCAAACAAATAGATACCTCTCTTTCATGACACATAAGCCCCCACTTATACAATATACCAGCACTCTATGAATTCAGGTTTAGAATAGAAAAGAAGACAAATGGGTATAACTTCAAGGAATTATGATTCTTTTCAAGAAAAGATATATTTTATGGAAAAGAATACGCTATCTTCTATGTGCCGCAAATGAAATGAGAAAATGATCAAGAAATTATTTGAAATGTGCAAAAATCCATCAACATTGCTTCTTCTAAGAGTGACATTTCCAGCCCAAACTTCACCTGTAGCATGTGAACTCAACTCAACCGTCAACCAGATGAAATCCATTTGAGTTTCCCATATAAATATGCGCATATATATTTGCTTCTCTTATACCGTGTGCAGACTAACAGTATTAACGACACGTGCTAACTTTGATTGTCTTTGCCGGCGCCTGCTAGCCCTCCCATCTCAGACACACACACACACACACACAAAGATAAATACATTTATAAACTCTGTCAATGGCGAATTGCAACTATCGCACGTTTTATTCTTGTCCGATGCCGATGTGCTCGTATAAATCAGCAACTCCTTCGTGTTGCCTTTGCTCCAAGCCAAGTTAAGTAACACAATCAGCGTGAGTGCTTTTTCGCATTCTCACAAAGCCGAGGATATGGATGTTGCCTAGATCACCCGACCCCCGACCATACGGTGACAGAACAATTTTCTTCGTTTGCCAGAGCAATTGAATTGCATTTAAATAAAGCACAAAACTAATTCATTGGCTTGGACAACGATATGCAAATTGACTTATTTCATTTGCTAGCCAATTACGAGTTCCTACTCGACTTAGTAAAGGGCTCGCATTGGGTCATTTTGCATAACAATGGGCCATAAATTGTACATGCATAAGTCATTTGTTACATGCATATATATATATATATAACAATTCTCCATCATACTAATGCGCTTATATTCATTAGTGCACACAGAGAAAAACATTGGCATATAAAATGGAGAAAAAATTATTACACAATTGTTATTGCATAAATAATGGCAATGAATTCAACTTCCTTTCAACAAGCGCATCCGTTGCAAAAACGCAAGTGTGCATTTCCGTTTGTTGCGAGTTGCTAAAAGCATATCAGTCTACAATTGACAATAAGAAATGAAATTTACGAGGAGGCAGCAGGACATGGTATGTACATATATAAATGCGAGGGCTGATCATTGAATAACCCAACTTGTCGTTGAAGAGTGTCTAGGATGGATTGGAAAGAATTTCCTCTCAATTTGAACTACATTTTGTGGATAACTTAAAGACTAAGCTGTATTCAGAAAGTGTGTGACAGAAAACTCTACAAATTTAGACATTTTCATGTGTAAACACTTGTACTTATAGCTTGGCTTCTTTACGTATGTCGAGGAGTTGCTGCGACATTTGAAACTGTCACAATTTGTAGTTTGAATGAAATGAAGAAGCCTTTGAAATTTTTTGGTATGCTCAGAAATAAGCCATGATATAGTGTACTTGGAGTCTCTAGGTCTGAAATACTCTTTGCGATTCCAAGATTTATTATAAACTTTTCACAGAATTTCTAGAGCTGCTTTGACCACCTCTCGAATAGACCCAAACTGGAATATTGGCTGCTGATGCTGATGCTGCTGCTGCTGCTGCTGCTGTTGTTGCAATGGCATCAAATATGTATGAATTTGTTGATTTGACGGAAGTAAATATTTGCCAAACGGATGTGTGTTGTCGATTGTCCCGGTCGTCTTCGCCTTCACCGTCATCATGTTGCTTTCAGGCTAAGCGCACTAAAAAATGTATGAGATGTCCTGAAGTTGGTCATAGATCTGAACATGTATAGAGCAATCGATTTCGATTCCAATTGGGACGTTGCCTTGGGCTGGCCATCATTTGTTGGCCTCGAGCTCTTCTCTGCAATTTGCTCTATGAATTGCAATTAGTTTATGCAGCACACAAATTTAAACGCGCCCAGCGTATTTTGACTATAATATATGTATGTGCCTATGTAGATTTGTATGAGTATGTGTGTATGTATATACACATGCATATGCATGGTCTAATATGTTATCAGTGCCGATGGCAATGCCGAAATTTATGCATAGTTAAATGATTTTGGAATGGCAAATGCGATTTAAGCCTTGTTAGTGGAACGCACACACACACATACATACATGAATACCCTGCAAACATATGCTAACGTTGGTTATATTTTCCATCTAAGCAAGAAAGGAAGAGGAAGTCACGAAACTGCCATTACGCTTGCGACGTAAGAGAGTATTTAGAATGGGTCTATATGAATGTTTACAACTAATCTGCCTGCAAAGTGCTTATAGGGTAATAGAGTACATCTATCGCAATGTGTGCGTGTCTAATCTTAAATGTGGCATATTCCAATCGAACAACTTTTCATATGTTTCAGAGGAACCCAAAAAAAGGAATGAAAGATTGTGTTGCTGCAGTTTTATGCAATGCTGACGCCGATGCGCCCGCGTAATGAGGCTAATGTAGAGCGATGTTTATGTGAGCATGCATGTGTTCGTGTGTGTGTGTGTGAGTGTGTGGTATGTGTGTGTTTGTGGCAGACATTTACGCACGCAGACACACTAAAAATGGCTGCCGCTGCATGCTGCTCAACTAAGCATATCGACGTCAATAAATCATCCAATAATGCGCTGATGCCGATGCAGTGCAGGGCGCAAATGTGCATATATATATATATATATATATATATGGATGTGTATGTGGATGTCGATGTGGTCGTGGTTGAGTATGTGGATAGTGGTTGGGCGAATGGGTGACAGAGAATTGTTGCCCGCCTGCCCGTCTGCTTTCCTTGCAGCCATGTCTTTTGCCATTTCCTTCGTTACGTTCGAGGAGCTGCTGCTGTTGAGTGCTTTTTAACTGGGAATGGAGTTGGCAATGGCCGGGGATGGAGTTTGGATGGTAGCTGTGCCTGATGCTTAGACTGGCTGCTTTGCCGCACTTATGTTTGCAGATTGTCAGCATAAAATGCAAGAAGAGCATTTCACAGATTGAATTTTATTCGGTTGCGGGTTTTTCAACCATTACGAGACAGCGGGATGAGGCTGGGCGAAGCGGAGTGGGGCTGGAGTGCATATATCAATTTAACTAAATGAAGCTTATCTGCTGCGATGGCAAACTGAATGCTTTTCCACTCTGTACCAAAGTGTATGCCATTTGTTCATGTTGTTGCAATTTGTGGGGCAGCATAAATGTTGTTTGGATTGCCACATTGCAGCAAAAGTTCATTAAGTTTCGTTTGTTTTGTGGCTGCAACACCCAAGCAGTTTGCTTCACCCACGCCCGGGCCCCGTCCCCCGTATCATGGTATTGTATGAACATTTCGAGCAATTCACAAATCAGTGGCTTGGCGGAATTGAGATTAAGCCCGGCGGGAGCTAATCTTTGCATCATTAACGCTCCAACGCCTCGTCTTGCACTTGTATAAGGCGTGACGTTTGCTTGGATGCAAAATAGTTTCACACACTTTTCCGCACAAAATATGCGCACAAGTTGCTGCTACATATATATGTATGTATGCATGCTCCGTGAAAGTTGTAAAATGCATGGAAAATCCTGTCAAATAGAATTGACATTTACCTGACTCTGTCGACATTAATGCGATTTTAATGCTCTGATTTGATTGAAGCCAATTGGCAGTTGACTTCTTTGCTCTCTGCAAACTGGCGGAAACGGAAGCATAGCAGGATGGCAAAACGTGCAAAAATGGCCTGGAAATTGCCAACATTAGATAGATTTTAAAGAGGGCATTATGGTTTCTGTGAAAAATGACTATTTCTGCCAAGTTGAAATCAAAGCAGACTTTCAAAATCCTTCCATTAGTTGGCTCTGGCTATTGCTATGGTTACAGACACAGCTGCATGGGTCATATACTGGCAGTAGACTGCCGAGCGCCAGTGTTCATCTGCCTCCTATAAGTTCGGCCTGCGCGCTGGCCACAGTCCTTTCTAATTATTCAGAGCTAACCTGGCAACGTTTGTGAGATAGAGTTGCACGTGGCACGCACCCACATTCACACAATGAAATGGACAACCTGGCAGCTTCTTTCCATTTCTGATGGCTTCGGTGTAGTTCAACGTTTAATTAGACTAATTAAAACCGAAGGGCGTCGAGCGCTGCATTAATAAGCTGCAGCTTGCTCAGGACCTCAACCTGCAATATGATCTGACAGAACATTTATGCAAATCAAAGCAGCATTCATGTCCATGGCAGCAATGCCAGAATTCTGTTGTGCATCTAGATTCACAGTATGCGTGTGTGTGTGGGTGCGAGAGTTGTGCATGGATGTGGAGGCGTGGCTGGTCAAGTGAGTCTCTTTGTCAGCTTCAGCTCTATCTCTGACTTGAATGCTGACATCAATTAGACAGACATTTGACTAACAGGGACAAAGCCCTCATTAATTAATGCATTAATTGCCATGCGACATTTGAAGCCTCAACTTTTTGGCATGCAAATCAGGCTCTGGCAATTGCATATAATTATTTATACATTTTATGCATGTAATTAGCATGCATGGGTAATGACTGAGTGCGCTTTAGGGAAAGAATGGCACACTCTGTTTGTTGATGTCTACTTTTTCATATTTAATAGCGCCAAAGCCTTTTGCTTTTCAAGAAAACTTCGACTTTGACTCGTTTTCAATTGTCTTGGTATTTGCATTTCTGCCTTTGACTTAGCTGTTTCTTTACTCTGCTTTGCGTTGTCGCTATTGACATGGAACAGCCCAAGCTGGCCATCCATCCGCCTCCTTTCGGCAAAGAAAGTAGCCTTGCTTCGTCCGTTTGGTTTGGGTCCGTCTGTGAATTTCCGTTTCCTGTGCCTTGCGACACGCTTTGCAAATGCACTCAGGCGCAAAAAGTGCCTTTCAACTTATTTTCCTGTTTCTATTTTCACCGCCTTCGTTTCGTCCACTTCGCCAATGATTCTTATATTCTACTCATTCAATGTGCTTCCAACACAGACGACAGTGTCCTTTTGTTTCAGGTTATTTTTTTCTGATTAGATTTTTATTCTCATGAATTTTCATTTCCGTTGTTGAATTTTTCATATACATTTTTAACTCTTGAACTCTTTCAAGTTGTTTGGATGAATAAAACATTGCAAATGCAAATAAAAGAAAAAAAAAAACACAAAGTAAATGGCTGAAATCTATGCAATTGTACATATATACTCGTATATCTATGTATATCTTTAAAATTATTATGCTGTTGTTGACCTAATTGCAAAAGCTTTCCCATACCCTCTGCTTCTACAAATATGTGATAGATTTAATAACTTCAGCTGCTTTTATTTAATCCGATTTTAACCACTTTTAATAGCTCTTGCAATAATCATTGTGTGGAAGATAATTATAAAAAAAGGACATAATTATATGATTTTTCTGAGGAAAGGAGGAGGGAGTTGATGCTGATAAAGAATAGATATGCTTTGTTGGGTCGGAAACGCTTCCTCTTGTCTGTTAGACTAGAGTACGAGTATAATGACATATTAATAAAGAGGCTATTGCCAAGCTACATAATCAAATAAAACTTGAGAGCCTGCCCTTGGGCATGGGCATTTAGCACAAGTGCGACAGTATCGTTAGACAGCTTTTGAGTACAGTTATATCCAGAGACACTACAATGGAAATAGGAAAACATCTTGGATTGGTTCATTTTCAATCAACTCAATCGTAATTCCAGAAAAGACTAATGTATATATGCTATATTTCGCGAGATATATATCACATATAAAACTGCCCGTCAGTTTCTACGAAAAGCAGTTCATTAGCCTTTCGAGACAAATGTTTTACTTTCACATATATACTCTGTAATCTTATGCTGCTATGAAGACAATGTCATTGCTTTATTAGGCAATTTTCATTGGGATTTCATAAAGGCTTTCAATCTGAATTGCCTTTTCACTCAATTGCCTGCGTTTCCAAATGAATCGGTTTCTATTGGGCCCAGGCAACTTTGATGACAACAACTGCAGTCTATAGACTTTGTTTTCCTTTTAACCTCACACATGCACACATGGAACCGATCAACATTGAATGAGCAGAAACAAAAGCGAATCCAGCAAAACAAAAAAGGGGCTGACATTCAGTAGAAAAGTGAACAAACGCTGGAACAAATTAACAAGTCGCTCGTGGGGTGAAAATTGCGACGAACCGTAAAGATAGCGCTCCACTCGTAGCAGTAGCCGGGAACATACGGATACGGGCTTGGGCATAAGAGTGTGTGCCGTCCTCGTTCCCCATGCGAGACAAAAACATTGAATAAAATCAGTGAAACCCACGATGAACAATTTAATTCCATTCACTGCCCGGCTGACAACTAAAGCTAAACGGCGGCGACAAAGGCCTTTTGTTGTGAATAGTTGAAAGGTGCCAAGAATTATAATGAATGCTTCAACCGCTTGCCACACATGTTGCGCATCGAATGAATGAGGTAAACCTGGAGATAATTCAAATAATCACGAGGCTGTGCAACTATTGCAGACAGGCAAGCAGGCAGGCAGGCAGCAGCCACATTGCAGCATCCGTATCCGTTGGGCTGGTGAGGCTGGCGAGCAATGCAAAAGCACTTTATTTAAGTGAGTCCCACATGAATTGCACTTGGCTGACTGGCTGGCTGGCTGGCTGGGTGTCTAGTGAACTACTGCCTGCCGTTGGAATACCACCTGACTCCACCTAACCCTTTTCGTTCGCCTAACTGTTTGCATTTGTAGCACTTCTTTGCATTTTTCATTCGCTGTCTTTGTAAAGCAGCCATACACATAGAGGAGCAGGCCGAAGCGACGGCAGAGGCAACCCTGGCTGAGTAGGCAGAGCCCATCAAGAGCCTTTAGCGGCAGCTGTTTGGCACAGCCATGGTTGTGGTTGTGGCTGTGGCAGAGGGTGCGGATGCAGCTGAGCCAACGCCGATCCACGCTCACTCATTATATTAAGTTGGCTCTGCATCTTTCTGCTGTTTGTCTTTAGTTTATATTAACGGGCGGGGTCCAACTCCAATGCAATGTAGGAGGGAATTTATTGCTTAAAGTGCCTGGCTTCAAAATTAGTGCTGGTTGAATTTTAATATTAATTAACTCTTTTTAAATGATATCATCATATACTAACGAAATACAAAAACTGAATTTCCCAATTCAAATTCAAATCGATTGAAATTGTCTCTCCTCTTTTAGAATATTTCATCGAGTATCTTCATCAATACTTTTCGGTTTTCCAGCATCAAATCCCTTTGATAAATTATTGTCAATTATATTCGATTCAACAGATATACTTGATACTTGTTGAAATAGATAAATCAAATTATAAATATATAAATATACTAAATAAAAATGATGTTTACATGTTAGCTCTGTGTCAGCAAATGCTCTGAAGTCCACGTCAGCTGGCATTAAAATAGTTCCTACAATTTATGGCTGTGGAGAGAAATGCAAACGAAATAATTTACCTTTTAGTAATTTGAAAATTTTAATTAAAAGCATTGGCCGACAGGTTGCTTTGCCATCTCGGTCAGAGTAAAGCTGCAAATGCTATCTACCAATTCTCTGGGCTTGGGAGCCATGTGTAAATCGTAGAAGCGCAAAGGACATTTACATTCGCCAGGCGTTTGCCAATAATGGGCACTGCATGGTACGTATGTACGCTAGCAAGAACTGGACTGGACTGGGCTGGACTGGGCTTTAGTATCTATTATATAGCCTACACACATGCACATGCTCACTGGCACAGTGCGGTCGTTATTAAATGCAAGCAGACTAGAACTGCATTTGCATTTACACCTCCCATCAATTTGATAGAAACAGTAGAAATTTTGTGTCAGCATGTTTTTTATCAAATTTATAGGACAATAATTAAACTGTGAAATATTGACAGTAGAAACCAATTTCATCATCTGCTTGGATCTTTGGATGAAAGACATTTTTCCTCTAGATATGACTCAAATCCAGGAACGAAACTAGCCTGATTCATTCAGTATCTGCTTTGACACTACATCTTAGATGTCAGCTTGCAATTGCTGAGCACAAATTTCTGTACAACACAAATTCATTTGATTGACAAATTTGCCCATTAGCCCTATCCCATTGACCTGGAGTGTTCAGCTGCAAGGCAATGCGACAGCCTGGCCACCGCTTGTCCTGTGTGTGTGTGTGTGTGTGTGTGTGTGCCTGTGTCCTGTGTGCATTACAACTATATTTTAACAAGTGTGCCATCGCTTGTGCTACTAACCTCTTGCAATTTCGGGTTTTGAATTTGCTTAAATTGCATTATTTGTAGGCACTTGTAGTCGTTGTTCTTGTTGTTGTTGTCAACGTAATTGCTGATGCTGCCTAAGGGTCGGGTCATGGCATTGTGTGTGTGTGTTTGTTTCTAAAATTTATCCCGTTTGCTATTTTGTGCTTATTTGCATTTACTTGCCTTAACCCCCTGCCCTCTTCCTCCGCCTGTCTGCCAGCTTGCCAGTCTACAGCTTAAACTAATTGAAATCGATTTTGGGCAAGTTTCGTGTACTTTGCTGCCATCGAGAGTCATGTCAGCGTTAAGCCTCAATCCGCATAGATTGCATGTGTATGTCAGAGCTATTGTTGCACAATATCGATTTTGGATTTTCATTTTGCTAATAAATCTTGCAAGAGCTTTAAGTGCTCTTAAGCAAAATTTTACTTAAAATCACCAGTGCTTTGTGTTGAGAGCCGGAGGGTTGAGGTAAATTGAAAATTTTGTATTATTAATCTCAGCAGCTGCCGCCCTCTAGTTCAACACCACTGCACACCTTACACATGTAGTTAAATTACATTTTGGTTTATCCAATGTTCATAGCAGACAATGATTCAATTCATTTCCAATGAAATATTAAATTTGGCGCGTGATTAACAATTTACATTAAGCTAGTAAAAACTAAGTACTAATATCTTTCACTGACAATTTAAAGAAATCTATATAAAAAAGAATAATCACATGGTTTGTTAGAAAGCAAACAACATGTTAAGAGGAACAGATACGTAATTATAGAAACAAAGGAAAAATATTCATTATTATTAGGCAGGCACAAAAATGGTTTTGTCATCAACATAATGCATAACATAATGTTCAGCTTGGATTGTGAATTATTATAGCGTCTGGCTTATCCACAAGTCTACTAATCATATTTTGGTCCTAAACATGAAGGACTAACCTGCTTAAATAAGCTTAAGAAGCGTTGAATGAGATATATTTAGTTATTTGCTTCCAAAGATGAAATAAATTACTCACAACATGCCATACTCAATTACATTAGCTCAATCTAAGCTGCGCCAAAACATGCCATAGCTTCAATATTAGAAACAAAGTTTGCCCTGCTTAGACGGCTCTGTAATGTTCTCCATTCGAAAGCATATTATCATGGTGTATGCTCAGCCAAAACTTTATTTCCCAAAGTACGCCCAAAAGATGCAACACAGATATTTTGAAACTTCTATCCTGGTGCTGGTGGCAGCTCAACGTATTGTTTGCAATTGACGTCTGATTTTGCTTTTCTTCGGTTTGGTTTTGCTTCTGCAATCATTTGGCCTAAGCCACGCACGTTGCTTTATTGACATGACTTCACAAAGTTGCCGGCATTTGTGAAAATTTACAAAGTTTCCAGATAGCAGGAAAACAGCAAAACATCACGCAGTGCATGTTAATGCAGTTCGGCCTCATGCCGTGGTTGGGTGCGTGTGTCAAAGGCATCTTGTGGTCTAGTTTACCTACTAAAATTGCAGCCACAGTGCGGCGGCGATGTAGCCACCAATCCGTCTCCAACTGATTGCCCAGGTGCCAGCACAGCCCACTGGGACTCTGTTGTTTGGCTTAGTTGCTAAACCCCATCGGTTCTGTGGCCAGCAGCAATCGAACTCGTAGCCTGCAGTGCATTCGATTGATTCGGTTTTGATACTCATTTGCTTGCGTAAATATTTACGTACTCGCTCAGCTCTGAGTGGGCGCGCTGGGGTTGGGCTGTTGGCTTCCGAAAATTTAGTTTTAATGAAATTACCACAGTTTGATTTTATTTAGTTTAACACATCTTTTATTTAATTCATTTGTTGCTATTTGCATTTTGGGTGTTTGCCGCATTGGAATTGCGTTTTACTTTGCACACAGATTGGTATATTTATATAAATAAATACATATTTACCTAAGGTAGACATACAATTTAATTGTTGATTATCTAATTTAATTAAAATTTTATAATTGTATGGAATACAAAATTTAAACAGCTATTCAAAGTTAAAGGCTACGTTTCAAATATTGTAAATTTATAAAGAAAATTATTTAAAAAATAATGAGAGAAAACAGAATCTGTTTTAAAACTTGAATACAAATTGATATCCACTTTAAAAACAATTAACTTCTTGTAAATTCATTAGTTTTGTATGTAGTTTGACATCAACATGAACATATCTATTTATCACAACAAATGTAATACATTTATATTTATGTATATAGACGTAGTATTTATTTATGAATATGTGGTGTTAGTATGTATTTATGTAAGCATTTGACTTATGCTTGTACATAAATGTGTATAATTTATTGATATTAATAGCTAGCAGACATTTAGCGGCTTCAGCTCATTTTACTATATTTTTACTTATTCATATAATTATATAGTTGGTTTAAATTGTTTGCAACAGCAGCAATATGCCACTGCAGATAAAGTCAGTTATCTACATATGAACATTGCCCATCCTCTACTTAGGGACAGTGGAAAGTTTTACCTTCAAGTGACAACAAGTTTTGAAATGGCATGAAACAAATCCCTATAATTACTATAATTAGTATGCCAACTATCTTGTTATGTATTACGAATTGTCTAGCTGGGCCAATAGAGTTGACTCCGAAACTAAGAGATCAACTCCCGAAAAAAGTATGCCTCTACGTTCAATCAATGCGATTTGAGTTAGTCTAAATCAGCGGTGGGCAGCAAATTTTCAATCGGAAGAACTACAACAACATCTACAACAAAAGCTACCATTAGAATGAGTCAGCGCAACGAAATTCCACACCATGAGTATTTATTTTGCTATTGCTACATTTTCTATTCTGCTTTGTGAGCTTCTTCCGCATCTGCATATATTGATGTTGATGTTAAAGCTTTAGGCAATAACGAAAATGAATGCAAGATGTTGACTGAAATTTTACTGACTTCAAGAATAAAAGGTGTTCTGTTAACAACAACCAGCAACAACACGCTCATGCCAGCGATGCCTCTGAGAGACTCACACATATATACGATCACTTATGCATGCAAAGAGAGACTAAATGTCTTGGTGGTCTTGCATTGCTTGATTCGGGCAT
The DNA here is from genome assembly GCA_037043425.1 of Hirtodrosophila duncani. Taxonomy (NCBI): domain Eukaryota; kingdom Metazoa; phylum Arthropoda; class Insecta; order Diptera; family Drosophilidae; genus Hirtodrosophila; species Hirtodrosophila duncani. The sequence continues at coordinate 661,690 of JBAMBM010000569.1, forward strand.
ACTGTCTGTGTGTGTATGCTGCCTTGTATTGTGACTTGTGAGAGGAGGAGTACATCTGCGCTGAGAGATGGGAGCACAAGCAAGTTAGCTCATGTAAACGACGCATAGACAGGCACAGACAGGCGTAGCAGCATTCGCTTCTCTCTTTTGTATTTATCCAGCTGTACTTTTTTGGCGACTTTACAGTTCTCTGGTGATCAGCAGAGTTAAAACTGCTTCTTCAAATATTCTGTTCTATTAATATCATCTTGAAGACAATAATGTCTTTTTCTAAAGATAGCCATAAGGATAGTTTGAATATTCAATTCGTATAAGTAGCTCTATCCTCTGTTCATGCATCTTGTAAATTGCTTAAATGAAATCTTTTATTTTGGCCGTTGCAATCATCATAGATCCCTTTACTTCAATATGATGCTGACAAATTGTAGTCTCTGTTCCGTTCATTTGATGAAAGACAACAAAGTGACATCGATGATATAAGTGCATATTCTAGCTAGTGTCCGCCTGTGGCTATCGCTTCACAATTTACACTGTCCCCATTCAACTGATGAGCTGTGCTGACGCCAATGTTCATATGCAATTGGGCTTTATAGCTAAATGTTTGTGTAGTCTTTAATTTGCTTGAGAGAGAAATACGCAAGTTCGCTTAAATGCTAACGGTTAGTTGTAGTACACATAATCGAAACACACACTTATTGAACAACACTTAGGGTTGAGATTTGCGCGCTCTCAACTTTTGATCTGGATTAAATGCATCGATTAAATGCCACATTTGTGTCTCTGTGTCTGTGGGGGCGTTTCATCTGTGTATCTGTTGTGTCTGTCTCTGTTTTTAAGTATTTCTTAGCTGCTTAGTAAATGGCCACCCAATGGGGCTTCTGTTTATACGTGTATCGTGTATTCTTGGCGCTCCTGCTCCTTTTTCTCGTGATACCTAGAGGTCGGGTCGCAGGCTGGTTAGTTACTATTTGCAATTCAAGTGCGGGGTGGGTAGACGCTACAGGCATGCAACAAGCTACAGTCAAGCACTGGACACATAACACCAACTGTCAACACAAGCTTACCTTGCCAGCAGCGAGGTCAGCTCCTCGCGATCCATTTTAGCCAGCTGTGCGTCGCTGGTGTTCTCCATTACTCGCTGTACCTCCAAGTCCAAGGCACGCTGCTCGCGCTCACACTCACTCTGATCTCCAAACTCGCGGGCATCATGAAAGCCGGCGAGTGGGCGAAAGCCTTCGAGTAGTTCCCCGCCTGTTGTCGCTGCTATGGAGGCGGCTAGTGAGGCAGCGGTCTCAATCTCCGCTACTGCCTCACTGTCTATGCTGTCAAAGGGAGAAAATTGGGCAGGGGGGAGACAAGTGTATGTTGAGTAACCATGTAGACTTGGGGCTGCTTTGTAAGTTTCTAATTGTCTAATAATTACTTCGATGTTTGATTTGGATTGTGTAGGGTTTAGGTACCTGAACTACCTGTTGTTACTACCAGGGCACTTTCGCAGCTCCAACGTGTGGTTGTTCGAATGGGCGCCATGCTTGCGGCTCCGCTGTCCCGCTGTCCGCTTCTCGCTGGGCATGACCAGGTGGCGGGGTGTGTTCAGGCGCCGCTCTGGCGTCGGTGAGCCCAAGTCGTTGTTGGACTCGGTACTGGAGTCTGGTCGGAACATATCTGCAATATAGCATGGGTTGGGTGCGTTCATACGCCCATACTCCCTTGCAGCATACGAACCTACTACGGCGCGTCCATCGCTGTTGCGCGATGATTTGCAAGGAACTCGATAGGTGGGCATGTTGGAGAACTCGGTGCTAGGACTAATGCTTGTGTCCGATTCGGACTCAGCCACAACGCCAGCATTGCTGCTCTTGGCATTGCGAGCTCCGCTGGATTTCTTGGAATGTCCATGACCATGGCCGGATTGAGAGCCCGCCAAAATTGTCATTGACTTGCTTAGGGTAGATTCGTCTATATGGGAATGTTTCAAGGTTTCAAGAAGACACAAGTCAGACTATATCTTTCACTTACCATCAGTATTGTAGTAGCGCTGCTTGTGCCAGCTCGACTTGCTCTTGACGTGACCAAAGCCAGCACTGGGCAGCAGCGGATACGCTGTGGCATTGAGATTCTCCCCCTCCGGATGGCCAAATGTCTTAAACTGCATGGTATAGTCATGTGGCGTTTGGGCCGCCACGGCACGTGTAGGCGTCTTGGCCGGTGCCCCAGTTCTGCCTCCATTCACGCTGAATGTGGCATATGGCGAAATCTCGTACATTTCTAAATTGGTCACGAAATGAGGCGTAAGCGGTGTAAGGGCATTAATTCCCACTTTCGGTTGAATATGTTCGAGGACCAGGCTTAAGTTTTCTTTGAACTCCGCTCACCTGACTCGTTGCCCTTGTCCACAGTTTTGACAGGCGAGGCACTGTACACCTGCTGGTTGCGCCGGTTCTCGTGATCCTCCTTGTAATCACCGGGCAAAGTACGCGATTCATAGCCCTCGGCAATGGGCCCGCATAGTGCGCGACGATGCCTGATGGTCAAAGCGCTGAGATAAAATGAAGAGCAATAGTCATCGTATATACTATATATGTAATCTTGATAAGTACGAATCGGGGAGGGGTCAAAATGGACAAGTTGAAACTGCGACATAGATTGACATAAAATCAATGAAAGTTTCTATCAGCTGTAAAAATATATATGACTTTTTTCGGGATATTCTGAAATTTCAGTCGAAAATTAATCTGAGCAATATGAAAATTATCTGATGCAAAGATTATCCTTACTTAACATAATCCTATAGAATAATTTATATTTACACCATTTTCCCCCATCACGATGAATATACTCATTTGAAGAGCAATTCCGAACATTTTCAACTCAACTCTGGCGAAATATCTCACTTGTGCCAGTTTGTTGCCCTACTTTTGAAGTGGTCGGTCACGTTATCCTGATGCCAATCTGGTTAATAAATTTATAATTAACATTTGCAAAATTCAATAACGGCCACAGCGGCTGCTAACTGCTTAAGCTGATATAAGTAACTGACTTCTCACTTCCCCCGTGTTTCATTGGAGTTGATTTAACTTAACTTACATTGTCATTATGGATGCCATGATTATTAGAGAGACAATTAACGTTGCCAACCAATCCCCGGTGGTTGGATTTGTCACATTTATCAGATTGTTCATCAAATCGTTTTCCGATGGGAAAACTGAGGGCGGCGGAATTGTGATGCCATCAAGGTTCGTTGTGCTGAAATGATAATGCTCCGTCGTTTTGCCCGCATCGTTGATGGCGGAGATGCGCAGCTGGTACCATTTGGCTGGCACAAAATCGCAGAATATTAAATTTTCTCGATTTTCCTCAGCGTTCGAAATATCCGAAGTGACAACTGTCCAGCGTACGTCGCCTGGGAAAGATGGCAAAAAACAACCCCAAACGGGGGGCAGACCAGTTTTTTAATTTATTCTTTTGCACTCGCAAAAGGAAATTAAACATCATACGAAATGTTGCGCACTGCAAGGATTACGTAATGAATTTGATAAATATTTATACCATATCCATATAGCTATACTATATAAAATATGACTGCTGTTGTTGCTGATTGCTCAGTTAATTGAAAACAAAAATAATTGCATCAATAACTGTATTCAATTAAGAGCACAAACAATATAACCACGATAACAACAACAGCAACAAGAACAGCGGCAAGATGGCATCGACATCGGCATGTTTGTACATATATTGATTGCTAATTTCCACTCACCCAGGGGACGATGCTCGATGGAGAAATGATGAATGCCACAGCCGCCGTTGTGCCACGCTGACAGCTTCAAATTCACGCACGTTGCATTCGTGGCAATTAGCTCATTGCCATTCGGCGCCTGTGAGGCTGCTTGGCAAAACGCAAAACCGAGAATCCACAATCCAGCGCATCCACACGATTGAATGGAAAATGGGAAATATAAATTCGAATTGGGGATTTGTGAATATGCATAATCATCATCATCAACATCATCATCATCATCATCATGTTCATGTTCATCAGTAAGCTTAAACTATTTTGCAACTCTATGCTAAATGCTGCTCCACTTTGAGCGAGAGGCTTTTGCGGTCAGCACAAAAACAACAACAACAAAAATGAACGTTTATCTAGCCACAACAGTGGCAAACACCTCGATTGCACTGTGCCTGTCATCGCTATATACTCACATTTGCCCTTGGTCCAGACATTAATTTCCTCACTTGCCACACCAGTGCCAACCATATTGTGGGCCGACATTTTTATAATGTACTGATTTCCGCACTTCAGCCCCGTAATCGTGTATGCATTATTCTCCGGCAGCAGCTCGGTCAGCGACCAACTCTCACCGGCCGTATGGTGGGAGACGGTATACCCTTGGAGCGGGGCGCCACCATCGTCCGGCGCATCCCAGCTGACACGTATGCTGTCAGCGGAAGCGTACTGCACAATGATTTGTGGTGCACCAGGCGGCTTCATGGCAATCACCTGATATTGGATTTCGTCACTGCCAAACAGATTGTTCGCCGTGCAGGTGTAATTTCCGGACAGGCTGCCTTCTATGCCTGTCAGCCCAACGAAAGAAAGTAGGAATACAGTCCAAGTGGAGCCATGAGTGAGTTAAATTCGCAGAATTCAATATACGAAATATATATGTATATTATAAAGACTTCCTTTCAGCATTCCGGTTCGGGTACTTACGGTGTATTTTGAGATTACCCTCATTGGTCACCTCATAGAAGGGGCTAAAAGTGACAGGACGATCGCGCGTCAGCCATCTCGCCCGCGGCGTGGGATTGCCCACGGCTAGGCATTCAAGGACCAGGCTAGTACCCACCGCTTTGCGCACCAACTGCCCAAATGAAGCGATGCGTGCAGGTGCTGAAACGGACCACAGAAACCAGAGAGCAACCATGGCATACAGTTAGGCGCGCGAAATTAAAATGTTGTGGTCAGCGTGCGGCTTTTGCCCCACGCGAGTTGAATTAAAGCGAAAATGGCACAGAATATGCATATGAAGCGAATATTTACTGTGTTTGTGCTCCAGAGTAAACAGCTTTTGAGCTGACAGTACGCTTACCTCGTGTGTTTGTGGCCTGGGCAACCACTGAAGTGGGCTCGCCCTCGCCAACCGATGTGGATGCAGATACCCAGAACTCGTACATTTGATTCTCGGCCAGACTGCGTGCCTCGAACGTTACGGGATAGCCGTTCTCATCAACGCGCACCATGTGGGCTACTGACCAAAGCCACAACCAAAGCCAGGCACAAAAACAGAACCGAAATGAAACCAAAGACACATTTGCAGACGTGAACGCACTTTAAACTTTGCCGTAGTTTTAGTTTTCTTGCACAACTTACTTTTGGCTTGTCCCTTGCGTCCCGCCTCCCGCGTATAGACCGTGTAATGCGAAATAATGCCATTCCGATTTTTCGGCGTCAGCCATGAAATTAAAATTGAATCAGCCGTCAGGGCGGCCGCTTTTATGGCCGCTGGCGCATCGGGCACATCGTCATCCGTTTGGCAATATAATGGCTGACTGGCCAGACCATCGCCTGTGGCGGTGTAGGCCAGTACGCGCACCGAATAGTTGCTAGCTTTGTGCAACGTATGCAGATACGTTTCCAGATTGGAGGTACGCTTTATCTCCAGCTTGGCGGGCAAGTCGACTGTGAAAAAACAAAAACGAACAGGTAAACGACGAAAGAAAAGAAAAATCCATTTCAGCAAATTAAAGCTGTAAAATGCAGATAAATGTTGATAAGGTTGGACTGTTGATTTGGCACTGTAATCACTATAAGTTTTATTACCAAACCTGGCTCTCTTATGATTATTTTGAATTTTGTATTGATTTTATCACAGTTTGTAGATATGTATTCCATACAACAGTTTCCATAATCACTAAATTATGCTGGATTCCTCATTGGGGTTTTATTTCAGTTTTATTTAAACCTTAATGCTTAAATTATCTTTCAATTATCTTCCAATACAGATTTCATTTCAATTCAAAATATCTTTAACCTTTTACATGCACCCTTCACATGCATGTAGTATAACTATGTATATATACTCTACACATGTCAAGTAAATAACGACATTGATGTGATAAGAGTTCAACCAGTGCCAAAATCAACAAACTTGCTGCAGCTCGTCAATGAGGCTGGCTACACAACGCTCATTGGACTCGGCGCCAAAACCAATAAGGTTGGCAACTACTAACTTGCGGCCTGACTGCTGCCGTATCGAAGTTTCCGGTCCCACCTGCGTCCCGTCTCTATCTGTCCGGTTCTAAGCAAACATATCTATTGCTGTTTGCAAAGCGCTCCTGACTTGCAATATCAACTATATCGGTATCATAAAATAGCAACTGGCAACCACAAAATCCAAAATCTTGATGGCTTCGCTCGATACACATGGAGCAGCCAACTAAACGATAACGAAGGCAACGGCATCTGGACACGAACTGCACACGAGCATGTGTATATCTATGCATAAGTTTACTCACTTTGATTCACAATTGGGCGATATAAAATTTTATAGCCTTGTATGATGCCGCCATGGAATTGCAGCGGCGGCTCCAGCCAGGATATTTTCAAACTCTGCGATGATAGCGCCGTGCAGTTGACATGCTGTGGTGCAGCCTCGGGCACTGCAAAGACATAGAGGTAAACTAATCAACCGTTCTCCATACCCAATCCATTGACGTTGGCTTACCGCCCTCGGCGGTGGTGCCAAAGATGGCCGCACTCCAGGGCCCGGAGCCAAAACTGTTTAGGGCGCGCACGGTAACCGCATAGCGGGTGTATTTGCGCAGGTTACGCAGCGTGGCCTTGGTGGTGGCCCAGCCACTGACAATCACGGACTTTAGCGAACTGTTGACATTGACCACACTAATGTAGTTGATGTTCTGCTTCTCCTCGCTGCAGTTAACGGTGTAGCCAATGAGCTCACCATTCCAGGACTCACGCGGGGGTATCTGCAATTAGTTGGTGTGACATCAGGACCAGCGAAATGCGAGCATACTTGCTGGTTCAACGCACCTGCCAGGTGATAATCAGCTCGCTTTCGCCGCCAGTTTGCACTTGGACATTAGATGGCGCCTCAGTGGGTGCCTCCTCCTGGGTTTTGAGCACAATTGGCTCTGTGAAGGGGCTGCGTTCAATCTCGTTGATGGCCTGCATGCGTATGAGGAAGGTCGTTGCTGGCGTCAGCCCCGCCACAATGGCGCTCTCGCGTAGGTCACTTTCATAACTGCCAAAAAGCAAGCACAACGAACCGACGACGTCAGGGATTGCATGGAAAACTGTAAGTAGAATGCTCCGGCAGCTTCAGCTGAACACATACCTGCGGCTAATGCTCGTCGATGGCAGGCTGACATTAATGACATTCGGGCTGCTCCAGTCTCCACCGGCGGCGCCTAGTGCCGCATGCGACTGCAGGTATTTGAGAGCCTGATATTGCACCAGATAGCTGAGCACGGGTGAATTGCCATCGAACGGCCGCCGCCAGCTGAGCTTGACTGTACGAGAGCCCACCTCAAATACCTCGAGATTGGAGGGTGTGTCGGGCCGCTCCTGCACGGCCAGGAATATGAGCTGCTCGGCCCGACCGTATGGATTCTCGGCAATGCAGCGATAGACGCCCGAGTCATGACGGTCCGAATGGGCAATGGTCAGCTGCGAGTCTACTCCCTTCTCTGTCTTCATTTCGGCAATGCTGAAGCGGAAGTTGTTCAGGTCAATGCGTCCATTGTTGTGCGTCCAGGCGATGCTGATAGGCTCATCGCCCTTCGAATGGCAGTCCAATGTGACGGGATCATTGCGACGAGAGCTGACATTACGAGCAGGCTGTTCGAAGCGGGCGGGCTCTACACGGAAGATAATGATGATGGCATAAAAATACCCGGCTTACGCAGATACCTGTCGTTTCACTTAGTTCAATTACCATTCACGTTGATGCGTATAATTTTCTTGAGGCCAGCGCCTATCTCGTTGGTCGCCTGGCACATGTAGTAGCCTTCGTCGTTATCCGTGGCCAGATTCAGCAGCAGCGAGTGATTACGCATGCTCAATGGCTTGAAGTCCTTGGAGGCTTTGCCTGAATGAAAGGACTTTAATTAAACTAATTGCTACGAGCATTGAAATTCAAGAACGCTAATTAATAAGAGAGCGACAGCGACAGCCGGGCCAGGTCAATATCTTTTGCCCCGCACCCGCCCACTGAGCCCATCAAGCTTTAATGAACTGGTTGGCTAAGCTTTTGGCCAGATTCACAATCAATCGCAATCGCAAACTTACCCTGCCCTTTGAACCAGGTAATAGCTGGAATCGGATATCCTTCTGCCTCGCAATTTATCGATATTGTATTGCCCAACATAATGGCCGTGTCCATGGGCTCGTAGCTCCAGCGTGGCGCCACTGAAACGTGACCGGGACACACGGCGAAGCAAGAGCAAAACGTAACGAATGAAAGCGCGCAAAGTAAACAACAAAATTAACAACTTTGTATATCTGTGTGTGTTTGTCTGTGTGTGTGCGCTTATATGTGTGTGAGTGAATCCCGAAAAAGGGCAAACTGGCAGTGTTAGAGCGACTGGTGCACAAATCCTGTGTGATTTATTTGGAAATAGCAGCGAGACGCACCAATAGACACAGCACACAGCAGCCAACATCCGAATGCTGATGCTGTCCCCATTTCTAACACCACCCAAACCCCACTTCCACTCGACTCACCGCGCACTTGCAGCTCCGCTGTGAAGTTCACTTTGGCGGCCGCGTTGCTCGCATAGCAAGTGTATTTGCCGCTGTGCCTCGCACTGATATCCTTGAACACCAGCAGCGAATAGAACTCTTCCTTCTTTTCCGTAATCTTGCAAATTTAAACAACGTAAACGAAAGCAACTCGAAATGCACATTGACAGTTTAGCAGTCTCAGGCATTTGGACTTACCTGCAGGCTGCTGGGTATGGAGCCCTCGTCCTTTTTCCAGCTAAAGTAGATGGGCATGTCGCCTGAGGAGACAGCGCAGGTGATTTGCGCTCGCCCGCCCTCTTGCAGATTCTTGGGAAACTTGAAGGCCTCAATGACGGGCGGACCTGATGAGCGATTAGCCAACGATGCAGACATTAATCCGACAAACTATAGGGCTGGAAATAGACAGAGCAGTGTCCTTGTCCCTTCTACTTACTGTTCACATTCAACTGCATGTCACGACGCGCCTCCTCTCCGGCCCGACTGCGCACAATGCACGTGTAGATGCCCTGATCCCGACCCGGCTCCACATTCTTGATGACCATCTGCCCGCCCTCCAGGGCTGAGGCCACAGTGTAGTGTGCGTCTGAGCCAAGGACAAAAAAAATAAAAGAAAAGTAGAAATTTGGTCATGCAACACTTGGTAGGACTTTCAATTGTCTTGTCGCGCCCGCTTCCCCCAAAGGAGAGCTGGCAATTTGTCTTACTTGTTGTCAATTCCTGATGCGCCTTCTCCCATCTAATTTGTTCGATGGGATACCCGGCAAACGGACAGTGCACAATTATGTTCTCGCCGGCGACAGCCTTAATCGGTCCGATGGCGCGCACATACGGTGGTCCTGCAAATAACATACACATATGCACATATAAATACACACACACACACACACACACACACTCGATGACTGCATACTGAAATTTATTAAATTAGTTACAAAATGCAATTAGGCTGCGACGCCATGCGTCAATTCTGAATAATTCCAATTTTATTCATTTTCCACACATGCCATGTTTATACATACATATATAAAATGCAGCTGCTGCATGGACTTGCATATGTGTGTGTGTGTGTGTGTGGGTTTTAAGAGTATTTGGCTGCGCAGTTATAGTGCCGCTAATGCAGCTAGTTGGGTGCGTAAATGCGTTGCATAAAATGCAATATTTATAATTAAGCGTCCTCCATAGTATGTGGCTTCTTTTTGTATTCAACTAACAGAGCGTATACGTGATGCAGCCTACTGTGGCCGGACTAAGGTTGTGGTTTGTTTGGCCAACTGATGGTTGTGGCTGTTCATAATCAAATGCACTTTAACGTGATTCAAAATGTCGAAATACGTATATACAAATATGTATTTATAAACTGATAAATCAACAATGGAAAGGTGTATTTTGTATGTATTTTGAACAATTTTCAAATTACTCATAATTATATTTCACGGCTCTTTTAGAATATCATTGCAATTTAAATTAATGATAATGATTTAAATGCAAATCCTAAGCCCCAAAGTCACTAAGCAATAATGCCATTGAGTAAAGGAATAAATCCAATTCAAACAAGACAGGAAGGGACTTCCTCAAATGTATGGAAACCGAATTTGTCTTGATGTGGATGAAAACAGAAAAGTTATGTTAGTAAGTGTTCATTCTGGAGCAATCAGTTATATGGGCGATATATGGTATAGTTGTCTGAGTTCGAGCAGATCTGAGCAGAAGACGTGGGTCCCCTTCAAATGAAAACAAGCCGAATTTGGCTTAATTTGTGTTAAAAACAGAAAAGTTATGCTCCTAAGTGTTCATTCAGTTATATTGGAGGTATATGATATAGTTATCCGATCTGAATGATTCGCGAACTCAAGTAGCGGGCAGACAAAAGAAAAATCTGCTAAGAATTTCAGAATATAATAAAAGCCTTCCAATGTCCACGCTCAGTTTGACTTTCCATTCAGCTCAAAACGCGTTGGCCAACAATAGCAGCAGACGGAAGCAATATCATCATTTATCATCCATAAGCGTACCCACTTTAAAAAATCAAGTATACGCACATATGCCATCGACAACGAAATCCAGTTGAAATAGCCCCACACATTGTCATCAATCATGCGTCACTCAAGGCGTATGATTAATATACGTCGCAAACGTATTCATTTATGCATTATCAACACATTAAGATGTTTGCTTTCGAAACTGCTTAAAATGTGTAAAAGTTTGAATTTGTTAATGCTCGACGAATGCGTTGGTATACGCCCCGCAAGTTTATATTTTAATAGAATGCTGTGACAGTGATTATCCTGTGAATGCTAAGATGAGCCAGATGCCACTCAATGCTATGGCAGTTCACACGCCCAACTTCGCAACGGATTGCGATTGCCATTGCCAATGCCCTGCTCTGTATGATGGCACAGCGGCCTCCACCTAGGGAGCGGCTATGATTGGAATGCTGGCAACATCGGCTTTGCACAAGAGTTACGCTTTGGCGCGCAGCGAAGCATTTTATGCTGAATGACGGAGTTTCCTGGGCTCAGGCAGTCGCTGGTTTCTTTTATCGTGTTGCGATTTGCCGCCGCCGCCGTTGCCTTGACAGTATTTCCAATCAGCGAGGAAGCAAAGCTTCTGCCGGAACAGTTACGAAATTCATGGCTCAGCGTCTTTTGTGATTTGCATTGTTTGCCACACACAAAAGTGCTATTGAAATACGATAACAAACGGTCAGGAGCGAGGATGACAACACCCACATACACGCAGACATATCCACAAATATCCACGTACGGGTACAAGTATTGTGTACCCTGAAGGTCATGTGGGCGCTGGTGGGGTAATTGATTTTGCTGGCAAGCCGACTGGCAGGCAATTTATCAACTTACCGTAAACATTTAACCTAGCCGAATGTTGAACACTGCCCATAGAATTGCTGGCCACGCACTTGTAGAGACCGCCATCGTCGGGCCGGACATGAGAGATGTTCAAATGGCTTATCACATCGCCGGACATGTCGACAAATTGCCCAATTGCGAAGCGATGATGCAGCGAGACATCCATAATGGGCTGTGAGTCCAGCATCCAGGCAAACTGCAACGAGAATCAGCACACAGGATCAATAAGCAGTGGCTACAGTACTTGGTCTTAACTCGGTCATAACTTCTGCGCTTAATCAGCAATTTGTGCTGACAACGTCATAATAATGCAAAATAATGACAATAAAACATTTGAAACATTGCCGCTGTGAAGTGAACTACTTACTTGAGGTGGTGGCGAGCCGCTGGCGGAGCACTTAAGCGATATTAATGGCCCGGGACGTACATTCTGCTCAATGAACGTGTAAATCAATTCTGGCACTGTGTCTGAAAAGAAGGTGAAAACGCAAAGTACGATGGAATAAAGGAGATTGCTTAGATGAATGCCAAATTATGCAGCCTGAATTACAGTCAGAGAATAATCAAATGTTGTACAAGGAACTTGTAAGTTTAAGTCAACTGAATTGGAATAAGAAACTTAACCAAACTATGAAATACTCATTTTAGGAAAGAACTTTTTACCAAATGTATAAAGTTCATACAAAGCAACATTTCGATGATTTTAAACTTATTTCAGCATAAAATTCATGAAGCATCCAGAAACTTAAATCTTCATCAGAGTATATACCTTTGCATTAATTCACGAGTTCTAATAAATTATCAACAATTCAGAAAAAACTCTACAAACTTAAGGCAAGCCCCAGCAAACCCCCAACAAACATCATATGAATAATTGAATTTGGAATACAAAAACTTTCATCTTAGAATTTACATGATAGTTTTTTTCTTAGTGTATGTATTCTTACCAATACATATATATACTTATATGTAAGTTTATATAAAATAGCAACCTCAACTTACCGCCCAACTTCAGTTCGGCCATGGCCTGAGCGCTGGCCTTCTGATTCTCGACAAGACATTGATAGACACCGCGGTCGCGGCGTCCCACATTTTGTACCATCAAGGAGCTCTTCGACAAAAATCGTATGCTGGCAACAAAATGAAACGGCAAAAGGAAAAGAGGTTGAAGAAAATGACACAAAAAAAGTGTTAAACATATTTCCAGGCAAAGTTTTTTGCAACAAAAACTGACAACGTGGCACAAAAATTCAAACAAGAGCTAGTGGCAATATGCCATAAACTCACACGGCATTTTTGTCAATTTTGTGTGTGTATGTGTGTGTGTGTGTGTTGTATATGCGAATGTGTTTGTCTATGTATGTATGTATATTTATATATACTTATATGTATACTTTGTACGGCCTTTTGTTCATTCAGGCGAAATTTGTTATTTATTTTATTAGCATAAGCATAAAAATTTCTGCTTGATTTGTAATGCTGATTTGCTTGGCCTGCCCTTATCCCCAAGCGTTTGCCTTTGGCCGACAGCTGGTCTTGGTCCAACAGGCAAATACACCAGCACACACACACACACACGCACACAACGCTGATGCTTATGTTTTGCTTCAGCAAGTACATACTTTGACCAAGCCATCTCAGTTTGTTTGCCAACCTTCTAATACTGTGTGTTTGTATTTGTTTGGTTTGAGTATGTATGTTTGTTCGTTTGTTTGTTTGTATTTTGTGATGCTGTGCGTGCGAATTTAGTTTGCTTTTGTTTGGCCGAGCGGCGTATTATGCTGATTTCATGTAATTTACATTAAATTATCAAAATGTGTCCAAACCATTCAAGCGAAAATTTGCACCAATCTAAGGCTTTTGCATTGATTCGCATAAGATGGGTCTTATGTGTATTTTGCATTTGTATAGTGTACATTTACTTATCTATATGTGTGTAGGTTACCTAAGATATTTACATGACAACTTCCAAAAATTTATAGAACCCGCTGCACTAGTTCAATATACAAAAATATTTAAGAACGCTTTACCCCGGTATGAGCAGGACAAACCTAGTGGTCGATAGGGGACAACTCTGAGTATTTCCTCTTCATTATTTATATCTAAAAGTCAGCATGTACAGAGTAGATTAATTCTCCATTGGTTTGAATATGACCAAGGCCTAAAGTGAACTTTCGAAACAAAGTTGCGTTTGACTGATGAATAAAGTAAAAAGTTTGGTTTGTCGTGAAAATATCAAAATGGAGCTCAGTCTGCTGAATTATGAACACAAATACCAAAATTTAATTTTTGAAAATCAAAATTTGAGACAAGATTATTATACTCGCATATGAATATATATTGGCAAAATTTAACAAAAACAAAAATTTCAAATTGTATGTTAAGTAAAGAAGCTTGGATGAACGAATAAGCCTCTTAAATTGTGCAGACATTCCAAAATTATGAACATCACACTTAAAGCTTAAGTTTTCTAATGCGATTCCTTAATTTACGAAAAAAAAAAATATACAAAAATCTATGAAAAAAATGTTTCAGGGTGTTGAATTTCAAAATTGCAGTTCGTTGCCCAAGTAAGTAAATCTCCCTATATATGCAACCCAAGCAACTGGACAGCTTTTGAATTTCGTGCCAATCAATATCTGCTTCTAAATACGTTTAGAAAGCTGTTGCGTTGCTAGGCCATGATTCCCTTGCCTAAAATAGATCTTTTGCACATATTGAAAATTGCTATCAATCGAAAAATCATTAAGCTTTTCACTTTTGTTCATCTTTGGTGGCACGGCTCACCATTGCAAAACTTTGAAAACAACACAAAGCTCTTAAAAAAATCACCGAACAGCAAACAACATTGCAACAACAAAACCTAAAATAAATAAAGGAAAATATCCTGCCAAAATAAAAAAATTCTAAAAAAAATCCAATGAGAAACAAAAATGAAAAAACCGAAAAGTTCAGCTGGCAAAAATGAACTGCTGCGTATATTTGTAAAGCCATCTAGGCAGCAACGGTAGCAACAACATTCATCAATAATAATAATAACAATAAAACATTTTTGCAACAAAAAACCCTAACAACGGCTCGGGGCAGGCAACTGTAGCAACAGCAACAACTGCGGCAACAACAACATGAGAGCTTGTAATCTATGGCTTTTTTATTTTGGACGTGCAAAATGTTGCAATGTTGCAAACTGGCAAAACTGATAAAAATCGCAAAAACCCAACAACAACAGCTACAGCTACAACAATGTTGCATGCTGTCGGTCCCGACAGTGGCAGCGGCTGGCTTCAACTCCGGCCCCAACTACGACTCCTATTCTAGTACTTACTTATCCCTGCCGGTGGTGAGTGCATTATTCGCCTGCAGCGGCTTCCCATTGTGCAGCCAGTCGATGGCATCGATCGCTGAACCCGTTGTCGTACAATTGAAAATTGCCGTTCCGCCCGAATTGACAATTTGAACTTGCGGCAAAATATGTACAGATACATACGAGTTCACACTGAGCCGTATTTCGATGCGCTGCTCCCCAAACTGATTCGATGCCTGGCAAATCTGCAAAAAAAATGACACCAAAAGCGGAAGAGTGAGTTGGTTGGGGGGAGGGTGAAGACCAAATAAACGAGGCGAAATCAATCAACAGTGCCATATACTCGTATATCATAAAATGCGCTGCACTAGTTATCGTGCATAATATACAAAATCTGAAAGCCCTTGCCACAGGCAGACAGCCAGCCAGTCAATCTGGTTGACTTTGCCACACTGACACCACCCGCAGTCGGCCTGGCCTGCCCGCTTGTCAGCATTGGGTTTCCAATATGAACCGTTGCCTCGTCCTGGTAGCTGGTTACACTTACCCACTTGCCCGCATCACGTTCGTCAGCATTTTTGATTAGCAACAATGTGCGCGAAAGTATCACTCGCTGTGATGAGGGTATGGGATAGAGAGCCGCCGAGTCGGAAACACGATACCAGCTACAAATTATACAAATAGATACATATACGTTTGCAGTTTGTCAGTATTGCATGGTTTGGTTACGAATGAAATGTCATTGAATAAACCAGAAATATATACTTATATTGGATTACCATACATATATATAAATACAAACAAAACATCCAAATTAGTCCCCATTGATATTTTTTGGAAAAATATCTATAAATTAAAGCCAAAAGAAACTATACAAAAATGTACATTACATAATTAGAAATGGCTATACTTTGTGTATAGCTTTTAAAATAAATTTTGACATTGCATATTGGCAGTTTCACATTAATAGGGAAATTATTGAGTATGCAATGAACTACTATTAAGAAGGGAGATATCTGCTACACAGGCAGTCGCAACAACACGTTGTCTATGTAACAAATTGGATATTATATACTTATAGTTATATTTTGTAGTTGAGGTAGAAGGAAAGAGTTTGCTACTGGCAAAGACGTTGAAGCTTTTCGACAAAGGAGAAAAAATCTTCTTATTGTTGCTGCTGGGCAGAGAGATTGACATGAATATTGAGACTCTGCAAAGAAATCAATTCCCTTTGAGCTGGCCAATATACTTGGCCAACTGCTTGTTTACTTGGAAAAAAATGGCTTAATTGGCTTGGCTTACTGTTTATATAACATGTGGAGCTTTGGTTTATCAATTGACTTAGTTTATAATTTATGTGTCTGCAATGATACTGATGTTGTATGTCTCTCTGTATCAGGTGAACATTTTTCACCATACTCATAGATATAAAATGATGAACAGAATATACACAATATGTGCCAAAATCTACTTAGCATATATAAAAGATTCTGGGATTTTATCTCATCAGACTACATCAGCACATAGAAATGATAGGTAAAAATATTGTACAAATTTGTGAATGGATATTCATTTTATCAGGATGTTTGCAACGCACAGAATGAAGCCTGTCTCGCAATATAAAGTAGCTTTTTCCGTCCAGTTGTGTGTGTCAATCCCGAGGTCTCAGAATTGTTAAAAACTACAGACCCTAAATATATATGTAGTAGATGATTCTTATAAGATTCACTTGGATCAGACAAGAACTGCCTGCTTCAGAATGAATACTAAGAATTATTCTATTTTAGAACCCTAACAAATTCAAAGTTTGGTCCCATCAGGATCATAAGTCGTGAAGCTACCTAAGAATTTTATTTAATTCTTATCAAAATTGCATCAAATTTTATCCAGATCACGCTACTTTAAGCCGGATATAGATATTTACAATGTGAATGGTATGTAAGCTTCGAGCAGCCTAAGTTAGCTTCTTTTTGCTTGTTTTAATTATTTTGGCAAAAGTACATAAATATGAACTGTTCAGCTTTTTGTTAAAATCAAATATTTCTTTTCTGTTTGTCCCACAATCTCTACCTCGTTATTCGTAATAATTTACATTCTGTTGAGAGTTAAACATTGATTGTCTCTCGACTAACTGTAAACGCTATTTAACACACTCAGCAGCTAACTCACATAGCAACGCACTCAAACCGAGACCTAAATCAATAAAAGCCGCTCAACTCGTAAGCCAGAGCCCGCAAACGGATTCCGAGCCACATCCATTTAGCCACTCTGATACATTGGGCATGCCAGACACGTAGGCGAGAAGAAGGAGCACACGCATAAACTTATGCTAAAAACAAAATTATCGCATTTTCCTCGCATTTATAGTAATCATAATATGCCAGAGGAGGGAGCAGGGCAGAGGGATGACTATAGAAAACAGACATTGCGAGAGAATGCTGCATAAATCTGCCTCGTGCTGTTTGTTGTCTGACACTTGGTCCTGGATTCTCTGTAAAAATATTTCAAGCATTTCACTTTGGGCTGTGCCCTTCCCTTTCAACGACAACAGTTGGCTATGATGTGTATGTAAGTGTGTGTGAAAGGGTATACATCCAGTGCTTAGAACCGAATGAAATTTTAATAAGCTTCGCTGAGTGAAACAGACTGTTAAATTATGTTGGCTATTAGCCAAGTTAAGCCAACCCCACACCCAATGTTTTTCAGTTCTTTTCGTTGTCTGTATTCGATTTTATTTGGCTAATTAGTTGTGAAGGCTTGACTCTGTGCAACCTGATACGTACGAGCAAGTCTTAAGTTTTATTAACTTTCTGCTTGCCGTTTCACGAAATTGACTTTTATTGTTTGGCCATCGGAGTGTTTACTTTTGTAAGTCGATACGGGTAAGCCTGCGGTGTCATGGCGTGACTTGCAATGGCTGAATAAACATTTTGATCAAGTTATTTGACAGCCACTGTCTAGCCTTTTATTAGGATGTCCAGTAATAAGTTGGAGCTTGGTCTGGGAGTTGGCAGCGTCGACAGGCCATTAGCACATGGATAATGCTGTGCCATCAAAAAGCTTTCTATGCGTCCTTTGAGCCAACGTAAAGTCACGTAATTAGCACTAAAACAGCAGCCTCTAATATGCGATAAAACCAAAGCCCCCCTGGCAAACATTCAAATGCACTTAAGTGTTGTCTATAAATGAATGCGAGGACTCAGTGTGCCACCAGGCAGGCGCAGTCCGTGTCATAGA
The DNA here is from genome assembly GCA_037043425.1 of Hirtodrosophila duncani. Classification (NCBI taxonomy): domain Eukaryota; kingdom Metazoa; phylum Arthropoda; class Insecta; order Diptera; family Drosophilidae; genus Hirtodrosophila; species Hirtodrosophila duncani. The sequence continues at coordinate 679,868 of JBAMBM010000569.1, forward strand.
TAGCACAGAAATACTTGAAAGCGAGCCACTGGCAAACTGAACAGACACAAATGCTGATACAGGAACAAATATCAGGGAAAGCAGGCGGCACAACTTAGTTTCATAAATAACCAGGGATATGAACACAAACCTTAGCTTAGCTTAGACAAAAACAATATCAAATGATAGATTATAATGGATCGAAAGATAAGAACTTAGTGAACCAATACATAATACAATCTAAGACGTTAATCAATTTGCTACATAGGTGATCTTTTGATACTACTAAATATACTTTTCAGTAGTCAAATTCATAGTAGTTTTTCTCCATGTACTTACGTGAATATGGGAAATGGATTGCCCTGTATATTACATGGCAAATGTATATCATTACCGCGCTCTACTTGCAGTTCTATTACGGGCTTTTGGGTGGTCCGCGGTGCCAGATTCTTACTCAACTCTGCCGGCGAGATAATGTCGGTTTTTGTATGTGTGTGTGTGCATGTGTCGCCAGTTAATCACACTTACCTTTGATCTGCAGCATGACTGCATCGCTGCGCTGGCGCTCACCATTCAGCGTATTGGTTACCAGGCAGCTAAACTTGGCCAGTCCATCCTCCGCGCGCACTGACCGCACATACAGATCACCGGAGGCGGCGAGCACCACATAGCGACCCGCTGCACATAAAGGCATAGGTAGGAATCATAATTCATAACATTGCAGCAACAAAGTGCTGATAAATACAAGAGCAAAATCAAAATAGTTGCCCCCAAACACACACAGACACGCATTGCGTATAAGTAACGTTTTGCAATAAATGTCAGCAGTGCCATGAGCCCCTGCCCCTTCTGCTTCATGTCCCTAGGGACATGCTCCCCAAAAGCAGCAATAGCAGCAGCAACGACTCCAATCGGAACACAATGACTGAATGAGAGCAAAAAGTGTTTGTGCACATAAATTTCATCAGCAGATAAACACCCACAACTGAACATGTATATGTATATACAGGGTGCGTTTGTATGTGCATGCGCGTGTGTGTGAGTTTGAGTAAGTAAAAATGTGGCAACACTCACCAACATCCGACAGATCCGGCAGCAGTATCTCCTCGCCTCGATGCCAACTGGCCACGCGCACATAGGGCCGTACATATTCCGGTATGGCGCACTTAATCAACGCCGAATTTCCCAAATAGACTTCTGTGTTTTCTACGTGCACGTGAAATTGACGACGCACCACTAAAGGCAACACAGCACAGAGCAGAAACAGAGCAACGGAGCACAAGAGCAGGACATGGACATGAGCATTGTGCAGATACAGAGCAACATCAGAAACAATACAAAATACAAAACAGAGTCGGCGAGAGGGAAATAAAAGCCAACAAAACGTTGCCCGTTGACGCAAACTACGCGTACAGAGCGGGAGGGGTAACGCATAAAACGCTTTGGGGCAAAGCAGTGCAGCGGCCACAGAGCTGGATGCAGATGCCGGAGCTGGAGCTGGAGCTGGAGCCAGAGGTGCAGCTGACGTTGAAGCCGTAGTTGATGTTGAAACTGGAGCGGGGCTATAAACGTGGCTGAATGCAAGAATGGCAACAGTTTAAATGAATGAAATTGCTTGAAATTACATGCGAAACGGAAGTTGAAGAGCAGACAAAATAAAAAATGGAAAATGGAAATCCAGGCGACGATGACGAGAAATAAAACAATGAAATGCCAAAAAATGATACACATGGAAATGAAAAGTGTAAATATTGAATGAGATTTTAAACGACTATCATGCTTCGTTGGGTTTTTTGGGATTCACTTTGGGCTTTTGGGTTGGCCTTGTCCGTATTGTGAGAAGTCTGATTGTGTGGCTATGTAAATGGAATTAACGTTGAGGTGGGATCCCTGAACTATTTTCGAGGTCAAGCACAAATTATATCTTGTTTAAACATTTTTGGCAGACATTTATTATAAGTGTAAGTATTAGATCTAGTTCGAAGTCGTTTAGCAAGTTCTTGTGACTAATATTTTTAGCTACTAATTTTTTATCAAGTTGAAATTCTCAGTAACTATTTTAATATACACACTATTATTATTATTTAAACTATTATTTGAATTTAAATATTTGAAAACTTATATATCTAAAACTCTTTGTAATGACTGACTGACTGATCGAATGGAAAGCGGCAGGACGTTGAAATTTTTACACAACGGTTTGAAATCTACTAATATCGCTGAACAGAAGGTGAAGAGCTATTATATCGATATATGTCGATGCCAACGATATACATAGTATACAAGTACATATTGATAATTTATATATAATCATTTTTAGCAGACTAATATCGGCCAGAAGAACATCAAGAGCTATGTAGGGGTGTAAAAGACCCTCTTTATCGATAAGTGTCAGTGTATATAGTTGTGGAATAAATTATACAATGTACTAATCAAGAGATGTATGTCTGCGTGTGAAACCAAAAATGATCGATATATATCGTTATCAGATTGTTATTAGTTGATAGACCCGATTCCAAGAAAAGAAACAAAAACTGCCTGCTACGCATCTCAAAACAGTTCAGAACAGCTGACTATATTTATATAAATTTGTTCGTCTGTTCTGAATCTTGGACTTTACACAGAGATACAGACGAACAGACACACTTACAGATGGACATATGGTCGGTTAATTAGATAATGTTGAATACATATATAAAAATTCAATATGCGAAGTACATTTGGAAAGAAACCAAAGAGCGCACGGGCAACGCCAGGTCAACTGACTAGTATGCCATAAACTAATGCCTTTAACTATGATTACACCAACAAGTACAAAAAGCTATTAAGTCTATGTTCCATTTTCAATTGAAAATAAAATCAGAAACCACAAAATTAGCTAAGCAAGACTGCAAATAAACAAGAAAGGAAGGCTAACTTCGGGAATCCAAAGCTTTCATACGCTTGCAGATTCGATTGAAATTCGGTCAGCAAACGTGGCGGCTTCAAAATCTGCCACCTTCTAAATCAGGTTTAATTTGGATAAACAGTAAATACAAATCCCGTATTCTACGAGTTCATTCAAAATCGGTAGGTTACTTGGGAGCTATGGGATATACTTTGGTCAGCAGACTGGAGGCTTCTAAAACTGGCGTTTACCAAATTTGGTTCAATTTGGATAAAAAAAAACCACTAACTGTGCGGTACTAAGCTCATTCCTAATCGGTCGGTTATATGGGAGTTATATGATAAGTGGATAAGTTTGACTTATAAGCAGCTTATAGCAGAAGTCGATAGCTCTAAAACTGAGAGACTAGTTCGCATAGAAACAGACAGACAGACAGACGGTTAAGGCTACATTGACTGATCACGAATATATATACTTTACGGGGTCCGAGATGCTTCATGACAAAATTATAATACCATTTGCAAGGGTATACAAATTTCATAAAGCCAAGCAAGCTGCTTTTACCACTTAAGTCTATTGCGTAAAATGGAGCTCGATTTATAAAAGACTTTTTATTTTGAAGAAGAAGAAGAAATCAGTCATATTTCTTTTACAATCATAAAGCCGACCACAGAAAATAATATGAAAAACATTTTATGAGAAATTATTGTAAAAATCAAAAACTATTACCTGGATGACATTTCAAGACGAGTAAATCTTAGTAAGTCTCAGCAAATTTATGAACAAAAAAAATGACAGGTGGCTGGCAGTAGGGCAAAGAATCCATTGGTTGCTGCCCCAACCGCAGCCGCCGAACGTGATCAGCTTAAAAATGTTGTCAGTGGAATGCATCGCGTTGTTTCCCACTCTCTGTGTATGTGTTCTTGCAATCGTTGAGGTTTGCGGTGAATGCTAATGGTGCCACCAACTCAGCGCTGCTCTCTCCACTCCACACTCCACATTCCGCACTCCGTTCTCCATGGGCATAGTCAATGCTGAAGCTACTTAAATGTACTTTACGCTTACCTGCTTGCACCTGCACATTGCGGCTCAATATTGTGCCCGCCTCGTTGCTCGCCCGGCATCGGTAGGTGGCCTCGTGCACATCCGTGCGATAATATTGCGCCAAAAATGGTGGGAAGTGCAATGTGCCGTTGCCAGATATTTTTCTAGAAAATACAAAGGAGCGCATTGTAGCTTGGCAAAGGCGAACTGCAATATTTTAGTGGCCAAAGTCTTGGGGCTTCTTTCACGTTATTTATTTATTTACATTGAGAGCGTAACACAAAAATTTGTTGCGCAAAGCGCCCAAAATGGCAACCACTTTGCTGCTGAGCATTTTCACAACACCAGATTGTATATTTTGTAAGGGTAAAAGTGTAAATTTACATAAAAATGCAATAAACCTAATGCTTTTGGTAGAAAGTAGCTGGAGCTGCTATGTGGGTTTGTAAGTGTGTGAGTTGTTGTGTGTGTGGAATGTCAATGAAATGCAGGAGCCTAAGACTCTAATATCTGCTTTTATCCGACAGCTACTAACAATGGATTCTAAGTGCGACCATTGTTAGCTCTAAGCCAGTCGAGAAAATACAGTGTTTACCCATGTGCGAACAGCAGAACAGCAAAAATGCAAGGTTTATAGCATTAGCTACTTTTGTGTGTGATATTAAGTGAGGCGATTCAAGCCTCAGGCAGCAGCAAACATTGGACCATAGGGCAGAGGTGAGCCCAGCAGTCGCCGGGAGGTCATTTTAATTGAAAGTGAATCTAAATGGCCTTATCCAAGATATTAATGCAAAATAATATTTAATAATTATAACAATTTCTGCATTTTTTCAAGAAGTCATCTAAGTTCTTGAAAAAGTGCAGAAAAATTTTTAATTTTTGCTTATTAAAACTTGCATCTAATTAAAACAATGAATACATTTTTTGCTTTTCATTCAAATGTCATGCTGGCTTACAACTTTTGACAGCCACCAGAAGAATGTTTATATTTTCCAACTTTAACCGCAGTGAACGACCTCTGATTAGGTTTACGGATCCCCAAGCAACGCAAACACATCAACAACTCACACATAACTCATGGAGCAGCACAGCAAACATGAACTCCATAAAGCCAAAATGGATCTGGCTTTGGCTTTCGCATTCTCTCGTAAAGCACTACATACACATCCACGTCAACTGGCCGCTAATCATCATCATCATCATCTCAGTTGCAACCAAACTAACAACTGCGACTACACTGTTAGGATGGGCATGGGAAGGATAACAGCCAGAGAGCTGCAGTCACAGCAGCAGCGTCAAAAAAGAACTTCATCAAGCGCAGTTTTCAAAAATGTTTAAGTGCCAGCAATTTGTTTACGTCTATTGCGTTTACATGAACGCAAAAAATACACAAAAGTACAGAGCCCGCCGCCTCTCTTTCCTGTCAGCTTCCCTCCCCTCCTTCTGGCTCCAACTGCAACCATGGTCGGTCGGACGAGATAAGTACACGTCCCGTATACACGTCACTTGAACTCAACTATGCTCTTTGCCAGCTTAAAATAAATTTTGTTTCATTTCTATGTACTGCTGTCGCGTCCGAGCTAATTTTTTTCTTCTTTTTTTTGGGACAGACTAACACACACACACACACACACATGCATAGATAGTATATAACACTGAAACTTTATATACTTTTGTGTGAGATAGAGAGATCACGTATCACAAATGGCATTTAATGTTGAAGAACATACAATTTTTTAGTACATTCACCCGGAAGGAAATGTGTTGATGTTTCATTTCAAATGTTTAGGTATGTAGATTTATATGTATATATATTTTAAAGCTCATATTGCGATGCGGAAGATACGCATATCTCAAATTTATGGTATCTTATAACGTTGTATAAAGCAAGTATGAATAGAATTGTGTTGTCTGATTAGCCTGAGCTTCCTATCTAAGAAGGGATAACAGAATCATATGTTTGCGCTCAAACTATTGACACTAGATTCATATTGATAATCCACTAAAATGTATTAGTATTCAGTACCATCTGTCAAAATATTTGGATATACAAATATATTTAAGTTTCGGCCAGCTGTTGTTCCATCTTTGTTATGATTTACATCCACACACAATTTTTGGTTTGTTTGTCTTGCCGTGTGTGTTTTCATAATACACTAATCCATTTAAGCGGTCGCATAAAATCAACATATCTAAATCAAAACAACAACTCAAACCTATTCTCGGCTAATGCTATTCAGTGCTAATGGTCAGGCCCACAAATAACAATAAACAACAGACTGAGCTGCATACATTTGGTTTTTTTAGAAAATAATATATGAAAAAGTGTGTAAATCGCACAGGCCAGGCAAGCTGCATTTAAATTATTCTTATCCTTAGGCATTTTTTTAATATTTGTAATGGAAACAAAACGCAGGCAGACAGATAGATAGACAGGACAAAGCGCTTGGGAATGGTTACCCCTGCTTGACATTAACATATGAACCACAGACCTTTTCAAGCAATTCCAGTCCACAGCCGCAATTGTTCTTCTTAGGGCTGTCACACATTTCTATTGTATGTCATTTCTGTGGCCTCTTTGAGGAGTCATCATTGTCTGTTCAGATACACAACTAAAAGGGCCCTACACTCTCGCAATGAAATCCAGGCATTTGTTTGTGAATCCCTGGCTGACCCTATATTTAATTTTTACCCTTTGCAGTGTTTCACATAAATTTCCATTCTCCTAACTATTTCAATTACTTTCCTTTTAGTAACAGACGAATTTATTTGGTCAAAGTCAGCATTATTTGTGAGCCGTTCTACTCTTTCATCACATCAATAAGTTATGCACTTACATGTTATCTCCAGGGATATATATATACTGTTAGAATGAAAACCACTGAGCTGTCATGGAAGGGCATTGCTTCAAATGAAAGCCCTGCTTATACCCAAAGGTTTTGGCTGAAAACTTCCTTATTACCTGACTTTTCAACTCAAACGACACAATTGCTGGCTATTCAAAAGATATTGCCAATATGCTAATTAAAAATAAAATGCAGAAGCACTCGTACTTCAAGGCACCCACAACAGAAGCCCCAACAAAGTGACTTATGAAACCGCCGTCAGGAAGCCTGGTAAATTACAGGCGCATTCACCCGCCCACACAGATACACACATATAAATATATCACACACACATACTGACAGACAGGCTGTCGCAGATTTTCACCGTAACGCATTGTTGCTGCAAAGACCGCAAAACTTACCTCAGTCCTGGCACCTGAGTTGCCAACGATCCGTCTCGCAGCACCCAGGACACAACGGGTGGCGGATTGCCGTGGGCTGTGCAGCTAACCTGTGCGCCCGTATCGTTGCTGAAGAGTAGACGCGGAGCGGGCTCAAGCAGAAAGGTGGGCACCCGTAAGCCGCTTGTGGCCAGAACTGGCACGGGTAACGGCAGCGGCAGGAGGAGCAGCAGCAGCATAGTTGTTGTGGCAGTAAGTGCTGCATGGAGGGAAGAGCGGAATGGCAAAAGCCAGGGGTTAATTATCAGCACTGTTGTTACACATGTAGTTTGTTTAAAACTTTAATAAAGTCAGTTGCCAGTTGTTGCTATTGTTGTTGCTGGCTTATGTGTGTGTGTGTGTGTGTTTGTGTGTTTCAAGTGCAAGTCATAAATGCGACTAATTTGGATTCGGTTTCATTCCCTTGCCGCCAGTGTGCCAAGTACACAAGTTGCATTTAAACAGCACCACTTGACTGCTCCACTATATAAGCTTCACTTGAGCTGGCTATGTGGATATGTGTGTGCCTGTAACTTAGACTCTTACAGAGGGTATTATAATTTTGTCAAGAGAATTGTAACGTAAAGAAGGAAGCATCTCCAACCCTATAAAATATATATTCTTGATCAGCATGGCAAGCCGAGTCACTATAGCATGTCTGTTGGTATGTTTGTCTGTCTGTCTGTCCGTCTGCGAACTAGTCTCTCAGTTTTGGAACTATCGCCTCTTAATATTCACCAAAGACTTCTTTCTGCTGTGGGCTGCTCATATGCAATAATAGTCAAGATCGGACCAATATATCATAGCCCCATAGAACTGGCCGATTCACAATGAAAACTGTTAGTACTCAAAACTAGTTAGTTTCTTATCCGAACTGAACCACATTGGTTCAATGTCAGTTTTAGAAGCCTCCACTTGTGCTGACCAAATTTCGTTTAGATTCAACCTCTATATCATATATCTCTCATCATGAAACTTTCACTATCTCAATACAAATAGTTTCGCAGTTCATATTACGCTGTGTGTATGAGAGGGAGGGAATGAGCCTAGAGCATAATGAATTCGTTCACAATTAAAGCGGAAGATATCCTTATTTTCGGAAGGGTATCCAAGCTTCAAGTGCACTTCCTCTTTTGTTTAGATATACGTATGTACGCACTTGTATTTATAACGACCGACTTTGGAGAATACATAATTAGGAAAACAGAAAATAAAACGGTTCGGTAGAACTATTTGGCAATAGAATGGGCAATGAGTATTCTTAACTGTTTATTAAATTTAGAAACGATCAATAATAATGTATAAATCTCACAAAAACCAAAGAATCCCCTCATAGACAGGGAAATTGAAATTCAAAGAAATTACCAAAACTAAAATCGCTACAAGAATGGGATTTAACATAACTCGAATCCAAAAGTTTGATAACAAACTTGATCTATATGTCTTTTATAGTCTCCAAAAATGTGCAGTTCATATGAACAGACTTAAAGTGGATGGACATCGACGCGGCCCTTGATCCCAAACAAAAATGTATAGTCCCATCTTATAGGCGATCAGAAATTCTTAACTCAGTTTTGTGGAAGAAAGATAGGAGTGTCAGGAAAGCTCCACACCCATTGTATAAATCCCATTCTTCTTTATCATAATAGAACATATTTGCAGTGCTCTGCTTTGCTCTCCTATTTCTGTTACACAAAAGTAGGGTCCAATGAATTTCACACACTAACATCATCAACAGCAGCAACAACTGGTAGAACCATTTACCATTTAGTTGGTTAAGTCAGCATTGGTACTTACCCCTTGTTTTGGTTTCCAGCAGTAATAATATCATATTGCTGCATGTATGTTCTAGTTATTCTGTTATCTGTATCTGCCTTACTTATGTTGTTATTATTAAATTCAATTTATTCGTGTTGAGTTTTCCTTCCTGTGATTTTTCTTGCATGCACGCAAGGTTTTGCTTTTGCATAAATTGCAGTGGCTGCCTTTGTTATTGTTATTCTTGTATCTGTATTTTTATATATATTTCGTATATTTCTTATTTGCTGTCGTTGTCAGCCACCTGCAAGTACAAAGAAGTAGGTCAAAAAAGGTTGGTGAAAGGAATTTCATTTAAAATGTTATTTCAAATTGCATAGTTTACTTCACACAGAACATAATTAAATGAATGCTCTTACAATTCCATAGAATTTTGTGAATTTATAAGAAAATTCTGCATATTTACATTTTATTAGCATGTGGGAAAGAAAACGTATCACAACATTATCAAAAGATGCCTTAAACTTCTGTTAAAATTTTTAATTCTTCGTATTATCTAAACTGTAGGTTACCTGGGCCTTCATTTAGAAAACATGGAGCGTTACATTTGAAATATTTATATTTTAAAAAAACAAAAGAAAACTAAACAGTCTTTCATTCATGTCAAGTTCAAATCAGTTGAATGACAATTTAGAGTTATTTATAGTATATGTGTGCACAGGACAAACAACAATTACAGTGCCACACACACACACACACACACACAAACACACAAACGAAAGTGATAAATAAATACTATGCCAAAACAGGCATCGGCAGCTTAGAGCATCTCATAAAGAGAAAACAACTACATAGAAATACAGCCTCCCTCCGCATTAGGAACTCAGCCGAATAACAAGGAAAAGCAACAACAACAAACAACAACAACAAAACGAGAACAATAGCAATAACAACAATAATAACAACAACAATAACAACGGTGACAACAAACAACACACACAACAAGTCTCCGTTTGCATTGCTCTGACACACAGAGGGGGTAAATACATTTAACGAGTATTTATGAGCGAGCATACCAAATGAATGACTTTTGCCATCATTAAATTTTATTCGCAATGGCAACAACTCGACCCTCTCACCCCATGTACGAGCCCACATAAGACCGATTACCATGAGGAAGATATAAACATGTTTTGAGGTCGAGCAGTTGGACTGGGGGGCATCTGCATCTACACCCAATGTATGTCTATGTAAGTATGTATGTCCTCATTGTCAGTGAGCAAGGGAATGAAAATGTTGGATTTGTGTGAACTTAGCCTTAAGAATTTTCATAGAACATGTTAAAAAAAATAGAATTTGAAACATTTAAATACAAAAAATTCTTATTCAGAAATTAATAAAACCGGGAATTCAACAACAGCTCAAAAGTATGCAACATAAAGTGATTCACAAAATCTTATATTAATTTGGTCAGGAAGCCTGCAGCGCACAGAAGGAAGCGTTTCCGACTATATAAAGTAAATATATTCTTGATCAGCATGACAAGGAAATCGATATAACCATGTCCGTTTATCCATCCGCCTGTCTGTTTCATCACAAAATCTCAGAAGTCTTAAAAGCTAAAAAAACTGAAATTTTTACCATATGCTTATTTTGTCTGCCCGCTGGTTAAGTTCGAGTCTAATTCAAAAATCCTTCTTGGATCCCTTGTATCCACTGAAGCCCTACTCCCGCTGTCCAGATTTAATCTAGATCGGCTTTATATTAACAAAGTTAATGGTATAAAAGCTTCGGCAATTTGGTAATTTGGTAGATCTTAACAGAAACTTCTTATACCTCATTTAGCCAGATATAACAGAAATATATGAATGAAATAGCCCGTATACCTTTGTATCTGAAAGTTCTACTAGTATGGCTTCCCCTCAAGTTTTTTCTCAGAACTTTTTATATCATTTTTGATATATTTAGTTGCGTTATGAACACAGTACCGATCTGCGAAACGTCATAGCGATCAATAATGTAAGGCGATTTTCGTAACTTTGGAACTATTTCTGCTGTGACAATTGATTTCACCACAACTAATTTAATAATTCGAACAATTTGTACATCAAAACTATAGTCTGTTTGCTTTGCCAATTCCAAGGTACATTATTTCTATTAGAATGCAACGAAGTGTATGTGCTTCTATGTATTCAAGCATATGATATTCACGGAAGCTCAACAGCACAAAAGTTTCACCGAATCGTTTTTATTTGTTGGGCCCCCGCTCACACTGTGTGAGCTGCCTACCCTCGTACTCAGTCCTTCTGCCCCTCAGCTCCGTGAGTCAAGCAGGAATTTTGTGCCTTGGCTAAATAAACATCATCATGACACCCATTAAAAGAATCGAAGGGAGATTCTGAGCGGGTCACACTCGAGAGTTCCTTTTATGTTGCCAACTTGACACCTTTTCATGGGGGCCAGAGCGAGAAGCGGATTCCAAATCCACTGCTCCTGGGCCATATGTGTGAATGCTTGACGCGGCTCTGTTTGCATTTAATTGAGAATTTAAAATGATTTGTTTATTTTTCCTGCTGCGTCTTTTGTTGGAAAATTTTGCCAGAAGCGTTAGCGTTTTGCTTCTTTGCTTAGCACTTGGACGGCGTCACAAAAAGTTAGTGAACAGGCACAACCTCCCTCCCTTCACCCGGCAGTTCCCCAATCTGGTCATCCACGATGAATGTAGTACGGTGTGTGTGTGTGTGTGTGGCTGTAAGTTTGTTTGCTTTTCATTTTTAATGAGTTTTTATTTTCAACGCCTTTGTGTGTCGCTCTTTGGCCTGTCTAGCTGTCTGGCTCCAGCGCTTTGGCTTCATATGCTACAGCTGCGGAGGTTAGGAGAAACAGGCGTCAGGCGTCAGGCATCAGGATACATGCCGCATCCTTTGCTCTATCATAGAAAACGTTTACTTTGTCTTGCGTTTGTGTGTGTGTGATATCTACTAACTGTCTGCAAATTTGACGCTAAATGTGTGACGCAGCTTTAGATATGTCACTGCGGCTCTTTGCGATGTGCAAGAGCGAGTGTGAGTGTGGGCTATAATAACTGTTTATTTGTTGGAAGCCTCTGGGGATTATCATCATGTTATCAAAGAGCTAAGGGTTCAATAATGTTTTCTTATTAAAATGGCAAATAACAAGTTCAAGGGGTGCGTTCGAGATACATCGACTGCAAGATACTCTGTTCCCAATTAAGAAATAATCGTTAATTGACTTTGGGCTCATGGTCGCACAGTGTGGATGATTGACAAAGTCTTCTACTTTACAATTGGCTCAATGCTTATGAAATTCTTTGCTTTTGATATCGGCTAAGGCATTTCAATTTGCGCTTGCAAGTCTCAGATTCAAGAAAATGCAATGCATTTGCAAGAAAATGTTATTATAAAAGATTTTTCTTTGAGGGGGTAGAACTTTAAATTAATATAAAACACTGAGATTGCATCATTATACCTTTGTATATAATATATAAATTTGTCACCATATTTGTAACTCATAGAAGAAAGCCTCACCGAATCTATTAACTATATCCCTGTATGTGTGTATACCAATCAAACTACTCTCTCAGTTTCAAAGCTATCATAGGCTGCCTCTGCTGTAAGCCCCACATTTGCTGACAAATTTAAACCCAAATCACAATCGTTTCATATAGCTTCCATATAACCAACCTTCTCTGAACTAAGGCTTAGTGAAAGTTTTAGAAATCTCTATATTCATTGAAATAATTCCGGATCGGTCTACTAACTGTTTCTCTGCCTGGTATAGTACCGTTTCTGCAAGTGTATCCAAGATTAAAAAAATTGGCTCGAAATTCCATTCCATTGGATCACGAAATATTTACCAACTACATTTCTATATACGTTTCCATAGCTCTGAACGTTAATGGTAAAGAATATTTTAACGAAATCAGAAGTTTTTCTTGCCTCTCGAACAAACAATTATCCTCATCACAGAGTATTGCAATAAATATCAATTGACTTGTCAGTTTTTGTACCAGAAATCTCACATGACACCAAAAGGGCAAAACTAGCAACTTTTTCATATTGAAACGAAATGCAATATCAGGGAGCTTTAAAGATTTCAACTCTTTCAAAATCATGCTCCCTCGGTAGCCACAGTAATAATAGCTTTAGGTAGTTTGTGCCAGCAATTTACTGGCAGAGAAAGAGCATTTTAATGATCCAATGTGAGCACTGTGGGTATATCATCATTGCCTTCATTACGCCACCTGCCCAGGCCAGTCAAACTTACGGCCCTGGGGCGACATAATTACACCAGAAGAGTGTACGTGCACTCCATAACGGCAGACTCTGACTCGTAAATATCATTGTTAGCAGGGCAATCAATCTGGCTCAACGAATGTCGAAAGTGCTACTTCCAAGGCTGCAACTGCAGGCGTGAGCACATATTTTGCGATGTGCTGGACCTTTGAGGGCCAGCGAAGTCCTTTGCATTTTATACATTTTGCACGCCCCTTAAACAGACGAGTGGGTGTTTTGTTTGGTTTGCTTTTGCCTTTGTTTTTGTTTCTTTGCGTGTTTGTTTGCTTGCTGTTTTTCTTTTTTGCTTGTGATTGTGTATGTGTGTGCGGCGTGAAAGGCTTTAAGTGCGGAATACGCCACCACAAACAGCAACAAGCAACAACAGACGCAAGGCAACAAAGCGCACCCGAGCTCCGCCTGCTTTGCTGCACTGTTGCGAGGTACATGCGTTTCAAAGGCAGCCGAGCGTAAATGCGCCCCCATGTGGATTGGATATGGGCGTGGCTGGTGCTAAACGTTGTTGCATCCGTTGCTGTTGCCGTTGCCGTTGCCAGTGTCGTACCCGCCTTCTGGCGCGTTCAGGCGTCAAGCAATAATTTTTCTTCTTTTGAGTTGAGCTGTTGAATCGTTTTAATGCTCGTCACCTGGGCTGTTTGTGTATTGTATGTACACACATACATACTTTCATACTCGTACCCTTGCCGGTTGTTGGAAATGTGTTGCATACTTTGAGGCGCCCGACATGAGGCACATCGGATATGTTTGTGTTTAGCGCTGGTTGACAGCTTGGCAATTTATGTGCCCAACTTCCTGCTAGCTACAAATTTAAAGGCAACTTTAAGCACGGCAGCCCTGCGAACTCTGCGAACAATTTCCGGCTTGCGTCACCCACTTCTAATGCACACGTTCCCCTAATGTGAAACGTCTGAAACAATAGATCCATTTGCACGTAACCCCCTCCCTGCCCAACCCACCAGCCGAAATGCAACTCTGGTCCCAGACCATAGGACTCGTTGTTTGGTGCGGCCGCAAGTCAAAGAGCATCCGTCTCTGGCCACGTTCTTGTAAATGGCAGCGATTTTGCACAATAGCGGCCACTGGAACAATGGCTAGAGCTGGAATCCGGACTGCTGGTGGTGAGACTACGACCTGCAACTGTGACTGCGACTGCGACGGAAATTCAAAGGCGACGAGCCACCTAATAACATTTACCCTCGCCTACATACACTCCACTCCACAGGGATAGGAACAACAGCTTGATTTTATTTGCATGTTAAACATATATCGCACTGCAAGCGATAGAAATGTTAAGAATATTTACAAAACAAAAATTCTTTAAGATCTGGCATCATGTGGTAGTTTCTATCTTTATATAGCTATTCCTCTGTTGCATTTCGGCAAAACCATTTGTCATATACATTTTTTTTTCATGTTCTTTGTTAAAATCTACGTAAACATAAAATATCCACTGTTTCTATCCTAATGACCAGCAGTGTAACTCTATGAACGTTGGGCAAAATTTTCCTCATCAGGCAGAGGCATTTCGCGTGTACCTACAAATGTTTGGCCACCTTTTTATATTACATCAATTCTGCTACAACAATTGTCTAACATAAAAAAAATGTGGCAAAGCAACAAAATGTAATAGCCGCGCATATTTTTCCTTAGCCCGGCAATGTTCTATTGTTGCTATTGCGCGCCCAGGGGAGCGAATAGCGACAGCGAACAGCAAACGGTTCACGGTTCACGATGCTGCATTGTCACATTGACTAAGCCCAATCCACTGCCGCCCCAGTTGGACAGCCTCCCCTCTTTCTATCTTTTTATCTCTGTGGAGAGGCCCCAGGTCCTCAGGCGTTTTGGAGTGCCTTTGTTTTGTTGCGGCTGCTGCTGGAACCACCGCTTTTTGTTGATGAATATGAATAAAGTCGACTTGAGTGTATTGCCGTGGCGACCCAGGGCTTCAACTGCTGCTGACATCGTTCGGGTGTCTGACAAAACAAATTTAATTGGTACAAGTGCAGCGAACAACTTGGCAAGCCCTTTAGAATATATGTATATGTTTACTCAAAGTGCACGAAAGTCATGGCAACAGAGCTCAGCTGCTAGTAAGGCGGTTCAAATTGTGATTAAGGACGACTAATATATGTATAAATATAGTATAAATATATAATGCAAATGTAAAGAATGTGGCTATATGTATAATTCATAACTCTCGAATTTCTTCACATATATTTATGTGCAAATTTCCATTGAATCTAAAGACTATGCCTTCAAATGCAAAATAAATGAAATGCAAAATAAAGGTGAGTCAATGGACGCGTGTTCAATGTTTAATTGAATACCAAATTTTCCTGTTTCTGAAAGGGTCTGCTATATGTCAGCTACAACAAAGAGTAGTCTGATCCATGGAGACTTCCACAACGAATACATAACGCTTACATAACAATAACAAATTAACAAATTTAATTCGAATAAAAACATAAAAAAGATTTCACACTTTGTATTCAATGTGAAAATGTCGGCAATGTTGTCCAATCTTTACCTATTACTAGCTGTTTACAGAAAGAAGCATATGGTGCAAGTTTTCGTTCATTAGCTTCAAAACTATCACGGAAATTCGCATAGAAACAGATCCCTAAGGCCTTAGCGAACTGGTTTATCATAAATTCTTATATATACTTTATCCATTAAAAATAATGTGACCCTCTTCAAGGGTAAAAGAATAAGTAATAAATGTATCAAACACTGTGTAATCACAATAACTATAGATACTACATCAAGAAGAAAAAAGTCAATGAATGTTTGGATTCCAAGCTAGGAATAATAATGCCGGGACGTTAACGTACAAGTGCACGTTCAAGTGCCCCCAATATACCAAGCCACGGGGCTTGTTACGCGCGAAGCCCAGACTAGAAGCTCCCACCTTCCCGTCAACCGCCCGAGGGGCGCAGCCGCATAACGAGCGCCACGAATCGCGAAAACGGAAAAAAACGCGGACTCGCTCGCTCACTTTCAATGAAAGTAAAAAACAACAAGCCATAAAAAATTTGCATTATCTACTAGCTAGATGCGTTAGCATAGATGCTTTGCTTGAGTTAAGGGAGTTATTAATAGATATAAAGTTAAATAGATTACTATAGTTACAACAAAGGCCACGAAAACGTTTATGCAGGAGATAGTTTAAATGACAGTGCTGAAGATTTGGCTAATTAAAGACGGCGAGTCAATATCACCATTAATCAGCTTATGAATAAAGATAACATTAAGCATAATTCTACGATTTTCAAGAGATGGAAGGTTTATTATATGTATACTAAGAGAGCGAATTCTAAATAAATTTGAGCTATTTTAGAACATTTTGTGTATTAGATTCTACAAATTGTTTAGTTGTTAGGAATTGGTTCGTCAACAGCCTCCTCACAGTTGACAATTTAATTGTCTCAATGGTTATACACAGTGAGAAGCGGCTCAAGTTTAGTTGCCCCTTGGACTCCTTCATAAAAATTGAGCTTTAACCGATTTAACTAGATCAGCGGTTCCTCAATTACATAAAAAACATTTACAAATAGAAAAAGGTCGCTAAAACAAATCTAAAAGCTTAATTATTTTGATATGCCAGCATTTCCAATTTGAATAACCGAATTTTTCAAGCATTCTTTGCATTTTTTGAAATATTTCAGTACATTCTGTAGAGCTTTTCTAACATTTAAATTATTTAAAATTATTTAAGCTATGCCAAAATCCTTCTCAGCCTCCACCAAAAATGGATTCCACTACCTTCTTGTCCTTCAACTATACCACAGCCAATTTGGATTGTAATGGCATTGCCGAGCCGAGCTTATGCAACATTTTTGCTTATCTCTGTGCAATGCATAATTCAACAGTTTGCCTTGGCACAATCCACACAACCACAAAACCAAAAATAAACCAGAAACCCAACTGTTCGTATGGCATACTGCAGAACTATTGAAATTGTTGCGATTTTTGCTGGAATCAAAGCAGAGAAAAAAGCAAAAGCAAACCAAACACAACTTAACCCGTTCTAACTCAATAACAAAAAACAAATGCTGTGCTTGGAAAATGAAAATTGCAAATCATTCAGTAAAATTACCTCGTTATCTTTGGCCACAGAGCGCGACCAACGATTGCGATTCCTATTCCGATTCCGATTCCGACTGCGACTCCGGCAACGGTTTTTGCCGGGTCTGAGAAGTTCGCCGGCTACAGTTACGTTGAGTTGTCTGGCATAAAATAGTGATTTTATTATTTTTGGCAGTTTGCCCAAAACGGCTCGCTTTGCAATTGCTTTTCACACACTCACACACACACACATGCACTTGGAGAGTCAAACATATGCTGGCGGAGGCTTACATACATAGCTTGGTGGATGAAAAAAAAACGTAGCATATTTTGCGGCTGCATTCAACAATTGCCAAAGGTGGCCAAAAAACATGAGGAAAAAATAAGGAAGAGCAACGAAAGCCATAGCCAAAGCCAGAATCGCGGCCATAAATTATACGCAATGCCACAGTGCATAGAAGGCAAGTTTTATGGACTGCACGCCTAGGCCAGACACTGATGACTGCCATCCCTTCCCGCCCCGTTCTTTCAGTCATTGTTGCCGCAGTTTTATCACACTTTGATAATCGCATAGCACATGCTTCACGGCACGTCAGCGTTGGAGTCAGCATGCCATTGGATTCAATTTGCCGCCTCGCAGATTTGGACGCTCAATAAATTTTCGAAAATTGCTTTGGTCGCTTATTCGCCATTGTTGCTGCTTAGCTGTTAAATTTGCATTTTTTTCAGTCTTTGAAATTAAAATTTCACACCTTTTCCGGGTCACTTGCCACCTTTCTGTGGATACCCGCGACCTTTTTCTTTTTGCCTGTTTTGCCACTTTTCCCATTAACCAGCACTTGGCTGGGCGGTCCTTGTTGTTGGCCCTCTTAGCGTTCACATTATTTCACCTTTTATTCAATTTACTTTACCCACACTCGTGGTGCGTATACGTGTATAAATGTACATATACCTATCGGTGGAGCTGTGCTGTGTGGTTGCACCAACCAGCAGCTTCCGTATCCGCTTCCGCCGGGCTCGCACATACAAAGTGTTTCGGTCCAG
Source organism: Hirtodrosophila duncani (assembly GCA_037043425.1). Classification (NCBI taxonomy): domain Eukaryota; kingdom Metazoa; phylum Arthropoda; class Insecta; order Diptera; family Drosophilidae; genus Hirtodrosophila; species Hirtodrosophila duncani. The sequence goes on from JBAMBM010000569.1 coordinate 698,226, forward strand.
CAAAATCCACTTTTGTTACATTTTTTATGAACACATTCGTGCGGACAAATAACCCGTAAAGTCAGTCAAATCCACGATAAACCCGAAAAACACACATACACACAGGGGCACAAACACATACATACGCTGCTGTACAGCCAAATGTCAGCCAACGATGTTGTGTTGCATAGTTTTAGGCAACGGAATATACATAAGTACACAGTTCAGCATACAAGCATACAGAGCACACAATACCACTACAAACTTATCCCTTTATAGTACACACAGCACACACTACACACACACACAGCGTACAAAGCACATATGCACAGGCCGGCCACTATCACCGGCGGGCCTTTCTAGCCCAGAGGCATCCGCAAATGCCAACCAGCATCCATTAATGCTTTTCCATTAAATCCCCAAATAGTGCCTAGCATATATATACACACAGGATGATAATGTTAGTGTTTGTCAGTGTGCGTGTGTGTGTGTGTGCAATTGACTAACACTAAAACACTTGGCTGACTATGACTAAAGAACTAACAAATTGGAGTTTAAATTTTTGTTTCCGTTCAACACGTCCAAACAGTTCGAAACGCCGGCAAAGACTAAATTTTGAAATCGTCCTTTGCTGCCAACGACAATGCCTGAGCAAGTATCATCCTCATGTGCGTCGACAGCGGCGCGACGTCAGCGCCTGTCGTTTCGGCTTATCTCTGTCGGTGTAATCGCCGCAACTCATGCTCCTACTCCTTCGCCTGTTTGTGCCCTTCGGCTGCTTCCAAAGCCCAACTGATGTTCTACAATGCAACTGTTGCCAAACATTGTGCCAAAGTTGGCCCACAATTGAACGACGCTCACAGCGCTGCCAGCTGCTCAGTTAACGCTACGTTGACTGCGAGGTTCTCTTTCTGGATGCTCTCTTATTTATCTGTCTAGGAGTACGTTGGTATTGGGGCTTTGATTGTCCTTGTGATTCTTGTCGCTATAAAGACTCTATTAATTTCATGATGTTTGTACTTTTTTATATAGACCTGTGAATAAATGATTCATTTACTTTATCAAGTATGTAGCTTTATAATATCAATTACAGCTAATTTTAACTACAGTCTAAAGTCACCACCAAAGCCTGATCCTAAAATTAAAAATTAAAAATATATCCCTATCTTTCAATTAACCTTCTAAGAGTTGATTAAATATTAGTAAATATATAATAATGGGTAACAATGACCCTGCCGTATTAAAATCAGGTGACTGCAGTCATGATATTTCTTAAAAACAATATAGATATATAATTATTTTGGTTTAGAGTAGAAAGTTCCCTCTATAAGTTAGTATATAGATATTTTTTTATCTTTTCTAGATCTAACCTTCATCCTACAACTTTGGTTTGTATGTGACTTGCTTTCTAATTAATAGAATAAACTAAGCTAAAGTAAACGTACCTTCATAAGTACTGCGTATGACTTTTAAGACTGTCCGCATCGAGGATGTGATCAACTTAAATCCTTTGAAACTTTGACTGACTGACCATACATGGTTATTTCCATTAGATGAGAAGGAAAACTGAGACAAACCAAAACCTGTATGAGCCTTATAATGTTATCGAAGTTCAGGTTACCCTTCAGTATGACTAGCTCATTTGCCCCTTAGCAATGTATCTAAATACAAACTTTGATCTACCTTAACAAAGCTCTAAGCTATTTAGTATATATACCAAATCTGAACCCAGTACCTCAAATAGTTGCAGATATCGCGTACTTTTGCCACTTGTTGGTAATGCTTTAGTAGTTGTTGAAGAGATCATTGTATATGAGCATCTTTATATATGATTTATCTTTTTTGAATCGCACTTTATCATATTTTATTCAGCATTCTTTTAGAATCATCAAACCAGTGAATTCCATCAATATTTTGGCTCCTATTTTAATCCACATTCAGTTGGAATCTTCCAAAGTCTCGTTTTTGTCCTCACACCGCCATTAAATCTAGACAGGAAGAAGTTAAGGCCTCCTAGCTGTGTGTACGTTGTTACCCAATCAGTCAGTCCGTCAATCAATCACTCATTCCTAATACAATGCCCTAAATATGGCTATTGATGGCTATTGACATGGGCCATTGGCATTGGCGAAAAGTAATTAATTTTTAAAAATATTTGCAAATAAAATCCTTTAATTTATTTAGTTTGTTTCACATTTTCCTTTTTCCCAACCTGTTTGCATGAATTCAAACCGCATTGCAAACAAACTGAGTTCGCGAGCACTTCATCATCTCTGTGGACATCTGACATCATAAATCTTGCGATATATGTCCACTGCACACAAATGCCAGTTTGGCGCCAAAAGTTATGCTACATAAAACACGACAACGTCACAATGCGACTTTCAGCGGACACCGCGCTTACCCCCTACACCACATCGTTTACTACACGACTTCTACCGTAAAATGTCATTCAGAATTTCGCACAGACATTTTTGTATTTATTTATTTGTTTACCCTTCATTTTTTGCGCTCGCGTTCAACAAAAAAACAAAGAAAATGAATCGGTTGGAAAAGCACGTGTTGCATCCACAAGGATTCTCTGCTGTCAACAAATAGAGTGCGCAGGCGCAGGCGCGCTCTTTCAACGTCGACAGCAAACAGCACTGCAGCAGAGCTGCGTCAGCCGCTGCCGCTGCCGACGTTCGAAAGTTTTCAAAAAACCTGACCTACGACATACTAAAACGAAGCAACGAATTTGAACGACGCGTCGCGATGCTTAACTAGACTCCGAGGCATATGTCTGTGTGTGTCTGTGAGCGTGTTTGTGTGTATGCACTATGTGGGTGTATTGGCTGTGAGAAGAAAGAGGAGGATGGAAGAATGGGCTGTGCTGACAGAGCTCCAGCTGTCAAAGCGCATTATCATTTTCATATATCATGCTTAATACTGAATGTTATTTTCATTTTATGTGGTCGATTCAAGGCAACCCCCTCCCATCTGAGCCCTCTGCTGGTTTGACCAGTAGTTTGTGTGTTTTTGGCGCTGCGGCAAGCATTTTGAGTGGCGAATGTGGCAGGTGAAAGATATTTTCATGACAATGATGAATCAACTCAATTTAACATATTCTCACTGATAGGCGGCCATATAAATCATCGCTTTACCAAATTATGTTGCATAACTCAATCAGCAGGCGAAACACATACATCAACATACACATACATATTTGCTTAGTCATTAATAAATTTTGGCAAGCATCCCGTTATTAGCAATTTACGAGGGCGGTTAATAGTATGTTGGGGACCCCCATGACAAATTATCTTGTAAGATGGAGTCAAGCTGTGATATTTGGTACTTTGCAATTTCTTCTTGCCACACGAACAAGTAAATAAAGCTTTGTCTTGGGCTAAATATAGCCTTAAGCCTTTATAATGCTGTGCACAAAGGATGCAAGGCTGTAAAGTAAGCAAAGAGGAACTCAGTTAGGAAAGTGTAGCTAAGATTGAAGTGTATAAAGCTATGTTGTCAACGCGATGACGATTTCTGCCAGGAATCATGCTGATGTCTAAGATGCAGTGTCGAAACAGTGCACATACTGAATTGAATAAGAACTCTCTCTGTTATTTTTAATCTCGAGTTATACATGGTTCCCAAGAAATTAATTATATATATTTTTTTACTATCAACATTTAAATATCAGTAAAACCGAATGATTAAGTTGAAAATGTGTAGTTCAAATTCAACTGCACAGCTTTATCGTTGACCATAGTAGTCCTTGCTTTCTGCAAATTTTCAAAGCTCTGTTGGTCAGCTGTAAGTTTGTTCATTCGTTCGTTTCAAAGATCAACCTAAGCCATGCGGAAAGATAAGCTATATGTCAGAGAGCTGCATTGAGCCTTCTCAATCATCTTTGGTTAAAATCCGCTGCGATCAAATCTGGACATCTTTTGCAATTTGTTCAAGCCGGTTGCAAACAAAAAAATAAAACAAATTGACTAGCAAACTTGTATAAGAAGATTTTCTCTCATTATGAATTCATGGCTAACTAAGCCAGGTTGCTCACAAGCAAATGCAAAATTTCGGGCAAGTGCCGCTACGACTGCTTGTGAACGAGCATGCATTTCGGGCCTATTTGATGATATGATTTGATTCGTGAGCGAACTCGAACTAGAGCTTGTGTGAGTGTTGTTGTTGGCTTCATATGTTCTAGCGAATAAGTATTCTGTGACATTTTTATCTCTAAATAAAAAGATAAACAGATTTCCTATGGTAAATTAATACATATTTCTTTATCTTACTTTCACACACATACTTAGCGCCCCACAAATGAAAGATATTGTTGCTGACCTTCTTTCTCTTACTTTCACAAACATCCTTAGTGCCAAAAAAGAGAATCCGATTTTTAACTTTTAAATTGTTGCGACTGGAACATGCATGATTCAGTCAGGCCCGAACAGTCGCACGGAATGATTAGATTCAACAAATCGATTGCAGGTTGTCAGCGCATTCTGATTGAAGCCGTCACGTCATACAAAATCCGAGTATATGAGTGAGTGTACATGAAAATAATGTACCCATTGACATTGGTAACCTATGCTCTGTTCTATGGCATGCAAATATAAGCATACTTGGCTGACATACAATCTAATAATTATATATTTACCTTTGCTGACAAAAAAAGTGTGAAAATTGATATGAATGGATGCAAAGGAGCTATAAATCTGTTCTGTAAAACACTTTCTCACAGAAGCAGAATCCTCTTTAATGAATACCAACCCTCTGATGCCCCACATTTTCAATATCACGTATACGCATCGGAATTACACGAAAATGGTGAGTAATTAAATTTAAAAGCATTTTTGCACAGCAGTCAAAAAAGTGAATTATTAGCAAGGAACTGACAATATTTTCTTATCCCTGCTCATTATATAAGTAGATCATGTGTAATGGCGATGAATGGCAAGGACCTTAAACAAATGAGTCTGGCTATTTATGCAGAGCTTTTAAATAAATTACAAAATTGTATTATTTTGGCGGCGCACACATCAGGCAGCCACTGAGCAAGAAGGGCCCACACACACACATTGCTAGCACTTTATTTACAGACAGCTGTAGCTGTATGGTTGGGGCGGTGGTCTTCCTGTTGCTTTTTGTGTGCGGCGTGCCGCTTTTTGCGCCTTTTTGGCATGCCCGGCTACTTTGCAATTTGTATTGTGTGAACTTAGGCAACGCCAAATGGCATAATTTACGTAGCTCGCTTATCTCGGCATTTAATTTTAGATTTACGGTTTTAATGGCTTTGCTGCTATGTGAACAAAAGTGTGTGAGTGTGTGTGTTTTTATGAGTCGCCTGGTATGTTATGTGCCGTATAACATTTGCGTAAGTTGGACGAACATTTTATGACTGAACAAACATTTCTTCATTAATATATTATAGTTTCTAAAGAACTGTTGGGGAAATAAGTAAAGGGGAGCTGAGCTTTGATTAATACTGTAATCGTTTTTGGGGCCTCGCTAGTAGAAGTTTCGTATTCGCATTCCTTTTTTGAGCAAAGAAGCCAATATAGGAATATGAGAATAGATTTATTAACGTTTATTGCTTACTTTATTGCTGCCAAAGATGCTGATTTGAACTCTAGGATGGAATATAAACTTGTAAATCAAAAACACACCAAAAAGGAAAATGTTTTGTCTTAATTGAACAACTAATAACTTCTGAACAGATTTAAGTAAGCAAAGTGATAAATTAACAGCATTACTATAATGATAATATGAAGCTACTTTAATTTTGTTGAGGCTGAGCCTTGAGTTTAATCTTCAACCTAGCTATTCTTTGTGTCTGTTAAGCAAATATTTTTTTCGTAAGTAATTCGCCAAATGATATAAACAAAGATGTATATCTAAATGGTTGTGAGGTTATTCCAGGTAGAGGAAAGTATGAATTCAACGATTATTCAACGGTTTCAGCTGAGACTGAACAAATCTTATGAATATCCTCAGCAAGAAAGTCTTTATTTGGTCAAGAATTTACCATTATAGTTGTAGCTTTGCATTCAGTTCAATTCAATCGTAAAATTGGTTTAAAATTATTAATATTAAGTTACAGACACTCTTAATATTGCTTTGATTACATTGTCAAATTTGTCGTATATTGACATTTGGCTTTGCACACACAAACATATGTATATTCATATCAAATTGCTCACATACATATGGTCGCTTATAACATATTTTGCTTTGTTAAAACTAGCTGAAGCTGAGAGTTAAGCCTTCGCCTCAGGTCATAAGGTCAGTCTTATTATTCACCCAAATTAAGTCGATGTTAAACTTTGCACGGCACATGGCCTTCGGGTTTTCTGGATTAAAGCACACACTCCCACAAAGTCATAGACGTCATACAAGTTTGATCCAAAAGTAACCGTGGTAATGGCTTCCGTCTTATAAGACATAAATCCACAAACAAGCATTTGCCAATTTTCGAAATTTAATTAGAAAATAATTTAATAGTGTTGTCCTTCCTTTCAGCTACAATCTGAACATTGCAGAACACTTATTTGCCCCATGGCCACACCTACAAAAATCTGTATATACAATTATATAATTAGAACTTATCATGACATTGACCATGAAACTCTTTACAAACAACCATCCAGATCATTTCTAGTTCATCAACATGTAGTTTTTGTTCTCAACTTTCACTTTCAGTTTATCACAATTAATTCTAAAAGTGTCATTAAAAACAAGTTATATCACAACAATGTTAAAAACAACCAAAAAAAAAAAAAAGTAGTGTGCAATAACAGAATAAGCAGATTGCAATATTAAACTTGCTAATTCAACATTTTGTGGCTAGCAAAAACTCTTAGCAATGCAGATGCTCAGGCCAGACAAGCACTCGGGCAATAGATACGCTCAACTTTCGCTGCGAGCCACAACGGCAAGGCCAACAACAACAACAAGAACAACAGCGATAACGACATGGCTAAAAGTGTTGCCCGAACACACGAAAAACTTTTACAAAATGAGCGGTGAGCGAGGCGAGGCGAGGCAAGGCACGGAATAGTTGTCTACAATGCTTGCTGAGTGCTGCAACCGCAACCAGTCTGCCCCCAGTGGAAGTGGGATGAGTGGCTGGGCTGGCCGTTCCACTTCCACCCAGGGTGCCAACAAAAACCCATAACAAAACCGCATCATTATCATGAACGCAAGAAATAGAGCAGCGGTTGAGCAGGAGACGGGGGCTGCCAATGCTTGTAAAAACAGGAAGCGTAGCGCTGCGGCCAACCCAGGGTAGCAATTTTGTGGGTTACTTGCTCTGCTTGTTGGAAACAGCGTAGCAGGAAAATTTAATAAGCGTTTTATTATATTACAACAGCAGTAATAACAGCAACAACAAAAATTGCTGCAACAACAACGACAGCAGTCACAGCAAGTCGTAAGGTAAAGTTCGCTGAAAAATCTGAGTAGTGGAGCAGAAGAGCCCGAACCCAAACACCTGTTGCAGTGTCAGCCAAATGTGTTAATTGTTTAAGACGAAATTACTGCTGCATACTTTCTAGGGGGAGGGCTGGGGGAGCTGGCATTGCGAACTTTTCAACTTTTCAGTCGACTCGTTATAATTATTTTAGTAGTTTTTGGCAGATTGTTGAGTTTGTGTTATGCTGGCAGTACTGCAAACATTTTAGAGTTTCTGAGGTGGATGCTGTGGAACTTTTAATATCCAGGTTAGAGAACTGCAACGCCAATGCTTATTCTGTCATCATTGCCTAAAACTTAAAGGTCCATATCATCAGCATTAAATAAGCCAGTGCGTAGTTTAAGGAATCCTCCTTTTCATCTTGACTCGAAGGAAGCAGCAAGAACAGCATTGTTTGTCCTAGCATTCTGTCTCTCTCACTCACAGAAGGTGATTAGAAAGAAGATTGCTTCGCAGCCTATTGTTGCAGCTGAGGGAAATACGTTTTAAACTACTAAGTTGCAATACTCTGGACTCCATAAAAAATTGTCTTCGAACATTTTAATTTGCCAATAGCAGCTGTAGCTATAGAAAAGTGTCATCCTATGAATTAGCATATAAATATTTTGCAATACAAAATGTTTTCAGGGCAAATTGAGCGCTGCGTGAGCGTAAAATGTGAAATTTCAAATCATTTAATTCAGTTAGTTTAGCTTTTGTGGTGCTTTTGTAACACCATGGACTTTACGGTGTCGCCACATTTGACACAAAAAACACCGCATTGACTGTTATTGCTCGAAATGTGAAAACACTTAAAATATTGTGGTTGCACGTTTCATTTACCTGTCCTTTATGACAAGTGGCAATTTATGCAGCATATAATTTATGTATGCCAACGTTTAAAACAACAACAGCAACATAATTAAATCCCATTAAATTGTTAGGGTGATGGAAGTAGTTGTTGTTAAAGGGTGTTGAAATATTAATACACAATTTATAAAACTTTTCGACCTGTACATGAAGGCTCATTGCTATGAGATATGGAATTTTCAAACCATTTCCATTTTGATGATCTTCTTGATCAATTCAAAAATGCTCTTAACGTCCAGAGTTTCCACCAATTTTCAATGAAAAATAATTGTATTCACAATGTGTCGTCCTTGTTTAGTGCAGAATTTGACTTGGAGGTATATTCGGCAATAACAGAAATCGCATTAAATGACCAAAGAAGAATATGAACAACACGTGGTGTCAGCAAAGCCTTATCATCTACCATAGAGCTGGAGGAACACGAACATTTCAATTCAAGTGTAAGTCAAACAATTGTCAATGCCTCCTTGGTATATTATGAATCAACCTCTACTTTCTCTAAGTGTTAAGTTTTATTGCCATTTTGAGACACCCTTTATGTGGTATGCTTATGTGTCCAAATGTTTGTTAATGAAATTGCCATAATTTATGCGCGCTGGGATTTTAATTCATTGTTGTGGTTTTTTAATTCTGCAACTGTAATGCAACGCGATTACGCATATGGAATCTTGGCAAGGCCGCAGACCCAGACAGGCGGTCGATGATGGGCGACGTCTGGCAGGACCTGCCATTATTGGCAACGACTTGTTGGCGCCACGCAATTTCCGCTGATGCGTGGCAATGCAATTATGAAAATTATGTGGCACTCTGTCGTCCTGGTCGTCCTGTGCTTGTCATATTTCCCGTATATACTATGCTGCAAAATCAGTCAGGCGCACAGATAGTGTCAAGCGGCAAAGCTTAGATAGATACAAGATGTAAAAAAAAGCTTATAACGAGCCCGATAATAGAGGAGGAGCAGCTTATACCAAGCCATCAACAGTAGCTGACAGCTGCAGACCGAAGTATGGGCACAGGGGCTGGCATTTTGCGAGCGTGGATGTGGATGTGCGTGTTGTGCCAGCATAACTTGTCAAGTGAACTTCAATTTCAATAGCAGTTGAGTGTGCCTTCATTATGATCCTCATCATCATCATCATCGTCGTCGTTGTCGTTGTCGTTGTGAGGCTGTGTCTATGTTGCAGTTGACATATAAGTGGCCTTTAATGATATCAAACTTCGTATTCTGCTTTCATTACTTTTACTGTGTAGTCGTACTTACGGCCATGGTTTGCATGTCTAACTTTCACATTGAGCTGTCAAAGCGAGCCTTTCATTTGCAGGATACTGCACGTCAGACAAGGATTCGCGCTGTGTGGAAGCTAGTACGAACACATGACGACTCCTGACTTGGGTTTTGATCAAGTGCCATTGGAGCAAAATGAGTCGAGCTTAAGCTAAACAATAGGTCATAGGAACGAAGGGGAAATTGGGCTATGTATGTATAAAGCGAGAAGACACAAGCGATTAAGATCAAGTAGATTAACTATCGGCAACCAGGAAGGCCGCCTGAATTTTGAAGGCATCATAGCTATCACCCAAAAAGTCTCCTGAAAGAATTGAACTATCTTACTTAAACTTACCATTAAACTATACGCCCATTTGCTATATATAAATTTTTTACAGAGATTAAAAGGATATTCCATAGTCAGAATTTCCGACTTTTAAAGCTTCACTTGACGCAAATATAGATTATCTTAAGTAAGTATTTCATCCTGTTTTCTTATTGATTAATCCAGATGCCTGCACATTTTCCAATTATAACCATCGACCAGCCGCTCCACTTATAATTCTCTCAATCTTATGCAATTACCATGATAAAAATTCACAGGAATAGCTATTTGTGCTCCCCGCTGTTCAGAGACTGCCACAAAATGTTATATAAAATCATTGAAATATCCGCGGACCTCCATGCAATTTTGTGGCCAGCAGCTGCCATCGGCTAACCTCGTGAATGGGCAAGTGCTTAGCCGTGACAAGACCTCTTTTCCACTTAGAGAAGGCCATCCGTAGACTGTGGGGACTGGTGGTTAGGTGAAGGAGCTTGAGGCGCTTGACAGCTCGCGGCCGTGTCGCATTATATCCAAGCGCCTTGGTTCGGCTAGCAGCTACTTTCTATGGCAGTTTTATGCGCTCCTCTCAACTTTTCATTTCTCTTTAGCGCTCCTTTTCAATAGGGAAAAAAGTACGAGCTTTGAATTTCCAAATGATACACAACGCAGACAGACGGGATGGCAAATATATATATATAAAGAGAGAGAGAAAGAGAAATGATTGTAACAGTAAGGAAAAGATGAGTGCAGGGGGATAGAGCACTAAAGTCGCAAAGGAAATAAGCAAAGCAAAGTTTGAAAGTGGACGTCGAAGTGGAAAAGGACAATTAAATTATATCTCATGAAAATGCGGGAGGCGGACGGCGGTAGACAAGGCGGGGCGCACAAATTGAAAAAGCGTTGACGGAAATAAAACTAAAATGCGTTGCGCGTTGGAAATGACAATTAAATTGACTTTGCCGGCGAAGCGATAAAAGTAAATTAGCATAATTTAAAGACTTGGCAATCGAATTGCCATAGAAATGCTCTCATTGGAGGAAAAGAGCGAACGACAAAAACGCTGCATACTTGCAGGCGCACACCTCCTTATCCTTATCTCTTATTTTTTAACTCAACCGGCTTTTGTTATTAATGCCACTTGGCAGCTTTACCTGTCCACTTCAGCTGAAGTGGCCAGTGCACCTGCAAAGAGACACTGTACCTTTCACCCTCACTCACCCGCCCCGCCACTTCACAGCCCTTGGCTGTTGCAGTGCGTCTTATACCTTTGTAAGCATAATAAAGTGCAGCCAGCAGTCAGCGGCTGGCAAGGCGGTAGGGCGCTAGGGCGGTAGGGCGGTAGAGCGGGTAGATAGACAAGCAGACAGGCCACCCCGCTGACTGTTTCGGACCAGCAACAAAGCGGAAAATGTGAATAGACTCTGCCGTCTCTGTGTAACTGCTGAAGAAGAACAAAAAAAACTTCATGTCGTGGGCGTGCCGGGCATGCAAAAAACAAAAGCACGAAGCGTGTCCTGACTGGGTAATTGAAAGCAACTTTGCGACGTTGCTTGCTCCTCGTGAAATTGGCTACAGTTTTTGGTTTTTGTTGCTGCCCTTGTTGGCTCTTTGTAGTTGGGATGCATGCGGAAATTGAAATGTCAAGTATGCTGCCATGTGGCTAGTGCTAACGTCTAGCAGAAGCAGACAGAGTGCAGCCCATGAGAATCAGCCTGGCGGCCAGCCAGGGCCAGGAACAGCGACTCCGGCCTGATCTCCAGCAGTCAAACTGCGCTTAATGGCTGCGGACGTAGACTCGACTTAAGCGCGTCAGCTGTCGAGGACAACTGGTGGGCTTAATTGTTTTAAAAAGAAAAAGTATATTCATTAAATGGCTTGCCCGCAATGATCGACCAATTGTTTCCATTCCTTTACGGAGACGATTGCTACTGCTGCTGGTGGTTGTTGTCGTCGCCGAGCTACCTTGGGCTCCAAAATCTGGCCATAGTTGACTCTTACTCCGACTCGGCCTGCTGCTGACTGCCGACTGATGTTTGCTTAATGGAAAATACGTGCTTCGGCATAATTGGATTTTTTGTAGCCATTCTCACACACACACTCACACACCACCGGATGGGATGAAAACGAAAAAGTCATTCATTCGTGTGTCAATGAATGATTTAAAATGTTTTTCATTGGCTTCACTAATGGCCTTCAATAACAATTATTGGCAGTTGCTGAACGTAGATGAATCCTGCCAATGGAATAAAGCACAAAGTACTGCGATTTAAACACGCTTGGTCAAACTATTTGGCAGTCTGAGTTACCTTGACATTAATAGTATCCCAAACCCGAAAGGTGACTTTTTTTGTTGCATAAGAATTAATACGATTTAAATTTTACTGACAGACTAAAAATGCGCAACTAAATAAATGTCAAGGCATCAAGAGACAGCAGAATAAATGACAAAACGTGCAAAATAATAGACAAAAAAGAAGACTTACCACGGCCAAAATAATGAGCGAGATTCACATGAAATGTTTACGAATCTAATAATAATGTAGAACAAATTTCGGAATCATATGCCAATCGATCAGTCTGGTAGAAAAAATGTCTTTGGAGGCGAGATAGAGACTTAAAGCTGAGCTTAGATCAACTGGCTTGCTCTGAATGACACATAGATTGTGTCCAATAACCAACTCGTGCAGTTAGCGCCTCAGAATGATTTCGTTGACATATTTTGCCTTGCTACAATGACTGTAAAAGACAGTGATAACCAGTTAATAAGTTGTGTTTTTAAAGATCATTTACTTAACGAGGAAAATATCAGAATGCTACTTTTGAGACTGCTTATTTCCTTTCGATTTCCACTCTTTTCTTTGATCAAATAGACTTAAAAGAATATAAAGAAGTCTTAAAGAAGTACTTCATATAATGCAATTCGAATACATATGCTTTAGGTTTCATACAACCCTCGTTCCCTTGGCTTCAAAAGCAAATAAACAATGCGATATCAGAAGGTTACGCTGCGTTCTCCTTCTCTTTACGTATTTCTATTAAATGTCGCCAGGAAACATGTTGGCTTGAGTTTATTGCAATTTACGGACTCGGCACGTGACAAACGAGCCACACGTTTCGCTCATTGTACGCGACAAAGACGTAGACGAGCTCAGATCACACATACGCAGCGTAAGCCGACATTGTTAGACTGTAGTTGACAGTAGTATATTTATGTATGTGTACTTGTAAAGCAGCAGATATAGTGGACAACAAATGTTCATTCTATATTATTGTGCTAGTTGTATAATCATATACATAATCATATACTCATAAATTGATTTCATCCTGCAGACATTTTAATTAAAGTCAGTTCAATCAGTATTGATGCTTGATATGAAATAACTGAAATATGTAACAGAATATGAGGATACTATTTGGATTTGTTTGCCATGGACTGTGTCTGACACAAGCTTGTCTAATAGGTTCTCCAGTTACTTTGTATGAATGTGTTTCTTATATAAGTACAGCACACAGCTGCATCAAATAAGAGAGAGCAACTGGATTGGATAGACGTGCATAAACATGCATGGATACACAAGTGTAATTAGATATACGTATGTACATATGTGGCTCATCGTTTACCTTTACAACGAAGCACCATGGAGCCATACTGTAAATTTGTGGGGAATTTGAATACGCATATCAGCTGCAAAATTTAAAATGCTTCCATTTGCCTGGATGCTATTCCTATTTGAAAATCTTGAGAAAGATTCGAGATTTTGCTCTTCAAAAAGTCTAAATAACTTTTCCAAATTTTGACAATCTGCAGTTCGAACTTTCCAAATGGATTCCAAATGGATTCAAGAACTGCCCAGCACAAAATCCGAAACAGCTATATATTATTGATGAATTTGCTTAATAAAAAAGACCTCGAAGACTTTCTGGCTTTCAAGGTGCAGTTCATATAATTCTCATAAACCTGATACAGCTTTGCTGGGATGTTCTGCCTCCCTTTGGCTATCTTTTGCCCATCGCTTGAATATTAAGATGCCTGGAAAACTCATGAGTTTACCATCTCAAATCGAAATACGAAAGGCAAACAACTTATCCTGCTAAAAATGTAGCTATGTGCATACATAGTTTGTACTAAGAGTCCTGGAGCTTAGGCGAAAATCGTTGCTAAATGGTCCACTAATAGTCACGTTGCTGCCCAGGGGACAAAACAAAGCCAATGACAGCACAAGACATAGCACATATACGTAAATGGCAAAGGGCGAAGCAAATGTGCCAAAAGAAAAACAAAAATAGAAAAACGTGTGAATCGCAGTGGAATGGAACGAAGACAAACCCGACAAGTCACAAAGAGAAAGAGAGAGAGAGAGAGGCGGTACAAGAGCATGTGTCTCAAAGTTGCCAAAGTAAAACCAAGAAAATAAATAACTAAATAGTTAAAGCGGAACTGGACGAAAACGGAAATGCTCCGCTAAAAAAGAAAAACAGGAAAACGCCTCAGGAAATCAATGAAATATTTAAGAACTAAAATGAATTTGTAGTGGGATTTTGTGGCCCAGCTAGATTTGTATTAATTCGATCAAGTCTAACTTTTCAAATATTCTCATCTTGATTTAGACATTCCGTATTTTTAGTAAATTAAAAAAAAATTAAAATTGAAAAAAAAAGTTTGCCAAGAAGGTAATGAGCCAACTATTTGAGAAATTGCAAGCATATTTTTCAACAAAAATCCAACATTATGAAGTCAAAGAGTCGCAGCAGTAGCCAAACTAGCAAGGCTAGTCGGAAAATGGAGACTGAAATCAAGGAGCTGTTGGTGCTGGCCAAAAAAAAGAAACGAGCATTTCATCACATGCGCATGGCATACAAACTGCGACGCTCGTTGGTAGAGCAACTGCGTCAGGTGATCCATCAGAAGCAGTTAGAGGAGGAGCAGCGTGTAAGAAAACGACGTAAACGCCGTAAGCAACGCATGCGTCAACTATACCAGCAGCTGCTTCACCAAATGAACCAGGAGCTGCGCCTGGATAATGAAATCCTTGACATGCACCAGAAAAGGCAGCGGAATGTGCTGCGGGAATTTCGTAAGCTAAAGAAACTGGCTCACAAGACGCCTCAAACTTGGCAACATGTGCGGAGCTATATAAAGCGCGTGGAACTGGCCTTTGCTGGTGTTCTGCCACTGGAGCCAGTTCTCTTCGCTCCGCGGCCACGGAAGAAAATTGGTTTTAAGGTAAGGAAGAGGCCAGCCCGGGTGGCAACTAGTAAATCCCATTCGCAGCCGGCCATAAAAATACAGCCAGAGATCACACCGTCACAAGCACAAATTGGCATCCTCAATTGGAAGGGACCGTACAGGGTACCAGAAACAAAACGTTCCAAACCGCTGACCAAAAGTGAACGAGTCAGAGATGATGATCGGAAATGTCTACGCCCTTATCTGATTCAACTGAGGGAAGATTTAAAGAAAGACGTTCGCACTCAGCGTCAAATTGAATCCTCCCTCAGCGCGTTTCAGATGGAGAATAGACGATCCCGCAGAAGGAGTCGCAGTGGTCAACGTATGTCTCGAAGCCCAATTGCAGTCCCACAACAAAGGACAACACGCCGTTTAAGGTCCTCAAAGAGAAGCAGGAGTAAGAAGGCCAGCAAGTCCTTGAGGCCAATGAATAGTGATGATCTATTGAGGGCAACTTTCAAATTCAACAGCCAACGGAAAGATGAGAACGCGACAACATCCGCAAAGCTCGGAAGAAAAGAGCGTCTCAAGTCCTTACAAGGCTCAATCAAGTCTAGGAATGAATCGTTGAGCCCTAAGCGTATTCTAGTGCGCGTCAAGGACAGGGTGAAAATGACCGATAGCATGATGTCATTTGTTAGTAAAGCTTCGAAACCTTCAAGCAAACATTCGAGCAAGCCTTCGAGCAGTCAAGGTCAGATTTCACTGGAGGCAGAAGAGGAGGAACACCATCAGCCATCCGATGGCATTGCGTCTCTTCGCTTATTGGATTCTGGTGCCGGTGACGGCATTGACGCTGCTTTTAAGGGAATCTTAACGCCGCAGAAAAGTCTTATTCCCCACCAGGCTGAGAATCTAGGCGAGCCTCAAGAGGATGCCTTCCACACTACACTTGCAGAGAAGCTCCAGAAATTACAGGAATGGCAACAGCAGCCATACAATACTTACATGCCAAAGACGAAAACTGATTCGGTTGGGCCAACGGATAACAACATTGAGCCATCGGCATCGTCCCTGTCGGCCGCTGCTGGGACACGTCTCTTTGCAGCTGATTTGGAATCGGATAAATTGGACAAGGAGCTGCTCACGCTGATCGGTGATAAGGTATCAGAGTACAAACACATTTATAAGCTGCTTCTACAAAAGGATCTGCCCACCAACCCAAATGACTTACAACTTCTATTCCATTATGCCAGGAATACGAGCCGCTACGACCAAGTACTCAAGAAGCTCTTCAATCTGCGTAGCGGACTCTCCCAGACATCCTACGAGCGCAACATGCTTGAGGCTGACTTTGAGGACGCAATGACTGCGCTGTCCGTGAAACAGCGTCAACTTCGTACTATGCAAGCGTCCATCCTATCAAGTGCCAACCTCTCGGGAGACCTCGATTCTGGTAGCCTGTCTGCTATCGGTAAATCTCTACCGCCGCTTCAGGTTTATGATATAGAAGCCATACGTAAATACTGGCGAAAATACTTTGCTGAGCAAGAGAAGACTCCTTTGGAACTGTTGTTACAGCAGCGACGCCAGGAGGCTGCAGCATTTAAAGCTGAACAGAAGAGACGTCGCCATAGTCTTCGCTGCCGTAGGCGTTCCCAATCTCGTGCCAGTCTCCATCGCCAGTACAGTCATCCACGACAGACCAGTCGGGAAAGGATGGCGCAAAAAATGGCATCTGAAAGCGCACTTCAAACGAAGAAGCATCGCTCAGTTTGCTCCGTTTGCGGGCTAAGCAACTGCGATAGCGACATCACCAGTCATGACTCAAAAGACTTGGTAATCACTGAGAGCTTAATTGAAAAGTATAAATATTTGCGTTTGTCTTAAAAATTGTAAGTCAACTTGAACTTGTGGTGTGAAAAATTATAATGAGTTGAAGCATATATCTGGAGAGACTCGAAGTCTCCATCTAGAAACGAATTGAGGCAGCATCTCACTAAGTAAAAACAGCTTAGAATTCACAAAAGATTCTCTTGTTGAAATAGTAGAAAAACAGTCAAACAGTGCCATTGTTAACGGAGGCCTGATGAAGAGATTGTGGCAGATCTCGAGACAGATGTTAAGGCTTGCCGCTGTAAAAATAATGGATTTCATATCTATCATAAGATATTGTACATAAGCAATATGTTTGCTACACTTAACCCAAATTTTATGTCCTCCTACTACATTTATTAAAGATGACCCAAGCAGAGTCACTATTGCATGCGGCTTTTCAGTTCCAATCCACCAACTTGGTGGCCAGTCTGAGAACGTGCCAAAAATGCGAGAATTCCTTGCCTTCAGTCAGTCAGCAAAAAAAGCCGAACTTCGGGGCAGCAGCATCAGAGGCAACGTCGTTTTTTGTACTAAATTGAAATACTTTTTACGACTTCCGGTGTTTTGCAGCAGCGCAACCAAATACACAGCTACAAACATTTCTTTGTATATATGTGTATCTGTGTATGATATGAATGGACATATGTATGTATATGCATGGGATATTTTGAGCTCTTGCTACATGACAAATAACTGCTTACGTAGCTGTCTCTCGGCCATACACATAGCATAGAATAGATAGGCTTCTCCACACTCCCAGTCGCCCAAGAGCATTGAAAGATATGAGTAGAGTAGCCGGGCACACTGACTCTGGGTTGGGGCAACAATGTGTCTTCGTTTCCGTCAGGGCGGCCATTTCCGTCAAGCGAATTTGTGCTGCCTTTCAAAGAGTATTACAAATATATCACAATGTTTGTGACAACATCATTTAATTCACTTTTTTGAGTGAAATTATTAAATTTCTTTCGTGTATATTTTCAAAAATGAAACACAATTCGAAATACTACCTAAACTACTAAACATTCTTTAGGAAAAAATGTGGATACAGATGTGGTAAATGTTATTAAGTATGAGTTTTCAATCTTGGCTGATATTGATATCATCAAAAGGGTCTCAGTTCTTATGTCTTGAAAACTATTAACATAGTCAATGAAGGAGAGTTCATAAATATGCAAAGTTAACATAAATGCATCTGCTGATTGGTGCATTTAGTTCACATATGGACTAATCCTGCGTTGTCGCCGTTACCTTCGTACGGAGCATTTGTTGAAGCTGTCGGAGCTGGCAATGAGATATGTAAGAGATATATCTTACAGCCTTTCTAAATTAAAATTGCAGACAATTTAAGAGAAAAGAAGTTGCTATATAAACGGTTCACATAGGATGGCTTCTAAGCTATTATATAAGCAACCCCAAAATCGAGGTAGGTCGAGGTATAAACATTTCCTGTTCATATTTATAAGGCTTTTTATTCCATAACATAATAAATGATGTTTTATCAGCTCTAAAATGTTTCGCTTAATTACATTTTCTCGGATTAGCCCACATGTACCTGCTCAACCATTATAGACATTTGATAGACATTTCGCAATACATTTTCCATGCAGCATGTGATATAGTAAAGTCTTCGAGTTTCCTCTTACTATCTTGAACAGTATCCATTCCCATGGACCACTAATTGGCCAATTGACTAATTGACATTCATTGGCCACTTCTGCTCACCAGCAGCAATACGCTGACAGCTGGCATCTCCAGAAAGATAATTCTGTAATCCTAGTAATGCTGAGTTTATCTGGTCGACCCTTGTTCACCTTTCTTAGACAGAAACAACTTTCTTAACTATTTAAAACTGTGGGAAAAAAGAAGTTCTTTCACAGCAAGGCAGCCATTCAATATAGTAAGGATATATCATCTTCGGCTTGTCTAAGCCACATCTCTCATTTCCTTTATTTTTAGTATGGCTGAAAATGAAACCATTGCTGTGTATATGTATTTTGTAAAAGTACCACTGTGTGATTGTGTGTGCGCAAGTAAATTGATTGAAATGACCAGCGCCGGATGTGCCCTGGCTTCCATAGTCCAGCGGAAGGGCAACAGTTTTGCCGCTGCCGCTGTCGTGGCAGTTGCCTTTGCCGCCACTGCTTCTGCTTCTCCTATTCGCAGTTCATTCTTCCGTTGTGTCTTTGGCTCATTTTCAGCTGCTTTTTATATCTATTTGTAGCACAGTTTATTCGCTGACTGCCTGTCCTGGCCTGTGCCACATTTTTGTGTTGCCTTTGTCGGCAGCTTCTTGAGAGAACATTTATTTGCCTCTGTTTTTTCGATTTGGATTTCGGTTTGGTTTCAGCCTATGCCCAATTTTCATGATTGCCAACATGAACTGCCTTTGATGTGCTCCGAGCCAGTGCTCAGTGTTTAGAGACTGCCTCCATTTATTGTTTTTGTTTTTGTTGTTGATGTTGATTTGTTACCGGTTGCCTAGCAATGGCATCATCATCATCAGCCCTGTCCCTGACCAGCAGCAGCTGCTGGTCAATGTCAGCGCCATCTGCCCGCCTACTGTGCGAGCCTCAACCTCTCGCAATGAGTTTCGTTCGGAACTTTTGGGATTAGCCTTACAAAACCCGGCCGCTTGTTATTTGACTGCTTAATTTGTTTGGAATTTATGAGCTTTGATTGTTTGTTTCTGTTATTGTTGTTGTTCTTCTTAGCGCACATGGCTGTAGATGCCCCCCGGCTAAGGCCGCAAATTAATTAGCTTTTTCTGTTGTTGCCAATTTATGTTAACTGCTTCTGGTAAGACTTAAAGCTAAGCTCAATTAGTGGACATTGAGCAAGTTGTTGGTCTTGCCATACCAGCCTCCCCCCACCCAAGCAAAGATTCGACTGTATTTATGAATAAACAACAAAAATAAACAAATATAATACTAAAACTTTATCGTCTGCCATCCTTGTCCTCCCAGTTTAGCAGCAAGCTGCAATGGCGGAAAACTCAATTGAAAAGTTTGCTGTTCATTTCCGTTGTGCTGGGCGCACAGCAGCACCGCCTCCACCAGCCACCATCAGCCATCACCAGCCACTAACAGCCGGAAACGGGAGGTGTCGACCGACAGGGAAATGCATTTGAATCTAATATGGGGTTCTGTGTTCCGCTTTCAGTTCAGTTCGGTTCAGTTTAGTTGAGGCCGCGAGGCCAAACATCCAGCCACTGGGACGGATCCCACCCAGCTGCTGCCTCGCCTAGTTGTAGTTGTAGTTCCATTTTGCAGTTGCTGCACTGCATAAATTAACTTTGTGTCTTTTTATTCGTTCTTAATTCACATTTTATACAGTTCGTGGGGGATGTGCAACGTTATCATCGTGCCCGTTGTCGACGTCATTTAGCTCGTTGCCGGCGCTTTGGTAATTCAAAAAGTTTTAATAATTTTGCTTTTCAACGCCATCGCTCGTGACTCCTTTATCCTTCCTTTTCAGCTTGCTCTTCTCTCTCGCTCGCTCACCCGCTTTCGCAGATTGAGCAACAAGTGCTCGTCTGTGGCAGATTTTCGCCTGTTTTGCATATTCGCCCTAGTGGGACATTTGCCTGCCACATACTAACTTACTTTTCAGCGCTTATTTTTTGTGAACTGCTGTCATGTAGTTGTCCTTATTTAAGGAGCAGGAGTTGTTCATGGCCAGCAAAACAGCAAAAGCAGATATAACATAGATTTTTTGATTTAATCCTGAACTTACAGCTAAATAAGTATTAAATTTAAGCACTCGACAACTGTAAGCTCTATTCCACTAAGCTCTTGGCTCCATCAGTAAATGAAAACACTTGACAAATGCGACCACACATCCATAAATGCCAAGCCCCGACCAAAGCGCATGAACGCCTCCGCCTACAGTTGTTGGCCTCGACAACAGCGCCAGCAGCAGCCACTTAACTTAATTCAAGGCAACACACACATACGATCTTATATGTACTCGGTAATGGAAGTTGGTCAGCGGGTGCTCGACGAAAAACTTCACACGGTCCCTGCAGGAGCAGTCGCTGCCCGGATGTGTACTGCCACTTTTATGTAACTGTCTCGTGTTGGACTTATATTTATTTGTATTTGCTGTAGTTTCTCTTGCCACTTTTTTGATTGCCCTCATAATATGTTGAAGTTAGAGCAAGAACCACCTGACATAGGAAGTCAGGTTGAGTGGCAAGAAGTTCTCGCTGACCGCTTTCCGCTAATCCTTTTCGTTTGCAACTTATGATTTCAAAGGAAAATATATGTTGTTGTTCTGGAAGTGCTTTCAAGTAAAAAATAAAACCATTGCCACATGGGGATATTTCTTTAAGGCACTGTCACACTGTCCTTAGATTGCTTGGACATAAATAGTAGATCAGCATTTTTGCTCAGAGATAACGGCAATGCTTCAGAGGACCAAAGAATGTCTGAAACAATGATCATAATCTGTTTCGCCTGGGATATAGAATTTAGAGAAAAAATGATGGCAATGATGATGTTGTCTTAGCTAAGCCGCTCAGACTCTGTTTTATTAGAGTAGAAGAATATATTTTGCCTCAATTAAAACTTCGAACTACAGGCCATTTCAGGAAGTAAAGTGAATTTGCTCATCGATTGCAACAAAAATAACAACCCATATACGATATATCTCAGCCATAACCCTAAATCAAAGTTCATAATTCAAAAATACAAAGCGAAAGTTTGAAACTCGCATGCTTGTTGATTGAAATTGATGTTGCTGCGGTTGAGTGGTTGAGTGACTTTAACAGTTCACAGCACAAGCGTAGAGGTTCGTTAGCATAGAAAATTGCACAATTTACAATGGTAGCTGCTGTAGCTCTATTGCAGAGCAGGAGCGGTAGCAAGGACGACGAGAACTGCATACCAGGCACATAAAGCACATCATCATGAGACGATATATTAGCGTCCAAATGCGCAGTTTCCGTCAGCAAACGAATAAAGGACCAATGGGGTGGTCGTTGACAAGCTGATTTACGTTTGCAATAGTCCGTCCGCATAGCACACCGTATACGGCTGAATGCCAGTGCCTTTTAATTACGCCAAGCAAATCGAATTAAGTTCACAAGCAGGAGACTCTCTCTGGTACAGATTCGTTAAATGTATACAAAGTTTTTAAGTTTTAACAAAGAAATCTTTTCTATATGTTGTTTTTGATCAAAATATAAGCATTGAGTACTAAAAAAAAATGGTTGATTGCAAAACCATAAATAAATGGAAATGAGCTTATAATAAATAGACAACAGATTGAAGGCTCTGCTGAATAATAAAAGATCTATAAACCTATTATAGAATTAATTTTATAGCATTTACAACTAATTTGAATGTATATTGATTTTGTTATGAGATTGCAGCGCATAGAGAGAAGCATGAAAAGGGCATTCGATATAGCTAGGTCCGTCCGTCTGTTTGTTTCAACGCCATGATTTCAGAAGTCTTAGGAGCTATAGAGCTGAAATCTTTACCAGATGCTCCTTATATCTGCACGCTGATTGAGTTTAAAATTGGATTGGATTGGATTATTGGATTGGATGCAGTTTGAACAACCATGTCATCTAGCTTGCATAGAACGAATTTTTTTGGAAGAGAAAAAAAGGAACATTTTGTTTCAAAAAACTATCACAAATTGTATTTGCCTACCTTCATATCCTAATGTGGAACGGGAACGCTATTGCTAGAAGTAAAGAAGTAAATTGCAAAATACTGCTGCCCATTCTTCTTGCCGAATGAGCCCTAATTATCGTCTCTGACTACGAGAAGCTATGAACGAAATAATTGCAAGAAATGTTATGTTAAATTTTACCCTTTTTATATATTTACAATGTGAATGGTATATAAGCTCCGTCCTATTTTAGAGTAAGCATCATGTGTTTTGTGTCCACAATACAGAAATCACCATAACAAGCCCCGTGGCCTGGTATCGTGGGTCCACTTTAGCGTGCAGCGCATTGTACGTCATCGTCCCGAAAATCATTTTAGTTTTTGTCAATATTTTAGCACAGCACATATAATCTTATAAACTATCAAGAAATCATAACCAATTTTCAGCCATAAAAGCTATGAAAATTGCTAACAATTTACCAATACTGGCTATCAGTCTTTGCCTCAATCACTGCCCTGTTACTTATTATCCTTTGCACCCCAATAAGCCTTTACATTTACAGTTTATATGGCCAAGCAGCTGATGACACACACGCACACATACCATTACGCTTTCATCCATCCGGTTGGCCAACATAATGTGTAGCATACTTTTCGGGTGTTGCTATCTTGCTATTTTTTTGCATGGCCTTTGCATATTAAGTTTATGTTTTATCGTTTATTGCGCACACAGACAGGCATAAACATATACTGCTTACATAATTTAGCAAACATTTTCATTTATATGCATGCTCTGCCTAAATGCGCCTATGTGTGTGCATGCGTGCGTGTGTGTGTGTGTTAAACATTTATTGCGCTGGCCTGGTCAGATTCTACCACACACACACACACACACACATGCCCAAAAGGGGGGAAGCGCTTAATGATTATTGCATTTGTTATTTTTATTTATATTTATTTATCTTTTACGCTGGCCGTGGGCGCATAAAAATTTCGCTGTCCTTCGTGGGTGGTTTTGGTTTTTTTTTCTGTTGTTGCCCCATTGCTTTTATGGCTTCGGAGCACAGTTAGAGGACCTAGCGCAAGTTGTTGTTGTTGTTGAATACACAGTCCACTCCATTTGTTTTTCCATAGCGCATATTTCCCGACCTAAGCGGCTTAACTTGCCTCCGCTGGTGTATTCAGTATCAGAACGAGCCCGGCCTACGCAGCAGCATCAGCGTTTATTGCTGCCTAATGTTTTGTACCCATTTGTTGGACATTTAAGCCAACATATGTTGGGACCCAGCCCCGGTTCCGCAATTGATGGCCAGTGGCCACGCGCGCTTAGCCGACAGCTGGGATTAGTTTTTCGGGGCAGGAGAAGAACAATGAACTTCAGTTATGGTATATATATATATATATGTGCAACTTAACTAACTGAGACTGCTCTATGTATAGCTGAAGTTGACAGCCGTCTGACCATGGTCTGCCCTACAACAAATGAACAGAAATTGTACATAAATGGCACAACTTCCGCTTGAGCAGCAAGGACAGTGCGCAAATGCAGAGGACAGCGCTCGATGTGGCCAAGTATGTCGCCAACTTGGTGCCGGTGCCTGGCACTCAAAATAAATTTCTATAAAGGGCATGCAGTGTCTTATAGTGCTCTATCTTCCTCCCTTCTGTGCTACACACACACACAAACACTATTCCCAAGTCAAAATCACATATCCAGAGCAGAAATACACTCGTTGCTTTTAATAAACCCGCCCGGGCATGTTCATTATGTTCATTCTTCTACTGTTCGCTCCTCTTATCACTTGAAAGGACACATTATTCTTGTATACCCTAACGATAGGTAAATGGCATATGATGGCATCTTGTAAAGTCTGTAAAGTTAGCCAAACTTTAATGTTTGGCTTTTGCTTTCAATTTTGTGCTGTTGTCAAATAGAGTTAGATGCGGCCGATATCATGGACTCCGACGGACTCCTAAAAGTATTTCAATATCAGCTGACCCGCCATCCTAAGCAGTCATTATAACTATAATTTTGGAAGTCGATTATTAACACCTGAATTCCCAACCAAAGTACTTCTATTTTCAGCATTGAAGCCCCCATCTCCTGCCTTCATGAATCACAAATGTCCTGCTTCTTACATTTAGTACTCGTCGCCTGAGACTTAGTTTCTTCCGCAACTAAAAAAAATATTAAGGCCTCAGAAGAGCGCTGTTGAAGATCCCAAAAAAGTTCGTCACCACCTACTTAACGTTCTTACAATAAAATGGAAAAGTATTTATAAACCTTTCATCTCCCTGCTTTCTGAAAATGTCTCAAGATTCCTTAGCATATTAATTAAGAATAGAGTTTTAATGTCGATCATAAGAAGACCTCCAGAATTTAAAAAAAAAAGTCTTGAATTTTTCATTAAAGGTTAAGCTTTTATTTTTCGGAGAATTTTTTCAGAGCATTCTCGACAGTCGCATACTTCTATTTTCACTTTTTTTTTTGTTTGTCTTACAACCAAAATTGGCTTAAACTGTTGAAGTTCATAAAAACAAACAACAAAATTTGAAAAGTGGCAAGTGGTAGCAGCAAAAACTTTGCCATTGTGCGCCATGATGTTGCCTGAACTTGAAATTTACATTACTTATATTATCAGGCTCTGTCGTAGTGGCGACGTCTGGCCAAAGTTTTATGGCAAACTGAAAAATTGTGGACAAAATCGTAAAAAAAAAAATTTTTAGGTAAATTTAATTTTTTGAGTGTGTCGAATATTGAATAAATGTAGAGTACGGGTATCTTATAGTCGGGGCAGGCCAAAATTGAAAAACGAACTTCCTCTGACACGCCACAAGGGAAGTTTACATACCAAATTTGGTTTCTTTAGCTCTTAGAGTCTCCAAGATCTAGGTGTCCATGGCTAGATCGACTTGGCTGTTGATGCTGATCAAGAATATATATACTTCATGGGGTCGGAGGCGCGCCTGTTACATACATTTATACGAATACAATATACTCGTTTACTCTACTAGAGTACGAGTATAACAAGTAAGATTGCTATAGTCGATATTCCAAATATAAAAGATACTCGCACTCTTTACTTATTTTATATTCGACACACTCGAAAGTATGCAACACTTTTGATTTTTCTTTTTTTGGGGGTGGGGTGCTCTCATACAAAATGATTTTCTACGTTTTTATCTACAGGTTTTATCCGATCTTAATGAATTTATTTTTATTTGCCACACATTTTCACTATAGCTTTATCGAACGCTATCTGGTCATCGACATCATTCCTGTCCTGCAAGTTGAAATCCATTTCTAAGATAGACAAACTATTAATAGACCTCAACTCTGCTTCTTATACGAATGCTCTTCGACATGTGAGATTTAACAATCATTCTTAAGCAAGTGCTCTCAATCTACTAATAATTTGCCCCTGTTTCTAAGGGCCAGTCTAATATATAAGCATCAGAGTATTCCCGTTAGAAAGCTCCTACTCTCATTTTCTAATTTTTCTTTCATCCTCCATCATATACGCACTTTGCTTATGCTTAGTTAGTCAAAAGTTTTTCTACGTCGACCGTCGGTTTTGTCTAGTTTTTTTTTTAAATTGTA
This sequence comes from Hirtodrosophila duncani, assembly GCA_037043425.1. NCBI lineage: Eukaryota > Metazoa > Arthropoda > Insecta > Diptera > Drosophilidae > Hirtodrosophila > Hirtodrosophila duncani. The sequence goes on from JBAMBM010000569.1 coordinate 724,369, forward strand.
AAAGTTTATTGTGTTTAAAAATGAAACTTATTAGAAAAATTACGTTTGAGAATAGCTCCGATGACGAGGAGAGCGACGCATCAAACGAATCAGCATCTGATATGAAATCCGACAGTGACGAAGGGGAAGAACTGCAAGACTCACAAGAGTCAGAATCGTCGGAGTCTTATGATGATAGTCCAGCGACTAGCAATCATCCGTATCCGACACCTCCACCAGCTACTGATGGCAACATGTCTTTAGGTAATGGAGTCCACAAGGTGGTGCTGCCTACGCCCAGATCTCAAGAAGAGTCAAAGCCGGCTAAAACCAATATGGCGACGTCAGGGTCCAAAATTAAGGAGAAGACCAATAATCCGAACCCATCCATTTTGTCTGCGGCCCTGGCGGCAATAAAGGCATTGCAAAGTCGCAGCGGCTTGCAAGCGATCGTGAAATACATGAAGTCCAACGGGCATCAGGTGCCCGATGAATGACGCATGGGCAAAAAGGTGCATAAGGCAGTCAAAGGCCATGTGGAGCTGGTTAAGCGCTCCTTCAAGCTTACAGCTAAGGGAAAGCACGAATCTGAAGCATTCGAGAAAATGAAAATGCAAAAGAAAAAGAAATTGGCCAAAGCCAAAGCCGACAAAGAAAATTAGAAAACTAAGATGGCGGCGGAAAAGGCTAAGGATAAGGCAGCTACGAAGCAGAAAACCAAAGAAGGAGAAAACAACGCAAAAAGCCATGAAGGTGATAGATAAGTCACAACTAGAGCAAGAAAAAATTAAGCCCAAACCAAGTTCTACGGAGCGGAGGTAAGTGCAAATCAATGCTCAGCTCTGAGTTCCGAGTTCTAAGCAAAACTCCACTTGTTTTAATTTTTTAGCCCAAAAAGCAGAAGGCGGCTGACGAAGTAACCCCCAGCGTTGCACCTAAGAAAAAAGCAGTACTCGCAGTATCGGAGGCTCCCACGACAAGTGCATAGCAGAAACCAGTCAAGCGAGGCAAAGTAGCTACTGAATCGCCTACACCAACAGCTTCGAAAGCGGCAACCAAGAAAAGTAACAAAACGCCCTCAAATTCATTGGCACCTTGGCCCAGCCCTAGGTGAAGACCAAACTAACCCAGAAGGCCCTTAAGCAGTGAATGAGTGAAGCTGTCATTGTGGCCCAACAATTTGTGTTTGTTTTTAAGGTAAAAGTAAATCTATGGTGATTTAGAAAGCCATTTTATCAGATTAACAAATATGATCTGGGTCAGAGTACTAAATCGTATAACCGATGTAAAATAGATGGCCCACAAAAATTTCGTTCATTGTGTTATTTATTTTATAAAAACGTCTTATATAGAGTTCTTGGAAACTTGGGCTTTTTGAGATACTATTTCAAATGGTATAAATATAGGTAGTAAATACTACGTCATGAAATTTTCAAGCATACATATTTGTAAAGCTAACTGAGAGATATATTATTTACCCATAGCCGATGTGAGTAAGCGATTAAGGCTGAATATATATACTTGCAGCACCAAATTGGGATTTTAGGAACATTTCAATCAAGTGAGATATAAGTAGTTGCCCGACTCCACTATTAATTTTAATATATAATATCAATAATAGTGATATTGAACTTGATGTCGATATAGGAAACAGATTTACTATATTACGCCATAGCCATATTGCTCAAACTCTTCAATATATATTTATAGAGAGTTCGCAAATCTACAAAATAGACTGACAAAAAGAAAATGTTGATGAATGTAAATAGTCATAAGGTGGTTTTATTTATTTATTAACTTATTGTATCTGGCTTAAAATATAAATCATGAGCTATATTGAAAACTTACCCTTTAGTCAGTCAATTTCTTCCTTGTCTTCCCACTTGCATTAAATGCACATTGTTCAGTTGCCATTTAAAAGTCTTCAAGACGAACGTCGTTTTTATTTGTCCGGTGTTTTTGTTCATTTTGAAAATGTTAAGATTTTTTAACAAGCAGTTTTAATTTGTAAGATTTAAGTATGACAAAACACTGATGGCTCGAGGGTGATTTCGATGAGGAATCTGCATCTGGGTCCAAACATCAAGGAGACGAAATGGTTGAGACTCCCAATAAGCGTCGGAGCAGTCTGGTAGTGCAGCATCTAGCACTCATCCGTTTCCAACACCTCCGCCAGATAGTGATGCTCATATGGACATTGACATTGGACTCCAGGAAATAGTGTTGCCTCAGTCCAAATTCCAAGTAGAGACATAACGGCTGAAACCAACATGGCGCCGTTCGGCACCCAAAATTCATCCCAAATATCAGACCATTATATGCCTGCGGTCATAAAGGCATTGCAAAACCGAAACGACTCTTCGGTACAAGCCATTGTAAAACAAGTCAACTGACCATCGGCGAGCGATGATAAGCGCTTAGGCAGACTAGTACGGCAGATTAAACGTTCATTCAAGCTTACAGCTGAGGATATGCACGCATCCAAATCTTTCGAGAAAATGAAAATGCAGAATCAAAATCAGTTGAACAAAGCCAAAACCAAAACTAAGATGGCGGCAGAGAAGTTAAGGGAACAGAACAGCTACGAAGCAGAAAACCAAGGGTAAAGGAGAAAGCGACGGAAAAGGCGATAAAGGCGAAAGATAAGACACAGCCAAGTCACAGAGTCAAAGAGTCTGTCCACTCACTCATCTAATATCAAAGGCATTACAGATTTGTCAAAACGGCACGCTTTTTTCTCTCGTTAGCTACTCATATGTCAAAATAGTCGGACATCTTTATCATATAGCTCACATACAACCGACCGATTTAGAGTGAACTCTTAGGACACAAAACTTTTTTATACGCGTACTCATAAAAGAGTATATTGTATTCGAACCAAGATCTTCATCATTCAGATTCATCCGGATCAAATAGCTCCCAGTTTAAATCAATCCAAACTCGATTTGATCAAGATCGAAGAACAGTTCACGTACTGTTTACTGTCCCTACTCTTACTGTTCTCTCTTACTTATTATACCATTCCCAAAATTGTATATTAATTTTGTCGGGAAGTATGCAACGCACAGAAGGCAGCGTCTCCGACTATGTAAAGTATATGCATATCTATTTTTGATCATCATGACAAGAAGAATCGATATAACCATGTCCCTTCTGACCGTCCTTCTGTTTTAACACAAAGATTTCAGAAGTCATATCATATAGCTCCCATATAATCGATTGTTCCGGAATGAACACTTAGTGGTGTATCTTTTATGTTTCATCCAAACCCCACGTCCGCTGACCAGATCTGATCAAGATCGTACACAAAATGAACAGAAAATGTTTCTTTTTCATCCAAATCGAACCAAATTTGGTTTGTATCCATTTGAGGAGGCCGCACGTCCGCTCTACTGATCTGATCAAGATCGCAGAACTATATCATATAGCTATCATATAACCGATTGTAAGTCAAAACAAATTCTTGTATCCACTGTACCCGACCGGCCGCCGACCAAATTTGATATAGAACGGTTATACATTTACGATGTGAATGGTATATAAGCTCTGGCAAGCCGAACCTAGGCTTCTTTCCTTGTTTGTATTTAACATGATTTGGTGTGTAATTTATTATTAATTCATCATTGAAATGTTCTATAATTTTATACATATACACGATATATATCGTTTTCTTTAAACATAATAATATTAGTTGAACGTTTATTGTTGTTGTTGTTGCCGTTGCGGAAATACACAATTGGTTATGTATATATGTATGTATGTGTGTTTGTAATATCAATTTCCCACTCTTCAACCCGGACAACAGTTATGTAAATTTCTATGTAACACGCATTATTATTAATTTACGACATGAAAATAAACAAAACAACTATCGATAGTTTTCTTTTTAATTTTGTGTAGATGTTTTTAAAAACATTTATGTTTACTTTTTTCTATTTTGCATTTAAAGCATTGGTTTTGCACTTAAAATTCCATTGTTTAGTTTTTGTAAAAGTAGTTGTTGCTGTACAAATTGTTCACATAATCCGGTGCTGTGGCTGGGTAGAGGGGAGAGGGAACAAACAAGAATGGGAGGACGGGAGCAGCAATACCATAGTTACGGGGCGCGGTTAATACTTGTGCGATAATTGCAAAAAATTAAGAATTATAATAAAAGCAAAGCAAAAACGCAAAAAACAAAAGATGAATTTGTAAATTTTTGTTTTGGAATGCTACGATTCTTTATGTGATGACAAAGAAAAGAAAACAATAGGGGAAGTATAAACAATTTAAATAAAGAGCATACACACTTAAAACCTAATAAAAACTGTAAACTTTAACAAATGATTGACAACAAAACGGAAATTGAGGGGGGCGCGGTAAGAATCAATAAATGGCGACAATTGGAAGGAACGACTCGACTCAATTACACATATTTATATACATTTCACATATTCAAAATTTAACTTTCGACAATTTTTCAATTACTAGAAAGAACACATTAATTAATTTTACAAATATAAAGTTAGTTTGCTTGTTTTAGACAATATATTCATTATAATTTGAACTACTTATTGTTGTTGCTGTCGTTATTTGGGGCTGCAGCACATCGGCCTTCTATGTATACACATGTAAAGGTTTCAATATAGACAGATATTTATAATGCATATGTATCTCTATGGGGGATATTATGTATTGTGGTTTATGTATATATATATATATAGACGCATACACAGCGGATTATTGCAGAGAGGATGGGGCGGGGGCGCGTCGCACGCAGCGCCACCCAGCTTAAATTATGAATGAAACAAAATTTTGGACATAAATCAAAAACAAAACAATAAACAGAATCTAATGGCGCGAGTCCCTAGGATAGAATTCAGCCAGGATGGAGGCCGGAATACGCTTAAGCATCTCCTTGGGGAAGATACGCAGCAACTGCCAGCCAATGTCCAAGGATTCGAAGACAGTGCGGTTCTCGTAGTTACCCTGCAACGTAAACCAAATTTAGTTTACAAATTCAAAACAATGACGAGGGGGCGTGTCCTCGTGCTCACCTGAGAGATGAAGTTCTTCTCGAACTTGGTCAAGAATTCCAAATACAGCAAATCATCGGGCGTCAGAGCCTCCTCACCGACCACAGCCTTCATTGCCTGCACATCCTTGCCGATGGCATAGCAAGCGTACAGCTGATTGGACACATCGGAGTGATCCTTGCGGGTCATGCCCTCGCCAATGGCGGACTTCATCAAACGTGACAGAGATGGCAACACATTGACTGGTGGATAGATCTGTCTGTTGTGCAGCTGACGATCGACGTAGATCTGGCCCTCGGTAATGTAACCAGTCAAATCAGGAATTGGATGGGTAATATCATCGTTGGGCATAGTCAGAATGGGGATCTGGGTGATGGAGCCGTTGCGACCCTCCACACGACCAGCACGCTCATAGATGGTGGCCAAATCCGTGTACATGTAACCGGGGAAACCACGACGGCCGGGCACCTCCTCACGGGCAGCGGACACCTCACGCAAGGCCTCGGCGTACGAGGACATGTCGGTCAGGATGACCAGCACGTGCTTCTCGCACTGATAAGCCAAGAACTCGGCCGCCGTCAGAGCCAGACGGGGAGTGATGATACGCTCAATGGTTGGATCGTTGGCCAAGTTCAAGAACAGGCACACGTTCTCCATGGAACCGTTCTCCTCGAAATCTTGCTTGAAGAAACGAGCCGTCTCCATGTTCACACCCATAGCGGCGAACACAATGGCGAAGTTGTCGGTGTGATCATCCAGCACCGACTTGCCGGGCAGCTTAACCAGACCGGCTTGACGACAGATCTGGGCAGCGATTTCATTGTGTGGCAAACCAGCAGCCGAGAAAATGGGAATCTTCTGGCCACGGGCAATCGAGTTCATCACATCAATGGCGGAGATACCAGTCTGGATCATTTCCTCGGGGTAAATACGCGACCAGGGATTAATAGGCTGACCCTGAATATCCAAAAAGTCCTCAGCCAGAATTGGGGGTCCCTTGTCGATGGGCTTGCCTGAGCCGTTGAACACGCGGCCCAACATGTCCTCCGAAACAGGCGTACGCAAAATATCGCCGGTGAACTCGCAGAGAGTGTTTTTAGCATCGATGCCCGAGGTGCCCTCGAACACTTGAACGACAGCCTTGGAGCCGCTCACCTCCAGCACCTGACCGGAACGAATGGTGCCATCGGCCAGACGCAGCTGAACGATCTCGGCAAATTTGGGAAACTTGACCTCATCGAGAATAACCAGGGGACCGTTCACACCGGACACGGTCTTATAGGCTAATCGAAAAAGGAGAAAAATTTCAAGAGAATTATTTTAGCAACCTGGAATTATTTATTTTTTTCTAATCCAACTTTTAGTTAAAGCTTTAGCTTACATTAACCCATTCGTTCCCACAGCCCGCGCCACGCTCACATGAACGCAACTGACAGCCAATGAGAATCTGATAAGAAAGCAAATGTAGGGAACCAGTTAGGGCGGTGAGAGGGAGGTGGTTGGCGAAGCGAATTATGTCAGCTGACTGCTGGCCTGCCTAACTGTTTTTTGATGACCATGCCACGGCCACGAGCTGCATTGAAATGTATTATATCTCTACACAATGTTAAAATTTTGATAAAGAAATCAAATTAGAAATTGCAACGAGAACTCGAGATTATATGTGTTATATAAAACCCATAAATGATCAACTATATTAAGTACAGATCGATATTTAGATTACATGACTGGAATGAGTGTAAGCTCTCGACGAATATTCATGTAAATGGTGATATTATTATTAATTGTATTTTCTTAATGAGTTTTCGCAAGCGCACTTGTTTCTCTTTGCATTCTTTGCCACCCACCATTTGTAAGTCAGGTGCCTACTCTGTCTCGGGTTGCGCGCTTTGAATGGCAAAAGCAAACAGCTGAGCTCTGCGCCCCATGTCATGTGACGGCGAAAATTTTCATTAAACGTGAATTTTAGTCTTTAATTGCTCTTTTAAGCAATCTGTTTGGCATGTTTCGAAACTGTTTTTATATGCTAGCATTTCTTTTCTTAAATTGGTCCAATTATGGATTTTGTGCGCACAAGAATTGCCAATAAAAAACATATTATTGATTTTTCCGTTCTGCTTTACACACGATTCGTACGAACTGTCATGGCGGACCGAGGAGAGTGCCTTCGCTGGCATGAAAATTACAACTTTTAAACGCAACTTTACACATTTTTAATTGCAAGAAATGTAATTTGGTTACATATACTCACTCAAACGTGGCTGCGAGATGAAGTCCCGCGAAACGGCAAGGACATGTTCCCGTTGTGCTTGTTGGGCGTTCATTTTGCACAATGAATTTTCTTGCCTCTACCTCTACCTTGAAAAGTGCACAGCAAATTTCGAGCTGCAAATGCAAATGAAAAGTACTGTAAGTCTCTTTTCAATACTTAATTACTAAATCACATACAATTTTTCAGTTTCGAATAATACTGAGCGACAACACACGCAATATATTTGACCCTGCGACGTCGTTGCGAGCACGAAAAAAATCACTCTGAAACTGGCTGGCTGTGTAAAATTTACTGTGACGTCACGTGCCATCACATGACTTTGTTGGGTTTTGGTATTTTCGCTAGGGCGTTTTGCAGCACTCATATTTTGCCATTCACAATCATTATACTTGGCTGTTTTAGTTCATTTCTATGTATAACTTCATCATATTTGCATCATGAACTACATCGATCATTATTGGTACTCCGGCAACTGAATATAATTTGATTTTGATTAATTTTTCATAGGCCAACAAGCCATATAAATGTCATTTGGTATTCTCATGTTTATTAATATGATTCTATTGAGTGATTTATTTTAAACAGCTTTATTATTCTTATTTTTGTTTAACGATTATGAGCAGAATTACATCTGAGTATTTAAAAACCCAAAACTGCTATGACATTATATGACTCAAAACCGCAACATATTTTCAAACAAATCCAAGCCGTCTGAAACTTTGTAAAAACGTATCACCCAAAATATATCTCTTTAACAGATTGTTCAGTATATTCCATATGTGCTTGGGCTGTTTAAGATATGGCATATTTTAGCACGGAATTTTTTGAGAAATTTGCGGGTGTTTAAATGAACACTTCAAAAAATTCATCGTTAGCTCTGAAACACTGTCAATTATCTTACAACTTATACAATTACATACTAACTTTTTTAATAAACTGAAGTACACCATATATGTGTTGTAATCTAAATTTGTTAAATAATTATTATCATCAACGAACGTGAACCGTTGCTCACAAGCTGCTGAATCTCTTAAAAGTTCGCTCATTCATTTCAATCCAGTTGGTTCATTTTACCGACTCGTGGAATGGATCGAAACATTTTAGTTATCATGCAACCCTGTGACAGTGTCCAGTGCTGGCAATTTTAGGCATTTTTTTGGAGTTTATTGGAAAGTTTTTTTTGTATGGTAATTAAATTATAATAGTTAGGCAGTAACAATTTGCTAACACAGGCATAAAAAGACAAATGTGGCAACACATGTGCACAGGATGTGCATATTAAATTAATAACATAAGGATCAAGCTTTGCGAAAGATTCTCGAAATATCATACCGCCCGCATACAACAACAATAACTGCAGTAGCAGAGCATCGGGACAAAGAGACAAAACAGCGACAGCGACGACACAACGACAAGCAGACACACAACCAACACGAAACCAGTTTCTGTGTCTTTTATTATTTGCATTGCAGTTGCAGCGCCACAACCACAACAGTCAAAGTGAACGCCGCGGCGACACTTGGACATCGTCTTCGTGCAACAAAAAACAACAAGGGGCGTCTCACTGCTCTCCCATTCTTCGTCTCCTCTGTGAACCTGCTGCATTATGATGGTTGAGTCCGACGGCACCGCCGACGCCACACGCCGTTTGAATGTGAAGAAACAAACGCTGGACGATGCGTACGCAGTGCCCGCCAACTTCCTTGAAATTGACGTGGTCAATCCGACGACGACGATGGCGGCGGGAAAGAAACGCTATACGGACTACGAAGTGCGCATGAGGGTGAGTATCAGAAAGGGGGCAGTGACAGTAACTGTGGGGCGGCGGCTATGCAAAATGCTTGGCCGCTGAGTTTGCAAAACAGCCAAAATTGTTGATAACTACGCCATGTATACATATGTGTTTATAGTAGTGTGTGTTTATCTGTGCATGGATGTGTGTATATACTTGATACGCCTATGAAATACGAAGCGATAAATATTAGTCACAGCAAGCGTTTGTTGCACTGTGGAGCGTAAAATGGAGCGCACTGATTGGACATTGGCTTGAGTCATGGTCCGGAGTATGTGTACGGTATGAATGAACATGCGGGTGTATGGAAGGGCAATAATATAAAAATATATATAATTTTAATATATTTGTAATCGTGGAGTCTGAGCTCTTGACATACAAATTTATTTAATGAATTACAGGATGTGCATATTAGGCCGGTTCCAAATAAATATAGCAAAAATAATGTTTAGAAACAAATTTAATTTTTTAAATCGGATTGTTGCATGCCTCTTATTGCCACATAATGAAACATTTTCCTGATAAGCAATACGAATTTAGTTAATAAAGGCATATAAGGAATGCAACACAATTTCAATCATTAGGTTAATCATACAGTTTTAAGTTTTCAATTTACATTTTCCTACATTTGTATTTTAACAAAAGAGAACTGTTTTCTACACCCCAAAAACCCTGACAACGCTATTTTAAATCGCTCTTTTCATCCGAATTTGTAATTAGGGACAGCTGCAGCGTTGGGAGGCTATAATACCTATTTAATCACTAGAATCTATTATATGTTTAAAGCTTTTTAATTAAAAACTGCTCCGTTTTCTTATAGTATTAAGGAGTTAATCCTATATATCACTCAAATCATGCGGTTTCATTTGTGTCTTTTATTTTTTAAATAACGGGACGTTAGCAAGCTAGGCGGTTTCAAAAGTTTTGCCCTGCAACTGGCGGAATCAAGAGTAATTCTTGATTTGTTACCATTTGTTACTTGCATAAAAGAAACCGAAGAGAGCGGAATGAATCCAGGCTTGAATAAGATATTACCATTTCTATTGTGTTAAAATAGAGAAACTTGAGTTAGACAAGTTGAAGCAGATATTGGAAAGATAGTATATAACCTCAACCTTGATCTTATATTTAAATAATAAATAATCCTTTCCAATTCACAGACTAACTTGCCGGTGTTCAAGGTAAAGGAATCGAGTGTTCGACGACGCTACAGCGACTTTGAGTGGTTGAGAAATGAGCTGGAGCGTGACAGTAAGGTAAGTCGGACCTTTAGAAACTTCTACGACATCCACTGATAAAACATATCCTTTACAGATTGTGGTGCCACCGCTGCCCGGCAAGGCCTGGAAGCGTCAAATGCCCTTCCGCGGCGACGAGGGCATATTTGATGAGAGCTTTATCGAAGAGCGTCGCAAGGGTCTGGAGGCATTCATCAATAAGATAGCCGGACATCCGTTGGCGCAGAATGAGCGATGTCTGCACATGTTCTTGCAAGAGAGTATCATCGATAAGAACTATGTGCCCGGAAAGATACGCAATACATAGGCAGCTGCACTACAGCAGTCAGCAATCACAACAATGCAATGAAGCAAAAACTCGAGCGAACAAAACCGTTACGAAATCGATTAGGAAAAAAATACAAATCATGTGTATGTGTGTGCTTAGCAAGTTACGATTATTAAGATGAATAGAGAGAGTTAAAAGTAAAGGAATCTGTTTTCTTCGGCCACGGAAGTTGCTCAGTTAACGTTGAGACTCTGGTTCTGGTTGAGCGCATTGGACATTTTTAATGCTAAATTAAAGTTTATATGCAATGGTATACATAAATATATACACAACACATATATATTATACATATACATATGCCTAAATAGTGTACATACTACAACCACGCCGCCTGCATTCGATAGTCGTCGTTTCGTATCAATATAAGAGCCCACCCTCCCGTTGCCAAATACTTGGCAGGAGGTGCCGCTAACCCATAGTAATGGCAGCGCTATCGTTACACTAAATATAGATATTGTCTCTGCGTCACCTTAGTCGTTGTGTACAATTATTAATATTATTATTGTTTATCATTTTCGTATCCTTTATTCCAAATTGCAGCAGTGAAAGCAGTAATGAAAAAAGTTCCCCTCCAAACCCATACAAGTTTACAAGTTACTGAATATTACTGAATATTTTGAATCATTTTTTAGCGAATAATATTGTACTACGAATCAAATTAAATATAACTCCAATAATTATATATATTTGATCGATTTAATTGCATTTGGAGGAACTACTATCAAGTATTCCCCGGCGTTGTTTTGGTTCTTCCACAGACACTCTCACCGACCACTTTTCTAGACTAGACTAGACTATTACTAGACTAGACTAGACTATTATTTTCAGGTCCAATAATTGACCTCGATCCTACGTCATAAAGTCGAACGGAGACCTAGCTATTGCCGTTAGACCTGCGCTTTTCTCCCCAGTCAGAATAAAGAGCTTTACATATATGTATGTGTGACTTATGTGTATACAAGGCGTAGTCAGCGTTGCCCAAAGGGCGACTCAATACCAATATCTGCGATACCATTAGAATGATTTATTTATATTGAATTTTGAGTTGCTGGAAAGAGGCAACGGCCGCCTAAGCTACGCCCTTGAAATTCAGATCCTTGCGTTGACACGTAATAGACTTCTGTAAAATTTTAAACAAACTGCGTTATTTAGTTTGTGTTTGGCATCTATGCGCATCAAGCATTAGTTGTCAGTCTTTGAATCCTAGGAAACGATAAATACATTTAATGAATTGCACAGTCTATATTTGACATAACTTCATTAGTTTTAGAGATATCGGTATGGGATTTTTTTGTTTCAAGGGTTTATGTATCCATAAGCACATAATAATAATAATTATAGACAAGATCGTAAAAAAAAAATCAATAGTTTTGCATATTTTTTAGTCTGTCGAATATTAAACACATGCTGAGTACGAGTATCTTATAGTCGGAACACCGACCAAATTTGGTGACTGTGGCTCTTATAGTCTCCGAGATCTTGGCTTTCATCTCTTGGATCTTGGACATGGCTACATTGACTCTGCTGTTGATGCTGATCAAGAATATATACTTTATGGCGTTGGAAACGCTTCTTTTTGCATGTTACATACATTTGCACGAATACAATATACTCGTTTACTCTACTAGAGTAAGAGTATAACAATGCGCGTTGCTTAAATCCACATGGATTTGTTGATGTTCATCGTTCCGCCTCGTTCTGTCCACTGGAGTCACAGCACGATTCGGAAATAAGCTCGAAAAACCCAAAGTCATGTGGAATTGCGCACAGCTTTTTGAAGTGGAATGAAATTCGATTTACTTTTCAACCCGCAGTGGAACGGGAACTGGCCTGAATATTTTTCCAATTTAAAATGGTTCTGAAAGCATTTCACGAGTGCAGTAATAGCTTTGGCTGAAAATTATGTTGCATAGTGTTATCGATTAATATATTTCTAAAAAGTGGGCCTCACATACTCACTCCAGATAAGATATGAATTCTTATAATTTATTTTATATTCAATTAATATGCCTTATAGCGTTTCCCACTCAGTTTGAATAAAACCGTAGACCCCAACGGTTATAGAGCATATCCGCGATCTAAAATTGTAAGCTAAGAATGGAGAAAGATGCAAATTTGTCACCAGAGCCGCCTCCATACAATTCCATTAACTCTGAACCAAACGTACAGCATATATTCATACCAGTTCCGCCGCCACTGCCACCATCGTCGAGTGCTGTTGTGGTGCCTCCAGGCGGTTGTTATAGCCGTAATCAAAAGAACAAACCGCAGTCGAACGCTGTAGGCGCGGGTAAGCAAACTGTCATCGCATTTCTAAGTATATAGATAACTAGAACAATAAGACATTAATATATCAATTGCCACTTATTCAATTTCCTTGAAGCGATTGCACACTTTCACCAATGTTCAACGAAGTTGGATATATTTTTATGTCAAGAAATTACATTTTATGAATTGATCTTCAAGAGATTGCGATTTGACATATTGTTTTTTTTTTACACCTTCGCATTATTGAATGAAATCAGAAACATACAGTTTTAGCGTCTTTTTTTAAGGTTTTAGCAGTGAGACTGACGGTGTTAATGGTACCACCATCAAAGGTGAGATCAGGTAGGGTTCCGCCTCGCCATAGAGCTCACACAGGCCGATTTCGCACTATTGATGGCAATGTTCCATCTGGCCGACCATCGCTCCATTACATGCATTCCTGCACTGCTTCGGAGGCGGCTTGTAGTGACGAGTGTGACGCGAGCATGGCAGTGTCGTCCGTGTAAGAGGCCAGTAGCAGTTTGGCAGGGGCAGAAACTTCCGGGTTGTTGACTGGGGCTGGCATGTCAGCAGTGTACAGAGCGTACAAGAAGGGTCCAAGCACACCTTCCTGAGGAACCCCTGCATGGACCTGTACCAGGCAGGATCGAGAGTCTTCCACTGCCACATCGAAGGTTCGATCAGCAAATAAAAGATCTTAGGCATAGTCAGGTGCAGTCTTTCATTTTGTATAGCAGGCCCTCATGCCACACCTTGTCGAAAGCTTGTTTGACGTCGAGGAAGACGGCGACAGTGTACTGCTTATGCTCAAAGCCGAGTATGACCTGGTTGACCAGTCGATGCCCTTGTTCAGGGTAACCATGGGATTTCCTGAAGCCAAATTGGTGTTGCGGTATGTGGCCTAGTAGGTTGCTAGCAAGCTAATTGGACGGTATGAGTCAATTTTCGTAGGAGGCTTGCCGTCTTCGGGGATCATAATAATCCGCGCACGCTTCCACTGCCTTGGGAAGTAACCTAGTCTAAGAAAGATTTTGGCTAGGGATAGGACTCCTTTGCGGGGCAGAGATTTCGGTTATCAATGCCAGCGTACCCAGGGGTCTTTTTGATTTGAAGCGATTTTTATTGTAACCACCTCATATGGCGTGATATGTCGTTAGATGAAAGAGCATGAAGGTGGAAGACAGGTGCGCAGCAGAAGCGTTAGAAAATTGAACTATTCACATTTTTCCAATGGAGTTTAAAATTGAAGTTGATTCTGCATTCCAGCATCTTCCATATTTCTGTCTGGCGGTATGAGCTTGGCCTGGAGCATTGGATTTCGTGGAGATCCCTATATTGGCACGACACAACATGTGCTGATCGCTTGGTTCATTGGGGCCCTCATTGGAGCTTTTATGAGTTGCGTCGTGGGCAACAAAGTATCCAGAAAACTATTGATGGTAAGCGAATTACTCGGGTCTCTCTTTTCATCTGAACTCAATCTTTTGGAACTCTCGCAGTTGCTGGGTTGCCTTCTGATATGCGTTGGTGGAATAGTGAATGCTAGCACCCGTGACAATATTCAAGGCCTAACCACGTCTCTTTATCTGGATGGCATTGCCAATGGTCTGGTGCTTGCACCCGCTCTGGCTCAGGCCGGTGAGATAGCGGTGCCGTATTTGAGGGGACGGCTTAGTGCATCCACCGAGCAGCTGTGTTTTAACCTGGGTATACTTCTGCAGATCCTGTTTTGCTGGAGCAACACGACCACGGGCAACAACAATTTCAATGCGAATAATGTGCATGGAGTTCTTAGTGCAGTCTTCGGACTTATTGGAATAATTTTCGCCACATTTCTGCATATCGAAAGCCCGGTGGAATTGCTAGTCAAAGGACAGGAGCAGCAGTCAATCGAGGCACTGCGTCGCCTGCAGAGCCCTAGAATGCTGACCGATGAAACGTACGACCAGCTCGCGGAGCACAAACGCTACGTGGCCCAGAACAGGGGTCAATCGTTTCAGCAGGGCATAGCCCAAGGTTTTCCAGCTTTTGTTCGCCTACTCTTCTTGAGGGCCCTCAATGCCATGAGTATTTCTACCATCCTAGTATATTCTCTGATAGTTGCCCTTCGGAATACGCACCATGATTATGCCATTGGATGGTGGTGCATAGGCTTTGGTTTGAGCCGCTTAATGGGCAGCCTTATTGCCTGTTTTTCTCTGGAGTCAGCGGGCCGAAAGAAGCCAACACTGTTCGGCTTACTTGTCTGTAGCGGATTGGCCTTTGCTATAGGTTCACAGTACAATCCGACATTATATTATAATAGCGTTGTACCCATGGTGGTCGGCTTTCAGTTCTTTGCTGGTGTTGCTTTCGCTGCCTCATCTGCTTATCTCTCGGAGGCCTATCCATTCGTGGTTAAGCAGCATTTTATCAGCCTTACTTTTGCAGTCGAATTGCTTGTCCTTGTGATCACTGCGGTATGTGGCTTTAGTCATGCAGAGATTTACTTTTTCTTCATCGGTGGCACATACTTATTTGGCTTTGTTCTGGGCATTTGGTGCCTGCCTGAGACGAAAATGACTACACTGCGCGAATCACAAGATAAGTTCCATGGTATTATAAGCAAATAATTTTAACACGCTTGAACGTTGTAAAAAGATAACTTTACAGTTTTATTAAAAGCTGATATTTTAGAATAATTTAGTGAAATGTTCTTTTCAGTTTATTTAGTGGTATTCTAATATGGCTGTTGATATTTATTTTATTTAAATACATTTACTTCTGACTGAATTTGTAAAAATTTATATTTACAAGGTAATGTAATCTCAACGATTTCCCAGAATGAAGAGAATGGAGAAAAATTCTCTTTATGGATGTGAAACCATAAAAACAGGATTATATTAAACATATGGATATGCATCATGGGTTTGCTGACAATGTTTGTTTTTGTAGAAAAGGTATACTTAGAAACAAGAGAAGAAGGCTAACTTCCGTCGAGGCTTCTAAGACACACGTTTCAAGTTTGGTTTCATTTGATCAGCTGACGGAGATGCTTCGACATCTGACATTTACCAAAATTTGGTTCAATTTGGATCGGTCAGTTATATGGTAGCTATATGATATATTGGTCCGATCTGGATTTTGCCATATGAACAGCTTACACTATAAAGAAGTCAATGGTAAAAGTTTCAATTCGATAGCTTCAAAACTGAGAGACTAGTTGGTATAGAAAAAGGTTGGATAGACAGACAGATGGACATGGCTATATCTAATGGCTATATCTATACTTAATGGGTTCGGAGATGCTTCCTTCTATGCGTTACAAATATCGTGAATTGTAATACCCCGAGCAACGGATACAAAGTGCCATACACAAAATTAATTGAATTCACATATATGAATCAAATTTCCGTATTTCCTATATATGATAAGTTCGAAAATAATCCGTAGACATCTAAAATGATGTTACTATTGTGCTTCGTGTGTATGAGGACAAAAGGAATGCTATATCGTACAGCTACCATTCGAATTTAAAAGTCATAATGAGGTTAACTAATGTGTCCCAGTATCACAACTCGGATTTATCAAATTATTCTGGCAGTGCAAACTCCAAAAGTTATATGTATGCTATATTGCTTATGATTCTATTCCATTTGAACGCTCCTACAGTAAAGTTCATACCTCTATTCTGCAATCTGAAAAGTAAAATAAAAGAGAGCAAGTATGAATAAATAATATATTTTATTGGCTATCTCTAGACTGTTCGATTCTTGCATACAATAAATTCTGTCAGCTGAATACCACAAATTAAATTATCGTCTAAGTACTTCGCTTCAGATCACCACATAATTTCTATAAGAACGAACGATCCATGCAAAAACTTTGCTGGGCGTGCTAATTATATACTAAAGTCGATAAGATTGATTATCACGCCATATAAGAAAACCTAATATTATAGGTATAAATAAAAATGTTTGCTTCCATTAAATTGTTAAAAACTTATAAATTTCAAAAGCAGGCAACATTTATTATTGGTTTTAATAAAACGCCTCTACATACATCTACACGAATATTTGCACTTCGAGTCCGATTATAAAAATGTTCCTTTCCATATTATTTTTAATCAAGGTTTAACGATGCCAGAAATCTATTTTGTACAAGATGTGTTAATTCGAATTCGTCAATTCCACAAGAACTATATCTAACATTAACTATATATGAACTTTTTTTTATAAATTGTTTAATATCGCTGGAATAAGTCCTTGTGCGAATTGCATGAGGTTTGGCTGTCTTTATATATATATATATATATATATATTTGTGTTGCTAAGGAGCTATTTATGCAATGTACGGATTAAACACTTCTAAAATAAAAAAATAGATAAATAAATAAAAAAAACGCTGGAATCATTCAGTGCCTTGTGAACGTAACGTAATGTGTAAGGGTAATGCGGAAAGCCTTAAGTATATATGAACTTCGATTACTTCAAATAATCAAATCCAAAGCATACTTTCGGGCTGAACGAAAAGTAGTTTCGAATTGTATTCTTTCGATAACTTGGATTGTACATTTAATTCAAATTTATTTTAAAAGGATGGAACCTTGTAAAAGAATTATAAACTTTAAACAAGTACTAAGCAAAGTACTTCGCGAATAAAAATGCACCTTCAAACCTAAATAAAGACATTCGATATGTGCACGAATACAATTCGCAAACATCGGCTGCGTACGAAAACGAATATCGCATTCGTTCGGCCATGTCCACACTGAAAGCACCTGCTCGACGGAATGAAAATAAAATTAAAATCACATTATAATAGACGAAAATATAAATATGACAAATTTACATAAATTTACTTCTTGAAACAAAATTGGCAACTCTGATGGTCGATATATCGTCGAGTCGATATTTGTAGCAGCCCCAATTTTAATCGCACGGACGGTGGTCACACTCACACTGGCATCGCCATTAATGAATATGATTAGCAACGAGGATGAGAATTACAATTTGCTGTGTCAAGCTCACGAGCAGTTTAACAGGTATCCTTGCCATTGCCCTTACCCCTTTGCAGCCAGTAAGCTAATCTTTCTTTGCCTTTGCAGTGCCGAGTACGACCGCTGCCTGGATTTGCTGCAACAGCTGGAATCAAAGGGGGAGAGCAGCGCTCAAATTTTAAGACACAATCGTGCAGTGGTCAAATATTATAAGAGTGGCTGCATCGAGCATGCGGCATTGCTGCAGGAGCTGGACAAGCTGGTCATCGATACAAAACCCGCCACGACGACTGCATCGGACGTGGGCTTGTCCCTGAAACACGGCGGCAGTGCAGCGACGGTGGCGCGGTACAATAAGGCAGTAATCTACTACCACCGGCATATGCATGCCACGGCGCTGGAGAAACTGGCGCCCCTGGTAGCCAGGCTGGAGGCGCTGGAGAAGCACATTTCCGCTTTGGTGGCCACGCTGCAATTACAACTGCTGCTGGCCACCAATCAACTGAATCGCGCCGAGGCATTTCTCGACTACCTGCAGTACAAGCTCAATCTGGTAGCTTCCGCACCTAGCGCGGAAGATGGAGTCGTTTCACCTGCCCTGGCCTCTACATCGGCGTCAGCTGTAGGACCTGTGCCAGAAGTGCCGTCCGTTGCCGTGACAATTGCTCGGGTAGCCGGAGAAAATGGAGCCTTGCAGCTCCTGCAGCTGCTGACGCACGTTCTCAATCGCAAGCCAGTGGTCATCACGGAAGATGGAACGCCGCAGCTGGCATCACTCAAGGCGCAGCAATACTATATCATGAAGGACTTTCAAATGGCAGCCAAGCAGCTGATGCGCATTAACAACGAGTGCACCCAGACGGGGTAAGCGATGGAATTCGATGGCCATTGACATTTCAGTTAATATGTCTACTGGCTATTTTGTAGGCTTATTACGCCGGAGCTGAGTACGTGCATTGCCAACAACATGGGCGTCATCCATTTGCGAGTTCGTCATTACGCAATCGCAGCCAAGTTCTTCCAGAATGCCCTGACCTTTGACAAGCAGGTGACCTTTAATCTAAGGCTACTAAAGCAATCCACGCTGCAAACATTGAGCTTGGCTCGATCCTGCGATATACTCTACAACCTGGGCATTTCCATGCTGCATCTGCGCCGACCCAAGGAAGCGTTCCAGTGTTTTCTGGTGCCCATCAAGCAGTTTCACAGTAATCCCCGACTATGGCTCCGCATGGCGGAGGCATGTATCATGGAACACGAGGCGGTAAGCGGTAGTACCCTCGGAAAAAGGCATTACCTAAAATGGGTCAAAATTACCTGAAATTTTGGGTATTACGGGCTATTTATTTATTTACTATACTAAATTTGATAAATGCCAGTTTTAGAAGCCACTACGTCTTCTCACCAAAGTTGATCCAGTTCGGACCACTATATCACATAGCTCCCATACCGCTTCAGAATCTACTCTTAGTCCAATTTAAACAAATTTGGTAAATGCCAGTTTTAAAAGCCTGTACGCCTGCTGACCTTAGTTGATCTAGATCGGATCACTATATCATATAGCTCCCATATAACCGACCGAATGAACTCTTAGTATACCGAATTTGTATAATCTTACTTCAGTAGAGTAAACGAGTATATTCTATTCGTGCACATGTATGTAACAGACAAAGGAAGAATTCCGACCCTATAAAGAATATGAAGTATTTATATTCTTGATCCGTCCGTCTGTCTGTGTGCTTCAACCCTTAGATCTACAGAGCTGAAATTTTATCAGATGCTCCTTATATCTGTACGCTGATTGAGCTTAAAAATCATCCGGATTGGATTGGATTCAGTTTGGACAACTACGGATTTTTTCAGACACATAGCTTAACATATCGTTGCAGAAACTCCTGCAGGAAGAACGCTTGTCGCTGGCCGGCATTGCACCTCCAGCCAAGTCTAATGCGTAAGTAGATTTTAAGCCGGTGCTCCGTGCTCTTCTGACCATTACTCTTGCTCCCGCAGCCCGCAGTCGGCAGCGGTACCCGAGCCTACTCTGGAATTTGGGGCACTATGTCTGCGGAATGCCTTGACCCTGACACTGCACCACAAAGCGCGTTTTCATACAGTCGCCGCCGTACCAGAGGAAACACCGGACCAGAAGGATCCCGCACACCTGTCTTGGCGTCAGCTACAGGACAACAATTTCTGCAACCCATCGAAGCCAATTAGTCTGGAGTCATTAGATAAGATGCTGGCCGCCATCTATGTGGCGCATAGTTTCGTCTCATTACGGCTGGGAGACCATGTGACGGCTCTGGAAATGGCCGAAAAGCTGCTGCGAAGCGAGCGTCTCTCCGATGCTCACAAGTAAAAAGAAACCCGAAATTAGACAGATCACATAATTATGTAAGAGTATCCCTTCCACAGATTATTGGCCCATATGTACGCTGGTGAAGCCCTTATGCTCATGGACAAGCCTGGCGAGGCGCGCCATCATCTTGACCCAACTTTTGTGAGCAATCTGAACGCCTTCGATCTGGAGACGCGTGACTGGCAGCTCAAGTCCCTGGATGCGGCTCAGAATGTGGTTCGCTATAATCTGGCCGTGGCCATGGCCCTGCAGAACGACTTTCATTCGGCCAAGAGTCTGCTAGGCACTCTGAATCACGAGATTGTAAGCAGCAAGGCGATGGCCTTACGTCGTTACATTGACTTCAAGATGGCGGCTCCGGCTGCTCCAAGTTAGACAATAACATATGTAAATAGCATAATATATATGGATATGAAAAATGGACTGTATATACATATACATACATATACAGGCCTGTTCGCGTTTCCACTTCCACTTGAATAATGCGGTTCTCTTTTGATTGGTGTCCGAATCCGATTGAAATATGCGGTTTCACCCGTTTAGCCTTGTTGCTTGGGGAATCAAAAGTAACCCATTTATAGCGTGCATAAAAAAAAACAATGCGTGGGTTGAATCCATTTGGATTTATTGCTGTTCATCGGCATGATTCGGACATAAGTTTAAGAAACCCAAACTCAAGTGGAATTGCGATCAGCTTTTCGAAGTGGAAGTAGAATTCCAATTCGATTTACTTTTCAACACGCAGTGGAAGAGGGAACAGGCCTGATTATTATTCTGTAGTTTTCGTAACAAATGTGGAAGAATATATTTTGTCAGAATAACGGCAAAGCCCAAATGGAAGGGATCTTCTACAACCATTGCAAACTTGGTCATTGCATTATGACTTCGTACTTAGTTTTCTCGGTTTAAAAGACGACAAGCAGGCTCGAGGTCCCTGGTGCGTATGCACCAGTCTGCGCCGGTGATACGCCTAAGAATGCGAGCCTGCTCGATGCGAATGCGGTGGAAATGTGATAGTGCCGCTATACCATACACTTGGAAGGCTTATTTCCATAGTGGGCCAATATCACTGTATATATAGCGATTTTCTTCTTCAGGGACTGCTTGCTGCGGCTGCTGAGGAGCAAGCTGCATCTCTCCT
This sequence comes from Hirtodrosophila duncani, assembly GCA_037043425.1. Classification (NCBI taxonomy): domain Eukaryota; kingdom Metazoa; phylum Arthropoda; class Insecta; order Diptera; family Drosophilidae; genus Hirtodrosophila; species Hirtodrosophila duncani. The sequence continues at coordinate 745,739 of JBAMBM010000569.1, forward strand.
CGAAGTGGTAGTGGAATCGAATTTGTTTTACTTTTCAAACAGAAGTGAAAAAGGGCACCGACCTGTATATGTTAACAATGTTCCAAAAAGCTGGTTCGATACATTGATGTCGTAGAGGCGCAGAAAGAATGAAAACTTGTATTCCTGTTTACACTATATTCATCTTCATAGTCTTCTTTCATGGGCTGCAACCTTAACCCTTATTCCAATTCCAATGTAAAAATTATATATGCAATTATCAAAACTTAGCCACATAGAAAACAATTCGTCAAGCAGAGCATGGCAAATCGGTCAGAATAATATAACATTTTTATATATTTGCTGCAAATTATATGTAAGTGTTTAACGTGTGTAAGATGTTAAGTAGACGATTCTTGATTGTAATAATTATTGAGTGTGCCTTTGGCCTTGCCACGTCAGACACTGTAAGTGTTGATAGTTCATGGAGACATACAAATACTTAATCTCTTCTTGTTTTCTTCTAAAAGATTAACATCATTACCTCCCATAATTATCCAGCTGAGAAGCACCATGTTGTGGCCAGCGATGGTTATAAGGCTACCATATTTCGCATTCCCTGCTCTCCGCGCTCGCAAATCCATACTAATGGTAAACCAGTCTTCTATCTGATGCATGGGATCACAACCAACTCCAATTCTTGGCTACTGAATGGTCCCAACGACGGGTTACCCTACTTGTTGGCTGACGCAGGCTATGATGTTTGGCTGGGAAACGCGAGGGGCAACCGGTATGCGCGCCAACACACCTCCTCAGGCTTAGGACCCAAGGATAGAGAGTTCTGGAAGTTCAGCTGGCACGAAATAGGTGTCTTTGACATGTCCGCCCAGATTGATTATATTCTGAATGCGACAGGCAAACCAGCTTTGCACTATGTCGGCCACTCCCAGGGGGGAACCACCTTACTGGTCTTGCTGTCAATGCGGCCAGAGTACAATGCAAAGATCATGACCGCGCATTTGCTGGCACCGCTGGTGTTGTGTGACCACATGAGATCGACGGTAATCAAGTTAATGGTAAAGTCCTCCGAATGGCTGCCCGATATGGAATTTCCTGTGCACGATCCTTTCATTGGTTCAATGTCGAAGCTGTTTTGTTCCAAATGGCTTATGAAGTCTCTGTGTAAAAATATTATGTTTACACTGGCAGGTGGGCCTTCCGCTCATATAAACAAAGTGAGTACGGACTACGGCAGGTTAGGAACGATTTCCTATCACCATCACCCACTATTTGATTTTACAGACACTAATATCGATGGTAGCGGAGACTCAGCCAGCTGGCATATCCTTCAGACAGCTAAAGCATTACTCTCAGCTTCTTAAAAATGGCCGTTTTAGCCTTTATGACTTTGGCGCGACGGAAAATATAAAAGTGTATGGTAACACGGCTGTACCCGACTATCCACTCTCAAGGATAAAAACAGCTGCGCCGATCCACATTTATTATAGTGACAACGACACGTTGGTAGCCACTGTTGATATAATGAAGCTGTCTGCAAAATTGCGTCCCATTCAGCTGCATCACGTGACGTTAACGGATTGGAACCACTTAGATTTCGTATTCTCTCTAGACGTTAAGGATGTTATCAACAATATTATACTAGATATTGCGCATAATTACGATGCCCATCGTCGTTAAGTAAATACGAATGAAACCAATGAAATCATCGGAATATTAATATGAATGACTACAACAAGTCATTATCTTATATAAACGCTAAAGCAAATACAGATCAAGGCATCTCCGAGTTTTCCAAGCAACTTATTTCTCTCCTAAGTATTGGTCACTCAAGTTCCTGTGTTTATTCTCAGATTCTGCGCTGATACTCTGTGCAAGTCGATTTTTGATCTATCTTTAAATTTTCCGTCTTTTCCTTCTTTTTGAAAGAATCTGTTTATTATTCCGACCCATAAAAAGAGGAACAAGACTGACGCCCAAAACTACAGAAGCATATAAAAAGTATTTGCAACTCCTAAGCTTTTTGGAAAGATCTTAGCTTCGCAGTTACAAAATTCTTGTGGTTCTATAATTTCATCATCTCAGCAGGGGCTTATGAGGCATAGGTCTAGAAATTTCACTAGAAATTTCTTCATTTGTCCTACAAGGATTTCAGAATGAAATGCAAACTGTCGTCATTTACACTGACTTCAACGAAGCATTTGACTATATTCTATATTCTTAAATGGATTTCCGAATACCTTAATCTCTTTTTAAATAGTCTTTTTCTAAGCCCCTAACGGTTACATGAGGGGTACCTCAGGGTAACCATCTCGGTCCCCTTCTCTCACCTTATTTATCAACTATCTTCCTCAGGTATTATCACATTCTCGGGTATGTGCAAATCTACGCCGACGACATTAAACTTTGCGATTCTTCCTCCCACTTTAGGCTGGAAGATGACCATGATGCTCTCCAATCCTACTGTCAGGTCAACTAACTCAATCTCAACTGTTCTAAATGCAAAGTCCTGTCGTTTTGTTGTAGCATTACGCTTCAGACTTCGTAATTTCTTAACCATAACTTGGTTCTACTTTTAGACCCTAAATTGAAATTTGATTTACACATTTCAATTACCGTCAATACTTTTTATTTATTTAGTTATTTCATAGCGTTATCCTAGTACTACAAGCTTAAAAAACATGAATTAATGTACTAGCCACAAAAAGAAGTAAAAAGAAAAATAAAATAAAAAGGAAGGGAAAGATACTTACATATAACGTTACATATCTTATAAATATCTTAGAGCTATTACACACGTACTTAACTACTAGTTCTTAGTAGAACTTAGTTCTGCTTAGTAATGGTTAGACAAATATCTTTAATTATGTTTTTTTAAATTATTACTAAATTGCATTGCGCTTCCAATATTCTTCAGTATATATACAAAGACACGAACGACACGGAAATATACAGCTTTACTCTTGGGCAGATTATATTAAATGTTCTGTGACATCGCAAATTGTAATTATACTCGTACTCTAGTAGAGTAAACGAGTATATTGTCTTCGTGCAAATGTATATGTAACAGGCAGAAGGAAGCGTCTAAGACCCCATAAAATATATATATTCTTGATCAGCATCAATAGCCGAGTCGATGTAGCCATGCCCGTCTGTCCCACCGTCTGTCCGTCCGTATGAACACCTAGATCTCGGAGACTATAAGAGCTAGAGAGACCCAATTTGGCATCTAGACTGCCCTTGTGGGGCGTCAGTTCAAGGGTATTTCTAAATTTTGCCAAGGCCCCATATATTTTACAAATTTTGATGCATTTAGCTAAAACTCGGTTTTGTATATGTATTTATTAGCACAGACATAATCTACCTAATGCCGAGTTTTGTTAATATCGGATAATAATTGTAGACAAAATCGTAAAAAATACATTTTGTAAGAGAACAAAAAACATTTGGATGAGATGATAAAAGCTTATCATCACAGTACTGGTAAACTTCTTGAGGCTCTCCCAATGGGTATGCGTTTTGTAGCGCTTCCAACGCAAGTATGCAAAGTCCCGGAGTTGAATAATTTCCTTATTAAAACACGGTGGTTCTGACGGTTTAATCATCTTTTAGTTATTATATTTACATTTAATATATTTATAATCAAGATTCCTATGTAATACGTGCAGTTACAGTCCACGTACAGTCACAGAGGTTAAATTCCTTTTGCAATTCGTCAAGGCAAATCTTATTAAAATCCCTATACGTTATCGTCAGTTCTCGACGTTAGAAAGATTAAATCATGTCTAGAAAACGCAGGTACTGAGAGCTGGTCATATAGGAGAATCTTAGTAGAATCACTTTCAAAGAATATTTCTAAGATATTTTGTCTATTAATTGACTATATTCAATATTACGATTTGGCCTATAGATACATCCTATCAGTACTTTTGATAGAGATGTCCTTTTGATAGAGATGTCAGTTACAAAACACGTCTCTCTCAGAACTACATATAACATCAACTTCAGACTTGCCAAAACTGTACAAAAACTCATCAATTTTTTGTACATGTACAATCTTTAAGCCCTCTCTACCTTTGCTCACAATTCTGACGACGCTGCATGAAGCCTTGCAAAATTGCGGGTCTACTTCCGTAACTGTTCTAGTCTCTCAATGTAAAGCTCGCTCTTCATGTGCTTTACAAGCACCAAGCCACGGCAGACGTTTTGTCTGCTTCTTGAGTTTCAGGGCCGCTTTAAAAATTACATGGTTCTCTCGCGTGAGTTGCTCATTTACATATATGAGTGACAGTGAACCAAAGCCCAGCATCTGCAAATTTAGTTGCTGCTTTGTTTCTCGCCGGTAAGCTCCGATGGCCCTAAACAACGTGATTTGTCGCGAATATTTTCAAATTTTATTATGATGACCGGGTCAGGAGAATTCGATGAGCCATATACAACTAAAAACTTACAGTACACTTCTGGTCCGACCAACATTATTATATTCTCTACCATTAGTCAAAATTCATAGTGAATTTATACTGAAAGTCAAATTGTAGGGGGGCAATGGCCGCCTGCCCCCCCCCTTGGCTACGCCTTTGCAATAAATTAATGGTGAAATTTATTCTCCAACACAAATAAGTTTTTCTGTTCCTCGTAGAACTATGTTCCTCTTCATCTTCAGAACTGTAACTTAAACTAACTCTTGCATGAGCCTTTTCGGGTCCTGTGCTCGAACTAGAATACTCTCTTTAATACCTTTCCATTAATAACTCTCTTAACTTAAATGAAACTTCTATACTAATGTAAATCGTTCTAAGATAATGTAAATCGCTTAGAGCTTTTAGTTTTCCCTTTCATTAAAAATGGCTGAGCCATTCGGCCGGTTGGGCTGGAGGTGGTAGCTTCTGGCCTGGATTTCTCGCGTAAAAACCAACAAAAGTGCTGAGCTGACTAAATTGAAAAGTAGTTATTTTTTTGTTGAAAATACGAACGTGATTTATAATTTTTAAAATTTCTCTTTATTGGCAATCGTCATCGTCCAAATAGACAATTTAACAAGTTGGCAATTTTATGAGACATAAAAATATAATCATAAAAGCTTTAGTAGCTTTCCACAAAATACTACTATGAGAATTATCGCTAGGTTAGGCTACGGTTTTGATCAGCAATAATATGAACCTATTAAATTTCTAGAGGATTTACAAATTTCTTTGATTTTTTGATTTTTCTGGTTAAGCCGAATACGAAATTCGAATTTCAGATATGTTGATCATTTTCATGAATTCGTAAAACAAAAATGATTTTGACAAATTCATGTACGATTCGCGGGTCAGAATCAAGTCTGATTAATTCTAATATCAGAATTAACGCCTGAAAAATAAATACATGTTTTAGATTTTCCTCAAGATTTTTAATTTATGAATAAGAATAACTGACGAGTGAACAAAATATTTTTAATTGAATTTTAAATTTCATAATTGTGTTTCAAAATTTACTTCATTTACAAGCAGATCAGAAACCATATTCTAAATGCTTTATATGTCTAAGCGATTTTTGAAAGTTTTACTAATCCGAATCGGAGTACTAGCTATATCAGTGAGTTCTCCGGAATGATGTCTTAGGTTGTAAGCAGAAACAAGTCTTGTAGAAGTCCAATTAAATTCGCTACATCTTTATTTTCTGAAATCAATTTCTACCAAAAATGATAGGTTTTAAGCCGCTTTTATCTTTCTGCCAGTTTATTTTCTAGTAACAGTACATCAAATTTAGCGCACTAAATTCATTCGTTATGACTCAAGTATACAAATATCTTTCTTAAGTACACACAAATATTGTAAACTCTGAATAATTTGTTTCAGTTGAACCAACTACGTAAGCTGATACTGAAACTGATAAAATGCTACAAGAACTTTTCCTGGCCACGGCTCTTATGAATATCTTTGATTTTGCTGCTTCTAATACTGTGAGTGCCTTGGGGAATACCTATACATATACTTATACTATAATTTGTGCTGGTAGGCTGATCACATAAGGGAACACAATTATCCCGTGCAGGAACACAAAGTTGTGACTAGCGATGGATACATATTAACTATGTTCCGTATACCCTATTCTCCAAACGGAAAACAATCATACGCTCCCAAGCCAGTTTTCTATCTACTTCATGGCATGTCAGCCTCATCGGATTGTTGGGTGGTCAGTGGCCCAAACACCGGCTTGGCATTCATGCTGGCCGATGCAGGCTACGATGTTTGGATGGCTAACGCACGTGGCAACAGATATTCTCGACAACACCTTCTCCTAAATCCTTCCAGTAAGCAGTTTTGGGCTTTCAGCTGGCATGAGATTGGTACTATCGATAATCCAACTCAAATTGATTATGTGCTTCGTCAAACTGGCGAACAGCGTATACACTACGTAGGCCATTCGCAGGGCACCACGACCTTTCTGGTGTTGCTTTCTCTGCTGCCGGAATATAATCAAGTACTGAAGACATCCCATCTTCTAGCGCCAGTAGCATTTTGCAATCATATGGAATCCCCTTTAGTACAGGCTATTAGTAACTTTGTGGAACAATTTCCTGACGAAGAGATTTTACGCTACAACGCCTTCGTAAGTAATATCACATCCGTGCTGTGTTCACTTCCCATAGTGAGCAGCATTTGTGAGGATGTTGGATTTTGGCTGGTAGGTGGACAATCTAGCCTCTTGAATACGGTAAGTCTATGGCAATACCTCTAAGAAAGATATAGTTAAGCTACGAAATTGCAGACGCTACTGCCCACGATGGTGGGGATACACCCAGCCGGCATTTCGTCGAGACAGTTGAAGCATTACGCTCAGCTATTTGTATCCGGTCGCTTTTGCCCATATGACTTTGGAATGCTTGAAAACCAGCACAGATATGGCTCTTCAATACCGCCGGATTATCCATTGTTTAAAGTGAACACCGCTTGGCCAGTTAACCTTTATTATGGAGATAATGATATGTTGGCTGCTGTGGTGGACGTCGAACGTCTTGCACTCAGCCTGCATAATGTTACACTGCACCGCATGCCCTTTAAAGACTGGAATCATATAGATTTCCTATTTTCGGTAAAAATTAAAGAGTTTGTCAATGACGTTATTTTGAGCATAGCCAATGCTGCGGAACTCGTATTGCATTCTCTGAAATAGTCGTAAAATTTAAATGGTATAAACGTTCAGAGAACTCCTATTTTTATTGTTTTAGTAAGTCTAAGTCTATATTTACATAGCTTCATTAATTATGCGTCGTGCATTATGTATTAATCTTATGTATGCACGTTAGAATCCTTAATCTTATGTATGTACGTTAGAATCCTTATACCGATTATTATTTCTTTTCCCACAATTTGAAAGTAAAGAAAATCATAAAAATCATAATTTTCTTATATAAGAATTGTAATTGTGATATTTAAGCTGCTTTCAATAACTCATAATTAGGTGTTCTCAAAGTCAGTGATCTAATTAGACTAGTTTGTCTATGATGAGAAATGGGATTTCTCGTTTTCAAGAGTTCTTTTATAGTTCCTAGTCGGCTTCTTAGTGCTAACCTACGGCATACAATGCAGCTTGAGTGACAATTTCAGCTTGCTAGTTTGCGTTGCGTGTTGTTTCCCAAGCAATCAGTCAGGCTATTTTCCTATTAGCACTATAACAAATGTAATTGGATCTATCTAACTACCATAGTTGAAGCTAGAAATATATCATAAATTAGCTTAAAGTAGTAGATAGAATAGAGGGTTGCACGAGCTATCGAATATCTTGCTAAAGTTTCCAATAAATTCATGATAATAATTCGGGGGCTTCTGTTTATGGCCGTGTTTATTTCAGCATACCCGAGCATTTCAGTGAGTATCTTTGGAAGACGCATTTGTTACAATTTTCTATTACTCAAATTATCGTAGTTACGTTCATCAGATTGATATTATTAAATCGCATAAATATCCCGTGGAGACGCATGATGTGGTAACCAGCGATGGTTATATATTGCAAATGTTCCGCATTCCCTATTCACCACGCTCTGCACATTCTCACACCATGTCATCTAAGCCAGTGGTCTTTTTTCAACATGCTATGACTGGATCGTCGGACACTTTTCTGCTTAATGGACCGGACAATGGATTACCCTTTATATTAGCAGACGCTGGCTATGATATATTAAACTTTCATTAAACGGTTGGGCTGGAGGTGGTAGCTTCTAGCCTGGGTTTCACGCGTAAAAAAAAACAAAAGTGCAGAGCTGACTAAATTGAAAAGTAGTTAGTTTTTTATTGAAAATACGAACGTGATTTATAATTTTTAAAATTTTCCTTTATTAGCAATCGTCATCGTCCAATTAGACAATTTAACAAGTTGGCATAAAAATATAATCATAGAAGCTGTAGTAGCTTTCCACAAGCTACTACTATGAGAATTATCGCTAGGTTAGGCTACGGCAATAATATGAACCTATTAAGTTTCTAGAGGATTTACAAATTTCTTTGATTTTTTGATTTTTCTGGTTAAGCCAAATACGAAATTCGAATTTCAGATATGTTGATCATTTTCATGAATTCTTAAAAAAAAATGATTTTGACAAATTCATGTACGATTCGCGGGCCAGAATCAAGTCTGATTTTCCTCAAGATTTTCAATCATATCGTAGGATTTTAAAGACCGACTTTTAGTTTATGAATAAGAATAACTGACAAGTGAACAAAATGTTTTTAATTGAATTTTAAATTTCGTAATTGTGTTTCACAAATTTACTTCATTTACAAGCAGATCAGAAACCAATTTCTAAATGCTTTATATGTCTAAGCGATTTTTGAAAGTTTTACTAATCCGAATCGGAGAACCAGCTATATCAGTGAGTTCTTCGGAATGATGTCTTACGTTGTAAGCAGAAACAAGTCTTGTAGAAATCCAATTAAATTCGCTACATAAATTTGTACATCAATGGCTATTTTCATCCTTAAAGAACTTTGCATCTTTATTTCCTGAAATCAATTTCTACCAAAAATGTTGATAGTTTTTAAGCCAGTTTTCTGCCAGTTTATTTTCTAGTTACAGTAATGCAAAATTAAAATTAAATCTAATTTAGCACATCAAATTCATTCGTCATGACGTTATCTTCCTTAAGTACACACAAAAATTGTGAACTCTAAATAATTTGTTTCAGTTGAACCAACTACGTAAGCTGATACTGAAACTGATAAAATGCTACAAGAACTTTTCCTGGCCACGGCTCTTACGAATATCTTTGATTTTGCTGCTTCTAATACTGTGAGTGCCTTGGGAAATACCTATACCTAAACACTTATACTACAATTTGTGCTGGTAGGGTGATCACATAAGGGAACACAATTATCCCGTGCAGGAACACAAAGTTGTGACTAGCGATGGATACATATTAACTATGTTCCGTATACCCTATTCTCCGAACGGAAACCAATCATACGATCCCAAGCCAGTTTTCTATCTACTTCATGGCATGTCAGCCTCATCGGATTGTTGGGTGGTCAGTGGCCCAAACAGCGGATTGGCATTCATGCTGGCCGATGCTGGCTACGATGTTTGGATGGCTAACGCACGTGGCAACAGATATTCTCGACAACACCTTCACCTAAATCCTTCCAGTAAGCAGTTTTGGGCGTTCAGCTGGCATGAGATTGGTACTATCGATAATCCAACTCAAATTGATTATGTGCTTCGTCAAACTGGCGAAAAGCGTGTACACTACGTAGGCCATTCGCAGGGCACCACGACCTTTCTGGTGTTGCTTTCTCTGCTGCCGGAATATAATCAAGTAGTGAAGACATCCCATCTTCTAGCGCCAGTAGCATTTTGCAATCATATGGAATCCCCTTTAGTACAGGCTATTAGTAACTTTGTGGATCAATTACCTGATGAAGAGATTTTCAAATACAGCCCCCTGGTAAATAACATCACATCCGTGCTGTGTTCACTTCCCATAGTGAGCAGCTTTTGTGAGGATGTTGGATTTTGGCTGGTAGGTGGACAATCTAGCCTCTTGAATACGGTAAGTCTATGGCAATACCTTTAAGAGAGATATAGTTAAGCTACGAAATTGCAGACGCTACTGCCCACGATGGTGGGGATACACCCAGCCGGCATTTCGTCGAGACAGTTGAAGCATTACGCTCAGCTATTTGTATCCGGTCGCTTTTGCCCATATGACTTTGGAATGCTTGAAAACCAGCAAAAATATGGCTACGCAATACCGCCGGATTATCCATTGTTCAAAGTGAACCCCGCTTGGCCAATTAACCTTTATTATGGAGATAATGATATGTGGGCAGCTGTGGTGGACGTACAACGTCTTTCACTCAGCCTGCATAATGTTACACTGCACCGCATGCCCTTTAAAGACTGGAATCATATAGATTTCCTATTTTCTGTAAAAATTAAAGAGTTTGTCAATGACGTTATTTTGAGCATAGCCAATGCTGCGGAACTCGTATTGCATTCTCTGAAATAATCGTAAAAATTAAATGGTATAAACGTTCAGAGAAAGATTGACATATTAAACGACGCCATATATTAATCTTATGTATGTACGTTAGAATCCTTATACCGATTATTTTTTTTCCCCAGAATTTGAAAGTAAATAAAATCATAAAAATCATAATTTTCTTATACAAAAATTGTAATTGTGATATTTAAGCTGCTTTAAATAACTCATAATTAGGTGTTCTCAAAGTCATTGATCTAATTAGACTAGTTTGTCTATGATGAAATAGGATTTCTCGTTTTCAAGAGTTCTTTTGTAGTTACTAGTCGGCTTCTTAGTGCTAACCTACGGCAGACAATGCAGCTTAGGTGACAATTTCAGCTTGCTAGTTTGCGTTGCGTGTTGTTTCCCAAGCAATCAGTCAGGCTATTTTCCTATTAGCACTATGACAAATGTAATTGGATCTATCTAACTACCATAGTTGAAGCTAGAAATATATCATAAATTAGTTTACTGTAGTAGATAGAATAGAGGGTTGCACGAGCTATCGAATATCTTGCTAAAGTTTCCAATAAATTCATGATAATGATTCTGGGTCTTCTGTTTATGGCCGTGTTTATTTCAGCATACCCGAGCAATTCAGTGAGTATCTTTGGAAGATGTATTTGTTACAATTTTCTATTACTCAAATTATCGTAGTTACGTTCATCAGATTGATATTATTAAATCGCATAAATATCCCGTGGAGACGCATGATGTGGTAACCAGCGATGGTTATATATTGCAAATGTTCCGCATTCCCTATTCACCACGCTCTGCACATTCTCACACCATGTCATCTAAGCCAGTGGTCTTTTTTCAACATGCTATGACTGGATCGTCGGACACTTTTCTGCTTAATGGACCGGACAATGGATTACCCTTTATATTAGCAGACGCTGGCTATGATATATGGCTAAGCAATTCGCGAGGCACCAGGTACTCGCGTCGACACCAGAAACTTAGGTCTTCGATCAAAGACTTCTGGAGGTTCAGCTGGCATGAAATCGGTATGTACGATCTGCCAGCCCTGATTGACTATGTGCTGGATAGGACGGATCAACGGGCATTACACTATGTAGGGCACTCGCAGGGATGCACTACATTTTTAGTGTTGCTCAGTATGCGGCCACAGTACAATACTAAGATCAAGACGTCGTACTTGCTGGCCCCAGCGGCATTTCTGGAGCATACGACATCTCTCACTAAGGCACTCATCATGTTCATACAATGTTTGCCCGATGGTGAGTTTATGCCTCACCCGCGCATATTGGAAACACTAGCTTCGTATCTTTGCTCATTGGCGATGAAAATGGACATTTGCAGCAATTTGTTTATGATTTTTTATAGCGGTGGAGAAACACATCAACTTAACAAAGTGAGTGTAGCCTTGGAGATTGTCTGCCGATTAGTCATGCAAATATCTTTATATTGTTCGGTGCAGACCCTCTTACCGTCTTTGATAGCAACGCATCCAGCGGGTTTTTCAACGCGACAGCCTAAGCATTTCATACAACTCCTATATTCTGGAAAGTTCCGACCCTACGACTATGGCAAGCAACTGAACTGGCAGGTCTACGGTCGTAAGGAACCTCCAGATTATCCACTGCACAGAGTAAATCCCGAGACAAATATTCATATATTTTATAGCAACGCAGATACCACAACGTCTCCAAAGGACGTACTTCGACTGGCAAAAAATTTGCCAAATACAGAGTTGCATATACTAAATCAGAGAGCCTGGAATCATATGGACTTTGTCACTGCCCTACATGTTAAGAGAGAAATAAATATTCCTATTCTAAAGTATGTCAATAACTATGAGAGTAGAGCCCAAAGACGACAAAGATCAAGAATAAACAATTAAGAGCTATAGTCGAAATTGCGACTATTAGATATTCGTACTCAACATTTATTTTATATTTGCTACACTCTCAAAATTATGCAGCATTTTTAGGCCACAAAAACAACGCTTTAACGCTACCTTTGGCTTGCTGAAGCTTACATTCCATTCACATTGCAAATATATTCCCAGTTCTTAGCCAGCTGTCGACTATAGAAGTGCAATCTGAATCAAATTAAGTCAGCGATATTCCATACTGATCAAGGATACTTATATATTCCTTATAGATAAGATAAGGCAGATGCAGATTATTCTAAAACATTGTCATTGTAATTTTATGAATTCTCTTTTTAGAGGAAGTTCATCAACGCGGATAAGTTCAATATTGGCAACTTTATTACAATGTAATCGTATCTACAATATAAATTACTAAATATTTATTCTAATAAGTCAGTACATATATCCCGAGTTGATCTAGTACAATTAACCATGGATACAATTCGTATATCTAAGTTTTTGGCACCACTGGAAGCTTTAACTTTAGAGCCTGAGCCCGCTCTTACATCTTGAATGCCATCAGCGTCGTCGCCGTCGCCTTTCGTAGCGATTCATGGAAAGCACTATGTTGTCAAAGATGTATTCTCGCACGCCCAATCCGCAGATGAAGTCAAAGTGGTTCCACCGCTTCCAAGGCACTTTGTACACGGCTTCGACATTGCGTAACCGCGATACCAATCTCCAGATATCGGCCGGTGCCACAATATAATCGTTTTCCGAGAAAAAGATAGTAACTGGTGTGCTCACATTTTCCAGAGCATACTCCGGCGGCTCCAATTGTTGATAGTGCAACCAATTGCGCTCTGGCCCGTAATCGTACTGTCGAAACTTGGTTGAGATGTATCCCTGAAAATAGTGCATTAGTTGCTTGACCGAGCCGCCTGCCGGAAAATTGGCCATCAGATCCGGCAGCAACGTTTTATTGAGGAAGCGTGTGTCATATCCCACGGCCGGCCAAAGACGTGTTATGCACACCAGTGGCTTCTCGTTCTCCAGGCACGTCATGGACAGAAACTTCTTGAAGAATTTGTTTGTGGAAAACATCTCCACACCCTCGAGCAATTTAGAGATATAGTTTCGCGTGCCCAAGATCGGTCCAATGATCTTAGCAAGGCCACTCCTTGTATTGCTCACATATGCAACCGGTGCCAGTAGGGTGGCTGACTTGAAAACGGAATTGTACTGCGGCATCAAAGAATTGAGAACCAGGAAGACGGTTCCACCCTGTGAAATGCCCACAAAGTGCATCTGCTCCTCGCCGCTGGCTCGCAACACATAATCAATTTGGGCCGGCATGTCATAGACGCTCATCTCGTGCCAGCTAAAGTTCCAGAACTCCCGCTCCGTCGTGTTCAACCAGAGATTGTGGCGGCAGTAGATATTTCCTCGGTTGTTGCCCAACCAGACATCGTAGCCAGCGCGCCAGAGCAGATAGGCCAGCGAATCTTCCCGTCCATTTAGCAGCCAGCTGAAAATGTAAGTCCAAAATAGTCATATCACTTGCCCTACCCAGCGGAAAGCGGAAGTGTCCTTATCTACGTACACATCCGACGAGGCATACAGGCCGGAGAGGAGAAATACCACTGGTCGCCGCAGCACGATACCTTGAGTTGCATCCACCTGCGGAATCCGATGCAGCGTCAACACATAGCCATCCTTGGTGATCACCGTGTGCCGCTCCACATTATAGCCATCATGTTGTATGCGACGTACCTACAACGACACCACAAACACAACCGCCAGGAAGTCAGGCGTCAGTTTACTTTGGCAAACACGCAAACACAAAACACAAAACATAAACACACAAAGCAAAGGCAAACACAAGCTTCTCCCCTCGCCGCACAGTTGGCACATTTATTGCTTGACATTTGGAGGCCATAGCGACGCGTGCGTTGTGACATTCAAATAATTAGGAATTCCGCCGGCGCACGAGCGCTTCTTTGGGCCTCCCCCAGTTCCACCTGTTTCTGTTGCCAAAATCTATAGTCGAACCTACCGCATCTGTAATGATAATTTCACGCGATTGTCGTATGGTGGCCGCCACCTGCTGTTGCAGCAGAAGGAACGCAAGCACAACGAAATCCAGGCAAAGGCGCAGCGATTTCATGCTGATTCCTGACATCCGATTACATGAACGCGGGATTAAGTAACGCAACCGCACAACCCGTCAAAGGTGAACCGGTTCAAACGGGGTCGTCGTCGTATCGATCGAAAATGAAAGCTGACTACGATGTCAGCCAAAGGATCGGGATTGGGCGCACGCGAAAAGAAAGTGCGCCAACGGAGACGGGGATTTTCAAAAACTGCCGCGGCAGGCACACAAAACAAAGGCCGAGATCCAGCTACCTTCGCATGAATGATTATGAATGAAAATTGCAATCAAACTGTCGCTGCTGCGGTGCTCGGCATTGCCACCGCCACTAACGTTCGATTCGAATGTGTTTTATCGACTGCGCACGCGTCTCCAGCTGTGGAGCTCTGGAGCGGAGCGTACATGCCGCCGCTAGTCGCGATTGCAGGGCTTGCTTCTCACGCTCACTCCGCTGAGCCGCTGAGCCACCAAGTTGCCAAGTAGCCAAGCAGCCACCTGCATATCGTGCTGTCTGTCGTATGCCTTGTGCCTTACCTGTGCGCCCAAGCTGAGGCGCATCCAGACGCCGCCGCTACCTCTCTGCGTCTGCCCAAAAATAAGCGTCAGTCGGTGCCGGTACCATACACTGTGCATAATACATACTACCAACAACACCCAACTACCCCAGCGCATTTGGCCAATGACTTGGCATAATGCCATGGCAATTTGAGCAATTATAACAAGTCAACATAAGCGACACCAAGCCCAAAAAAAAGTTTCATATCCAATAACAGTGGTTGACAGAGTTCGTTCTATCCACACGTAATAAGTTATATTTTCAAATATCAGATATAGCACTTAGAAGTGATGTTGGGGATATAGTAATTGTACGAGAATGTTGTTACGGTGCGAACAATCAAATAAAGTTTATTGTCTATAACTTGTTTTTTGCCAATTTATAGCTAAACCTTATAAATACCTAAAACTTACCTAAAACTTAAGGTATTTGAAAGCTTATTAAAAGTTCATAGACTTCTGAAAATTAGTCAATTGTAAGTTGAAACAGTAGTCCTCAATGACATAGCCAGGCCAACTCGATTTTCAGTATAAATTCACTATAAGTTTGCCTTCAGTCAAAGCTGACTAAACCTTTCGTAGTCCAGCCTAATTGTTTAAAAAATTTTGACCGACATTTCAAGCCAATATATAACGCTATATAAAATCAATTATAGCCTAAAATTTTAGCCAACTCATTGTATAAAGATTAGTCTATTGTTTACTTTTAACATGTTCTTTTCCTAAGTTTGTAACCTTAAAATAAATTTATTTCACACAATGATTCTTTACTTCAGAGTAAAAATAATTAATTAATTGCTTGATTAACTATATTGCATGAACTGTTTTCCTAAATTTTAAATAATCGATTTAAGGTAGACAACCAACCACCTTAATTCGATTATTATTTGGAAATGATTTGGAAAATGCATCCTAAAAATTTCGACAATATTCAATTAGTTCATTATTCTCAAATTGAAGAAAAATGTATAAATAAATTTTTGACCTTTTTGACGTATTTTTTGTAGATATTGAAAGTTTCTATGTGCTTTATTTAGTAGACTTACAATTTTTATACTCGTACTCTAGTAGAGTAAACGGGTATATTGTATTCGTGCAAATGTACGTAACAGGCCGAAAGAAGCGTCTAAGACCCCATAAAGTAAATATATATATTCTTGATCAGCATCAATAGCCGAGTCGATCTAGCCATGTCCGTCTGTCCGTCCATAGGAACACCTAGATCTCGGAGACTATAAGAGCTAGAGAGACCCAATTTGGTATGTAGACTCCCCTTGTGGGGCGTCAGATCAAGTTTGTTTTTAAATTTTGCCAAGCCCCTGCAAATTTACTAAATATCAACTATCAACTTGCCAAATGTGTGATGGCTTAAAAGGCTGGAATCACTGGATCACCCATACAGGTTATATCATATCAGGAATAACCTTCTGCTTGTAAGTATGATAATCTTGTCAATTCATAGCTGTCTTATGACTGAATTTAGCAAATTTAAAAAAATTAAATAAGTATTTCTGTTAATTAATTTCTGTTTAAATTGTATGCAGGTGGAGTCCCAATCGACATGTTTGCAAAGGAGTCAGTTAATTAGGAGTTAGAGCGCATTAAATAGCTAGAATTCCCTATATCCTGCATCTATAAGAATTGAATACTCAGTTAACATTCACAGTTGCCATTAAATCTTCAAGCAAGCACCATAAGGATAACCATACTCAAGTTATATTATGCCAATTTAAAAATGCTTTTTAACGCAAAGAGAACGAGCAGACGTTGTTGAAGTTAAGGATACAGAATTAATTTTTTGCAGTGCATAATTTTTTGGAGCTACTTATAAATTTTGGTGTCTTTTTTTTGGCTCGGCTTGAGTTCGGTTCGAGTGTTCGTTGGGTTTCGGTTTCGTCGCATTGTCCGTCCGTCTGCGACCGTCTCTCTGTTGTTTTCACTGAATTGCAATAACAATAACAATAACAATAACCTGTTGCTTAATGTAAGTGACGCTCGCAGTCGCTGGTAGTAGCTTCAGTGACAGCGATAGCGGCAGCACGTCTGCTTATTTAGGATGTGGCCTGGCCCAGAGACAGCCCATCCATACATGTGCTCACACAGACAACCTATGAACATAGGTTATATATAAATATATATATATATATATAAATATATATATATGCATGTCACTTTTATTTAATTTTTTTTAAATATCTTTTTTGTTTTTTAAGTATATGTACTTAAAACGGCAGTGAGTTGCCGCTACCCACTCTCATACAATTCATTCAGTCGAGCGGGGGCTATAGCTATACAGTTAGTTGAGGAGCTTTCATTGCTGTCTGCTGTCCGTCGGTTGTTTGTTTATATTGCTTTTTAATAATGTGTCAACAACTGAGTGCGAGGGGAGGGGTGTAAACGTTGTGCGCACAGACACTTATACACACGAGACTTGGAGTTGTTAACTGAAACTGAACAGCAAGTCCAGGTCCAGGTCCGACTCCAATACCAAGTCAATTTCGTCAATGGCCCGGTCAAAGTGGCAGTTGCTGTTGCTGTCCCACTAGCCTAGTGCCGTCATTGACCCGACAGCCAGATACACTCACGTTCATGAATTGGGCAAGTAAAGCACAGTACCAGCACCAGGGGCGTGGTCAGTGTCGTTGTCAGGTATTTTTGGCGTTAAAACAGTTTACGCTAATTCGTATTGTGACATATCCGCCAAAGTTTGACGCGTGCGACGGTGACGCTGATGGTGACGGGTTGCGGTCGGGGTCGGTAAATACTCGTAGCTTACCAGCTTTGACAATTAAACATGTCAGTGCGACTAATTAAACGGGATTGAGGCCACGGGCATCTTTCACGGCTTGTTTTGGATATTGCTCTATTGTTTAAGCAATTTGCTAGCACTCAACTTGGTCCAGCGGACCCAACCTCGACAGTTTTTGATTGATCTTTGTTTGACTTTCTTTCACTTTCAGCTAATGGATTCTATGTACTCGTGAGTAATCGCCGCCTAAACACACAAACTCACACACACACACCGGGAAGTACTCTATTGCCAAATTTGTTTGTTTTCTTTGGTCATTATATTTACCCACAGAAGTGAATAAAACTCACGTGATGTAATTTGCCTCTTCATACACTTACATAGGGTACTATAATGTTTTTAAGAAATTTATAATGCCCCAACAGGTAGAAGCGTCCAGCTGTTCGAACTGAAATCTGCTTCTGATTGCCCTAAGCTTTATCTTATTTATAAACAACTAGAACAGCTCTAGCCACCAAATAAGCAAAACGGAAAGCAAACATTCATTTGTTTTCACTTGCTCCAGAGCGTTAGACTTTGTGATTGGTTTTGAGATGTGAGGTCAGTATGTGGGCCATGAACGTTGCAGTGGATTGGGGAAAATGCCCCAGAAGATAGGTAGCGTGGCCTATCCTGATTCCGAAACAGACTGTGAGGATTGTCAAGCTAACTTTTTTAATTTTTGATATTGCTGTTCCAATACAATGCAAAGCGACACTAATTATGTTGTCCGTTTCCCTTTTAAATAGAGTTTTTTTATTATCTATGACCTTAGGCCTTTTAAAGAAATGTAAGCATTTTATTATAGGTAAAACCAGACCACTCTGCCATGGAAGCCATGTGTGCAATAAGAATTTTTAAATGACTAATCTCAAAAATGAATTCTTGCTAAATTATTTATTTTTATAAATATTTTAAGACATTTTTTCTTGTTCCTTCTAGAAAATTAGAAAAAGTTATAAATATTACAAAAAGCATTAAAATTAATACATTTTTGTGTTAGTCAGTCTCAAGGTCGTCAGAGAGCGAAAAAATGTAGATTGCTTTTTTCAGCAGCCATTGAAATACTTTTAGGAATCCGTCGGACTCCCTGATATTGGCCATTTCCCACTGTAATCTGTAGAGATATATAGAATCGATATGTCAATGTTTAAATTTATGGTTATAATATCTTCTAATAATTTTGTAAATTAGAAATTTCTTGCTCAAAGACCAAGAGTATTTCCACTTCGAGGTGCTAAAATTGTACTTTCTTTCGCTTTCATGTTGCATTCAGTGATAATGGGTGCGTTTTGTGAACTCCGTTGTGAACTTGAAATTCGAAAATGGGCAACGTATACATACATACATACATACATACTTACTAACATATGTATATATATGCATAAACAAATCCAAATGGCGGCCACAAATCAAAGGCCTGTTAAACTTTTCCTTTGAACAATGCGTTGACATTTCACATTTCACTTCAAGTGCTCTTGTTTACTGATAAATTCATGAATTTTTCTTTTTTGTGTTTTTTTTTGTCATTTTCAGTTGGACACAAAGACGCTCTTTGGTTGGCTTTGCATTTCCGGTCGGCCAGCCCTTTTGCTTCTTTTTGTTGCTTATGTTATGTATTACGTATTTGTGTAAATATATGTATATATGTATGTGTGGCGTTATTGAAAGCAAGTCAAAGACCGTACCCATCCGATGTTGTCGTCGAATTTATCTAATGGCGCTTATCAGCCTGCTGACGCGCTGACAACAGTGTTGTCGGTCATAAAACTGAAAGTGATCCAGCTGTGGGAAAAACGCGCATTCATTCTGTAAATGTAAATGTAAATGTAAATGATAATGTATGTGTGTGTATATAAACCAGTAATTAAGCTGAGTTTTGGTGGAAAAAACATAAATAAGCCTGCGTGCTTATTGACAGTAAGGGCACATGAGCGGCCAAACAGCAACAGAACTATAAAAAGAAATAAACGAAAGCTTCTTTTCCGCATATGTCACTGTGTCTCTCTGTGAGCTCTCTGGTGACGCTGCACTCCATGCACGTCGCCTATAAGCCATGTATGGAGATGCTACCTAGTGTAGTGTACCACCCGCCTCGCTAATCTACTGCTAATTGTTTCTTAATGTGTTTACAATGCTGCCATGCTTCAAGTCAACAACAGGCAAGGATAACTACGTATAGATATATTGGCAATTACACCAACAACCTTGTCTAAAAGTTGTCTACCTGTGTAGATGCGTCTTTAATTACACGACTTGAGGTATTACCCGCAACTGACTGAGTCATAAGCCATGAAATCTTTACAACTCCGCTCCCTGACTGCATAGCTAAGGGCTGGCTGGCTGAGTATGGCAATTGCCGGTCATAAAAATACTGGAAACGGCACAACAACTATGACCGCCTTCACCGCCGACAACGACGACAACAAAAGGAACATTGTCAGGCCTTAGGAGGAAGTGGCATTGGCGGCTGCTGATGTATTCATCGTCTTCGTTGCTTTCGTCATGACTAAGCGTTGTTACCCAAACTCAAAGGGAAACCAATTGATTCCTTCCTGTTGCTTGGCCCCAGCTCACCACAAAACAACAATAACAGCAACAGCAACAGCAATAACAAAATCTAAATATTTAACGACTAAATTGAATCTGAAGGCGCGCTCACATTAGTCAAATTTCCTTGGCACGACTAGAGTTACCTGCTGGCATAATCAATAAAAGATAAACAGTGGGCCGGCAAGTCGACGAGTCCGGAGTCCAGCTGACAACCCATTGAAATGGCTACATCACGTAATGGAAAATGTTACAGGGAAAGAAAAACCTCTACACAAACAACAGCCATAACAAAAACAACACACAAACACAAAACTCACCAAAACTACAATAAATATGTAAAAATCAAGAGATGTCGCCGTCGTCATTGTGTGTCGACAGCCACAGCCAAGCCAGCCCAGAAGATTTGTTAGGGGCATTCTGTCAGACCAGCCAGTTGGTGCGACGCGTCGGACCTATTCAGAAAAAAGACCCCCGTAGTCCATAGCAGACTAAAGCTAAATCTGAAGCTGAAGCCTGAGGTAAAGTACTTGTATACAAACTGGCTGCGTCTGGACTGGCATAGACACATTTAATCATTCATATTTTAAAATTTATTTTAGAAAATGAAAATGTACACAAAAATAATAATAATATATAGAAGGAAATATAGAAAATGATTTCCCCAAAAAATACAGAAATTCCACTTACAATAGAAGCAATAAGTTCAAAAGAACAAATAGCTAAATTTAATTGGAGAGTTTGAAAAAAAATGTTTATTCAGCAAATGTAGATCTGTAGTTTAAGTCCTTAAAAACAATGATTGCATCGCGCTAAAGGATTCGATCGAAAATGGCATGCCCACCGCTGATTTAGATCATTTTATGTAGGTCATATTATTTTAAACAGGACTGCAAGTTCGGTTCGAACAAAACCATTCTGAAGCCGCATTTTAACCGTTGTTAACGGAACCTTAAACAGATCCTTAAACAGATCCGACATTTTCAGTTGCATTCAAAGATTCAACCACTTTTTGATGTATGTATGTATGTGAATGGCAAGAGCAAACGTGTCCCAAACCGATCTAAGTTTTCTTGCAATGGAGGGTTTTTCTATGGAATCTTAAAAGGAAAATAAATGTAAGATATATCCAAGCAAAATTGTATTCAACTACTTTAGATGATATAAGTAGTTCACACAATGTTGGCATATATTATAGCTACTTATTACAAATGATGTTGAAAAGTAAGTCAGCCTAACCCCATGAATTTCATTGTTCCTGTGCTCCTTTGTATTAGTTTATTGTATTGTGCTCAACAAATGTAGTGCAGGGCAGATGTATGCTCAAATTGAGCTAAGAGTCCAGAGAGAAGTGGGCCTGCAAGCGAATTGGCTACCTACGAACAAGATGAAGTTGATACTCATACTCGTCGTGATGATGATGATGTGAAGTATCAAACGCAGCTGAAGTCACGGCACAGCCAAGGGAAAATGTTGGTTGAAATGCACTCCAGGCTGGAGCTTTGCCAGGGGGCGCTAGACATCGGCACTTATCAGACCAACACACTCACCCATAGCGGCATAGCCCACTCAGAATCGAAGTGGCGGAGTGTAAGTGGCAGTGGCAGTAGAAGCAGAAGCCGTATGCCTGCCATGCCCTATTATTATCCAAAAGCAAATAAATGCAGGCGTCGTCGTCGGCAGTGGCATGATGGTGATGGATCTGGTAGGCAGGCAGGCAAACAGATGCAGGCAGGCAGAGGCCGAGGCCGATCCGATGGTCGACACCAACAACAGCTCTTGGCTCTTGTGTGTGTGCCTGCATGGGTTGCCTCTGTCTGCCGCTGCGGCAGCGTCGGCGACAACAAAATTCCAGAGCGCACGCGTTCTCAACTTTAGTTCTTTGCGAGTGGCCAACGCGTTCGGTTGTGGTCCAAGTCGGAGTTTGTGTCCAAAAACAGCTAAAAAGTGACAGCAACAGCAAGAAGAAACTATAGCTGAAAAACAGAACCAGAAAGGCAGAGCGTGTTGGGAATCGGTGCATCTGCATTTGTGTCTGTGCGTATACGTGTTAGCCGGGTTTGGGTCAAGTTGTTTTGTTGGCCCGTCCAACAAGAAGCGACAACCTAATCAATCACCCATTCAATATGGCTGTTTCTAAAAGCCAGCCACAACATGCACGCAGACTGAAACTGAGCAGCGGCAGCTGCAAAATTGTTGCAGGCAGATGCTGCCACAGGAACAGGCTGGCTTTGGGATCTGCGCAGGCGTCGCTTCTGCTCTCCGTGTCGCTCTCCGCGATGTTGGCTTCGTGCTTGGCGTTGCCTTGTAAGTATCAGACACGCCAACTTCATCAGATGCGGCTGCATCTTTCAGATACAGATACAGCTAAAGTTACATACGAGTTCAACGTCATCATCTCGTCGTAATCAACTTGTTGTCGCAGTTGTTGTTATTGCCGATGCGGTCGTATCAGGCCTTTGACTTATATATGTATATAAACACATATATCTGATGCTGTGGTTGCTGGATAGCTGCTTCCTCCGTTTTATTTTTTGTTTTTGTTGGCATAATTAAAACAGGCGCTGCATGTAATTGTGGCTCTCCCACGGAAGAAGTGCCTTCAAAGGCCCTAACCACAGTTCGATCCCCTCTCAACTTCGTCACAACCAAAAAAGCTGCAGCACTGGGATGCCACCGAAGTGGCTCCTTGGCCACTGGGATATGACAATTAAGACCCCAAAGCCAAACCAGCGTGCGAAAGTTCAGTAATGTTTAGTAACATGGCAATTGAAGCGGTCGCCCGGTTCAAGTTGATAGAAGGAGCGGCTCATAAGATGATAAGAGTCGGGAGTGTCATTACTCGGTGGGATAGGGATAGGCAACTGCTGTTAATACCCCCACCTAACGTGGTTACACATGCATATGCATTGGAGATATTGCATGAATTTACACTGATCTACAAGTAAATTCACACTACTTACTTTCATAGATTTCTAATTTGGTTAGGTTTGAAATTGTCACCAATATACGAGCCATACCTTGGAAACTTCAAGGTATTACTTACCAAGCAACGGATTTTATTGAACGTAATTCCCAGAAGCACTTCGTCATTCCGCCAAGTTTGCAATATATATACGAGTAGTTTATCTTATAGATTATACACACTTCACTGTGAAATGTCCACAAGTAAATAAATTTCTGTATTCAAGTTGGCTCGGAAGTTTATAAAAATGAACTAGCCTAGTGTAGGGATGCCTCGTAATGAAGAGTATTTTTTCATTACCAAAGTTTCGCGTTTTCGGCTGACTGTGCCACTTAACAAGCAATAAAACCTAATGTGGGCTACGTTACTTCGATATGGACCTTTAAATGTAACATTTATTTCCAATGCTTACGAATTCTCTTGAAAGTGTGGCATTCTTATTTTAGAGCTTATTTAATTTATTTTCATAAAGATGGCTTATTGGCTGTGAATACAAGTTTCGAAGATAAGTATCTTAAGATAAGTATCAAGCTGCGATAAAATGATGTTCAAGTTGTTGCAATGTTGGAATTTAAACTCAAACAAAGTCAACCTTCTATAAGTAAAATATATGGCCAGGACCCTATAATGTTATTTCATGCTATATTTCCACAACAATAAGTTCAAAGGTGATAAAACTATGTTTTCTAAATTAGTGCAACATGTTTTTTTTTTATCAAATTTTGTATTTCAAATATGAGAAAGCCGGAATTTTCAAATGTTTCAAGAAATTAAAAATTCCATTTTTCAACAAAGCTTCTGGATCATCAATAGCTTCTACTTTGAACGCAATCATTTTAACATTTACAAAAAAATATGAATGTATATTAAGTTGTCATGAAGTTTGTAAAGCACAGAAGGAAGCATTTCAGTCCACACAAGATATTATTGATCAGCATGCCGAGGGACTTTAATATAGCCATGTTCGTTTATGCGTTTGTTTCAACCCTGAGACCTCAGAACAACCTCTTACAACTGTGTCATATAGCTCCCACATAACCGATTGTTCTTTCGTAAACACTTAGTAGCATATCTTATCTGTTTTTCATCCAAATCAAACCAAATTTGTCAATGCGTATGGTATATAATCTTCGGCAAATCAAAGCTAGACTTACTTTCTTGTTTCGTAATTGCGATTACCAATTTTCCTCAATGATTTCCCATAAAATTTTAAACACGATCTGTATCCATATTAAAATTGGTTTCAAACTCCACCCAAATCGCAAACCAAACCCGTACCAGGGTCGGCCTTATTCTCATGTGGCATGTTGTGTTGTGTAAAACATGTAATTTTTCTCACTTAAAACATGCCCCACACACACACAACATGCTACGGGTCGAACTAATATGACCAAGGAATTATAGTTTTCTAAGACACGCACGCACACATGCATTCAGGGCCGACAGATGACACTGCTCCGGTTTAGGCAACTGCAGCCGCTGCATCAGCAGGCAACATCCCGACCCGAAAAAGAAAATCGATTTCTTTTATTTATTCTTTAAATGCCATTTCATTTGGCTTTGTCTTTGTTGTTGTTTTTGTTGATGCGGCATGCTTTGTCTCATTTTCAGGCCTTTAAACACTTGGACGCTGCCTTCTGGAGAAGATTTTGCTTCTGCTGCTGTTGTTGTTGTTCTTATTATTGTTATTTTTGTTACAATGGTTCCCAAAGGGATTGGAATATGAATAGAAATGGGCATGGTCCGACGTTCAAAGACCGCCTATGCATATCTCATACAGAGCATCTCTACTCGTAATAATTTAGACTTTCCACGAACGCCGTTGAAGTTGCATCTATGGGATACGGATGACATTTCGGCGTATGTACGTACATATGTATGTGCGTGTGTAATTTTGTGGGGAAGACTCATAAATAAGGCTACTTCAGCTACTTTTGGGCGGGTTGCCTGCCTCTGCCTCTGCCTGTGACTGTTTGGTTTGTTTATTGTGTTACTAATTTGGGATTCCTCGATTTGTATTTTGTTGTTGTCATTTGTGTTTGGAATTTTAATCACTGCATTCAAATTTGGAGACGCATTTTGAATTACGAGGCGCGGGCGTGGGCTGGTCGACCAGAGAATTTGGGTTGGTGTTCTACGACGTCTACGAGAATGACTCCGACTCTCAGTCGTGACGTCGCCACTAAGTCCAAAAACGGTTGTGAATGAATGTGTGAGAAAATGCATGCTGATGGAGGTGATGATAGCTATGTAAATGTATGTAAGTTGGATAAGAGTTGGGCAAATGAATGAATAATGAAACATTTGAAAAGACCTAGTGACTGCGATATGGAGAATACAGAAGTATTTCAATAGCTAATTTTGATTGACTATATAGTTGAATTAGGTGCTTATCAATGTAGCGTTAGGGTTTTAAATATATCTGAGGAAGAATTTAGTAAGTGGAGTTATATGTTGTATGAATGCAGAATAGAATTTCTGGTGAAATTACCTCGGTTGTGCTCTACATTCTATATACATTCTCTGTAACTGGTGGCAAAATTCACGTCATTCACAGCGGCTAGAAAGGCGGCTTGCATATTTATCATTTGTAATATAAAGGGAATTATATATATCTCATGGTGCCATATCCACCACTTACCCACCACCACTTGCCTGTACTAAGACTTGACAAATCAATTGAATTAATTATAATTAATAATTTATAAAATTAGTAATAATATTTCTATTTATTTGCAGTCGAGTCAACAACCCTTCCCACGGACATTGAAGAAGCCACCACAGCAATCTTAGTCCCACAACCCGTAGATAGTGCCATAGCCGCTGCCAGTTCCACTTTCGAAACAACAAAACAGAATGATACTAAAACTGAAACAATCGCTGTGAGTTCCTCCAGCACTTTGGATATTGAGACTCATGCAGCTGAAGTAGTTGACGATTTGGTAGTAGATAGCTTTGTATCACTTGGTGGTGCAGGGCTAGAGGAGGGTATACGTAATGCGGTGAAGAGTGAAGTTGAGTCGGAAATTGAGGCTGACTCGGCAGGATTACAGGACCCCTTAAAAGAGGCGCAGTCAGAGACTCAAGAAAAGGCGCTCAGTAACAATGAAAAGAATGCAGGTAATTTTACGCTTTAGATACGGCAAACTATTTCCTAAACGAAAATTAGCTAAAGTTATTTCTAAATTTTTAGCTGCCATTGAAAATTCACGGGAGCCGAAGACATTAAATGATGAGGAGGAGCAAACATTGCCGTCAGAAGACGTAGCCACCGCCAACGCCAATCTGGACGAAACGGGAGCAGCTGTTGAGACGGTCACCGACAACATTGCCATATCTAGCGAACAAGTGGAAAGCCGCAGCAATCCACTTCCCAGTGAAACCAGCGATCTGGTGGCAGTCATATTTGATGAGAATCGCGCCATTACTGAGCAGCCCATTCCCAAAACTAACTTGTTCGCCTTGCAAGAGGCGCACCAGAACTTCGAAGGGGACAAATCGACAACATTGAAGACCAATTACGAAGTGCCTAAACATCAGGTGACTAAAAAGCAAGGAGTAGAAGATTTGCTGCCCATCGAAGTTGCAGAACCGGAGCCCCAATTGGAGGTGCAGCCGAAACAGCAGCTGGAGCTGCAGCCAAAACCACAGCTAGAGCCGCATCCGGAACCGCAGCCGGAGACTTTTTCGGAGCATCAGCCGGAGCCAGAACAAGAGCCGGCAGTAAAACCAGAACCACAACAAGAACTGCCCACACAGCCCGAGCTGGTAGACTCTGAGATTTCGATAGCAACAACTCCACTCCCGGAAGATGAATCACCACGTGAAGAACGCACGTTCGAGGAGGCGGCTTCACCAGTCGAGTCATTGGATCTGTCTAAACATTTAAACGAAATTGAAGAGAATGTCATTGAAACCGAGCCCGAAGAAAAAAATCTTCCGGCAGAAGCCTCCAGTACTGCGTTGCCTGTGTTGAATGTAGAACTTACTTTGCCAGATAAGGAAGTAGTCGACGAGGCTGCAGTGACAGAAACCTCCGCCTCTCAAAATACAGATGAGGAAGCTGCGGCGCCGACTGAAGCTAGCATTGTGCAATCAAAGTCTGTTGAGGAC
Source organism: Hirtodrosophila duncani (assembly GCA_037043425.1). NCBI lineage: Eukaryota > Metazoa > Arthropoda > Insecta > Diptera > Drosophilidae > Hirtodrosophila > Hirtodrosophila duncani. Next base: position 773,176 of record JBAMBM010000569.1, read on the forward strand.
GATCATGGTAGAAATCCCGAACTCATAGACCCGGCAGCTGCATCAGAGACCCTTCACCAAGAGCACGAAGATTTGGTAACGCCAGAACCAGTAGAGACAATTTTAACAGAATCCAGCTCTACTACTCCCATTGCACTGGACTCTGCTGACGATCAAAATGATGACAGCAAGTCGGAAACGGAAATCCGACTGCACGAAGTGGAGCCGGCTAGCCAGGAGTCCTTGGAATCGGAAGAAATTGGAGAGCCCTCGGCAGATGAGCCTAAGATTAGATCAGATGACAGTACTGCCACGGCTACCCCGCTCGTCTCCTACCCACCCCATAATGCAGGCCAGACCTTCGATAGCAATCTGGCTGATGAGCGTTCTGCCCATCTCTCGGTGGCATCCATCAATCGCTCCACGCTTATCATAGCGTTATGCACTGGAACTGCGGTAATCTTCATCATCATCTCGTTGGTAATTTTTGTGGTCTCATTCCAACGCCAACATGGAACACTGGATATTGAAATGCAGGAGCAACGCCTGGGCAAGGATACCCTCGAAGAGGAGGATGCCCAGCTAAAGCTGCTCGATGTGGATCTGTCGACGCCAGTCATAATCTCAATGGGCAACGAGGAAACCGATGAATGTCTTTAGACCTGCTGCACTGATCCTTCCGGTGCATTGTAAATATTTATTAACTCTGAGATTGCATTTATTTAAGTGAGTTGAGTTTGTAGTGGCCATTCTTATCCAACTTGTTGTTTAACACTTTGGTTTCGAAATTACGACAAAAATTACGAAAAGGAGACAAACAAAAATTAATTTGCCATATTGTTTAATATTAATTGATTTAGGCTTTTAAGTTTTTTCGATAAACACGAATATTTATCTGTAGACATTTTGTTTAGGCTTAAGCGCACTGATAGGAAGTCAGAATAAATCTATTTGAATTACATGCTTCTACACAAACTCTTGGTATTGTTTGAATTCAAAATTAAACTGGCGCCACTGAACGTATTTGAATATGTATAAAGTGCCGACATTTCAGAGCAGGTTGGCAGCCCTTCGTATTGTGTTGTGACTGGCATCGCCTGGGAAGAGGAAGAAAGCCACAAGCTTACAGCACTGGCCGTACACAACAGTGCTATCAAACGTAAGAAAACAGTGTTGGCTCATAACTAAAGCAGAGTATATTTGAATAAGAGAATTGTGATAAATGAATGTAAATAAACTTCTATGGAATGGCTAACTGTATTAAATTTTAAATTTCAAAAAAATAAAATGATGTAAAACTGCAAACATAAAATGCAAACATATTGAAATAATATCCAAATATTGTCTTATTTGTTGTTTTGCAAAAAATGCCATAGTCGTATGTTTAATATATTAAACGAAGTATTCGTCACTTATCAAAATAAACCTTTTCATAATTTTACATATTTTGCCGAATGTACACAATGTGTACTCGAGTTTTGCTCAGCAATTAAAGTTAATTTTTCTGTAATTTTAAACTTAGTTAATGCTGTTTAATGCATATTTGCTCTAGTGTGATGGCCGCTCCTAAAATTGTACAAAAAAGTGAATGCTCTTCGTCTTACTTTCACACATACTTATACACATGGAAGGGCGTATTTCCTTTTACTTTCAAAAATACTGAATCCGATTTCAAACTGTTTTTTGCAAGCAAAGAGCGGGTTAGAAATTTCATAATCTGAGAGCCTGAAAACAAAAATATTCGAGTTGGCAGCAACTTCGATACGATCCAATCTGAGGCTCATTTCCTTTTGAGCGACGGCTTGTCACGTTTGGAAATGAGTCAACACAGCCCCTAACATTCGCATGGCATGATTAGATTCAACAAATAGGTTACCGGCTGTGACCGGTATCTGATCGAAACCATCCAAACATACAAAATCCGAGTATATAGATTGAGTGTGCATGAAAATTAGATAGCCGTTGCAGGTCTATGGTACACATATATATATTTATTTGAGCCATTTCAAGATAATCAAGGACAGATAATGTGATGTAAATACGATATATAAAAACTATTATTATAACTGCAGTTCATTTTAGAAGCTCTACAAATTTTTACTTCTGGACATTTCAGGATTCAAAACCATAAAAAATATTAAAAAGGATTTATTGCCATTGGCAGTGGAATATAGAAATAATGGATAGTGTTAAATCAGTGTATGCTTCTCAGATTAAAGTCCATAAAGGTTAACCGATGCTGATTAAAAGCTTTGTCGCCATCGCCATGTTACATCAACGACTCCAGAATTTATGGCATTAGCCCCACTAATTGCCATGTCAAGCGTATTGATCAAAAGCTTTGCCACTGCCAGCGGCGCATCATCAAAGGCGTCTTTAAATTAGTTCTTAATATTGAGAGCAGCACACCGATCAATGGAGAGACGAAGCAATACGATTCAAAGCTTGCAACATAATAAATAAGCACATAGAAGACTTCCCCCCGCGACACTTAGCGGCTACTGATTTGGAAGAGCACTGACGATGCTTTTCCAATTGAGTTGTTTCTATTCTGTTGTTTTTGTGTAAATGAGCTTAATGAGCCAAATGAAAAACAAAAGCACTCGCATCGTGACTGAATGAAATAAACAAAATCATTTTGAGATTAAGAGTTTAGGCCGGAGCGTTTGTTGTTTAGAATTTTGTTTATGAGATCTGGGGATGTGCGTGAAAGAAAAATTTGTGCTCAAATCACGATAGGCCACAATGGGTAATCAAGTATAATAATATAATATAATAAAATTTCACAGAAAAATATGACTTTGAATCTATCATAGAAAAGAGACAAAGAGACGTTGACATTCAATTTCATTCAACAATATTTCTGAAAAATGGCTTATTGCTCCCATTACCAGGATATTATATTCACAGCTAATTCTAATCGGTTTTTAAAAAACAGTTTTCCTAAATTGTTGAAGTACTCTTTAACAATTATAATTGATAAGAGTTAATTTAGTTAATTGCAAATAAAAACAATTTGTCCAACTCTTATAGAAAACAAATCAGCCTGTGTTGAATACAATTTTGTAAGATATGCAATTTTCAATACTTTTTAGTTATTTCCTATAGTTATGATATAATTTAAGCTTATAAGTAGTCAAATCTGTTTTTTAAAGCGATATCTATATATATATATCTATATCTATATCTATATCTATATCTACGCTGCTCATTGAGAATGTTTGCACAACATACTTTTGAATTTTTCACAAATATTTTCGCACACAATCTAAAATGATATATATATGTACATATTCATATAATGGAATATATTCATGAAAAGCAGGATAAAAGGTTTTTAATATCTCCTGTACTCTCGTTGCATATTTTCTTTGACAATCACGCACGCTCACGATTCAGGCACACCGCTTATATGAGCTTATGCAATCACCCGCACAGTGGACACTGAATTCGATTTTATAGCAGGGCGAAAGGCTTGCTTTCGATTTCACAGTTCTATTTAGTGAACACCCAAAAATTCATCAATTTAAAAGCAATAAAAAACCAATTGACAGCAATCATAATTTTCACATTTCTATCAAAGACAATTGTAAAGCTACATCAGACACATTTAAAATCCAATAGACGACAGACATTATGTTGTAGTCAGCTGGCCGAAGCTGGCTGTATGCCCATGTGTATATGTATATGTGAGCCGCTCAAAACATTGTCAGAGTCATAATAAGTTGGAGGACTTGATAATAATAGCCAAGATTAAGTTGCACTGCATGATGATGGTGTGGCAAACAAAAGGCAGACAAAGACACAGTAATGCAACCACTGTAATGTTGCAGTCACCAGAGACTTTTCTTATACTCATTTTCCTTCTTAACCCATTTTCCGTAGTTGTAGCTGCTGCGTCTAACGCGCATCTGACGCTGCTTGCCAAAGCTCTCGCTCACGCGCCGTTTGCATTGTAGCTATAGAGTTGTTTCCGTTCCCTTCACTTGCCTTACCCTACACCCTCTGTCTTAGTTTTTGAAAAAAAATTCTTTTTGAAATGTATTAAATAGTCTATGCAAGCATGCGTGCGTGTGTGTATATTTGTGCGAGTGCCGACCGCTGAGCGCCGAACGCTTTTCATCTGAAGCGTTTCGAAAAACAAAATAGCAACATCAAAAAATTGTTCAGTTTGCTTGTTGCTTTCCACGCGTACGGGTCACATTTAGCTGCTCTAAGAAATTTAAATACGGACGCACTGTGATTTCGTGTAGTGTTTTTGTTTTAAGACCACAAAAAGGTAGAATAAATATTCCCAAATGCTTTGGCTATTTTCGAACAACAGTGCAAACTCTGTGACATATGCGGCGTATACGTAACAAGTACCATAGATAAGCAACCATATGTACATATATAACAATTATGAGCAAGAAAATGTGTGAAATGTCATGATGAAACTAATGCATTTGCGATCTTTCGTGTATTCAAAACCATGAAAATTTTCAAAACATAAAAAAAGAACATTTTGGCGCTCTTGCATGAAATTTGTATATTTCAAGGTGCGCTCGCATTTGCCTTTGGTGTTCTACATACATACATACATATGTCTGTGTGTATGTATAATTAAATAAATAAATAACTGTATATACATATAGTTGTTTTAAAACTGAACGTGTGAGTCACCTAGTTTTAGCCAGGTTGCAGCCTGTGGCAGTGAAATGAAACAAATTGTAATGCATTTGATGAACAAGCTAAAGCTAAGGAAACGCAAGACAAAACTAATCAGCGAGATAGAGAGAAAACAAGGAAGAAAACAAACTTTCAACGACCAAAGTTATATACATATACCCTTATGTTCACATTCAAACTTCAAAAAAATTATAGAATTAATTGGGTGTCTGGTACGTTTAGCAGACTCCCATTTAAAGCATTTGCGTTACTGTGACGATCGTTATCGCCAGATGGTGGTATTAACTGCGTAACATGCTTATTTAAATTGATTTCTTTGAAGTTTGAAGTTTGAATTGGTTAACTCAGAAGTATTTATGTTGATAATTTGATACTAGTCTATAATCGATCAATCTATGAACAATATATCACCGATCCGACTGAATCAGCAGAGAGCTAGCAGAGAGAGGGTATATCTGGTAACGATTTCTATTTGCTCGCCTGGTCATGTCATTCCATTAGTTTATACATAAATATTTATCTGTTACAAATAAGGACACCAAATGATAATGCCCTATAAAAATTGAGAGCAGGTTTCTGGCTTCTCTGCCCATTCCAACTAATTAAAATCATGCATAAATAAATTCTGGTCATAAATTGTGTACATTTTGGTTGAACACAATTTGGCTTGCAGGTGTTGCATATGTTTTCGTTGTTGTTGTTGTTGTTGTTGTTTTTCTTATTGTTTGTTCTTTGTGGCTTGTGTTTTTGTGTTTTGTATATTTTGACTAGTAACCCGAATGAAAACACATAAGTATATAAGATCAAACTTAAGGAGAGGGCTGGCGGCCAGTTCTAGTTGGCAGTTGATGTGCATTATGAGCATATTTGTTACCAGAATTTATATTTGTACTTATTGTTTGCGACTTGGCAACTGTTGGCATGCACTTGAAACCAAGAAAACACATACACATGGATATGCACATGCATACAAATGCGACAGTTATAACTGCATGTAAATATGACAACTAGAGCGTCGTCTTGATTTGATGCCAAAGTCAAGCAAATAATTGGAGACTGAAGGCAAAGGTGGAGGCGGCTACAGGGACAAAGTCGGGGCTTGGGCTTTCACTGTACATATATGTACATACATATTACATACTATGACGCACGCCCACAATTTATTGAACTTGTTTTATTTATATTTAATAGCAATTTTCTATGCTTTCAATGGCATTTGTACTACAATTGCTCAATTGAAATTGTTGGCATGAGTTTTGTGTGCCTTTGTGGGCTGCGGTTGTTTTTTGTACATATTGTGAATGTGATGTGGGCTCTGCCAGTTGCCATTTCTGACGCCAATCATACACCAATAACAATAACAGCCGCTACAGCTAGTAATACAACCAACTACATACATATTAATTGGTGTTAAATACAACAACGCCTGTGCTTTGTAAGCTTAATTTTTTTAATTTTTAAAATGACTAAATGCAAGTCGATGATTTAGTTTTTTCATACCCTTTTGAAAAGGGTTGTATGACTTTTGATAATGACTAAGGGAGGATGCATTTCTGTATAGATAATGTATGTGTGGGCACTAGATTCTGTGTTCAGTCTGATCAAAAAGTTATAACATTTATCTGCAACCAATTTAAGGGAACGATTCAACCGAAATAGAGCACTAATATTTATAATTATAAAAGAAATTATACGAAGTCTTTAAACTTATCGATATGGATAAATCGATTGAATTGAATCGGTCATATGTAGACCTTTTTATACTACACTTACACTATACCAATCTGCCTGGGTGATTCCGATTCAAGGTTACTGATCGTTTCTCAGTTGACTTCTGCTCATGCTGCCTTAAATGGTAGTTAGTATCTCTAGAATTTATACCCAATATGCTAATGGTTGTACAAACTAAGAGTATTCTTGAATAATTTTAAATTTCGCCTAGAAAAGGTACTGGTAATCCAAGGAAATGCTCTATTCAATTTTGACAGCTTGAAAACCCATGCGATTTTATGAATTTATTGGCAACTTTATATTCGAAATGCTATATATTCGCTTGAAAAGTTGCTCCTCTAGAACCTATCATTTGAGTGGATTGAGAATGCTGAAATAAGTTCCAATTCTTTGCAGTGCTCAAAATATTAATAATAATAATAATTAAGAGAGATTACATAGCTCGTCTAACCTAGATGACCAAATAATACTCAAAAATTTGACTGTTTATAGCACATCTATTATCAAAACTATGATAAACTGGTGATGGGTTAGTTAATATAAAATATATTTGACATTGACTCTGAAATGTCTGCGAGATTATAGAGTATCGAAGTGGAGGGAGTGGGGTCCCTATTATGTGCTCGTCTGGTGGTATCTGCGATTAATGCTACTTAGCCGGCACACAAGGAGCAATATATAGAGATGGGTGCAATATATAGAGCCCAAATCATGTTCTCTATGAGAATCAAAGTCGGTTCGAATTCTAGTTGGGATTAATGTTAGACTTGGGGGAAAGACTTGCAAATTCCAAAATGCAATTTCCAAAATCTCTTTAGCCTCAGCTTCTATATGATTTGAATATCATATTTATATTTTGATTGGAGTTACAAAAAGGGAAAGAACATAATATCATTAGTTCTTCTTATTAATTTATGTAAATTTTAACAAAGATATTGATTGAACAGATTAATTACAAATAAATTCAATTAATTTGATTATTTTTATTATTTTTTTTAAAACTTGGCATAATTATTTAATGGAACAATTAAACTGCCTGGCTTTTTGTATGACTATAAGCTGATAATTATATTGCGATTGGCAAGCGAAGCACGGAAAAGATTAAAAACAATTATTTCACTAACGATTTTAAAATATAAAAAATTATAATGAAATCACGCAATGCATATTAAACAGATCTGAATCGATATGCATCAATCACTATCAATCAATCAGCACCATGTGCTATTGACGGTGTTTCCCTTTGAGCTACTTTTATGGCAAAAAATACAAAAAAAAATTAGTATATGGAACTCACACTATATGGAAGTTACAGAGACATATAGCTGCTTCAGTCTTAGATTCACATTCAGATAGATGATTACGTAAATCAATGAAATGCTTACTCACTTCCCCTAAGCCCCACCCACACACAAACATTGATAGAAACATAGAGCTTGGCTCATTTCCAGTTGTGTTCACGCATGATTAATTAAAACAGCAATTAAATATTTTGTAAAACCAAAACAAACTAAAAACTAAAAAACCAAAAAAATCGAGTTGCCAAATTGCCCTTTCCCAAAAAGAAAATGAATGAATCCACAAAAGGCAGCCAACAAAAAGCTGCCAAAGAACGGAAGTTATAAATTCCTAAATGGGTTGATATCATAGTTATTTATATATATATAGTATATAGCATATAGTATAGGTGCAGACATATATATGTACGACTCAATGTGTACACGTATGTACAAGTTGTGCGTGTACTAGATGAGTTATTACCATTACCACAGGGAATAGAAGTTGGACAGCCATCGCATAGCATTTCAATTAGAAGAAAGCGCTTGGGCAAGCGACCGGCGATAGCCAAGCAGCGCCCCAGCCACGGCTACGCCCACATCTACAACTAGGTGCAACATGTGCGAAACTACAACAACACAAAAAGAATAATCGAAAGAGAAACACAGAACCGTTCCGGTCATTAACCGTAACACGTTGAGACAAGCCGCATCCACAACCATTTGCTATTGTATCTGCACATCCCTCGCATTGCCATTGCCTAGTTCATTAATTTTTGCACCATCTGATTTGGTTATACGAAAATTATTGCAGCTCAGCTAAGTGCAGGAAAGCCCAAAACAAACAATTCATTGGATTCTAGACGCTGCAAGTTTTTACAGTGTGGCGGACCGGGGGCCTTTAAGTGCACATAAAAACAATGACGACAGCCAAATGGATTTGGCGCTTGGCGCTCAACATTCTGCTGGGTGAGTACATAATGATTGCTGTTTGCCCAAAAATTTATTTTGATCGATTTAGGATATATTTTTAGCTGATTTTGTAAGCTAAACAAGTTTTTGCATACGCCGAAACACAGAATTCAATTTGAAGGCAATTTTACTGAAATTCCATAAACATTTACAGTACGTCATAAAAGTATGTGTATGCTGCTGATTTCTCTTATTTAGTTTTAACCAAGTGGTGGCATAATTTTTATTTTTAAAAATGCTAACTCAGACGTGAAATTTTTGATGTCATTTTTACCAATTATTGTTTCGGTTTTCATTTTATTATTTTTATCGTAAATTTCTCTTTAATCACATATAGGTTTTCGGAACAGATGAGTATGTGGCTATTAACAGGAAAATTAATTCAGAAATATATCAACTTAAACAAAGCAAATATGAAAAAAGAAAGAACAGTACATCGAATTATATATACCCTAAGATGCAATATGAATGTTGAACAAATACTTGGATGATAGAGAATTGCCAGTTTAGTTATGTTCCCGGATTCAAAGCTTACCTGGTGAACGTTTTTAAGAGCAAGCAGGCAGGCAAAATTTAAGAGTAACCAATTAGTTGGTTCCTTTCTACCATGGATTAGTCCTAGAAACTGTTTTCTAAACTACATACATAGATACAAGATTTCTTCTTTATTAAAATCATAAATAGCAAAAGAAGTGTTTCTTGATATAAGATTGATTTTCAAAATAGTTTTCTCGAATTCATACCATAGTTAATTGTGGTGCTTAGCGCTTCGGTTTTAGTTAATATTTGACACTCTCAAAAGTATGCAACACTTTTCTAAAGTCATTTGTAATAGTTAAAAGTAAATAGAATCCGTTTCTTTTAAAAATTGTAGTTACAAAAAATTGTAGTACAAACTTTATATCAGAATTTTTGGAATCGTACCTTTGATAGCATTTTACTTTTATCAAATTTTATGAAATCATTTAACTAATAAAACCCAGCACTTTATAAACTTGATAAGACTAAATATTCACAACGTACAAAACTATTTTAGTTTCTCTTGTTTTCTCTAATGAAAATGTTAATCTATTTTTTCCTTGAACTTACTCAAAGCGCATGCCACAAGGCTTATATCCTCCTGCTACATTTGTTGCGGATATCTAAATATAGAAATTGCGGCCTACCATGTCTGTGGACCGTGACAATAAATCAATTCATTATATCTACATATGTATGTTTCGCTATATATACATTTGTGAAAAACTTTCATTTGCTTTGACAAATCGCGTCTTAGCAGTTGGCCAAGATTTTGGCAATGAAAACGGCCGCCAGTCACTTGTCAGTCTGTGCGCCTCCGTTTATTTTTTTTCTGTTTTTTTGACATCTTCATCACAAACACAGAGCAACTGTTGCACTGTTGTCGAGCACTTGTCAATGTAGAGTGTCATTACGCATACGCAGCGTGTCCGCCGCGTGACTCAACTAAAACAGCAGGTGGTCCAAGTGCTATCTTCTATGTTTAAAGCTAGATTTCAATGAAAATCTTACACTATCACAATTGGGATGTTTGGTTCATATTTCAGTTGGCCAAAAATAAATTCAAAGAGAAACAACACCAATTCGCAATGGTAGAGAACTCAGTTGCACGGCCATTTAAATTTAACGAGCGTGGGAAATTTGTTTGCTCCACCGTGACGCACTTGTTGCTATTTTTAGTTGACTAGTTTTATTATTAAGAAATATGCAAAAAATGTCCGAAAAGCTAATGACCACAATTTAAATTTAATTTAACAAAATTTTTTACGATTCTGAAACGTTTTCATATATTTATTTTCCTTTTTTTTTTTGCAGCTTTATGTGCTTTTGGCGCAGAGGCTCACAGCGGGTATCATCGGGAGATTTGCCAATACCGCAAGGGCAAGTTGGTCGGTATTTGTTTAGTAGTTTTGGGCGCCAGCTGGGTTATGTCGTTGCTGATGCGTTTCCTTGATCTTTGCAGATACAGCCAACTAGTATCTATCGCAGCCGTTTGCTGGCGCTGCGGGAGCAAATGCAGATACGCGCCTCACTGCAGGGGCCTGAGATATATGGCTACATTCTGCCCTCCACAGATGAGCATCTCAATCAAGAGGTGGCGGCACGCGATCAGCGTCTGCGCTATCTCAGCGGCTACACGGGAGTGCGAGCGTTTGCGGCCATTACGCAGAATGGAGCGGCCATGTGGGTAGAGAATCGCTACGCTCAGCAAGCGGATGGGGAGCTGGATTGCGACTGGGAGATCTTCTTGGACAATGGCTCGGTCAGCATAGCCGAATGGCTGGACAGTCATTTGCCCATGGACAAGCGTGTTGGCGCCGACCCGCATTTGGTGCCGCATTATATGTGGATCAAATGGGAACGCGAGCTGGAGGACAGATTCCTAAAACTGGTCAAGATTAATAACAATTTGGTTGACTTGATTTGGGAGGCTGAGCGCCCACCACCCCCCAAAGATGACGTCATTCAGGTTCAAAATCGCGAATTCGCTGGCGAGAAATGGGTGGACAAGGTGAATGAATTGCGCCGTCGATTAGCGCATCTTTTCTGCGATGCCATGGTGGTAACTTCGCTGACAGAGGTTGCCTATCTGCTGAATATACGTGGCACGGACATTCCCTACACGCCTGTGGTCAAGGTAATGTGTCACTCTTCTCGTTAGTTGACCGATCTAAGGCTAATATTGTTATATTCATCAGTCGTATGCTATTGTGAGTCAGGATGACATCTTCTTCTATGTGGATCATCACAAGATTAGTCTGAGCATTGATATGCATTTACAGACGGACTGCGTTAACGAGAACTGCGTCAAGTAAGTCCCATTTCATACAGTTACTGAAGATTGGCTAATCTAGTTCCTTATGGCTACAGAATCAAAGAGTACAACCAGATCTGGAGCGATATTCGCACGTATGCTCAAATCTGGAAGCGTGTACTTGTCTCGGCACCATGTGTGCAGGATATGGGTGCCTCCGAGGCTATCCATGCTTCAATGCCCGGCAAAATCGTTGTTGAGCACATTTCCCCCATCATTTTCATGCGCGCCCAGAAGAACTCAGAGGAACAGGCTGGTATGCGAAAAGCCCATATACGAGATGGAGCGGCCCTTTGCGAGGCAATGAGCAACCTGGAGACACGCTTCTACACGGAACAGTGGACCGAGGAGAAGATCAAGTATGAAGTCGAGCTGTGGCGCCTTTCGCAGAAGCACGCCAAAGGTCTGTCCCTGCGCACCGTTGTGGCCTATGGCGAGCACTCAGCTTTGCCCTACTATATGTCCAGTAATGTGACCAATATTGAGGTTTCCGACCAGAGTCTTCTGGTCATTGAGTCGGGCTGCCAATACTTGGAAGGCACCACAGATGTGTCGCGCACCTTCATATTCGGCGAGCCCACGAACGAGATGAAGAGAGCCTACACGAATGTGTTGGCAGGCATTCTGCATCTGGCCCAGCTTAAATTTCCAGCCGATCTGAAGCCATCTGAGGTAGATGCTTTGGTGCGCAGTATGGTGTGGAAGGAAATGACCGACTATCCGCAGGCCACGGGCCATGGCATTGGAGCCTATGGTTCGGTTGAGGAGCGTGAGTACTGAGAAATGCCATAGAAAGACTATTGACTTTATACTCCCCGATCCACTTTGTTTCCCATAGCTCCCATATCCGTGGCTTATGGCAAGAATAGCACCTTTCACTTCAAGCAGGGCTACTTCTTCTCTAGTGGTAAGTGATTATAGTTGACTGCTGGTCCATCAATTGACCTTCTCCTCCTTTACCAGAATCTGGCTACTATAAACGGAATGATTTTGGTGCACGGCTAAAGAACGTGCTGGAGGTTGTGGACACTGGACACACACATCCCAGCGGCGCACATTTCCTAGCATTCCAAGATGTTACTCTGGTGCCATACGAGCCTAAGCTGATAGATAGCACCCTTCTGAGTGCCCATGAGAAACGACTCCTCAACGAATACAATGCCAAGATACGCAACGATGTTGGCGATGAGCTAAAGCGCCTGGGCAACATGAAAGCCTTCTACTGGATGATGAACAAGACACGACACATACGCGAATACCTGCCCGAGGACGAGTACCGTGCAGCGACAGACGATGCCAACCGCATCCGTGACCATGGCCACTGCCTAATTTTAGTTACCCTAATGCTAGTCTGTATGGTCCTGAGATGGGAACAGCTATAGAATCAATCTATCTATATATATACATATATAGGTGTTAGGTGTATGTAAAATAATTATGTAGTTTTAGTTAGCTATGCAAATTAAAGAGAGAATCTGGGACTAACAAGTAAACAACCAATAATAACTGTAAGTATTTAATGAAGTGTCATTTGGCCCTAACCCTCGAAATTGAACTTAACCAACCATTGCATTGCTGTATAGTTTTGTTACTTCAAAATACGGAATACCTATACGTAAAGCGAGAATATATATAGAATCTCGTATAGTGAATGTTATTACTCGGAGAATTTCAATTGACCAAAAATATGTTAGATACTTTTTTATAGTAGTATGAGAAATATCTATATAAGCACTAACGATGTATATTTTTCTAAATGTGATTAAAGATAAACAAATGATTATTATGTTTTTACTTGCTTCGAAGCGTTACAATCCGCAATAAGTTCAGTTCAGTTCAGAATGCTACGGTGAGTTGAGCTAAAGGTCCCTGACGATTGGAAATTGTAGTTGATACCGAAACAGCCATCAGAGCTTCTTAGCTTCAATTTTTGAATTTTTTTATATAATTAGTTTTTGATTATTGTTCAGCAGTATGAACGAATGCGTGAAATGTATTTGTTCAGCTGCTGAAGATAGCTCGTTTTAAATGGTTCTAACGCACTCTATAGCTATTGTACAGTACTTGCTTAAGATAAAGATCTTTCACACTCAAATTTGTCACAAAGAAATTCAAAACAATCAGTCATTGTTGGCACCGTCAAGTGCTTTCACTTGCCTATAGAACAGTTCCATAGACGCGATCAACATGCGCAGTTCGAAATCTTTATACAACGGCTGCATTTTGGCCATTTTAGTATTTTATAATTTGTGCTTTATTCAGTGTCGTTATAATCCATTTAAGAAGAGCAATCACTTCAATTGTCAGTTGGGTGAGATGTCCCCAAGTGGTAAATATCTGAATATATTGGCATAACAATATTTGCAACACAAAAGAAATCATCTCGGACCCCATAGACCCCATATAGTCTTGGTCAACGTTCAATATATAACATAGCGATATAGCGAACTAGTCTAGGACTACTTTTCGACTAAAATATTATTAAGGTTCGGGCATCCAAAACTAGCCTTTGTCTAAGTACTTGATCTACTATCAAATTCTTATTTCAAGAAATGCATATGTTAGAGAATTCTTAGTCTGGCGCTAAAACTATTTGTGCATTGCAAGTGAATGCCAAAAAAGACTCCTTTGGAGAAGTCTTTTTTATTAAATTCAGACTTAAATGGTGATTTGCAATCTTAAGCCGCCAAATTTTGATTTTAAGAACAATTCATATTCATTCATATACCCAAGATCTAGCATTTTATTCTAAATGTACCATCTATGAATGTGGTATTGTTAATCAGGTAATCTGTATATAAGGAGTTCTTAGCGACTTCACCACTTTAATCAAAGAATTTATACAAATTGTAAATAAAGGGTATTTCCTTAGTTACCACTATTTTAGGCTTATGATAAAGATACATTTTGGATTGTGTGACATAGTGAAGGCAATCCTGGAGCGATCTTTAAATTAATATATGTTTTTGTTTTATTTCCTTCGCCTATACAGCTGAAGTATTGTGTAAACAATCGGGATTCCATGAATGGAGTACTGATACCGATTTTGGTCTAACGCTTCACTGTCCGGACTCCAATGCAACAGAAGCCTTTATACAGCTATCTAAGTCATCCGTGGTCTATGTTCAGGTAGACGTATGGCAAGATTCTGTGAACTTTCAATGCAACTTTCTTGACGGCGGCGTGGGCTACGATCATTTGGATGTTGAACTAATGGTTCAAGAGGCACAACGTTTTCGCTATATATTTAATGTTTACTCAGTAAAGAGAGAGTGAGATTTATATTAAGTTGAAATGTTACCTTTTATATGAACAATATACATTGTAGTAAGCTTGGCAATATATTAACTAGACACTGTGTATCCAATTCGAAGCCACCGACGGTGAACTTCACCACAGTCCACCAAACAGTCTGATAACTACTATATCAGTGGTTCGGATTCGGGTTCGGGTTTGGGCGGCACTTTGAGCAGCACCAATCGCACAGTTATTGAAGTGATTCGGACCTGTGAACTTCAAGAGTCGTCTGAGAACAGCGTAGAAACCCAGTTAAACGTGTATTGAGCGATAAGATTCTACTCGACTCATTGGAAAATATATATTCAATAAGCGCAATAAATGCAATATGTTAAAATTAATTTGTATCTGCTTTACACTGCTAATCGCGCTGCATTATGCGGATGCAAAGACCGTTCTTGTTGAGGAGCTGACCAAATGGACCTTGAGGAACAGCAACTCCAGTAAGCAGAATCATATAAATAAATCCAGTGGCAGGCTAAGGTATATTGACAAAGTTGATTCATGAGCGAATTTCGCACAATCCATCACCTCCCCCCAGAAGCTCGGGAATTGTTGTGCTGCTGATAAGATTAGAGTGCCAACATATACGTCAACTTGTTCATATTGATATTGATATTTGCTCTAATTAATAGGTTGTAAATGGCGAGTACTGTGCCTTCTGTGATTTAAACGTAGTTCCCCCGATGCCTTTGTTTACTCAGCTCATATTTTGCAGCCATACAGAAAGACGTGGGCCAGATACCCTCCGGCGTCTATACGGAATTAAAGGGAGATTATGGAGATATATTGGCAGCTGGCAATGATATTGCACTTCGCTGGATAGCCAATGAGACCTGGATTTACAACACCACATTTGACAGTGGGTAGAATTTGTGGCTCCAGTTTCTATAAGAACAAGTGAACTACAATATTTGTTATTTTTAGGTTCGGAAATTGGTCGAGACAGCTTGGCAAATCTTACGCTACACGGCATCGATACGGTCTCCAGAGTATGGCTAAATGGAGATCTTTTAGGTGAGACGGATAACATGTTTGTACGCTATTCGTTTGCAGTGGGACATTTGCTACACACCAGCCCCAAACAGAATGTGCTGGAGATTGAAATACTTTCACCAATCAAGGTGGCAAGTGACAGAGCTCAGGAGCTGAAGGACAAAGGCTTTAGTTCGCCACCAATCTGTCCTCCAGCTCAGGGTGATGTTGAATGTCATGCTAACATGTTGCGCAAGATGCAAATGAGCTTTGGCGGTGAATGGAATCCAGCAGCCCTATCGTCGGGCATTTGGAAGCCAGTGGCCATTGAGTATTACACAATTGCCATACTACGTGACGTAGATGTGGCCATAAATCGCAATGACAGCCACTGGACAATGGACTGTCGTGCATTCATAAGTACCCCCGCCACGGAAAACTTCTATGCCAACATGATAGTCTATGGAAGGTGAGTCGGTGGAAATGTAGAAAACTATCTTCAGCTTATTTCCCTATTTTCAGTGACCTCTTCGATGAGCCTTTTGTCATAGAACAGCAAGAGGTTAACTATGCCTCGACCAATTTGGAATTTAAGATACATATACCCAAAGTAAGTACTCCTAAGCAGGGAAGCACAGTAGCTAATCAATTTTGATCCGTAGGAACGTGTAACTCCCTGGTGGCCAAATGGTTATGGCAAACAGAAGCTCTATCCTGTTTTATTTTTCCTGAGGAGCTATTTAAACCCAGATGGTCCTAAATTGAGTTCCCGCACGGACTCCCAGAAAATGCTTAAGATTGGCTTTCGGACTATTGAATTAGTAGAGAATGAGGATAGTAAGTCACGACATAAGCTTAAGGACGAATGACGTTTATTCACCTTTCCTTTTCTTTTAAGGTTTAGGAAGAAGTTTTTACTTTCTCGTGAATGGGCATCCGATTTTCATGAAAGGCGCCAACTATGTGCCTGCACATACTCTGCCCGAACTGTCTGCTGATACGGTGGCGGGTAAGTAATTACCATTTAAATTACTAATCATCTCTCAACTTAATATATCTATATATATAGTTGACTATCTGCTTAAGTCGGCGCACGAGGCCAACATGAACATGATACGTGTTTGGGGCGGCGGCCTCTACGAGTCGGACACATTTTATGGTCTGGCGGACTATTATGGCTTATTGGTGTGGCAGGATATGACATTTACAAGGGCTACGTATCCCATAACCGAAGAGTTTGTGACATCCGTGCGTTTGGAGACAGCTCAGAATGCCCAGCGACTAGCTTATCATCCCAGTCTGGCGCTGATTGTGACGAACAATGAAATTGAATTGTATCTGGTGGAGAACCGAACGGATTTTGCTGAAGATTCAGCACGGCTGGAGAATGAGTATAAACTGCTATTTGTCGGGACACTAAGGCACGAATTATCTGTTATAGCGCGCAATGATTTCAATCCTCGTCCCGGTCCAATGATCTCGACACCATCGCTGGGCATCGAAGAGTCAGGCAAAGATTTGGCCAATAACCCGCAGAGTCCTAACTATGGCGATGGTCTGTTATACATAATTAGGGACAACTTAAGTTCGGAAGTCTAATTTGTAACTTAACATTTCAGTGCACTTGTCAGACGACGAACAGGATGGGTTTGACTCAAATACTTATCCACGTGCTCGTTTCATCTCCGAGTTCGGCTATGCCAGCTTGCCTATGTTTTCTACCTGGCAGCGAGCTCTGGGCGAAGGTGTGAATTCCACGGATGAAGCCTTGGCGTCGCTTATACGTCAGCGTCAGCATAGTCGCAAGGGTTTCATACCGCTGCTTCGCTTAATAGCCTATGAGCTGCCGTTTTTCCTTCAAAATTGGGAAGATAACATTGAGGAGTTTATCTACTTTAGCCAGTTGGCCCAGGCTATGACCACGAAAACGGCTGTCGATCTCTTTCGCAGTATGCGCTCCAAAAATCAAACAATGGGCGCCCTTATGTGGCAACTCAATGACGTCTGGCTGGCGCCCACCTGGTCATGCATTGATTTCTATGGCAACTACAAGTTGGTCTATTATTGGGCGAAGGAATTCCTAGCTCCGATTAGCGTCATAGCGCTCTATGATCAAAATAGTGATCAACTGAATATAACACTCTCACGAGAGGACTACATGGATCAGTCCTATTCAAAATTCGTTAATGTTTTCATCAAAACGTACCTCTGGTCGGATTTGGTTGCCAAAAAGGGTATAGCACGCGCCACTGAACTGGTAAGTTTTTGAATTTACTTCAAAGTAAACAAATCCAATCAACAATGTTCTTCTATATAGGCTTCAAATGATGTAGAACACCTAAATATATCTCTGCAGTCCGTGTTGTATGAACAACATACAAAAGATGAAACATTCTTTGAGATTCTCTTGCAGGACAAACATAATGAAATTGTTGCACGCACTCTTTACTATCCGGTGGCAATAAAGAACATTAAAGGCCTTAAGGATCCCCAACTAACGGTAAGCGACATACCATTATCTTATATGGTATTTGTATATATTAATATATCGTTCTTCTAAATAGGTTTCAGTGATGGGTCCAGATTGCACTACTTCCAAGTATCCGCACAGCAATAGTTTCAGTCTTCGTATCAGTGTCAAGTACCCAACACTGTTCATTTATCTGGAACTAGCTCATCCGGATTACATCAATGAGAGGCACAAATTCTCGATCAACGGCTTTACACAAACGATGCCCGTGCAAACCGTGCATTTGATGTTCAGCAATATCTCACAGTGTCTAATCTTGCAAAATGAGCACATCAAAGTAAGGAGCATGAATCAGTATTTCATATGAAATATATGAGCTCAAAATAAACTGGCATAAACATAAACTGAATTTGTGTTTGATCAAATTTATAAAAAAATCAAAACAAGGCAAGCCGAAGCTTATATACCATTCACATTGTAACTGATAGCTGATCTTGATCAAATCTGGTCGGTGGACGTGAGGGCTATTCAAATAGATACAAACCAAGTTTGGTTTGATTTGAAAGAAAAACAGAGAAGTTATGCTCCTAAGTGTTAATTCCGGGATAATCGGTTATAAGGTAGCTATATGATATAGTTGTCCGATCTAGATGAAACTCGAACTTCACTAGCGTGTAGGACATTCCTCTTTTTTTCTTTATATAAATATATGTATATATATATATTCCTTTGCATTTACTTGTCCCATTACTAAAATCTTTCATCAAAACAATAACCCGCAGAAGATCAGACCCAATCTCACAGAGCAAGCAACAAAGAAAAGGAATGGTTCAAATGCGTATTGAGCACACTGTACAGCAACGTGCGACTTGAAGAAAGAATGCGCAGTTGCGAGTACAACGGTAGAAAAAAGAAAGAGAAAGAGTGGTAGAGTGAACAAAAATGAGAGGGCACAAGCTGAAGAATTATAAGAGGTAGAATAAATGGAGAGAGTGGGAGGGTAGAGGATAAGGAAGATATGAAGAGATGGAGAAGCCAGAAAAATTAAATAGGCGCAGACAGATGATTTGGAGATAAAAGAGAAAAAGTGTAAGGAAAGACAACTTTCAAATAAGAACGTTTTTCTTTACTTAAAAAACTGTTACGTATATATATGACACTTAATCTTAATCAGAATCAATAGTCATGGATCCAACCATGTCCGTCCATCTCTATGTTAGTCCGTCTTACTTTTTGTTGACCCAAAAAATTAAATTTTTAATTATTTTCGGACTTTTAAAAGTTTTTAAATCAGTATTTTGGACAATGTACCTTTTTTTATTGTGTTTGCATTTGCCCTGAACACTGAATACGAAAGTAAGTATAACGTTAAGTTTTTATTTCATATAACCAGCCAGGTATACACTCGTATATGCACTGTACATTATATGGATGCCTCGTTTATGATTTCTAAATTTACCAAGGCATTGCTCAAGAATTTAGACCACGCCACTGACTAAAGATAGCGGGAGCTACTTTCAGAACAGCTGATGTGGCACGCGATAACATTGAATTTATTATCAGCATTTGCCCGCTCTACCGCACTTTCCCTCTGCTAAGCTGTGGACTCTCTTTCGCTCGCTCTTTCGCGATCATCATACTAACCGATCGTGAGTTGTGGTCAGTCGCATTTGCACTTTTGGAGGCGCCGGTAGAGCAACGTCACGCTTATAAATCGTATTTGCGTGTACTGTATCTGTACAGGGGCGGGGGAGGCGTGTCTACATAATAAATTATAATTCGCTATAAACCAATTTAGTAGTTTTATTTCAAATAAGTACATATAGAGTTCGGCATTTGATATAAAACTTTTAACAAATTGAAGAAACCAATGATGTATTGGAGCGACAGAGGTGCATGCAAGTGTTTATTTTCCCTAGCAGTTCTTTGGACACTTGTCATAAATGGGATCAAAGGCGATGCCGTTGAAGTTATTGAGCTGGGCAACAACTGGAGGATAACGAACCAGAATGGCTGTAAGTACATACTCAATTGGGCCTTTATTAAACAAAAAAAAAAAAACACTATCCACTACCGTTTACCTATTGCTTAACTTTCCGTACACTTTGGCCTATCTTTCGCCTACCCATACAAGAACATACATTTGCCAAGATAGGCCGTAAATAATAAATGAAATTAGTATAGCAAATTGATTATTACTGGACATTATCAGTAATTCGGAGGGAAGTTAGATACGCGAATGATTTGGTTTGTTTACTTAAACACACTTATCGAGGGGGCTCTTTTGTTTAATAATAAAGGAAACACCGAAATAGGGAAAGAATAAAGGTCTTCACAAAATTTTAATTACAGCCTTGACCAGAACGGGTCAAATCCTGCCCTCGGGCATTTATAGTGTCTTTTATGACGATCAGCTGCTAAACTCCTTCAATGACATCAATTTGCGTTGGATGGCATATGATAATTGGACCTACACAAATAGTTTTGCATGTAAGTAGTAGTGTTCTTTTTCGGATCTACTTATAATGCTCT
Organism: Hirtodrosophila duncani; assembly: GCA_037043425.1. Classification (NCBI taxonomy): domain Eukaryota; kingdom Metazoa; phylum Arthropoda; class Insecta; order Diptera; family Drosophilidae; genus Hirtodrosophila; species Hirtodrosophila duncani. Next base: position 793,910 of record JBAMBM010000569.1, read on the forward strand.
TCCCTATATAGTCGATATTGATCACTACAAACGGGGTCGCATTAATCTAACATTTAATGGAATCGACACTATTTCGGAGATTATGCTGAACCATCGACTGCTGGGACGTACGAATAACATGTTTGTGCGCTATTCTTACGATGTAAGCTCCATTTTGCAGGAGGAGAACGTTCTGGAGGTGAGGATAACTTCTCCTGTGTGGGCTGCATTGAGCAAGGCGGCTGCACTGAACGCTGCCGGCCGTGCCGTTCCACCAGCCTGTCCACCCGAACGTTACCACGGCATGTGCCACATGAATATGCTGCGTAAGATGCAGGCCAGTTTTTCGTGGGACTGGGGGGTTGCGGCCCCTTCAATGGGCCTGTGGAAGAGTGTGCAACTAGAGATCTATGAGGTGGCCTTGATCAGAGACATAGATGTCGACATTAGTCGCAATGACACACACTGGAACATGCACATAAGCTGCTATCTGGATGCTGTGGGCAGACAGAACTTTTATGCCGAGCTCATCTTCTATGCTGTGTGAGTATACATTGACCTAAAAATGTATGGAACCTAAAGCACGAATACTTCTAGTGAGCTATTGGACGAGCCGTTGATCGTGGATACATACAGAATGCAACCCCTTAGCTACCTATCACCGGTAATTGTGTTCGATCAGGCCTTGCCCATTGTGAGTACCGCCCACTAATTAGAATTGCCTCGACTGGCAATTGAGCTCATTTGATATCTATATTGAGTGACTTCGTCTTTTTGCATGTGCAGGAGAAAGTTGAGGCCTGGTGGCCCAATGGCTATGGCGATCAAAAGCTATATCCGCTGCATTTTACGGTCAATGCCTGGTTGGGCGGTATTTACCCAGAGGTGCGCTCCAAGACAAAGTCACAGAAAACACTGCGAGTGGGCTTTCGAACGCTTGAGTTGGTGGAGCGGTTGGCACCGGATGGCCTTGGCAACACCTTTCTGTTTCGTGTCAACGGGCTGGAGATGTTCATGAAGGGCAGCAACTACATCCCATCGCACATACTGCCCGAACAGCAGACAGATGAGCAGAGTAGGTACATACACTCACAGAAAAAATTATAGAATTGTAGATAATTGATTCAAGAGTTAAAAATTCTTGTTCATACTCGGGTTAGTATAAATTACTTATATTAGTATTAGTACTCATATAAGGACTTGAACCTTGAATTAAGATTTCCTTACTTGGTTCAATATTTTGTGAAGTTTGTTGACTTTTGAGTATTTAATTTTTTCTGAGTGTATATGTAAGTAGACGTTTAATCTTGCATCCGTAATATTCTAATCCTTAACACCCAGTTGCTAACCTGCTGGAAGCGGCCAAGTGTGCTCATATGAATATGCTGCGCGTTTGGGGAGGCGGTGTCTATGAGTCTGACTTCTTTTACGATGAAGCCGATAGGCTGGGTCTACTCATTTGGCAGGACATGATGTTTGCCTGTGCCATGTACCCAGTGGGCGATGAGTTTCTCTCATCAGTGCGCGAGGAGGTGCGGCAGAACGCCAAACGGTTGTCGCATCATCCCAGCGTGGCCATCTTTGTCGCCAACAATGAGAACGAGATGGCTCTGGTGGGGAATTGGTATCAAACATTTTACGATCTCGATCGTTTTAAGGCCGAATACCGTGAACTCTATCTGGCCAATGTAATCCATGAACTTAAGGAAGTATCGGGCCACTCTCGACCTCAGCCACTGGTGTCGTCGCCATCGAATGGTAAGGTCAGCGAGCGGGACAACTATATTTCCGATAATCCAGGCAGCGATCACGACGGCGATGGTAATTATCCTGCAAACTTTTGCTCACTTACAAATTCTAATAATTTGAACGCCCCAGTGCACTTCTATGATTATGGAAAGGACGCTTGGGATCCATCCATTTATCCTAGACCGCGATTTGCTAGCGAGTATGGATTTCAGAGTTTGCCAAGCTATTACTCCTGGAATCGTAGTAGGAATGAGGATGACAATATACAAACGCTGATGAACCATCGGCAACATCATCCGCTCGGAATGGAGCCAATCATTATCCTAGTAAGGCGTCATCTGCCACTCCCCCTGCCCGAGAACGATGACTTTGAGGAGGCATTAATCTACTTCAGCCAGATTTCGCAAGCCATGGCCACGAAGGTGGAGACTGAATTATACCGCAGCTTGAGGGATACGCCCTACAACACCATGGGTGCACTTTATTGGCAGTTGAATGATGTCTGGGTGGCGCCATCATGGTCGAGCATAGACTTCTATGGCAACTGGAAGGTAAGTGTAAATCCTAACTGTGCACTTTATCACCAAAATAACTGCTGGAATCCTATGTATATTCCATGTAGATCCTACATTATTGGGCACGCGACTTTCTGGCACCGACTGCCATTGTGGCTCTTTACGATGGCCATACAAAATCTCTCAATATCTCACTGATCTGTGATGATCCCAAGGTCAACACATCGAATCTACAGGTCTTCGCTTACATACATCTGTGGTCTCAGCTGCTGCCTCGCCAAACCCTAAGCTGGCCGGCCACGCTACGTCCAAATGGAGTGCAGGCCGACAAGGTTATTCCGGTGAAGGATTTGATACAGGGTGAATTCAATGAGCACAACGCCTATCTTGAGTTTCAGCTGCGTCGCGATCAGGAGCTGCTCTCTCGGACTTACTTCTTTCCCACCAATATAGCCGCAGCTGTGGGGATCAGTGACCCTGAACTGGAGGTGGGTATCACATGTGGGGAATATCTAACCTCTATGTCATAAAATTAACCCAATCTCTCTGCAGTACAAACTCTCATCGCACACCTGTGTTTCGCTCAGCGACGGTACCCGGAACAGCGTCAGCATTACCATTCAGATAAAGCGTCCGGCAGTCTTCGTCTACCTGGAGCTACTGAGAACATATCGCCATAGTTTCTCCGAGAATGGCTACATGCAAACCGTACCCATAAACGTCGTATTCCTCACCTTTGATAGCACCGTCTGTGCTCGCCTGCTGCGCAAGTCGGACATCCGGATCCTCACCGTCAACAAGTACATGGTTTAGACATAGAGTTTAATAAGGAGAACATTTATAAATAACTTAAACAATAAACAAATAATAAATAGAATAAAATATGTGGCCTGGTCTGCCTCTGCCTAGTTAACCATTGAGCACCTGAAACGCCAACCCAGATCTACTGTTAATATCTGCTCCTCCGTCACTATCTGTCGAAGCTGGGCATCTGCACTCGCGGCGGCGTGTATCCCTCTGGGTATGGCACTAGCTGGTTGTTCAGCACTCGAGCATTGCGCCACGTCTTCACCTTGTCCTCTGCCGTGTCCGGCACTCTTACGCCCTCAATTAACGTTACGGCGGGACCATCAACCACATTATGCGTGCTCTGGCCAATAGGATTGCGGTGTGGACTGGGCCGACGTGTAGGTGTGGCAGAAGGCGTTGCAACTCCAGCACTGGCAGTTACCACCACCGAGTGTGGCATGTAGGAGACATATTTCGATTTTTGCGGCAAGACATTGTAGTTGTGCTTGGTGATTAGATTCTGGGGACGGGATCTCTGACCAGATCCGTTGCTGGCATAGGCGCGATTATCCCTGGCATAGTATTCTAGTGGCTCCGAGGCAGCGTATTGCATATCCATGGGAAAACTGATCGAGGAAGCATGGCGCAATACACGTGGCTGCGATTCCACCGATTCGGCATGGGAATAAGGCTGCCATTGGCGATCCGTGGCAAAGGAATAGTTATTGCGTGTCGGCTGGGCCTGGAAATACACTGGTTGCCATGCTGCGCGCCCACGACGGGAACTGCTATCCAATGTCTGCTGCTCCAGCGCTTTGTTTTGTGCTTTGGCCAGCTGCAACTGAATGAATTTGGCCTGGCGTTGTTCTGCTTCAGTCTTTCGTTGGCGATAATCCTGCATCTCCTGAGCCAATTGGCTCTGTTTGAGCAACGCTGGGCTATGCTGGAAACTCAGTTCACGTCCACTGGTGTTGCTCTTTGGCTGAATGGCAATGACAGGTCGTTTCACGTCTGAGCTGCGCACAAAAAAGGAGCCACCGCTGGCAGCGTCCTCTGCACGTGCCTTGCGACTGTTCTTGCCCACAAGAATCTCAACGTCATCGCCCTTACTAGACTTGACGCTCACCACCCGAACCTTGGATGGATCCAGATTGCGTCCAAAACGCAGTTCGGTTCGCAACAATGAAGGCTTACCAGTGACACTGCCGTCTCCATTGAAAAGGGTGTCGTAGGCCTGCGTCAGTGCCAGACCAAGTGCCAGACACATCATTAGAGTGATACGTCGTCCCATTGTCGTTGTTGGAGAAGACGTTGCCATTGTGCGGTGCGTGCGCTGCAAAATTAATATAAAGCAAAGCAGTGACAGATTAGTAAGAGTTAATTGACCATTTCAAAGTGCTCAAGTGTGACGCTGCGGAGTGCAGACATCATTACCATTATGTTGACATTTTTTTTCCTGATGTGGGACTAAGAAGAGGTGCTTATGCTACACTACGCAATCATTTTGATAAATCTAAGGAGCATCCTCAAGGTTTGCATAGTCAGATTTACCACAAATGCAGGGCAGCTGCACATTCGATTTGAATAAGTTTCTTCTATAAATCGAATCGAAAGGTTAATATAAATGTTGTGGTTAATAATATAAAGGAGTAGCAAATTTTGCTTCTATGCAACGAAGTTGTCTTAATATTAATTATGAACCCTCATATGTTAGAACTTTAGTGTTCAAATAATCATGCTTGCTAGTAGAGGCTAACTCTTTCGAAAAATCCCTTGGAATAGAAATAAACTAAAAGAACGCATCCAGGCCGCCAGCACACGCACATTCACACATATAGATGAGTAACTTCGTGTTGTGCTCATTAAATGCAGCTCGGTTCTTGCTTTCATGCGACTTTGGTTAAAGCCAAAGTTTTGTAATGTGTAAAGCTAGATAATCGTCACTTAACTTGGGGTTCTGCCTTTATCCTCAAATTTTAGTAATGATTTGAAGTGTCAGTTTGTGCTAACGTGAATATGTGCAAACGTGTGTAGGTATTTTAAAATTAAAAATTAAATATAAGTTAAGAAAATATCGAATGATCATAATGTCACTCAACTCTTTTCTATCCTTTGTATCACAGTGCATTCACATCATTCGTCACAATCAATCGTGTGTCTTGTTTTTAACCCCTGAAGTCGTTCGTCTTTTTTTTAAGTGCCATAGTTTTTGCCTCGCTGTTCGTCGATCTGTGTGATCTAATTCAACACCTAGTCGGATTTCCCTCGTTATCGGTTGTACGCTTAATTTAATTATTGACAGTCAGCCAAGCAGCAGCCGGCCGGCCCGATACTTGGATACATTGCCGGCATTTATTGCATTTGCGTGTATGAGGAGCTGGGTGCGTTGGGCTCAGAAAGCGAAACATCAATTAAAAATTGCAATGTTTAACTTTCGTTTGCTGTAACTCCACTGGCATGAGGAAATTGCTAGTTGTAGTTGTCGGCAACAACATTTTTGGCCAGCCAACGACACAATGACAAGTAAAAGCGTTAGGGCGTTAAATTATATTACATTTTCCGCGATCATATAAAATTCCCGAACTGCACTTGAAGTCATTACCCGTATTTCATAGGCCAGACCGCTTTTTCTCAATTGGTTTCCAATACATATAAATAACAGTTGCTAGGGTCCAAAATTGAGCAATTAATTTTGTTCAGATTAGTTAGTGAATCATTTACCAACATTTATTTTTGACTGAGGATGCGTGAAGCTGCCAAATTTTTGCTTTCTCGATCTAGAAATTGTTTTCAATTCGACTTCTGCCATTGCTTGCCACAGGGGTCGTAGTTCAATCTTCACAAATCCACGTGCGGTTAATGAAAGCTTCACCTATTGATTGTCTGCATCATAATTAGATGCAGGCCATCAATATTACGCATACGAGGAGCACGCAAACAAGCCACTAATGAGTGAAAATTTGCCGACAAAATGCGAAAAACAATTAACTAAATTGTAAATCGCAATTTCAATAAGTGCGCACCGTGTAGTTCATGACACAAGCATGATTATGACTCTAACTATGACTAGGGAGCTAGATGACTGGATCGCTAGAGCTCTGGGTGGCAAAGTATACGTCTGTCTCTCCAAAAGCAAGACTCAGGAGACTTTCACTTTCAATTCGGCGATGCGGCCGAGTGCGCCGCGCTCCCAATGAACCCGAGACCACGACCACAACCGAGACAGGGAGATGTTGTTTTTATTATGAAATCGTCGCAATCCACGCACACTCTGTAACAACAACAATAATAACACTAAACCAAAATACACAATAATGATTTTGCCTGGTCGAAGAGTAGAATACCCTTTGATAGTTATAGAAGTTTGCAAATTAATAACCAACTCGTCAAGAGACAAATTTGAACTCTGTCGCGCGACGCTGTTAGACCTAAATTCTACATTTAAAGAAAGCATTGCATCATTGCCTAGCATTTCACTTTGAATTCACTTTGAAGTTCAATGAAAAATTTTGAAGTTCCCAAAAATGTTAATCAGAGTTCAATGCGAATACAAACTTTCATAGTAAGTGATGGGCATTTCCTTCTAAAAAAAAGCTTGTATCGGAAATCAATGGGATTGGCAGGTGCGTTAGAAAAAAAATGTGTTTGAATGGACAGGGTTTGGATCAAATATTTAGTAGTGCGGGGCAGATCACTAACTGGATTATTTTGTAGGACAAGATGAGGCAACGTCAAAAAATCCTTACTTTTTGACAAAAAGGAAGTCAAAATACACTAAGAATTATACTACAAAGATATTTTGGTGGTCTTCGTTCTCCCTTGGTATCATACGCGTTATTTCGATTCAAAATAATCTTTCCAACAGAACTCAGCCACAACTTGGTATTAGACTCAATTTTCGATTTGCATAGCATGCCAAGAATAGCGCCAGAATGCAATTCGATTTTAGATTCAAGATGCTCAATTCCATAAGACTTTTAAGTGTCCAAATCGAGCCCTGCATCAAAAGTGAAGTCTGATAGCAATGAAGGAGATGCGAATTGCCAAAAATATTCGTGAAGTATTTGAGATTTTAATTCAATTTTCACCTAGTCACTATTTAGATATCGAACACTACAAATATTAAGAGTTTAAATGGGATGCTGTGTCAAATTAACAAAATTATATTTCCTGTCTCTGAGTCATAACTAGAAAAACAACAAACTACAAACCCCTAAAGAAACATTTCGGATCTATTTCTACTATCAAATGTTGAAATAAAAATCTCTTAATACATATCTATATATTGTGTTCGAACTCCTTAAAACTTATGGGTTACAAATACAGATGTAGTTACAAGATTGTAATACTTTTTTCTTGAAGGGTATAAAAACGAGTTTTAAACTTTTCGCACACAAGACACAGCAACAGATATAAAAGTCAATGCTTGCTATTGAGCGCTTGGTCTCTTTTTCGCTTTCTTGGCGTGGTCTTGGCCAGCGTATTTAGGCCGACGCTGCCCGGCCAACTGCACCAACAGTCAGAGCAGCAACGTCGCTGCCGCTTCAATGTCACGGCGCAGCTGTTTTTGCTGCTCGTGTGGACTCTTTTTTTGGGTTTGGGGCTAAGCGAGGCGTTGCGTTGCGTCTTCGTCTACGACCAACTTTTATTCAATGAAAATTACATCATTTCAAGTTTTTGGGCTTCTCTTATTAGGCGGCACGAAATGGTCAAAGTTAACGTCATAATACGCTGCTCCAAGTGTGTTTATATATGTTGAAATGCAAACTGCAATCATTTGTGTGCAATTTGTTGAGTTTTTCTTTTGGTAAGCGGTTGTTTTTTTTTTGTGTTTGGTTAAAAAAGGCATTTTCTGTATTTTGTTAAAGCGCGAGCATAACATCAATTCCGTTTGCCTTTTGCATACAAAAAACAAAGCGCGACAGTCGGCGGCGCACATTTAATGATGGGCTTTCTTTCTCACTCAAGGCGTGCCATTTGCCATTAATTGGGTATTACGTTTATACACAAACATACACACACACATTCACAGACACACACATACATACATAGATACAGATACATAACAGCCCAATTGACTGCAATTGTTTGCTATAATGATGCTTGCAACTTTGATTCAAATCATTTTGGTCATTGACTTTTCGCTTTGTGTCAGTGTCAGTGTCAGCTTCTAGCAGGCCAAACAACGAGGGACAGTCAAGGAGTCTACAAAATTTAATATATTTCATATCTTAAAATAGAATTGATATTTAATGAAATTTGGCTCGAAAGAAAACGGTAGAAGCGCTGTACCATATACATCAGCGATGGGCATGCAGTGCCTCTTTTCGCTCCCAAAGCTCTTAAGCTAAGTCGCAATAGAAAAATATGCAGATACGGAAGAAGCTCACAATGCATACGCATTGTGTGGGATTTGGTCGTGCTGACAGATTCTAACAGTACTTTTTATTGTAGTTGTGGTTGTAATGCTCCCACTTGAAAGTCTGCTGCCCAGCGCTGGTATATATGGACTATTTGGAAAGGAAGGCAAACTATAAATTCAGAGTCGTTGAGGCTCAATACAAATGTAGAGTTGCAATGGCAATGTCGAAAATATTGCATTTACACCTTAACTTAAAATCACATCAAGCGTATTCATCAGATGTGACCCCAGTGATTTCAATTGGGTAAAAAACTATCTCGTCGTATAAAGTAAAATCGGTCAAATTTATGAAAATCTGCAAAAGTGAGCATAAAAGAGGATTTGCTTATCTAGAATCATTGCAAAAGTCAAGAGTTTTTTATTGACCCTCGCACATACATACATACTTTCCTATAAATACTAAATGCTCTCAACTCTCACTTTCCATTTAGCATCTATAGGCCAGAGTTTGGATATTGGAGTTCATCTCTAACTCCGATTTAGAGACCTTTGTCAAATTGTCAATCAAAAATCAGCTACGCCCTGCAGAGCCCTGTCGTGCATTTTGAAAAGATTTGACAACAAAGCCTGAATTGAAATTAAGGTTACGCCTACAGCTAAGCCTCCTCTAGCTCTGCCACACACACGCAACCTAACCCCCTCTCCCCCCCCCCTCTCCCCTTGCATTGCACACATTGCATATAATGCATTAAAAAAAACTGAAGGAAGCATTGGAGCTGAAGCAACTGAAGCAAGTATGGAGACGGGGGTTCGATGTCATTGGTAGTCAGGCCAACAATCGAACGGTCGCTAACTTGGCTTAATGCTTATTGTTATCAACGATTGTTGTTTAATTTTTGTGGTAGCCACTAGTGTTGTTGCTGTTGTTGTTGTTGTTGTCATGTGCGAAATGCAAATGTGGCTGCGGTTAATGTAATTTGTTGTTGTTAGTGCTGCTGCTGCTGCTCTTGCTGATGTTGGCGTTGTATTAATTTCACTTTTACTTTTTATGATTAACATTTCCCACCCAAAAAGTGAGAAACTTTACATGATTTTTTTCACTTATCCATATTGTTACTACTGTTGCTGCTGCCTCATTTAGTTGTTGTTGTTGTTGCTGTGGCAATGAAATGTGAAATTTCAAAGATCGTAAAGTTTAAAGATGCTGTACTGAAATTATGCTGTGGCCCTTGCTGATCTCCTGACTGGCCTTTACATTAAGTTTTGTGGTTTTGTGTGTTTTTCAACTTCTTCTTTTTTTCTGTTTAATTGCATATGTTAGGTTAGTCAGCATGGGCTTTCCGAGGTCGGTCTGTCTATGTCTGAAGGTGTCGCAATTGAAAGTGAAACTCTTCTTACTTTCGGCGTGATTCGAAACTCATCATCAAAGTCAAAGGTGTCACTTGAGCGCCTAAAACATGTCCGAATATGAGTTTAACTTCCTCTGAAGTTTATCCACAAAAACCTACGCAACGAGAGTGTGAAAAGCTGAGCGCTTTGAATGTGAATGATATGTGAACTTAGATGTTGTTGGGGATGTTGTTGATATGCATTTGAATGTAGAGTGTCAGTCGTTGCTACTCGAACACAAAACGGCTGTAATGATGAGTTGAATAAAACGAATTTTTCTACAAAATTGAGACAGGTCAGTTCGTGTATGTTTACATGGCTTTTTATGAATTCCTAATTCAAATCAAATCAATCACAGACTAGAATTGCACACTGCTTTAGCAGTTTCGAAATGCTTTAGAAATTATTTATAAATTTATAACTACAAAACAAGATGATAATTTGCTGATAATGATAATTTCATAGCGATTGGGTAACTCATCACGCATCACTGTTTTTACGGAGAACTACCATATAATTTTAATGTTTGTTTCTAATAAAGTTTAACTACGGAAATGAGGCTTACTTGAGGTACTTTTGGGCGCAAATATTTTCTACATATTTGTGAAATGTGTAGGTAAAGTTTGAAAAATGCTACAATATCATAGGATTGATATACAAACAGTCTCTCCAAAATTATGTTTGTGTTTAAAAATTTGGTTTTTCTAGCGGTCTAACAATTAACTGATGTTATATATTATATATGTGCAAGTACAGAGATAAGAAACGATGGCAGATAATACCAAATACGTACATACATATAATATCACCAACAACATCTCTACGAATTAACACAAATCTTATAAGCCAACCATGAACTATCCTTAAAAGTTATCTCCAGCGCACACTTTACATATAACACATACGCCTCGTTGTCTGCTTACTTAACACCCACACAAGAATATATGAAACTCACATTAATAGATGTAAGTACTTATGTATGTAGTAAGTACTGGTGCTCCTTAATATCGTTTTATTTCTTAAGTATATATATATATATATATATATATATTTGTAGGAACAACTCCGGCTGTTTTGCTGTTGCTAAATTGAGCGACAGATCGCAACGCGAACCGAAATACAACTGAACGCAAATGAAAAACTTTTGCTAGCAAGTAAAAAAGCATCGAGCTGGAAAACGACAGAAAAAAAGTAAAAATTATTATGTATACATATGTTTGGAGGCCGACAACGACGCTGGCGGCGACGGCACTAACGAGGCAGCAGCAGCAGCCAACAGACGCAACGAAGGTAACGCTGCCGCCGCTCTGATGGCAACGGTAACAAACACCAACACCACATCAGCAACACTCGCTTGGAGCCACAGCAGCAGCAGCAGCAGCAGCGGCAACAGCTGGCCAAAGAGACGAAGCCCAGACCGCGTTGGAGTCGCACTTGAGGCAGTCGAAGCCAAAATACAAAGCAAAATTGCGCTCGAACAAAACCCCAAACCCAAACCCAACACAAGCCGTAGACGCAGACGCAGACCAAGGAGAAAAAAAGTGCAGCCAAAATGAGCGAACAATTGCGCAATTGCGACAGCGGCAACAACAGGGCAACTGCAAAGCTTAGTAGTATCTTACTTTTTCCTCCTTTTGCTTTTGGCAATCTTAACATCAATCTGGTGCCTGGTTAAGGATGATCTGACATGTAGCTTGTCACTTAAATGCGAGTCCTTTACTGTGATATAAGTTTCAAAGATTAGAATAGTCTGTGATTATGAATGATTTTAAGTTATTTTTGCCTTAAGTTGGAATGGTTTAGTGATATAATTTAAGTGATACAATATCATTTCTAGCCGGCATATGATGAAAGACAACAGCTGCGTTGATCAGCAGCTGGACGATGGTAGCTTCCTTATTGGAAATCCTGCCAGGCATTTTTATACTCGTACTCTAGTAGAGTAAGCGAGTATATTGTATTCGTGGAAATGGATGTAACAGGCAGAACGAAGCACCTAAGACCCCATAAAGTATATATATTCTTGATCAGCATCAACAGCCGAATCGATCTAGCCATGTCCGTATGTCCGTCCGTATGAACACCTAGATCTTGGAGACTGTAAGAGTTAGAGAGACCCAATTAGGTATGTAGATTGATACCTAATTGGGGGCGTCAGATCAAGTTTGTTTTCAAATTTTGCCACGCCCCGTCCCTTCCACTCAAAGCGCAAAACTTTAAGTCTTCAAAACTTTTAATCTTAACGCATTTTGTTTAAACTCGGTTTGTATATGTATAAGCATATAAACTACCGATTTGCCTAGTTTTGTTAAGATCGGATAATACTTTTGAGTGTGGTGAATATTGAATAAATGCTGAGTAGGAGTATCTTATAGTCGGAATATCGACTATACCTTTTTTACTGGTTATGTATAGACACCTCACTTAAATCTGAGGAACCCTTATTCGTAAAAAGAAAGATTCATTAAATTTGATTTGCTTCAAGAACACTTTGAACTTAACATTTCGAATGGATTGTGGATGGTGGAGATGTTTAAATTGGGTGCTGAATGGTATATTTGGTTGTGCACTAACAAACTAAGGGCAGCTTTTTCCACATAGTACTTGTATTGTGTTTCGTTGTTGAAATCATAATCGTGGCCATAAGCCATAAAGTAATAAAGTAATCTTCGAATATTTTAATAAAAAATATCTACAAATAATCATGGGAGGGTTTTTTTTTTTAATTTTCTTGATTTAAGATCAAACTTGTGAATAGAGCAAGCATATAACCATTATGAACGAGAAACGCTGTACTTATCCAGCTTATCCGCTATAATTAATTTCTGTAGTATTATTTTATTAGTACAAAAATCAAAACATAATTTATTATATTCTGAACTTAATGTGAAATGTCTTTTATTAAGTAAATAAAAACTTGATGAAAAGACGGGAATTTCTTATTTGGTGAGTTCTTTAATTTTATATTATATTGTAAATTTATTCTCCGATATTAAATCTTCCTATTGCATAATACAAACCCAGCTTTTAGTGGCCACTTTGTATTATAAATATCCTGTTATCTAAACCTGTTAATCCTAAATATTAGCCATTATTGATTGCTACTTAGTTAGACAAATCACCGGGTTTGAACCGTTTCGCATTCCATAGAGCACGCTTAAGTTAAGTATATCAATGTCGATCTTCTCCTCCTTTCTTCCCACCCATAACCATCAGACACTTTTACTCTTCAGCTCCAGCTCCAGCTCCAGCTAAAGCCATAGTCTTAGATGCATACCGCTGATAGTGGCTGGTAAAAATAATTGCCATGTGCTCGAGTCGTTAACGAAAGTGGCCAAGAAGTAGGTGTGTTTGAGGTGTGCTGAGTAAGTGTATGTATGTGTGTGTGTGTGCTTTGCTTGAGATACAAATCTAAGGCGGTCGCATCATTGCGCACACATACAGTTATATCTTTGTATGCTGTTGTACTTAGCTCCAACACTTTTTATTGGCAATCTTTTGCAATTTTCATAACTTTTTTACTGAGTGTTGTTTTGTTTTATAAAAAGCTTTTTTAATTAAAAGAAATTTCACTTTTCTTGGTTAGATTTTTAATAATTAATAGAATAAACAGCTATTATGGAATGGAAAAACAAAAATAAAACGAATAAGTTATTAGTCTATGGTAAATGTATATGGAAACTGTCAGTGAATGTTTGCATGGTGTTTCGTTCTGGCTGACCATTAAGCAGATCCACTTCGCCCTGCCCTGTCTTCAACAGCTGTGTTCTATTGCTCACAAAGTTAACACCATTAGTGCCAAAACGCACACAGTTAAAATTATACTCAAAGAACTGACTGAGCAGCACCTTGAACACCACTGTGATGCATATCTGGACATTACCATCCTCAAAAACACGTATATCATAGAGCCGCAGACAGCTGAATAATGGGAGCGGCAGCAATATTGGGAGACAAAAATCTGGCGGATTGCGAGCGGAGACATCGAAATTGGCCACTGTCCGCTGATTCAGCTCAATACGTAGATTGAGGCCGACATCAGCCTTATTGTATTCGATGATCGTACACATGCGCTGGTTAAACGCCTCGCCAAAGCCAAAAGCCAGTCCCAAGCAGCAACGGCAGGTGAATTGTTCACAGGAGCACGGCTGCCAGAGCTGCGGCAGCTCCACGATATTGCCAGTGACTTGCCCCAACTGGAAAGGCTGCTGTCTCTTGTTTCGGCTTCGCTGGCCGGGCACATATAGTAGCGGGTCCAACTGTTGGCCATTAAAGGGATTATACAGCATAAAGTGTGGTTGAGTAGGAGGAGCCGGCGCCGGTGCCTGTGGATGTGGCTGTGGATAGTGATACTGTGCATCAAGTAGCGCGAACACAATCAGTAGACTGATTATTCCAAGGTAATGCGACAAGTACATAATGTCCGACTGTTCTCGAAGCTGGGCTCCACTTGGTAATGTATGTGCCTTGTCCAGTTGTACTTCACCTGGCCTTTGCAATTTTCTGGGTCTGGCCGGGCGCGTGTTTTCCCAACCAATTGTCCAAACAGAATGCGTATTTTGTTTGCCCTTGCTCTCGATATGAATTTGAATTTGAGTTTAGAATTGTTCTAGCCGTTTTCATTTGGCCGTTAAATGGCTTGGAAAATATTTATTGACTTTAATTAGTTATGCGGGTTTCTAATGCTGCAGCACGGCCATTCAAGGCGTAAAATGTGTCAATGTTAGATTATTGTAAGCGATATCGATATAAGTGTACAAACGGCTAAATAATGAGCTTGGCTTCGTTTTTCATGCTGATAAGCCAGAGCAGCGATATCTGTCAGCGCATAATTTTCATGTTAACGATTTTCAAACATTACGTGAAGCACAAATGTAACCAAATTGCACACTTGACACTTGCAAAGTGTGTCAAAATTACTGCTGAATTTACGCAAACATACATATGACTATGGCAGACAACAACAGCAGCATTGGCGCAAACGTAACGAACATTTCAAACAAAGAAAGGCAATTTTGAGCGCTTTATTACGCACAGCATGTTTGGTTAACGTTAACGGGTAAACGCCTTTAAAAGGTTTCAACTCTCATATTTGGTCTTTCCTCATATTATTGTCTGCTTGCAAGCAACAATAAAAACCGTACATAAAAATTGGAGGCAGACCGTCAATTCCCAATGATTTATTTGTTTATCTTTCGTTTGAACATTTGTATAACAGTCTGACGGAAATGTAAAATGCGTTTACAGTATGACAGGTGTGTATAAAATTTGGAAGCCTTAATCAACTTGATGGCGACCTTGTGTTAGTTCAAAGCCACATATTTATGAATTATGAATTACAGACACATAAATAAGTACATGTATGTATATAATGCGGGCCAATTGATTGCAAGGTTGGCAGCAGAAGTCAAAGACATGCACTGTAAGAAAACAAATATTTATTAAAAGTTCTGAGAATGTGCTCCAACGCTATTATGGTAAGTAAATTTACAATATTATTAAAATGTTAACCAATTCTAAGTCATTCAATTTAAATTCTGTCAAAACCGTTTCCATGTCAATAAAAATATATCGACATATGCTCTGTTATCGATCTATATATTTCAAGACACTTTCAGGGCTGCATGATAATGAGCGCAACTGCGACTTTCATTTCACAATGACAATAACAGTTGCCGTCGCCTTCCCATAGACGTTCTGCGACCAAGTCATTTAATAACAATGTTGCCATACTCTCTATATGTTTTATTTTTTTCAATGTTTTTTCAATTTTCCAATGTTTTTTTCAATGTTTCAATTATTATTGAATGAAAGACGAGACAAAATCTCTTTTTGGGATATATTAACGACATATGCCTTTTTTAAAACTTTATTTAAGTTAAAATAATGAGGCTGCTACTTTTGAATTTGTCACTTGTCACGACTTATTACTTAAAAATATTTGTAACAGGCTTGCGAATAACGCTCAGCTGTTGTCGCCACCCCTGCCTTAGTTTTTAGTTCTTTGTATTAGTGTTGGGCACAAAGGTTCATCTTGTTGAACTTTTCACAAGTGTGTACATGTTGACAGTTATTCTTTTCCAAGCATAACACAATTAGTTTAGTGCTTTAACTAAACGTTCGAACTTAAATATTATACATTCGATTAACTTTGTGTCTTTGTTTCAAAAATATATGCGGGGTGCACAATGAACTAGCGCTCGCCAACGGATTCGGCGAATGCGAATAGTCTCGAACCCACTGATTTAGCTCTCAGTTCTTTTTGGCTTACGTTCACTGACACATGAGCACTCCAGCACTGCAACCAACAAATATGTTAAAATTCTGTTGAAAAATTGTAAACAAATATAATTAGTTCGTGTTTAAACGTTACGGGTCGACTTGACACGCGTCAAAATGGGTGACTTCTTCAAATCACTAAATTTCAACTACTTCAATACTGCTGGCGACTCAGCTGCTGCTGCTCATGCCAACGGTGTTGGTGGTGGGGGTGGCAGTGGCCCAACAACAATAAACAGTGGCATTCTGGATAATGATTACGTTGGCCAAATAGTGGATATTGCTGGCCACAAGCTGCGCACCAAATGCGTCATTGCCGAAGGTAGGGAAGGACGCATTTGCAACAAAACAAAAACAAGCAACAAAAAAAATCAATATGAAGTGAATGCAAGTGAGAATTTGAGGTGGCGTTTACTTCACGACACTGTCCTACAACTTGTGCAGTTTACGCTTTCTGATTTTCACATTTTAAATTTGGGTTCTTTTCAGTCAAATCAAACTTGTTGCTTTGTTAGTATAAGAATAAGTATTAGTATTGGTTACCATGCTTAGTTCAACGTTCATTCACATTTGCCATTCGCGTTTACCGTACCCTGACCTATGTATGTATGTTTGTTTGTTTGCTTCTGTGTTTGTATGAGTCATGGTTCAAGCGAACAAAGATTCAACTCTTGAAGTTGCAGGCAAACTTGAAATTTCCATTTCTTATATAAGCAAGAGCCTCCACAAACATAAGTCATATATAGCAATGCTTCCCTAATGCGACCAATGCCGAATATATAATACGGTATGTTGCAGAGAAAATGATATATGATGATGATGATCAACTCCGATCCATCAGAATCGATCAGAAAAAATATCCAATCAAGACCTAAAATTTAATAATAAATATGCGGCATTTAAAATGAATCAAAGAGGCCTGATCAACCCGCAGAACCAACATTAATATTAAATTAATGCTATTAATTAAGTTTGTGGCATTTTTCGAACGCTTTTTATCATCAACTAATTTGTAAACAAATTTTCCAATATATTATTTTCTTCTATACGCCCTGCTGTTTGCTTACATTTCGACAAAGACTGGCAGAAAATGAGTAATGTTCTTTATGAGGAAGGTTCCACTGCATCTGTGTACATATATTTTCACATGTGTAGTCATTGTCATTTTCATTATTGAAATTAACGCTCATCGCTTATCAGCGCCTTGTTATCAACTTCCGTCCAAACCCCTTTTATCCCTCTTTGGCAGGCGGCTATGCATTTGTGTACGTAGCTCAAGATGTGCAAACTGGGACAGAGTACGCCCTCAAGCGTTTGCTCGGTGCCGATCAACAGGCCCGCAACGCCATTCTCAATGAGATTAACATACACAGGCAGCTATCGGGTCATGGCAACATAGTCACATTCATTGGATCCAGCTCGCCGCCCCCGCAGCCCCAGCAATCATCTCTCCAAAGCGCCCAGTATCTGCTCCTGACGGAGCTGTGCAGGGGTAAGTGGCAGACAATCTTCCGTCTGTGATATCCCTCAAAACATTTTTATGCATCCTATCTGCATTGCAGGCGGCTCCTTGATCGATTGCTTCAGAATGGATAATGCGCCCGTTGATCCGCCTGTCGTCCTGCGCATCTTCTACCAAATGGCGCGTGCCGTTGCGTGCCTGCACACGCAGGCGCCGCCCATTGCTCATCGAGATATTAAGGTATCGCCCTTGAATGGCATGAAATGGCGGCGTGATTTATGATATCCGTATGGCTAATTCCAGATTGAAAACTTCCTTATTGGCAATGACAAACAGATCAAGCTGTGCGACTTCGGTTCAGCCAGCACTGAAGTGCTGTCACCCACATTCGAGTGGAACGCCCATCAGCGCAATATGCTGGAAGATCAGCTGAACACTGTGACGACGCCCATGTATCGTGCTCCGGAAATGCTGGACACGTGGTCTAATCATCCTATTGGGCCCAAGGCAGATATTTGGGCCTTGGGCTGCATTCTGTACTTCCTGTGCTATCAGAGGCATCCCTACGAGGACGGCGGCAAGTTGCGCATCATCAATGCCAACTATATAATACCACCGGAGACGCGTTATAATTGCTTCCGTGATATAATCAAAGGCTGCTTCAGGGTGAATCCCTCGGAGCGTTTTGACATCTCAATGGTCATGGAGCGCCTGGCTGCCATAGCGGAGACTCAAAATTGGTCACTCAAGGGGCCCTTGGACCTGCGTGGCATACCCATAGAAACGTCGCCAGCAGAGAGCCCGGCCAGAAGTCTGCCCGAAACGGCACAGAGCCAGTCGGAGTTTTATACGGATACGCCCAACGTTCAACCACAACCGACTACTGCCACCGCCGCTACCGTCCCCTCCTCCAGCCACAGCAACGGCAGCCTGCTTTCCTCGTTACGAGGCGGTGCCGGCACCTTGTTCAAAAACCTCAAGGACACCTCGACTAAGGTCATGCAAACCATGCAACAGACAATAGCTCGCAATGATCTAGACATAAGCCACATCACATCGCGCATTCTGGTCATGCCGTGTCCCTCGGATGGCTTCGAGTCGACCTACAAGACAAACAACATTGACGACGTACGCCTGTCTCTGGAGACCCGCTTTGCACCGCAAAAGATTAGCATTTACAACTTTGGGGCGCGCACTGTGCCACGCCTGTCGCCGCCGGTGCGGACTGTGGAAGCGGGCTCCGTGTACGGCTGCCCGCAAGCCCACGCGCCCAATTTGCAGGTGAGCTAAGCTAAAGCCAGCATAGAGGTCACCTAAGTGACTTTATAACATTCTGAATTTTCATCTCCTGCCTTCAGGGTCTCTTCACCGTCTCGGCGGACATGTACAATTTCCTGAATGCGGATCCAAAAGCCATTGTGATTGTCCAGACAGGCGATTCGGGCGGCTGCACGGCGGCCACCGTCATCTGTGCGCTGCTCATGTATGCCGATCTGCTGAACGAGCCGGAGGATGCGGTTCAGGTGTTTGCCGTCAAGCGGCACACTATCAATTTGCGCCCTTCTGAGTTTCGCTATCTGTACTACTTCGGTGACATCCTGCGGCCCACGCCCCTGCTGCCGCACTACAAGAACATCAATCTGGTGTCAATCAGTTGCCAGCCCGTTCCGAGGATGACCAAGGCCAGAGACGGCTGCCGTATTTACCTGGAGGTCTACTGCAATGAGAAGCTACTGCTGACGACGCTGCAAGACTACGAGAAGATGCGGTAAGGAGAGAATACCCCACTCCACATGAATCACTAAATGAGTCTGTCCTCTCCCCGTTCCCGTAGCCTGCACTTAGCTGGGCCGGGCAAGATCGTGCTGCCCATCAATTTGACCGTCTGCGGAGATCTCACCATAGTATTATATCATGCCCGCAACGCCCTGAAGGGCATGGTGCGTCCGCAGGGCCTTAAGATTTGCCAGTTTCAAATCAACACTGGCTTTGTGCCAGAACCGGAAACGCTGATAACATTTAACGCCCAGGATCTGGATGATTTGCCCGATCCCGAGCAGGTGCCGCCCCACTTTTGTGTGTCGCTGTCTTTGGCAGTGATGGAAACGGAAACGCCGCCCAGTCACAAGCCGCCATGGCTGCCCGCCAAGGCCAAACGCGACGCCCGCACTTTGTTCAGCTCGGACCTGGAGTATGCCGAGATGTTGGACAATTTTGGTACGGATGAAAATAGAAAATCTCGACATCGTTCACTAATTTTCCACAATTTCAGTCACAAAGCCCACTGTGCGACCTTCTCCACCAGCAGTGCGAAAGCAAGAGCGTTCCAGCTCTCCCCTGGTGTTGCCCGATGTCACGGAAATATCGCATGATACGCCTATGGCCATGCCGGAGCCCTCGCCGCCCATCGATTTGCTCAACTTGAATCAGCAGCCAAGTGCGGCGGCTCCGTCTGCCGATCCGCTGGCTAGCGCCATGCCCAGCTCAGATGCCAGCTTTGACCTTTTGGGTGCCTTCGGTGATGATGACTCATCGGGCATAGGCTCAGCGCCGGTTCCAGATGTGTTGCCGCCACCGCCACAAGCTCCAGCTGCTCAGCAGCTTAACATCACCGCGGATCTGTTTGACATCTTTGGCTCCATTGATCAGAGCAGCAGCATGCCAAATATGAAGCCAACCACGAGCACAGCCACGACGGGCCTGCCACCTTTCATGGGCTCTATCCCGGCTTTCGTCACTACTCCAGGTCCTGCGCCAAGAAAGGAAACGTCGCCCTCCCAACCACAAAAACCGGCAGATCCCTTTGCGGATATTGCCAATCTGGCCTCGGGTCTCAATATCAACTTCAATCGTAGCACATTGAGTGGAAAGTCGCCCGTCGGCAGCAGTCCACAGCCCACGCAGTTCTCCAGCCCCACGCACAGGCCAACGTCTGTCCCATCGCAGCCACAGCCACAAGCTCAATCCCAATCCCAGCCCCCATTTATGCGGACGCCGCCACAGCCGCAACCCCAACCTCAGCCACAACCGCACCCAACTCAATCGCGTCCAGACTATAACCGTGTACACTTTGACGGACCCAAGGCTGGTCAACAGCCTGCTGCGGGTGGAGCCAAAGGCTCGGACATCTTTGCGGACATCCTGGGACAGCAAGGCTACTCGTTTGGCAGCAAAATGAATCAGGGTCCACGCTCCATCAATGAAATGCGTAAAGAAGAGCTGGTCAAGGACATGGATCCGAAAAAAGTGCTCATTATGGAATGGGTAAGTAACAGCCAAGGCTTCGTGCTTGTGGCTGATTAACACCTGCCCCTCATCCTGTGCCTTCTGTCTCTCTAGACTGATGGCAAGAAGAACAACATTCGGGCTTTGCTATGCTCGATGCATACAGTCCTGTGGGAAAATGCCAAATGGAAGCGCTGCGAAATGTCCACCATGGTCACACCGGCTGAGGTGAAAAAGGCCTACCGACGCGCGTGTCTGGCTGTGCATCCGGATAAGGTAAGTCGCATGGCTCAAATCTGATTCATTTAGTGATCTTGCCATCTCTTTTAGCATAATGGTACCGAGCACGAGGAGATTGCAAAGCTCATCTTCATGGAGCTAAACAATGCTTGGACGGATTTCGAGAATGATGCCACGCAGCAAAATATGTTCAATGCGTAAAACGCATCCTATAGTTGTATAATCATTATATATAGTACATATATATAGTCGTTACAATCCTAAACTTAGCTGAAACTATAGTGTAAAGCCATTTCAGAGTGTAAGCTTTAACGTGTAAAGAGAAACAAGTATTTTGCGTATGCCGACATTTGGAGTGTACGCATTGTAGTTAGCTCCAAATTACGAAATTTTGAAATTCTAAAATATTTATGGACAAATTACTTAACTTTTATATATAGCAAAACATTCCCCTAAAAAAAAACATACAAATTTCCAAAATGTAGAAACAAATCGCGGATATAGAAGGGATTAGATAAAGGGATAATTCAACATTTGCAAGCATAAATTTGACATAGGGCATATACTATTGGTACTATTTATATTTCGGGAATAGCAAATAATAAGAAACATTTTTAAGTGAAAATGGCTTTGTTACTTTTCAAAATGTTCTCCATAATACTGCATACACTTAAGCATGCGTGAAAAACTATTTTCAAAACAAGTTTTGCTTTCTTAACGCTTCAACAGGCTTTTTGGCATCAAAATTCGTTAAATTTTTTGTAACATCCAGAACAGAGAAACGACATTAGATGCCAAATCAAAACTCTAAACGGTTAGGTTGTCTTCCCTATTTTTCCAGAAACTTCTAGCAAATAAGTAATTGTTTACCATTCAGAATTGACCATCTTACTTTTCTTGAATATGGTAGTTTCTTTTACGGTTTTTGGGAAAAAAAGGTTTCCATTCTCTCAACTTTTTTTTGTCTGGGAACAACTTTTGTTCGATTGCTCTTTTGTTTCCGGCTCATATGCATATATCCATGATTTGTCACCACGATCAAATTCACAATACCAGCGATATACTGAGGTTTTGATGGTGCTTTATCGCCATACAAAGAACTGAGTTCCTCGACACATTTTTGTTGAGATAATTCGCTTCAAAAGTTGCGAAAAATAATCCAACGAAAACCTCTTGAAATTTCCATTTTTTGGATAAACTAATTTTCAAATTCAATATGATTAAACTCAATGAAAAACAAACAAATAACACTTGTCCATGAAAATGTTGTAAGTACGTTTATGCTAAAAAATGTCAAACTCTATAATGGTATTGCCAGATTTTAGCTATTGACATTAGTCCCTAAAAATGAATAGTTCCCTCGTATTATTAAATATATAATTTGATATCTGCAAATCAGTTGACTTTTAAGTTTACAAACTTTGTTGCAAAATCAAATGTTTATCAGGTCTGTTTCCGTATCCCGTTCGTTTTGAAAATTAAAACGGATTCCATTTCGCTCCAACTTCGGATTCGTGTTCGCATTTCTGCATATTAATACATTGCATGCGAGCACCAAACAAAAACGAATGGAACAAGTGGAAGTGGAAAAACGAACAGTGATAATAATAATTACAATCTCTGCTTTAAACAGTTCTCGCCCCTTCATAGCCTGATCATTGTAACATTACCATTTGCCAAGGCATATAAAATTTGATTACCAATTAAATTTAAATGAGAAAAAAACGACCTGATTCCCCCTTAAAGCGTTTTTAGCCAATATGTGATTAAACTATATGAAGATCATTAAAGATTATTACATATACGAGTATATAAATGGTATATATATTTATACAATATATGAAATTGTTTTGAGCATACAAAAATTATATGCAACGTTATATAATAGCAAATATGTTGACTCTGCGGCAATCGGAGTGTGTATATAAGTGTACTGTTATTTTGTAAGATTGAAACCTTCCGTTTTTCGTTTCGGCATTTATCTTTGATCCTCATTCATATGAAATAAATTCTCTATGCGTTTTCTTTTGGGAAATGCAGCTGTTAAAGGATCCGTTGCATGTGTCTGTTGTTCTTATTTGGGTTGGCAGTGTCTCTTGATGCGCTTGCCCGCCACAAAAACGCTGATTATATTGCGATCGTCGCCCGTGTAAATGAATTTCTCCACCAGTTCGTCGACTTCCAGCAGTCGCGTAGGTTTGTCCACAACGCTAACATCCACCAGTAGAGCGTCAAAATCTTTTCCCACAAGGAAGTTGCCTGTTACATGATCCAGAGCCAGTGCCTTAGCTCCACCCAGAGTGGCCAAGTACAGGGCTGACTTGTACTTGAGTTGCTCGTAGTCCGGATCCGGTCTTTTGGCTGATCCTGTGCCTCGTATGTCTTGCTTCTTGAAGAAATCCAAATGCTTGGACACTTCCAAAGAGCGCAGCAGGGCATCTTGAATGGAAACCGAATTGCCACCAGACACGTCTGTGCCCAGCCCCACAGTAACGCCGGCTTTGATCAGGCGTTGCACATCGCAAATGCCAGAGCTCAGCATCGTATTTGAGGCGGGGCAGTGAGCTATGGATGTGCCACGTTCTCTCAACAGATGAATCTCATCGTCCTCCAAGTGCACGCCGTGAGCCATAACCGTCTGGAAAAAGAAGATGTCACTTGATTGCATAAATATATCGAGTCGCTGTCTGTGGTGTACATAGAACTGCAACTGGCAAATGCAACACAACAGTTCCATGCATCTGTATTCCAGCGATACTGAATGCCTGAGTCTGCGTATCCGCATTAGCGCTTTCGTAAAACGTCTAATGCGAAATGTTGTCTAAGCGAAAATCTGACCTAAGGAATTTATAGAGACGAGAGAAAGGAAAAACAACCCAAGGCAAGAACGCAGGGGCAACTAGCTGCTAGGCTCTTTGCTTACCTCTCTCCCACGCTTCCACCCTAATTGAGTATTTAGATGACCACTTCGCATGACCTGCCTCGACTAAAACGATGTTTCGCCTATTCGATTATAAGGGCGCGTTCGTTGAACGAGTGATAGCTAACGTCGTCCCTGACTTTTTACGCAATGACGAAAGGGAATGCAATATGTTGGCATTCGTAGAACTCAGGAGTAAAGTGTGAAATGACATCTCTGGTGGTTAACTCACCTTCGGCGTCAGCAGTCCGGCATTGTCATAGGCGACCGCATAGCTCGTCTTGAATATGCTCTTGACCACCTCAATCTCGGCCAGATTCTCGCTGATGTGGCTCTGAATGTGGACATCATTCTGCTTGGCTATTTTGCCGAGTTCCTTTAGCAGATCCATGCTGCAGCTGAGCGCAAAGCGCGGTGTTATGGTGGGCAGCACCAGTGGATTCTTCAGACTGCGCACTTCCGAAACGAACATTTCCGTATCCTGTAGTGATTGCTCTGTTGTATCGCTAGAATTTAACGTCAACATAACTACAATTTTGTTTACCTCAATTCCATCTCCAAGAGGATTACTTACACATAGTATTCGGGGCTGTTGCAATTCGAGCAAACCTTGCCAATGAGAGCGCGTTGACCTTGACGTGCCGCCTCGCGAGCCAAGACCAGCGTACTCTCCAAGTTATTGGTGGCGAAATAAGAAGCCAAAGTGGTTCCACATCGTATCGTCGCTTCCTATAGCGTATCAGATTATCATCAAAATTTCTTTTGAGCGGTCGTGCGTACGTGCCCCCCACTGATATGCATGAGCAGATCATTTTCTGTGGAGGCACGCCGAGCACTAGTTCTGGTTATGTTTGTGTGCTTGTGCGTATGTATGGGTATGTGTAAGACATTATGGAAACTGACTGATAAGCGATAAGCAATATACATTCATATAAGTGTTATTAAAGCTATTGGAGCTATCGCCACGGTGATCAAACTTACAACAACACTCTTGTAGACTTGCTGGGCGTAGTTTGGGTCGGCGAATTTGGCCTCCAGCGGGAAAGTATATTTGTTCAACCAATCCAGCAGCGGCATGTCTAATCCCAGACCAATTTGTGCAAACTGCGGTGCATGTATGTGGCAGTCGACAAAGCCAGGCATGATGAATTGAAAATTGCTGAGCCGCACTTCGGTCAACTCAGTGAGTTGAACCCCGCTGGTGGACAGCCATTGGTCGTAGTTGTTGCCCACGCCAATGATCTAACGATATGCATATATGTTTCAACCGACTTTCAATATTTCAACTTTAATAAGTATAAGTTGATCCTACCTTGCCATCGTCCACAGCAATGAAGCCTTGCTGGAATGATTCAAACTCATCGAAAGATTTCGTATGCACAATGGTTCCTCGGTATATGGTGGGCATGGTGAAATGTTTATTTAGCAGCGTGTTTCCTATTCCAAGTTTCCCACACGACGTACGCAATCACAATGTCGAAACGGGCTGATCAAGTATTTAAATTATTGCCAATCAATTGTAATATGTTTTTGTTTCGCTGTGAATGCTCACTGCGTTAATTAGTAAACTGCAGCACTGTGAATAGCAATAAAGAGTTCGAATTGCTTTGACAGTTACACTATGCAACAAGGTTATCGCACCAAACTATCAAACTATTTGTTTGTAAATTTCGGCAGACTCGATCGACTAAATAAAACGTGGGGTTAATTGTATTAAAATCATGGAATCAAAATTTTCCAAAGCTGCATTGACTGCGTTTCTGACCATATAAATCACAAAAGATAGGGGAAGGGCAACGGCTCTCCGCGGGCAATACAGGAAGGCTAACCTCAGGTACCTGAAGCTTATGTACATATCTTTACAGAAATATGCAATTGCCCGATCCTGACCAAATTTCGCCATTGGTCGTGCAGACCTGTAAAATGCATTTGCTTGTTTTCCCGCTAAATATCATGTACTTAAGATGACTTCGTTTCCATTTTTATTTTGGATTTACAAAAATAGCATTTGCCGCTCGTCATATTGCGAAAAATATAACCAGAGTTAACAAAAAGTATAAATTATTTCTTTACGGCTCCCATGCGACTGGCATCCTGGCTTGGATAGGGTATTTGACCAGGTGGCGGAGGAATGGTGTCGAGATTCACCCCAGAGGTAGTTGTTGCTGATGCTGCTGCTGCACTGCTTGTGCTGGCCACGCCAAGTCCACTGTAGGGCGCTGCGTAGGTCGGCTGGCCGTACATTTGGTAGGCGGAAGCCGGCACCAGATTGGTAGGCAACTGATGTAGCTTCATACCAGCAGGCATGACATTGATCTGCTCCTGACGCAGATTGAAGTAATCGTTCGGCTTGGCACTAGGCGGAGGTATGCCGGCTACATCGAAGCGTCTGTCCGTTTTGACGGCAGTGCCCTGCTTGGCCTGCGAGTGAGCCCACTTGATGCTCACCTTGCGTCCCTGCATCACCAGCTTGTTAAAAGTACGCTCAGCGGCCAGTTCGGCGGCGCTGCGTTTGGTGTACTGCACGAATGAGCACTGCTGTCGCGGCACAAGGGCAATGGAGCGAATCTCGCCATATTGATAGAATTGGTCCCGCAACTCCGGCTCCGTGATTTCCTCCGGCAGATTTCCCACGTACAAGGTAGTTATGTTGCGATCTTCCGGGGGCTCCAGTGTAGGCAATGAAGCAGCGCGTTTCATAATTTTCTCGGCCACCGGATCGTTGCGTCCATAGTAGCGATCCTTGATGTTCTGTTCGCACAGCGGGTCGTCAGGTTCGTTGGGCTTGTCGTGTCGGTAGGGGCACTCCTCGCCGCGCTTGCACTCGCCCTTCACCCAAAACGAGCAAATATGTGGTCTGTTCCGCTTGTAATAGGGCGCAGTGCGGGCCAATTTGGACAGCATTTCGTTGGCCGCCAGAGACCGGCCCACAGCGCCGGCCGCCTCAGTGCCATCGCCCTCCTGCAGCTGAGCATCTATATTCTGTATATAGTACTCCTTGTTGACATCGCTCTGTGGCAAGTTGTCCGCCACCTTCAGCGCCGCGTCGCGCACTTGAATGGGCAGTCCATACTCAAGATCCAGAAGGCAGGTTTGGCACACATTCTTCAAACGCGCGCAAGTCTGACAGATCTCTGTTTTTTTGAAGCGCATTCGCGCTCCTGGACACCATCGGAATATTGTGAATGGCCGCGTGCAGATTTTGCATTCCTTGCCGAATCTTTCTTTTATCATGCGCACATAGGGATTGTCACCCAGGCAAGTCTGACAGAGAATCGGGAACTCGGCATCCTCCCAATTCTGCCTGTTGTAGGTGTTGGTCGTCTTAGACATAGACATGGTGAGGCCACGCAATTGTATTTACGAAATTTACAATAAAAGCGCAGCGTACTTTTTTTTCTCCTTTTGTATTAGTGTTGCTAAACGTGTGTGCATATATTATTAGTGCTGGGTAGTTCATAAGCGAGTGAACCAAAAAAAGTGAGCGTGAGCCACTGAAAAAACAGAACATGTGAATTATTTTTGGTAATTTTGATAGTTGTTTTTTTCATATATTTTCTTTAGTTGCCATCTACCCAAATTTTATGGAATTGGGTATTATTTAGCGAATTAGATTATTATATTTGAGACGGCCTATTCTCAATTTTGGCCCATATCACAAAAACCAGAAATAAAATGAAGAGCCACATAGGTGTTTTTCAGTAAATATGATACAAAATATACATAAATAATGAAAACTCTCTAGCGATAAAAGTTTGGAGTCTGAATCACTCGCATTACTCAGCCCTAGAAACATCGGCATTGCTCAGCTGTTGTTGATAAAGTCTTTAACAGGGTGGCAGCGCCGCAAATGCTGAAATTGTTTACAAATTCGTAAACGTTTGCAAAAGTAGAAATGTCACAAATTAAAAGATACCGAAGGTCCTCCAAGTCATCCGAGGATGAGGCGGTCGACAAGGATGATTACGTGCCTTACGTGCCAGTAAAAGAACGCAAGAAGCAGCACCTGATGAAACTTGGCCGCGTGGTTCAGTTAGCCACCGAGGGAACACATCCAAAGTCGTCCAGCGAGAATGAGAACGACGATGAGTCACAGGATGCCCAGGATGCGGAGACATGGGGCCGCAAGTACAACATCAGTCTGTTGGACCAACACACAGAGCTGAAAAAGATAGCCGAGGCCAAAAAGTTGAGTGCCGTGGAGAAGCAACTGCGTGAAGAGGAGAAAATCATGGAAAGCATTGCTCAGCAGAAGGCTCTTATGGGCGTAGCTGAATTGGCCAAGGGCATACAGTACGAGGAGCCAATTAAGACGGCTTGGCGACCGCCGCGTTACATTGAGGCCATGTCGGAGGAGGAGAGGCAAGCAATCTGCAAACAGCTGAGAATTCTGGTCGAGGGTGAAAATCCCAGTCCGCCCATACGTTCATTCCGCGAGATGAAGTTCCCCAAGGGCATACTTAATGGCCTGGCTGCTAAGGGCATAAAAACGCCAACACCTATTCAGGTGCAAGGTCTGCCCACAGTGCTTGCCGGTCGAGATCTAATTGGCATCGCCTTCACAGGCTCGGGCAAGACGCTGGTCTTTGTGCTGCCCGTCTTGATGTTTGCCTTGGAACAGGAGTACAAATTACCCTTTGAGCGCAATGAGGGACCCTACGGTCTGATCATTTGCCCCTCTCGGGAGCTGGCCAAACAGACGCACGATATCATCCTACACTATAGCAAGCATCTGCAAGCATGTGGAATGCCTGAGGTGCGTTGCTGCCTTGCCATGGGCGGGCTGCCCGTAAGCGAAGCTCTAGAAGTGATCTCGCGGGGCGTACATATTGTGGTGGCCACACCCGGACGGCTTATGGACATGCTTGACAAAAAGATTCTCACCTTAGATATGTGCCGCTATCTCTGCATGGATGAAGCTGACAGAATGATTGACATGGGCTTCGAGGAGGACGTGCGTACCATATTCTCGTTCTTCAAGGGTCAGCGCCAGACACTGCTCTTCTCAGCAACAATGCCAAAGAAGATTCAGAACTTTGCCCGCTCGGCACTTGTCAAGCCAGTGACCATAAATGTGGGACGTGCCGGCGCCGCCTCTATGAACGTTGCCCAGCATGTGGAGTATGTGAAGCAAGAGGCCAAGGTGGTCTATCTTTTGGATTGCCTACAGAAGACCGCACCGCCCGTACTAATATTCGCCGAAAAGAAACAAGATGTGGACTGCATACACGAGTACCTGCTGCTCAAGGGCGTCGAGGCTGTGGCCATTCACGGCGGCAAGGATCAGGAGGAACGCTTGCGAGCTGTAGATGCTTATCGCGTGGGCAAAAAGGACGTGTTAGTGGCCACCGACGTGGCCTCCAAGGGTCTCGACTTTCCCAATGTGCAGCATGTCATTAATTACGATATGCCTGACGACATTGAGAACTATGTGCATCGCATTGGTCGTACGGGTCGCTCAAACACCAAGGGACTGGCCACCACACTGATCAATAAGATTGCCGAGCAATCGGTTCTGCTCGATCTCAAGCACCTGCTACTCGAAGCCAAACAGCCGGTACCCGAGTTTCTGGAGGAGCTGGCTCCAGAACCAGAGCACCAGCATCTGGATCTGGGCGACTCGCACGGCTGCAGCTATTGTGGTGGCCTGGGCCATCGTATTACTGAGTGCCCCAAACTAGAAGCTGTGCAGAACAAACAGGCCTCGAACATTGGAAGACGCGACTATCTTTCTAACACGGCTGCCGATTACTAAGCTTCGACTACTTGATGTTGACGATTTACAGCCGCACATTGGTCCAGCGTTATTAGTTAAAGTAAGTTAGTTACGATGTGCTTCGCCAAGGGACCTTCTATAAGTAACAAGAGGTCAACATATTTAAGTGACTTGACATCATGTGCATCCTGTAGTTTTAATATAGATTAAATATATAGTTCATTTACATAAAGATCAGAAATATTATTCTGATAAATATTTATATATGAAAACAAGCATACACAAAGGCTTGTCATGCTGATCAAAAAAATATATATATACTTTATAGAGATATTTCCTATTATGTGTTACAAATATCGTGACAATATAATAATACCATCTGCAAAGTTATCAAAATGTTAGACGTTATGAAAAGGTTTCCATTTTGCAAAAGTCTCGGGATCAGAAAAAAATTCTTCTTCGAAATAAATGTAAAATTGTAATAGAATTGGGGACTTGAGCTTCACTAGTGATTGCTATGCATTTTCAGAACTGAAACTCAGGTCTTTTATATACTAGAGTATTTTATTTAACAAGCAGGAAGTCAGAGGTGAGCAAAGAAAAAGGCCACTAAAACCATTTATCAAACTAAACTGTTTTATTTTTTAAGAAATTCAGCCTGCAAAAAAGTGAGAACTTAACATTCGGTATCGCAGATTATTTATTCAATCATAACTTCATACATGCCTTAATAACTATTAACATTTCGATTATATGTCATGTATGTACAATAAATATAAGGATATGTTCCATCTGTTAATTTGACCAATTGTTTGTATATAATCGAACCAATGTGATTTGGACTCAAACAAAACTGGGAATTTCAATGCAAGACAAAAACAGAATTGTAAATGCCTGACTTTTAACCTCATTTCTTGGAATTCTGAAATTTTTCTCTTTAATTTGTTTACAGTTTGTTGTTTGCGAAGGTACTTTTTGTTTGCTTCTTGCTTATCGTTGCAGCTCTGGCTGTTGTTTATCAATCATCGACAGTGACAACACCATACTGGGATCGGTCTGAGCGTGAACAAAACAGAGAGAGCGACTTGGCTCTGAGCGGCTGTTATATACTCGTACTCCAGTAGAGTAAACGAGTATATTGTATTCATGCAAATGTATGTAATAGGCAAAAGAAAGCGCTTTCGACCGCATAAAGTATATATATTCTTGATCAGCATCAATAGCCGAGTCGATCTAGCCATATGCGTCTGTCCGTCCGTATGAACACCTAGATCTCGGAGACTTTAAGAGCTAGAGTTACCAAATTTAATATGGAGACTCAGATCAAGTTTGTTTTAAAATTGGTCTCCGCTCTCTCACGCAAACCGATAAAACCTTATATATCCCACAATTTTAAAGCATTTGGTTGAAACTCGGTTTATATATGCATAAGCACAAAATATACCGATTTGAAGATTTTCGTTAACATTGGATAATAATTGTAGACAAAAACCTAAAAAAAAAACACATGTATGAGAGCACCCCACCCAAAAAAAAAAGTTTTGCATACCTTGGCCTGTGTTGAATATTGATTAAATGCTGAGTCCGAGTATCTTATTGTCGGAATATCGAATATAGCTTTCTTACTTGTTATAAAAGCAATGCTAAGAGCCGCCTTTCGATCAGTGTCTCGAGCTGCGTTGTCTCGTCTACACATAACACCCATTCTCATTCCAAGTGCTCCTTTTGCCCGTTTAAATTGACCTAAGAGTAAGTGCTTATTTATTTATTTACCTTGCATTTGTAATAGTGTGATTTAAGTGGTCAGCTTCTTGATTGTTTTGCCTCCGGGCAGCGGCAGCTTTAAAACTACATAATCGAAATGTGTTGTGTGTTTATTAGTAAAGCAATTTAAGCAAATTCGTCTTTTATAGCGGCTTAAATTGAAAGCTATGCGATCTGTAAAGTCAAACAATTTGATTGCTAAAATTCAGAATTGAAATTATTTCTATTCAAGTAGCATTGGAAGTGATAATGTATTGCGTTCATTTAATTGAATTAAGTGCTGATTGTAACATTAGCTTATCAATTTTGCTTTGATCTTAGCTAATCTCGGGTTAGAACCTTTGCATTATATACATACGCACAAAGAGTATACAATTAGTGTATATAGTTAGTTACAAATATATAAAATATATGTTACAGATTCCATTCTAGATCAATTAAAAATTGCGCAAAAAGAAAAAAAAAAAGTGTGTCTGGTTTATGATGCGATGCTTAGTATTTGGATTCAGATTCCAAAAATCATCATAAAACAAGTAAGCTTATATACAATTCACATTGAAAATATGTACACATATAACATAGAGAAGATCTAGCCTGTGAGCTTTCCACTGTGTCTCGTTCCTATCCCGGTCCTCTGACGCTGGGATTGGTTTCTTGCATGAATATCGCCTTATTCCTCTGTTCACACGCAGTAAATTACTTAAAAGAGTCGAATGAATAAAATTAAATGATAAATAGCTATATGCTATATGCTATAGTTGTCCCACCAAGAAAATACTTTGAATTACCTTTTCAAACGAAAGCTCTACACCTAATATAATACGATTTACATCTTCAATGTCATTTCGATATGAAATTTTTCACAAAAATCGTTTAAATAATTTTGAACTGGATGATGAGACAAAAATTAGAACAGCAATTACAAAACTATTAGTTAAAATGATAAACAGCTATATTTATGGACATTAATGGAGTGAAATTACATTTATATAGGTAATTGATTTTATGTAGATAGGTCTTCATATCCTGGAAATTTTGAATATACTCCGTAAACAAATCACCTTAAATGGTAGCTGTCAATAATGTCGGAAGTATAAGCTTTTATTGATCCCCGGAGGCGTGACAAATTTTAGTAACAAAATTGATATGCGTGCAGACTCTTGGAGTTTTGATACTAAATTTCATGACTTGAACGTAAGGTCTCTACATTCTAGGTGTCATAGAGACAGACGAACGACAAGACTAACGAACGGTATACAGTATACTACAGTTACTACAAATTCATAAAAACAAACATGAAATCTGAAAAACAAGGTAAAAATGTTCTCAAATTTGAAGTCGTCTTTCTAATTACTTTGACAGATTTTTTAAATAAAGTGTTTCTTAAACAGAATAAAACAGTTTCTTGAAAAGAATCGGAAGAAATGAATACAAACAATACAAACTTGTGAATTCTAATAAGTGGTAAATTTCCCTGTGGAAATTTAAATATCTTCGTGCTAGAGAATCGCTTTCTGCACTAATACTGATCGGAATATGTCAAACACTACTAAAGAATATATACAATGTATTACAATACAAAGCTAATGCCGCCTCAGTCATATGTTATACCTATTGTTGCTGAAACATTTATTTATAAATTAGCAACTTTTAACGCGCTATAACTAATGATCAGCTGAATACTTAAGTGCGACGCAACTTTTGTGCAGGAGGCATCTCAGTCTCTGTCTCTCGAGTAGTTATTAATTGAGATGGATGGGGCTTATGCCGGTTTGTCATGCTCATGCGTAAGCCACTACAATAAATACATCTAATTGATATTCAAAACACGTTCACCGAGTGGGCTGTACTTACTGGAGGCTATGTGTGAGCTTTAAACAAAATAGCGAGTCGAACTTGAAAATAGCATAGAAAGTGAAAGATGTACAAAATAATGGCAAATAGTTGGTTGTATGAATTTTGTTTTATTTCGCTTCGTACATTATTATTATGCTTATGGCCTGGTTGCTATAAAAAGGGTTTGTCCCATGCTTCACACTGCTGTGCTATCCAAAACTGAAGTCAAGCGCACTATGATATCATTGAAGATGTGTCAACGCAGTATCATGTCATCATCTGAAATTTAATTACTCAAAAAAAGAAGGTAATTGCTACAACATGCGTGCTACTTTTTAATTCACAACTTTGGAGGCGAGCCTTATGCTGTGTTTAAACTGAGTAGTTTATATGGTAAAAAATCACGTATTAGTCGTATTTCAAACATGGAACCAAATTTTGAATATGAATGAATATAAATCAATATTTATCAACTCTAGAGCAAGTTAACAAGTATTTAGATTACCTAAGAAGCTCTATCGTTTGTCGTGATATTTGAAAGAAGGTTTATGCAATATTACAGCTCATTCGGTTGGGTATACTGAATGACTTAAATGGAGACTCATTCACATTTTCAATATTTATGTTCCATTTAGGGATTTCCCATTTTTTCCTATAAGATTCTTTGAATCAATTAATATTTATACTCTAACTATATATAGAGTAATATCATATCATTGCTATAGCAGAAATTCAGCTAGTAAACATGTATACATGCAGTAGTCATAAACAATATTGCCAGAACATGTCATCAACATTGTTGCTGCGAGCCAAATTGCCTTCCAAAACATGCTGCAGAAGTGCCTATAAATTAAATGGGATGTTTACAAGAAATTAAAAACAACATTGTTGCGAAAAGCAATTTCCGTTATATAGTTGATGTTACGTCTTAACAGTTACAAAAAGTGGTCTGAGTACGAAAATCTTAGAGTCGGAATTTATAGCGTTCTCACTTGTTTTAAGCCGGATCACATTAGTTGTGCCATCTTTTCATGAAGAATGGGTATGACTATTACACAAATTCTAGGAACTTTTTTAATTTAAAAATAATGCTGCAAACAATTCGATAAAAGAGTGTGTATGTGCCAGTAAAACTCTGGAGGATATTTACCTGAATGACTACATACGATTCTGGACATTGTTAAGATAACAGCTTCACTTTCTGTACAAATTTTAATCAAAAACCTGTGTTTTCTGTTTATATTACACTTTGCGAGAGTCGCCCAAATCTGGCATATAAATCACGTATTTACATAAAAGAAAGTTTCGATTTCGTTGCAATGCCAATGCTAAACTTGAAATCAGGATCGTGTACTTCGTACATATTCATTCATATACAATTCTCTTAATTCTCTGGCGCATACTTGTTGATTCTCTTTATCATATTTCAGTTCGCATGCTCTCAGCGGGCATTGATGCATCAGCTTCAGCTCAGTTGGAATTAAACGTAACAATACAAACAAAGGCAAATACATCAAAACAATAATTACCTACGTAAGTATATATACATATATACTGTATATACCTATATATACGCGCCATAGCAGTTGTTATATTTATCACAACAATAAACAAAACCATTCTACTACTGCAGCCCGCTCCCTGCTCCCTGCTCTGTTCCGAAGCCGACACGAGACCGAGACGCTACTCGAAATGGCAACGTCTAGCGGCGCTAACATGGCAGTCATCTCCAGGTAATGCAAGCGCACAGTTCAGTCAGCTAATAAGCTTCATCTAAAATACAATATAATACATTAAACAAAGGCAGTTAACTAGTTTCAACAGAAAGTTGCTCATACGACTCGTATACCCAAAATTTTGCTAATTAGCCAACGTGTGTTTTTGTGCAAGTGTAAGTCAACAACATTTTTTATGAAAAGCCATATTCTGGGCTTTACTACCAAGAACTGTGTGTACATAATCGAAATTTCAACTTTTCCATGGTCGAGTTCCCCATGTGACATATTTGGTGTGTCTATTTTTTATGACCTTTTATGGCGAGGGCAAAGGCGATGACTCACATAAAAGCCAAGCACATTTCTATGGCGTCAAACAGTTTTATTGTCCCTCAAGTGAATGTTGTAGAGTGGCTAAAACACCTCGCTTCGAAGAGAAAACAAACAAACAATGTGGTAGATATTCACAAAATTTATCTTCTGTTTACTCCACAGCTGCCTGCTTGTGTTTGTGGCACTCTCTGCAAGCCTTTGCTCCGCCGGCACCCTAAACGCTCGGCCAGCATTTCCCGTACAGACCGGCCAGATACAGCCCTCCAGTGGTGGCAACAGCAAACAGCCCGGCAGACGCATCATGAACCCAGCCTTTGCCAATGCCGGCCGTGCTCCCGGTCTAGAAATCTGGCGCATTGAGGTAAGTCTATATTTTGTTTAACGCTGCTCTGGTTTTTATTAAATTTCACTTTTAATACACTCCCTCGCCCGCCGGCTGCTGGCCCATTTCACTGTAAGCGTTTATAAATAGTTGCCGCATATTGTTAGCATTAAAATCGCTTGGGGGAAAGTTCGCTTCACCCACGCACGAATGCGTTGCTCATGCAGCGACGCCCAGTGGCAATGGAAGCAATTTTTGCATGCAAAATTCAACTGGCTAAAAAAAAACACGTATTTTTAAAAACATCCTCATCAGCAGCATGGGTGGCGATGGCTTGTGCCTGTTGAATGCCACCGCCCATCGTCACTCACCCAATGTCCCTCCCTGATGACACAAATGTAAAAAAAATATACAAGGCACGGGAGTCTACATGATGTATTCAGTCAATATGTTTATGTTTATTCATCTCTTTCTTATTTTTAAAGCCATTGCAAGTCGGAAGGATCATATAGATGTCATATGACAGATCGGCGAAGCTAACATATTCCAACTTTGATCATAACCTCAGTTTTCTAACTTTATTGTTGTAGGTTGTAATATATTATCGTACCAACATAAATATCAATCCACCTATTAAATCCTGAATAGTTTAAAAGCTAACAGTTTTACATTATGGAGGTGTTTTATATGTATCAACATCGGTTAAATCAGGCCAGCATTTGTTATATATCTATATCAGCAAGGGTATTTAAGCTTCGTCTAGGCACTGGAAGTTTTCCTTTTCATGTTTTATTTTTCTTCTTTCATTCCGTCTATTCGCTGAACTCACGCAATGTGGGTGCCAGATGTTTGTATCGCCATGTCATATTGCGAGTGTATAAACACTGTGTATTCCAAATGAACACTGTGTATGTGCAGTTCTATGTGTGTGTTAATTAACTTAGATACATTAAGTTAATTTATTGGATCCCCTAGGTTTTTTTGTTTACAAAGAAAGTATGTGTTTTTTCTTTTTGGATAAATATTTTGACTTTTTTATGCATATTTCTAAGAAATGTTTCTTTGTTTCTCCAGAATTTTGAGCCTGTTCCATATCCGAAGAATAACTATGGCAAGTTCTACACTGGTGATTCGTTTATTGTTCTAAATGTAAGTAAATACTTCTATATGATTTTCACATCTCAACTTCGACAAGAATGTGTTTCGAAGGTTGACTTCACTCATTGTGAATATACATTTATTTAAAACACCCAACTTGTGACTAATATATATTAATTTCCCATGAGTAATCCATATCAATGCAAATATGCAAATACATTCACAAACCACATAATCCATGCCACAAGGCATATAAGTACATATATCCGGTTAAGCCGAGAATTCAAGTGGATGTTTTAATATTTTGTTAATCTAAACTTAGACCTCCACTTATACACATATTTCACCTATTTTCCTTAGACTATTGAGAATTCAAAGGACAAGACACTCTCATGGGATGTGCACTTCTGGCTGGGCTCGGAAACCTCCACCGATGAGGCCGGTGCGGCAGCTATACTCACCGTTCAGTTGGATGATCTGTTGAATGGCGGTCCCGTTCAGCATCGCGAGGTGCAGGATCATGAGTCGCAGCTGTTCCTGGGTTACTTTAAGAATGGTGTGTAAACATCTTATTCGTTTTATAAATGAAACTCAACCTTTGATCTTTCCAGGCATTCGGTATGAACAGGGCGGCGTCGGCACTGGTTTCAAGCATGTTGAAACTAACGCCCAAGGTGAGAAGCGCTTGTTCCAGGTCAAGGGCAAGCGTAATGTACGCGTCCGCCAGGTGAACCTGTCTGTGTCATCGATGAACAAGGGCGACTGTTTCATCTTGGATGCCGGCAGCGATATCTACGTGTATGTGGGCGCGCAGGCCAAGCGCGTGGAGAAGCTGAAGGCCATCAGCGCTGCCAATCAGATCAGAGATCAGGATCATAATGGACGTGCTCGTGTGCAGATCATTGATGAATTCAGCACCGATGCCGACAAGCAGCAATTCTTTGATGTGCTTGGCTCTGGAACGCCAGACCAGGTGCCTGAGGAGTCGACTGCTGATGAGGATGGCGCCTTTGAGAGGACCGATGCCGCCGCTGTGACCCTGTATAAGGTTTCCGATGCCAGCGGCAAGTTGAAGGTGGACACGATTGCACAGAAGCCTTTGCGACAGGCCATGCTGGACACTCATGATTGCTTCATCCTGGACACTGGATCTGGCATCTTTGTGTGGGTTGGACGTGGGGCTACGCAAAAGGAGAAAACTGACGCGATGGCCAAGGCACAGGAATTCTTGCGCACCAAGAAGTATCCCGCCTGGACCCAGATCCATCGCATTGTTGAGGGGGCAGAATCGGCTCCATTCAAGCAGTACTTCGACACCTGGAGGGATGCCGGTATGGCACATACGCGACTTATTCGCTCTGCTCTAGATATTGGATCGGATGAGTCGCTGGATATCGATGAAATCGATGCCGTTGTAGAGAAGCTTAAGAAGAGTGGTGGCCGCGCCATCGGCTTTATGCCCGACCATGGCCAGAACAGCATTGGCGAAATCACCCAGTACGTGAGCAAGCCAGGCAGCAATGAGGTCCTGCACAATACCGTACCTTTTGAGGAGCACTTGCCATTACTCGGGTTTGGCTCCTACGTGCTGACCTACAATTACGAGGCCAACAATGGTGATAAGGGCGTCATTGTCTATGTTTGGCAGGGTGCTAAGGCCAGCTCTGCGGTTAAGAAGCGCGCTTGGGAGGATGGCCTCGAGTTGGCCATCAAACTGGACGCCCTGCTTGTGCGCACCTCACAGAGCTATGAACCGCGACACTTCTACAAGATCTTTAAGGGTAAGCTGCTCGCCTCCTACACAGCGTTGCCTGTGACCGCTCAGTTGTTCCGTATCCGCGGCACCGTCGAAAGCGACATCCATGCCAGCGAAGTGCCTGCCGATAGCTCCTCGTTGGCCTCAGGCGATGCCTTTGCCCTGGTATCTGCTAAGTCACACAAGATATTCATTTGGAATGGCCTGGGAGCATCCAACTTCGAGAAAGCAGCGGCTGTGGAACGTTTTACTCATTACTGGAGCGATGCCATACTGGAAATGGTCGATGAGGGCGCTGAGCCTGAAGAGTTCTGGGAGGAACTCAATGGCGAGGGTCAATACGATCGCAGCCTAGGTGATCAGAGTGCTCCGCTGCTAGAGCCACGTCTATTCCATTGCCGTCTAACATCCGATGGTCGTCCCAAGATAGAGGAGGTAGCCCAGTATGAACAAGAGGATCTGGATACTGATGATGTGATGTTGTTGGATGCCGGCGATGAGATCTACATGTGGGTAGGCTCCGGTGCCACCGCCGATGAGAATGGCAAAATTTTGGATATGGCCAAGGTGGGTACAACTCAAGCTTGGCAATGCTTCTCCTCTAACGGTCTGCTCCATTTATTCTGAATAGCGCTACATCAAGCTGGAGCCGACAGCCCGCAGCATCGATACAGTGAGCATTGTGCGCGTCATCCAGGGCCAGGAGCCACGTGTTTTCAAGCGCATGTTTCCCAGCTGGGAGGATAACTACTGGCAGGTTAGTAGGCCCAGGCCTTGCTCCACTTAATCTCATAACAATTGCTTGGTTTTTTGAGTTGCTCGCTGCTTTGATTACTCACACTCCATGCTCGACCTTAAAAACATGACTAAACCATACTTAAATCAATCGCCAACACTTTGTGTGAGTATGTTTAACAGACGTAACTAATGCTTTATTAAGTGGCCTATTAAAGTGCAATTTATAATATTTGTTAATGTTTATTAATATTTGTACGCATTTTCTTTTGCAACCTCATCGACAGTCGCTGCCCTCGTACGAGCAGATCAAGCAGCAGGTGCTGGATGCTAACAATGAGGTCTAGGACATCCGATGATAGAATACTCAGCAAACAAAATTTACCAAAAATTTATGTTCGTTTTTGCCAAAACCACAATGTCAATGTGAAGCATATGTGTATGTTTTTTTGTAACTCTTTCATTTGAACAGAACAATTAATAAAAATAATGAAAAGTGAATGTAATTAATCGGGACTCCAAACATTGAAATATATCTCCGAAATTTCTTAAAAATGTAAGCTTCACTTTTAAAATTGAGAACGCTAGGAGCTTATATAGCAGATGAATATTACCTTTTATAAAATGACAGTGAATCAAACGAGTTCCATTTCATATCTATGATAAGTGGTAGAGTACCGCAAGAGGGCCTAAGATCGCCACTGTTAGTAGTTGCGGTGGTGAGTAGCACTACTAATGTTGAGTCAGAGAGCGTTCTTTACTTTTGTTGTACACAACGCAATGGCAAAATGATAGCTCAATGGCAAGCTGGAAGTTGTGAGCAAGGAGAACGGTATAACTATTATAAGCGATACTGCAATTGGCTCTAAAGTCACCGCCATTCCCAAAGAGGAAGCTCACACCGCTGTTCATTCAAACTAGACTAGTAGTTGCAATTCATCGGTGCAGTTCTCTGGTAAGTAGACGGATTAGGGGATTAACAATACATTCAGTATATATAATAGTCATTATGAAATATAACTTTGATCATTATACAAATTTGTTTGAAACTGACAAATTGTAAATCATATGCTTATGCAATATGTATTGGACGAAAGTGGAAAGAGAATAGCTAAATTTTGATCTATATAGTACCTACGGGAGCCTTCATAGAAGCTCTTACTCTTATAATCTTCGAGATTTAAATGAAACTGAATCACACAAAAACAAATAACGAAAAGCAAATCTGTCTCTTTGGGAAGCATTTTATTATGTGTTATTTATGATCTATATATATGGCTCACTTCCGGAGCGGTTTGTCTTCTTAAGATGACGAATAATGTAATATTTAGTCTGATGAAGTATTCCAGGTTGTTTGCTCAATCCAATCAAGAAAAGCTGAAACTCGTGTATAAACCGATGGATAGCTGCTTCTACAGAACACACCATATGATGTGATGCCTATAAGATGATAATGAATATTATTTCGGCGACGACGACCTGGCAGATTCAGTTGCAGCGGACCACCCGAGTCGCCCTGGCAGGTGTCTCGATTTAAAACGAAATCCTGGGCACATATTTGACTATCCAACACTCCATTCGGGGTCTCAGCTAGCGCTGGCAGATCCCTATTGCATTCATTGTTGGGCACTATGGTTACATTCAAATCGGTTAGACGATTTGTCATGGCCTTGGCGAAACTAGTGGCTCCATAGCCCATTGCAAAGGCAATCGCAGTGGGTAGCTCGGGATAGACCCATAGTCGTATTGGTCGCACATAAGCCGTAAGGCTGTAGAATGGCAAGATTGCAGAACAAAATAATACTTCCTTGTTAATATAGAGGTTCGTGACACTTACTTCACATTTCGCTCCATTTCCAGCAGGGCTATGTCATTGTAGTAAAAATCCTTATTGTAAGCTGGATGTGTGTAAATTGTCCGAATGCCCACCACCTGTGGGTCAACAGTTTGCTCTTCGACCATCAGATTGAGGTCCCCTATGCGCACCCATTTCGGTGACTCGCTATGTGGATAACCAGGTGTACATCAACCAAGCTAAATTCCATCTAAGCCAGAGCTTATACTCACCCAGATATAGCTGTACAATGAGCT
Source organism: Hirtodrosophila duncani (assembly GCA_037043425.1). Lineage (NCBI taxonomy): Eukaryota > Metazoa > Arthropoda > Insecta > Diptera > Drosophilidae > Hirtodrosophila > Hirtodrosophila duncani. Next base: position 835,185 of record JBAMBM010000569.1, read on the forward strand.
GCGGTTAGCACAAAATTCTCGCTTATCAAACTGCCACCGCATCTATATTCGATCTGCTGCAAACTCGCGTCCGTCTCGAAGCCTACCGCAGCCTACGGAATCAAGCCGGATGGGTTAAAGTTGTTTTTTGGAAATGCTATAAAACGGTTCTATCAATAGATGTACAAGTACCATGTGCGGGTATTCACCGGGCTTGGCGAGAATGCGTCCATCGAAATCGGCGTCATTGGCATCGTCCACAACCGCGGTGTCATTGGCAAAGATGCGCTCCACATACTCAGAGTATTCTTTAGGGGCACTCAAAAGGCCAGTGAATCTTTAAATCCCTTAACTTAACAGCCTCTGTACTTACTTCGCTCACAGAGGCGACGACCTATATTTTTCGGCTTTGGGAAACCACCAGGTGGTGGTGGAAAGGGTTGGCCAGGCTTGGGTGGACGAATGCGAGACCGAAATTTGGGCTTCGGCCAGTCTTCAATGTGATCGAATCGAAAGTCGCTTATATGATATAAAGCTTTCACTTCTTCTGACTCAGATGAGCCAGGAAATAAAATATCCTGCTCGATGGGAAAACGAATTGAATCCCGATCAACGATTCGACCTACTGGAGGTGGCGGCGGTGGCTTTTTGGGTCTTTGTGTGTCTGCCAGGCAGGAAAAACACACAATAAAAGATAACACAGTCCCACAGCTACGCATTTCGAAGGTCTGCTGAGTGTATGTGAACGCTGGCAAAGTACAAACGAGACTAAAGCAACGCCATCGCCATCTCTCGTTCAGAGCATCATCACTCATCACATTACCTTATCGCCATTGACTCGAATAAACATTTACAATAAGAATTTCGGAATTTATATTTTGGAAATCACTTAAATATGGATTCCTAATCTGTATGGATCAATGGTGGCAGCCCGTTGAGGTGCGTGCACTCGTGTGGTGCCTCCAATCTGCTCGTATTGTGCAATAATGGCGCGCTGTATGGCTTCCACATCTTGATCATTTCTGTATCTCAGCACGGATACCTGTGGACCATTGTCGGCAGGCGTAGGCTTAGCGTAGACCAGAGCCAAAAGAGCGGCGAATAACAAAAGCAGCTGTCGGATGAAAGGGGAAAAACCATATGAAATCTTCATTGAATCCAGTCCTGCTGGCCAAATCTAAACTTACGCCAATTGTCTTCATTCTGTCAACCGTTTCAAGATAGACTAAACTACGCGCCCGCAGCGGCATCCGCTTAAATAGCCAAAAAATTTTCGTTATCCAAAGTTATCATTGTGATAATTTGCAACAATGAACTTGAAAAACTTAAAAGGAAACAAGTTTTGAAAATGATTTGTTTTATTCATTTACGAAGCAGCCGGCTGCGGCTACCAAGATCTTGATCTTAAAGTTTCTGATAATCGCATATCGACCTGTTTGAACCATGCTGTCGGCAGACATTTGATTTTAACAGCTTATTTAAGCAAAATAATAATCGTTTTTTGTTTTTTCCTTTGCATTTATTAAACTGGATTGAAATTTGGGTGAGCTGTATGTGTCGACGTAAAAGCGAAAGCCTCAGACTGGTTTAGGGTTTTCAAATTAGAATAGAATGTGGGCTACCTAATTAATAACAAAAACAGAATATATATAAGAAACGCCAGCATATATAAGAAACGTTTTATAGATGATAATGTTTCGATGGTTGGCATTTAATAATCTCGTGTCCTCGAAATAAACTTCCTGGGAAAGTGTTAAATTCCTATAGGAAGCATGTGGGCTTCTACTTCACTACTTAGCCTATATTAACGCAGTTTTGAGCCCAAATGTAATATTATTAAATGATTTATTAAGGTTTATATATTTATTGAGTTATATATAGTAAGCATTCTATTGGAAATTCTAAAGCTACATCCATCGATAATAAAAGTTTTGATGTTAGTTTTTATATTATCAAAGTAACTTATATTTATTAGCGCTTCTCCACCTCATGCCCAAGTCGTCACTTCTACGATATAATCGAAAACATCGAAACATATTCCTTGATAAAAATACTCTTGACACTTGTTGATAATTGCTTAATAACGATGTCAAAAGTTACTCACACCTAATATTTGGGAATATTTAACTGAGGCTCTATAGCAAATCAACATTGTTTAGGTTCATATCTCAACAAGTACACATAAAGTAGGAAGATGTGTTAAAATCAACATAAAGTAATATAGCTTAAAACAATAAACAAAAAGACGAAAACAAAAATCAATGTTGTATTATTGGTTTATAGGTAAAATGTGGCATTAATTACTATATCTTAAAATCCACTTTAATTAATGTAACTTGATTTTCCAAAGAAGTTGTTCCTGTTGTCCGTCCTTCGTCAAAACTAGAAAAGTCTTGAGAAGCACTCGAAAGCTGGTGCCGTCTTGAGACAGTGGCGGTATTATATTATTTTAAATCTGCTCAAAGGGGTATAACATATTTGCAGAATATCCAAATTCTAAAAATAAATTACAGGCTTCTAAAAGCGCCTTATTACCATTACCACATAGCCAACCACCCTCACATCGCTTTAACATTTCATCTGCAGCTGTCCCAGCGCTCTATATACATCTTGGAGATGTACTACTACTTGCATTTGCTGGACCAACTAGTGTTAGTGGACGCTTACAGATGTCTACATGACTAATTTCTAAGCAATCTGCTTCACCTAACACCTGCTTGGCTTATGTGCACTTATGTGCTACCTTTCGTTGTATCCACCTTAGATATTATGTTCCGCCAAAAAATAGGCAACAGTTTGCTGCAAATTTTGTTGTGAAAATTATTAAAAAAAATCATAATTTGCCTCAACTGTTTTAAATGCATAATTTCTGTCAAATAAATCAACAGCTATCGCTTTCTTGGGAAAAATCCCAAAAGGTAATTTATAAGCAGATTTATCTGCTGGTGTAGTTTTTTCTTGTGAAATCTCAGAAAAATGCGGCTATGACACAATAGTGAATTTGAGATGGCAACAAATCTTAGAGGTATGCAAGCAAGCGTTGTTCAATTTGGACACCTAATTTGGACAACTACCTAATTTGAATACATTTACACATTTTCCGCCTAACGAAAGTGTAATCTTCGTATTTGATCCAATTAAGAGCAAATGGGCATTTCAACTGAAACTTGGGAGAAGACGATTGTGTTTCCAAATCGCTAGCAAGGGCAACACAACGAATTGGAATGCACACATTTGCATCTTTGGGATGCAGAGGCTAGTCACTGGATTGGATTTTTGGATGCACCTATAAATACCAGGCTGATATACAATGGGCATACACAGAGATAGTTCAACAGTTGTTTAGCAAACACAGTGAAACCTTAAAGCCTTTCGGTGTGGATAACTCAAACCCAAACACAATATGCGCGCTTTTCTGGTGAGTAGAGTTTCTGGAATCAAAAGAATAAATCTCATTAATTTTTGTATTGTTCTAGATGCTTTGCCTGATCGCCTTGGCTCGTGGCCAGTACGATTACACGCCCACATCGAATGCCGGAGATGGCCATGGCGGTCTCATTGGTGGCTCCGTCTCCAATGGTGCTGCTCAACTCTCTGAACCCATAGTCATTGCCAATGAGTTTAACAAGGAGTTTTATACATACAGCGCACCGGAGCAGGAGTTCGATGGAAATCATGCCACTGAGCAGATTGCCAACTCCCTGAAAAAGAATTTGCGCGTGCTTTTCATCAAGGGTCCAGAGAACACGGGTCTGGAGCAGGCTGCTCTACAGCTGGCCTCCTCCGCCTCCGATGATCGCACTGCCATCTATGTGTTGAACAAGCAGGCCGACATAGGCGAGCTGACCAACAGGCTTAACCAGGTCAAGTTGCAGTCCAGCCACAAGCCAGAGGTGCACTTCGTCAAGTACCGCACCCAGAGCGATGCTGACAATGCACAGCGCACCATCCAGGCTCAGTACGATTCATTGCCTGGCCCTTCTAGCAATCACAATGCTGGTTCATCGGCGCCGGTGCTGGATTTCGTCACAAAGGGCAGCGGTGAGGCAACATCGTCTGGCGCGTATTTGCCACCCAACCGAAGCTTTTAAATTAAGGAGAAATATTTGTAGTTGTAAATACTTAAAAAATAAAAGATAAATTTAGTTTTTAAATGAAGCTTCTGGTTTTTATTTTGACGTTTGCCAAAAGTATGCTACAGCGCTGCAGCGGAAAGATTTTTAGCATTTGAGTCTCAATATTTGCTGATTGAATAGTATGATGAATATTTTGGAGGCGACTGTTTTTGATAAAGTGCAAAGACTTGTCTTGAATTGAAATCTTTAATAAACATTTTTGCCGAATTTTTATGTGGTGCATAATATCAGACCTATATTATTTTTATTTAATTTAAATCTATTTTGGAAAATTAAATTATTCACATTTATCAAATTTAACGAATTTAAATCATATTAAGTGTAAGTATTGTGGTAGATAAACCCTAAGGTTTGGTTTTGTTTGGTTTTGTAATTGTAATTAAGTATTTGAAAATTTTGTTTATTGCCACACTTTAATTTTAATCATATGCCGCCCACAAGAGCTATATTTGTTATCTCCATGTATAATGATTTTAATTTTTTACGAAAGCTACAAGTATTTAACGAGCAGCCAAATAATGGGTTGTGTAAAGCTTGTACGAGTATTCAAATTTCTGGTAAATAAGCCAAAGAAAACGCATTTGTGGACATGGACTCATAAACTGCTTTCTTTGGCAACAAAACCGATGAACCGATGTTTGCATGTTGTTGTTTTCATTTCACCTTTGTTGCCAATGTGTTGATGATTATGTTTAGTAAATAAATTTAAAAAAAATTAATTTATGCACACGGGGACCACGCAACTAGTGGCCGACTAGGTCTGGGCTTAGGCTGCTCCCCACATCTCAGTGGCTATTAATATATGCCGGCTGCTTCGTTTGCCTCTCCCACGATTTCGTAGCACCTGCAGTCGCACTTCGGTATTCGTTTTGTTTGAAAAAATGGCTTTCTTTCAAGCAGAGTTTGTTGTTTTTGTTGTTTTTGTTGTTATCTTTCTCGTTTTTAATCAATCGGTTTGGCGCATTAACTAATAATATTTTACATTTATTTAGATTCGGCGTTGACAATGGGAAATATTGCACGATTATACGAATTTTAAATCGCTATGGGCATTTGGGAATATGTATTGACCATATTGGTGGCTGGGCTGCTTAGTCTCGAGTTAGATAACGTCTTTTGCTCTGTGATATGCATTTCCAATGGGATCGACAGAGCTAATACATACGAGGGTTTCCGTATTTGGTTCCGTGATTTGCTAACCACATAACGAACCCGGTTGGTGACAATAGTTTCCATGATTTTATGGCAGTACCTTAGTTTTGGGGGAAAAACGAAATAGCATTTCTAATGCGTGCGTGGAAGAGTTATAAAAACATTGCTATCGGCCACACAGGGCATCAGTCGGTCTCCAGCAGCCCAGATAGTAGTTCGACTTAGAAGTGCAGTCAAAGCAACTGAAAATGAAACAGTTTGCCATTCTAGTGGTGAGTAGGAGCCCCTAAGCGGCACTCGAAAAACAGTTCTTAAAATTATATATCAATGTGTTTGTTGTGCAGTGCCTTGCCGCTCTTGCAGCAGCCGCTCCTCAGGGCTACAAGTACCAGCCGCAGGAGGGCCCATCCGTGCCCATACCCATTGGAAATCTTCGACCACAGACGCCCATCTCGCAAAGTGGAATATATTCAGCGGCGCCTGTGGGACAGATAAGTGTGCCAGCCCAGCAACAGCCAGTTATTCAGACTGTGCACACGGCAGCCGTCCAACAGCCGCAGCAGACCGTGTTCAACACTCTCCCAAATCCCCTGTCGCAGGTTCAGGTTCAGGTTCAGCCTCAACCCCACATTCAGGTTGTACAACAGCAGCCACAGCAGCAGCCGCAACAGATCGTCTACCAACAGCCTCAGCCAGTTCAGCAGTTCATTCAGCAGCAGCCCCTCCAGCCGCCACCAGTTGTGCAGCAGACCCAGTACGTGCAGCGTCCTGCCATTGTCACTAAGGACATTTACATTCACTCCGCACCCGATGATTCCGAAGAGCTCCACCACAATGCACCTGAGCTGGACAATCTGCCCATTCGCAAGAACTACCGCATTGTGTTTATCAAGGCACCATCTCAGAACCTGAAGAACACCGCCGCTGCTCTGAAGCGTGCCCAGGCTACCAACGAGGAGAAGACGGTCATCTATGTGTTGTCCAAGAAGCCTGACCTCAACGAAATTCAACAGCACTTGCAGGTAACCCAGACCGAGGCCAAGGTACATAAGCCCGAGGTTTACTTCATCAAGTACAAGACTCAGGAGGAGGCTCAGCGTGCCCAACAGGAGATTCAGGCTCAATACGATGCTCTGGGCGGTGCTACTCACATCTCCGATGAGGGTGTGGCACCCATTACCTCTGTCTCGGGTGGCCCTCTGAATTTGGGCAATCTTGTGCCCCATGGCATTGTCCAACAGCAGCAGCAAACCATCGTCCAGCACCAGCCCCAAACTCAGACCATTGTGCAGAGCGGTCATGATGTCTCACTCGTGAACCAAGGCATCCAACAGCAGAGCGGACTCAATTTTGTGCCCTCCAGGAAGTATGTGCCAGCCAAGACTTTTAAATAAGCTGTACACAGACTGTGTTGCGCAGCTTCCATTCAGTTCAAAAATTTCACCCCATTGTAGTTAATGATAATTTATTGTATATTCAAAATCCAATCAGCATAAAAACAATCTAATAAAGCGAAATACATATATCAAGATCAAAGGCAATTGTAATTTTTTGTGCTTCAATTCAATTTTCCAGATTTTAATATACAAAATACGTCCAATATATAAAAAGTCAAATGCAAATATTGTGAGAAGTTAAGTTGAAATTATCGGTTAACGAGAGGCCAAGTCAGGCCAACGTCTTTTCTATATTTGTTTTGTTGAGCTCTCTGCTATTTGAATATGACGACGATTCCCATTTGATGATATCTTGTTGACTTTTGGTACATTTTATTGATTGAGCTGTTTATTTGCATTTTTATTAATTATGTAATAACTCTTTGTTTTTGATTTCGATTTTGTATAAGTTCAGACTCATAGTACCCAATTATGCCTTAAAGGTAGCAATCAAATTAATAATCAAAGATGAAGATTTCACATTTGTTCAATTGCTATGATGTAAGACAAATCAGATGCTAATCGATGCAACCGGTTTCCTCAGCCACTCTTAGGGCTTTGGGCTAACAAATGTCGCAATGCAGAGGTATATGTATATTGTTTTTTTTTATGAGAGTTTTTGACAAATTTTTTGTAAGCCTCCAGGTCATAAATCGTGGTCGGCTTCGCAATCGTCTACTAATCGCTGTTAATTGGAAAATTGAGCAAGATCCGCTGAGTTACACTCAGAAAAAGAAACATTTTATATATTAAAAAAGAGTTTTTGTATATCAAGATATTCGTTCGATTTATAAATTTAAGAATTTTATTTTTAGTTTGAAGAAACTTTAAAATATGCAAACTCATATATCCGGTATATTCATATTATTTAGTTCCGTTTATTTTGTAAATATGTTTTAAAATGTGATGAAGGATAAGCTGAGGATACTTATTCAATTCACATTGAGTCAATAGTTGGATCAAATATGAATTTCCAATAAATATAAATCTTTAGTAAAAACAAACGAATTTTCAACTCTAAAGAAATATAAACTCTTTTTTATATAAAAAGTGACAAATGTCTTAATTTCTCGTGGTTAGAGGGCAGGCGGTTAAGGTTTACGGAGGGTTTAAAGGGATATTAACTCATTTATTTTCTATACACAAAAGCTTACAGGCTTATATCTTGTAGGGTCTACTCAGTCATTTCAATTTGAAATACACATAATTCTAGGCACGCAAATGCGCTGGCAAGTATTTGCTGGGCAAGGCACTCGCCAGGCCCGATCCCCGTCCATTCCCAATCGCAGCCGTCGCAGCAATACCTCCAATACCATTACTGTGTTTATCCAAGGCACCAATCACAGAGGTGACCGGCGCTACGCCCTCGTCGGATATCTGCGTGGTACCACCAAGCTGATCATATTGAGCTGCAAGAAAAACAACAGACGACCACAAAAGGTGAACTGGTGAATAATGCGTCGACAGGTTGACCTTTAAATGCTGATCGAGATCTAAACGCTCTAAGCGTTGACAAATGCTTTGGCAAGGTCTCGGCCATAACTATGCTAAAATAGTGAGCAATAAAACAATAGCATAACCTGCATATTCATGAGTGATTCATGGGTGTGGGTGCCTGTGATGCTGGTGCTCATGATGATGATGATGATGATGATGATGGTGATGCGGATATGGATATGGTTGCCGATGCGGATGCCTACCTTGAATGGTGCGCTGTGCATGCGCAGCTTCCTCTTGCGTTTTGTATTTGATGAAGAAGACCTCCGGCTTGCTGGGCGGCTTGGGTGCGGCCTCCTCAATGGCAGCCTGCAGATCTAATGGATCTGGTTTTTTCGTGAGCACATAGATGATGGTCTTCTCCTCCACAGGGGCCTGCTTGACGCGCAGCGCTGCCTTGCTAACACTTGGAGTTGGCGCCTTGATAAACACAATGCGATAATGTTTGCGTGGCGGTGCTATGGGTAATTGTGGCTGAGCATAATGCTCTTCTGCATCCTCAACTGGCGGCACATGCACATAGATATCCTTTGAAACTAGGGAGGAACCAGCAGAGGGGTTGTAAATTTGCTGCGTTGGTTGCACATTGTAGGCAAAGTTGGAGGTGAACTGCTGGTGTGGCTGCTGCTGTTGTTGTTGTGGAAGGATCGATTGTTGTTGCTGTTGGTAAATGGTCTGCGTGTGGAGCTGCTGTGGTGCAGCATTCCCGGATAGCACTTGTTGCACATTGGGTGACTGGAGTGCCTGCTGCAGCAGCGTCTGCTCAGCGATGCTGGCTGCCTGGGGAATGCCAGGCAACTGCAGGCGGCCCAGCTGCGACTGCTGCTGCTGTGCCTGATAGTTGTATCCTTGTGGTGCCGCCGCCGTCAGGCTGCACAGGCACAGACACGTGACCTAGCGAGAAGTGAATATATTACTCAACTGCAATAAGCAGACTATATTCAGGCAGCAGACTTACGATGATCGCACGCATTTCCGTTATTGTGGTAAAATATTACAAAAAAAACTAACGATGTTTTCGGCTGCAGACAGATAGATGCTACCTGGACGCTTGGCAAACGCAATCCAACTAAATGCTAATCACTGGCCGCCTAGGCTTATATGTCGTTGATTTGATAATGTCTTGCTCGAAAAAAGTTGGCAGCTGATGAGACGAAAAGTTCAAATGAAACTAAAACCACAAGACGCAACTAAAGCCGCTCGAAGACCCATGGTTTGGTGGCAAACTCGCTTTTTTTAAAACAACCTTGAAATAGCGGCTATTGTCGCTGTCTGGTCGAGAAAACCTCACACTCTCCAAAATCACGCTGACATGCAGAGCCAAAAGATGCGCGTCATCTCTCGCACTGAGATATGGATACAGATACACAAAAAAAAGGGGCAACCCGCCGGAAGTTATACACATACGGGCTCGGGTTGCTTGGATTTTGCCATGCGAATACGGGCCAAATTGTCGGGCAGACGCACACGCAGACGGGACTTACATTTTTAAATAATTAAAACTCGACTTGCACAAATAGCACAATGAGCCCATTAGCAATGGCGTCAAATTGCTTTGGGCAATGTTATAAATGGCTTTTCATATACAAACATTTATCTTTCAACGGTCCAGTTATCAAAAATCTTAGCTCAATTTGCTGGACTTGCAAATTTAATTGGACTCGACATGGGTTGCATAATCCATGATTATGATCATGATATGTTCACTTTTTGAATTCGATTCAAAGCGTTAATATTTTTGTAAACTTCAATACCCATCATTGCCACTGAGGATTTGGGTCATATTTTGGCTGCGGACAGTCCATGCGCCAGCCAGGCATGATGAATGATGATGATTTTTTGATGTATGAGCACAGATTAATCAAGCAGACAATTTAAAGAGCGGCGCCATGCTCATAAGCATATCTGAAACCCAAAGCCAAAGGCTTTCCAATGACTGTTGCAATTCATCTTGCGGCGGATTATATAAGCGGTTTCAATGAAAGTGTGACCAAGGGGCGTTACAATAGTCAAATTACATACAAATTTGAGATGCGGCCAATGTCTGTTCTGTAATATTATAACACTATGCAACAACATCTATGAGGCTGGCCTTCATTTCTTTTTCAAAATATATTTATACTCTTACTCTAGTAGAGTAAACGAGTATATTGTGTTCGTGCAAGTGCATGTAACAGTCAAAAGGAAGCGTCTCCAACCCCATAAAGAATATATATTCTTGATCAGCATCCACAGCCGAGTCGATTTAGCCATGTTCGTCTGTCCGTCCGTATGAAACCTAGAACTTGGAGACTGTAAGAGCTAGAGAGACCCAATTTGGTATATAGAAGAAAGAAAACATGAGGCTGTCACCGAAATCTCCAGAGATTTGGAGAAATTAATGTGCAAATACTTGAATTTAAAGGTTCATTTGTATATCTTAGTACAAATATCCACGATCTCGTGATGTTACAACCCCGAGATCTCAGAAGTCTTGAGATCTACAGAGCTAAAATTTCTTTTATCTGCACCCTAGTTAAGTAAGAGATTCATTCAGATCAGACCACGTCATCATATAGCTCCCATATAACCGATTGTTCCAGAATGAACACTTAGGAACATAACTTTTTTGTTTTTTTTACCAAATTAAACCAAATTCGGTTTGTATTTATTTGGGGAGCCCCTACGTAAGCTGGCCTGATTTAATCAACATTGGACAACAATATCTTAAGGCTATATCTATGGATAACAATATCTTAAGGCTATCTATAACAGATCCGGATAGAACAGCAGATAGCAGCATAACTTTCTGTTTTTCATCCAAATCAAAGGAAATTCGGCTTGCATCCCTTGTATAGCCCCACTATTGCCCCACGACCGCCGATCAGATTTGATTTAGATCGGTTATATATTTACAATGTGAATGGCTTATGTGCTTCGGCAAACCTTCCTTTCTTGTTTTTAAATAACGATGATAATTATAGTTTTTTAAAAGAACCACATCAAACTCCTGAATCAATTCATTGTATCAGCGCTTTACAATAGCAAGAAATGGGAATATCGAAAGTCGAAAAATAATCATAGCACGAAATATTTGCGACCAAATTCCATTTTTTGTGAGAGATACATTTTACAAGTCAATATAAACAATAAACTGATTGAGAGCGATCATACCAAAAAACGTGTTATGTAAGTTTATATCCAAAAGAAAAGACAAAAACAATCTTTAAAATAGGAAGGGAAATGATGATTGGTACCTAATAATGCTAAATGTAGAGTATGTGTTAGCTCGTCTACATCTTGAAGAAGGAAATTGAAATTCCATTCAAAGAAAATAAAGCAAATTCATAAAAATTGCCATTTTGTTGCCAAGTGTAATTAATGATTGCTCTATTGCTTTTTGTTTAATATTATACAATACTATTAGCAGCATATTAACGAATTGATGTTGCGCAAACTTTATTTACAAACGTTAAAAGTACACATATATATTTTATTCGTACAAGTAAATCGCAACATTTTAGATATCGAACTCCAACAATTTCTCTTTTAAACGTTTGCGTGTGTGGAAAATTATCATGGTCAAGGCTTTGCTGCTAATATTGAAATATTAGCAACACTACAAAAATGGATATATAAAAGACTAATTAAATAATTAAAATATATTATAAAAATGCCAAAAAAAGAGAAGATATATGAAGACGATATACGAAACCTATACCCTGGCAAATTGCCTGATAATGGGCACCCAGGTGGGGATTAACTTTTATAATTACAATTTTCGCCGCATCAATTTATTGGCGAAATAAAAAAAAACAAACATTAACAACAACATTAATGGAATCTGCCACGAAATGTATATATAGCTTATATATAATATATATAATTTCTTCAAATCGTTTGCAATAAATTTAAAGTTTGCTTGACAAATTTTTAACTGAAAGTCAACAAATGAAAATTTGAATACATTTCAGAGCTTTAAGTTCATATTGACAACTTTTGGTTTTGATATTGAATAACAAGTTACTGTGTAAGCTTTTATTGTGTGTTGAAAGCTTAAATGCAGCATGATTTTGCAAAATGTATTTATAAACCTTTCGTAGGTTTAAAATATTGTATGAAATAAAACCACAAGTACAATCAAATGCGAAAATTCAACAGCACTTTTGAACTGCCATTACTTGGTAATGTCTATAACATTTAAATACTTTCCCAGAATTTGGCCCCCGGCAAGTAACATCATTAGTTTGCACAGCATCTGGTGGGGTTTGTGGTTTTAGAAAAGCATGAATGAAGAGCGAACATGGATAGCATGGATATGTTCATTAGCTCGAACCCAAACCGTGTCTAACATTCAGTGACAGGTTCCCTCAAGTAAATGCCTCATTACACAGACCGCAAATGGCCGGAGTGGTGTTCCGTTTAGGCCAACAAAGACCATTTGAGATGTATTGTACACAGATGCTTGCATATTGACAATGGACTTTGAATGGAATAATCAAATGTAATTTATCTCAAAAAGTCTTGGACAAACCGCTGGATATGATAAATGAGCTACATTGCAGCTCATGAAGAAGCGATCGGTTTGAACAACACATGCAAATTTTTGAACTCGGCGGGTGATTAATTAAGCCTGACAATGCATCGAGTTGCGTTGAGCAGCGACAGTGTTGGCCCAGCTTGTGGTCATTGGTGGCTGGTGCTTTCTAGACACTTAGATTGACTCATCATCATTATGATGAGAGCGTCATAATTTCTAAAACAAGTCCACGCTGTAGTAGTTGCTGAAGCTAGAGTTGATTAAATCTTTATGAAATTTCATCTGAATTTTAATAACATTTAATCGATGCAAGGTGTAGTGGCTGCCTGAGGCAGTCATCGACTCAGACTACTCGCAACATAATGGCATTAGGGCTGGCTATTAAGCCCTTTAACTTCAACTAGACGGCCAAAGTCCGTGCCCATGCCAGAGCTGAAGCTTTGTTGTCGTTTTGGGGGAAGCACGCTAATTGGCCATGTATTTCCAGTAACTACACTACTAACAATCAGAGGCGACTCGCGCGCTATTTAATGAAACATTTGAATAGCGGCACAGCCCGCAAGGCGATGGCAAATGGCGAAGAAGAGCCAAGTAGAAGATGGGGCTGAAACAAAAACAATGAACATGCAACAAATTGAAACTGTGTGCGCTTTTTGGCAGCTCGATTCGGTTTCGCCGTTGGTCTCAGTTTCTGTCTCGGACGCACATGATTGCTGGAACTTCACTTATTAAGTGTCTGAGTCTTTGGAGTTGTATAAAAGTCAAGCGAAGACAGCTCAAGTCAGACAGTTCACATCGAGCAGCGTAGGAAACCAAACGTGAACACTTCCTAGTCCCAGCCAATCAGCTCAACCAAGCCTAGAGATGCGTGGATTCATTGTAAGTGTCCTAAACCTGATAGGATTTGGATTAGAAACAATATTGGATATTTCACTTCTTCATCTTCGGATTAGGTATTGTGCCTGACCGCCGTGTCACTTGCAGCTCCTCAGGGCTACAACTACAACCCAGGCCCTTCGGCATTTGGCAGCCTTAGCACAGCCAGCGGTGGTAGCGCCACCTTCTACCAGGGCGCTCAACAGGCGGCGGCACCACAGCAACAGGCCTACTTCCAGCAGCAACCTGCAGTGCAGGTGCAGCACCATCAACACCAGCAGCAGCAGGTTCAGCAGCAACAGCAACAGCCTGTGGTGTCCAAACGTTTCTATATTCATTCCGCCCCCGAGGATGTCGATGAGGACTACAAAGAGCGCCATATCACTGTGGGCGTGCCCAAGCGCAACTACAACGTGGTCTTCATCAAGTCGCCACAACGCTCCAACAAGAAGACCTCCATCAAGATCAGCCCCGCCGTTAACGAGGACAAGACTGTCATCTATGTGCTGAGCAAGAAGACTGACAGCTCCGATGTCCAGGCTGAGGTTGTGGAGCATGCCACCTCCACAAGCAAGCCCGAGGTGTTCTTCATCAAGTACAAGACCAACGAGGAGGCAGCCCATGCCCAGCAACAGATTCAGGCTCAGTACGACTCTCTGGGCGGCAGCAGCCAGCTGACCGATGAGGGTGTGGCGCCAGTTACCTCTGTGATTGGAGCTTTGGGAGGCGGCGAGGCACATGGTGATGCTGCATCTGTTGTTGGCGGCACTGGAGCTGGTCAGGTGATCACAACAGGCGGTTCAGGGCACGCCAGCAATGCTTATCTGCCACCCAATTTCTAAACTGTTGAGCACAGCTTGGAGCAGCAAAAACTCCTACCTCATCTTCAAAATACATACTGTTGTTAATAAATTTCAAACGTTGTTAAACATAACATTTCACTTTTGCTCAAGCCTTACCTTGTGGCCGCATCTAATCACAATCATAATTGTTTTCTACAATTAAAATTAATGGCATCTTCAGCTAGTCCAAACTATGAGCTCTTGGGTAAGTCATGGATTAGCCCCGTCTCCGCTAAGTCTATTAAGTCATTATACATATTTACTATGTTTGAGGTCATGAACACATGCCAGATCCCAACATAGTGGAGGGCAGGCACTACGGTGAATGTCTGCAGAAAGACAGAAACACAGTTGAAGAAAATTAGTTTTGAAATAAGTAAAGTAAAAATCAAAAAAAAAAAAAATATAGTTTATGTAAACATGTATGACGTTGTTCATAATGTTGGTAATACATCTTAGTGTGCATATGTACCTGGGATATTCATTCGACAAGATCAATGCGATATCTTCTTAAAACGCAACATTCAGGGCCATTTGTTTCTAATATATACAGTTTTTCTTAGTTGATTTGTAATTTGTTTTCCCTGTCCGCTTGCGGCTAGCAGGGGATTTTGTTTAACCTCAAAACAAATCTAAAAAGTAAGGTATCTGTAACCATTGAATTTTTCCTTTATCTTTGAGCAAAAGTAACCTACAAATTGAGTGTTTACACATTCATTTCTAAAAATCTCTAGAGGTTTCTCAGATATGTGGCTTAGTATTGTATAACTTCTATAGGTCAGTTTGATTTAAATTTCAGATTATTGTAGCTAAGTAAGCAAGTAAAGAGTTAAGCTATTTTTCTTCTATATAAAATGTTATAATGATCGTACTATCACTTCGATTTCTAATATGCCCTTTGTTAATCAACAATGAGTTGTGATAAGCTATTGTTATGTGGGCACAGCTAAAGGTTATTGGACTAATCATAAAATATAATCGAAATTTTGGTGCTTATAAAATGGGCATGTAGGCTTTTAATTAGCCAAACATATTTTGATCGCCTCACACTTAACATGGTCAATTGTAAGGCTATCTTACTTTTTTGTGGATTGGCTGTGGTCAGTGCCGATCAGGTTAGTCTAAGTTTTAATACTACTTCGATGTTGGATTATCAGCGTTTGAAGGAGCTGCCTTCTCTAGGCATGGCATTCGCACAGCATTTTCAAAATGTTAGCCTAACAGCTATAATCTCCAAAAATACACATGCGTTTAGCCAAGATGACCGAAAGTGTTTGTCTGATATGAATAAGCTGATCCAGGATCTAACTTCACGAAGCTACTGGGCATTAAAAAGTAAGTGGCATTATGCATAACACGGGAATTGAAGCAGTTGTTAATTTCCTTCGGCTACAGTGTTCGATGCCTGGGGCTCAATTCCATCGGGATTACTTTATGGCAACACTTTTGATTTGGGTAATTATGATGAGTGCATGAATATTAACAAGGCTTTCAGTGAGGCTCGTCGGCTGCAGGGCAAATACTGTCTGGCCAAGCTGCCGATAGCCAAATGGCTTGGCCTCAACTCGGGGATCGTTCAAAAGGCGCTTGTTATAAAGACAGCAATTTGCCTGCCTGCCACTTGCTCAGCGAGAAATGTGGATATATTTCTAAGGCAGCTGTTTCAGAACTGGCTCAACTTGAATGTGACCAGTCAATTGGTGACCGAAGACAATTGTCAGACAGCCATTGTCAAACCTTTAGATGGTTTAACTATTTTCACCATGTAAGTTCTACGATCCTCACAATTCATTCACCCTCTAATTCGTATAAGCCACAGTGTTATTATCTCGATGCTGGGAGGTGCTATGATTCTAGCCACTTTATACGACTATTTTCTCTGCAAGAATCACAGTGAGTTACAAATTTTAGTATTTACATTTTCTTTGTCTAACTTTTCTCAATTTTAGGCAAACTTCCGCCAATTGTAAAAGCATTCTCAGCACGTGCCAACTCACGTGCTCTTTTTCGCCTTGTGGAGCCAAAGTCAAACGCAAATGTCATTGACTGTTTGCACGGCATGCGTTGCCTTTCGCTTATTTGGGTGATATTTGGACATGAATACATTTTTGGGATGATTAAACCCAATACAAATCAATTTATTTTAACGGTAATTTTCATAAATAATCAATTATAATGTCTTTGAAGGTGCCAATATCGCTTCTTTATATAGTGGTTGGAAAAACCATTTAGTAGGTTTATCATTCATGGGTTTTTCTCAGTGGATACATTTTTCTTCATCACTGGACTTTTGTTGGTATCGATTACCTTACGAGCCATGGCAAAGTATGATTTTTCTCTAATATATGTTCGTTATACCATTCCTTAACTTCCCTGTGATTTCAGAACCAAAGGTCAACTCAATGTGCCATTGATGTATTTGCATCGCTATCTGCGTCTCACTCCTAGTCTGGCCCTTGCCATTCTTCTTTATATGAAGCTCTTACCACGATTGGGAGGCGGTCCCCTAGTTAATGATATTGAATTTGGAGACAACACCTTATGCGAGCGTACCTGGTTCTGGACCCTTTTATATGTGCAGAACTATGCCACAAAAGATGCTGTAAGTTGAATGCAACTAGTATAACTTGTAACCGAACAGATCACCGTAATTATCTGGTTTTAGTGTGTCTCCCATGCTTGGTATCTGGCCGTGGATATGCAACTCTATATAGTCTCACCAATCCTGCTCATGGCACTTTACAAATGGGGCAAAAAAGCTGCAGCTGGCATTCTGATTCTCATACTATTACTATCAGCTTGTCTCTTCTGCACCATAATGTCCAACAAGTACATAGTTAAAGCGGAGTTTGCCGGTGTTGTTGGCAGGGCTCAGCGAAAGCTCTACTTTGCCACGCACACACATGCCGCTCCTTGGCTAATCGGTGTAGTATTTGGTTATTTTCTGCATCTGAGTTGTGGCAAGACGCTCAAGTTGAGCCGCTCTTTAGTCTGGACTGGTTGGATCGTCAGCCTGGCCATTTTTGTTTCTTCAATCTTTGCGCTATATCCATCAGCTCAGCTGAAGTTTAAGGGTCAGGGCTTGACCACGTTGGAAGAGGCTCTCTATTACACACTGACTCGCATTGCCTGGCCAATTGGCTTGTGTTGGGTTGTTTTTGCCTGTATGTATGGCTATGGAGGATTGGCCAACAGTTTTCTATCCTCACCACTTTGGCAGCCCGTATCGAAGCTCTCTTACTCAGCCTACATCTGGCATATATTTATACAGACGATAAGCAATAGACGCATGAGGGCAAATACTTACTTTTCACACTATGATATGGTGAGTATGGATATAAGGAAATTTATCTCTATCAATTAATTTCCACCTCTTTTCCAGATTCTCTTATTCTGTGGGAACTTTGTGCTTACTCTGCTGTTCTCCTAAGCGATGTACATGCTCATTGAGGCTCCATTGGGTGTTCTGGAGAGCATGTTCCTGCCCATTTCGGGACCAAAACCCAAACCAAGTCCAAAGTGTATACCTAACTCAGAGGAACAACAAATTCCCAAACAGTCTGTAAATGAAGCATCTGTGGTGGTTGGAGAGTCTCCATTAAAGCAGGCAAATAAACTTACTTAAGAGTAAACTTACAATCCAATTATTAAATAGTTATAACAAAAATTTGATTTCATTTATATGATTTCTTGGGTTCTATTCCTCTACTAGATTGAATATATATATATTTAGGTGTATGAGCTTGATAACTTTGGAAAAGCTAAATGCACTTTCAGCAAATGTCACCAGCTGAGTTATGCAATTTAAAAAATATTTTAAGCAAAATTAACAGCCAACTTCACGGTCTTTGCCATCTTCGAAAGGCAGGCTTTTCGCTAGAGTCTCTTTGCAGCATTAATATAAACAGCTTGCTTGCCGAAATACATATAAATGTACATACAATTACTCAAGAAACTTCAAATATATTTACTTAATTTTAATTCGCCGTTGAATTTGTCCAAAAAAGCTGTATTTGTTTTCTTTATTCTATTTATCAAAGCCCCCCCACCACGTTTGCCTTGTCCTACGCATTAGGCCATCGGCGTCTCAACGTCAACAAGTCATTACAACGTTCCAATTACAGTTATTATTTAATTACAAGAATATTTAATAAATATAACAAGACTTGTTATGAATTTAATGTGAAATGTAGACTTAATTAAACGAGCCAGCAATTAACATTTGGTCCGCTATATATAAATATAAAAAGCGTCTTTTGTGGCCATTTGCTGACAACGTAAAGTGGAACAGTGATGAGTCGTCTATTTCAGCTGCAAGAGAATTTTCTACGCGCTATGGGTCACAGCCCCAGTTATAGTTCAAGACAGCAGAGCTCTGGTGCCGATGCCGACGGTAACTCGAGGAGTTTCCACTTGAGTTTGAAGCACATTGCCTCACTGTTATTTGTGATGTCGGCGCAGTATCCCTTGCTGTTCTATGTTGTAAAAAATCGCGATGATATGGAGCTAATTACAGCCAGCCTAAGTGTCGTGTTCACCAACATGTTGACTGTCATCAAAATAACAACATTTCTCATCTATAAGGAAAACTTCTGGGAAATGATGCGGAGCTTGAGGCATATGTATCAGCTATGTAAATTACTTTTATTATGCATTAATTTATGCATAACTTCGAGGCATCATGATCATAATGAAGTGTATAACTTTTGACAGCTTTTCAGAAAGTTAGCAATGGACACGTCTATGTGGTGGAGGCTAACAAACTGGCCACCTGGCTGGGTAGGGCTTATTGCATCTCCTGTGCCTTCACCGGCATGTACTTTATGGTCGGCCCAATTGTGAAGATTATTTCAGGCAAATTACAAGGCGTCACACCCATTCGAGAACTGCCAATGCCAATGAAGTGAGTTGGAATCGTGCCAGTCAGAATTTCTGCATCTATATTTTTTGCAGATTTCCCTTTAACGATGTTGACAGTCCTGGCTATGAAGTTGGCTTTGTCTATACCATATTTGTGACTGCTACTGTTGTAGTCTATGCCTCGGCAGTAGACGGTCTATTCATTTCATTTGCCATTAATTTGCGTGCCCACTTCCGAACTCTGCAATATGACATAGCAGTGCTGGACTATACGCAGTCAAATGTCCATGTACGGGCCGAGCAGATAACAGCTGTGGAGTACCATATGTTGTTGCTGAGGTTGTCTAGAAAGCTGCGCCAGATGTACAGGCCCATTGTGTTTGGCCAGTTCTTTATGACCTCACTGCAGATTGGGGTTATCATTTATCAGATTGTAACGGTGGGTGTACAGAGTTATGCCCTTGACTTTGGAATCTGTATACATTTACTTAAATCAACAGCATATGGACTCAGTTATGGCACTGCTGGTTTATTTCACATTTTTGGCATCCATATTGTTGCAACTATTTATCTACTGCTACGGCGGCGATATCATCAAGACTGAGGCAGGTTTAGAACAGAAGTGCAACAACATTAACTTACTTAACACTAATTATGTGACTATCTTCCACAGAGCCTGCAGGTGGGCGTGGCCACATTCTCCTCTGATTGGTACATGGCCACACCCAAGCAGCGACGTGCCTTGGCCCTCATTATGCAGCGTTCACAACGAGAAGTGCTTATCAAGGCAGGCTTCTATGAGGCTTCCCTGGCCAACTTTCTTGCGGTAAAAAGCGCTGGCTGTGTACACTATAATCTTTGATTAATTGATTATTTTTTTTAGATATGTCGAACTGCCATGTCGCTCATAACACTCATCCAGTCCATTGAGTAGTCGAAACATAATTAAATCAATTATGAATGATAAGGATTGGGGTTTCATTGACCCACTAATATAATCTTGAATAATTACGATTGCTAATTGGAATGATTATGCTTGATTACTAATATTGTTTGGCTAAGCTATCTTGGCAATAAAGCTAAAGCTGATAGCATTTTCATATTCACCACTTTCTTTATACAATAAACTCTTAGGTGGCTCTTAGAGTTTCCTATAACTCTTATTGTGGAGTGGAAATTCCCCTAATCTGAAATAATTGAAATATATTTTTGGATACAAATTAAGGATTATTTTTATACTTAAAAATATTAGTATTATATTTTGAACTTTCAAATGATTATTAATCAAATTGTTGACTGTAGGAGTAGAATATTAATTTTGTGTGGCAAAATAAGAACAATAATGTAATGCATATTATGAGTACATTGACTGATAGTAGATTACACGCGCCTACGTTGGAGTACATTTCCTTAACCCTAGAATAACTAGAGAAACATTTACAATGGCATTACGTTTAAAAGTCGATCGTAGCAATGCATAAGTTGACTCCACTCGAAATATACTTTGTGTGATATAAAATACCAATTATTTTAAATACCTTTCTAATACTTTACTTTGGGGAATGTTTTTCATCTGCTCTTAAAATATATTGGAGTTCAGAGAAACAGAAATGGACAAAATAGCTCAGCTCTATTTCGATCACATAAAAATAGCCCTTATGATAACCCTTATATCAAATATAGTATATCCACGATCAGAGACTAGGACTATAGAATTTTATCTATTAAAGTTGTTGAAAAAGCTTTTCTTAAATATGTTCAAATGTTTAATGAACATGTCGTATGAGCAATATAACAAGAAACTGGAGCTTTCAATGTCATATTCAAACCTCAACGTCTCATTAAACCGCTTTTTATGTAAATATGAACAAATTAAGTGCACTTATCTATAATTATACAGACATACAGACTGCCTTTGAAAATTAAACGCTTTACTTTACTAAAATAGGTGTTAGAAGGTTAAACGTGTAATGCATTTTATATTTATATTAAATTATATTCATATAAAGATCGCAATCAGTATTCTATTTGACGCCTGGCGAACTCGATTCAACTCAATTTTCATTTGGTAAACAAATACAAGGCAGTGGAAAAAAGTGCATCTATAAATGAGCAATTTGCCAGAGTCCAGCCAGTCGTCACTTGGCAACCGCTGGGCAAAGCTGTGCTGACTTTATTTACAGCCGTGGGAGTGTACATTTCACATGGCCAACAGTAAGCAGTGCATAATCCTTGGAATACTTAATTAACCCTTTGGCACGTTTTTTCAAAGAGCTTACACTGGCATTGCTGCAGCTGCCCGTTGGCAACGATGTGGCATCCAACGTGCGGCGTGCTGTGGATAGTATTACGCAGCTGAAGGCGGCAAATCCACACCTACAGTTGGCCATTCTACCGGAAAGCTTCAATGCGCCCTATGGTATGGAACACTTTGACAAATACGCAGAGGCCGTGCCAGGAGGGCCCACATGCCAGGCGCTATCACGGGTGTCCCAACAATTGGGCATCTACATTATTGGTGGCAGCATTGTGGAGCGTGACGGGGATAAGTTATATAATACCTGCACGGTTTGGTCGCCCAGCGGCAAGCTAATTGGCAGGCATCGCAAGGTGAGTGGAACCACAAATAATTAAGAAGCTTATCAAATGATAATCACGGCAAATTGACGGAACCTGAATGTGAACGCCAGATCCATCTCTTCACCATGAACATTGAGGCCGCTAATGGCGGAGGTGTGCAGTTCGATGAAGCAGCTGTGCTCACGGCGGGCGATCAGCTAACCATGGTGCAGATTGGCCAGCACAAAGTGGGTATTGGCATCTGCCATGATAAGCGCTTTGAGGAGCTGGCGCGCATTTATCGCAATATGGGTGAGAATGATGAGAGAGGTTACATATGAAGCATATAATAAGCTGGTTTTCGGCACAGGTTGTTCTATGCTGGTCTACCCGTCGGCTTTCTGCATCTGCCAGGGTCCAATGCACTGGGAATTACTGCAGCGTGCGCGTGCCACGGACAATCAGCTCTTTGTGGTCACTTGCTCACCAGCCAGGGACAATATGTCAGGTTATGTGGCCTATGGCCATTCAATGATCATTGATCCCTGGGCGAGGGTGCAGCGCGAGGCAGGCGAGAGTCATGAGCTAATTGTGGAGCAAATTGGTGAGTGTTTAGACGCATACTATGCTTAGGCTGAGTCTATAGTATACTCTTTCTTTGGCAGACTTTGATATGGTTGATGAAGTGCGTCGGCAAATTCCCATCTACGAGCAACGACGCACCGATGTCTATGCTAAGGCTAGGGGCAGCTTGTGAAACTGGCACATTCATATGCATATGCATAAACATATACATAGATATTATATTATAATATGTATATGTAACTCGAGCATAATCATAATAAACTGTTTCGAGCAGCGGGAGAGCAATTCACTGATACGGCTTGACATGCTTATCGGCTTGGAGCTTGCGCTTGAGCAATGGCATCGGTCTCGGACGTAATGCCGGACGGTTATATGCCTCCGATAGAGCTTGGGCTCTAGCTTTGTTCTCAGTGCTTTTTAATGTGCGATTGAGACACAACGAGAACGGCAATATATATTTCTAAACGGAGACCATTATGTTGGGTGCTTTGCTGGTGACACTTCTGGCGCTTTGGGTCTGTTTGGGTGCCGTGGAGGCACAAGTTAGGTACACGCGCCATCTGTCCGATCTGCGCATTAAGGAGCTGAACAGTGTGGCCATTCGCTTGAATGCTTCCATTAACCATCACAAGTATGCATGCGATAGCTACTTTGACTATGTCTGCAGTCGTAATCGCCCAATCTTCACTGTAATGGGTAGGTTGAGTATGGATCTAAAACTCGGGATGGCATAATTTTTATTTTGCTCAACTCTTCTCAGGCCACCTGCCGCAGTTCAGTGACCTGATGCAACTCTTAGCTGAATTACAAAATGACCCGGAGCAGTTCGAGGCCAAGCAGAAATTGATAGACTTTTTCATATCTTGCACTAGCCATCGTGGACTGGAGGATTGCTATCGCGAGACCTTTGAGTATTTTAAGCCTCTCTTTGGATATATCATAACCAAGAACCTAATAGAGGGCAGCAATCACGAGCTTCGCGATTTTCTAAACGTCTTGGATCGCTTTGTGGCCAGAACAAAACATGACTTTGGTTCGCATCCGCTGCTGAGCAAGCTGTCCACGTACAAGGAAAAGTTCCGCTCGCCGCGCAACTACTTCCATGCTGCAGACCTGAATCGAGAGTATGGATCCCTTCGCATCTATCGCGAGAGCTATGAACATAATTTGCGTAATCTAGAGCAGCATCGCAAACGGAACTCCACCTACGAGCTGGGCGTGCAACGCACAATGCTCGACTGGAGCCTCTACCTGTTTCAAAGCCGCAACAAGCCCATGTCTTATTACTATCCCACCTTTACGGTCCACTTGTACATGACGCTGTTCAACAGCACGGAGCGCCATCGTGACTTTACGCGTTTCCGAGAGGAAGTTGAGTGCTTGAAACTGCTGCAATTCGTAAATGTGCTCGATGAAGCCAGAATGCTGGCGGTGATCTATCTAAAGAGTTTTCGCTATGCTTGGCAGGATTACCATGACTGGATAACATCTGCTGTCCAGCATCGTGAGATCTACGATCATGAAAATGAGATACTCAGACCATATCATCTGAATAACAAGCGGCTCTACTTCACGCTGTATGCGCAGAACTTCTGTGAGTTTGGCAAAGATCTGGCTGAAAATGTGTTCTATTTGGGGCTTCGACAAAATGCTGACTTTTCAAGTATTTACTCCTGTGGCTATCGAACGGAGAATACCATGACTTGTGTGTAAATATTTACGAATCAATTAATAATTTCAATCCAATGAAGTTGAATGTTCAGTTTTTAAAAATGTCACAAATATATATGTTTACCTGACACACTTTCTTTTCTCTCGGTGTATAAGCTTATAAAATAAGCAAGAACTTTGTAGTCATTACCGCTAACACTGCACAAACTCTTTCGTCCTCTAGGAATTTCATGCCATTTTTAAACGGACCACTAATCCATCTCTGGCGCTTGGGTCTGCGATTGTGCTTTTGCCTCCGTGGCTGCGGCTGCGGCCACCTTTTCCTGTCTAAACTTGTGCACCTTGCCAAAGTAATCTGCCGCTTCCTCTCTGCCATAAAGTTGGGCCAAATTGCTGCAACTTTTGCCTAAGCCATCGACAGCGGTTAAATCTGCACCCTGGGTAACCAACAGTTTGATGAGGTCCAGACTCGCGTCCATAGCCACTGCAAAAGCCGAAAACCGGAAACCAAGTCAGCATTTAATTTGGTAATCTCATTTGAATGCTCACCAGCCCGCAAAAGTAGCGTCCAGCCGCAGGCATCTCTCGCTTCCAAATTGGCACCAGATTCTAGTGCAAATCTCAGTATTTCCAGCTGATTGGCATCCACGGCACAGTGGGCTGGCGTCATTCCATTGCAATCGGTCGCTTCCAGCTGTGCCTTTTTGTTCAGCAGAATGCGAGCCGACGGCATGTTTCCATAGTAGAAGGCCAGCTGTAAAGCATAAATTGATTGTGGCCATCAGTAGGAGCTAGTGAAGCGTTCACCGATTACCAACATGCAGTGGTGTGCGACCATTGAGTGGGTTGCCCAGATGAATATTACAGCCGGCTGAGAGCAGCACATCGATGATGCACATCTCGCCCTGCATAATCGCATTGGCCAGTGGCAGGCAACCATTTGGACCGGGATAGTCGATTAGGCTCGGCCTACGACGCAGCATGCGCTTGACCAGAAATTGTTGGCCTTTGCGAATGGCCCGATGAAGGCAGGTGGTGGTTGGCAGTGCGGCCTCTGTGCAGGCCTAGAATGAGGTTAGCACCAAAATGCAATCAGAGTAATTGGTGAAACATCATGGCGTAAATTGTAATTGAATTTCCTCGAAATTCGTTGGGATTTCATGAGTATGCGTGGGCTGCTATCCGGTATATATCCGGTGAATCTATATGACCTGCCTTTAAGAATTAACTTAATAAGAGTTTGTGGATTTCAAATTAGAACTTGTTTGACTTCAAACCAATTTTAATTGCCTTATTTACATATTGTGGGACATATATCTACATGCAATCTCAAATATCTTTAGCAGCCCCATACTATATACCATCCATATTCCCACACGCAGAGAGATGAACAAGCGGATATTGCACAATTCTAATGCCCAATCGGAACACCGTATATAAACGTATTATACGCTCTAATATCCGTTGCTCTGCTTACAATCACATCCGGTGAAACGGCGACCGCCATGTATCTAGTGCCATCTTCTGCCAATTGCAATGCCCTGAATCTGAATCGGTGGCCAAAGTTTTCCTCCAAATTGGTAATGGTCACGGGACCCCCACTGCTCCAATCCACCTGCTGCCAGCCGTAAGATTTTTGGTACTTCTCTATACTGTAGACAACCGCATTGTCGAAAAGTGTCCAATCTAGGCTCACACTGTTCACCGTTTGCTTCAAAATGGTCGCTTCAAATTTTGGCCAAGGGGGTTGGGGATTCGGATTCGTGTCGGTTTTTGTGATGGTGTCCAATTGGTTGCCAATTTCAGTGGCACTCCGGCTTTGGTACTGATCCAGTTCCTGCTGTTGTGGCTTTTGTTGATTGTTGTTTATATTTTCGGACATGCTGCAAGCCGTTTATACACATTTAGCCAATTTGCCAGCTTTATTGGTTTTGGCCACATGCCGATTGAGCCGTGCTTTGATTCCGTTGCCCGGTAACGGGAAAGAGTAACATCAACATCAATGTGCCATGTCCATGGAAATGGCCTCGGCTTTGGTTTTCCATTTTGACGTTTTTTCTTGTTGTTAAATCAATAAATTGTTGCAATGGCAATACCAGAGACTGTTGACTGTTGATAGCCCGACCCGATTACCCGCTTGGCTGTCTACTGCAGAATGAGTTTCCTTTTTTTGTCGTTGTTGTCGTTGTTTGGGAGCCATGACATGTGGATATTGTCCTGCGAATGGAAGGAACACCAGGGAGTACGTAGTTTTTGATGTACTGAAACTGAAACTTTTTGTATCCAAATGAGAGTAAGAGAGAGTGTGTGTGACAGCTTACTTATTTAACGAGCCTTTGACATACTCTGTGATGCGGTGGCGGCGGTGGTGGCTGTACAGACTTTGGTTCCGGCCAGTTGGCTAGTTGATATTGGGTTTGGTGTTGCGACGATTATCTGCCTGGAACATTGAACAAATGTGCAAAGTCATGAAACGCCACAGAGATACAAAGAGATTTGATTACGCACGAGATACGTAGCTCAGGCTGGGCTGACAGGCAAATACAAAAGCAATTGCACAGAGCCTGACACACACACACACACACAAGCACGTTATATGCATATGAAAAATGAAAAATTATCATTTGTGAAAATCACAACTTGAAGCCATTTTAAATTGAGCCACTCAACCCATCACACTGCTCCTTGTACAACCCCCGCCTCCCAGCATTATGATATGGCTTGTGCTTTTTTCTGGGTTTGCAAAATGACATTGTCTGCGGGTGAAGTGAAGTTAAGTTGTCATCTTTGCGGCGGCTGTTGTTGAATTCTCATTGATTGAAAACGACCGCAAGAGCCTCGAACATCCCATGGGAATGGGCATGGGGATAATGTGCTTGTATATCTGTATATTAAATGGTTGCTACTTCAAATCATTATGTATATATACAACGCTTATTGTTATTCACCCAGAGGTATATTAACTTTATAGTGCTTTTTGCGATATCTAACTATGCATATATGTCTCAATATTTGTTTTAGGCAAACTTGCTTTACGTATAGTTAATAATAAACTGCACTTAAGTTGTATATTACATTTATAGTATTCTTAACGGGTAACCAGTCGATGAACTTCTTTAACAAGAAAGGAAAGCTAGCTTTGGCTTGCCACAGCTTATATACCATTTACATTGTAAATATATAACCGATCTAGATCAAGACGAAATTGTTTAATTTGGATGAAAAACAGAAAACTTATGCTCCTAAGTATTCATGAGAGTATGAGAGCTATATGATATAATTGTCCGATCTTGATCAGATCAGGCCAGTAGACGTGGGATTGATTGATACAAACTGAGTTGGGTTTGATTTGGATAAAAACCAGCAAAGTTATGCTTCTAAGTGTTCATTCAGGAACAATCGGATATATGCGAGCTGTATGATATACTTGTCCAATTTGGGTAAGCCTCGAACTTTACCAGTGTGCAGAAAAAGTAAGCATGTGGTAAAAGATTTGTAGCTTTGTAACAGCTTTGTAGCTTTTAAGACTTCTGAGATCTTTGTGTTGAAACAGACGGGCCTACAAGCGGTCATGGTTATATAGGTTCCGCTTGTCATGCTGATCAAGAATATATATACTTTATAAGGTCGGAAAAGCTTCCTTCTATGCTTTGCGACTTCCTGGCAAAATTAATATACGTATGTTAAGGATGCGATATATAATTTTATTTATGGCCATGAACAACATAGTCCATGTAGTTGCTAAAGCAATGGCTAACCCAGTCGAATGGTGGCGAACTATCTATCTCTATAGGGACACCATACCATACAGCTGACTAATTTAAAAGGACTGCATACTAATGATATGCATACTAGCTGGTCGCTAGCTAGGTGCACATGCGCAGGATATAAGTAAAGTGAATAGAACTGAAGCTCCAACGTGTGACAACAGCATAGATTAGTGGCGAGCAAGTAGGGGCTCTTTTTGGCTCCCAGAGCTCCTCCCGTTCTATATATTTTGTCATCTGGCGCCAGCTCGACGTACAAGAAGACTACCCGTTGATAAGGAGCTATCGTATTTTCCGAGTTTGAGACTCGATATGTGATTTTTTTAGTGCCTTTTTTTCTGGCACCACCGATTCAAACGGTGGTTTTTGGTGTAGATGGTGTTTTAGTGCTCCCGATTTAAAATTTTACATATAGCTGCTTAGATAGATTGAACAGCGGTGTTAAATCAAAAGATTTTGGTGGCCAAGTTAATATTGTGGTTGCAATGTGTTGACAACTCACAAATATTCAACAGGTTAACTTTCCCTATTGCCTTAGTAAAATAAGATAATAATTTGATTCAATTATTTAGTCATGTTCACTGATGATGATTATGCTTTAGCAGTTCCTTTGATTACGGCAAAATGTATAAATTGAAGTTTGCCAAATTGAAAACAATTTATTTAAATCGCTCTCTCAGGGCATTTCCATTTCGGTGCTTCAATGATAATAATATTGTCTTTGGGGTGGGGGAAAAGTCTCCAGACACCGCCACCGCCACTGCCGCCACTGCCGCCACCGATGGATGCTGCGGGTCTACCTCAGCTATTGGCTCTCCCAGCAGTCATTAAATGTTCAACAAAGCTGAAAACGGCCGCCACGCGCCAAATGTGGCCAATTTGCTTGGCGGCGAATGCCAAAAATAATCATAACAAAGCCGATAGACAGCAAGACAACAGCCTTAGCAAATTCCTCTGGCTAACGAACAGCAATGGCAACAGGAAAAGGAACAGGAAGAGGAAAGGAATAAGACTAAGCCCAAAAGACAGGTGGCATAAAATGTAATGGGTTTGATTTTAATCAAAATAATGGGCTATGCGCCGCATGCTGACGTGTATGACTTAATTAAATAATTTATATAAATTACTTATCCGCCTGCTACACACACAAAACACACACACATACACACACTTACAATCGCTAGAATGCTAGCAGCGCGCTCATCGCCTACACATATGAGTGTAACCCAATGAGTACACAAGTATGTGTCTGATGGGGCTGTTTTTTTTTGGGAGGGAGGGATGTAGGCACTCAGGTGAGCAGCATTGACGTTGGCAGCTCCAGCTCTCGCAGGCTGCCAACAACTGTTTAATTTTTGGGGTAAACAAGCCAGCCTTCCAGCCAGCTTTGCTTTAGTCGACATTATCAACGCTCTGCGTGCGCACGATATTTTCCGGTTGGTGTATAAAAATTTACAACCGGAACAGCTCTATAAAAAAGTCCTCGACGTACGCACACGAGCCCACGTAGAAACGTCGTATACGTATGTGGGTATGTGTGTAAAAATTAGCTAAAAACCCTGTCGCCGGTTCCTGTATCCGAAACGTACTTGACGCATAAAGCAATTTGTTTATCAGTCAACCAGAGCTGTGAAGGTTTTGTAAGCATATTGGAAAGATTATGAATTACGGCTAACTCATAGAGCCGTTGATACTATGTATGTACCCATATACATATAAGAAAACAAGTAAGAACGCTATAGTCGATTTTCCGACTATGAGATACTCGTACTCAGCTCGACTCGGCTGTTGAAGCTGATCAGACGCAGACCCTTCGTTCTGCCTGTTACACACACTTGCACGAATACAATATACTCGTTTACTCTACTACAGTACGAGTATAACAACGACGTTCCAAAATCAGTCCAATTTGTATTGAATTTGTACCATGTCGCTCTTAGCCATATTCATTAACAGCATTAATGATTTTATTAGCTTACGCATCATTGTGCTTGCAATGGCCGTATCGGTGGGTGCGCCGCACACTTCTGAAGTTCTTGAGTTCAAATACAAAATACAAAATTTATATATTAAAGCTTATATCAGCTTACATATCAGTATTGAGCACAGTTTTTCAGACACATAAATTTGCTAAAATAATTAAAGAAAAATAAAAACTTTCTGGTAATTAATGATAGATTTAATAATAATTTCCATTATAGAGCGGAGGGGAAAGGGGAGAGAATGGTGTTGTATGTATTACTATAGTAGTAGTAGTTATTAGGAAAGGAAGAGAGAAGGCTAGGAGTTAGGTAGGTTGATGTGGTGTTGTTGTTGGGCGGTGAGAACAAAACCAAAAGAAGAACAAAGGGTTCTTAAAATGAGAAAGTTTGCTCTTTTTTTGCAGAACGCTGAGGTTCCAAAGCCTTCTGGAACTGATTCAAAACGTTCTTGAGATGAGAACATATTGTTCTTGATATATCCCAGAATACAATGAATATAATGACTCCTAAGCGTTCGAAAAGTCAGAACAAAAGTGGATTACCGTACTAATA
This sequence comes from Hirtodrosophila duncani, assembly GCA_037043425.1. NCBI lineage: Eukaryota > Metazoa > Arthropoda > Insecta > Diptera > Drosophilidae > Hirtodrosophila > Hirtodrosophila duncani. The sequence goes on from JBAMBM010000569.1 coordinate 865,598, forward strand.
AGAAATCTTCATCTCGATTTTGTAATGATTTTGGTACTCTTTGAACAATTTTTTTTTTTAGTGTACCTATACATAGTATTCTAGTACTTGAACATTTGCTATCGACACACTATCAAACCATTTGTAATCTGCTTAGGTGTAAAGTTCTTGGCGCTAGCTATGTAGATAGTGGCCTATAAGCTTTTTGGCGAGCAAGCTTTTTCGTATAAGTAGCGGGCACGGGCAGGGCTGGAATGGGTTTGAGTTGGGTCAAACTGTCAAAACTGACAACAGTGGGTGGTAAGTTTGGCTCCGCTCTCTTTCTCTCCCTGTCTCTCTCAGACTCTCGCGCTCTTTGGATGTTGTTAGTAGACATTTTACACAGAATAACAGTTTGCCATTTTCGTTTAGTGTTTCCCGTTTCTTTTTTCGGTAAATTTTCATGTAGTTTTGCCGCAGCCAAAGTGAAAGCCATACCAGCGACTGAGCAGAGCAGATTTTCTTTTTTTTTAATTTTCGGTATGTATACGTCACTAAAGTTGCCATTGTGCGGCAGTACGGCATTGTTGTTGGTGGCCCGCGTGCCGTTTGGAAATCGCACGTTGAGAAAATATACAGAAAAAATTGTTTATTTTATAGGCGTACGCTGCCGCTCACTTTGTCTGTGACGGTTGCAGTAGGTAAGCCCAAGCCAGGCATAATAACTAAGAAGAACTTGTTTGAATATTTTTCGAAGTTCTCGCGACTGTGACTAGTGCAACGCATACTGGTTTGCTTTCGTATTTCATCCATTATGGCCGACTCTAGGGCCACCAGGGTGGCAGTACGTGACATTCATTTTAAGCAGGCCGGTGCTATGTTCAGTTTCATTTGCCAGCACCAAAAGTAATAAGCAATTTGTGGCGAAGCAAGTTATACTGCACTGGGCAGGAAATATAATTGATTGGCGTATAAAAATAGCCAGAAGAAATCCACTTACCTAGCTGCCTATCTAACTCCCTCTAAGCTGCTCTATAACACACACAAGCACACGGCCGACAGACAGACTGGCAACGAAATGTTAAGAAACTCTAATTGATTGAGTGCTAAACAATAAAGCCTTAAGCATTTGCTGGCATGGCAACGCTTGGATTTATATCGCACTAATTAGAATTGTCGAAGCTTCCTGCCCCCAAGGCAATCAATGGATGCAACGCTGACCACAACATCGCCAACTTCCACCTACCGAGCCCCGACCGAGCCCGCTTTAACAGCAACATCAGAGCGGATGGACATGGTGGAGAAGAACTTTGCAATTTCCTTCATTCAAGCTGTGCGCTTCCGATACGACACAAAAGTTGTGGGCAGCTCAATCTCTTTGTCTTTAAGCAAAATCACATGCAGACTCCGGCCCGGTCAGTGTCGGTCAAAGCCGGAGCCTGTGTCCGAGTCCGAGTCAGTGTCAGTGTCAGCGGAGTGCGAGTCAAATGCAAATGCAGAGCTAAAATCAAAGTGCTACATATGCAAACAAACTAAGGGCAACTGGCAGCTGACAAGCGTACAAAAACCCAAAAGCGTTCAGCTTGATGATGAAGTTGTTGCTGCTGGTGCTGCTACTACTGTTGTTGCTGTTGTTGTTGTCATTGTGAGGCTGTTGTAACTCGTTAGCATATGCGCCATATGTTCAGATAACAAACGAAAGGCTGAACTTTAACAGCCGTATTTGGCTTTTTGGCCAAAAATCACACATACACACACATAACAGCAACACCAACCACACCAACGCCGAATCAATAACACATAGCTCAATGGCTATGAGTGAAAACACAACACGTATTTGTATCTCTCTTAACGCTTGGGCGCAGGCGCAGGCGCTGGGGCGCACAGAAGTAGGCAATGCTTTTCATTTCAAAGTCAAAAAGTCAAAGCGAGAGGGAGAGACGGCGAGCAGTGAGAAAAAATTATGTAATAGGCAAAAAAAACCCGCAGTCACAGCACAGCCAAGTATATTATTAAAGCCAAAGGATATTATATAAAAGTTGAAGAAACAACAACATCAGCAACAACATAGACTAGAACAATGACAACAACAGCAGCAGCCAGCAGCAGCATTTGTGAGCTTCACCTAGCATAGCTTAATATACTTTTCAAATGCCAAAGGCACACTAGAATATATGTATGTGCATATATGTATATATATTTCATATAGCTAGACATCTCTTTCTGACCTTTGAGTGAGTCCGCCAATAAGAGCCACTCAATGGCATTGGAGGGGCAGCCAGCATTTCATGCTTTAGTACGAAAAGCTTTAGAGACAGTTGAGTTACTGTTGTTGTTCTTATTGGACTTTAGGCACCCGCATTGGTGGCAGCGACGCGAAAAGTCGCTGCTGACGTTGACGTTGCTGCCGCAGCAGCCTACAGCTGTGGCTGGTACTGCGATGGTCGCTTTGCCGACTCCGAGTTTTCCATGTAGGGAACTCGGCAGTGCGATACAGAAGAGTGCGAACATAGCATGAAGTAAGAAGCGCCGAATACGAATAAAATATAGCGTAAAGTGGAAACCTAAAGTATTAAAAAAAAGAAAATACATAAACACACACACACCAACACACGGCCACACAAACATATTTAACACATATGCACGAGTGAGTAACCGTCTTTGTGTGTGTATATTTGCGTATGTGTGTGCGCCTGTGCCTGTGTTTGTTATATACATATCCACTCGAATAATAATATAATAAAACAAAGACGCTGCCTCAGTATGTGAGACGGCTCTGAGCTTGTTTTACTTTTGCTAAATGTGCTGAAAAAAAACTAATTCAATTATAAACAATAGATTACTCTTGCGGCTAACTCAATTACAATCAAGTTAACTCTAAGCTGGTCCAAATTTCGCCTGGCTTTATGTAACAACCAATGGCTAAATGTAGGGCACAAGAAAAACTTTCTGTGTGTGATTCGCCCAAAATTTTCAACATATTTGATTAAATCAATTTTTGCCAGCGTTTGTTACGTAAATATGTTGTTTAACTTACGACAAAGTATACTACACACACGCCCGCACTGGCCTGCCTTTGCCAGCCTGTGCGCCTTAAAGCATCGTAATGGGCACTTACGTGCACGCTCGCATAAAAGAAACCCTAATAAAGAAATATCGATAAAAACAACAAACAAAATAAAGGGAAACCGAAACAACTCATGCACACACGCACATACATATAGCAGCTATACACGAGTGGTTGTGTGTGTGTGTTTGTGTTTTGTATTCTGCTTAAATTAGGTGCAATGTCAATAGATTGTCATGGCAGGGTCAATTGTCAACTAAGCAAACTATGCAAACCCATCAATAACCATTTCAATACTAATTTGTTTTCTGCCTTCCACTTTCTCACTCTATGTATCTATCTCTTTTCTAACTTGTAGAAACCCTCTCTGTCTGATGCTCGCTCTTCTTTGCGGATTTCTTTAAAAACTCAAACATAAAAAACACTTCAACATAAACAACTTTTGCTTAACTTTGCTTCTTCAACGACAACGACAACAACAAGAACAACATCAACACACACACGCACACTGAAAAACTTCCATCGGCAATCTTAGCAAATTATTTACCGAGCTGACGTTTCCATTTGCGCCCAGGTAAGTTATGCGACGACCTGCTTCAAATACACGCACCTTTACATATTACGTATACGTATAGTATGTATGTGTACGTCAACCGTAAGCTAAGCAAAGTGTCCAAAGTATGCACCAAGTATGCTCCAAACTTTTAACCATTTCACATCAAATGTTAGCACAAAGTTTTGCGTATTTGCACGCGTGAAGTGGCCGACATATTAGAAACTTAAAAGCGGCTCAATCTTAAGCTGATGGTGGAAGTACAATATAAACATACATACATACATATATATATATATATTATATACAAAGAATCTCTTGGGGCTTGAGCTAAATGCTAGGAATTGATTTACCTTTATCTTTTAAGCTTGCCTGACGCTGGCAACGTTTCAAGCTAGAAAAATGGGGGAATACTTGAATCTAGAGCTCACGACGTATACATATACCGTTCCTGTTCTCGATTGACAAATCGTCCTTTTTATCGTTAAATGGTTAGAATTTCAGATCCATTTGAGGAAATCTACAAAAAACAATCTTTTTTTGGGACTCAAAACGATTTCCAATGTGGTAATTAGAGGCGAATATTGCAGAACAGAGCCGCTAAATGTCGATCATTTAAGTGATAGCATGACATTTTAACTATCTAGTTTCAAAAACTTAGGCATTGTAGATCTTTGCTCTGTGGTGCCTCACGTACAAGTAGCATTTTAAAGTTGAGTGTACAAGCTTGACATTGCACAAACCTAATAATCTTCTTTTCCTTTGGAAACAGAGTATCAAAAAGGGTTAAGTGGGCCAAATTTACCTATGTACGCTTGGCATATTTGCTGAGCTCGCTGACTTAAAAAGAAGCAACTAACGCTGCGTATACTTGATATTTAAGTTGACCCTTTTGAACGCTGCCATAGAAACCTTCGCTCAAACAGAACACCATTCACAAAACTAAGTCTTGGCTTATTTGCGTGTTTATTGGCTTTGGCATTTCATATCAGAAAACTTCAAACGTAATTGGATAGCCGGATAGCCATAGCCAGGTAAAAGCCGACCGCTGTTCTTGTTCTTTGTCCCTATTTGACTTTGTTTTGAATTTCTTTGTATGGAGCCCAGTGAAAGAGAAATGTGCTGGTTGCCGTTACTGTTGCCTTTGCCGTTGTTGCCATTGCTGCTATTGTTGTTGTTGTTCTGTTCAAGCCACACCTTGAGCAACCTGCGCATAAAATTCTAAACACGAATGCCATAAATTTCCGCTTTTATTTACATATATTAAGTCAGGCAAGCGTTAAAAAACCCCTTTGGATATCTTACATTTTCGGTTGGCAGATTAAAGTGAATTTGCTGTAGACTAAAAATACTTTGGCCAATAAACAATCTGCTGACTTGGCTGCAGGCAAAAGGGTAAAAACAATACAGAACATTTTTTGCAGAGGCAGCTTAATTCATTAACACAGCACAGGACCAGACCAGAACGGACCGGACCGGACTGGAAAGGATAGACGTCGGAAATGATGGAAGAGAAGCTCAGTGGGGCGAAGACAGACGATGCTGTTGGTAGTTGTTGGGTCCTGGCCTGGTGATGGTGTAGTCCTGCCTGCCAGGCGAATGCTTTTTATGTCAAACTAATTTCGTTGCTCGTTTGCTGTTGATGTTGCTGGTGCTGTTTTAATTTGAGCAGCTACATTTACATCTATCTAGCAAGCAGAGAGCAAGTTGCCGCCTTCGGCTTAAGTTCGTTAGCCCAATTTGCGCAAATATTAATACATGGTTGCAGAGCAAAAGGCAGAAGTAACAGCAGCAGCAAGAGCCAGGAGCTAGAATGATTGCCCTGCTCTTGTTCTTGTTCTCCTGTTCTGGACCTTCTGCAGCCAACGGCCTTAATAAAATTGAAAATTTTTTGGGAGGCATTCGCCCACATTCATTACGGTTATTATTGTGCTACACAGCCAAAGATATTAGATTTCCCAGAATTACTCGTATACATACAGTAGTCCCAAGTGACAGCCGGGCAAACCAGCTGCATTTGATAGCGACAGAGGTTGTGGCGAGACATTCGCACTCGAAATGTGCGCCGTACACAAAACTGAGAAATGAGCACTGAGAATTGTAAGAACATTGCCAAGCAAAGCCGTCAACAAAGGCATCCAACCAAAGGCATTTAAGTTAAGAGGCTTAAAGTATCAGGCTGGCCCAGGCCCAGGTGACAGGGACTGGGCAGCGGATCCCAGATGTTGATGTTGACGTTGATGATGTCCAGTCAAGCTCCCGGGCTTTGTCCACTCTTGTCAACATTACAATTTAATTTGTTCATTCTTCTTCGTCTTTATTTTGCAGTTCGGATTGTGTGCCTCCCAATTTGTCAAGAAAATCGCAAGTGCACTTTAGACCAACAGCCAAACACACCCACATAGAGTAACAGCCACAGCCCAAAAATGGCGGCTTTCATAGCGAAACAAATGGTTGGAAACCAATTAAGTGCCGTAAAAGGTAAGTCAAAAGGTCACTCATAAATATATACAATTGATAAATTCGCCATATAATACCAATCACCGGCAGGAAACCCTTACTCGAATTTCAGGAAAGCGTTTTAATAAGAAGAAGTCAGAATTCTTTCTAAAGGGTTTTTCTGGCTAAAAGCTATATTGTCCATATACCTTTATGTGTCCATATTCATTTTTAAAAATTACTTTATAGCCCAATATATATTCTTAATCAGCAAGTCAATCTAGCTGCCTCTGTCCGTCCGTATGAGCACCTACAACTCGGAGACTTTAAGACCACTAAATTTGGTATGTAGAATCCCCTACGCCACACATAAACTCATAAATTACCGACTTGCCAAGTTTCATTAAGATCGGATAATATTTGTAGATTAAATTGCAAAAAAACGTTTACTTTTGAACCCCCACCCCAAACAAAAGTCGAATGGTCGGCAATAGTATCCCACAGATGGAATTTCGACTACAGCGTTTTTACATGTTTGGCAATTTTTTTATTGCTTTGAACATTTTGAAATTTCTATAAAAAATATCTACATAATTCCAATCATTTTGTTTTTAAATCTAGAAATTAAGTCTTGAATATACGATTTAGAAGAAGAATATACGATCTAGTAAGTGGAAGACTGGGGTATATAAAGTATATACATATTCGCATATTGACATATCGAGGAGAGTCGATATAGCCATTTATATTTTTTGTCCATACGCCTGGCTGAACCTTAACAAAACCTCGGAAGTAAGGTTGAGACTTCAAATTTGTTGTTTGTTTCTATATATCTACCTTTTCTGTGTTAGCTGACTCAAGATCGTGAGTAGAGAATGTTTTTCAGAGACTTCTGAAATGTGTTAGAAGTCCATCGATTTCCATTTCCGCCCCTTCTCATTTGTTTAACAACAAGAAATACAGCAAAAAACGGTTTCGTGACGAGCCACAATCTTTCATCAGGAGTCTTTTTTCTCAGCAACTACTCCTTATGTCTGGCTGCCTGACGTTGAGAATTAATAATTTCCTTAGTCAAGTGAAAATTAACTGAATATTAGCTAGCCAGTTTTTGTTACTTTCCTTCATTCAGTGAGTGAGTAAGTCCGAAAAGTTATATTTTGGGTGTTGCTACTGCAGTTGCATGCTGATCATTATACCCTGTGCCTATGATACAAGGGTATAAAGGAGATAACACTATGCAGAAGAGAGGATAGATTTTTTGACATTTATGAATATCCAAACTTTGGAAACTTTGGGTATTATAAGATTCCATGAAAAGATAAATTAGCATTGCGTGAAGTGTCCCAATCGCTATCTATCCAAGTTTTTGAACGAGCTGGCCGTTTGATTAATTCGATTGGTCTCAGCGGCTTGGCTGGGATCTCACTCAGAATCCAAGCTATGTTGGAATGGCATCAAATAAAGGCTGCGCCTTAACATGGATTTCTAAGCATATTGTCACGGAAATCTTTAGATATTTTTACATTCCTATATGCGAACACTTAAGTTTATAGCTTCATTTGTTTACCCCTTTTCGGGGATAACGGAAAAATGCAGTGCCTATTAGATTAAAGGCATGATAAGTGTACAAATATCGACGGTTTCAATTATCGCAGCAATAAGTACGAAATTAATCTAGTATCGATTGAACTGCTTTTATCTTTATACAAAGGTGCAGAAATGCACCTTCACATTTGAAGTATTACACATTATTTCCACAAAATCTAAAGAGATTTTCATGAAACCCTTAATGAAATCATTTTGCGATTATTAAAAATTTGATTTCTGTGTCGAAAGTTTAACTTCCGAATCCGGATATTAAGCCGAATGGAAAATTGTTGGTCGATGCACACGGTGACAGGATGAACTTTGGCATACAATATGGCAGAAATATTGTTTCACTGTTTCCCAAAACAAGCTTCAACAATTCGAGTATGAAATTCGGAAATGTAACTATTTGGGTATACAGACTCAAGGTTGGGTTTTTATTTTTTCAGCTGCCATTGAAATACTTTTAGGAGTTCGTCGGATTCCATGTTTTTGGCCACATCTTTCTGTTTTAGACAAAATCCAGAAATGGGCAAGCTTTACACCTGCTTCTTAACCTGTCAGAGTCAATCATCAGAATTCTTGCTACTTAACAACTCCATCTTACGACAGGTTACCTAGTCAATTCAAAGCTAGAGCCCGTTATAAAAAATATATCCTTATATTTTTCTAATTTTTCTAAGTACAAAATTGAATTATATATAATAGTATTCGCCCCTGTCAATATATATGCGCACACATACAATATATTAAATGTGATGGGTACTCTATATATATATCTGGCATATCGATCAATTTTCATATAATTTATACTTGTACATAATTCATTCTCAAGCTGGTGCACACCAACGAATAGAGAAATGGCCCCGCGCACACATGAAAGTGGCTAGCATGCTTTTAGATTACCGCCACCGCCTGGGCATGAAGATGGGGATGGGGGAATGGGAATGCCATTGTTGTTGCTGTTGTTATTTAATCGGTGGATGTGCAATCGCTTGGAAAATCATTGAATGCTTTCAAAATAATCGGGAGCAGGAGTGAACACGTATTTAACTTATTGTAAAATGCTTATCAACGGGCAGCATGCAAGCCAAGCTGGGAGCATTTACATAGCTTAGTCCTGGCTTTAACCGCAGCCACCGTCTCCGTCTCGGCCTACTGTGACATAATAATGTACCTTAGATAACTGTTATAAGTGAATATGTATGTATAAGTAATGTTTATAGATGGGTCACCATTTACGCAACAGCCGTCCCCCCTTTCACTTAGCTTTTACTCAATTTGCAAGCGAAAATGATGATGCTGCTACAGAGCAAAGGGCAGGGGCGATATGAAGCTTCTGTGCGCCACCTCCTTGAAATTCCATTTGCCTTTTACGGTGTCTTGGTACTCTTATCGAGCGCAGAAATTCTGCACGAATGCGCCGGGAAGTGGTTCCAACAAATTGATACACTTAATTGCGTAGATTGATGTTAAATTTGCAGCACTCCTTTGCGTAGCCTTTGCCTTTTCCCGTTGCTTGGCACTGACAGCCTGAAACTGGGAACGGGAATGTTCATATGAATGTTGGCCTGCGAGTGAGACTATCGCCGCAACCCACTTCCATCAAAGTTTGGTCTGTCAAACTGTCAGCTAGGACTTTCAGATTGGCCATTAGCTTAGGCCGTCAGGTTGGTAGCCGGGCAGCAGTGACGAGGTCGCCAAAAGAACATGAAAATGCTATTAGCATGGCCGTAAAAATGGAAAAAATCGAATCAAATAATAAAAACGCCCACATATCCACGCCCCTATTCGAACTCGTATATTCGTGTGTATGTCAATAACTAAGATACAAACTTGCAGATACAGATACATATATAGTACATAGCTATAAGAGCGAACGGCTTGTACGTGTTTCTGGTTCTGATTCCCTTTCGGTCCTGAGCCTCTCTGCTGTGCATTTGTGCGCAATCAATGATCCATTTTGAAATGAGTGTAGCCTCTGTCGGCCCCTTTTTGGCGCTCAATGATGCAGCAACTCAGGCACTTAAAGTTCGACATAAAAATGCGACAAAAATTGCTGAAAATGAAATACAAAATCTGTCATAAAATTTGTGCAAGTGCAAATGGCAATAACTAATATATAGTATGGTAGCACATGCCTCGCCTCTCTTTTTGGGGTTAAAGGATTTGCTCATCAATTCTAGATTAGAGTTGCAAATGTCACGAGTGAACTACAGACGCCAATGTATGAGTGCGCGAAGGAAAGAACACAGAATTTCCTTTTCCTCATTGTCAGGCTTTTAACGATGGGGGAAGGGGGTGGCTAATGCGTTTCCATTGTCAGTTATGGTGTTCACAATCAGAGAATTTATTTGAGTCTTTGTCGAGTTAGCTTTTATTACTATTGCCTGTCGTACATAAGGGTAAATAATGGACTTGCAGTATTTTCCCACGGACTTATGGACTTTTTCAGGAGGCGGATAAGGCAATAAATGTATAAGAAAAATGTAATTCTTTAGTCGAAACTAAAGCAATGTCACTTGAATAACACAACAAGCTTAAATCAAACAAATTTTCATATCATATTCTTTGCGATTGCGATGAAACCTTGCCTCCGCCGCGTATGACGTCAGCGGGTTAATGCAAATCAATTTAAGTTTTTGTTTTTTTTTTAGCAAAATTAGCTATTAATTTGCAATTGACTAACTTTTGAAGGAACCATAACACAGGGGGTATTCGCCCTATTTTAACAGTAGAACTACTCAGTTCTCATTACAGAATGAAAACTTGCATCGATATGAATATTTCGGACTAGAAAATATTGATCTTATCACCTTAGGTAACATTAGGTAAATATGTGCGATAATTATCGGAATGCTGTTGGCAGCCATAGTCTTTTTATACAATTTGCAAAATGGTATATTATTTCTGTCAGGAAGTCGCAACGCATAGAAGGAAGCTTTTCCGACCATATTAAGTGTATATATTCTTGATCAGCATGACAAGCGGAACCTATATAACCATGCCCGCTTGTTCGTCTGTTTGAACAGAAAGATCTCAGAAGTCTTAAAAGCTACAAAGCCCTTGCAAAGCTACAAATCTTTTACCATCTTTTTTACAATCTTTTTTACTTTTATCGTATAGCAGCCATATAACCGATTGTTCCGGAATAAACACTTGCTACCGTAACTTGTATGTTTGTCATCTAAAACAAAACAAATTCCTCTAGTATCCACTGTAGACCCACGCCTGCCCACCAGATTTGATCTTGATCGGTTATGACAATTTAGTACTTCTTAATTGATAAGAAATTCTAACATTTTTACACATATTTAAAGACATTTAATTAAACATTCGTTTTCCAATTTCTTTCATTTCAGGTAAGAGTTTTGAACAGTTTGAAGAAACAATGATTACAACATTAATAGAGTGCGTAAGTTGCTACTCGCCACTTGCATTCCTACATACATACATTTTCTTACATAACAACGTTGTAACATATATTTGAAATTAAGTTTATAAACGCATAATCGTGAATTAACAATAATAATAATAATAATTTATAATATATATGCAATAACATCAATTGAATATTTATCTCAATATATCAATACAAAGCAATATTTGTATGGCACAAACCATTTAGTTTTTGTTCAAAAGCTTTTGTTTCAGTTTTGAATGGAGATCCAAAATTTTGTTGATTGGCAGTAGCATGAATAAATCAGTGAAAATTATTGAATTACCATATAATACGTAGAGCGTTCAAAATTGAAACCCCCAACGAAAGTTTTCAATTTAATAATAATTATGTATAAATACCATACTTATTTTTCAACTTAAACCTAGCGTTGCACAACATTTATAGACCATGTTTATTTTGAACTAATGAATATTCAAATAACATATAATTACACTCACTACAACAACAACAACAACAGCCACATGCCACATGCCACACATAAAGCATAAATTATAGAATTTTATCTAAGCTAAAAGTATGCTCACAAATCATATAACGTATGTCCTCCCAATAAAAAAGTAACCTTAATAAAAAAAATTACTTTAAATATTTGTACGTTCCTCCTATGCCTTCACAGCCGAACTTTACCTCATTGTAAAACACACACATAAACACTTACACCAACACAACATACAACAGCTCGACAAACACACCAATATACTAACGCAAACACTCCAACCAAGTGCACAGCAATTCTTAGACTCTTCATGCACTACACGAACACGTCACTACCAAAGACCCACTTCCCTTCCCTACCCAAACAACAACAGCAACATGAACACCAACAACAATAGACCAACAATGAACACAGCTGCCATGGCTTCGATAAAAAAAAAATACGAAAAAATACAGAAAAACACAATTCAATTTCTTCTATTACAATTTCTTCCTGCCTACACCACCTTTTTTTATTTTCTTTATTTTTGTACTCGTACTCGTACACCAACATGAATGCCAGACCCACAGCCACAACCAAAGCCTTAGCCTTAACACCCTCCAACAAGGTTTAAAGCCCAACGCCCAACATTGAAATACAAAACGGAAATTTGAACTCGAACATGCCAAAAGGCAGGCGGGCAGGGCCAACCAGGATGCCCATACAGTGCCATCATCTCCCTTCAACTCGAACTCCAGCTCCATAACCTGCTCGACCGTATGCCCAGCATCCGTCCCAGCTTTGCAATATTTCAACTCTCTGGCGACATTTAGCATAAATTACACCCCTTTACCCCCCTCCCATTCACTACTGCAATACCAACACTTACTAATGTTTCTACTTATTCAAGTTCTTCTATGATTATCATTATGTACTCTACCTATTTACTTATACTTTTTGCTATACTCGTACGTATACTCACACCAATCGTAAATCGTAAATCGCAATTCGCAAATCATAAAGCGTAGCAACTATTCGTAATTCCCACAGAGAGCGGAGTTAATAATGGAACTTTTTCTTTACTCTCCCGACCAACACGCTAAACAGATGCTGCAGGCGGTAATTTCTCAACTTAATCGTACTCGTATATTTTTTGCATTTTACAAATACTCGCATAATTTACTATATATATATATTATATATATAAATAATAAAATACATATATACCTATTCATATCGTATGAATTGAGCTTGATGTTGATGCCAATCAAGGGGCAGAAAATTACGTTAGAGCATTTTTGATTCGATTACCAATTGCCAATAGACGAAATTCCAAATTAGCCACCACCTCTCAGCAACAATAATAATACCCACAACAATCTCATGATCAGCATCCGTACCGTACCGTAATAATTGGGCAGTTGTCCACCGCCTTTAGTTTAATGCCGCACCTTCGCCATTGGCTTAGTTATTTTCGTTTTGTCCACCGCTGTCACGCCTCGTATCTGTATCTATGCATTTGCATTCAAACGTATCTTATTCGCAACTCCAACCATAACCTAATGAAAAAGTGCACCCAAAGTGTCTGCCATAGTTGCACCAACAAGCTTTCAGTTCCGTTAATTATGCATACCGAAACTTTTGGCAGCAAAGTGCAGCAAAGTTTGCATCTCTCAAAATCAATTAAAATTTCTTTAAAAAAAAATCAAGGCAAAAAACGGAAACTTTATACTCAACTTTGCGGGCGACCGAAACATTAATTTTAATTTAATTTTGTTTAAAATGTCTAACGTTATTTATTAGTTTAATTTAGTTTAGTTACTTAAATGCTACTCTGGCAACTGGCAAACTTTGTGCAGTTACTCAATTAACCATTAATACATACTTCAGACCTTTGCAGAGCATTTTATGCGAACGAAATTGACGAAGACATCTACCATGTCATAAATTATAAATATGAAAGGAAAGCCTGAAGAGCCGAATTGGAACTGCTGTATTTATGTCCGTCTGTCAGTCTGGTCATTCAGATTTTCGTGTGTTAAACGATGCCACAAGTTTGTACCTATCTTTTAATCGGATTCAATCCGCAAAATCTTTTCAATGTTGCTCTTAATAGTTAGAGTAATTTTTTAAGGTTTTCATATTGCAATCTGAATATTGAATTGAGACAAACTTGATTATCCATAATGACTAAGGCAATCCAATGACAACGCAGATATCAAAGCGAAGCAACTTATTGGCTTTACCCAACCTTGAACCAGCAGAAGGCAACACTTGTCATGTGTTGATTTGAATCAGGGATGGGCAAACACATACAATAACAAATATTTAAACCTATTTATGGGAGGGCAGGCAAAGAACGCGAATGACTGCGCAAGGAGCCGAACTAGAGGACAAGCACATCACGATTTTACGCATATGCATATCCTAGCTGCGCTACCAGTTTTTATACTCGTACTCTAGTAGAGTAAGCGAGTCTATTGTATTCGTGCAAATGTATGTAACAGGCAGAAGGAAGCGTACAAAGTATACATATTCTTGATCAGCATCAACTGCCCGTCTGTCCGTCTGTATGAACACCTAGATCTAGGAGACTGTAAGAGCTAGAGAGACCCAATTTGGGGCGTCCACTTGTGGGGCGTCAGATCAAGTTTATTTTTAAATTTTGCGAGTTACGCACCTCTGATTTATATTGGCAAACTTACATATTTATATCTGCAAAGGCTTGCAAGCTTCGGTTAGCCGAAGATAAATTTCCTTTCTTGATTTTCATTGAGATCTACACCACATATCATGCACAAAATATATCAAAATACAATACGAAATTATTTTGAATTCGAAATCTTTGGAAATGCGCATAATTTAGCATTGCGTTACATGTTATATTTCGTTTTCTTATTTTTCTTATAAACAAGAAATACATACTTACAATACCAAAGATATATGACATTTAAAATTTGATATTTGATTTCTTTAAATAAATAAACAAAATACAAAAAAACAATACAACCAAATATTAAACGTTATTTCTAAAACTTTCTTTCTGCAAAAACTGTTATGTTAAAATGCTTCTTTATCTACTTCAACTTCTTCTACTACTACTACTACTACTCTACTATCGTACTACTACTACTACTGCTATGTACTATTTATACAAAATATGGAACCATACTAACTACAAAACAACTTACATCTTCTACTATTCTACTATAACTACTCTAACTACAACAACTACTACAACTACAACAACCTATATACAACGTATTTACAATGAGGTAAAGTATGAGTAAATATTATTGAAAACTACTTGTATTTATATATGTATTCTTGTATACTTATTCTGTACAAAACCAAAGCGACATTACACATATATTAAGTCTGTCATCAACAATAACAAAAACAAAAACAAAAAACATCAACAAAACGCGTCCCCTGAAGTACTTACACACACACACCATCTGTTTGTACGAGTGCATATGTACAAGTATTTCCATTTTGATGGGAAAACATTTTGACACAAGCGACACATGCGACTGACATGCAGAGCCAGACAAGCAACACCCCAGCACCACACCCATACACATACACTAAAACTATGAGAGTATAATCTACTTCTCCCTACTTCGTACACTTGTACTTGTCTTGTACTAACTTTCATTGTACATGTGTGGCCAATATCTGCAAATTTTAAATTTTGTGTCATATTTACGTCGTGTTACAACAGGAATTTCGAAATGAATTGGTTTGCGACTTACACTAAATGTGATTTTCTGTCTTCATATCTATTTCTTGATAATACGACCTCTTGCCCTATGACAATGGCTTACAGGTCTATCTATACTTATTATATATATTATAATTAATTACTAGAGCGAGCTTTCCTGGAATGCTTGGTTGAATTGCCTTTGTGGTGGCTCCTACTGTCGCCGCTATGGTATGGTCCGAGTAAAAAGTGGTGTTTTAGAGCCCTAGTGGGTTGGGCTCTGGCGATGAGTTGATATGACAGTTGATGACAGTTGGTTTGATTGATGAGTGGCTACACATAGCCATGAAAAAACAAAGATTTTTGCCAACAACAAGCATGCCATGTCAGAGTCGCAACCACAATGCATTTGATCACAATCAATTAATTTCAAAGGAGAACCATTTCTCCCAATTTCTCAACTTCTAATTCTTCAAATTGCAGTTCTCTTTTTTTTTGGTTTTTGCTTTATCGCAAATTCTTATGGTAAGGAGCGTGAAACTCAATAAAATTCAACGACAACATGGCGGCATGGCTAAGCTTTCAAATTGAGCCTTAATGGCAAAATATTCTGGAAAGTGGAACATGATGTCTCAATGCAAACAAACTAAAGATAGCTAAAGAAGTCAAGTCAAATTGATATTTCATGAGTGTTATATGAGAATGAATGGTAGACAGACATTTCAGCATATCTTTTCTCATATCTTTTTAGACGCAATTATACAGAACTCTCAATTATACTGAACTGTAATTACTGGTATTTCATTCTATATTCTGTATCTTAAAGGAGGAATTAGATATTGTATAAAATTGTACAGAATTTAAAACGTCTGAATGAATTATAATTAGCTGGGCAATGCTTATTTGTACAATAAATATTTACAGACATTCTGTGTCAGGAATTATTATAGCTATAACACTTTCAGATAGTGTCATTCGATATGAAGATAGCAAGATACGTCCAGAAGCTAAGCTCTACCTTACAAGTTCTTATTATCAAGAGTATGGTAAATTGCGTGGATGTGTGCTTTATCATAAAGCGAATGTGGAAACTTGAGAAGTCTTGGTAAAAAATTACAAATGATTTTCATTTGTTAGTTTCGTTGTATATTCGTATATATGATGCATTTTTAGACATTTTCAACCATGTCAAAATTTAATAAATTCATTGGAGCGGGTGAGCTATGGGTCGCACCCTGTCGCATCCTTGTGGGTTAGCTGGTTGATGCTCGCATATAAATTATGCATATTAAAAATTCTTAAAATATTTGTGAACAACAGGAAAATATTTGCATCCACTTTGCCCTTTCCAGCTGTCAGTCCATATGACGGGCGCTCACAGCTGTGCAGAATTGTTGTCAAATTTTTGCGCTCTAACATAAAAGCACATTCCTGGCGTGCCTCAGCGAGGTGCCGGACCAGTATTGGGTGGTTGTAGCAACGGTTGGTGGGTCGGGGTCGAGGGTTTTGGGTCTTGTCGGCTCGCTCTGTGAGGAGGCTTACACAACTAATTGCTGGCGCTAGAGGAAAAAATGGTGTGCAGCCAGCAAAATGGCAATGAGATTTACTTGCGTCATTATGAAGGGCCATAAGCAGCAACAAACGAATTCACACACACACAGGCTCACAAAGTGATGGAAAGACTGGCACAACGAAACACAAACACATACAGTTACGAACAGAAACACAGGCTGAGAGACAGAGACATAGTGGCAGTGCCGACATAATTTTAACACTTGCCGCCCATCCACTTCTACTTGCTTATGCACAGGCACACAGATACACGGCCACACAGATACAGAAGCATCTTCAACGGTGCAATTGTAAGTACAAGTGGCAGTGTGAAAATGTGGGTGCGATTGGGAGTGTGAAAGCCGAGTGTGGCCATAAGTAAATATCAGGCTCTTTGAGGCTGTTAAAATGTAATTACGACTAAAGCAGGAATATGGTTGTTGCTATTAGCGACTATGACAATGAAATCAGCAGCGAGGACGATTGGGTGGCGGATGAGCGAGCAGCTTTTGGTCTCCCAGCTCATTGTATTAAGCCAAGAACTTCTTAGAAGTCGTACGAGCACATACAAGAAACGGGTGGCTGGCAGCAATGCCGTTGCCTTCCTTTACCCACTTCCTGTCATTTGTAAGAAGCAGCTGCCATAGCGCCGCGTTGCCGTCGTCTTCGCGTCGTATCTGTATCTGTATCTGTGACCCAAATGCAGCTGGGAGTTTGGTCTTGGGTCTAACAAAGCTCAGCGGGCTTGAACCGGATTAAGCAAGAATATAATTTGCCGTTCGTGCCTTTTCACCAACTGCTTACAATAAAAAGAGCAGAAAAAATTACGCACACATCTACTTAGGGCAGGAGACGTATATTAGTGGAAGCTGGGGGTAACGTTGAAAACACTCTGCACAAATGGCTTAAGCTTCCTTTTTCATTTCTTGTCTCCTCTATACGTGTGTGTGGCAGTGTCACAACCACAGCCACAGCCTTACAAATGGAAATGGAAATAGAAATGGAACATGGTACGCTCTAATGTAGTATTCCCTCAGCGTGCGCGTATTAAGTCGCATAAATGTCACCAGCCAAGCATCCGCAGTATTTACGGATGAGCCTGGGCATGGGCTGGGTTAGATGTTGGTGCCCAAGCTATGCCCATGGATAAGACAATTACGTTGGCCCCGCCCATTTGCGCCTTCGCATCATCATCATCGCTGACGTGTTGGTATTCAAAACAGCAGTCTAAGCAATAAAACGCACACTATGACTTAGACTTGGCTTTTGACTGAATTCTATCCAGAACCCCACCCCTACCACCATGCTGAGATCGTACCCAAGTCATAGCTATAGCTCATATATCAGACTTATACATAAGTTGGGCAGCACTTACCGCTGCAAAAAAAAAAAAAACACACTTTGTGATATATCACATGGTCC
This sequence comes from Hirtodrosophila duncani, assembly GCA_037043425.1. Classification (NCBI taxonomy): domain Eukaryota; kingdom Metazoa; phylum Arthropoda; class Insecta; order Diptera; family Drosophilidae; genus Hirtodrosophila; species Hirtodrosophila duncani. Next base: position 883,756 of record JBAMBM010000569.1, read on the forward strand.
GTGCCCCCCACATGGTCTAGGTATTAAGTACCCTCATTATGCCCATGACACGCAGAGAAAAGTAAAGCTTTTAACGTAAAGAGCAAACCCCAACACAGCAACCAACCAATTTGTATACACAGACCTACACACTGATACGTATTCTTTTTCCATTTCCTTCTCTGTACATTTTTTTTTTATTTTTTGTGGGCCTACTAAGAAAATTTTTCATGCAAATTGAAGGCTTCCGCAAGTCTTAAAGGGCCATCAATGGCCAACGGGTTGTCCATGTCCATTAGCCTTCCCCAGGCAAGCAGGCAGGCAGACAAATGTGAAACGAAGACAAAACGCAAACAAAGGAGTGGAGCCAAAAAAAAAGGAGCAGACCAGAGTAGAGCATAGCATGGACAAGCACTGTTAATTATGTTGGCATAATAATTAATTTAGAATAGGCTTGATTAGTTTTTAATTGAATTGTGAACTTCATAATACAGATAGCATCTTCATCTTCCGCTTCTACATCTATGTACAACTTTATTCTATCATAACTTGTTTGTATAACTCAGTTTTTAAAGACTTTTTTACAGGACAAACAAATTGGCAAGGGTATGATGGAGTAAGAAGGAGTAGGAAGGGGAAGGAGTAAGGAAACTTGGGTCATATACTTGTGCCCACATACTATATGTGCTATCAAAAGTCGGTTGCAGCCACAAAAGAGAAAAGAAAAACTGGCAGCAAAATAAAATAACGGAAAAAGGAAAATGGGGAAGTTCATAAAGTTCATAAAGCAAATTACAAAAGTCTCATAAAAGCAAAATATTTTGCAAAAGTTGGATGGGGTTTGGGTTTGGTATTTAGACTGTGACTGAGAAACGTTTTAGGTGGAGGGAGTGGGCTGGAGTTCGAGGGTGTGTTGAGTGGGTGTAGGAATGTGAGGGGGGCATGCAAAACATTTGACACCATTTTCGAAATCAATTTTGATTACAAAATACTTTTGTCCATTTTATGAAAACAATAAATGTGTCTGCAAATCAAGTCACAGTCACTCTGAAAAGTTCATTCACTAGCTATACAGCAAATTGATGACTATAAATTCAATTTAATGTGCGTTGCCTTTGGCACAGACTCACACACACAAAGAGACGACAACCAGAATGGGCCAAGAGAAGGACATGCAGCGACGTTGGCGGCGGCAAGAGGCGCCAGTCAAATGCGCGTAAACAGGACGTGGTTTGATCCACCGCCCCCGCAGAATGAAATAATGAAGACTCCTTTCTAAAAGCGCTCAAGAGCATCGCGCTTGGGAATTTGGCGTTTGCGCTCTTGGCAGAGCAAAAGGCTGAGGCTGAGGCTGATGCTGATGCTGAGGCTGAGGCTGAGGCAGAGGCAGCAGCAGAGCCAGAGTCAGCATCCAAAGCAGCGACCGAGGCTGTGCGAAAGTGCTGCCGCTGCCCGCATAACTGAGTGCGACAACAATAATTAGAGCGAGTCAAAAAAAAAAAAAAACAAAAAAAAACGAGGCACAGTGTCAGTGCTTGTTAACTGACTCACACTCACCAAGTTCGTCCTGCGCAGGCGCCTGCCCAGTTCACAGTCACCCCCTTGCACGCTTAGGACAGTCAGCGCATTGTTGGCGCTCAAATCACATTGTGGTCCAGCGACAGCAGAGGCAACGGCGACAGCGGCAGTGGCAGAGCTATAAAGCCTGGTATAGCAGCCGGCTAGCAAGGCATAAAAAGCCAGTCAAGCTCGGTGAATACTCCTACTCCAAGTTTGCACTCCTGCGGCTAAAGTTCACTCACTGTGATTCTGGCCAAGTAAAATCTTTGAATCTGGAATCACAGCAACGCAGAGTCTGAGTCAGTGCCTAAAAGTCGGCAACGGTCACACAAAGCAGTCAAGTTCAGTTCAGTTTAGTTTGCTTTGGTTTCAGTTTTTAGTGTGCGGTTCAGTTCGTGTGAGCTCGTGGCCGCGTTCGCATTCGCAATTCGTTGTTGTCCATTAGAATCGATTGCCATGGCAACCACCGACGACTCTCACAGCTCACGATGGCCAACACAACGACAACGACGCTGGCAAAGCCAAAGCCAGAGGCACAGACACGGACAACGTCAGTGTGTCACAGTTGCAACTCCTGGCTGATTCCCTCAGTGTGTGCGGAAGTGTTGCCAAAGTCGGTTGCACTTTTTCGTTTGGCAGCGCAACTCAAACAAGGCACAAATACGGAAAGATAGCATTGGCTAAAAGCGCCTAGAAATCATGAATTTCATTGGTATGATTGAGATGCATAAAAAACAAAAAATAAATTCCAAAACGAAATTTCTGCAGTTCTATTCAATGTGGTTTGTGTGTCTGTACTGTTTCCGCTTCCGTTTCCATTTCCGTTCTTGCCAACAACTTCAACAACAACCACATCACACAACAACAACAACTACAATCACACTAAACAACGCTGTAACTAACTATAATTGAAACCTGTAATCTGTGTTATCTCTAAACGAAACTGTCACTCTCTCTTCCATGTAAGTCTATAGCTCTTACACATACCATATACTTACCACATATACTATATACTACTTGCACTTTGTATACATAACCCTAAGCATATGCTATACAAAATCAAAGTGCGGCCAAAAAATCAATCAATTAGACGCTTGCCAGAGGCAAAGCCGATCATATAATTGCAATTATATAGTACTTAGCTGGCCTGGCCCTTATCGATTTTTTCACCCAATTGCTGGCGACGAGGGTGGGGGGACGGGGCGCACAGCAGTGTCAACACTAAAAAAGTTCAAGGCCTGATTGTGAATCTGTGCAAAAAATCCTTTGGGCAAGTTTTGGGTTTTGTCATTTTGACCTTTATAATGCATTAACTCGAGGATGCAGCTGCAGCAAACTTTTCAAGTGTCATACGAATGTGTGTGTGTGCCCGTGTGTGTGAAAGGTGAAGCAGCGATGTGGGCCCATGCATTGTTCTAACTTTAGTTTATTTCATGTTTCGCCACGTATTGCACTACCCTCCTTATAGTCCTAGAGGCATCGCTGCTGCTGCACATTAAGCGCATCCCCCGAGCGACAGCCGAAGGTCTCGCTGAACTCCAGCGAGTTACGCAAGATGCCGTTTATTACCTGGCGCTTTCGTTCCTGCTGTAGTGCACCTTGGTCACTGCGGCAATCCACCAGCAGATTGCCAATGAAGTAGAGACGCTCCAGTGACAACTTCAGCCTGCTCACGCTAAGAAGTGAGTTTAGGCGAAGCTGCATCTGTGCTGCTGCTGGCTGAGCGAGCCACTTCTTATAGCAGCTCCAAGCCTGACGCTGTCCGAGCAGTCCCAGCAGCAAATCATTCGTATTAGTCTTGCTCACGCCGGCGGCTCCGCTGCAGTTTTGAAATACGGCAAATTGCCGATCCGAATCCGTGCTGCGCCAGGCCCCAGAAGTTCGACTGCTGCTTCCGGCAGCCAGCAGGCTCCGTGCAAAGTGCACCGACAACAGCATGTAATTGAGCGGCGAGGTCAAGTTCTGTTTGTCCAAAAGTCCGTTTACCGCCTTGAAGATTTGCGCATAATGGGTCACCTGCTGGACGAGCGCATTGGCTGGCAGGCGCTTACGCTGAAAGCGACGCAGTTTTTCCAGATTGCGATAGAAATTGCGGCGACCCAGCAGGACCTCATGGTAGGCTGCGTCCAACTGCTCATCTCCAGTGAGAGTTAAATGCATGATGCGGCCCAAAAACTGCTGTGAACTTTGCTCGCTGATCTCATCGATCCATAAGGTGCCCGACATCTGCTCCTTATAGGCTTTGCCAATGGCCGCATACATTTGGGTCATCTCCACCGGAACAGCGCTAACACGCTGCACCACATGCGCATAGATATCGCCTGCATATGTCTCCGCCAGTTGTTGGCAATCGGAGGAGGCTATGTCTGCAAGTGGAAAAGGTCATTTTTTTATTATGTATTTGACTTTACGTGGCCCGGCTCACCCATTAGATAATCCGTCCATATCCAGTTGAGCAGTCGGTGCATACTGGTATTCTGTAGCAATACAAACGCATCCACCAGCCTGGGCAGTTGTTTGACCATAATTGTGTCGCCGGACTGTAGGGTCTTCCCTCCCAGCAGCTTCTTAAAGTAACCATCCCAGTCCAGGCGTCCCAGCGAGGCATTTCCAAAGGCACTACGTTTAAAGTTGCTATAGCTGAACTGCACTTGATCGTCGATAAGGTCAGCCTTGGCTATGTCCCGCCAGCTACGCTCCAGACTGAGCACCTCCAGGGCCGCCACATGTGCGCGGCTCTGCTCGACGCCAAAGCTTTGCAGCAGCTCACCCACGCGCTGCTCAAACTTACGCATGGTGTGGCGCCTGGTGATGTCAGGCTGCAGTACCACCAATCGCTTATTTGACTGCATGCTGATCGATATTTTAAAGAAGGAGGATGCTCCAATTTCATGGAAGTGGCCCAGCAAGGTCAACCAGGTCAGACTTCCATTGGTGCGCTGCGTTGAGTTGAAGTTGCCCGCCTCCAGCGCTGGCCAGCCGCCACTAGACCGATATAGCTGCGAGGACTTGAGGGTGTCCACACCACGAGCGCTCTCGCAGGACTTGTAAAAGTTGATAAGTTGCAACTCCATATCCAGCAGGTGCTCATCATCAGCGGTCATGAGGAGCTGCTGAAAACGCTGCTGCTCCTGCTGCTTTTGCTGATCGCGTACTGGCGTCTGGCTGAGGTTGGCACTGCGGCCACACACATAGCCATAAAAATCTTGGCATGGCTGCTTATTGCTGTCCAATAACTGCTCCAGTTGATAGGAGAAGTGCAGCACATCGTTTTCTACACTAACGGGGCTACCGGAGCTGAAATTTGCCATCAATAGAAGAACTGCCAGCAATTTCAAACACAGACACATTTTATTTTTATTCTTTTGAAAAGCGCGTCCAGCGTCTATAATGTCTGAGCTGCGAATGCTAATTGCCGAGAATTTTCACTGTCACTGTCGCCTTCACTGAAGCTCAGAGGTCATTCATGCAGAGGTCGGCTGAGCAAATTTCAGCTTATACCTATTGAATAACTTCCGCAACCGTGTGGTGTCTCATTTGTGCCACCGCCTATGTTGGCAGATTGAGAGCGGGATTGAGAATGAGACTGGCAGTGGGACTGTCACTGAGACTGGGACTGGCACTGAGTCGTCGTTCAATGCTGTGGCTCAACTAATCGCTTCGCTATTAGCTTTAGTGGCCCCTTTGCCACTGATAATGATAACCCAGCCTAAGCCTAACCATAGCCCAAGCCATGTCAAGTCTAGTCGTAATTTAAGCTGTGCTATCAACACATACATGCAAACATACATAAGTGTGTGTATGTGTCAAGATGTCAGGCGTCAATAACGAGTTAAAATTGGTCATGGCCGATTTCAAATTGAACTTAGTCTAGATTTTAGATTCTAGTCTGTACAAGTATATATGCATATATCATGCGTTGACTAACAATCGCTTTGCTGGCTTCCTTTGTGTATAGGCGCTGTAGGAGGTGATGGCGGTGATGATGGCGACGATAAGGAAAAGGCAGAGGAGGAGGAGAGAGAGCGTCAGGAGGCCATACGTGAGGCCGAAGAGAGGCGCAAAGAGAAGCACCGAAAAATGGAGGAAGAGCGTGAAAAGATGAGACAGGACATACGCGATAAGGTAAGATAAGGCAAACAAATGGTTGGTGATTTTATTAAAAAAAAAAACAAAAAAAAGAAATCTTAAAACTCGAAAGTGCTTTAAAACTTCCTGCTGAAGTTCAAATTGACTCTAGTAGGGAGTCCTTTTTATGAGCGACTCCCTAACGGAGTCAGATTGAATTACAAAGGAGTCAGTCAACGTCAACAAAAGAAGCTGAGGCAACAAAACGAACAAGAGCACAAACAGTCGCTATCTACTGTGAACTGAAGGACTTACGCCAACATCCGATTTACATTCACATTTTCAATATGCCCTGCGCTTTCCACAGTACAACATCAAGAAAAAGGAGGAAATTGTCGAGGCCGCGCCACAGGAGGAGCCCAATCCTTTGATGCGAAAAAAGAAAACGCCCGAAGAGCTGGCCGCCGAAGCGGAGCAGGAGGAGCTCGACGATTTTACAAGTAAGTTGCTGCTGCTTGTAGTTGCTTCTCCTACAGCCAACTACAAACTGCAAATCGGTATTGAACTATGCATATGTATATGTATTTATTATTGTACTTATTGCTAAACAAACTCACCCAAGGCAAACTGTCAGTTTTCCCTCCTTTAGCTAGCTCTTAAGTCTGTGTAACTGTATGCGATTATCAGTTCCTGTCTTATTTATGATTTTCAAACACCACAACTTTTCTCAAGCGGCTCCTATGCGACTACTGCAGCTAACAGTAACAAAAAATAAAAACAACAACCCAAAGAAAAAACATTACAATTTCAATACTAAACCACTTTTACAAAATCGAAAACAACGAAAATATCTTGCGGCGCTTGAAAGTAGTGAATCTTACATATATATATGTGTGTGTGTGTGTATCTCTCTATCTGTGTCTACTCGTGCTACTCGTATCTAAGTGCTACTGATCTAACTATCTATCTATTAATAAAACCAGCTACTACTACTACTACTACTACTACTACTACTACTACTACTACTAACTAATGCTATCTATCTCTATCCAGTCTTCTATATTTCCTGTGCGTATGCTATGTAAGCTCTAACTCTATGTACATGTACAAAAACTAACTAAACCTAATTCTAAATAAACTGTCCATAAATCTAAACTTTAACTTCAACTGCAATGCTACGTATGAACTGCGTCTATAATGCCTATCAACTAATTAATTACATATTTACGATATAAATTGTGCACTCCATTTTCCCACATTTTCCTTAAATCTAATTTACTCAAATTTTGTTGGGATTAATTGTACATACATACTTAGAAGTATATGAGCTGGGATACTAATGATGTCACAATCTCGATATAACAATTTTGTTTAGATATTGAAACTAGCAACAGGTTTTATAGCTTCGTCGTAGATCTCGTCAGATGATCTTTGTATCCATAGGATTTATAATTAACATTTAAATAATGTCATGGTTGACCAAATTTTTAGTCGTTTATGTATTTTGTTTTTCCAACCTTAGATTTGAAACTACATTTTTATTCAAATATACAAATTTATTCATGTTTATTTGGTAGAAAATATATAGTGTAAAGTTAATTAAAATGCAATTGAAAGTTGAGCTAAGAGCTGAATATAAGAATAGATATGTCAAATATGCCAAGAGAGCACTCATAGTGCCGAATCAGAGTTTAAGTAACTCTTTAACAGTATGAAGTATTACAATAATGATACAACTAGGGAATCTGTGAAGGCCCAAAAATAACTAGTATGAATTCTAATAATCTTCAATTGAAAAGTTGAGGCTTCCTTTTTTGGGTTATTTTAAAAGTTAGAGTAAATAATTGAGAAAACTCAGTGCTAGTATGGATCGTATTCATCAACTTTTTAAAACTAATCAATTACCATCAAGAGTACACCCAGCTCTAGAAACAAATGCATCAGACTACGCACATGTACTACAATATACTACATATACTAAGGCCGTATGCATTGCTATGTATGTATGTATGTATAGGTACTTATATGTATGACTTCCTTAATTTTTATTTCATTTTCATTCTTTGATCATATATTAATATATACGAATTGTGTATTTAGTACACGTTTACGAGACTGGGTGACAGTTGAAATGCTCAATGTTAGTAGAAGATTAAGTCGTCCTAATGTACTATTAACGCATACTTAATTAGGTCTCGTGTCACTCAAGAAAAAAATGTGTTTTAGACTAAGGTAAGTGGTATAATTCGTAAAACTACGTTTATTACTTCTATGTGGTAATCTAATTGTAATAGATTGGTATTCGTATAAATATTCCACCACCCAACAACTACAACAATTTCCAATGACTCTTCCTATCTTTCTTAAGAAACAATTAGCTAGCAAACAATTAATACACATTTCTCTAATAAAAAAAAAAACAACAAAATATCACATTAAACGGCTCTTACACGAGTTCGGCAACAGACAAAGAATATTTTGAGATATTTTAGGGATTAACACAATGTTAGGCAGTAATTTATTAGAGTTAGAAAGCGTAGTTTGAGATTTAGCCTTAGTATAAATCATTAGTTGAATAATAATAAATATTATATGAAACATTTTTATAGTTTTCTAAAACTGCAATTTTTTACTGAAAGGTGTGGAGAGGTCTTACGCTATTTATCCTTATGGATATTATAGTAACTGCAGGGTAAATAAAAGAATTACGAATTGTTATAACCGAAAGTTTACAACTTAAGAATGTTCGATTATATCGATCAGTAGTAAAAAATAAATATACAAACCGTTAACAAACTCTTAAGTTTAAATTTATATTATTTGTTTAGTGTATTTAATTTAACAGCATTCCAAACTCGCCCACTGCACCAATTGCCTAATAAAAGCCTATATGATTTCATTTTAAAAACTTTAGTTGAACATTACAATGGCTTGTGATATAATATTAAAAAAAAAAAGGAAAAACAAAAACCAAAGAGACACGCATAACAAAATATAAACCAAGCTACTCATAAACTTGTTACAATTTGAGTTAAAAAAAGAAGAAGAAAAAATACAAATACAAATACTAAAAACTTTTTCCCTCTTGCAATTGTTTACTCTATCCTTTTCTATATTTATGTATGTACTATATGTATTTTACACAAGTTCTTACCTATGTGAAATATATATATTGCATATATGCTGCATATATGTATGTGTATTTCCCTCACACGAAATCTACATCTCAACTATCGCTATCGCTATCGCTATCAGTACTATCTCAAACTCTGACTAACTTATATTTAACTTTAACTCTGATTTTACTTCTTATAATCTACTATTTATTTGTTGTACATGTAAAATCCACAAAAGAACACAACGAATGGAATTGTAAACACACAGCCAGATTTGATTTAATTTTGAAAATTACTTTTGATGTTGTCCCCTCACTGAATCTGAATCGAATGCTACGTCAAATCACTGTCACTACAAATAAAGATATAAGGATTTATTTGAGCTAGCGGCTAATGCCGTACAATTGCACCCTTTGACATTTGTACTTGTTTCAGTTTACAATTACATTACATTACGTTACATTATGCTAGCGGTTACATGAGCATCCAAAAATACATATACATACCAGTTAACATATTATCTAACATTTGTAGTCTACTCTACAAAATACGCTTATTTATTGCTGTTTCCATACTCAATTTCTTTTACAGAACTGAAAAATCAAATAGAAACGCAAGTAAATGAGCTAAAAACTCAAATAGAGGGAAAATGTGTCATGCAGTGATATGTCAGTCATCATAATAAATAAAAACAAATAATATTAAATTACATACATATTATATAAAATGCAATTGATTTTAACATTTAACTTGAATTTGTTAATACGAAACCTGTTGAGTTAAAACACCTGGCAAAACATATTGGGGAAATCATAAAAACAAAAGCGGAAAACGAAACACAAACGTAAAACAAATATTATTCACATAAAACAAAAAAAGAATTTTAAATTCAACGGCAATAAATCGAACAGAATAATATATAATACATGAACGTCGATGTCGATGTCGGAGAATGTGTGAGCAGAATATTATGCATTATATTATAATTCTAATACATGCGTATGTTATAATGATGAATATATGCGAAATCAAAATGCGAGCAGGACGGTGAAATCCTATTGAATTTTAAAAAGTATGTAGTTGAAACATAAGCCCTTCCCCAACTATGTATGCATAAGCGTAATGCATATATATAGTAAACGCCTTTAATAATATTCAAATCACTTTTGCTTCGATGATAATGTAATATACTCAAACCCAAAATACAATACATACATATATAACCGTTGTTTGGTTGATAACATTACAATTACATACTACATTAATGAAATTAACGGAATCTAAACAAAACAAAACAAAACTAAACTAAACTAAACTAAACAACAAACATAAAGCGAATGGTGCGACAGAGGAGGTTGCTGAAACATGTCAGAGTCGAACCGTCGAAATACGTTGCTGAAATCACTTTGGACTTTAATTCCAAAACAAAAAAAAAACATTTAAAAACACACGAGTATAAATTGATATGAATATGAATTAAATACATAATATGCGGCGACGCCTTTGTTGTTACAAATCAAATTTAAACATTTAAATATATATATTTATATATATATATTTTAATAAATTTTTCAAAAACAATTGACTGCAGGAACGTTGAAATTATCGCTGGTACTCGAAATGTTTATTTCAAACAAATATATTCAAGACACTTGGTTTCTGTAATCCCAATCGAAATCTTCTTTAACAGCTGTAACATATTATTTCTTTCCCACACAAAACACGAAATACACACAACAATCGAGACATTCTGACCTATTTTGAATAACTTACCGAAGTGACTGGTTGATGCTTCTGAAATGTAAGTAAACCACCCAACTATATACCAATACAACCATATACCAATAACTACATATACTATTTACCTATGTTCAACTTGAGTTGGTTCATTTTATTTTGCAAATTACATTTCTCAATGAAAGTGTCAGCTACACCGTAGGGCGTATTGTATAACAATACAAATCAATATTCGAATTAGCTGTAGTAATTTAGACAAGGACAATAGTTCATAAGTAATGCTAGGCAGTTCGAGAGCATAATGCTGTGATACATTTTGCATACAATTATAACGTTTTCCCACTTTCTAAGCGAACACGTTCACGTTTTGCTATAAACAAACAGACCCCTCAAAACCACATCAGAAATCAAACACCTGCAATTGACCCTCATGCATGCAACAAAGAAAGCCCATTAGCCCATTACTTTCTTTATACTAGTACATATATGTGTATATATGTACTCGCAACACTTGTACCCTTTACAATGCTAATGATTTAATTGGTGTAATTACATACACGACTTTCCGACTCTCGGCTCTATCCGTTCACATTGTCTGCGACAGCTCCACTCCAGTAAAGGGTGAAACAGGTACACGCTCGCTCGTACTTGGAACTCACAATCGATACTCTGATACTTACATCTACTATCCAACTATCCACTTATGTGCTTACTACTATATGCATATTCGTACATACTGATTCACGTAATCTTACCAGTAACCACAGCACCAAAATATTGTATATACATAGTACATACTATCAAACTCTGCTCAGATACAAATTGCATGAATGAATATATATGTCTGTATATATACATATATATGTATGCACATATATATATTGTTACAAACACATATACATAAGGGCACTCAAAATACGAGTACACACAGTACTCGCATGCTTTACATGCGAGCCGTTCCCATAGCATGTTCGTCTGTCAGTTTCTATGCGAACAGTTCTCTCAATTTTAAAGCTAAATCAGCATAGGCTTAAGTTTCCTGAAATCGGCAGAAACGGACCACTATATCATAGAGTTCTCATATGAAAAACTGATTTGGAATTAACTTTTTGGACATGTCATAGATTGTTGGCGATGGATTGTACACTAGACGGCGCTAATGAATGATAAATGAATATAAAACAGTATATCCGAAGCTAACCTTTCTCTCTTATTTACTCATGAAATTTGCACTGCATATCTCAAAAGCCTTGTTACCAAATTCTTCTTATATCTATCCGCTGTTTGCTTCATGTCTTTGAGTTATCCGGATCGCACAACTATATCATATAGCTGCCATAGGACCGACTGTATTTAGAATGAATAGCTTTATTATTTTCTATCCAGATTAAATTTGACTTATATGGGACAGCTATATCAAGAATGATATAATGATATATATGCTTCGGCAAGCCGTAGCCAGCTTGAATGATTGATTTTATTCTTTGGATTTTGCACATCCACTATGTGTTTTCTGTGTGTGCGTGTGTGAACGGCTGGTATATGTACATGTGTATGCCTTATCAACAAATATATAGATCACAATATATTCACTGAGCCCTTCCCAAAAACCAAACAGCAACAATATCTACCTACAAATCAGCTTGTAGTAAAAATTAAAACAAAAATATATAAACATTAACACAAATTTTTGGGAATGGACATGGGTGCTTCGGTTTATCGAAGTCTGTGTATTTTGCCTCTTTATTATTTCTATGATCTTTTCAACGATATATATATATCATCTAAATATATATATATATATATAATACATATACTAGTAAATATGAATAAACATTTTAATCACACTGCATTCTCTATAAATATATATAAATATCTCTTTCTCTTCTCTGGTGTCTCTCTCTCTCTCTTTCTTTCTCTCTTCTTTTGATTTCCAAACACTCTTTTGAAACTTTAATCTGCGCCACTACTACTCTGCCTACAAATAATAACTGAAAAACAACAACAACAACTCCAACAACATTGCAACAACACGAAACAACTACAAAAACATCATCAACTACAACAACAACAACAACAACAATAATTCTACCAAAATCTTCATCACAACGACTTGCTGGTAACTCTCAGACATATGTACTCTCGGTGTTTTAATAAGATCAATATAGATCAATATCATCATCAACAATAACAACAACAAGAACAACAGCACAAGTAAACAACATCAACAACCAGTACAAGTACAACAACAGTAACAACAGTTTCAACAACAACATCTACTACAAAAGTATTTAAAATATGTACCATGTATATGATATAAACCGATGAAGCCAACAACAACAACGACATTATATACTTATTACTACACCAAAAAAGCATAGCAACTCGATACAAATATTTTATTAAATTTCTGAACGTTGTGAAACTTATTTGTATATGATTACTTTATAATTTACACCAACACATTTTCACACATACAAACATATACATATATTACATACCCACACATAGTCACATGCATTTAAATAGCAAGCAAATATGGTGTTGTAAATTTTTTAAGTATTGTATAAAGGAAAACACCAACAACAACAACAACAACAGCATCAATGAAATATATGTGTATAATTTGCAAAATAGCACATATATTGTAAATATACATACATACATATGTATATGGATATGTATATGTGCTTTAGCTTATGATAATTCACAAGCCCAAAACTCTACAATGAACCATGAACCACTGAAACAATTCAAACAAATACCGAGACGTCTACTATGTCCATTTCTATCAGTTTATACGTTCATTTGACTTTTATAGTATGTGCATATTTATGAATATGGATGCAATCCTTGACGAGTCCGTATACATACATATGCACATAGATACATGCACACTTATGGCTATTGGCAACATAAACTTTCAAGGCTCTAACGCCCGCCTCTCTCTGTCAATCTAATGAAGCAATCCTATAGTGCCCTCGCTCCCTGCATACTAATACTATACTGATGTTAGTGTAAGGAACGATTATTGAGTGGATGCCTTAACATGGCTCATATGAAAAGCGATTAGATTCTACCGCAAGGAAACAACCAATTTTGAAACTATCCCTAATAGCGTTACCGCTAACTGCTTTTCCCTCTTCATACTATATTACTTACTATGAACTTACTATAACAACAACAACAAAAACAACTATTACTAGCTTAACGGAATAGAAAAGTCCCTAATGTCTATGCTCTTTCAAAGTCTTAGCTCCTCCTACCACAGTAATGAAAACGCTTTCTTCATATGGCAGATGTTTAAACTAGATTCTATAATATCTCTATTTGCGTTTTTCTTCAAATTTTATGATGTTGAAGGTCACTTTAATTGTTTAATATACAAAATATATAAATCGAAAACAAAACCAAAAAAAAAACAAAAACAAAAAGAAACTTAAACATATTATTCAATCATAACGAAAGATTTTAACGTAATCATAAATGTTTGAAATGTTAAATGGTTCAGCCGATTTGTTTGTTTTGACGTTAAAATATTATAGTTACGATAATGTATGTATATGTATATCAGAATGTTTATAGCCAACAGCTAATTAAATATTATTATATGTATATGTGTAACTTAATAGGGAAATGAATTTAACACAATAAAAACGAAATTAAAATTAAAAAAAACCAAAACAAGAAAACAAATTAAAAAAATTATAATAATGTTGAACAAGAATACCATTTCAAGTCATTATTAGATGTGAAAGCAGCAGCTCTATACACGACAAGGAAAAACGTTAATAGTTGATTAATTATATTGTTACTTTGAACATTTAATTACAAAAACAAAAACAAATAATAATAATAATAATAATGAAACCAACAAATAAAAATAATACATACATATATGTATAAAATATATATGTATATGAGAAAACACAACATACAATGGGTTTTAATTACTAGGTGGCTTCACTTCAACAACAACAACAACAACCAGAAACAGGAGCTAACGTTACAGCTACAGTTACAGTTACCGTTACAATTACCATGTTGCCGTTATGTGTTAAAGTCAAACCAACAGCTCTATATATACAACATCAGCTAAACCAACCAATACATTCTCTCTGCCTGATACAGATATCTTGATTTGGCATGACTGTTAGTCTATATGTATTTTCACCTATCTTCCGTATATGTGTATGTGTGTGTCTCTCTCCCTCTCTCTCTCTGTCTCTCTGTCTCTCTGTGTGCGTATCTATGTCTATCCCACTGTCTCTTTCTTACTTCTCTTCATCATGACTCTAACAACGTAATACTATCTTCATAACTCAAGCTACGACTCCAGGCTAAGCCTATGCCTATGCCCATAAGCGCAGGTGCTGCTGTCTTAACCACCTCCTATGTATATCTTTTACTAACTATTCTACTGCTAAACTCTACTACCAAGTATGTACTTCTACTACTACTACCACTATGTACAAATCTATTGTGTATTGGAATGTGCTCCGTTTTCAACTACATATATTAAGCACATGTCATCAATATCTGAGTCTTTCAAAGCTTAAAAGGTGAGTTCTCTACTTAAGCTTAAGTGTTCCAAGCAATTCCGCAATCAATTTAAAAAACCAATGGCTCAGCCTCAGCAACAGACTTTTGAGTAAGTATTTATGTATGTATGTAATTGTATGTGCTATGAATTTTCTTAAGCTGTGTAATTTTTTTATTTGTTGTGTAACCCCACCACACCCCACTTCATAACTTGAACTTGGTAAAGGTAGGTACAGGCAAAGCAAAAGCCAAAGCCAATCGATTTCGTGCCCATATCCCATATAGTATATATACGCATAACTCCATCACCATCACAGACACAGCAAGAAGACGACCAAGTTGCAGACCACCACAGTAAATTGAAAAATTGAAAATGAGAAGCAAAAAAAAACAATTGTGTCCCTTAGGGAAAATTTGTCCTGTCACTGAGAGGGTGAAAAAAACAATCAAACTTTGAACAAGAACAAGAACAAATTCAAATTCTACTCTTTCATTTTTTTACTTTATCTTGTTTTGTTTTTTTTTTTTTGTTTGTTATTTTTGTCTTCTACTCTCTTGAGTTTATCGTATATTTTTACATATCTCTTTTGTAGGCGTTTCACTCTGGGTTCGTTCAAATTAACTGATTGTTTCTTGTTTTATATTTTCAGCTAAATTGAAAAAACGCCTCAGTGATGCTTTTAAAAATTGCCCATTGAGAAACTTGTTTTAAACGCGGCCAACAAAGAACAGAGAAGGGAATCCTACATGTGTACAATGTACATAGATACTTGTAGATTGTTTCGGTTTCAAAGTACGTACATATGTACTTATAAATACTATGTATGTATGTACGAGTAAGATATAGTACATATTTAAAATGCTTCGATAACTAGCAGAAGCTTCCATGCGCTTTCAAAAACCAAATTTCAACGTGCATTATCTGCCAGCTCTTGTTCAGCAGACTTTCTATGGTGACTATAACTTTTGTCTGAACTAGGTTTACATAAAATTACTTATATGAAATTAGTACAACCCTACGACGTGCCCTTGAACATCTGCTTACATAGAATTAGCAGCAGCTACAACACAAATTTGTATTAGACCTCTTACGGAAGGTTTATTAGACCTCTCAATTGGACCTCCTCGGAAGAGGAGCATTAGTAAAGTAACCAAATGTTTCTTTTATTTTTCGTATATCATACGTATGTATGTAAATATTAGTCTTTATTGGTTATTATTTGGCAAAAGCAATCATCAATACATAAGAATGTATAGCAGTTCTTTGAAGCCATATGTAGAAGAGTTAACCGAGTACAATTTTTGGTTGACCTAATGTTTGCAATCAGCTATTAAATTTGTTATAAGTATGTACCCAAGCTTCAGTTACTTAATACTTAGTACAACGATCGAGCGATAGCAACAATCCGTTTTGTTGGCTACAAGAAATCAAATTTTATCATAGAAACCAAATGTGAAAATCAAGATGAATAAACAACGACATTAGCTTAATGCAATTAGAGTAAAGTAGAGAATTCATCGCATACCAATACGAAGACATCTTTAAAATGTGCCATCATGTGGGCCTTTCTCACTAAATTCTCATATGTTTTTTGTAGAAGAAGATTTGAAACATTTTCGTTATTTGCCAAAATAATTCATAAGATTTTCAAAGTACCTGAAATTCCAATGACTCTAATGCAAGTCTAATTAGGTTAAGGGCCTTGGAAAGATGCAATGTATTGCTGAGTTTAGACGATTTCTAATACTAATTATATATTAAACTGCTCAACACACACTTCTAACTGCATATTTACATAAATGCTTACTTCGATCATCTTTAATAATTTCAAGAAAATATATACACACTTCTTAAGAATCCAACAACGAAACCTCCTACTTCGGTTGACCGATGAATTTTGTATATCCTTTTCAAAAGAGCATATTATTCAAGTCAATTGTTCAAAACTTACATAATTTCCGTTATAAGTAAAATCGATATCAACGTACATTTTCATTGACTGGAACAAGATGTTAATGTTTCGATAAAACCTTGCAACAGTAGCAGACTTATGTACTATAATTTACCCGATTCATCGTGCACACGCCAACCTATTCATGTGTTCAAATCAACTGAAAACGCACCATCAGCCCACAGTTTTGGGTTCGACCCGGGCGAATTAAAGGTACACATAAAACTAATATAATACTTAACTCTCACGTTCACACAGATCTCATTTATCACAAAGATTAAAGTGAACAACAATTAACTACTAAGCAAAGTAAATCTCACATTGATTTTGCACCGGTTTTGAGAAGGATATACGCGAGCAATTTATTTTCATCAATCATTCAAGTAAAACAATCATATCTAATCCTAAACGATTTCGTGTCTTAATTTAAAATATGAAATGATTTTACAAGCTTAAAAAATAAATCGAGAAAGCATACAAATCTTAGTGAGCGAAAAGCAGAAAGTAATTATAGCCTAAGTATATATAATTTACATACCAAAACGACCGACTGAAAATTATTGTTAAAAAGTTTTATGAACTATACTTGCATATATACATATATTGATATGATCAAGTAAATGAATAAATAAAAGAAAAAGAAATATATATACAACAAATTCATATAAATATATTAAAGTTTCTATACCTTAATCAATCATAAATTTGCGATTCAATATATACATACAATATACATGCATATATATAAAGATATAGATGAACGATATCTAATTTTAAACGATTGTAATGATGATGATGATGATGAGCATACCCCAAGTTAAAATTAGTTTTACATGTAGGGTCATATACAAATAATGCGAAATCGAACAATAGTTTGGATATAAGCAGAGCGAAAAATAAAATGTTATTTACTTTTATATAAATAGCAAGGTTCAGTCAGCAATTATTATCTGATCTATCCTGAATGTCAAAATCAAAAGCAACCCAAGACTAGTTCCGACACTAATCCTAAGATTTCCTCTAAGAATAGCTGATCTTCATCAATCTAAACGAAAACCTAAACATTCCTTAAAAACGAAGAATACTTAAACAAAATGATATAACACAAAAAACGAAAAGGCAAATATTAAAATTGATAACATTAATATGACATTACATATTGTACTATCCTAGCGAGTTATTGTACTACTTCAAATAAATATTCGTGCATTTTGATGATGAAGCAGAACGTAGCTTAATTAAGAAAATGGAAACTCGTTCTATCGAATAAAAATATGTATTTACATTTAAGTCTACATAAATATTGTATTTACACATATGTACATGCATATGCATATGTATTTATGTGGATTGCGTTGCGTTGCGTTGTATTGTATTGTATTGCATTGAAATTAAATTGAATTGTATTGTATTGTATTGAATTGCATTGTAATATGTTGTAATGTATTTACTGTTGGATTGTATTTTAAAATAGAAAGAGTTAATTTCCAATAAAGAGTTTTTAAAATGCATTATAAACACACGACATTACTTTGTTCGTTTATTTCCTCTGTTTGTCTGCGAGTCTATATAGAGGCGCTCTTTTATCGAAGCAAATCGTTCGAGCCAATGTGAGTGTGACAAAGACTTGTGAGTTACTCGTGGATAGCCCTCTCCTGGTGCAACTATTTGGCTTGTTGAAAATGGGCCTCATCATTAAAGATAACGTTACGTTAAAACGTTGGTCTTGTCTTTCAGTTAATGTTTTAGCCCATTGACTAAGCCTTTAGAGTAATGATGGTTCTTTAATTTTTGCACCAGCCGGATTTTAGGTGGAGTTTTCACTTATAATTTTACATTAACGACTTATTTGGCTCCTTCTCCAAACGATAGATGATTAATCAAATTATTCGCTCGGGTAGACGATTATGTTGACCTCAAGTTGGATCCTACACATGTCTAGATTTCCTAACTGAGCCATGATTTTCCACATATGCAAGCTGTTTTCTTGTGAAATTTTATTAAAAATTAATGGCATACTTAGCTAGGAGCAAAAGACAATATACTTACCAAAGTTGAGATCCTGTTTCTAAGTAAGTATTCAAATATATAGGTTTAGTGTTTCTGCCACATTTTCATGGCCTATTGTCATGATTTTGATGACCATTTTGCAGACTTGTATATAATGGAATAAGAACTTTGCCTATTATTTCAAAGATTATGGTTTTGGCCAAGCATTCGAAATGAGCTTTATAACTGAGACAATTGTTGGCATACTTAGAAGCACACAAGTGAACTTGCCACCAAGTATCATGCTGATCAAGAATATTTTATTTCTTAGAAGCGGTACAAAATGTTTGCTCCCATATGTAGCTCCCATATAACCTTAGCACGTCAAAATTAGTTTCCTTTTTTTTTATCCAAATTGAACGAAATTTGGTATATGGCAGTTTTAGATCTCCTACGTTTGCTGATTAAAGCTTATCCAGATCGGAAAACTATATCATATTGCTCTCATGTAAACGACCGATTTGGAACGAACTCTTAGAAGCCTCAATGTATGCTGACCGAATTTCAACCGAATCTGAAGGGTATGTAAGCTTCGCTTACCCGAAGTTATCCTTTCTTCTTTCAATTAACCTCCCAAATTATTGAGTAATTTCGCAGTCCTTCTTTTTTAATGTAGCGCTCTAACATAAGAATGCTTCTTGCCTGCTTTGGTTTAAAGGCGGAAGATGTTCGATCCCCAAGTGCTATGGGGAATGAGCTCTGATTCAAATGCATTTGTATAAGGCTCTAAACTCTATACAACAAATCCTTTCAAATACAAGCCTATCAAACCTAGAATAGCACAAATTTCAAATTCGCGATTCTCAGAGTGTCAAGTAAGCTGCTGGGTTTGGTTGGCTTATAAAATGTTTATTGATTCCCATTGGTGTTTTATTTTGTACTTATTATAAGTTCCTGATTTCTCTTTACTTTAAAGTTTACCATTTCACTGAAAAATAGTACTTTGTTTTCCAATAATGTTCTATTGGGCTGCATTCGCTTCAATTTGTTGGTCGCTATGTGGTGGCTGCGGGTGTTCACGACATAGCAGGTTTAGGTTTAATATAAATCATATAAGTTCCAAGTATGTAATTTATTCAGCGCTAGGCCTGAAAAGCATCCCACCTTCTTCCTCATTCCTCGTTGGCGAAATTTTCTCCGTTTCTGAACTGCTGATGCCTTTATTGGAATTTAGTAAAACTCTTCCTTGGCATTTCTGACTGCTGTCATTTTGTGAGCCCACATTGTTTAGAGATAAAATTCCAATGTGTTTGGAATTTGAAGACCTCAGGCTGAAGCTGATGGCTGAGACTGAGACTGAGACCGGAGCCTGCTGCTGAGAATGATGACGATGATGATGATGATAATTCGAACGCCATCTTCTTGCCTTTGCCTGTGCCCTGCCAAAGCTAAAGGCAAAAGCGACGCAGTCATCATACCAACATAAAGGTGGTTGGAAATGACCCGAAGATGAGTAAAAGATGAGCAGAAAATGGTCTAACAACGACTTGGGGAGGAAACATACATACTTGTCACGGGGCACGTTCTACAAATCAATACGGAAAGTACGAGTCAATTTGGCATATTTTCCTTAATTAAAAAAGTTGAACGCTGTTTCTGAACAATTGATTCCTAAATTGACATCGTTGACATTTTAATGCGTTCCCGTTCGCTTGTCACTTAATGTGCGCTTTATTTGTTTTCCATTAACATATTGGCCACGACCTTAACACAATGCGACCTTAAATGCGAAACATTTGTCAGGAATCGCACTCAGCGCTAAATACACCGTGTCCAGTTATTGCACCCATGGAGCTTATAAATAATGCAGTGAATGCTTTTAATTATACAAAGCGACCAGGTAAACCTAAGCCAGCAGCAGGACCCAAACCTTTTCGCTTTATTGGAGAACACCCCAACGCAGTCCCATCAACAGCATTTGCAGTCAGCCAAGTGTAAAGAGCCGTGTTTATTAGCCCAAAACAAGCACACAGACTCTGGATTGACTGGCGCGTAGCCATATGCGGATGCCCACTTTAGTTGAATACAAGTATAAAAATTACCCTGGTAAGGAGCACGAGCGGGAGCCGGAGTGACCCTAATGAAATGCATTGTCAAATGAAATGGTAAAATTGACGACGTCCACTTCTTCCTGAAGTGGCCAACGGCATTAAATCAGCAAACTAACTGCCACTAAATAAACAAAACCTCATCCTCCACAGGCGCACACATTCCCAGACAGACATGCCAGCCAACTGAAGATGATGGTAAAGTTGACCCTAACTCGTCCTTATCCACATCCACATCCACATCCTGGTCTGCTGGATCTAAAGTTAAAAGCACTTGTAACAAATTGAAATCATTCATCTTACTTTTCGCATTCATTTGCACCCACATGAACACACATTCTCATACGCACCATCTGCTCAGAGCAACCGACATACGAACACCTAGAATACTCCAAGTTCTTCCCCCCTCCCACATACACCCACAACCCGCCCATCCACAGCTTCAGCTCACTGGGCATTAATGTGGCATATCTAATTCGGCTAGTCGATCAATAGCATTAGGTAACTACATAAGTAGTTGAATTTTTGGGCTTCCTTAGGTTCCAAGTATGTGTGTAAAACTGTATATAGTACGTATGTTTGTATCTACGTAGGTACAGGTAATGAATGCTCTTTCATTTAGTCTCAAACTAACTTATGGGTGAATTACATAAATAAATAAATAATCTTAAAATATATATACATACATAAATATGTATATAAGTATGAATACATACACTCTTAGTAGGTAAGATGACCAATATAAGTATGAATTATATATGCTTGTACGAATACATACAGTATATAGATATATGTGAGTGCATGTAAATGCTTACAAACTATACTATATATATGCATATAAACATATGTCTGTGTGTGCTTAAATAATATTGCTGTCAATTGCAGTTCACCATGTTGTGTAGAGTCAAATGAAATTTTCAATTATTAGAATAGAATTATTCAATTTGATGTTGCTATCGAAAAAGCAAAATATGGCATAACAAACAGATGCAATTTAATTCCCAATTAAATTAATTGCATTGGCAATTTTGTATGCCCAATTGTATGAGTGTACGTGTGTATGACGTCGTAGAGCACACGTATAACTCTAAATTTATTTTTAATAATCGAATAAACAATTTTCACACGAACACCAACTGCAATCAGCAAATATGTTTGTTTCATGGATTTCGCAAATGCATTTGGAAATTGCTTGAAAATAAACTTCAGAATACATAAATATTATTTAGCTGCATTATTATTTAGCTCTCTATATATATGTAACTTGGACACGTACATATATATATTTATAGTCTATGACGTATGCTTGATATTGAAAATATACATACTTAGCGTCAATTGCTTTGTTGATACACACTCCAAGTTCGTTTTTAGTTGTTTCTTTGTGAGTTAAAAAAAAACAAGAAAACGACCCACGTAGGTGGTAATTTCCAATTACGATTGCCGCAACGGGAAAATACACGACCAGGAAACAATTTATGTGGTAATTGAATTGCTCTCGGACTATATGACAGTCGGGAAACCTGAGTCGTTATGCCGCCAGCATAATGCCTTCATGATTTATTTTTGTTTTTCAGCAAGACCTCTGAGAGCATTTCTATGCATTTATAACTACCCCAAGCTTTTTATCAGCATTCTGTCATATATTTTCTTTAGAAACACTTATACGGACAGATGGTGGGAAGTTCAACTTTCAAAAATTTGATTGACAATGAAAAATAAATTTAAAACTCCAAGCTTATATAAATGAAATTCTACGTTCAATGTGAATTGTTGAGTTTTTATATGAACAACATTTTTGGACATCGATTTGAACTGGGATTATATGAGTTCAAAATGTCTCCACGGAAATTTGGTAAACTTCATTTACATCAGGCTATTATATAATACAGCTGCCACATTTTTCTACACAATTTGTATATACAATCTTTTGCATCGAATTTTTTATACAATCTTAGCTTAGTAACAATAAATAAAATTAATGGTTTAAATCAGCGATGGCAAAACTAAAAAAAAACTTCCATTGATGTGAAAGGCTAATCCGTGTGTATGAGCGGAGCCAAAAAATTGTACACTAAAAAAAATTATTGAGTAATTTATTGGCATTCTTCATATATTAATTTTTCAAAGTCTACTTTTCTGTAGTTGTGGAAGATCGTAGTAAGTCTAAAAGGTTTTAATATGTTTTATGTACGAAAATGCAGCCTTCCGCTTTGCGAAAGCCAAACTTGAGAGCTTTCCGTATATGTGTACTTCCCAACCCTAATGCCATTCACAAAGTATGGGAGTAAGTTTTCTTTACTTTAAGCGGAAAACCTTTTTTTCCAAGCCTTTACTAGGACTAGGTCAGAAGTATGCTAACTAAATGTATACTTGTTTTAGCTTTCATCTGAAAATTCGATATTCCATGGATATAAAAATTGGCAGTCTGAGAGAGGGTTATTATTATTGAGCCCTGTTTATTTAACTTTCAAAAGCAAATAAAATCGGATTTCATAATATATGCATATCCTTCTTTAACAGGTCGTTGGGAGTGACAGCTAAGATTAATCCTGAGAATCTAACAAAGGCTATATATTATATAGCCTTTGTTAGATTCTCAGGATTAATCTTAGCTATATATTATATAGCCTTTATACTAAATGTTTTATTCAAGTGCGCGATTCTACACTGATAAAAAAAATGCGTAAAAATGAATAAATTCTTATTCAAAATAGTTTTTACTATTTTCATTTTCAAATTAACTACAGCTAAATTCATATTTAATTAAGTAGCTTAATATGAAATGTATTAAAATCAAAGTGCAAAATGTAAATTTTGAAAATGTTCTTATTCAATTCTAAGTGCGTCGTATTAATTTTAAATATATTCACACTTTACAAAACTAATACTTTAATTAAGGCCGGTGCTAAGATGCCGGTAAGATGAGAGCTCTCCATTCGTGGAAATATTTGATATAAGTATTGGCTACACATATATGTTACATATTAGAAATAAATTGCAACAAACCTTATATCAAAGTGTGTCGTATTTAATGCTAAGCTAAGTGATATAAGCTTACAGTTCAGATCGCGAAATAGATTGCGTGTCGTAGTCGCTGGTGCATTAGACCCGCGTACATGTGGTCCCAGGTTCCTTCCCAGCTGAATATGCTAAACTAAAACCAAGTTTGATCAAACAACAATGATATAAATAGTAAGATAAAAGTGTAGTTTAATCTTCTATGTTTCTATGGGCTTTGTCATATAAAATTAAATAGTTACAATTCCTTTTAAAGCTGTTTATAATGTTCAGCAAGCTAAATAAATTATCAGTTGCATATAATTAACGTATTTGTTTATAACATTATAAGCAACTGCGTTCAAATACATATGTAATGCATAAGTATATACATACATATAAACGAAATTGAATAAATTGAAAATAATAATATTAATAATAACAAAAAGCATACAAAAAATTGAGCATTCTCATTCAATCGACTTGTCTGTTGCAGTCAGAGTCAGGCATGAAGGCAGCAGCAAACAAGCAGCCAGGGACAGAGGCTGGGGCAGGGGCAGGCACTTTCAAGTGGGATGCCTATTAAAACGGGCCAAGACCTGTCAGTTTCAAGTAGAAGAGAAATCATCAGGTCCATTTAAGCGGAAATTGCGTTGATGAGGCTGTGGCTTTGGCAAAGGAAAATCAAAAGCATCGCTACTCGTGCAATCACAAGAGCACAAGAAAACCACAAGAAAGTCCGGTCCATTAGCCTCGCTGCTCGCTTGGCCCTGCCAATATTATTGGCATGGCTATAAAGTGGAGAGCATTGACAGTATGTATTCCAAGTATAGCTTCTCCCTCGTTCTGCGTCAGATCCACTCTCATCGAGCCTTCTCTTAATTCTTGTTTTTAGCATTGAATTATTGAATTGCAAAGAGCAAAGACAGATGGCTGATAAGCATTAAGCCTGGCCTCAAACTCAGACTCAATCGCCGGCACCGACTCTGCGTTGTTGTGTCAGCATATGGGTATTTCGATTAAATATTTTCAATCTGCTCTCAGTGTGTGTTTTCAACTCGTCAAGGCGGACGCACGACGGTCCAGCAGCGCTTAATTTAAACAAATTCAATATATAATCCGCAAATAAGTCGTCATCAATTGCAATTTATTGGAATGGAACTCAATCTGATGCTGATGCTTCTGTTAGGATCGTTACTGATACTAATGCAGGGCATATGGCAGGCCAATGGGCAAGGCAAGTGGGCGAATGTGGATGTGCGCCTGGACGCAGTTGGAGCCGTTGAACTCAATCACGATATTCTTATCAGCTTTGAACCAGACCCATTGGAAATAAATACACATACACACACAGAAAGAGATACACACATAGAATAGCTTAGCGTTGTGGAAAGCACCCTCGGGATTGGGATTTCATCTCGATATGCGGATGTTCAATGTGACGCCTGACATTATCTAATGTATTTTCCCCAACAGAAATCTATGGCTACTGCACAACGCCCTCGGAGCAAACTGGCACATGTATTAAGCTAAGGGATTGTGGTTACCTATATGAACTGGTTCAGCGCAATCCCATATCAAATAGCGATCGCATTTTGCTCAGAGACAGTCAATGTGGCTATCGCAATGGAGAGGTCTTGGTAAGCAGACATTAAAACGTTGGCACTTAAAACATCTCATAATCTTCTTTAACAAATTCACACAGATTTGCTGCGCCAATAGCCGCATGACTGCCAAACAACCAGTTTGGGGCATCCAGGGTCAGCCTCGTCCGCAACCGCAACCAGAGCCACGGCCCACTGTCTCCGCCAGGCGCACCTATTCAAATCTATTGCCCCGCACCCCCAATTGCGGCTATAACTTTGGAGATCGCATTGTTGGCGGCGTTGAGACAGGCAAAAGGGAGTTCCCCTGGCTGGTTTTGATCGAATACACCAAGCGTAAGTCGAAGCCAGACAGGCCTCCATTTAGATCAAATCCCTTTTATAAATTTCTATACATATATTGCTAGCGGGTAACGTCAAGGGTCATCACTGCGGCGGCTCCTTGATCAACAATCGCTATGTTCTAACCGCTGCTCACTGTGTGGCGGCAATACCCGGTGACTGGCAACTGACTGGAGTACGTCTGGGAGAACATGATACCACCACTAATCCGGACTGCACCACGCAGAAGAACGGCAGGCAAGACTGCAATGACGCGTATGTGGATGTGCCGGTTGTTGAGAGAATAGTCCATCCACAATATTCCGCCAAATCAATTAATCAGCAGGATGACATCGCCCTGCTGCGCCTTAGAGACCAAGTGTCATTCACCGATTTCATTTCGCCGGTCTGTTTGCCCTTACTACCGGAGCAACGTGATGAGATATTCTTGAATCGAAAAATGGTCGTCTCTGGCTGGGGTCGCACCGAAACCAACGCCACGTCCAACGTCAAACTGAAGGCTGAAATCGAGGCTGTGCCCACAAGCGACTGTAATCGACGTTATTCTAGCCAGCGGCGTACGGTCTCCACGAACCAACTATGCGCCGGAGGCGTTGAGGGCGTCGATTCCTGTCGTGGCGACTCGGGCGGTCCTTTGGTGCTGGAGGATTACAATGAAGGCACCTATTATCTAACCGGTATTGTATCCTATGGCCCCACTCCTTGTGGCCTGAGCGGTTGGCCAGGTGTCTACACAAGGGTTGCCGCCTATCTTGACTTCATAGAGAGCAATATTAAGCCCTAAATAGTTTACCGATGAAGGAGACTATGATGAACACAATTTTCATTTTATCAATTTTAATACAAGGTAAATTATACAATAAATAAAATTTTAAATGTAACTTTAGTAAATTAACGTTAAAAAGACAGCTCAAGAAGAACATGAGCTGCGGCAATGTACACTTAAAACTTAGAAAAAAAACTGAACGTTAGTTTTTGACGCTTCTTTTGGTTCTGGTTATTATTCACTGTAGGGTGTCTAGCATTAAAGAGAATTTTGTGGGGAATTTTCAGGGCATGCAAAAATTCAAGGTGCTGCCTCAAGGTGCTATGATTAAGATTCACAAGCCTAAGTTTCCAATTCGAATCCAAACACGACCATTACTTCTAAATACGACCTTTACGACCGCAACGAGGCCAACCGGGATTGCATTTCCTGCAGCTCTTCGCCCTCGTCGTCATCATCCTCCTCGACAGCCACTCGAGCAGGTGCCGCTGGTGTGGCAGGTGCCTTTTCTGCTGGTGTAGCCTCTGGGGGCAATGGTGCCTCGCCCAGCTTTCCATCTGTGATTTCCCAGAGTACTTTGTCCACCTCCTTGGCTGCCTCCTCTTCCAGCTCCTCGGACTCTTCCAGCGAATCCATTGTTTCATCCAGCATCTCCTCTATAATGCCGGCCTTCATCATTTCCTTGGACATGTCACGCATAATTCCAGCTAATTCCGGATAGCGTACCAGGTTTTGCATAGCCTGCATGACCTCTGTGGATTTTTGCAACGAGCCCGCGACCCGCAACGTGGCTGCAAAATGTACTCTTAAGATTTTAATGCGCAAATACCCAGTGCCACTTACACAATTGATTCTTCATCTGCATCTGAATGGAATTGAGGTGGGCCTTTGACGTGTAGATGCGATTGATGGCCTTTCTGGCGTTCACAATCTCTTTGGCCAGAATGACGCAGGTGTCACGGTCATTCTTCTGTGCGGCCTGTTTAAGCGAGCGCTTTACCTTCTCCTCCTCCCGCTGTATGCTGCGTATTTGTCGATCAAGCTGGTTGCCTTCTTTGCGGATTTTGTGCGTCCATTCCTGCACCTACACGAAGTAAGATAAACAGCAAGATTCAAGCAAGCGCGAAACAATAAAAACCAAAACAACTGGAACATGACATCATTTCTTGCCGCTGCTCTCACTTGACCTTCTTCCTACATCTCCCATCAAATCAAACCACAACACAAACACCTGAACACATACACAATTGCGGACTTACCTGTTCTTTGGGGTCTTTGCTGGGGGTTTTGCCGAATAAGCCCATTGCACAGCTCGTTTAGCGGGTTCTTTAATCGTTTAATTGGATCTTTAGCTTTCAACTTTTATTTTGTTTAGTGAGTCATTTTGTTGTGAGAATTTTTGTCAAATTTAAGATGCCACTCGTTTGACGTATACACACGTGGCAACGCCGTTACTTACATTTAAAATGTGACTGTCTGGCAAGGCTGGTTCGCCAGTGCTGCACAGCTGTAATTCTCATTTCATGTATGGGAACAATTTAGTTCATTTATGTGAACAAATGGACTTGCATTCCTTGACAAATCCATTTTTTCAAAGTGAACAAGTGAACAAACAAGAGGAACTGAGCAAGAGTAACTGAACAAAGAGAATGATAGTATAAAAGATAAGTGAGCAACTACGCAAAACTGAACTGCGAAGACTGCACTGGCTCAGCGAACATTATCCTCATATATTTTTAGCCTTCGTAAATGGTGATAATTATGAGATGGGAATATAAATACATATAATGAATATAAAATTATTTGCTATTCAGATATATACATATCATGATATTATGACATTATTTCAATACGAATATTTGACGTCACACACGCACACTGAAAGCACACTTGGGAGCGCGTAATCTGCAATTCGTGTGCCCATGGCATAAACAGCTGACAATTGCCATCAGCTGGACTGTGCGCTCAGTTATGTCAGAGCTGACAACGTGGGTTTTTATTTCTCATTAATATTTTTAAATTAAAACACTGCCGGCTTGCACTCGGATTCCATGTGCAATGCAAAACTCTCGTCGCTGCATCAGCCTGTTCTGTGCCGCGCGGCAGACACACAGCCTGCGTCTGGGATTTGGTGCTGGAGTTGCATTGGACCTGCGTTGTATCCATAGAGCGGCATTTAATTTTTCTCGCAAGAAACACGAGACGACAAACGTTTCGGCGCTGTTCAAGCCGGTTCAAGTGCAGGCCAATGCCGATGCCGAGGATGTGGGATCAGAACTGGTGGGCAAACTGGAAAAGGCAGAGCTGCTTAAAATTCTGAATAGATTCACCCAGCGGCGTGAGATCAAATCGCTTTGCAGCGAGAATGGTCTGGACTGTGAGTGTGTTTGCGGTTCGCATTTAATTTTAGATACATCTTATATGTGTTTCCCCCTTTTTTTTTTTAGCATATTTGCAGCAGCAGGCCTTTGGGTCCTTTAGGCGGTATTGCATCGAGGCTGAAAATCTGCCGGTGGACCTACACATTATATTCAGTGACATAATGCAAGGCGCCGGTCACATCGATGACATCTTTCCATACTTTTTGCGTCACGCTAAAACCGTGTTTCCCCACCTGGACTGCATGGACGACTTAAAGAAGATCTCTGACTTGCGACAGCCGGCAAATTGGTATAGTCATGCACGCGCCATAACCCGGAAGATCGTGTTCCATGCCGGCCCCACAAATTCCGGTAAGACTTATCATGCCATGGAGAGGTATCTCAGTGCAAAGACTGGCGTGTATTGTGGTCCACTCAAGCTGCTAGCCACGGAGGTGTACAATAAAGCCAATGAGCGTGGAACACCGTGCGACCTGGTTACTGGCGAGGAACGCAAATTTGGAATCAGTGAGAGCTCGCCTGCCAACCATGTAGCATGCACCGTGGAAATGACCTCAGTGAACACACCCTGTGAGTATAGAAAATACCCTGTGAGTATGCGGGGAATACCCGCATTATACGCCTATACGAAATCAATGTCTTGCAGATGAGGTGGCTGTCATCGATGAAATACAGCAGATCCGCGATCCGCAGCGTGGCTGGGCCTGGACACGCGCCTTCCTCGGCTTGATTGCCGATGAGGTGCACGTGTGCGGCGAGGCAGGTGCCTTGGAATTGCTGCAAAAGATTTGCGAAACAACTGGAGAAACCGTTGAGGTGCGCCGGTATGATCGCCTGACGGAGCTCATAGTGGAAAACACAGCACTAGGCTCGTTGGACAATGTCATGCCCGGTGATTGCATTGTGTGCTTCAGTAAACACGATATTTACACGGTATCCCGGGAAATTGAAGCACGGTAAGTCCTTGAATACCCACCCATACGAAGGTTATACATATATGCATATAGATGTGACGAAGATGCTTACGCCTTATGACCGGAGCAGCAGCTCTTCTTCCATTGTAATTGTCGACTTTACTTTGCTTTCTTTGTTGCTTTATTACGCTTCTCTATTACGTCTCACAAGCTCTCTCATGTTACTTTTACAGACAATGTTAATATTTACTAATAACATTTACTAATATTATTTTAAGCGGCAAGGAAGTGGCTGTGATCTATGGGGGCCTCCCACCTGGCACAAAACTGGCTCAAGCCGCCAAGTTCAATGATCCCGAAAACAGTTGCAAGGTCATGGTTGCCACCGACGCCATTGGCATGGGGTTGAATCTGTAAGTGCCCTCCTTTTCGTTTGATTGCTTTGGCCCGACACACAGACCGTGTAACTCAACTGTTTCAGGAGTATTCGCCGCATAATTTTCTACTCACTGGTCAAGCCTACGATGAACGAGCGTGGGGAGAGGGAAATTGACACCATCTCGGTGTCCTCAGCACTCCAAATAGCTGGTCGCGCCGGTCGTTTTCGTACGCAATGGGAGCAAGGCTATGTCACCGCCTTTAAAGCAGAGGACTTGCAGACCCTTCAGCGCATTCTGAGCCAAACGCCAGAGCCTTTGAAACAGGCTGGCCTGCACCCCACCGCCGATCAAATAGAACTGTACGCTTACCACCTGCCAAACTCCACGCTCAGCAACCTGATGGACATATTTGTGAATCTGTGCACTGTGGACGACTCGCTGTACTTTATGTGCAACATCGAGGACTTCAAGTTTCTCGCTGAGATGATACAGCACGTTCCATTGCCGCTGCGCGCACGCTATGTGTTCTGCTGTGCGCCCATCAATAGGAAGATGCCCTTCGTCTGCTCCATGTTCCTCAAAATTGCCCGGCAATATAGTCGGAACGAACCCATCACATTTGAGTTTATCAAAAGGAACTGTGGATGGCCATTCAAGCTGCCGAAGACCATATTGGATCTAGTGCACTTGGAGGCCGTATTCGATGTAATGGATCTCTATTTGTGGCTTAGGTGAGTCGATGTGGCTTTGCATGGCATTGGTTGCATTTAATTTGTTTTCATAATCCCTGACAGCTACCGTTTTATGGATATATTTCCTGAGGCCAACAGTGTGCGCGAAGCCCAAAAGGAATTGGATGAGATAATCCAACAGGGCGTATTCCAAATAACACGTCTGCTGAAGAACACAGAAGCTGGCCAGGATGGCGAGATGACAAACTACAACCTGCGTCGCGTCACAACTACCAAGGAGCCGCGTCTGCCGAGCTCCACGCGAGGCCGTCTCACTGAAAGGTTACTCGCCCAGGGTTTGTTGACGCCGGGCATGCTCAGCGAGCTGCGCAAGGAATGGGATGCTCAACAGCAGACCCTCGCTACGGCTACCACAAGCTCCAAAGAGCCTGTGGACGATGCAAACAGTGACGATGAGGACAACACCGTTACGGATGGCTTTAAGAAGACCAGGCGAAAGCGCAGAAAATGACCTCATATGTAGTTATAAGTAGACAGCAGGGGGAGTAGTTTTGATTAAGACTAAATCAACATGGAGCCATAAGCTCCACGTATCGATTGTTTTTTATCTGTACTATCATTTATTTTAAGTCGCAATTATGTAATATTAAAAATATTATTTTGTTAATCAACAATGACTGCTTAATTGTTTTAAATTGAAAATTAGTTAGACGTACTGGTAATATAATAAATCTATTCCAGGAAAAATCAATCACTTTGTTTTTTTTACAATTGTAATTTTATGGAGGGAGTTTCTACAAAGAAGCCGAATTCCATATTTGACAAAAGAAACAGCAATTAATTTGCATTTGCCAGACTCTTCGCTGTTCTTGTTGTAGTGTTGTGTGTGTTTCGAGTCGTAAAATTTGTTACAGATAAACGCACACCTAGAATATTGAATAATACAACGTAGATGTACATATGTAGTAAAGGTTTTACAAAAATGACAATATATATACATATATAGTTTCAAATATATTGTGTTTTTGTAATTAGTTGTTTTTTTTATACACTTGCAGAGGGTATTACGATAGTTGTAACGCGTAGAAGGAAGAATCTCAGACCCCATGTATATTTTCGATCCGCAAAACAAGCCTAGTCGATAAATACTTCACAGATTTAAAGCAATCGAGTTAAAATATTAATAATAGACTTCTTTCTGCCGTTAGCTGCTCATATGCAAGATCGGAAATTATACTATATACACCCCATTAAACCGAATGATTCAAAGTGTGAACTCTAGTAAGTAATCTTTTTCATTTTTATCCAAATTGAACTATATTTGGTATGTATCTGTTTTGAGAAATTTTATCCGGATCGGACAACCATGTCATAGGATGTAGGATAGAGAGGGCGAGAAGGGGCGAGTATTCATTCATGATCAAAGTAACAGCATGGTGTTGTATCATTGCTTTGACTTCTAAGCGGGCTGCCAAACAGCAATGGTCTACTCCCTAGAACTTTCCAATGTTAAGGGGCACATGAATCGTGCGTCCCTGACTGGTCGCGTATACTGGAGTTAAGAGCAGAATGCGCTGTCTTTTAATCACATGATTTATATTGTAAGTAGATTTTCTTGGAATGTTTACGTACATATATTTAGGGATGCTTGTGTATTTTTATTATGTACGCACGATTCAATGACTGTATTTATGATTGTACAAAAACAATTCATATGAATTTGAAGGAAGTTAAGAGAAAGATGTCTTCACTGCCCATGTGTGTTTACTGTTCACGAGTTTGTCGAGAAGTAATAGTTGGTGCGTAGTAAATGCGTTTTACAAGTCTACAGGTCCACTGACGTAATAAAGATCGAAGACTACTTAGATTTCCCTCCTTGGTATAGTTCTGCAAGGGTATATAAGCTTCGGTTACCCGAAGTTTCAGTGTTTTTTTTAAGTTAGTTAAAATGTGGTTCCAATAAGTTGCAGATTTTTTACTATACATCAATATGTATATGGCAAAATTTTAGAATCAACAATACACACACACACATACGTTTAAATTGTGGTTATAAAATATTTGACATAGAAAACATAGAGATTTAAAAAGATACAAATATGTACTAAGTGTGTAGGTATGTGTAATAAAATATTTACCTACATTTTGTATGCATGCACGTTTTTTGTATATAATAAAATATAATTTTATGCTATCCGCGCTGAGTATTGCAATAGTTGAATAATTGATTTCTTTAAAAACGACGTTAATTACAATATATAAAAAAATTAAGTTTAATTCAATACCAATACTGTTTAAAGCTTTTCATATTTCGTCTGTAATTTAGCATAACGCATGTAGTTTCACCCGTCCCGTCCGTCTCCGTCTCAATCGAAATCATTATAAGGTGCCCCAGAAGTCTAGCTTAACGAGGCTGAATTCAAAAATTCCCATACTTCTTTGCTTTATTCTCCTTAAAAAGGGTTTCAAACACTTACTATATATTATGGGTGTGCCTAAGATTCACGCAAGCTTGAAACTCGTAGCATTATCAAGGTATGACGTCTTATGACAACTGACTGTTTTTGATTTTCTAAAGAAGAAAATTAATTTTAAACATAACTGTAGTAAAATCAACCATAAATGTTGTGAAAATCAACCCTGTAAATACAGTAAATTCTTATAGATTAATTGATTTTATTATATATTTGCCAATATATGCAGAATGTGCTACGATTTGGTTAAGACATTTCCGGATGATTAGACCATAACAGTTAATGGTGCACCCATTTAGGACATGATAATCCTCTTACATTAGCTATCCCATGATCTTGACAATATAACGTCGCTTGCCACAAAGATGACATATCTCATACCCTGAAGGAGACATTAATTCCTGTTCATATATTTTTTCAGATTTTTGAAAATCGGGTTCTATATAAACAAAATTCTGTCATATTTTATCAAAGTTTAAACGAAAATGTTCGAAAGAGTGTAGACGCTTTGGAGACCCTACTTGCTAGATATTCGTCTAGTTATAACCCTCTATAACTTCAATTTTGAATTAACCAACTGCATTTTCTTTAAAAGCCTACTTCCAGTTCCTGCGTGAATTTATGGACACCCCCCTTTCCCTTTACAAAACCCTATAACCGGAGCTATATTGTTAGTTGCTTATAAGTATAGTACATGTTCGACTTTCTTTTGGCAAACATCAACAAATCCATTAACATTTGGTACTATTATAACACTCGTACATTCCTATCAAACTTCATAATATCTTGGGCAAGCCTATGTTCACTTCTTCAACTCTCAACTCTCTCGGTTGTATATATGTCTGTATATGCTTATAAGTTTATACATATAGATTTTTGTGCGTTGGAATTTTAAGGTACCGATAGTTATGTATCGTCATATCAAAACTGGAACAATGGGCATTATGCATTATTATTCTTGTTTAAAAAATGTCAAGAATTGCCTTTTGTATTCTGCTACAATTGTTGCTGTTGTTAGTTATGCCTATTCTTTTCTTTGTTTTTTCTTTGCGTTATTACATTTTTAATAAGTATTTTTGTTTCGAATAAAAAAGTGCTAGTCTTGTAAGACAATTAAAACCTTGGCGGTTTAACATTTACTTTTAGTTAGTTAGTTAAGATATTGAAATAACAAAAAATCGACATACTTAGTATATGGGCGTTGCCGCTACCCCTGCCTCCCGCTGAAACTGACACTGCGCTTCTCTCCAATTGCAATTATCTGATTCGGATTATTCATATAATATGCATTATCACAAACAATTATAAAGTTCAAATTTGAGTTATTTAAGTTTAAGCACTTTACGTGCCATTGCGTATAAAAAATTGTATATTCTATATAATTATTTTTGTTTTTTCACATTTTATATAAAAATGTGTGCCAAATTTTCGTTTTTCCAATTAGAAATGTTGTCGTAGCCCAGTTTGGGCTAACTCTGGATCAAATTCCAGATGTTCCAAAAAATTACAATCTATATTTTTGGATAGAGCACGCTGTCCAGGATCATCATCCTCGATCGATTTAATGCGATCGATCGATTAATGCATGTGGACCGATTCGCGTGCTCTATCTCCATAAAAAACAAATCACAAAACTTAGACCTCGGAGTACTTGTTCGAGAAAGGATTAGACGAAATCAAGTTCCAAGCCCGGCTCAATGTCGACGGCAATGGCGCTGTCTTCTGCAAGATGATTGCCGTTGCCGTTGTCGTCCTTAGTGGACTTCTCCTTGGACCTGTCCTTGAACGCAGCAAAGCCGAGTTTTTTCAGCGCCTTGCTGCTGCGTCCTGAGGACTGTCCCAACTTCTCGAATCAGGAATCCACCAGGACATGCCAACGCGCCAGCATCTCCCCCTTAGGCATCTCACACACATCCGCCCAGTGTGCAACTTCCTCCGGTCCGGACGAGTTTAGGCCCATGCTAAACCAGCCGACCATCTCATTCTTTTTCATGTGTCGCTTGGCATATACGGAGATCATCAACGTGACGTCGTTGAGCTGGAACAACGCCACCTGGAATGCGAAGGTCTCCTTGAAAAGCGGATTGGGCTGGCCCCTACGGATGGACGTCTTGGCACGTGAGATCTCCTGGCCAATGCTACTGACCATGCACAGCTTTACGTAGGTGTCTGGCGCCTTATTCAGTGACAGGCTGCGGAACTGGCTGCCCTTGATAATCTCCACGCTTAGACGACCCGTCACGCCATTGTAACTCAGACCCAAGAGCAGCTCCGAAACACCTCCATGCTGCATGGAAGATGTGGAACCGGCACTATCCGATCTGGCGAGACTCAAGAGATCGCTAGTGGAGCCCAATATCGAGGAAGTGTTGCGCGGTTCCAGCGGCAGACAGAGGTTTGTTTCCAGCTCCAAATCGACTGTGGCAAAGCTGACATACGCCTCGCCTATTAGACGCTCCTTGCGCAACCGCTCGCAACCATACAGACGCACTCTCAGACCCATGTTGTTAACATCCTCCGGATTGACGCGGTGCAGCAGAAAGCTTTCCATATACTGAGGATTCTCGCCGCTGCGTATCTTTGTCTTAAGCTTCTGCTTCTTGTTCGGCAACATCAACATCCGGACCTGCGTGTGTGTCTGCTGTCCATTGGCCATCGCAGGCAGCGATCTGGCCTGCATCACGTGCACGGTCATCTTACGCATGGGGGCGTCATACAACAATGACATCTCCAACTCAATGGGTCCACTTTGTGGTGGAGTGCCCTTTGAATCGGCGATCAACAGGTCATCCGATTTGATCGACCGAAGATCGCTGGTATCGAAAAGAGGTTCCTAGAAAAACAAAGGCGAGAAGAGCTTAGTGAAAATGATATTCAGATGAGAATCTTTCCGGTTAATTTGGGTTTTCCACATTATCTCTTCATTTCCCTGCTAATTTTAATTTAACTTACATCATCGTTGTTGTTGTTATTATGAGTGTGGCTTGTATTGTTGTTGTTAGTGATAGAGTTGTTGTTGTTAGTATAGTTAGAGTTAGTAATTGGCACCACCACAATGTTATCCTTTTCCTTCTCTTGTTTCTGCGGAAGCACCTCAACCTTGGGCTGATATCGTATCGTCTTGGCACGACCCTCCGCATATGGATTCCTTAGAGCCGATGTCGGAACAGCTGCCAAAGTAATTTATATTACAGCTCACATTCAATTTGTCAATATCAATTTGCTGGCAAATATGTCAGCTTACCTTTGGGTTCACCTGTCAAAATGCCCATATAACTATCCGCTGATGCCTCAATGGAATCGTTGGAACTACACTCACTGTGCGATGATGGAATGCCGACCTTGCCCCTTTCGGCGACTGCCAAAGGGTCACGCGTCACGGTGACCCTTTGCAAGTCAGCTTGATGATAATTGAAGCTGTGGGCTGTCAATGGATTCATTTGGTTGATGCCATAGCCGGCCATTTTGCTCTGCTGGTTCTGCTGGTGCCATCGCAGCCGACGCAGAATATCCTCCTCGGAATCGGAACTGGTGTTCTCATATCGGCGCTTGCGCGCTGTAGAGTATTTCAGTTTGAAAATAAGATGAACATTTTAATTCAAATTTTGTTGGAACTTAGAGCTAAATACGCACTGATCTTTTGCACACATTTGGCAGCCAGATGTCTCTCATCACAGCAATTGATTCCATGTCGATGATGAAAACAACACCTGCGACTTATGTATAGAAACAGCAGGAGCAGCAGGACAAGTACTCCAAAGAATGCACCCAAAAGTGTGGTGACCTCAACCGTGCCTGAAAATATGGACATTCATAATTCATAAATTCATAATTGTTGTGTCGGCTTAATCCCCTAGCCGTGGCCTTCAGTAATGTCAACCAGCAGTAAAAGTCATTACGGTTTACATACTTATTAACATGTGTATGCGTACACTTAGAGAAAAAAGTCAAATCTAAATACTAGACTGATTGGAAATTTTATAAAATTCATCGCAAATGTTCTTCAAAAGAGATATATAAATTTTAAGATCAGGCATACGAGGGGTACTATTTATATTTCGGAAATAGCCAACATTAACAAACATTTTTAAATGAAAATGACCTTATTATCTTTTCAAAATATTCCCCATGATGCTGAATACACTTTCTGTGTTGTATGAGTTTATATATTTGAAGCACCACAATCGAACTTTTTAATAATTTCCTTATACCAATTGGCACGAGCCTATTTTTTTTGAGTGATTGATAAATTATGGGGTATCCAACAAGAGCAAATTTTGTACAACTAAGAACTCAATTCGTATGTATTGAAGTGGAACTATAGTGCAAGGATGCCTCTATCAACTGCCTCTATGAACTGAGTTCATCGACACATTCTTTTTGAGATAATCCACGTTGTGAAAAATAAATTGAAATTTCCATTATTTGGCCAAATTGATTTTCAAATTCAATATCATTAAACTCACTGTAAACAAAGCAAATAGCACTTGCACATCAACACGTGTGAGTGCGTTTATGCTATAAAATGTCGAACTTCATTTTGGTGCTGCCAGATTCAAGCTATAGATATTAGTCTTGCCAGTTCTCGAAATATTAACAGTATCCCTCTCAAAACACTCATAATTAGACATTTTCATAGTTCAAGAAGCCTTTACAATCTAACAAACTCATTTCGATAAGTAAGCAGCAAACTTCTTAGTAATCTGTTTTTACAGTTTCATTGTTATAAGAACAAATTCGACTTTTTTCTCTGAGTGCAATTATTGAGAAATGAAACTGAAACCAAGCCAAAGCCAAAGGCAAGCCTCCCTTTCCTAACCTACCCCACCACCGCCCCCATCCGCCTTCTCGGTAAATAACACATTAAGTGACAGTGGAAACATACCTAACGTAGGAGTGCTATCCACGCCAGATGCAGATGTAACAATCATTTTGTTTCATGCGTGAGATTGTAGTTGTTCCAGTCACTTCTTCACATGGATTCCAATTGCGTTCCGGGATAATTATGTATGTATATTCAGGGTTTTTCCATAACACTAAGAGGTGAAAGCGAAAGCTCGGGGGGACGTGACTGCTTTCTGGCACGGAATGAATAAAATCGATTTTTCGCAGGACAATGAATACTTCGTTGACCGAGTGCGCAAATAAAAGGAGTTTGCTTTTAATTGAAAGCGAAAGTTTTCGAATTTAATTCATGTATTTACAAGAACTATATATTCTGGACTTCCGATTTGTTTTGTAAATATGTTTTAAAAATGTTTTTAATACACAAAGTTACACTTAAATTTAAATATCACTTGTAAAATCAATTTGTTTCGTTTTTAAATTATTTTAATATTTAAAGCAAGTTTTATGTACGTGCGGCACCAACTATAGTTTCTTTAGGAATAATTTGGAAAAGTCTTTGAAGTGCGCTCGGTTGAACGGCCAATGCACATTCGAAAGCAAAAACTAACTCAAAGGACTAAAAGCTTTTGTGTATAAAAGTACGGAAAAGCTTATCTTTGGCAATTGCATTTTTAAACAACTGTTGCTTTTGAGTTCAATAAGGGTTCAACCAAATATAATAATGGAATTCTATCCAACTTTAATATTGAAACAGGAATTCCCTAATTTTATTTGGAAACTCTGCAGCTTATTTATTTATTATTTATTTATTTTAAAGGAACATATTCGTTATCTAATATCGATATTTAAAATCAAATATGAATACTTTACATCTGTGCATGCAATAAATATCGACAGCCGCTTAGAACACGCTTTTGCAGCGATGGTTACGAAATATCGATGCGATATATATCCACAACCCCGTAAGAAAGGGCTGGAACGAGTATTGTAAAATCTAGTTTTAATCATGAAAAATGGCTAAGAATAAGTCGACGGTGTACCTGGGATATGACGACGAAGAGATTCCGGCCAAGGCTGAGCAGTTTTTGAATAGCTGCACGAATAAGATCGGTGGAACTCCTGTAAGACTACCAGTAACAGGCGCCATATGTCAAGCCACTTGATAATTAAAATTGATTTTTATTTTTTTTCCAATAGGACTGGCCCAGGCATGAGGTTACCGTACCCGCCTGCCCCTTGTGCGGCACGGTACGTCCTTTAATCGTGCAGATGTATGCACCGCTCGATCGTTCGCAATTCCATCGCAGCCTTTATGTTTTTTGTTGCGTGAGCCCCGCCTGCTCGCAGAACCAGAAGAGCTGGGTGTGCGTACGCACCCAGCATTTGGACAACCAGTTTGATGTCATCAGCGAGCAGTCGCCCAAGGCAGTCAGCAAGCAGAAGAAGAAGAACAAGCCAAAGGTAAATTGGTGCAGTGGTGCGGACGACTGGGGCGACTCTGCAGAGGTTGTCGATCAATCCGAGGCAATGGACCTGACCGCTGATGATGATCAGAACGAGCGAAATGGCAACGTGCGGCCCAACGTCTTGCAGTATGACAGAGCTGAGGATTTCGAGGCCTCAGCGGCGCAGAATCAGCAGCAACAGCCGGATGTGGTCAACCCCTGCGACGATGATGACGACGATGAGAGCACATCTGTGGAGAATGATTTGATATGTGGTTTTGGACAGATTGACATGAATTCGCCCCAGAACGCTGCTGAAGATCCGAATGCGAACTGTGCCGCTGCTGCTGTGGTCACGGCAAGCGTGGATGGTGCTGGAGCGGGTGCCACAGCAAACATTTGTGCAGAGATCGAAGGCATCGAGACGGATGTGGTGCTAGTTGACACGCCAAAGAAGCCGGAACGCGATCTCATTGCATTGCTGAAGCA
The DNA here is from genome assembly GCA_037043425.1 of Hirtodrosophila duncani. NCBI lineage: Eukaryota > Metazoa > Arthropoda > Insecta > Diptera > Drosophilidae > Hirtodrosophila > Hirtodrosophila duncani. The sequence continues at coordinate 924,142 of JBAMBM010000569.1, forward strand.
CACCTCCTTGCCAGCCACGCTAGGACCGCTGTCACAGATCAAGGATCTCGCACTGAAGTCATATTACATAGCCGTGGATGTAGAGGCTAACAAAGCGCAAGATGCTTATGAGAACTATGGCGGTGCGCTTTCCATGGATCACATACGCGATCTGTACCAGGAGTACAAGATGCGGGACGACGATCCGGCACGTTCGCCAATCGGAGCAGCATCGCCTGCTGGCGGCGGCGGCGATGGGCCAAACGATGAACAGGAGTCCTATGAGAAAGCATTGCCCGCGCATGGTGATGTGGTATTTCACAATTTTCTTACCACCATACAACAAAATCCGGGCCAGGTTTTAAGGTGAGTCTTCTTTGAGTACGGAAATGCGAACAGATTGAAATGGAAATGCAATTACTTTGAAGGTATTCCCGCGATGCCCTGCCCCTGCTGGTGGCGCCACTTGCTGAGTCAGTGCCCCGGTGCCAAAATTGCAGGGGCGAAACGATCTGTGAAGTACAACTGCTGCCCACACTGATACCCAAGCTGCGTTTTCAGGAGAATGGCATCAATGCGCCCATTGAGTACGGCAATGTATTGATTTTCACTTGCCTGAAGAGCTGCTGGGATACACCGGATCAGATGCGCTACGAGCAGATAGTTGTGCAGTCCGAGACTTAGGTTCTGCCCAGCTACGTCGGGGGACTCTTCTGTGTCTGTTGTAGCTACTTAGAGGGGTACTGTGGCAGTTGCAGAGTTGCAGTTGCATGCAACGAATTCAACCCGATGGCTAAGAATATTTTAATCGCAAATTGCATTCACTTAGATTATGAAAAGCAAAGCTTCTCACTACTGTCCTAGGAAGATTTTATGCTCTAGTTGTTAAGGATAAGAATGTTGTACGCTTTTAGAGAGCAAATGCCGATGAAACATATATAGTTGCTATAATATTTCGTTATCTCCAAACTCCCCACTAAAAACGTTTTCAATTCAGATTTCAATTTTTTATTTACACGCATACTCAAGCTAAGGGAGCATCTGCGTCCAGGTGATAGCTTCTTACTGGCGAGAACCACAATGGCGGATACTTGGTAGCCGTCAGGTCGAACTGTGAGCTGGTTTTTACCTTGTTGCGCTTCTGCTCCATGGTGTAGTTTGACCACACCAGCTGGGCAAAGCGTCGCTTGGGTGAGTTCTTGATGAGCAATTCGATCACAAATTGTGTTGCATTGGCGTCCTCGTCAGCTGGCATGATGCTGCCACGACGTTGCCGCATATAGCCCTGCTGAGCGGCTGCCTTGGGCTGTATCTTCTGCAGCACCAACGTCACCGTGTTGCCAAATAGCCGATAGCGGCCGCGAAGCACCTCGGGGCGTAAGCTGTGGACGTGTTTTAGTTTGGACACACCTTGGCCCGGCTCATCAGCACTTGTCATCATTAGCACCTTTCCATCAGGCAGAAAGCGTATGTATCGGTAATATTCAACGAGCTGCACCGGCCGATAGAACTGGTCCTGGAAACTGTTTTCTCCCATGCGCAAGTAGGTGGTTTTACTTATATAGCAACCATTGAAGAGCACACGTTCCCGTCTTATGAACATATCGCGCCAAGAGTAGTAGCTGGCAGCTGTGTCCACATCTGCATCACCCGGCTCCGTGACGTTCAGTGTACCGACATTGTGGCCCCAGACTCTGCGAGTGGAGGGAGATTCGGTTAGATTATCTGCAAGTGATCCGACTGCCACTTACTTTATGCAGGCCAGCCGCCACAGCTCCTCATCCCGTGCATAGACATAGAAACCTTTGCACACAGCTGAACACTGCTCCAAGGATCGCATGTCTAGTTGCGAGGACACCACCCAGCGCAGTATGTGCATTACAATCTCAGGCGGCAGATCGGAAATGTGGAGGCCAGTCATCAGGACACTGGCGTCGCGACTGTTCAACACGATCTTGCCGCCATAGGCCTCACTGTTGCAAAGATCACGCTGAAACCTTTCGTAAAGATCACCAATATTATCTTCGCCATCGTCTATAGCCTCGCCCTGGCCAAGGTCAAGCTGCTTGCTGAAATCACTGGCCAAGTTTTGATACTTTTTGTTTTGATTATGTTTGAGCTTCTGCTGCTCGTAGAACTTGAACTCAATGTCAGGTACAATTTGCGTGGCTCTGCGGTAGAAAGGTAAAGCGTCATAGACTTTACCACGCTTCTCGAGTTCCACGGCTGTACGATAGAGCCTCTCCGCTCTGGCTTGTAAACTTTCGCCTTCGTTTTCAAAAGTATTTATATTTGTAGACTGATCCAGGTACTCATCTGTTGTTATTGTGTGTCCCGCTTCGCCCTGCACCTGTAGCTCCAGTTCGCGCTGCCAATTTTCTCGAAACTCATCAAGAGCGCGACGACTGCCACCTGGGTCAGACATACCTAGGATTTTGGACGAATTTCACCTGAAGAATTAAGAGATTAGCAATCCAAATGCCAAACACAAGGACGACTTTAACTGACGCAATTTCTAACCTGAAATAACTTTAAGGTATCGTTTCTAATTTGTAGATACAAGATTAACCGTGAAGAGCGAAAACTATAATAAAAGGTCGCGCGTATTGCTGATAGTGGCTGCGCTCATCACCACCCCTGAACTTGTGTGTAAGTTTCGGTTGGGCGCATGTGGCCATTGGTAAACCCTAAGATTTAGACCCTGAGGATTAGGATTTAGCGAAGAAAATACTTATTTTTATTTCCTATCCAATATTTTGGTTTTCTTATGCGAGAGTGAGGGTGAGAGCTGTATAATAATCGATTGCTTTTACGATGATTTTCGGGTATCGTTAACATCGATAGTTTTTGACCGCCAGTGATTATTGGTTCCAGCATAAACAGATGATTTCAACGCGGCCTATGTTTACATTAATTTCAATATTTTATTTATAATGTCCGCGGATTACTCGCACTTGTGCTCTGCCATTTTGGAGCAATGCTTTGGCAAAGTGGTGCAGTCGGTGGCCGAGGTACTATTCTCAGCGACTACGAGGACCCTGTCCCAAATCGCAAGCGCCACACAGTTTTCGCGGAAGGAGGTTGGCCTCGCCTTGGCTGTGCTCATCAAATTCCGACTTGTGAGCTTTGAGGCCTCCAAGACGAATCCATTTCTGCCAGAATACGCACTCCGACGTGAGGATGTACTCTGCCTGCTTCGCTACCCACGGTGCGTTTCCATATTTTAAACTGCAACATGTAAGCAATGTTTATGTCCCTTCAGATACATCCATCTCATGCAGACTAAGTATGGGAATGTGGGTGCATCGATTGCGGAAGAGCTGCTGAACGCTGGCGCAGAGACGGCAACCGGTGTGCTGCTGAAGTGCCTGGCTGATGGAGATAACGAGAGCAAGAGCGCCGAGACATATCGGAATACATTTCTCCAGATGATTACAGATCAATATATCATTAAAATGCCCGAACTAATTGCCGGTGACGAGCAGGACGAATATGTGCCGAAATTCCAGAGCAATGAGTGTGATTATTTTAGACCCCCCCACATTGATCTTCAGCTGCTGGCTAAGATACGAAATGATGAAGCCACAGCGGCCGAAGCCCCTGACGTCGGCATGGTCTGGAATATAAACAATGACCGCTTCCATCAGGAGTTTCGCGATGCCGTCATGGTTGATGCTATTGAACGCAAGTTGGGCGAAAACGCAGCGGAATGTTTCCGATTTATACTAAAGCTGATGTACAAAACTACAGATCCCTGGCAGAGGGTGAGTATTTAGAATTTTTGGTGTCGGTAACCATTCACACGGACGCTCTGTTCTGCAGAAAATATCGAACCACATAACCTTTGTTGATATCAAGCAGACAATTGAGAGGAATTCCAACAACTTGGAGCTCATAAAGTACTTGGACCAGTACATCAGCATCATAAGTAAGAATATCCATTGTACTAATATATTCTATGGGTTTTGTGTTGATGACATACCTTATGCTCTATGACAGCTGATGATTCCCTGGGCTTCCTGCGCAAGGTTGGCGAAATGGGCAGTGGCCAGTATGTGGTGGACATGGAGCACGCCTTTGCATCGCTGGCCTTCGCCTGCGTGGAGTCTGTGATAACTGAACGATTTGGTTCGAAGGCGGCACGAATTTTTCGTGTGATTCGCTGCAAATGCTACATTGAACAAGAGGATTTGCAAAAGGAGGCGATGATACCCGCGAAAGAGGCCAAGTCACTGGCTTACAATCTGTTCCAAGAACAGTTCATACACGTTAAAGTGGTTAAGAAACCTGGCGGAGGCGGTAATGGGCCGGCAAAGGCATTTTATCTCTTTCAAATCAAAGAGAAGGACGTAAGCAGTTAAAATTAACCTATCATAAAGGTCCTTCTAAATTTTTGGATTGTAGACGGTGAGAATGCTGTTGGACATTTGCTTTAAGGCACTCTACAACACCATTCGGCGCTCGAATTATGAGAAGCACGAGCACAAGGGCCTCATAGAGAAGTCTCAAAGACTGGATAGCATAGTGGAGACCATGAAGGAGCGGGGCGAATCTGATGAATATATCGCTGAGGTATCACAGAATTACTTTTACTTTTTTTTTAAATAACTAAAACGAAAACGTGTGCGCACTTACCATTTCAGATTGTGGAGACAATCACGCCGCCTGAATGTGAAATCCTTAACAAAGTGAAAAATCGAATCAAGACCTTATCGAAGGCCGAGCTAACACTGGATGACACCATATTCCTTTTACAAATGTACCAGCATCATTGCACGGCACTGCCCACGGGCATACGAAAATTTAAATAAATCGAGTGAACGTAGTCGTATTTTGAAACGCTTATATTTAACTTTACTTTTGTATGTGCTTGTATGTGAATAAGTAAAGGGAAAATCTTGAAACTGAGATTATATGCACCTTCACAAGATGGTTTGTGCTTGCTGTGATGATGCTGGCAATTTAATGGAACCAGGGGTGGATTGATGATGCTGCTATGGCATGGATGGCGGTGAATCTTCCTATGTGGTTGTGGTCGGAGTTCTGAACGACTTTGCAAAACGTTCAACCGTCACTATTTCTTTGGAGAACGTATGCCATTTTTTTTTTTCAAAACACTGGCGTAACTGCTGTTTACGCTTCCCAGAAGGTGCTTAACTTTGTACAGCTGCTATTGCTATGGCTGCCGATGCACTGTCGAAAACGCAGTCGTTTGTGAAGCCGTGGCGCTTGTACAGATTGCGGAAGATATTTCGAAAATGGGAATAGTCTGGGCATCGGCACGCGACATGGCTGAGGCACAGAGACGCTTAAGCCAAGTCATGATTCGCACTCAAGTATTATGACGAAGAAAGTCGTTAACTATCTGGACATCCGACTAGACTCCAGACTAACCTTCTGTGTCAAGATTAAGCATGCAGTTGCAAAAGCATCCAAGGCCACAGCGGTACTTATCAAACTGATGGCAAATGTTGGAGGTCCAAATGAGAGCAAACGGAAACTGTTGCTGTCGACAGCGAATGCACTCCTACTATAAGGCTCCGAAATATGCTCCGATACTTAAGTATCCAAGTACAAAGGTAATGCCCTCCTGTCGGCCCAAAGTAGCTTCGGCATACCGAGCAGTTTCTACACCAGCCGGGCTGGTAATCAGCAGCTTAATACCCCTAGACCTCATCGCTAGGGAAAGAAGACGGGTATGGCTGAACCGGGAAACCGAGGAGGGTCGCTTAAGCAGTGACATAACTAGATCACCAACAATGCAGCAGTGAGAAGATCAATGGAGCGCGGAGACCATTGGAAGATGGACAGCAGCAGTGTGTGGTATAACAGAAAGCAAGGATATGTAAACTATTATCTCACACAAGTGATGTCAGGACACGGATATTTTCGGAAATACCTAGAGAAAATGAGTAAAGATGCAAGCGTCAGCTGCATATATGGAGACGCTAGTAAAGATGATGAGGAACATACCTTTTTCTTATGTCGAAAATTCATACCTAAGAGGGACACCCTAGAAAGCGAGAAAGGCAAATATTGTAAAAAAATGTTGAAAGTAGAGGAAAGTTGAAAAGCATTGGCGAGATGCATTGAATATTCTCCGTATTAAAAATCGCGATTTCGATACTGAAAGAATGCAACACAGTTTTTTGTTGTTGTTATTATTATTATTATTTATATGTTCTTAAAATTGAGCGCGACTTTTATTGTCGTCGATTAAAAGTCTTTTCGATAAATTACGAAATCGCTGACAAAAATACTATGCTGACATCAACGTGCAAGAAATAACTGGATAATTTTTCTGAGAGAAATGATTTATTACATATTTAAATGTTTATTTTTTGTTGACCCTAGAAATACATATATATATGTATAAGTATGTAAATGTATCAGTATGTAAAAGTGAGAAATACAAATACCATAAAAAATACCAAACAATCTGGCATGTATTTTTTTCATTTCCCCAAACGCAAAACGCATAATAAACAAACAACAACAAAGCTTTTCGCGTGTGATGGATGAAAGTTATTGGTGAAAAACGATGAAGTGAACAATGAAATAAAATATTTTAATAATCTGTTTGACAACTACAACGGTCAGCATGGAGGTGTTCCAAACCAATACGCATTATATTTTTGTAAAGCGCGACAAGAGCCTGTGGTGGAATAAAAAAACCTCGGAGTTTGATATCAAAGCGGGTATGTATGTTCATATATGTGGTATGTATGTTACAACAAATTTTAATTCAAAAGATGAATCATTATGCATCCATTGTGGTTGTTTTTAATGATTAATGATAGTTGCCAGTACATTTTGTGTTGGGGCTTCAGCTGTTTGTTATCGTCTGCCTCTCAGGCAAAGTGGAACTGAGTGTGAGTGTGTGTGTATGAATGTATGTATGCGAATTGCTCGATATATAGTCCAATGTCAAGGCAGGCTGTGGTTCCTTTGTACATTGAACATTGTAAGCAAAATACATATTTACAAATTACATATAGATGTTTCTTCAAACTCATTTTAGTTGTATTCATAAATAAACAAAAGAAGCAAACACACATCTTTACACTAGCCGTGTCATCTATTTATGGACACAACTTAATTATTAATTGATAGTCATGTCCCTTCTGTGTTGCCCACAAAAGCTTTTTTAGCTCGGGTAATTGCTTGTTTATTGAGCAGCAATTACATGGCTCCTATTTTTACATTTAATATCTTGCACAAACATTTTGGAAAATGTAGTGTGATGCCTTGAACTCTATATATCAAGGATTACCATTCGCCATGAGTCTTTTGATGGCCCTGACTTTTGCCTTTGTCTGGCGCTCCAAAGTTGAATATACATACATAAATCTCTATCACGGTCATAGCAAAGGGCTTTTCCCTCAAAATTTCAGAATTTACGGCGCCTATTCAACTGCTTTTGTTTTGTTCAAGTACGAGTATATTTCAACTGACAGAAATCTGCTTAATATTTATTAGCTATCTTATAAGATAAGATTAGCAATCGCTTCCTAAAAATAACAAAAACAAGAAAGGAAGGCAGCTTCGGCTTGCTAAAGCTTATATACCATACACATTCTAAATGCATAACCGATCTGGATCAAATCTGGTCGGTGGGCGTCGGGCTACAGTTAATACAAGGGATACAAAAGGAATTTGATTTAGATGACAAACAGAAAAGTTATGCTCCTATCATCATGCTATCATGCTGATCAAGAATATATATACTCTATATAGTCGGAAATGCAAAGAGCGTTGCAAACTTCCTGACAATATTAATATACCATTTTGTGAATGGTATAAAAATGTAGGACATAATTGACTTTAGTTTTAGGTAATGTGACTGAAAAATAGTCCATAAAACCATAAAATTGAGAATAATCCATTATTCCCTAAGTTTTAAGGTCATGTTGCCCTTACTTTTACGCATAAATTTAGCCAATTTTGACCAAAAATTTTAGGTAATTTAAATCCTGAAAAATGGTCCATTGTTACCTAAAATGCGGACGCTTTAATGGGAATGGGCCCTCCAGCCATTCTGATGAGGTTGGATGACACGAAAATTGAAAAAATTGAAAATCGTCTGCGCAAATGTCGGAAAATGCGCCCCCTGTCGAACATTCCAATGTCGCGCCCTCAGTATCGTTGACTTCAAGCGACAGCAGCATATCCACTGCTGTGGCTGCCCTACCTAGACCTCTCATCGGCATTCCAAAGCCGAAGATGGTCTTTAGTAGACTAGACTAGCCGTAGATTATACATCAGAAGATGTTTCCGCCTATGCACAGGCCAAAACTAGTTTACATAGTTCGAAGATTAAGGTAGAAAAATGTAGGTTCAATGTTAAGCGCAATAGCCTGGGCTTCGCGTGTAAGAAGCCCTATAGCTTGTGATCGTGGGTCTACGTGAATGTGCTGCGCATTGTACGTCAACGTTCCGATATTCGAAAATGTTAGGTGAATGTTGTATGGCATAAATAAGAGCCCAAGAGAATACAAGAGAGTCAAAGCGTTAGAAAATTCTAAGCACTAAAATAAAACGCAAAAAGTATAAAATAGCCTTAGGACTATGTTTAGACTATGTTTTAGGAAGATGGACTAATATTTAGGATATTTTTTCCAATAATTATACTTGTACTCTAGTAGAGTAAACGAGATTATTGTATTCGTTGAAATGTATGTAACATGCAAACGGAAATGTTTCCGACCACATAAAGTATATATATTCTTAATCAGCATCAATAGCAGAGTTTATCTAGCCCTGTCCGTCTAGACCTCGGAGACTATAAAGCTTAGAGAAATCAAATTAAGTACGTAGACTCTATATTTTATAGCGGTTATCAGGTACAGGGTATTTAACTGTGCAGCGAACTCGACCTTAGCGTTCTTACTTGCTTCTCTTTGTGTACCCCATGCCAATGTTTGCGCTAATGACAGAAGTTTGTTCTGGTGAATTTGTGGGCGTACGCGCAACATTAGCGAAGCGGCATTGCTGCATAGTTAATCTTATTAATAATGTCAATAAAACCAAACAAATATTAAAGTAAAGAAGGCAGGAGGGGTAACAGACCTCTAATTTGGTAACTAAAGAACAGTATTTGTTTTTATCGAGGCAACCATTTATTCTTTACTGGTCATTGCGTAGAGCAACTTACTAATCATCAATGACTATACTTCTGTAGGCTGGGATCTGAGCTCAGTGGATGACATAGAATGCATTGGCGTCACGCACGGAATTGTGGGCGTTATCTCATTGCCGAATGTCTATGATCCACATTTGATTATTGTCCGAGAGGCAACTCCGGTCGGTGTGCTCTACCCGCCCCACTTGGTTTACAAAATCAAATCAATTTGTATACTGAGTGCCGATGATCCAGATTCAGAGCTGCCCAACTGCACCAAGCATACCAAGTAAGTTTCCATATATTTGGGGCACAAATGAAGACATGCATAGTTAATGAATAATGTTTACCTTCACAGGAGCAACAACTCGACGCCTACCCACAGTGCTGCTTCCAACAACAACAATAATGCGGGCGCGTCGACTGGCACCTCTAACCCCTCATCCGGCAGAAGCACGAAGCTCTTTGAGGGCATGAATAAAACATGGGGTGCGGTAAAGAGTGCCGGAAATACCATCAAGGCCACCACCCAGCAAGCAGCAAACTTGGCCACCAAACAGGTCAAGTCCTCGGTGGGCATACGCGAGCCCAAGCACATCGAGCGTCGAATTACCGAGGAGCTGCACAAGATATTCGATGATACGGACAGTTTCTACTTTTGTTTCGACTGCGACATAACAAACAATCTGCAGCGCCATGAACCCAAGGCTGAGGGAGGCCAGCCGCAACCGGATGAGAGATTCTTCTGGAATATGCACATGATCCGGGACTTAATTAAGATGAATGTAAGGAGTTTTCCTTTATATGAGGCGCTCACTTATATAAACTTTGTATTTTCAGGACAAGACCTGGATTATGCCTGTCATCCAAGGGTTTGTGCAAGTAGAGCCGTGCGTCATTGGCAACGAGTGCTTCACATTGGCCTTGGTCTCGCGCCGCTCGCGACATCGTGCGGGTACCCGGTGAGTTTTGGTCACGAGATTTATTTGGCTAACAAATTGGGTTGACAATCTATTTGCAGCTACAAGCGGCGAGGCGTGGATGAGAAGGGCCACTGCGCCAATTACGTGGAGACAGAGCAAATACTCTCATTCCGTCATCATCAGCTATCCTTTACGCAGGTGCGTGGCTCGGTGCCCATTTACTGGAGCCAGCCCGGCTACAAGTATCGTCCACCGCCACGACTTGATCGGGGTGTGGCCGAGACCCATCAGGCCTTTGAGCTGCACTTTACCAAAGAGTTGGAGATCTATGGGCGTGTGTGCATTGTCAATTTGGTTGAGCAGACCGGCAAGGAGAAGCTTATCGGGGATACCTATGCTGACCATGTGATTAAATTCAACAACGAGCACATGATTTATGTGACATTCGACTTCCACGAATATTGGTAAGCCTTACTTATGAGCACAACCATTGCTCCATTGATATTGATCTCTGTGGTCTTCTTGCAGCCGCGGCATGCGCTTCGAGAACGTCTCCGCTCTGATTGACGCAGTAGGGCCCGAGGCTGGGGCCATGGGTTTTCATTGGCGGGATCAGCGCGGCATGATTTGTAACCAAAAATCCGTATTTCGTGTCAATTGCATGGATTGCCTGGATCGCACTAATGTGGTGCAAACGGCCATCGGTAAAGCGGTACTGGAATCACAGCTGGTCAAGCTGGGTCTCTCGCCACCCTATACTCCCATTCCAGAGCAACTGAAGTCACCGTTTATGGTGCTGTGGGCAAACAATGGCGACATCATCAGCAGGCAGTATGCGGGCACCAATGCTCTTAAGGTGAGCATCTGTAAAATGCAAAGGCAATGACATAAAATTGTTATTTTAACAACTGCAAAAATATTTCGCAGGGCGATTACACACGTACGGGTGAGCGCAAGATAAGCGGCATGATGAAGGACGGCATGAACTCGGCCAATCGGTAAGTTATAAATTAAATCATTTTCATATCTATGAAGCATGAGTGTGTCCGTTTAATGCATAAGTATCATCTATATTAACCTTACCCATATATCACATATTGTTAGGTCAAACTTGATTGACCTTTATAAATTTTGTGGCTTAGCTGCCATCGACTTCAATTATGTATTTAACAGTAGCAAATCCGATAACAGTTATGTATGTGAGTCTTGACAGTTATATGCACAACAGTAGAGGGTAAATGAAAATGAAATAAAAACCAACTTCTATGGGTTAATTCTAAAAGCAGCTATATATGTAAATACTATTTTTGTAGAAGAACTGTCGGTTAAAATTGGAATCTCTGTTTTGAAACCTGTTCTGTAACTAAAACCGATGAACTATATAATATAGAAAGAATCGTATGGTACAAACCCTTTAGTGAAACATTCACTTAAGAAATGCAATGAGAATGCCTTCAAACGAATAATATACAGCCGGCTCAGTTGAAAGAAGAAACAAATTTCAAACAGCAGACTAAAGCAGAATTTTAAATAGAAAACAATTGGAAAACTTGTAAAAAATAGTTTTTTAAATCAAATGATTTGCAGCCCTGCATGGATATGCTAGCTTCGGTTTGGGCTTGCCGAAAGTACATACTTATCCATACATACTTTTATACCATTTACAAAATGGTATATTAATTTTGTCAGAAAGTTTGCAACGCACAGTAGGAAGGAAGACACAAAGATCTCAGAAGCTTAAAAGCTACAGAGCTAAAATTTTTATCAAATACTTCTATTATCTGCATGCTGGTTAAGTTGGAGTTTCATCTAGATCGAACAACTATACCATAAAGCTACCATATACCGATTGTTCCGGAATGAACATAACATAATCTTTCTGTTTTTAATGTAAATCATACTCGGCGTGTATCCATTTGAGGGGTCTGATCTGATCAAGATCGGGCCACTATATAGCTACCATATGACCGCTTATTCCGGAATGAACACTTAGGATCATAACTTTTCTGTTTAACATCCAAATTAAACCAAGTTCGGCTTGCATTCATTTTAGGAGGCCCCACGTCCGCCTACTACTAGATGTCACGAACAGTGTTGTTAAAGTTACCATTCGAGGAAATACAAAACGTCAGGGAATTATCAAGCGACCCTCGTATTGTTATCAATCAAATTTGTGATATACTCACTTCCACAATAAGAGTTGTACGGGAAACGTGATAATGCACGTTCTTAACATGCAAGAATCATGCAAGTTTATGTCTTAACTATCACTTCATGCATTTTATACTTAACTCCCACGCTTTGTTCTTGGGTAAGGGGTATACGATCTCACCCGATTCCTAACCCATAGTTTATTTATTCATAAATGTACTATATACTCGTATATCGTAGCTAATGCCGTGCCCACTTCTTCGTAGCTATTTCATACAAAACTTTGCGGACTCGTTTCGCCAGTGCATCATCGATCTGATGCAGGGCAAACTGCGGCAGGCGGAAGAGTTGCAAGAGGATGAAGTCCTTGGCACTATTATGCAAATACTCACACCAGAGACACGTCCACCCCTGCAGGGCTATTACCATGCGGGCGTACTGGGACCAGAGTTACAATTGCTCGAATCCATCGTAACAACCAGGTGGGCAGCGATCCCGTCACAAGATGATCGCCTCGATGACCACGAAAAAGAAGTCAGGCAGTTGAATTTATTAGTCACTCCAATAGTTACACTTCTTATGTTTCTATCTTTGCAAAAGGTATTCATTCCCATTTACCCCCCACCTCATCTGCACATTGCTTCTTCTTAGTTTTTCAACCAATATAATGCCGAGCTTTAGTAAAAGATTTGTGTGTTGATTTTACAGTTATTATCTGGCACGTTTTAAGGACTCTTATCGCCAGGCAACCATCGACCTAATGCTGGGCAATCAAGTATCCTCGGAATCGTTGAGCGCCTTGGGCGGCCAAGCGGCTCCCGATGAAACTGATGCCAATGAGAATGCGGAGCATGCCAAGTTATTGGTAGAGGACTGTCGCCGTCTATTGCTGGGCTCAGCCCAGTATCCAGTCGGCGCTTGGGGTCTCATTGATGCAGATCCTAGGTAAGTACGGTGTTCGGCTTTATACCCTTGCAGAGGGTATATAATTTATCCCGATATTTGTAACGCATAGAAAGAAGCATCTCCGACACCAAAAATTCTTGATCAGCATGACAAACCGAGTCGATAGAGACATGTCCGTCTGTCTGTCCATCTGTTTCTATGCGAACTTCTCTCTCATTTTTTAAGCTCTCGACTTGAAATCGTCATAGGCTTAATTCTGATATAAGCTACTCATATGTAAAAATCGCAAAACCACTGATTCGGAATTAGCTTTTTACATCAGCATAGATGCTAGATTGCGCTAATGCTACATCTATGCATGATGTATACTAGATGGTGCTTATGAATGATCACGTAGTCTGACCAAATGTGGTTGTCTGCATTTTAAAAGCTCTCTGCAAGGGTTTGTAAGCTTTGGACCCCTGAAGCTAGCCTCTTTTGTTGTTCAAATTATATACGTTGTATTTCATTAAAACATCTATACTTGACCATAGCTCCGGGGATGCCAGTGAGACCGAAGTGGATTCCATATTACTGCTGACCGATGACTGTTATATTGTTGCCGAATATGACTCGCATCTGGATAAGATTGTGCGCTTTGATAAGGTCCAGCTGTCGCAGGTGCGCATCGTAGAGCTGGGTCTGCATCAGCAAACCAAAATTTTCCAAGGACCCGCTCCTGCTCATCTTTGTCTACGCCTCAATTACAGCGTCGATGGCCAAGATGGTTACTTTCACATGTTCCGCTCAGCGAATTTACGATTCTTCAACAACATGGCGTATGTGATTAAGACCCAGGAAGAGCTCGCCGAATCGCTGTCCTCCATTGTTGAAATGTTCCGCATTGCGCTGGACAACGCTGGCAACACCGATGTGCGCTATGTCAATGGAGGCGTTTTGCCGCGACGGAGAAGCAAGGTGCCGCTACTGGATGTGCCTAAAGGAATGCCACGTAACCTTTCGGAATCGCAGCTGGTGCAGCTCAGCTCCAAGGCGCTGTCCAATGTGGCCGGTCAGTTCTCGAAGTTGGGCCAGACCTTCAAGAAGCCAGCTAATGCCGCACAACAGCAGGCGGCACATCCAACTAACCTTGCTGCCATCACCAATCCCCAAGTGATGCGTCACTCAGAGGGGAATGTCATCGAATCTGGCCAGGAAGCGGAAAGAGCCATTTTCTCATTAGGCGGCAAGCAGCGGTCCACAAATAGCACAAGTAGCACAGATAGCGAGGAGCATGACAACAGCCTTTACGAACCCGACGTGGATTCCGATGTTGAGATAGCCCGGGATAAATCTAATTACAATGAGAATGCCTTCCTACCGTCCGTGGGCATTGTGATGGGAAGCCAAAAAGAGGATTTGCTCCCCTCATCGGGCGACATGCGGCGGCTGGAGCAAAAGGATAGCATGTGCAAAACTTCTGAGGATGTGCTCACTATATCAATTACCTCAGTGACGGATAATATTAGCCTGCCCACGGGTCTACTCGAAAATGCACCGCCCGTGCGACCCATCACGCCCAATCCGCTCATCTGTGTCCAGGCCCAAGAGGCGCAGGAACAGAAAAAGGTGGAGGAGAAGGATCCGGAACAGGTAGAGCAGACGGTATATAACGTTGTCTCCAGGTCGGTATTCTACCATTGATTTAACAAACAAAACTTATGTACATACTGTAGACCCATAATATGTTCGTTGCTTCCGTTCGTTCCGCTTGTTAAATTATAGCCGTTGTATTTTAAATCGTATTTTCAATTTGTATTTAAATTTGTAATTCTGTTCTTATGTATGCCCAAATGTTCATTTTAAATATCCCTTGTCGAGCAATAAGGACTCCTGTTAAGTATTATTACACTTACATATAGAAACCTGTATAGTATCAATTACATATATATATATATATACACCTAAGAATGGCATGTGTTACTGTACCAAAAACAAAGCAACGTGTTTGTGCCTGCCTCAATTCCACAAACACACCTCAATCGCTCACAAATAAATCGATTAAGCATCAGTTGCCCTTTGTTGTCCTTTTTACGACTCGCACGACGCGTTTTCAGCACTACGGCTAAAGATCTAAGCCTCCCGTTGGGGCAATTGGCCAGCAAAATCGATTCCAACACAATGAAGCACCTCACCAGTCCACTCTCCAAATTGGCCAAGAACATTGGCCTCAATCTGGATCCACGAAAGATAGCCACAAAGGTGAGTTGTTAATATGTAAATTATATTTAACACAAATTAAGAATATATCCTACTTTTAGGCAGGAGCTCTCTCGCCTACCAGCATTTTGGCGGAGAACTCTCCACCGGAACGCGGCTCGGGCTCTCGTGACCATTTGGTGGAACTGTGGAGCACTGAGAATTGCAAAACCAAGTTAATAGCTCTATAAATGGCTCATTGCCTAAGCAATAATTACAATTTAATAAGGTTATAGTATTTATTTACAAATATTAAGGACTGTACCGAAAAGAAACTACACCACTAAAATTACGACGTCTTGCAATCTGAAATTTCGATTTCAACGGGATACGTACCGATAATTTTGATAATTTTCCTGCTTCGTATTCATTTTGTTTGTGTTTGTTTGTACCATATCTGCACTGAAAATAGAAATTTGTACCCAAAAGTAAAAAAATAAGTATAATATCAATGTAAAACATCGGTGGGCATGAAGGAAGTTTGCACCGCATAGATCAGCACTACAAGGGGAGTCGATATAGCCATGAACGTCCGCGTGGCCGTCCGTCCGTGTGCCCGCGAGTCCGTCTGTTTCAACGCCTAGATCTCACAAGCTACAGAGCACCAGATGGTTCTTTTGTCTGCACGCTGGTTAAGTTCGAGATTAATCCAGATGGGTCAACTATATCATATAGCTCCCATATAACCGATTTTTTTGGAATGAACACTTAGTAGCATTGCTTTTTTATTTTTAATCCAAATCAAACCAAATTCGATTTGTTTCCATTTGAGGAGGCCCCACGTTCGCTGACCTGATCTGATCAAGATCAGACACAACTATATCATATAGCTACCATATACCAGATTGTTCCGGAATGAACCTTTAGGAGCATAACTTTCTGTTTTCTAGATTTCCTTTCAAGGCAAGCAGAATGTTGACAATTGAGTATGCACAAAATATGATAAAAGGGTTCGAACTAAAAATTCGCTGTAAATTATTTAAATGAAAATTATTAAAATCGATTGTAGTTAAATTGAACTAAATTGCATTCCCTTTGCAACAGTAAATCTATATGGCAACTATTTAGCGTGCAGTATATTTTCGATACAGTCCTTAGTGAAGAGTACAGCAAAGTCGATCCGATCTGTTTGCGTTTTTTTGGTGCACTTCCATTTAGTTCGTACAATTAGTGAAAGTCAAGCAATATTTTGATCTTTATATTTGGAAACAGGTCAATATTTGTGATTGTTATTAACACTAACTATATGTTTATGCTGTAGTGAGTTGAAATGTATCTGTATGTGCGTGTTTAATTGTTATTCAAATCCCGATATTTTTCTGATATACTACTTTATTAACATGGAACAAGCCAAGCGCTTGTAATAACACGCACGTCGTAGCCATTTTGGGACAGTGAAATTAGGATTTAAGGAAATGTATTCTGAATTAGTAAATCAAGCGGAATGATGTTGGGAAACTGTAACGCTCTTCCAAGATATGTCAAGCAATACAGTCATATTTAATGAAACATTTGTACAGTTTTCATTACTTTTGCGCTTGACGCCAGTTTATATTCAAATAGACACATCTGTCTGTCCGTCCTAGTTGAACTGATATATCATATACAGAACTACCAAATGTACCGTCTTTTCATATTGCTGTTTTAAAATTGATCATATTTGTTAACTTTGCTTATCAAATCTTTCATTGTGTTTTGAACGTTCAATAATACATATAAAAATCAGCCAGATGAGACATAAAGTACATACATATGTACATCAGAGATGGACAACCTGCAAAAACTATACCCCTTTAGGGTAGGAATAAAAAACGCCGGCAGCAGCGCATATGCGTAAAATCGTTTTGTACTTTAGTTCGGCTCTTTTCCGTCATGTGAAACGTCTCGGCGCCACAACTTCACGTACTCTGCTTACGCACGCATATGCAGTTTTGAATTTTTGCCAGAGAATGTAACCTTCTGTGCGCAGGATTTAGAAGGTTTTCTTGATCAAGATTTTATCTGATATGGAGAACATTCTTTTTATTATGGGAATGTTATAAAAATTAATATCGACGATTTCTCTCTTGAAACGAAGATCACGAAAAGAATTTTCTGAAGTAAAAACTAACTAAAATATTGCTTAATGCTAAAATTGGAATACCAGCTTTCTTAGAAACTTAGGTGATAAGATTGTCAACATAAAACCAATCCGCCTTGTTTGCTGATTTAAAGCATGTGATGCAATAATATCTTCATTGTCCCCATTTAATTGGAAGGTCAGTGTATATTCAATTGCTATCTATTATGCATAAATTATCGGGTTTGCTTAGATTTTAATGTTTAACTTTACTTATGAAAGTAAACAGTTATACGTACATGCGTCAAATTAGTCACATCCAAACCAAAAGACAGAACAAACAAGAGACTTGGCTCACGCGAATTTTTACACTAAACACATGAAACAAAGCGACATTATTGGGCTAGCAATAAATACTTTATATATTATTGGCAACGTAAGACATGCACTTTTGAAATTGAAGAGATTTAAACCACATTCAACGAATATACGGAAAGTTATACACAAAGTAGAGTGATTTTTGATCGACTATACTTGATATAAACACAATACAATAACTGTAGTATGTTTAATTGAAAGCTATTTATTTAGTGTACCTTTAATATGCAATATGTATGCGCCACCGATTATTTGAAATATATATATAGATGTGTTTAAATGCTTTAATTGTTGTTTAATTGCTTTACCACGCAGACAGGTGAGACACGTCAAGTATTATTTCTAGTGCTGCAGTTTTTAGTTCAGATTGAACTTTAATAAAGCTGAACCCGAAGTCTAACCATTTCCATAGTGCAAGCTGGCGCAAGCTCATAGATAACGCACCATAAACTTTGTCTATATCTATTCACAAAAAAAAAATATATATATATAAATTTCCAACTATATAAAGTACAACAATTTTTAATCAGCACGAAAAGAGGAATCGATAAAGCTATGTCGGTCCGTTCGTCAGTTTCAATCCCAAGATCTGAGAAGTGTTAAAAGCTATAGAGCTGACATTTTTACCAGTTGCTTGAATCATCTGCACGCTGGTTAAGTTCAATATTCATACGGATATGATAACTCAATCATATAGCTCGCATATTCCAGAATAAACAATTAGTACCAAACTCTTTTGTTTTTCATACAAATTAAACCAAATTTGTTTTGTATTTACTTGAGGAGGCCCCAATCTCTTGATCTTATTTGATCCAGATTTGATGTCTATATAATACAGCTCCGTAGAGGATGCGGGACACGCATTCTTCGAGTGTCACCCCTTTAAAGAGGTGTGGAACGCTGTTGCCGTTTCGTCGGTTATAATGAAGGCGCTCCGACGGAGGGAGAGGCAAAGCAACTCGCAAGCCGAATGAGTGGAATAAGAGAACACTCCATCCGGTGAAGTAGTTCTTTGCAGCTATCCCGCTAGGAACGCAGAGATTCGCTATCTCCAAAACGATATATAGCCCTTGAAATTTCCGATCAGTGCATTACTTTAAGTAAAACAGGTAGAAAGACATAAATTTTTACATAATATAGATTGTTGCAGCGTAAATGTAGTTTGTTTGCTCAATGTCATTTTTGTGGTGTATGCTAATAATTTTTGTATCTCCCTGTTGCTGAATTCTCAGGCTTTCTAAGAAAAACTTCTTTTGTTTTCCATTGAAATTGAAACAAATTCGGTTTGTACTCACAAGTGGCAGGTTGCTAATTAGTTAATGATTGGCCAGGTACTGCTATGCCTGTCTATATACCGCTTCGATGCTTAATGCACCAGATTTCCCTGAGTTGCGACCCCCAACGCAAAACCACAATCTCAGTGAAACTTGTCAGTGTAAAGTGGTGTCGCTGTTCCATCATTTTAGCTTGATGACGCTTGTTTACATAAGTGATAAACAAAAAATGGCAACCAATCCACCAACCCCTGAAACTTAACTTTGCTTTGGAAATCAAAAATCCATTAATTCGCCACGGAAGAAACGGACCCAGAATTCCGCTTCCAATGAGCTTCTATCATACATACATGAGTGTGTGTTTCTGTGTGTTTATTGGACTTTTATTTATGCGAACTTTAGCCCTGACCCATCGTCCTCCAACCCACCCAACCCAGCCGCATGTTGAACTTTGTGAGCGCCAGCTGATAAGAGCCACACGCTGCCGTTGATGTTGATGTTGTTGCCCTTCTGTCCAAGCAACGTCCAATATCATGCTAATGTTGCCGCACAGTTGCATCAATTGTTTTTCAATCAAAGCGCCATCAATCTTATTGGTTGTTTGTTTAATTAACGCACAGAAGCAGACAGAGTTAGCTTTGTATTTCTCTCTCTCTCTCTCTGTCTCTATCACTGTTTCTGTCCACCTGGAGCCAGTGTCAAAGAAGCCAATAACAGGAACAAAAAACAGCAACAGCTCAATATAAATACGTGAAATTTTTCATGCCAACCCATTTGACCCCCGGTCACGCCTGATTGCCAAGTACTGAGATATTCTGATCCTGGTCCTGGCCAAACTGGCTGCAGTTTCTCACCCCCAGTGCTCTACTCTACACTTTGCCATTTTTCTTTCGCATTTCACTTCTTAACTTTGTCCATGTCTTTTACGTCCATTAAGTGTGTCTGTGCTAAGACTTGGAAATTGTCTTTTGAATGTTTCAATTACACGCCTTCTTAAGCACAGCTTCTCTTCTCAAATTGAACCCAACGCCTCAATCGCTTCAGTCACCTCGGAGCTGCCGCACTGCCACTGCCGCTGTCGAGAGTTCCCTGCGCTTCAACGGGCGGAGGGGACGTTTGCACAGTGTCGTCCAGGCTTGTGCTGGGTTGTGTATTTTCGTTTTCTTCGGTTTTTATGCGCCAATAAAGTGAAATATACGGATAGTCGAAGAATTTACTGCCTGCAGTGTAGGGCTACGCTATATCCACATGGTTTATGCTATGTATGTATATGAGTGTGTGTGTGTGGAGCTGCCTCTCTTTGCTCCGCTTGCGAAAATTTCGTTAAACACTTTTGCCTTAAACCATTAATTTCCTATACGTTCGGCTGACATCCCCAGCCGGATCCGGCTTGTATAGAAAGTTAATTTTATTGCTAAAAGCGGGTTAAGTGCTTGACGCACAGCTGAGTGCCTCTATTCTCCAGCTGATGTGCCCCCCGATTGCACTGCCACTGGGATCCGGATCCCTGATAGAAATCGAATTTGCTTTATGGCATATATGCTAATTTGATGTCTGGATCTGGTCGTCGACAGTGCCAGTGACTTCAAGTACATTTCATTTAACGGTCCTTTAATTTTGAGATGAGCCTGACTTGTGAGGCGGTATGATAACTCTAAAGATGGGAGACTGCCAGTGGGGACAGTTAATACATATTCTTGGTAGCCAAAGCAACTCAGCAGCACATTACGCATGGATCGTTATTATTGCTAATTACCTATAGCATATGCACCATTTAACTCCGCCCCATGGTGTTTGTTTTAATGGATTCAATTTAAATATCGAACATTTTGCACAATTGGGAATAAATCAATCGTAATCACCGTAAAGTCAAATGATGCATAAACTACAATGCAGATGCACAATGTTTGGAAAACCATATAACCTCGAGGTTAAAGTGCACAATATACTCGTTGTCAGTAGACTATATTGATAAGTTGACCAGAGAGAATGACCATAACCAGCATGACACTTGAAGGCAAATCGAATAGAAAATTGTGAGCCAAAAATTGTTGTGAAATTGTATACATAATTGAATCTTTGGTAAGGCACAACTCGCATAGAAACAGTGCATACAATTACCTAAACGTAAACCTAAACATATAGACAGCTGAGGTCAGGTCAGCGCCGCTGGGGTTATGTATGTTTGTCAGGCAATGTCGGGAGCCTGTGGCTATGGCTGCTGCTGTTGCAACACACCGCACCACACCATACCGCATGCCAAACAATCGGAAACCGAATGTCATCTTCAATTTCAAATTCAATTATAAAACAAATTGGGTTGAGCGCAAATAAATATATATGCACAATCACACACACACACACGTACAGACAGGGATAAATATAGCAACAAATACTAATGCGTCTGATGCAGCAGCAGGGCGGGGCGGTTCGAGGCAACATCAAACGGCAAATCCATTCATCCACTTGGCAATTGTGTCCTGGCGATCCAGTTCCAGTGAAATAAATGTAATGAAATGTTAACAAATGACAACAGCCTGGCAAACATGCAGTAAAAACCGCAAGGGTGGCTAGCTCCTTCTGCTTAACCTCCTTCTCCTTGGCACCCCAACTCCAACACAGTGGACAGCCAGTCTCACACAGGCACACACACAGACTGTGGACTGGCCAGACCACATCCCGTATCGAATTAGTTTGATGAGATTTATTGGCTCAAGTCCCACTTGACCAACGGCAGCGCCCGGCCAGACAATTATGGATTAGTACCATTTGTTTTTTGCCTGCCAAGTCCTTGGTTGGGATTTGATTTTCACATGGTCGCAAGATATTCATGATATGATGACGATGACGAGGCTTTGCCATTATACAGCACCGATTTTCCACGTCCCTGTTACGGGCTCTCTATTACCTAAACGCATCGGATTACCATTCCGGCAAACCCAAACCCAATCACGCCTAGATCTAGTCGATTCTATTCCAACCCACGCATACCGGCCTTGCCATGTCAACGCCAGTGTCAGTGGCATCCCCTGATCCTGGCCCTGTTGGTGTTGGTCCTTTGGGGAAATTTGTCAGAACATCAGCAGCGTTAAGGTGCCAATTAAGGGCTTTTTAGTATCAATTACAAAATCGTACGTTTCCACACCTTCTGTCGCATCGGTGTCCCTGTGTGTGCTAGGTGAGGAAATGGCTGGTGGGACGGAAAATGACGGAGAATGAGGTTGGTATTACGTGCCGCCTTGACATGTTGGTCAGCATTCGAATTCGAATTGGAATGAGTTTTGTTTTGTGGGGCCAGTTCAAGTGAAATTGTTTTGTGGCATTGTTTTTATTCTGTCACTCCGGATTTGACAGCGTCTCATACAGTGATTTATTGTCCTGGCGCCCGCAAATTGGGTTTGCCATTAAGGTGGGTTGATTGCCAAATTCATAAGATATCGTTTACATCCAACTGCTTGGCTTAAATTGGCGAAAACTGACCTTGCGATGTAATTCTTGCATATATCTGAAATTATCACATTATAGATTTGGATTATGCTATAATTGTCCCATCCTTGAAGCTTTTAAAATTTTTAATTTTTAAGATCTCGAGGCTGAGCATGCACAGTCTGCCATCCGTCTGTTTCAACCCCAAGATCTCACAAGCCTTAAAAGCTAGAGAGCTGATATTTGCGCCAGTTGCTTCATCTGCACGTTATCCTCCAGATTCATTCGGATCGGACAGTGCTCAGATATAACAGAATGAACACTTAGTAGCAATCTTTTGTTTTTCCTCAAAATCAAACTAAATTCGGTTTGTATTCATTTGAGGAGGCTGCACGTCCGCTGACCTAATTGGACATGGGACATTGGACCACTACATCATGTAACCAATAGAATCGGTTATATATTTACAATGTGAATGGTATAAAAGCTTTGGCAATGAATTTGACATTATAATAATTCGTTTAATCACCTTTCGGTTGTGTTTATTAATATGCATGGGAAGTTAAGGACGGAATCGTAAAAGCGCTGTTAGTTGCTTAGCATATCTGTTCCATGTCAATTCAGTATGCTCCATGTCCGTCGCCTTGTCTGGCTTTCCATTGAGTTTCCTTTTGTCAAGGTTTCCAGAATTTCGAAATCGGCTCTCTGTGCCAGCATCAACTTTAGTCACACTTTCACACATGCGTCTGCGGTTTGCCTTCTTCAAATATGCCACAGCTCCAACTCCTACTCAGTCACGTCATTCGGTGCCGCTGGCAGCTAGTTTTGTGTAATCCACACCTTAAATCCCCAGCAGCGTGTCTAAGTTACACCCAATTTCGACTCGTATTACAAATTAAAATGTGCCGCAACCCACATAGACATAGCACACCCACACATACACATCAACAAGGCAAGGAAGCGTTTTAAACTGATTAGCCCTAGCCGTCGCCTAGCTCTCCTTCTACGTTTGTTGGTGGCTGTCACGGGTCAATGAGATGCTAAGCATATGACAGGCATTGAAAGGGTGCCAGGCAACCTTCAAAGAGATTGTTTAATTTTTAAGCAGGCCCACAAAAAAGGCTGCGCAAGGATTTTCGGGAATTTGTTAGGTGTTGCGTTTGTGGCTTTGACATTATAAGGGATTGATGGATTTTCTCCAACAGCAGCAGTAGCGGGCAGCCGTTATATTCACAGTTCAGTGAGCATATCCTGCCATTGATTTATGTACGCACACACATATAGATGAGTGTGTGCTCAAATTTGTGATTTAGTTTAAAAAAAAAAAAAAAAAACGCCCAAAACTGTCAACAGCGGAGGCCTGCCATGCATCATAGTGCGGCATATGATTAATCGCTGGTAATTATGTTGATTAATTGCCTTATTATTAGAGACAATAGTTTTAGAGCGCGTTGCGTGAGAATCCAAGCGCGTAGATCATATTTTTGGAAGCGTGCTGTGATATGTTTTTTCCAAAAGACCCTAAAATAGCCCCGGCCCCACTTTAATTACTAGAAAGCCATTTGGCGCAAATGTTATTCTTTGTTCATTTGTCCTCATGGCAAACTAAAAAGCATCTACATCCAGCTACTGTTCCGGCTGCTCTTGCTCTTGGTCTTGGTCAAGCAATAATATTTCATTACGGGCTGCGCTTGGCTTTTTGTTTGCCATTTCGACGGGCACTTAAAATTAAGCGTGCTCAAATCCCCAAAGACCAAAAATCCAACATAAACAACAAACTAACCGAATGAATGCATTGCTGACTGCTGCGCAGCAGCAAGTCTCGGAGGAATACCCGTAGCGGTGAATGTGAATGGTGGCATTGGTGGAGGTGGTGCTGTAACCGCAATCATAAAAATAATAACCACATTATTATGTTTAATAATGAAAAATATCATTTTCGGCATAACTTTTGGCTTTTGTTTGTGCAGCAGCAGTAGCCAACCCCAAAGACCGCCCGCATTTTGGTTGGCCGCAGCCAAATCCGGAGACGGAGACGGTGCCGGAGTCAGGCGCCCAGATTCAGTTTCAGATCAACCCTTAAATTCGCCTAAACATTAACCGCTGAAACATATTTTCGAAATTACGTTCATTTGCTGGCTGGTTGTTCATGTTGGTCTTCTGGGGGAGTCTTCCGTCTTCTCAACTCTCGGCATTGAGTGCCTTTTGCTTAATTTGTGGGCGGTGGACAGTGGGCGGGGGCGGCTGTAAGTGCCGTAGATGCCGGCAGCCATAAATGAAAAGGGGTGTGTTTTGAGCGTCTTGAGTACCTGCCACTGCTACCAGCACCCGCCTCGCACCCCTCTTGCCAGAGTTTTCTTGTTTTTATTGGCATGTTGACTTTTGAAATTAGTTTTTAATATGCGCAAATACTTTGCATATTCTCTGCTCAAGTGCTCGCTGGCACAAACATATATACACAATTACATACACACACGGTAACAACCGACAATTTGTGCACACAACCAATACATAAGTACATACTCGTTTTTTGCCTCCCCTCAAAATATTTTAATACAATTGCGCCATATGCCCCCATTGGCAAGCGAGCCCGAAATAAAAAACGCAAATATTTGTAAATAACCAAAATGCACTGCACACAAATTGGAACTCCCCTACGAAAGTATGCCAACCCTCCACTTCACTTTATCATTAAGTAAAAACAAAAGGGGTATACGAAAAGGAAGGTTAGCTTTTATACCCTCTATGTGTGAGGTGGCGTAGTAAGTGTTCCTTATTTAGCGATCTGAACTGTATATGCTATAGATATATCTGGGATGACTTAGATTAAGATATAAAGGGATATAATAATACCTAAGTTTTCTGGAGTTGGCCTTCATAGTTAGATTATGTGTATCAGAGACCTGCAAAATCACAGTTTACTCTTGAGTTCAGCGAAGGCCAGCATTTAGCATTCGCGGTGGAACATCCTACGCATACATATACTATTGCATGTCATGAAAAAATCAATTAGAGTCCGAGGAGAGGCACGGGGTGGTGGCGTTTAAGGGCAGCGACTGCCTAGCAGCTAGCAGCCAGCCTGTGGGCTTGCATTTATGCATGTGTCTTTGTATGTACGCCCTTGCACTATGTCGTTAAGGCCTTGGCTTTTGGCATGGGTCCTGTTTTCTTGCTCTCCTTTGAGTTTCCTACTTCCTGATTTTGGCTCAACATTTTGACGAGGATACTTTTGTTGAAATGGTTAGACATACCTTTCGGTTAAGCAGACACACTCTTGCATGCAGCAAGCAGGTCACAGGTCGTAGGTCTCTGATGTGTATCCAGCTATGGTTCTTCCTGAAAAGCCACCTTTTATGTGTACCAAGGATTATGACAAAATGTTAATACCCTTTTATTGTGGAAGGGCATGGAAATCAGTGCATATTGACATCAATTAAAGTGCATCAAGTCGACACTCAAACAAACAACGTAATTTACAACAAATGTGTTTGAAAATTGCCTTAACTCGTGCTGCCCATCGGCAGCGGGTAAGAGCGGCAACAGCAACTATTCATTAGCTACCCCTCGGGGCCAGGGAAAAAGGTTTCAGCAGCCGCAGAGCGAGCATCCCAGTCGGGGATCCGGCATTCCGCAATTCTACCCTTGTTACACAAGGACTTCATGTGGCCAGCCGAAGGCGATAGGCAGCGATGGTGACGGCGACGGTAGTGGCGGTGGCGGTGGCATTTTGGGTGCATTGATTTGCGCCTTGGGCTGTTTTTTGGGCGTACAGAAGAGGTCAACTGAAATAGTTCTATAATGAACAAAACACATTGTAAATTGTCCTGTTCCTGGGCCTGCTTACACGGCAAATGGGTACAAGTGTATGGCGGGCACAAGACCCTTTTTAAATGGCTTACACTGTGCGAACTTGCTTGTGGTTTGGCGAGCATTGCAATAGCTATTAATATATGATAAGTCTGTACTATAACATACAGATGCCATGAACCAAATATACTCGATATATGTGTATCTCCATTCAAATCCCATGTACATATATGTACTTCGAATCACAGCCCATAATTTGCACAGTGTATATTCAGTAGGAACCCCTCCCTTGTCGCACAAAGGCAGGCAAATAAAATCGAGCAGGACAATGTTCTGGCATCGCCTAATGTACGAGTAAAAGGCAAATTAGCAAACACCAGCCCAACAATTTAAAACAAAATGATCCAGGAGCAGCACTACTACCACTAACAGCAGCAATAGCAAGCTCAACTGCCTTTTACTCGATTACAAACTTGTCCCCAGACAATTCAATTTTACTACCACAGGCAGAAGGCATTCTGGTGTGTAAATGCAAGGCAACTGCACAACAATGCGAGGACAACAATACGTATACGGTTCTTGGCTAAGGCTGCGGCACAAAGTACAGCGTCCTTGCCCAAAGCCAAAGCCAGAGCCAGAGCCAGTTCAACCACCAGGAGACGGAGAGAACAGCCCTTGCCGCTGTTGCCACAGCTAATTTAATAATTTATCATTTTGCTGCAAGGCAACACGAAAAGATTATTTAAATTCGCGTGTTACACGGCCGGATAGATCGCGCATCCAATAGAAACGGTTGGGGTCGTGGCTCAGGCTCAGGCTCAGGCTCAGGTTTGGGTTCGGGTTCGGGTTCGGTTTCATGTTGGCAATAAATGACGTGCTCTGACTGCCGGCGATGTAGCGCAATAATTTAAAAATTTCCACACCCCAGAAGTGGCCGATCTAATCTGATGGTGAGCTCACTTGGTAGGCGAAGGGTTGCATCATTTGTTAAACTATTGTATTTAAAATTAAATGATGTGGCAGAATTCAAATTATTCACAAGATCTGCACTATTCTAATTGCCGCAACAAATGCTGCTGCTGGCCAAATGCAGCGAATTGTAAAGCGCGCCCAAGCTGGAAAGCATCCTTTCGAAACACTTACACACACTCACTCGAACACTAACACTCAAAACAAATTTGTTTACGCACAGTTTTGAATTATTTTGATTTATACAGACATCTAAACCAATTCCATTCCATGGCATGTCAGCGGAGGGCTTGAGCAGAGTCGTTTCGTGTAATCCTTTCGTGCCCATTTCAATTGTTCGATTTGACAAATTGATTTTCACTTTTATCGGCTCGCTCTGATTGCTTTGGCTTTGGATTTGGCCTGTTTGCTTTGGAAATTGGCATTTTTTTGTGTAGTTGTTATTGCTGCTGTTGGGTCTATTTCGCATTTTGGCCACATGTGTGTAAATATTTATTTAGCTCTGGGCACATACACACATTCACACACACACACACAAATTTACACAAATTTTGTTACGCTTTAGGCCGCATTGTTGGCCATCATTTGTAAATGCATGCAAATGGTTGCCTAGCTTTGAGTTCAGACCAGATGCCGATGCCGTGTAGCTAACGGGGCCACCAAAACTTGTTGAGATTTATGTGCCATTGGGCGACGACGTTGTGACCAAAAAAAATTAATTGCTTTTGCACATGGAGTCCAGTTGCAGTGCTGTGTGCGAGCAATGACATCAAAATGGCTGCCCTGAGCAGCATACATAGTTCTGCCAACTTGGTTTTTTTCGTTAAGGCTTTATTCTGTGAATTGTCAGCGTATAAACGCACTGGAAGTAGCGAGCCTTGTAGTCACATATCCGCTCTAACTAATTGAGAAAGCATCCTACTGGTGCTAGTTTGGATCAAAAACGAATATGAATGTATACTTTCTTCATTAAAAATAGAGCATATTTTATCATTAAGTGGATAATACATTGGCAAAAGAATAATTGAAACAGTTAAATGAAATTAGGAAATTGTCTAGGAAATTGTTTAAAAGTATAAATTTCGAAGTATTTAGAAACAAGATGAGTTCAAGTGAGCCAACTATGGAAAATATTTGAATCGCTATTACAGCAAATTTATATGGTGGTCCGATCTGGAAGAATCACACATATAGACAGCATACATAAAAGAAACTGGAGCTTTGTAGCCATATTCTTAATAGAGTGCATTATCTATTTACCATACTTTGCAGGAACTTTGCATATTACTGGAGTTTTTACAATCTCGGAAGATGTACTGCAAGCCATTCGATACTATTGTGATAGTCTTATATTTGGATGATGGTGTAAAATGCTTTCAAATCTTCTTATGACTTCTGGTCAATGCGATTGCGATCATATCTGGGGATTTATTTTCTGCATATTTAGATTTCAAATTGATTTCATATTCGTGGGTCAAATTGATGCGTGTTAATAATTTATCCATAAATAAGTCAGCTGGAAGGCGTTAGGAAATTTGGAGTCCAGATGCAAATCAATAGAAATTTCGTAACTATTAAATTAAGCCTAATCCTACAAATCACTTCCAAAAGACAAAATGGATCTCGACTTATACAAGAGCAGTTTGAAAATGCAGTCAATAAACACACAAATAGAAGAAGAAAGCGTCTAAGACCCCATAAAGTATATATTTTCTTTATCAGCGTGAACAGTCGATGTAGCAATGCCCGTCTGTCTTTCCGTATGAACACCTAGATCTCGGATACTGTAAGGGCTAGAGAGACACAATTTAGTATGTAGATTCCCCTTGTGGGGCGTCAAAGCAAGTTTGTTTTTGAATTTTGCCACGTTTTAACCACATCGCGAACGGTTTGGGCCCATTTCAATAACATTTTGGTATCAATTCAAGGTCTTATTTTCTGCCCTCTGCAAGGGTATGTAAGCTTCGGCTGGCGGAAAATAGTTTTCTTTGTTTCCTTTTTATACTCGTACTGTAGGAGAGTAAACGAGTCTATTGTATTCGTGCAAATGTATGTAACAGGCAGAAGGAAGCGTCTAAGACCTCATAAAGTATATATAATCTTGATCAGCAGAAACAGCCGAGTCGATCTAGCCATGTCCGTCTGTCCGTCCGTATGAACACTTAAATCTCGGAGACTGTAAGACCTAGAGAGACCCAATTTGGCACGTAGACTCCCCTTGTGAGGCGTCAGATCAAGTTTGTTTTTAAATTTTGCCACGCACTGTCCCGCCCCGCAAACCGCAAAACTATATGGCTTCCACTAACTTTAACGCCTTGAGTTGAAACTCGGTTTGTATATGTATAAGCACATAATCTACCGAGTTTTGTTAAGATCGGATAATAATTTTAGACAAAATCGTACAAAAAGCATTTCGTATAAAAACACCCAAAAAATTGTTGTTCATACTTTTGAATAAATGCTGACTACGAGTATCTTTTAGTCGGATAATCGACTATAGCGTTCTTACTTGTTTAGGCTTGTATTTTTTTGCCATTGCACTAAACCGGCCATTGTTGGCCAGATTGTCCTGGCTATGCATCAACTCCCATCCACATCTCTCATTTCTCACACATTGCCTCACCTCTCAGATGCGCCTGCGAATATAAATTGTGGCTTTATCAAAGCGCACGTCAAATCTCGTTTAAATTAATGAGTTTAAGCGTTTTTTTCGCGTTGCTGGCGCATCTAGTTTAAAATTCAGTTTATTTATGCGCCATAAATTGCAAAAACCCACAAAAAAGAGAGAATCCCTGCAACAGACACTCTCAACCAACAGTCAGGAACATAGGAAACAATCGCCGCCAGGCAGGGCGTTAAAATTATGAAACATTGTTTGACACTTTACGCTGAAAGCTGAAATCGATTATGTCCTGATGGGGACTGGGACCCAGACAGGCGCTAAGGGGTTCTCAGCAGCAAGTGTGAAATGAGCAGCAGTTAAGTAGTCATAAACTTCCGCCTAGGCCTGCCTATAGGCTGGCTCAAGTTAATTAAAATGTTTAGCCTGCCGAAGTGTTGGCAATACACACAAGTACCAACATCATTAACAACAACAAGAAAAGGGGGCACGGAAGCCAGCCAAGACTCAGCTGCAAAGTTATTAAAGTTATTGTGGCGTGTAATTAGCTGACGAGCTGTCAACAATATAAGCGCCAGGGTGTTTGTGTCCACATCTGCCCCTCCAGGCTGTACTACTCGACTGGATCGTTTTGCAGGCATTTGATTTGTTTGCTTGCCAAATTGCCGACTGAGAAATCAATCGTGGAACGATAAAAGTGGGAATATGGATGCTTTAGTGATGCTGCTCTTGGCAAAATCTTATCGTGTTGTTTGTTTAATTGACTTGTGAGCATCATCGCATTGCCTTCCGGCTGCCGCCTGGCCATAACTAATTTTATAATTTGCTATGCTATGCCGTAAATTGTGGATCCTATTGCCGGCACCAGGATGCACCGTAGTGAATTGTAGCATAATTATGTCACGCAGACGGCTTCTCTTTGTCATTCATTGGATGCGCTTTGAATTACATTTGCTCTAATGACTAACTATGTAGTTATGAGCGCGGCAATAATCTTCCAAACAGTTTTCGTTCTACTGCGTTCCTCATTTTCTCATTTCAGCCAAGTTTTTGCTTTTGCAATTGTTTTGTTATTAATTAATTTAATTTGCTGCTTGAGGAAAAGTTTGTTGCGTTAATTGAAAAATGCGCCTAAGCTGCTAATTAGCATATTGCCTGTGAACTGGAGGAAGCTACTGTCGCTCTTTCTTTCTCTCTCTCCCTCCCTCTGACTCTGGCTCTGGCTCTATATTTGTCTCGTCATTTGCAATTAGCAGCATAAATGATTCAATTACTCATACTTGAGGCGTGAAAATGGAAAGTTTCGCTTGCTTTTGCTTACCCAAAAACTTTTTCTTCTGCCTGTCCTCTGCCTGTTCAGGTTCAGCCTAAGCTGCTGCTGTCCTTCAAGTGACCTAATGGGGCACAAACACACACGCACAGGAGCAACTGGCCATGTCACTGGGCACTGGCCAGTTTCAAATCTCCGCGCTCAAGCATCAAATGGCAAATTGTTTTATCACAGTTTTTGGGCCAACTTTTGCTTCACCATCGCATCACCCACGTCCACATCCACATCCACACAGCTGGCGGCCACACACTCAATTAAAACTCAAGACCCATCATAATGCATGTGCCTTTTAGTCTTGATGTTTTAACCTTTTCTACTTATTTTTTCCTCCACTTTTGCTTGGTCGAAAAAAAGGATTTATTTCGATTTTTTTGCCATGTTTTCTGGCTTTTTTTTTTGTAAGACAGGGAAGGAAGCGGGTGGGTTCGTCGTCATCTAAAGTGTGTAAAGTTTAAAGAGCCTTAAGGGATTATGCGCGCAAATGTGTTGAAATTCGGGTTTTAATGAAAGAGCAAGTGGGGCAGCCAGAAGGAGCTCAAGAACCAAAAAATAAAAAAGATCCAGCAAAAAGGACAAAACATTTTGTGCAGTGGTTTATGGCTATTTATAGATAAGAAGGCAGCCCGGAAAATTGTCCAATCTCTGAGTTCTACCCTATTGACTGGCTACTTATTAGTGTCCTGTCAACTGTGTCCCGTGTCCAGCGAGCCAGCTGTGACAAGGATAAGTGGGCATAAGCCACAAAGAACGCTGCCGTCGGATGTTAAGTAACATTTGCTCAGATTAGTTAGAGGCACCCAACCAGAGCACCGTCCAAACCTCGGAGTCGCGAACCAACAGCAGATACGCTCTTAATATTTTTGTAATATCGCATTATTTACATTTATTTGTTTGCACAGCGTTGACTCGTTGACATTAATACGTTCTCGTTGCCTTTGAAGTTTGTTTGTTCGCTGCCAAAATCTGTCAACTTTGCATTGAAATTCAAGTGGTTACTCAAGTGGCTCGCTGCTGCTACTGCTGTTGTTGTTTGTGTAAGTGTACAAACATTGTTGTTTGTACAGCTTACACAGCAAGGACATGGACAGTTGGTAAGGACATACTATGTACCACATAATAAATATATAATATGGAGAAAAATCTAATTTTGTAGTGAAGATCAAATTGCTAAGAGAAGATGGAGGGCAAATAATTCAATATTGTAACAAATATATTGAAACAAAATAAACACTGCTACCAGTTTTGGTTTGGTCAAGCTTAGTGTACTTGTTTGTTGAATGCAAGTTCGAAACAGTCATCATTCTAAGGAAGTCAGTGAAAATGAAGGAAAGTGCAAAGCGTAAAGAATGGTAAAATCATTTGAATACTTCGAAATTTTTAGTCTGAAGCGAGTGTATTCTTTCACTTTGTTTAATATGTTCATGACGAGCCTGTAAGTGTTTTTGCCCACATGCGTTTGTACATATCTATCCTTTTTTATTTTTTTAAATTAACAGGAAATTCGAAACGAGTAGGATTTCTCACGCATTCCTCTTCGTTCCTCTTCATAAGAATAAGTTTGGCTTGGAATTCGACTTCGCTCAACTCGTTTTGAACGCATTGATGCAGACCTCTATTACATTCGTATCGTACATCGTCTTTACACATATGTACAGTACTTACTATCTTTGATTTTATTATGTAAATTTTGAACATTCTACAATACTTTACATTTCAGTGTCATATAATTGGACTGCTCACATTGCCAAGCGTCTATGAAAACTTTCACGACGACAAATGCTCAAGCACCTACTTATGAAAATTTACATACACAATCATTCTGTTTCTTTTAGTATGCCTCACATTTTGTAGAACATTTGAGTTCTTGTATAACCTGCTACAGGGCTACATTGTATTCCAGCACTTGCCACTTAAATTCCTTTGGGCTTTGCTTTCTTAAAAAGAGAATTCTTAGACCCAATCACAGTCCCATTACTGGCAACAACAATAGCGGAATAGGAACAACCCAAAGCAAAAACAAAGAGCAATCAAAAAATTACAAAATAAAAGTGAACGGCAACAGCAACAACACAACTTACAGCCAAGTTTTCAGTGTTCAGTTTTCAGTTTTTATTGTACTTCCTTGTGTCGTGTCGAGGGTAAATTATACTACGTAAGTGCACATGCTGAATTTCCCAAACTCTACTTAGTCCTGGGCCTGGGCCTGGGCCACCGTGAACACCATGTGTCGGCGGTGGCTGTTTCTCGGTGGTGCGTTACGGGAATCAGATATAAAATACATTTAAAAAAGTAAACTCGTAGGTATTAAGCAGCCGAAAGACAAAGCCAAGTGTAACTAAGTAGCACAGGCTAAGGGGGGAAGTTGGGCGGCTGGCGGAGACATGGACGACAGCAAAGTAAGTGGCAAATCGACAAATGCAACTGACTCTGCGGCAAGTGGCTTAGACCGTGTATAAAGCTCCGCACCGCAATGCTCCGCATCGCTCTGCTCCTTCTCCGACTATGTTAATTTGGTTGTTACACAAAACGAGATTGATTTCGGCATCCGATCCGCACACTTGACTTGAGTCGATTTAAAATTTTGCACCACAACAGCATGAAATATTCAAATAGCATTCAGTCGCACACAGTTCGATTTGTTTCGAGTGGCACAAACAACTTGCCACCACAACCACTCCCAGTCACGCTGGGTGGGGCAGCATCAACTGCTGGGCTGCTTCGACAGCAACGAAAACATCTACATCTTCTGCTCTTAAGTGCGGTTGCAAATGTCAATTGCCCGTCCGGCCAAAACCCAAAGGCGAACTACCGGTAGCCGATAGTCAGTAGACGGCTGCATTTTAATTTTCTTTTGCCTTCGAGTCCAAAGGGAGCTGAAGCTGAACTTGCAGGGATTGGCCAACGGCAACTGGCATCAACATCGGCATCATCGATCTCGTTTTCTTATTTACATTAAAAGCTGTTTGCATTCACTTAAAAGGATAAGCAATGTCCTTTTAATGGGTTTCAAATTGAATAAAGGATTAAGTTGTTAGTTTAAAATTGAATTGCGTGCGCTCAAGTGAGAGGCCAAGGCCTTATATATCTGAATCCTTATACCCGTAACTCGTAGCCATAGCAAACGAAAGGGTTAGTTTTTATTTCGTTGGCTTCACATTTCACGCTGCACATGGCGTTGGTTCCACTGACAACCATCGACGAAAAACCAATAGAAATTATGACCAAAAACCCAAATACTAATTGGTAACGACTTGCCCATTAGCAACGGCAGCACAATGGACGGATGGTAGATGGTCATGGCAATGCGAAAACTACAAAACCCGGCCACGGACTTACTTCCCAGTGCAAACATAATTCATACACAGTCAAAAAAATATGCCAGGATAAATTCAATTTTGATTCAATTCTTGATTCGTTCTTAAAATTTCAATAGAATTTACAGTAGAATTCTTGAATCAGGAACGGAACGAGATTGAGTTGTTGTTTAAGCCTAGAGAGGATTGATTTAAGTTCACAATTCTGGTGTTGATGTCGGTGGCCAAAAAAAACACAACAGTGAATTAGTTCAGGGGCTGGTGTATTCAATTGGCAATCATAAGTTTCTGGGTTCCATGCCGCTGGTTGGAGCAGTCTGGCAAATTGAAGTTTCTAGATCTAGATCGAAACTGTATTTGATTGTGTAAGTGTAAATAACATGTCAAAAAATTTTGATTAAATGTGTAATATTAATTTAAATATATGATTCGAATTGCTGATATCAAAATCGATCCCAAATGAATCCCATTTTTTCCGAAATTAAATCAAGCCCATTCTGGATTAAATAACGTAATCAGTTACATAGTAAACCGACGATTGTTAACATTTCTAATTGATAAAGGTTTAATTGATATTATTATTTAATTTTTTTGAGTGTAGGGAACTGACTCTCGGGGTTGCCAGTTGCCAGTTAGCGGCTATGGCACTGGCAATTATTTCGCGATTTGGCAAATCAAAATGAAGCGCAACATTGTTATAACGACCACATGCGTGGATTTTACCAGCGCGACATGCAGGTGTTGTGTCCTTTGCTCATTTTCTGTCAGCGAACAAGCTTAACGAGCACATTAGCCCTGGACAGGACAATGGAGCAGTAGCAAAAGTAGCCGCAGCAGGGAACGATCTGAATCGTAACTAGCCATTTATTGGTGAGGATGCGCACCTTCGCCCTCAAACCCTGCTGCTGCTGGGCCAGGGCCAGGAGCTTACAATTAGTTGCCGGTTGAGCTGCTCATTTTAAAACTGCCAAGGAGATGCCAGCCAAAGCTTAGTTGTAGTCTCGTTCTTATTAAAACAAATTTGCTCATTACGCTCCTCAGAGCACAAAACCAAAGCCATTTGCAAATGTCCTGAATGCCAGCCGAAGTAGGACTTGCCTATTTATTTTGGTGTCTATCTGCTTAGTTTGTTTGAAGTGCTGGTTGGCTAGGTAAACAGCCGCAGGAACGCAGAGCCACCACATTGTGTTGTATCTGTATCCCTTTGCCAGCTCCCATTTGTATGCGGAATTGAACTACGTAGTTTTGTGTCCCTTGGGCTCAGCCGCCAGAGTATGTGATTGAGAAAAATCTAGCGCAACAAATGAGACCGAGACATAGTCAAAGGTGCGGAGCAATCTTTAAGCATCGTGGATGGAGGACAAATGACGCTGCCACTTCTGTGGCGTTTTTGGCCAGTAATTGTGTGCGGTAATGAGTTGGCTTGGGCACTATAATGAATAGATATGAGCTCAGTCTATAAGCACTTGAATGGTATATATGGAATGAAAAGCTACCGCTTGCTCTTGGCTCAAGCGAAATGTAGCATACATTTTCTGAAGAAAAAACAAGCGAATGAAGCGCTCATAAGAATATTTAGATGAGTCTTCAAAGGTTTGCAGTACATGTTGGAACGTGTTTCCTGCACTATGGGTGCAGAATAACGAAAAAGAGTAAAATTTGCATTTTGCTTAAGACTTTTGACTATATAAAAATTTTCGTTTAGTTTATTTTTCTGTCGAAAAGTTTTCTGAAAACTGTAAAAATCGACATTATGCCATTCCCAAAATGGTATATCAATTTTGTCAGCACAGAAGAAAGTGTTTCCCAATATATAAAGTATATATTTTCAGCATGACAAGGCGAATTGATTTAACCATGTCCGTCTGTTCGTCCGTCCGTCTATTTCAACATGAAGATTTTAGAAGTCTCAAGAGCAATGGAGTTGAAATTTTTACCAGATACTTCTTCTGTCTGCTCTTAAGCTGTCTTTAGCTCGACTTTTATCTAGATTGAGGAACTATATCATATAGCTCTCATATAACCGATTGTACTGGAATGTACTCGGGTTTTCATCCAAATCTAACCAAATTCAAAGCAAAGAGAAAATACGGAGAAGAGTAAAACATAGAAAGAGAGGAAATATGGAGGAAGATGAACAGTTTTCTCCAAATATATGTATTTCAAAAACGAGCCTAGAACTCTAATATTCCTAGTTCATTTCATAAAATATTTTCTATGGCTCACCATTTCCAAAATTCTAGACCACTGTGATCCCGTTGTGGTAGAATTTGCCCACCACTTTCCGCATATTAATTGCTTAAAATGTCTTGGTTATAATTACAGCTGTTTGTTTACTTCCTTCTGCTTCTCTGTAGCTGGTTTTGTTTTTCTTGTCAAACTTTTGCTATGCAATTAAACCAAAGGAAAACAGCAATGACAGTGTCCATGGCAATTTTGAGCTGCTCTCTAACTTTCTCTCTTTCTCCCTGTCTCCCAATCTGTATGTGACTTTTACCCAAGTTGAGGCTGCTTTTAATTATGGCTGCCTTTGTTTTGATTCGCTTGTAATATCAGCTTAAATATGAGACACTCATAAGCGGATTTCGCAAAAGGGTAGCAATGACTGCCATAAGCAGCTATCGGTTCAATTTTCGAGTTGGCATTTCCTGCTTAACACTCGAATGCTGATAGTTTTATGTTTGTTGCTGACAACAGTCGGCGCTGCGGAGTGGCCACTGGCTGCAACACTTCCCAAAATTGGTGAACAATGAGTGGCCGCGTGGCAGTTTGTGGGCAGAGACAACAGCAACATCAACAGCAACACTAACTGTAACAGCACCAACAACTGATTTAGCAGAGACGCGTTACACTACAACAGCGGCTCACAGTTGACCAGGCGAACGCTTGTGGGTAGCGCCAATGCACGCCCTCAGTATAAACAACTCAATTTGAATGCATTTAACCGCGTAATTGGGCCACGTGTCGGGAGCGAGCACAACGCGTGCGCTACGCAGTGCCCCTGCCACTGCCACTGCCACTGCCTCTGGCCTGACCCGGCCCAGCTCGACCCCCACTAAGCGAGCCAAATTG
Organism: Hirtodrosophila duncani; assembly: GCA_037043425.1. Classification (NCBI taxonomy): domain Eukaryota; kingdom Metazoa; phylum Arthropoda; class Insecta; order Diptera; family Drosophilidae; genus Hirtodrosophila; species Hirtodrosophila duncani. The sequence continues at coordinate 961,709 of JBAMBM010000569.1, forward strand.
CAAACCTATTGGCATGCAACTGGTCTTGTGATCGGCTGCGGTTCCGGGCTCTGGTAATGCGCGTGGAATGCCCAGAAATTAGTGCGTAAATGTTTTCTCACCAAATAAAGAGGCAACGGCAACCCGCCCCCTCTGTAGCAGCGCCTGGCGAGGTCCTCTCTGGGTTTGGCTTTGTGCCTCATTTCGTTCCACTTGCCGGGAAATTAACTGCGAATTATTTGGGCAGATGAGGTTGACGAGGCATGCACACAGTGGACGGCGTTCACTTTTGTTAAATTTGCAATGCATTTCAAGGCGCCTTGACAGGTGATTGGCTGAATGATGATGAATTACGAGAATGATGTAGTTACGCATCGTCGGGGAACGCGTGCTTGCGCAGAGAATAGCCTAATTGCATAAATGGTCTTCGATTATCCTCGTAAATAGGTGGCTGTTAGTCTGTGGGAAACAACAGGAAGATTGCTGTTCAGAGGCTGACTCTGAAAAATGTGTGAAAAATGTTTTTGCTTTTTAAACTGAATAAAATTGTGGTTCTCTTATTTTTTATTTGATGAACCTTCAATTTTCTTTTTCTTCAAATCTTAGTACAAATTTTTGTGATTTATCCGAAGCGAATCAAATTTATTATACTCGTACTTTAGTACAGTAAACGCGTATATTGTATTAGTGCAAATGTAACATGTAACATAATGAAGCGTTTCCGACCTCATAAAGTATATATATTCTTAATCAGCTTCAACAGCCGGGTTGATCTAGCCCTGTTCGTCTGTCCGTCCGTATGAACACCTCGTGGGGCATCAGATCAAGATTGTTTTAAAATTTTGCCACGTCTATGATATAGTTTTCAAGATATCAGTGTGTAATTAAGCCACTTATATATGTCATACCGACAGAGCTGATAGTCAGCCATATGTGATCCATTTGAGTTTAACTAGATCGAGTCAACTGTCTGTGTTCTACTCTAATCGACCACAATAACATTAAAATCTAATTCTCATTATCGAGGCGTTTTACAAATTGATTGCCCAAGCGCTATTACAAGTGTTACATCCATGTATGTGTATGTGCATGAATATATACATACTTATACTATATAGCCCACCAGTCACAGAGCAGTGGATTTGAGCAAACAATGAGAAAGCATTACAGTTACCGTACTCGGTTTAGCGCCAGTTTCAATATTACATGAGCACAAATTGCAATTTAATCCACAGATGTCAGCATTACGATCAGTGCCTGCCACTTCCCAAGCCCAAACCCAAGCCCTGGCACAATCCTTAGCCCTTTTGCACGTGCCCCTTGGCCAGGCGGCGGGTGTGTCAAGTTGAAAAATGGCATTAAAGTCACATTGACAATCATCAAAATGTGATTCGCTTGCTAACAACAAAGACGACCCACCCTCAGTAAGCGTAGCAGCCGAGTCTAACTCCGGACACATGTGCCGTTCCCCGGTGACACTTTATCCTGCGCTCTCCAGCTCTTCATAAAATGCTCTGCGCAAATCTGTCATATAACTTTGGCAAAAGGACTCTTGGGAACTTGTTTATGTCAACTTCTGATCATAATTTATATCAGCCCACATATGTATACATATAAGGCGGCCCGGGCGTGGCATGCTTATTCAATTTAAATTGTCATGCGATAGCGTGGGCGAGTTCCGCCCCTTTTCCAGCCCGTTCCTATGCCATTTGAGTCCCAAAATTGCAAACTAAATGAACTAAACTAATTCGCAACTTTATCTACCACTCACAATTAGACACCCAACTTAGTGCTCCAGCCTAGCCCAGCCCAGAGTTCTGTCGAGTAGCAGTTTTTCTCTGTATTTATCTGCTACTCTAGTGATGCACTCAGACGCGAAATTGTCGCTGGCGTCGTCGTCGTAGTTGCCTTTGCCGTTGCCATTGCCGTCGCCGTCGTCGGAGCTCGACAATCCAAATTCAATTAAACAAACACAATAAGTTGCGATAAAGCCGCGCTGATAAGCACGACAAACTAAATATGTATTCGCATAAAATTTACTAGCACCAGCTATGTGGGGCGACATAAACAGGAAACACTAAGCACTGAGAGACAGAGAGAGAGAGAGACAGTCAGAGGGAGAGTGTGTGGCAGAGAGTTCTGCAGAAAAGTCAATGGCGCAGATTAAATGTTGCTCACACCAACGCGACGCACACACACACACACATTCATCCGCACACGCGTTGAACATGAAGTATGCGTAATCTGAAGCAATTCAGGCGCAAAAAAGGTCCTCGCAAAATACGTAAACAAAAAAAAATCAAAATAAAAATCCAAAATAAGTCGCATCAAATCAAATTCAAAGTAGTTTAGGCAAAATACCCAAAAACGCTACTCAACTGAGACAGCAGCGACATGGCAGCGTAAAACAACTTAATTGCGTGAACGCTGTGAAGCAAGAGTGGCGTTCAGAGTGCTGGTTGTGGTGGTGCGAAACAGGATTTCCTTTATTTTTGTCGCGCATTGAAAAGCAATTGTCTTGGATTTGCGTTTAGACGTGTTAGTCTTTGCTGTTCTTGGTTAAGGGTAGATTTAAGTAGGCAATGGTATCCCATTAATTTATCGTTTCAGTGATTTGTGTGTGGGTGAGAACAGGGTCAATGAGGGAGTGAATAAACGGAAGGGGGGAGGGGGGTGAGTAAAGTGCCAGCAGGCAGTAGTTAAGGAAAAACTGCTTGAACTGAAATTCAAATCTTATAATTGAACTCATAATTATAAAAGCAATAAACATTCTATATAGAAATTATGAAAATATTTCTTTCTGTTGTTAGTCAATGTGCAAGGACGATATTTTGACACACTGGAAAGTATGCAACACTTTTTATCTTTATACTCGTTCTCTAGCAGAGTAAACGAGTATATTGCATTCTTGCAAATGTATGTAACATGTAAAATGAAGCGTTTCCGACCCCATAAAGTCTATATATTCTTGATCAGCATCAATAGCCGAGTTGATCTAGCCCTGTCCGTCCGTATGAACACCTAGATCTCGGAGAGTATAAAGCCTAGAGAGACCAAATTCTCTTCGTGTGGTGTCACAACAACTTTGTTTTAAAATTTTGCCACGCCCCCTCCCGCTTATAGGTGTCAATGGTGACCCCATATCTCTGGTAAAAACAGAACGACCCTCGTTTTCATTGGCACTCAAACTACTGCAATACTCACTCATTCGTTATTAAGAAAATCTTACAATAAACGATCTGACGCTATACCAGGGGCATCTACAGACTTTATGGTTTCGACGAACTAATTGTTCATATGGACAGACTGACGATCAGAGCTAGATCAATGCTGATCAAGAATACAAAAACGTCTAATTTTGCCCTTTATAATATATTCCTTATACAAATCAACGTGAGACTGCTTTTCTTTTAACGTACGCTGTCATAGACAGATAATACTGGTACATATTTGGTTTTTGTTTTCCTATCGAATTATTAACCGATTTCCCTTCAAATAAAGCGGCCCATCTATCTACCAACCACAACTTGCAAATAATAAAGATTATAATCTTAAAATCTGAAAATCCATCCCTTAAAGCCTAAGGTAGTTAATGTTAAGGATGTTCGGATGTAAGGATGTAAGGGCTACTAAAATTAGCATTTAATTGTATGCAAATGAAATTCGCTCCTCGTTCTAGTGTGGCGTCGTGCGTTGTGGTGCGGTAGCATTTGCTCTCATTCGCAGCTCGTCTGCAGTTGAATAATTTAGCGACATACATTTACAGAAATTAACGCATCGCATATGCATGCTCCTCGCACACACCCACTCACCCACACACATATGTATATCCTTACGCGTTCCTACATGTGCATATGAGAGTGTATGAATGGGTGTGTGCGGCGCCAAATAGGATTTGTGCGACTAATTGCAAAGTACTTAAGCAAAGGCTTTAAACAAATGTAAAAGTAAATTTTTATAAATTATTTATGCAAATGGCAAATGCAAAGTAAGTACTGGTAGCTGCAAAAAAAGTAGACTCCTGCAACAATCCGAGTATTTCTGGCCATCCAAATGTGAGCAAATTTCACAGCCATCACGTGTGTGTGTGTGTTGTCCCCCATCTTTGGAAAATTCGTTGCGCGTGTCGAAAGGCTTTTCACACAAAAGCGTTCTGATCCTGGACGCAGTGGCGTAATAGATATAAATGGATTTTCGCGAAATCCTTGTGCTGTGACTCCGTTTGTTTGTTTGTTTACTCTGTCAGTTGCAGTCAATGCTGTCTGCCGCTGTCCATGCTTGGATTTCTGTTTCAATTATACGCATCTCGATGGGCACACATCTGAGCACCCAGAGCCAGGCCCTGTTCTTGTTCCTCGTTTCACGTTTATTATAATATCAATGGAGTGCGAGAGGTGTGCATCCGTGAATTTATTCATTTGCTTGTCTCTGTTTTGACAACCTCTCGCCAAATAGTCGGGGCTATGGCAATGCTTATAGACTCAGACCCAAGCCCGGACCGGGCATTGTATCACACAAATCGGATTAAGAAATTTCGTATACGTTTGCCGCAACATAATTGAATGGCTGTGGATGTGAGTGTGAGTCCTTGAGCCGCATGCAGCAAATGAGAAGCAAATTTAAAATTTTACACTTGACTTAGCATTGTTGTCCTGTCATTTCACACGCCTGCCAGCAAGTCCTTTGCTGCCTGCCTGCCTGTCTGTCTGTGTGCGTCACGGCGATAAATTGTTTTTGCCCTCTCAGTCTCTTACACAGTTAAATGCCAAACATCTACGCACGTTTCTTTGATATCTTTTAAAATGTTTATTTTACAGTTGACATTTATGTAATTTTTGGTTTTTCTTTTCCGACTTTTGATTTTCTCTGCTGCTTAATTGGTAAAATAATTGTATAGTCTAATGCTAATGCTAGATATGGCATAGTTTTTCCTGCTCCTTAACATTTCAGTATCGAGCAGGTTCAAGTTTTAAGCGCTATTTTATCAGTTAAGTAAAATATAATATCATATTTTTACAAGAACTATGTACAGCCGAAGCAAAAGCTAACTAAACAGTTAAACATTTCACATTTAAAGCAATTCAACATTTACAATACGCATGCGATTACATTATGAGGCGCCACCTCCACCTCCACCTCCACCTGCGCCTCCATCACCACCTCCGCCCTTGCCACGTCTTTCGAATAGTTGCAACAAACGCTGTTGCATCTTGCAATTTTATGAATGCGAGTGACTCAAGTGATGGGCGCCCAGGGGATGGAAATAGGGTCCATATGGAGGATATGGCACAGCATGTGGATAGAGCAGGCTGCTGGCATAGGCACCGGGTCCAAAGGAGCCGCCTGAGGGTGGCGGTATGGTTGGACTGTTCACATCCATGCCTGGATTTTGCTTTTTCCACTTGGTGCGTCGATTCTGGAACCAGATCTTGACCTACCAATTGCAGAAGGCTTAGTAAAAATGCCAACAGATTAGCAAGGACTCTAGCGCTTACCTGCGTCTCGGTCAAGCTCAAGCTGAGTGCAAGATTTAAACGCTCGCATACGCTCAAGTAGCGCGTCGTCTTGAACTTGTTCTCCAGCGACACCAGCTGCTCATAGGTGAAGGCAGTGCGGGCACGACGCGGCTTGGAACCACCACCGCCACCGCCTCCACCCTGGGATTTGCCATCGCCACTGCGACTGCCGCCCTTCTTTGAGTCCGTTTCGCTGCTGGGATCATCAATGTCACTGCCATCGTCTCCCATATCATCCTGATCCATGTCATTGAGATCCTGAGCTGCAAGGCCATAAAGAATAAAGAGGGAGAGTTGGTGAGATACACTTTTTGCATAAGCCATCCTCAGCTTCATCAATCACCGGCAATGCCCAGTGTCAATACCAATGGCCACATCAATTCCAATAGCAGACGCACACATACAAATCCGCATCCGCAACTCCGTATACCAATGCCAATGCCCAAGGGCTAGTCAAAGCAGATTTGTAGGCGAAATCAATCACCTCCTCGGTCGCATTGCCAACGCCATCGCCAACGCATCATTGTAAGTTAATTGGAATTTGTGCACATGTTGGCGCACACACGGCATGTCCATGTCTAGCGGAATTGATTGCAATGATGCGGCAATCAAAATTCAATTAAGACTCCCACACTTGTCTGGACGAATCGGCGGTGCATAACCATTGCATGGCAGTGCCAGGGCAGCTCGCTCATAACCAAGAATACATGGTAGATGGTATTTTTGGTCCATTTAATGGCGTAATATTATGCAAGTCGACTTGTTATAGATAATTGTAATCGATAGCGATTATCGTAAGATGTGATGCAAGCAAAGTAACTGGAAGTTTTTGCCCTCCTCGGATTATGGACATAAGCCTTTCCTTGTTCACAAATTAACTACAAGCTAGACTTACTTAAGCAACCCCTTTCATGACAGGAAATCCCAATCCGGAAACCCCACCAGGCAGTCAGCCATAAAAGGGACCCCAAATGTGTCAACCCCCATCAAAGTCTGACCGTGATATCAGTAATGCGTTATCCTGTAGGGCTGCTGCTGCGAAATGCAAAGACCAGGTAATTGGTCAACATGATTGGCCATGTTTGCATGCAATTAGCTGCTGCCTACTGTGCCTAAAAGTACACCACAATTAAGCAAAAAATTAACGTGAACGCTTCATTTAATATTTAACGATTTTCGCAGTGACTGTCTGGCCAGCTAGCAGCGAGTCCTTTCAAATGCAAATCACAGTCGACAGTGGCAAACGCGCTGGTAATGGGCTGTGGAGTGTTTGCAGCCACTTTGATATGCATTAATGGCACATTAGATGCCCGCTGCGCGATGCTCAAAGTCCACCATCCTCATCGATACGAGAGTACCAATGCTCATTGACCAGCACATACATCCGACGGCCATGACCACAATTGGGTTGAGTCAATTGAATTAACAGCAGCGTTGGGGAAGGAGGGCCGATTGGGGAGCAAGCCAGACGTTTAATGCGTTCGCAAACAAACGCGAAAAAGTCGAAAGGCCAGCAGACAAAGGGAGACAGACAGGACTCAGAGTTACAGCAGCCACAGCTGGTTAATAAGCGTTGCAACCACAAATTGCACTGAGTCCATGTTGTTGCTGGTGGGCATCTAATTACGATACCAAGCCAACTGGGTGGCTTAACATGGCGCATACGTATTGTTGGCCAAACGTCAACTATGCACGAGGAAAGAGTTCAATATTTGCTCTGACTATGAGCTGCGTTTAATTATACTGAAAGGATTATGCATATTTGCGGCCCACAAGCTATGCACAATTTAGATACTGTAATTGGAGGCTCCAATGCCATTGAGAATTATAGTTTAATTGGGTTTGTTTTATAGAGTGAACAGTAATTTGTAAATATGTATTCTTGTTCTCATCTTCAGCACATAAATTTTACTAAAATGTGAACGGCTTCATGCAGTGGAACTTTGGATGGCGAAAGTTTATCAGGCCTGTTGCCGTTTCCAGTGAGGTTTGAAAAGTTTGGAATTCCACTTCCACTTCGAAAAACTATTCGCAATTCCACATGAGTTTCGGTTTTTCGAACTTATGTCCGAATCGGGTTGTGACGACAATGGAAAGAAGGCGACAAAATGATAAACATCAACAAATCCAAGTGGATTATGCTGATTGTTTTATGCACGCTAGAAATGGGTTACATTTTTGTAGAAAATATTCTACAATAAATTTACACGTGTTTACGTTACAGATATCTCAATTAACATTTAAAACTCTTTCCAATAAATTAGATACTGACATAAAAATATATCTCTGGTCAAAAGTACACACAATAACGAGAATATAGTGAATTACCTTTGATTCCGCAAGCTACATATCTAAACGTTTGAAGTCGCATATTTTAACCGGAATCGGATATTGCGAACACCAATTACAAAGTAGACCGCATGATTCAAGTGGAAGTGGAAACGCGAATGGGATTGTATATTCGAGCTATACATTAGAGGGCTCAGACACAACTGATGCTGATCTCGAAGTGATTGTGCATGATCGTCATATGGCATATCATATGAGACTTGGCTATCTTAGGGCATTAGTGACTATCAGCATTCATTTAACATTGCCTTACAACTTTCTATTCAAATATGTCTTCCAATTGGAAAACGATCGATCAAGAATAAACTCATTCTAAGTAATATGCATGAAATTCAACCAATTGAACATCGTAGACATGTAAATGCTGCGATTGTGTGGGTGTCGCCCACTTGTTCAAACACATGCAAATGTTTACCTAAATCATATCATACGATACTTAGGAAAACAAAATAACTTCCATTCACACATGCTTACATTCCATTCATATGACCAGGGTCAAATTTGATGAAATTTCACTGAAATCCTATATGGTCGGGTATATGATCAAGACCAGACTTTTATCAGCGAATGCGGACGCTTTTAAAACAAATACATACAAATGCATACAATTCGGATATGAAACAATAAAGTCTTTCATTACAAAGATCTATATCAGCTATATGATGAAATTGTTAGATCAGGATGAATCTTAAAGCATCTGTGAAAACCTCAGTATCTTTTATGACTTCTTAGATATCGATTATAAAATACACAGACAGACGGGTAGACAAAAGACAAGAAGAAAACGACGAAAAAGACTAAATGAAGGACAAAGCACAGTGTCAGATAAAACGGTGGACGACTGTTTCGAATGTGGCCGAATCTTCTTAACTGTGTGCACTACCAAAACGTTAGCTCAACAGTTAAGTGTGGGAATACCCAGTGCTGATACACATGAACTCAGCCAATGTTGCTCAAGTCAACTTCAATCCACACCTTTACTAGTTTACACACTTTACCATACGAAAACCTTATCATTATTATTCCATACCGAAGGCATCACCACCAGGCAACCAATTATTTTGGGACCTCTGCCATAAGCCATTTCATAAATGACTGTTGTTAATTATATGTAATTAAGCCAGAAGCGATTCATAAGCAATATCGGTGATATGGCAATGGCACGTCGATTATGAAAAGCACAAAAGACCCGGACAAGGCTCATTTACATATATTCGTATGTACAATACACACTCATTTCTCGATGGTGCAATTTAAAAGCCAAAATGGGAAGAGAGCCAGAGTCAGAGCCGGCAGCCCCAAGAGGACAACAGCAATAATGTAAATTAAAGTGCTGGCGACAAAGAGACATGGAGAGAGAATGGGATAGAGGTGGAGAGAGAAGCAACAGCAGCAGGAGGAGAAGAAAAAGGCATATATGCTCGTTTACGAAAATGTCAACTTTAAACTTAATTATGAAATCCGAGTGTTAATTACCACACGCACACACACTCACACTTACAGAGAGCTTTTACAAAATGGCCTCTTAAATTGCTTTGCTTTGTGCTCGGTACAGTTTCAGATTATGAGGCAGAGGGAGCAGGGGTCAGACGCTTCAGCTTCATTGTCGCAATCATTATAATCGCATACGCCTGGCCAATGCGACCCCGGGGAGCATTTGTCGTCTCATTTTGCCATTTTCATAAAATAATAAATGAGTTGCTGATGACGGATATAAAAAGCGCGCCACCAGGACCTGGCTCTGCCAGTGCCGGTGGCAGCGGCCAGGCAGAAATTGCTACGAAAATTGTCGCGTAACTTTACGAAAATTTCGCAGACACGCACAAAGTCTACACAACTCCCCAAAGCACACACACACGTACAAGCTGTCACCGATACATGGATACAAAGTGTGCTATATACACATGCATGGGACAATTCGCCCAAGTGCGAGTGAGAACGCTAGAGAGTGAGCGCCAAATTGAGTGCTGAAAAGAATAAAAGTTTTCGCAGCCATTTTACTTTGTTCGGGGGTTGGTTGCTGGTAAAATTTGTTCTTGTTGTTTTGTTGCTGCTGGTTTTTGCTGCTCCTGCTGCCGTTGCTGTTCCTTATCCGCCCACATTTAAATGTTGCCACATAACCATTTTGTGTTGCCTGCGCCTGTCGCTGCCCAACTTCAACCCCAACCCGGTCGCCAGCAACTTAGTTATCGCTTGTTTTTTCATATGACTTTTGGGAAGCATTTCTGGATTATGCTAGCTATACATGTCCATATAAATGTGGTTGCAGTTGTAGTTGTTGCTGGTGCTTTTGTTGCTTTTATGTCAAGCGGAAGCAGCTCTTCCATACTATGTCCTTATTGCATGGCTTGTTTTAGTGTCCATGGTCGCTGCATTTGGTTTTATGCTTCGGTTTTGTTTTGCAATTTAAATGAAATGCAAATTGCTATGCGCCTAGACTAGCCTACAAAATTGATGGTGCCTTGGAGAATTGAATGGTATTCAGCCAGCATGCATGGCGTATGCGTAATATTTATGAAATTTTAAACACATTGCAAATTGGCGTGTAAAACGGTGAGAAAGAGGGCAAATACAGAAGAGGAGGAAGGGGCAGCCGCAGCCAGTGAAGCTGTCATAAAATCTAATTAGATGCAATGACAAAAGGCCGTATAATTACGCTAATATAAACCGTAGCGACACCATCACTCACATTAGCAGCTCTCCCCCTTCCCTAGGCCCTTAAAATTAAGCCAACGCCTGCTTTGGGGGCGGAGCCTTTGTGAATGTGTGGGTGCTTATCTGTGTGTGACAGCGCCATTGAAGCGCCTAATGAATGTGCGGTAATTAAGTACCTTGCTAATTAATGACTACAGCAACACCAACCGGTAATGGCGATGCCAAACGCAGTGGCGATGGCGGTGGACAACGACAACCGAACAAACGGTCTCGCTTAATGCTCGTACAGGCTCGCAAACAGTGCGTATGCGTGATGTGTACACACAGTCTGGGCCAGTCTGCCCGTTGCCTCAGTTTGCTGTAAACTTGAACTGGCAGTAAACTGCCAGGGCACAGCAACGACCACAACAACAACAATAATGGCGGCTATATAATTATTTCCAGCATCATTATCGTTGTTGCTTTGACGGTCTGTCTGTTCGTCTGTCTGTGTGTCTGTCTAGGCTTGCATACGCCAATGTGGCAGCTGGCGTGTGCTTGGGGTCGTTGGCGTTGGCCACTCCCGCCTGTTGTTTTATTAGCAGTTATGCTCGAGAGTTGTGCGTTAACGACACTCCCAACTTCACCCTTACTCTTACCAACATCAACGCCATCCGCATTACCATTGCCATTGATGAAGTTAATTGTGTTTTATTAACACAAACACAAATGCACAAACAGCAAGCCGACAAACCGACATAAGCACAAACATAGGCAACGGCAACGGCAGCAATGGCCGATAATGTGTCGCTGATAATGATGTTGCTGTTGGTGTGTATTGCTCTGGCTATGGTTGGAGCTGGTGCTGGGGCTGTGGTTGAGCGCCATTTTCTGTGTTTATAATTTCCTACATAAGCGCTTACCGAAGTGGCCTGTAAAGTGTGTAAAGAGTGGGTGCTTTGGGTGTTATGGTTCGAGTGTAGCAGACCCTTGAAATCGGCGATATTGGCAGACGTACGTATGTTGGCTAAAGGCAAACACTTGCTGCTCTTTCAGCGAGATCAAAGAGAATATGCTTCAGAAACTCTGTATTTGTAAAAGTCAACAGTGGAAGAGATATACAATGGTGACGTTCAATTTGAAAAATAAGTTAAGGCTATGATTAAAATGAAGAAGGTGTCGATTGTAACGATATGGTATAGGTATATGTATAGTACGAGTATTAAATTAAACTTCATTTTTGATATCCCTGCAGAGAGTATTATAATTTTCTCACAAAATTTGTAACGCATAGAAGGAAGCATCTCCGACCGAATAAAGTATATATTATCAGCATGGCAAGCCGAGTCGACATCTCCGTTTGTCTGTCTGTCCTGATGTTTTATGCGAACTACTCTCTCAGTTTTGGAGATATCGAGTTGAAATTTAACCATAGTCTTCTTTCTGCTGCTGGCAATAGTTCTTATATAAACAATCGATGCGGTATGAACTGGATTTTTTAAAATGTGTCAGTCTTAGCCTGCGAATTTCAACCGAATCTGCAAGAGTATTTAATCTTCGGTTACCCGAAGTTAGCCTTTCTTTCTTGTTTCTTCTTGATATCGAAGTTAAGTACATAAACATAAATTGGTTTGTGTTGTATATGTAATCGCCTATCCATCACGTATTTCTTAATTTTTTACAAATAAAGATTTGTATGAAAGAATCATTGTAAAGTGATTCAAACTAGCTCGTGACTCTACGATGATTTCCGTAAATATATTATATTATTGATTATTATCTTTGCACATCACATGCTGAAGGATAAGAATTTCTTGTGAGTCAAGCCAGATGTAAAATCCCCTCAAAATCATAAATGGTTGAAACACTACTTTCTTATAGAAAATTGCAAACCTTAGCTAGTTGCTGAAAGTATTTCTTCAGATTGAACAAAATATCAAATATATTTCTTACAAAATAAAGGCAGATTCATGAATCTGATAATTGCTATACAAAACGAATTTCTTATAGTTTTATTCCATTAAAACAAAGAAAATAAAGAATTAGCATAAATATGAACGGAAAAAGATATTTGTTAGTATATCTTTTAAAAACTGGCTGCGATGAGAGCAAATCAGCTATTTCTATATTATAGAGAATTGTTGAAGTAAAATGGAATATTAAAAGTAAATTCAGTGTAAATGTAATAGTTATTACTTCTCGTTCTAGCCATCTTGATCAGTTGAGAAGTAAGTGGCAAACATTTGAATCTTCCAACTATAATAATGACTTCAAGACATAAATTTTCATACTGAACATATTTATTGAAGTGATTGTTCTATAAACTCGTAAGCCAAACGAAATTAATACTTCAAAATACGCTTCACTTTCATAATTCAATCCATCGAGCCTGATAAAGTTATATAATCTAGCCGATTTTAATACATTAGTCACTCACAGCAATAATTGTATTAACGATTTCATGAATAACCATAGCTATGACTATTTCATTCTATTCAATAAATATTAAAGGATATTTCATTATGCGTGTATAATTGCCGCCAAATTATTGTTTGTACTTTGCTCATAACCAGTTTAAAAGCAGGCATTCATAAAAACAAAAAATAAATTGAATTGGAACAAGTTAAAAGCGAAACTTTTAAGCTACTATCGTCGCAGAGCACACCATTTGAAATCAACACTTCCTCTTCCGTTTCCCCATCTCCGGCATCATTTATGTGGGCGCTTCGCATCAGCTTAGCAAAAACGCCCGTACCACCCCACTCACTCCCTACCTTCCCATACCACAACAACTTCAATCAAATTTGCAAATTTTTATTTGAGCAATTTCTTTGGAGCGAGCCAAGCATGAAAATCAATTAATTTTCAGCAAAATTTTAGCCAGCATTCACTGAGGAAACAAACAAAAAAAAAAAGTGAGCAAAAGAACTCAATCCGCAGCATGGAAAAAGTGAAAAAAATAGCAGAAAAAATGAACAACTTCTATATAGGAATTGCTTTTCCCCCAATTAAAACATCAATCAATCAATTAAAACAAATTCCATGAATCTCCATTTGGATATGAGTTCGGATTTTGGTCTAAGCGAGCTTTCCACCTAGCTCGAATTTTTGCGAATTTGTTTAGTTTTTGAATATACATACAAACTTGCATACGTATGGGTATATATGTAAAATATAAATGCTTTATAACGGGCATACACATATATATATATATATGTGCCTCTTCGTACGTGACTTGCGCCTGAAAGCAGGCAACACAAATATCTCTGTATCTGTATCCATGCCTTCAATATGGCAACTCCACTTCCTGCTGTGCTGTACAAGAGGATGGTGGTCGTAAAGAGCATATCAAAATCAAAACATACCAAAAGCTATACGCGGTAGTATAAATACAAGTGCAACATGCCATTCCCCCCAACACACACACACACACTCACCCACACACATTGACAGTGAGAGGACAAGGGAAAAAGATACATACATGATAAACTTGCTAGAAACAACAGATGGAAATGGAATTGGTACAACAGCAAGCCAAACTCTTTTCAGGTGCAGACATTTATTGGCATAGTATGTGTGTTTTGTATATATGGCTATGTAGATACATATATTCAAATCTAGGATTTCATATTTGTGTGTGCCCCATCTTAACATACATACATACATACATTGAAGTCAATCAAATCACACAGTGGCTTTCGAAACAAGATAAATATATTCAAGCAGAGACTCACCAGACATATCCTCGCTCTGATCATCATCCAGTCGTTCGTGCATTTCATCATCACGTTCGTAGCTCCATTGGCGCGGATGCCCAAAAGGTGCAGCTGCTGGCAGTTTGTTGCCCGTAAACTTATTAGGATCCAGTATATTCTCCACAGAGAAGGCCAAACGTTTGGTGGGCTCTCTGTCGCTAGAGGCACTGGTTGAAGCCGAGCTGCAGTTAGTACTCGTTGTGGTGGGAACCGATCGTGTCAGATCCACAGGACATACCTGTGAGATCAGAATTATGGCAAAAGGCACAAGATACAAGAAGATGGAGTTAGCATGGAGTTGTCAGACCGTCACAAATCTATTTGCAGTCTTATTGGTTAGACACAGGGGAATTGAATTGCTCAGAACATCTACTTATCACACTTACCGACGGTGTGCTGTGGGAGCCATCATTGCTGTCCTCATCATTGCCATCCACATTCAACTCCTCACTGGTATCACTGCGTGCATAATTAGCAGCCGCTATTTGCCTGGATGTGGCCGCTGCAGCTGCTGCTGCGGCTGCCAGTCCACCCAACTGTATTCTAAAGCCATAATCACTGAGATCTCGGCCGGATGGCGAGCCAGAGGAGGGGGTCGAAGAAGCAGCCGCAGATGTGCTGGCCCCCTGGTTCTGGTTGTGATTGGAGCGAGCGGCCACCGCAGCCACCAGCTTAATGCGCTCCAAATCCATGTCACCCGCTGACGCAGGACTTAGGCTGGTGGTCATGGCTGGATGCGGAGCAGACAAATGGAGTTGTGTTGCTGTTGGTGGCTGTGGAGCCTGCTGCTGCTGCTGTGCGGAATGTGGTGGATTGGCGGGCTGTGGCTCGGAATGTGTGGCTTGGCCAACGCTTGGAGATGTGGGTGGCGACAGCGGAGAAGTGGCAGGCGAGGGCGGTGTGGTGGCGGAGCTGTTAGTGGTAGTGGCACTAGGCACAGCAACGGGTGCTCTTAAGTGAAAAACAGCTGCTGCTCCAAGATGGCCATGCGAATGGGGATGCTGATGAGGATGTGGATGCGAATGCGAATGCGGATGATGGTGTTGATGGTGCATGTGCTGTTGAGCCGCTGCTGCGGCCAGAAACTGTGGATTCTGCAGCAGATGCGGATGTTGCTGCAGCAGTGCTGCGTGTGGATGCTGCAGTGGCTCAGGTCGTGCCAAATGTCGCACTGCATTCAGTTCAAGGAGCTTGCGCTGCTGCGCTGGCGATGTAAATGTGGAAGAGCTGGCTATGCCTGCCACTGCTGGCGGGCTTTGCGAACGGCGTGCAACGTTGTTGTTGCTGGTGTTGGTGTTGTGATTGGTCACACAGCTATTGTTGTTGTTATGGTTATTGTTGAGGTGGTGGGACTTTTCCTTGTCCTTATCTTCTGGCGTAGGACTAAGGCGACTCAAAAGACCCGATTCGCTGCTCATTTGCTTCAAACGCTCAATAGAGTATCGCAAATCGTGGTCCTGCTTGGCTGCGACCACGGACGGGGCCTGTGTCTGTGTCTGTGCCTGTCCGTTGGCACTGATAATGAATTTGGGGATCTTTGGAGGAGTGGTGGTGGCACTGCTGCCTGTTTCCGCTCCAACATTGTTGCCCAAATCCGGTGAGGTATTCGACTTTGGCGAATCCGGATTGGAATTGGGACTCATCAGTCCACCGACGGCCGTTGGCTGAGAGCCAAGACTTTCACTAGGCTTTTGCGCCGGCGATTGCAACATCACCATATTGCACTTGTCTTCGAGCTATTCACTTCACAGTCACTGGTCCTGTTGCTGTCACTATCACTGTCACTGTGCCGCGACGTGTTGTTGCCACCTTGATTGCAGGCAATCGACTGTCACTGATGCCGGCGCCGTAATCGTAATCGTATCTGTGTCTCTCAATATATGCTGCTGCTGATGGAGCGGTCCTTTAACGCGCTATATTCAGACCGTAATCCGCGCGCGCGACTTGCTACTGCTCGGTGCGAGAGCTAAAACCGTAATGCCCGCTGGAGTTTGAGGGCCGTCGCTGCTGCTGTCGACGTCGCGTGTTAATCCAGTTGCAGCTACAGATACAGATGCCGTGCCGTGCGTGGCCCGTGGCAAGTCAACTAAAATCTGTTGCGGCATCTGGCGGTGGATGCTGATGCTTGTGATGGTGGTGGTGGTAGTGGTGGTGTTGGTGGCTATTTTGAGTGTTTCTCTCTTGCCTGTGCTCTCTCTCTCTTTCTCTAGCTATTAGTGATGCTGCTGCTGCTGCTGCTGCACACGCCCCCTTTGCTCGCCGGTTGAGTGTTTTCCAGATTTTGAGTGCTTTGGCTCCTCCTTTTCGGCAAGCTGTGGTTTAATCTCGACTAGCATCTAATGATTTAATTTGCCTGCCACTCGTTAGGAAATGTAATGGTCTGTTCCAAGACTTAGCCACACTGTGCAGCAGCACCATCAGCATCAGCAGGACCACAAACAGAAAGAGAAGCACGATGAGTGCTCTTTGTTTTACATAGTTCTGCACTCAGCCGTATAGCCACCCAACAAATTGCCCCCAAGGATGTGAGTAATTGTCAAATTATTTAGCGCAAAATTTGTTTGTTCTGCGCTTGGCTGACTTCAAAATGGATTTCAGTATTTTTTTTTGTGCGCTTTTTATTGTTTTCTTGTGTGTGTGTGTTTTTGTGTCGTTGTTGTTGTTGTTGTGTTGTTGTTGTTGTTGTGTGTTGGTTTTCTTTGCTTACGCCTGGTTTGGTCTTAGTCATATATGCATGAATGCTTTGTGAGAAACGGGCCAGGCATTGCTGCAGTGCAAGCAAGTGAGACCGCATTGCCTTCATTTATTTATTTATTTATGAATTTTGTTCTTCTTGGCAAGCCTAATTGAATTTTTGGCAATCCTTAAATTCTAATTACGCTGCTAATTAGTTGAGCTTTTTAATTCCCTTCTACCCTTCTAGTTTGGTATCTTTGCCAACATTAGGTCTTTGCGTCGTATTTGTTGATAATTTTTGAACATGCAAAAACTCAGCTCAAAGAAAAGGATATCGAAGAAGAACAAGAAAACAGTGCCACATATTGCCAAACTCTGCCAACAGATGCTCCCAACAATTCATTTCTCTCTCGCGTTCGCGTTCGCTCTCGCTCTGTACGTCTGGCTCACTCTGTCTGCCTGGATGCCTGGCTAACTCTGGTTCTCTTTTATGGGAGCTCTCTGCTCACTTTGCAGGAATGTTTCAAATTGAACAAAAATTTATATGCGCTTTGCACAGACAATTTAATATCGCATCCAATTTGCGGTTTTTACGCATCGCCTGACCAGAGAGCGAGACAAAACGTGAGGCAGAGAAAGAGAGGCGTGAAGGAGCGGTTGCCTAAGTGGATAGGCAGCTGGTCGGGTTTGAGCGCACAATGGGGCGTATAAGTGACATCGTCAAGTGGACGCAGGACGGCAAAGGATGCTGCTTAATGAACTTCAACGGCAGCATGGGAGTGCAAATGATATGGAAGTAGAAGTAGAATTACGAGTGGGAAGCGAAACTGGGAACTGTTAAGTGAGAAACGAGAAATAGGTATCGTTAAACTGCTGATTTTTGAGCGTTGCTTTTCCGTTCTTATACCATTTTGGCTTCGCTTTTCCTGTTCATGTACGCTGTTGACGCTGCTGGGCTTGGCTTTTCTATAATTAACCAGAAAATGAGCAGAGACGATGTTCTTAATGAGCAGCTTGTTATGCCTTCTACGTTTTAATTAGGTTTAAGTTGCTTGCCAACAACACTTCTGTGCCACACAATCAGACGCTCGTTCTAATTGGTCTATCGATGGGGCTGCGTGCATGTAAGTGGGTGTGTGGAGATGTCTCTGTGTATGTGAGGAGAACACTGTGCAAATTGCCTGTGAGTTTCGCTTAGTTGGCTTTGCTCCGCAAATTGTGGCGCTTCACCAATCAAGCGATGCTGAAAAGTATGCTATGCCTGCGGAAACGAGGATTAGAAAATGTTAGACAGCTCAAGAACATTGCATACACTGGCATATTATTGATTGATTTAAGTACTATATTAGATATCAGGTCATGTTATATATAATGAGTATGCGTTTATAGCGATATTTCTTATAAATTTACTTCGTAGTTTGGTGTAAAAGACGTATATGCTGCGCATTTTCTGACAGTGCATTAAGTGCTTAACTCCTTTACATGGAAAATTAAATGATGCGCACACGCACGGTAAAACCGCAAATTATTTTAATTGCTTGTCTCGTCATTATTCATTATTTACGTGCTCTCAAACAGCAACAGCCGAGACACACAGCCACAACATACGCACTTGCAAGTGTGAGTAACATATACATTTGTCGGCATATATGTGTATATATACATATATATGTATATATATATATATATAAGTGACAAACAGATAGAGAGTTGAGCAGGGAGACAGAAGAGACAGGCACTAAAATTGGCTGCCCGCCAGACACACACAAGCCGCTGTTTACACATACACGGCAAACTTTTTTGCGCTGCGGAAAAGCGGAAAATTGCTGTTGCTTGCCACATGTGTGCCTGTCCCTGTGACTCTCTCTCTCTCTCTCTCTCTCTCTCTCTGTGTGTGTCTGCCTATATGTCTCTTTCCATTTAATTAGTGAAAATAAGTATTAAATGAACAGCTCTTGTTAAAATAAATAGTGCATGCAATGGCGGCCATTCCCCCCTCCGCCCCCCCGATGCTTTCAACTGCCCCTTTACTTTTGCTTTGGCTTTCAACGGACTGTGCGCAAGATTTACAGCTAATTAAAAGGCAAATAATGTACGTACATTGTATAATACGTATATATATTGTGCATAGATATATATATATATATATAGATCGATAATCGAGACTACAATCCGGTGACCTCGCGACCGACAAATGCAATCATAACTACAAGTGCGGCCAGCTGTTGCATAATTATGTGCTAATTAAATTAGTTTACATTTATTCATAGCATTTGTTAGTACACGCCCATTTAAGTGCGCCTAAGCCTTAAGTACATATATGTATATATATTTGCTATATATGTATGGATTTGTACTGAATATGTGCAAGCGAGACGGCGTCAGTTAACAGTCTCGCTCGCTCTGTTTATTCGGCCATTTTGTTGTTTGCACTCCACTTGCCGCCGTGAGCCCCACGTTAATTTGTTTGACTAATTAAACTAATGAGCGTTCAAAGTTAATACATAAATTAGTCAGCCAGAGCCAGTTGTGGTGGGCCCAGGGGCCGGAGGAAGGGGAAGAGAGTAGCGCAGTGGCAGTGGCAGTGGCAGTAGCAGATGTGTTGTTGCCACGGCTCTCTGTTAAGCTCCTTTCCATTTTAATTGCTAATTCATGTTTATGCATTTTATTGCTGGTTTTTGCTTTTGTTTTCGAACGCTTATTATTTCTGACATGGATTTTGCAATTAAAATTTGACAAAAGCTCAAAAAGTGTGTTTAACAAAAAATATGACAATATTCGAGTTTTAATTCTGGGGATTAATTATGGCTATGCGCAATTTAAGTATCAATTTAAATTTATGAAGATCCATTAAATATATAATAAATGCACCAAATGGATGATTTGTTTGTTAACTTATTGGATTTGGATTTGCAAAAATGAAGAGAGAAGAGAGATTATTGTTAGCTTATGTCTTTATGGCTGTATGTATGTGTAGGTAATTTGTAACGAAAGTTAGTTTAAGGCTGCGGCTACCGATAGAAATATTCCTAAAAAGGTTAAAAATGTATAAAGTCTACAAATGTGAAGAGTTCCATTTCGTCAGTTCCAGTCAGTGATAAGGTAGGTAAATGGTCTCCGATGTAGTTTAGAGTAATACTTTGCATCAAAAGTATATTAGATATTATCCGGCAAATTCAAATTTATACAGATGATATTGGTTGGTTAACTCGAAGTTAGTGAAAAATTCCATCGAATTTTGAGACTAGTTACCTCACTAGTTACGCAGATTCTGTGATGTCGCAATCACTGAATATTTCAAAGGGGCTACAACATTAGAGGTAAGGGTAAGGATAAGCTCAGAAATCTTGATCGCAAAGAGTTAAAACACCTTCTATATAAAGCAATCCAAATTATGAATTTACATGGCAGGCCAATCAAAGCTCTAATATTGACCAAAAAGTGGGTTGAGTCGGCTCGAGGACCTTGCTGAAGAAGACTAGATCACATATTGTTCCAATATTATCTAAAATTGCAATGATTCAAAGTATTTAAACACAAAGAAGGAAGGACTTACATTTCTGTACAATAACAAACAAAAGTTAAGTAACTTCAAGTCCTGAAATTTTGTACAACGAATTGTTTTCGGTCTCTATTACTTTGGGTCAGCTAAGCAACGTTCTTAGATTTAAAATCTTCATATAGGGTTTTATTAAAGATTTATTAGATTAAATATTTTTTAATACTTAAAGATCTAGAAGAAGCAAAAGGTTTAATATGATATAAAATTGAAAAGGGCAGTTATATTAACATAAAAACAAATCAGCTTGTAAGAGACAACTTTTTATATAACACTGCATTTGAACGGCCGTAGGGCGGTGAGAAATTCTAAACCCCTATATGATAAGCTTCTAAAATATCAAGCATGTGGCTATAGACATTTTGATTGTACGAAATTTGAAATTCATTAAGGCTCATTTCGCTGCAAAAATCATTTCAAATATTTGGCATTGAGAAACATGTACGCATCTGTCTTCTAGGCATTGCAAGCCGTATAACTCAAATTACAGTAGTGTTGGAATCCTTGAATATAAGCGATTGCAATATATTTCAAGCATGTCATTCAAACAGGTTCATTTTAACTAACCTACGCATGTGAACGGAAACCAAGTTCACCCTTATACGTACAAGTAATTTTAGTCCATAAACGTTTGAAAATTTTAACTAATATAAATTTGTTTCGAAGTTTTTCTTAAATGTTTAACAATATTGAGAAACTTTTTGGGTTATATTCATACATATTTACATTCGAGATAAATCATCATTTTCTATATATAGACTGAAGATATTAGTTTATATTAATATATTTAAATTTTACTCGGAGTAACAACTTTATTATTATATCATGGTAATCCTATAATGCTGACGAGCTATCGACAAACAATCATAGCTTGGGCTGCTTGTAATGCAGCTGCCGTGCTCCTCGCTGACTCTGCCTCGTTCTCGTCTCCGTCCCTGGCTTGCCAAATTAAATATGCTGCGCTAATTCCTCCATCAATTTGCAGCTCATTTCATATGCCAACCCATCTGGCAGGCCAGTGTACGTACGTGAGGTAAAACCAAAATGCCGACGGTCGACGTGGATTGCCACAGCCACAGTATAAGCGAGAGCAGAGTATCCAGGCCCAGACCAAGACCCGGAGGACATCGAGTGGCAGCCATTGCCGCTGGCTCTGAAATAGCAACAGCAATAGCTCGCTGCCTACAAACTAGTTTGCATTCAGCTGGTAATTAGAAAATTTGCATGCAGCGCGCATAGCATCAAGTTGGTGAAATGAAAACAAAAACACTAACGTGCTAATTGCAAATTAATTATGCAAGATATTGAATTTGCTCTAAACGCAAAGCGGAAGTGGACGTGGTAGCGGAAGTGCCAATGGCAAAATGGCGGGGCAGCTGTAGCAAAAAAGAAAACTGCGACGTGATTTGCATGAAATGCAATTAGATTTTAGGCAAACGAATGGAGCTAGGTGTTCGCCTAGTGGCGGATGGTTGGATGCTTGCTTGTCTATTGGCTGCTGCTCTAATGGCTGGCTGACATAGCAACAACAAAAAGGCAACGACAGCAGCGGAAGCGAAAGCTCGTAAACAGCTAAAGTGTTAATTGCCATAAATGCTTGTCATTGTGGCTGTAAAAGACTGAAGGACAGTGGGACTATAGATACGACCATTTGCCAGTGCGCCAGCGCCCACACACACTCACACACACTTGGGAAAAACGCACTTATTCACAAGGAGACAACTACAATGACAAAAACCAGTGCCCCATTATCAAGCCAATGTGCTGAAGCAGCCCAAAAACCATTAGACGACATGGAGCTACAGCTAAGCTTTAACAGCAACAGCAACAGCAACAGTGAACTCAAATGAAATGAACTGCTAAATTATGCACGCGATTTAACCCTCATTTCGGCAGCCGCACTCGCTAAACGTTGCGTTTATTTAATCGATGCACTCACTGCGCATGCGCCAGGGCCAGCATTGGCTCTCTCCACTCAAAACTCACTCAATGCTAAAACTGGCCACGCCCTATGCTGCCTGTGTGCGCCGCCAATGAGCATCGCTCACTGCACAGACACAGACCGAATGGACACGGCGTACTCACTTCACTAACTTCACTCATAATTGAGCTCAACATGCTCTCTTTTTCAATATGGCCGCCAAAGTGAGCGTGAGGCGGAATCATGCTCATTCGCGTTTGGCCCCTGCAACAACTAGCTTGGACTTTTCACAGACTTTTGCACCTTTTATTTTGCCACTGCCATTTGTGTGTAATTTTGGAAAATGTGTTGGCGACATTACGAGTTTGCCGCCCGCCCGCCACAGTTTGGCCCTGGGTCGCACGCTTAAGTGTCCTCCAGGGTACTTACTTCGTTAGCAGAAGTTTCTCGTTTAGTCCTTTTCAAAACGCCTTTGTTGTAGTTATTCTCTTGTTGTTGTCGTTGTTGTTGTTGTTGAGTCGTTGCTGTGGTTGCAATGTCTGCGCTGTACTTGTCATTTTACGGATATGTCTCTTATTTTCATAACTGTAAATTGCTTTAGATATTAAGTCTGCTTGCTCTGTATGCGAAGTGGGTGGTGCGAAGAGAGAATTAAGTGGTGAGATGGGCGAGTGGTGTTGTTGTTGTAGTTGCAGGGGGCAAGTCACAGCATTGTGAGATTTTTAATAAAGCTCTCATTGCGGCAGCACATTTAGACATGCTGCTAAACTTCAACTAGGTAGATTCCATATTGGGTCTAGTTGTCTGGTCGTGTGAGCCAGGTTTTGTGCCTAGAGCGATATATTGGTGGACTTATTTTATTTATCAAGTAAGAACCATATAGTCGACATTCTGAAACTTGATCTGATGCCTCACTAGGGAATTACACTGAACTACTACACTAGACTTCCCGGGTCCTCCCCAGATACCTGATCGTTCCTTATCATAGTACATGCCTGATTATCTCCAGAAACCCGTCATCGGCTTGCAGTTTAGGTACTTCTCCGGACGAGCATCCTTATCATTTGTGCAACTGTCATCGGTTGAGCTACTTCTCCGTTTTATTTCTTAATTACAATTTGATTAACAGTCATCGGTTACACACAAGAAATATTTGTTCGTTAAAGTTCTTCATCTATTTGTTTAACAACAATAATAGCCTATATAGTTGAGATACTTCTCTGGTCGGATCTCTTTACGATATTTGTTTAATCATAATTGAGATACTTCCCCGGTTGGGTTTCCTCATCAAAATTTGTTTAACAATCATCAGTTACATGGAGATACTTCTCCAAATACGCCTACAATTTGGTTTTGAATTGGATGAGTGCTTTCTTAATTTCAAGAAATTGTTTCTTTTTTTTATTTTGATGAAAATTATATTGATTATTTGATAGCATTGGAGGTGATTCAAGTTTCGACCAACTAAATAAAAAGCCATAGCAACTAAGCTACTAAGCTATTCTTATGAAATGTTCTCACAATTGATCAAATCTATACAAATTTGCAAGTTTCACCATAGCCAACCTGTAAAAAATAATTTCAGCAAATATAAACCTCTGTTGATCTCAATTTGAAGAGCTGTAACGATGCTTAGCTCCGTTATAAAAGTGCTATATTAATTCGCATTATTATTTGTCACTACCTGTGCTAAGTATTGCGACATTAAATTATAAACGCACATGACGTACCGAGCCAAAATAAACAAAAAGAAACACTCAAAATAAAGATTTTAATATGCGCGAAATTGAGACATAAATTAAAGACACATAATGCTCATTAAACAGCCGTAAACGGGGCACACAGCGCCCACCGAATGAAACACAACGAAAACCAAATGACAAAATGACATCGCCGAGAGTCCAGAGTCATAAAAAGCAGCCAGAGGCCACAGACATTTGGCAGCCAGATCAAAGGCCCGGCCAGCATTAGGCCTCGTTCTGCCTCTGGGCATAATTTAATAGTTTCGAAATACCAAAATTAATTCATTTTGAAGCTGCCTAAGCAGGCAAATCAAAATCAACTTGGCGACACGGCCACAGGCATAGCCAAACCACAGATCTAGATCTTCTCCAACACAAATGCTAATTGCCAAAATCTGACGGTGGCTAAGGGAGGCTGATGGATATAAGAGGAGGTGTAGGTGCAGCCGCAGCCACCCAGGAGCTGCTTAACATTTTGGCGCTAAGTGGGCGGCGCCGCTTTGGCAGCGATTCCAATTCCGCACATGGAAAGGGTAAAGATAGACAGAGATAGATGGAGCTAAAGATTGAAAATAGGGCTGGGGTCGTCATTTGCTCTGTGCCAGTATGAGTATGTGCTGTCTTTCTTTCTGAACTGCGCGCGCAATTTAAGTTGAAATTTATGCGCAATCCGACAGAAAAGCATTAAAAATTATGAAAGCCAAAAAAAAAAACAAAAAAAAAATACGCAGCAGCTCAATGTGTTAAACGGCACATGTGATTTGAAACTGTATTTAATGCTTTTATTATTTTTGTGATGTTTTTTTCATCCATTGTGTGAGTCTGCTTGTACGGGGGTGGGGGTTGTGGGCTCAGGCCATTTGTCTTCGCTCAAGCATGACTTTTTTTTGGCATACAAAAATTTGTTTGTTTTTTGTTGAGAAATTAATGGTTATATGCAATATTATACAAATATATAAATATATGCAGATATTGTGAGAAAACAAAGCCATAAACTATGCATTAAAATTCGTGTTTTTATGTTCGCTCTGCACAGACAAGGCATTTCTGAAAATTAAACGATTTATATTTGTATATTTTATGAAAATAATATTTGTTGGTGAAGCAATAATTTCTTAGAAAATTGATTGCAATTTATAAACTACTTTCACTTCAAAAGAACAATCAATTCAGTTAACTAAGTTATTTATTTGAATTAATTAAAGCTAAAATTGTATGTTTTCATAGTTAAATAAATGCATAATCTTCCATTAATGAATTACAATTAAAATGTATCTTGAATTTCGAATGAATATTTTCAGCATGATTAACCAACTCAATTGAGTTTCGTCCGTATCTTTGTCATTTCAGGTGTCCAACTGCCAATACAATAATACACTAAGGCAGTGCATTCTAAAATGGAGTTTGACCAAAGTTTACTTCCCTGTGTTGATTCTGACGTTGCATGCCTTTGTCCACCTCTCTCTGTGACATACTTACATACACACTTATCCGGGGAAAATAGGGTGTGGATTATGGCAAACCTAGACGTCCATGAATAGGTTCTAGCCAATTTGCCCATGTTTGCTGCCTTGGGGGAAGGTGGAAGGAAGCATTCTTAACAGTCAATTATATATGTTTACCAAGTTGGCTTGAAACTAGCATATGTGTTCCAGCATATGTAATGACCATCGATATCTTTTGAGATCACTTAGACTTTCTTAGGTGCGGGAGTCAGCAGATGTCTAGTAAAAGCAGGAAGGCTTGAGGTTATATCCACTTCGGGAAATATTAAATCAAGAAATCAAATCTTCAACAAACTGTAGATGGAGGTGAAACCATTGACAAGCGTATATAAGGCCTTCACTATCTTTCTATGTTTATTTGAAGTCAGTAAGTCATAGCTTTACTCATTCCAAGTGATTTCTTGGACCTACCCCAAGAAACTCTTTGTTATCAGATTTTATTGAATATATTTCGCTATGCCGACTTTATGCATCAAACAATCCAATCTCAATGATAACCTCTTTAGATCAAAAGCATTATCACAGAATATCTGTATGTATGCTTCAGTGCAGTGTCCTCCGTACACACTTACATATGTAAACACATATATGCATAAAATATTTAGCAACGCTCACACGAGCTTAGATTGCATAATGCATAATTTATGAATGTTTTCATGTTTTGTTTTCCTTATTGCTTCAGTTTACAAAAAGTGTTGAAAATAAAAATAAAGTACGCGCTGCGCTAAAAAGCATTTTAAAGCCAATGCGCCAACAATGGAAGGAGGAGAAGGAGCACACAAGCTGGCAAAAACAACAACAACAACGTGAACAACTGCCACCACAAAACAGCGTAGTACAATATCCGTATATGTATACGGAATCGTAATGCCGCCCGCACTCATTCTCATTGTTGTACTGGCAGTGGCAGTGGCAGTGGGATTTAGGATTTGCTTCCTTATCGTGCTTGTATTTTCTGCCAGACTGTTTGCGTGTTTGGCTTGCTGGCAGACTGACGCGCTGACGATCTGACTAGCTGAGTCGGATAGCAGATTGGTCTTCATTCGCTGGCGCTGGAGCTCTCTTGATGTCAATCCATCATTTGTTTTAACACCATGATTTGTTTGTTTGGCGAGCCTAATATTTGGCAAAATAAAACACAATTGCCATTTGCTCTGCTTGTTCCTGTGGCCACGTTTCGCCTGCTGTTGATTGCCATAAATAAATAATTTTCAAATCAAACTACGCAAATCATCAAGCCCCCAGCTCCCAGCGCACACTTATATATTAATGATTGGCCATCAGTTTGTGGGGAAATAGTTGGCTGTGCATATGTATGCGTGACTGCATGGTTGATTAAGCTGAAAATTGTATAAATAGTTGGTTTTCATGAACTTGGGAATCGCAAATGTATATAGCCGCTCTATAAACAAAAAAATAGAAATAAAAAAAAAAAACAAAATAAAATAGAATATTTAAAGTTGACTTTTAGAGTTTTTCTCATGATGCAGTGTCAATGTCATGATCTGAGATTGAATGCGATACGATGAAGTGATCTTACACAAACTACATGGAATGGTTGAAATATTATTCTTCAGTGCTCTAAAATTTCAGAGTCCCAATTACATATTCCTACTGAATATATACGGAAATATGCTCAGCTAGATCCCGTGATAGTAGAATGTGGTGAAAAATGAAAGCGTTTAAATACTAAGGTCCCTTCACCAGCGATCCTTTAAAGTTGTTCAGGACGGGGTATCCTCTCAAGCAAAGACGGTCAGAGCTGGTTTACCCCAGGGTAGCGTGTTAGGGCCAACCCTCTACAGCCTGTATACGCACAACATGCCGATCTCGGACCAGAGCAATCTACTTGTCGCCACCTTTGCAGATAACACTGCGGTACTGGCCAGAGACAGTTGCGTCTTCACCGCTACAGATGTCGTTCAGATCTATTTAAAACAATTTGAGAACTGGGCCTGTAGATGGAATATTGCCATAAACACTGATAAGTGTGTAGAAGTCACATACCATCTCAGAGCACAAACCTCTCCTGTGGTATTCTTACATGGTCAACTCTTAGACCAAAAGGATGCTCAGAAATATTTCCAGTGCCATATAACTGATACAGTTAAGCGTGTTAAGGCAAAGGCGAGCAGTATGGCTTGGCTTCAAACTGTCAGTAACCAACAAGACGCTCATTTACAAGGTCATTCTGGCAGCCAATTGGAGATATAGTATTCAGGTATACGGCATAGCGGCAAAGTCGAACCTCAATAAAATGCGTGTTGTGCAAATCTTGCGCAGAATTTCTGGTGCGGCATGGTACATACGCAACAGCGATATCGACAAAGAACTCCATGTACCGAGGATCGGAGATGTATTCAATCGCCAAACTACTGCATATTTAGACAAACTCTCACATCACCCTAACCAGCTGGCGCAAAGGCTCCTAAGAAGCAGACGTATCCACGGAGTAAGAATGAGAAAGAGGGTTCACCCAACCGACCTGTCCCACAGAACCCTTTTAATCTAGGTTTAAGTATGTACATTTGTATATATTTTGTTGAAAATTAAATATATCACTATATATTATATATTACTATTAAAAGTTCACTGGAAGGATCTATCGAGTCGGACTTGCGAACGCCAATCAAACGAATACTTATCATTTGAGTGGAAATGTACACGCAAACCGGACTGTACCCCCCTGCCTTAAATGATGATCTTACTAAGAACTGAAATACTATGAAATGACTACAGTTTAAGGGAGAAAGATACCTGCCAGCTGCTAGCCTTTATTTGCAATCATTTATGCTTAGTCATTTCGATCTTCAATAAGTGCCTATTCTTGTCACATAATTCATAACCACCTGAGACGCTCTATTTGAAATTTATGACAATATTTTTCAGGTCTATAAAATCAAACAACTTCCTTTAATAAGTTCATAAAGTAACAGCCACTTAAAACTTGTTGTCGCTATATGAATGAGTTCCGCTGCCACTGTCACATAAACGTCAGTGCCACATCGTATGATGTTTGTACCCCAGCTCTGCCCTTTACAACCCCAAAAGTAAATTTAACTTCTGGCTGACAACAGTTTGTCTGCCTGACTGCTTGTTTATAGAAATTAAATGAGTTCAGACAAAATATGAAACATAAACTCAACACTTCAATAATGTTCAAAAAAGGCTGACTGTGTCAGCCTCCGGTGCAAAGACAACAGCAAGCAAGCAGGCAGGCAGGCAGGCAGGCAGGCACAGGAGTAAGTCATCGTAAATCCCAGGCCACATTTGTGTGGCTGTGGCTACCAAAGACACAGGCTTTTTAACACTTTCGCTGAGACAATGCGACAATGCGGCGACGACGCCAGCCACAGCCGTAGCTGCCACAGTCACAGCCACAGCCACAGTCAAGTTGTTAACATATTTTTAGTGTCATTTTAAAAATTTAAATTGTCGTAATCGTAAATTAATTTCATGGCACATAAAATTCCAACATAGCATGCCGCAAAAGACAAAACGAACAAACAGAAAGTATATTTCGGTAGAACATCGGTGTACAAGTTTATATTGTGTGTTTGATTGCCTTTTGATGAAGTGCTTTTGCCATTGTGTTTTATAACGCAACCGATAGGATTGTACAATTTGATTGTGATAGCTGGTTTTTATTGTGTGTGTGTGCTCAGATGGCTTTGTTGGCCGAAAATTGCATTTTCTATTAGATATGAATGCCAGATCTAGATCAACATTGTTCAACGTCATGTTATACCAAGCCGAAATGCATAAACAACTGCGACAAAATTCATGTAAAATTTAGAAAGCACATTAAAAACACATAAAAAAATTATATTCAACGGCAAGTTAATTAGTTGTGCAAATTATTTTTGTTTCTCTGGCATTTGCACATCCAAAGTCATAGCCGCCTGCGCCTGCATGCGATATTTATGTCAACGCCCCATAATAATTAAGCACCAAAAGCAAAAACGGCGAAATGTGTTGCAAATGAAGAAGGTTTTTAAATATATATATATATAGTTTACACATATATACACTCCTCCAAACAGACATAAGTATACTGAGGGGCAATTAGAGATGGCCACAGTGTTGTGCGTGGGTGAGACAGGAAACGCCACCATGTGTAGTTAGTAATTGTTTCCTTGTTTGCAGCAACAAAGTCGGAGGTGACAAAAACATGAGCATGTTCTGCCCAGAATTTGAACAGCAAATCTTTTATTGAATAAAACTTTCTAAGCTATAAAAATTTTAGAAAATCTATGCAGCTATTTATGTGATCGCAGCCAACAATATTTATGATGAATTAATGCAGTAAATGCAACTTGTAAATCTGTCACGCGTCACAGTAAATCATCGTGCATAAGTAATATGCAGTTTAAGCGAGAGCGGAACAAAGGGAACAGGGGTCGTGGTCGTTGCTGAAACTGACGCCGATGCCGATGCCGATGCTGTGGTGCCACCACTTTTAAGAGGGACGGACTACACAGATTGTCAGACACTTGGAAAGCAGGCAAGAAGTAGCTGCTGTAATATCAACAGATGTGTAGAACGCATATAGACAGACCATAGCATTCAGTATCTTTATATATGTATGTATATGTCGGGTTAGTTTGAGTGTGAATGTCAAATTATGTGCGCTACCGCAAGTGAAACGCCTTCACCCTCGCTCTCTCGGACCAAGTGAAGTGGGGGACTGTGCCGCGGCTAATCTATGACAGAAAACATGTAATCGGAGCTGCCACTCGATATTTGACTTGCACGGCCATCAAATTAATCCTTTAGCCCTATTCACAGCTCATTCAATAGGTGGAAATCTGGAGAGGCTGCAATACAATTGGAAATTCCCAAAGAGACAGCACTCAAGTGCTCTGGGGTGTCGCTTAATATGCGACCCCCGCGCTTAATTAAAATCACAATCAACATTTTACAACGCATTTTGTACAAATTAATTATGTCGCCGCCATGTGCTGTAGCTGGGTAGCTGGCAAGGCTCCTCCTGCCATAACTCTGGCTGCGGCTCATTTGCCAACTCTACTCTGGCTGTGGTTGCTCTCCATGGACATGGGAGTCGTCTCGGCGGGCGGCACTTTCTTTTTATGACTTTGCTGCCGCCGCCACTGCCGCTATTGGGCCGCTGCTGTCTAATAAGTGAAGCGTGAACAAATTGAAATTTGTTGCGCTGACATTTTGTACAAGATCTGCTTTCAATTGCAGTCTGTTGCTGCCGCTGCCGCTGCCTGCCAGTCTACTTTGTGTCGATCGTCTCCAGCTAATTAGTGCACTTCCCGTTGCAGCCGTTGTATTGTCTAATTTTAATTAATTTATCACAAACATAAAATGGCGTAACTTTTGACATTTCTTCTCCCCCGTCAACAAATCACTCACACGCCTCGTTGACTTCGCGATCTGTGTTCCCCATAACAGCATCAGCATCAGCCCAGCAGCCCAATCCACCCCGCCGTATAAATTTCCACTTGAGATTCTTGGCATTGCGCGGCAATCAAACGAAATTTATGAAGGGCTGAGGCTATGCTCTCAGCTCTCCCAAGCGACGTGTATTTTGACATTGTCAACAGGCAAGCAAACAGAACAACAAACAAACAAACAGATTTCCAACTGGCTGCAGGCAACCAAATCGCAGCATTTCTAATGTCACTTTGATTGTGTCATTTACATTTTATTGCTGCCATTCAAATCTGGGCCTGCCAGCCCTGCAGACGAGCCATGCAAACCATAGTGACAGCATCAGCGACTACAACAGGTATGTGGTGCATAAGACCAGGCCGTACACTCTCATAGTTTATTTTATCACCACTCAACGGAAGTTGCTATAGAAAATGAAGCATAGGTAACAAGAATAGACGAGACACCAGAATAAAGATACAAATTATAAACACAGATTATTATTAAATATAAACAAATCATACATAATTATTGAAAACAAACCAACACACTTGCACTTTGCTAATCACAGACAATCATCCAATAATTCTTCCATGTTTCTCGTTTGAAGATATTTCGATATGTTTGCACCGACACAACAAACTCGGGTCCAAATAAAGTATTTACGACAATATTCTCCACGGCCAGATTATGATTGGTAACCGAATGCGTTATAACAATTGGAGTGCGGACCTTGGTAGGAAGCGTGGGGTTAAACTTAATGTGAACAAGTGTAGGCAGAGGCTGTCTTGACATAGCCGGGATCTCAGCTACAAACAAGAGAGAAAGACTAACTTCCCGAAGCTTACACAACCTTGCACAACTATAACAAAAGGGAACTAGGCCCTCGATCTTTATACAAATTTCATCTGCATCTTAATTTAATTCCAAATTTATATGGCAGCTATAAGATATAGTGGTCCGATCTTGACGATTTGTACATATATGCAGTCTACAGCAAAAGGAAACGTCTGGGGGAAAATAACAAAACTGCGAGAGTAGTTCGCATAAACAGACAGACAGACAGACGGGCATGGCTATATCGACTCAGCCGCTCATACTAATCAAGAATATATATACTCTATGGTATTTTAAGACTTCCTAAGTTAGAATCCCATTTATAATAAGCTAGGAACCCAAATTGCACGCAGACACATAATATACAGCACCTGATAGTAACAACTCACAGGTATTTTTTCACCCTCGCTTTCAAAACGTCTCATTATGTCGCGATGCTCGCACCGGAAAAAAGTATAGGCCTTATTCACTTTGCATCCGCTTCCGCAATTCTGTATGTGAAAGTAATCCTATTGAGTTTCCATAGTGATACCATTAACTTACCCTTTACCTTCCTACCAATAACTCCCAGTGGTATGGTGCCCTTGCCACCCTCTCGGCTTGTTAGAGTTCTTGGCACGGTGGGCGCCAGGTTACACGTCACTGGTGCGCTATAGAGCCACATGGGCTCATCTGTGGGCTCCAGGCACTGTAATCGAAAATTCTCACCATAGGTAAGGACGTTGCCCGTGCGATCTCTCTCATCGCAGCCGACAATTCGAAAAGAGTTGCGTATGCAGGATGTGGGTGCCGATGCCACGGTCACTTCGCATTCCTCATTGATGATCTGATCACGATGCAAGGAATTGTCGGTAACAACCAGTGATAGGGCGCTATTGGTGTACGATGTGTCGTAGCCGCAAAGGCTCAAGCGGGCGGGCTCTAGCTTAACCACACATCCAAACCATACATAATCCTGGGGTGGTCCTAGCTTAGTTGGCTGGTGGAGGCGATCATAGAGAGTGCGTGTCTTATTTACCAACAGTTTTCCGCTGTCCCGAAGTTTCTTAAAGTTATTCAATTTGTGCTATTTGGGCAAACGACTTTAGGGCAGTTTTGGTACATTTTTAAGGGTCATTCTACCTCCTCCTCTTTAGCGTCTTCGTACCAGTTTCCTATAAGTACGCCTGTACTGTAGCGAGTAGTTTCTTTTCTCAATGGCATCGAGATGTTAAATCAATCAATATATTTATGTATATAGATATTTAGAGTACACATTTACATAATTGTATTTGTACTCACATGTAGTAGGCTGCTATGATGCTGATGAAAGTTAGTTCAAGATTAAGATTTTCAGCATCCTAAAAACAAAGTGCTGTTTCCTTCATGAACATAGTTCCTTCCGATTCGGCTTTCCCTCAAACCAAGCACCGACGCCACACACAAAGTCTACCCATTGCCATTGCCAGTGTAAACTAACCGTGCGTTAAATTTGCATGCGCCGCTGTGTTTGTATTACATTTTGGTGTCGGCTTTATCTTTGATCTTGCCAAAGAGGCGAAAATAAATTGCTCAATTATGACATTGGGTAGAGCCCCAGCTCCCAGGCATGGGTTAATTACTCATTTGTTGATTGTCGACTGTGGTTAATGAAGTATCCAACTAATGAGACTTTGAGACAAGCCCGAAGGCCCAGAGTGCCTATGTCGACAGGCTCTCCAAGGAATTCGAATTGAGAAATGCCGCCTGCGGAAATTGAAAATGCTTGCGGTGCTCTGCGTAGGATTCTGGCATGATCTTTGGCTCCACCAGCTGCCACAGACAGCAACAGCAACACGTGCTAGGGGCTGCTCGTATTCGGACCGCTTGTAGTGATGGCATCAATTTATTACCTTTCCCTTTGACATTTTGACATAATGTCGCGATGTTTTCCTCTCTCTCTGCCTTTCTCTGTGTGCGTGTCTTTCTCACAGTCTCCCTTGTCACCCATCCTATTTCATTTTCTCTAGTTTTCTTGCGGGCGTTGAAATGACTCGCATTCATCTTTTGACAGTTGCAACTCAGCGCACTGGCAGCTAATTAGATTATTTGTCAGTCTGTCTGTTGAATCGTGTTAGTTGTCGGAATCCGACTCTTGCCTCTTGCTTTCTATTGGACTGAAGTGACTTTGGCTTGTACACTAATTTCGCTTCTGATTAGTTGGAAAGCTGGGAATGACTGCGGATGTGTTGGCTGTGAATTGGTTAGTTAATCAATTTAATTAGTTTTCATCTTGCTTAACAAATATAAAATTAGAATCCTTTAAATATATTTGGGATTTAAAAACTCTCAAAGAAATGGAAACCCACAAATGTAAAATAGTAAAATTGAATAAACAAATCCATAGTCATCATATAAAGCCGCTGGGGATAATTCTTCACGACCTAGCTAACATTATTTGGCCTGATTGATTGTTGAATTTTCGTGTTTATCTGTTGATAAAAAAAAGTTTATTAATTGAACTCCGAGAAGTTGTGTGATGCTGATGAAAGATAGAATGCTTTGATATAATGTCAATGAAAACCATTGATTCGTTTTTGGGGCGCTATTGGCACATTAACATGTGCTGATGAAGGTATGCATTATGAAGCACTACTTTCATGGATCCATATTAGCATCTTTCGAGAGTTGTTTTCACAAAAGTCAGCTTAATATATTTTCATTTCATTCTAGTTAAATTCAAATGCCATCAAATTTTCAACCTATTGTTAGTCACCCTCTCTCTTTACTTGAATGCAGCCATTATTTACGTATTAATACAAATACAGAATATCTAGTAGTATACTATATTATGCACTAATTTTTTTGTTAAATTTTAAAAATTTCAATTATAAGAGGTTTATAATCATAAACCATGTTAAGGACATTTATCTAAATTGAATTTGGTTTCCTGTTCATATTTTAATAAAATAAATGTTTCCTATTTCAGCCGTAGTGTGGCGCCACTGCTTTCACATAGTTCATAGAGGGCGCAAGTATTGAGTAGCCAAGTTTAAAACCCAAGGCAGTGCGCTCGGCGGCATTTCAGAGAACTAATTTAAATATATAGGGTGCTCAATTGTTGTTTAGGAGCAGAATCGTCGTTTGACAACACTTTTCACAGCACGCTATAGCACTGATTGCTTTATTTATTATACTTGTACTTTACATAGATAAATTAAATAGATAAACTACAATAGTTTGTCTATATAAACTACAATAGTAGATCGTCAACTGGGAGAGAAGTTGCTTTAAAGTTTAAATAACAGCGAATGTTATTCTGTAGTGGGCACCTTTCCGTTTCTTCGCATTTATTGAAAGACCACCAATGGTGTTGTCTCATATAAACATTTTAAGAGAGCAAAGTGCCCACAGAATGTCGAAGAGCATTTCCATAAGAAGCAGAGTTGACGATCTATCAGCTTGTCTAAGATAAAAACATTTGGTATAAAAACCACCTAGCGTTTATTATGGGAAAGAGTACATTAAGAACAGCTTTTTATCCGTCATATAAAAAGTTATCGTATGCATAAGCATGAGACTGGTTATACATATCCTATCTTGCAGTGAAATGCAACTGAGTATCCCCTTAAGTTTAAACGGGGCTTATAACATTTCAACTTTATAACCCATCTATATATGCGTTAGAATAAGAAATATGAAAACAACATAAGAATATTGGATGAAAATGAATGAATATGAATCAATTACATTTGTAATAAAAAACATTAAAAGAAGACTAACTTCGGGTAACCGAAGCTTACGAAGCATATGCGGAGGCTTCTAAGACTGATACGTTCCAAATTTAATTTAATTCGCATAAAAAAAACAAAAGAAAAATCCGGTATACTAAGAGTTCGTTCCGAATCGATCGGTTAAATGGGAGCTATATGTAAAATAGTCCGATCTGGACGATTTTCACATATGAGAGCTTACAGTAGAAAGAAGTCTATGTTGACTACCTCGTTGGAAAAGAATACAGTTTGTGATATTAAAATGTTGTTATAATTTTCTTGAGAATATACTCTAAAATTCGTAGACCTCTTCTAGAAGTTATCTAAAATAAATGGCGATGGTGAAAAACAATTGCAGATTGCAACAGAGGGTGCAGTTTCGAAGTTAGAAAACACCGGCATTCTACAGTCAAACGAAAGGAAATTCCATTTGAAGTTTTAAACCAGGCGCTCAGCTGAAGTAGCAAGCACACGAGCCGCATTCCTATGTTACCATCGTCGTCATCGTCATTATCGGATTGAACCACAAAAAAGCGAAAGTCTCTCTGCAGAATGTGTGAGTATATTTGTGTTATGGTGTGCCTGTATGAATGTGTGTGTGTGCGAGGGGTGTGTTCGTCGACATTGCCTTACACTTAGGGGTTGTTTCAAAACCAGTGGCGTGGTCTGCGTGCTGGGAAGCTTGTATTGCGACCCTGAATGCCTGCGACGCCTCTGCACTATGCCAGCTGGCTTGCAATCGACATCCGCTAGTAGCGATTCTTCCCGCCCAGTGGGTGGGTCAGACGTAACCTCCAGTGTCACATGCTGCTTTTCAATTAGCGCGAGCAGGCAATGGTTGGGCGACGCTCTGCCAGTGGTTCTTTGCGCTTTTTGATAAGAACCCGGCCAAGAACCTCTGCAAACACGACAACAGCAGCAGCAGCAACCAGCAGCGCGTTAAAATAGACACGTACGGACACGTGTCCATCAGCGGTTTAACCCTTCTTAAGGTAACGCCCAAGGATGACCAGGCGAATAGAATCGACAGCAGGCGGGCTCCGTACCCCCTGGTACTGCGCATGTCTGAGGCGTCAGCCGCAACCCCAACCCACCAACTGGGTGGGCCCTGGGCGTGCCGTTCAGGGCGGAGTATAGGCCAAGCAAACGCCCACCCGCTAACAGCTGTGATTTACACGTTACCGTTGCTCATTACATAACACAAGCATGCGATAGAGCAGTGCAGGCTGAAGCGCAAAACCGGTTAACAGTTACGTCGTAACTAGGAGCAACCTTAGTGTAGCAGGCGACCAGCATAGGCAGTGCGGCTCGCATTACTACGTCTTTACATTGCAGGACGGCTGAGGGCAGCTGTCGCTGCTGCTGCCTCTGGTCGAGGTGGTGGCTTTCCCTTAGGGTTAGGGGTTGATTTGTTGTGTCACAAAGGACATGGGCTCGAGCTCGCCTCAAGGTCGCTGCCGTTATCTTCCCTCTGTCGCTTGCGTGTGTGCCTGCTTGCTCGCACACCAATGCAACTGTGTTGTGTCACATACTCGTACACATTCTTTCATGGTAGATTTTCGAGCAGGCGAACATAGATCGTAGCTAGTGAAGGGAAGCACATATCAAAATGAAGTTTCTACACGCACGCCGACACTCACATATCACGCATATGCGAGAGTGTGTATGCGCGTGGCTGGGTGGTTGGATTTGGCTTGCGTGTGTGTTGGCCGTTGGCCTGCTACCTTGACGGGGTGGAAGTGGTATTAACAGTTATGTATGTGCCAACAATAACTGGCAAAGCTCACCACAGAGCTTTGACAGCGAAAAAGCTTCTTTTGGTTTGGGTCAAGGATACGTATATGCAGCAGCAGGAAATGGTCATGTTCATGTTTATGGTTGCTTTCGGATCTGTGAGAACTTGCAAAAGTTAAAAAGTTAAGTCCTGCCGCAAAGTTGTATATATTGAAATGATAAAGCAGTGCATGAAGGTGACTGGACTGGACCAAGAGAGTTAAAGCTACCAATTGTGAATGCTTTCTTCTCATATTATCTTCTGCCTCAAGCCACAGTTTGCCTTCTCAAAAGCTACACACTCAGAAAAAATGCATCATTTCATACTTGTCAAAAGTTTTGTAAACCTTTTAAAAAAAGAATGTCTTTGTTTAAATCAAGCTTGAATAACACCGAATTTAGCTAGCTCAAGGTCGTAAGTGAGCTAAAAACTTTGATTGTGTTTTCAGCAGCTATTGAAATACTTTTAAGAGTCCAACCGGAAGTACAATTGAAGACAAGCCAGGGTCTATCATTAGGAGTCTTCTTACTCAACATCTCCATCTCGTGGAGGGCTACCTGATGACTGAAAAACTAAAACTCGAACTGACTGAAAAAACAGTAGAGGTCATAAGACCTTCATGTTCTTCTTCGGTGTTGTCATTGTTTATGGTGGCCATGTCTTTGTCTAATTGCATACTTTTAGGTGCGTTTATATCAACAGCGTTATTAACTGTGCCTATGCTATGTAAGTTTTAAGGTAATAAAGTAACTTGTTCTCCTGAGTAAGCGAAAAAAGTTTGGATTGCTTTTCAAAAATACATTTAAAATGATTTATAATATTTTAAAAATACCCAGGAATTACAATTACAGAGCGAAAAATTCTTTTTTTTAAATGCCAAAATCCTAAATTTTGTTCCCGAGTGTGAAACTTAATACTTGCCCGCCTATCTCATCTTGTTTGTCTTGTCTATTCAGCTAGATTGAAGCACTAATTCATGTAGCTGCCATATAAGCGATCGGTTAATATAGTATCTGTATGATTTATTTGTAACGAATCTTGCCCACTTGACACATATCCTAATTTCATACTGGTCGGATTGATGGAAATATATAAGCAATTCTCAAACGGATGCCAATGTTCGTTTAAATTGCACATTACGTGGGCTTTGCTATCAGCTCAATAATTTTAGCCATTTGTTAAATTGCTTGCACGATAATCGGTTGCATCATTAACTTTCCCATAGTAACACTAACTAACAACGGCAACAAAGGATAACTGTCTGCGGGCCAACACTTTAAACAATGAAAACTGACAAGCAGACTAAGAAATCGCAGAGCAAAAGAAAATAACTAAGGCAGGACCCTGGCCAGTGCCAAGGCCAATGACAAAGGGATGTCAACAATGATGACTATGATGATTACGATGATGATACGATGATTATGGCACTTGTCATTGTGTACGTCGATGTTTGCTACTGAGAATTGCTTTTATAAACCACTCAAAATCGCACAAAGCTACAACATCAAGAACAACAATAACATCAGCAGCGACAACTTCATAGGTTGCTCAAAGCAGGGCAGCAAAGTTGTCATTGCGTGTTTGCAACAAACTGGCGACAAAGCTTATCTCAGATGGACACACACAATGGCCAGCACGTCCGTCAATCCGTCAAAGAGGCATAATGACAACAGGACACTGGGTGGGGAGGGACTCTATGAAGATCGCATCGTGGTCGTGCAGCCACTCAAACAGATGTTTAGTTTTTACATTTGCCATGTTGTGCTGTTTTGTAATTAAACTTGCCAAGTGGCTTTTAAGTGCCATAGGATCAGCTATACTATGCCTGGCGAGACCGAGACTGTCTTCAACTGCAGGTCATAAATTTTATTGTCCTTTCGTTTGGCGCGCCGCGTCTATCACGGCATGACTGGGCTAGGCCCAGCCCTACACACGAATCCGAACGCGTGTTTGACTCTTCGACTCTTGGCCCTGTGTCGCTTATCTAAAGTCAAAACAATTTTCATATATTTTCCAGCCAACAAACAGCTAAATACAAGGCGTGCTTTTCATTGTCCACAAACATGCCATTCCGCAATTAGCATTCGCGTACAAACTAATTTGCGCTGCGGGAGATGCGTTGTGTCTCTGTCTTTGTCGCTGTCTATGTCTATGTCTCCATCTCTATCAGTGTCCCTGGTCAGACTCAGACCATATTCCTGTCCTGCACCCACATGTTAATTAACAGCTAGTAGACAGTCAGTCAGTCTGTCGTCTGTCGGGCGGTCTGTTAGTTAGTTAGTCCGGCCATCATTTGTACTTAAGTTGAATTTTATTTTGTGAACAATTATGCTAATTCGTTAAATAAATAGGCACGCGCACTGCGGCAACGCTTAGAAAATGGCCGCCATTCAAGTTAAGTTTTATTAGGACTTTTTTTATTTTATTGCCAGCCCACTCGCACACACCGACAGGCAGCAATGGACGCTCCAATTAAGTTTGCTTTTGCCATTTCATTATTTGAATATGCCACAGACCAGCCTGTCCAATTTTCTCGGGCATTTGTGCGCGTGCCAAGCATGAAAATTAGTTTGTTATTTCGTACAAAAAACAGTTTCTCCTACCATTTCAGAAAAGCCACATCAGCCAGGCCACACCTTCATATTGACATCGTCATTTGTTTAAATCATGTCCGCATCAAAACTTTTCATATTCACATTTAT
Source organism: Hirtodrosophila duncani (assembly GCA_037043425.1). Lineage (NCBI taxonomy): Eukaryota > Metazoa > Arthropoda > Insecta > Diptera > Drosophilidae > Hirtodrosophila > Hirtodrosophila duncani. The sequence goes on from JBAMBM010000569.1 coordinate 1,001,786, forward strand.
TTATGAACCTGTACTCCAAGGACCTGACTTTGGGAATCAACGATATTCTGCCAGCATTTCTTTCACCAAATATTTAATTACGTTGTAACCCAGCACATTTGTATGCAAAGCATGAGATCTTTTGAAGATATCCTCTGTCAAAATAAAATCATAAATATGCAAATTTTGCTGGCTGGAACCAATCAGAGCATCTATTAGATGAAATTCGGTGAAAATTATGTGGCCAAGAAGAAGAAGGAAAGACTACATTTCACCAGCCGAAGAGTGCATATACTTTTTGGCGACATTTCAGAAAGCTTGATGACAGCACGACAAACTTCAAAAAACTTTCTTCGATCTGGACTGTCTTGGTATACGAACGGACCTGATTAAACCTTAACGTTGGAGCCAGAAAATTGTTGTATTACTCAAAAGCATGCTGGAGATGGACAAAAAGAGGCAATTCTCGTCTTGAACAAATTTACTGAAATGTCAAAAGAGTTATTTTTGAAAGGACTTTCAAGATCTGAAATAATATGCTGAAAGATTAAAATACCAAATATGATACAAAGACACAATAAATATTATTTGTTTATATAACTGATACTTACAAAACCCGGAATACTTAACATGATGATGATATTTCTTCTCAGACTAGTTCTCGAATTCTCCAAAAGCCAACATTTACTTAGCCAAATCGATCTCTTTGTCCTAAACCAAATGAAAAATCTTTAGTTACCCTCGTTTGTTGCATAGCGATCAATCGTATATTAGCTATATAATACTAGGTTTGATCTGTTAATTTTTATTCATTGGAACACGAAGAAGTTTAGTTATGATCAGCTCCGGCTCCATATAAGTATACTAAAAGTATGAGTATATATCAGCATTCGTATATGTATATCCTTTATGGCGTTACAAATGCTCCCTTCTATGAGTGTTACAAATATGCTCACAATATTTGAATGCCCGCTGCAGCGGTATCAAAGAAATGGCGGCGTCCTCGACCCACACAAAGCAAACAAGAACGGGCAACACGGACAACGACAGCCAAAACCAAAATTAAATAAACGTTGAGAACTGTTACTAAATAGAGACAAAACTGGTAAAAAGGATATACGTATGTATATATATATATATATATGTATTTCCTCGTATCCCCGACAATGATAACGTCGACAAAAGCCACGACATCATCAAAAGTTGTTTGCCAACCCTCCATAACCCCCTATTCGTACTGTTCTGGCATCGCTGCTGACTGACTCTGACTCTGACTCTTGTCTAGCTGCAATGTCGGCGGCCATAGCCTTTCATCTTTCAGCTAAGAAGTGGAGGATGCTGGGTGGTCGTCAGCCAATTTTTGATTGCAACATTTCGCACTAAAGGCAAAACAAGAGCAACAACAGAAACAACAAGCTAAACATGCAGCACAAACGAAAAATGTTAATGGTAATTTAAATATTTTTCGTGACATGGCGTTCGCTTTGTGTATCACATTGCTTTTGCTTTTGGTTGCTGATGTTGGCTAATTTCCATGGCATACACGCTCATAGATGTTTCTTTGTGTGTGTACGTGCTTGCCAGTCTCACACGTCAGTTCTTTGCCAGGAGCGACAGATAATTTTACTTGGAAAATAAATTGCAGAAAGTTCTTCTCCAGCTTTCATTTCCCTTTGCTCTGTGCTGTAGCCACACTGTCATTTATGTGCTCATACTTCTTTGAGCTTGGTGTCAGTGCATGTGTATGTGCCTGTGTTTGTGTGTGTGTGTGTGTGTGTGTGTGTATGTATATGCCTAAAAATATGCTATGGTATTTTGTTTTGCCTCATTTTAAAAACTAATTTGCCTGATATAATTGAATTTGACATTTGAACTTAAGTGCAGCTTTGCATATTAAATGAAATTGAGAAAAACAAGCTCTCGCAATTACAACCAAAGCGTGGCTGAGTTTCTCGACGAAAAAAGACTACTCACAATGCTGATAAGAAAAATACTCTCCATATCCATTTCCATCTCTGAGCCCAAGTTGTGGGCGACAACTGACAAAACAAATAAACTGGCTGCCGTTTCATATCTCTGTGCATTTTACCTGCCCCATTTCCTTGCTGGTGTACCACAAACCCAACCCCTTCCCCAAGAGGACCGCACATTTTGTATGCATAAGCAGTCGTATTCGCATACCATTCCGCACATTATCCAAGCAATGGCAAGCGAACATTTTTTCCATATTTTACACAACAAAAGCAAGGCCAGACACAACTTTTGCCACAACTTGCGTTGACATTTCTTTCTAGATTTCTAGCTCTACGTGACTCTCGCTCTCACCCCTCTTCTCTCTCTAGCTAGCGTTCTCTTGCGCCTGCTCTAACAACCGTCCGCCCGCAAATTCAAATTTAATTCGCCATTTTTCTGGCAGCCAACTCAACCAACCACCCCCGCAACAAGCACACGCATCAGCTCCCCTCTCCTCGCACCGTATCGCTTCTTCTCTACACTCATCACCCTCACTATCTTGTGGCTTTGTTTGCTCTGTCTGTTATTGCGGTTGCTGTTGCTGTTTCCTCTTTTGGTCTGCTTTTTATTACATTTGCTGTGTGTGCTCTCTGCTTTCCTGCATAAAAATGTTGAAATTCCTGAAGACATTTTACTTTGCAATTTCCTTACGAGTCGTTAAACATTTCCAGGCTATGCCGGCAGTAGCAACAAAAACAACAACACCATCATCAACCAACAATATCAACAACAACAGCCAAAGTTAAGAAAACTAATTTAAAAATTCAAATTTGTTTTCCGTTTTTTATATGCAACACAAACTGTGCTTTTATATGGCTAGGCAAGTGTGTATATATATATGTGTGCGAATGTGTTTGTGTGAGTATAAGTGTACATTTGTTGCCTGTCTGCCATTTTGTGGCCTGTTAACTGGTAATTTGTATGCTTGAGGGTTTGTTGCTGATCTTCTTGTTACATTTATATGCGATGCATGATATTTAGAGTTTTTCTATTCAGGTGAAGGAAATGGAAAAATAGAATAATGAAAACTCAACTGAGGTCTGATGAAATTGATCTTGTGAAAACATGTCCATGTATATTTATTATACCCCCCTTCAAAAGGTATTCCAATTTCTCGATATATTCAAAGCAAAGACTTATGTTATGTATGTAAGCTATATATGTTCTCGATTAGTTTAACTATTATTTGTTCTATTGGCTAAGGTCACGAAAATGTATTCAGAGACGCCTTTCCCACTTACCTTAGTCAGGAAAACAAATTAACTAAGGTTAAATTTAGATTACGATTTTTACTCACGAATGACCTGAAGCCAGCTAGATTTTATATAAATGTAAACTAAATACTAAGGCCCGTTTTCACATCTTACCGTGAACGCAAACTGCCACATCATTATTGCTCTACATTTCAAGAGCCACGATAGAACCTTACATCATCTGGTAGTGCCCCTAACATCTGGCAATACCCTTTAAGCCAAAAATATCTGTTTATGAAAGACAAACGCGGATTCAATACATAGTCATGAATAGTCGGTCTTTGTAAATATAATCTCTCTCAGAGATTTTGGAAACGAGACAGAAGTACAACTCATTTTCAGCAAGAGATTTCGATTTTCCACAAGCTCAAGCTTTCGTTTTGGTGATAGGATTGGGTCTTCTCTTCTGGAACTTCCTCCTTTGACTTCCTCTCAAAAACGACACATTTTTCCCTTAGAGCATTATAGCACTTGTTCCCAGTCCTGTACCACATGACGATGTTAGACTTCTTGTTCTCAAGAACGTGTTTCTGGTCCGATACAAGCTCTACGAAGACCATCTCTTCCTCCGAAGCATAGTATGTGTTTCGTTTCTTTAATTCGCTTGACTTTTAGCAGACGGTATAAGCTTGAGATCAGCTTTTCACAACACGGTAGATTCCTTTTTATACTCGTGCTTTAGTAGAGTAAGCGCAAGAGCCGAGTCGAGCCCGCCGTGACCGTCTGTCCATCTGTATGAACACATAGATCTCGGACACCGAATTTGGTATGATTTGTATAAAAAAACAGAAAAGTTATGCTCCTAAGTGTTCATTTCGGAACAATCGATTATATGATAGCTATATGATATAGTTGTCCATTCTTGATGAATCTCAAACTTAACCAGCGTGCAGAAAAAAAAACATCTGGTACAAATTTCAGCTCTGTAGCTTTTAAGACTTCTAAGATCTTTGTTTGTTTAAAACAAACTTGTTCTGATGCCCTACAAGGGGAATCTACATACCAAATTTGGTGGCTCTAGCTCTTGTAGTCTCCGAGATGTAGGTGTTCATACGGACGGACGGACAGGACTAGATCAACTCGGCTGTTGATGCTGATCAAGAATATATATATACTTTATGGGGTCTCAGACGCTTTCTTCTGCCTGTTACATACATTTGCACGAATAACACTCGCTTACTCTACTAGAGTACGAGTATAAAAATCAAAGAGTGTCGCATACTTTTGAGTGTGTCGAATATTAAATAAATGCTAAGTAAGATTATCTTATAGTATCTTACTTGTTTAGTATTCAAATGACTGATGTGTACATATATATTTTTGATAATCATGAATAGGTAAGTTGATATAGACATAAATATATCCTCGAAATCTCAGAAGTCTTAAAAACAACCTTCCCCTTTATATCAGCCATTTTGGATGCTATATCATATAGCTGCCCAAGAATCGAAATACTTTATTCTAGCTATACTATAATACAATGTAAATACACAATGTTCAAGCTCATCGTTTTTCTCCTTTTCAGCTGTTTGAGGGAAATAAATGTTTATCAGCGATAAACTTAATTATGCCTGAAATTTATGCAAACCTTTTGCGAATTTCTAAACAACAACAAGGCCCTATAAATAATCCAATGCAAAGCAAGGGCTGGCTCACTGTCTATGAACATGTGCTCATCGTAAAATAATGCAAATTTTGGCTCATTAATATCAATCAAATGATTGATAACACAAATGGCACACCCAACCACTTACACTAACACCAACACCCCATTGAATGAACACTTTGACAGCACTTACCGCAACCGCAGCCGCGACCGCAGTCCCTCCTGCAAACCGAATCGGGTTCGGCCGTTAATAAATCCTTTGACAATTGTTACATTAATGTCAATAAGCCGCACACGCAAAGCAATTTTCGAGCATTTACATGGCGCCCAACATTTGTATCTCATTTCAGAGTATACTCGTTGACCCAGGCAGCAGCAGCAGTCGCACCCTTTTTCTGTCACAATATTTGACTCGTGGCATTTTAGCTGTGTGTGTGTGTGTGTGTATGTGTGTGTCAGTCTAATCATTATAATGTTGATGTTGATGATCATGGTGCTGTTTTTGTTTTCATTGACATTGACTGTATTACTTTGACACTTTGCCTGCTGTTAGCTTTGGCATCGCCACCAACACCAACACCAGCTACAAATCCAGATCCTTTGCAATCTGTCAAAAGCTATATAGTACATAGTAGATGTTTGTTTGTTTATGCTGGCTCATCAATCACTCACATTTAACTCCAGATTGTCACTTAATATTTCGCTAAATGTGCAAGCATTTTTTGTAAACTTATGGATATAAATTTAATAGCTTTAAATTAGGAACATTTTAAAAGTTGAAGAATTTAAGTATGGAATTTAAGTTTTTCATAACACAACTTATGAACTCTGCTTCTTCCACATTATCTCATATATGTAAGTCCTGAATTTTTAAAAACCATTCGTGAAGTTCTCTGTTCGTGACTTCTCGTTGACTTAGACTTTGTGCTATTCGCCAGTCTGCGTATTGTATTATAATCCTTCTGAAACTGTGTTTCTGCACATAAAACATATTAAAATTGTATATCGAAATAGGAAGTGACATAAATCTTTTCGACTTACTGCGAACCTCCATAACTACAGAAAAAGTAGACTTTGAAAAATGAGTAAATGGCTGCCAATAAATTAGTCAATAATTGTATTCAGTGTACATTTTTGTTTGCTTCGCTCGCATTAGCTCGGATTAGCGTGCGACATCAACGGTAGTTTTTGTTGTAGATGTTATTGTGGTGCTCCCGATTGAAAATTTTCTGACCATCGCTGGTCGAGAGGAATCACAATTATCAGCCAATTGAGGCCACTTAAATTGTGTAATTAATTATGCTTAGCATACAATTATACCTTCATTTTAATGCAAGCCCCCAATCGCACACACATACACACACACACGTAAACATATAAACACACACATGCATACACCAGTTAGCTAAAAGCAATGTTTGTACATTTGCAACAAATTAAAAGCCAATTAATTCATCAGCTAGACAAATTATGGGCCGGGCTCAACTGACCAATGCTCATGCAACCGCAATTATCAAATTAACCACATCAAATGAAATGCAAACATATTTTAAAATGCAAAAAATAAATATAGTAATTGAAGAGCGGCGCCTGTCATATAATTAAGTTGTTTGATAACTAAACAAACAACTGACACTGACGGGCGCGTAGGCATTTGTGGGCACTTTAATTAATATCTACAGTGTGTTCCAATACTTGGCCAGCCAGGATGCAACGGAACCAGAACCACTCATAAGTGGGCACACCCCACAACAGTCAAACGTTCCCCCCAGCTGCTTTGCTGCCTTGTACTCTCTTTCTACTGATATTTCTGTTGCCAGGGCTGCCAAATGCACTTAATTTCCCAATGATATGGGTTGTTTTCTGTGCAGGCATTTCTAACGCGAATGTGTTTGGGTCTGGGTCCAGCACGATGCATGTGCATGCAAGTCGTCACAGCTTATTAAACACACACAGTTATAGTCAGCACCCGCACTAACATCTATCCACACTTAGAGAAAATGTTGAACTTTTTTGTTCAATCCAACCACTCACTTTGTCTTTTGATCATAACTTCTTCTATTGAGTTCTGCATTTGAATATGGGGATAATGTGTAACTTCCTATGGACAACAGCGTATTTTTGTTCACTTTCGCGTTTCGAGTCGCACCCGGTTGATTGAGCGGAAGGCGAATGTGTATCAAGCCCGTGGATTGGTATCTTTGCTGAGTCACTTAAACGTGTTACATCATCTTAATCTTAATTTATATCTTAATTTAAGCATTCACTTGCCATTTGTACATACTTATATATTTCTCTGAGTGTACTATTCGTTATCTACCTGGAGTTTTTGAGCAGACTTCAGGGTGAACATTTTTCCAACAATTTTAGGCATACGAATATTTCTGCGGTTTTAAGTGTCCCTGACGTTTTTATAGTTTGCTTTCATTGAATTGCTCTAATTCGTAAAATTATAAAACTGGTCGCTACTTTGGCACTCTATCCATGTTGGAAGTCCTTTATTTTTATTGCCTAACTAACGCTCGCTATGTCGGTCAATGAACCAGGAGTCTCAAAAAGGACGACACATGCGTGCTAATCTCTAATTTGCTAGACGATCATTGTCATTGCTAAGAGTAGTTCGTATATATAACCCTTGGCCATGCATACGTACATGTTCATAGGGCGACAAGCAGCGGGGTATAGGTCGAAAAGGAAAAGGACCTAAAACTCTGCTCATCCCTATTTTAATTGCCGAAACTCGGCGTGTTTCGAATGTTGGTATCTAAAGTTGCTTTTCTCGTTTTAATGGCGCTATATTCATTAGGCAAATGTATGTTCGCTTTTTGCTCTTCGTTTCTTGGGCTTTTTAGATAAAAATGTGCTGCTCATTAGCATATAAAATGTATTGGCGGGTGGCGGCAGCAGAAGCACTGCTCTTTACATATGTGTGCACATATGCCTGTGTGGGTATACATACTTATACAATACACATTTATTGCATATTCATCATTTTAATTGCTTGTTTTCATACTAAATGACTCGATAAGGCTTTTAGGGTTATTAAGTAGAGACGGCGCATAAGGATGCGGTCATAAGGATGTGGATGTTACTTGAAATGCTTCTTGCTGTGAGTTGAAGTGCTCCCTCTCTCTAATCCCGAATCGAATGAATTGAAATTGTACCCACAGAACAAAGCTAAAACCAAAGAGCACACACAAACGAGCAGAACAACAAACAAACACAAATACAAACAATTCACGTATAAAAGTGCAATGTGGGTGGAGCGATTGGAAGGCATGTGATTACTTTTCCTTTGTCTCGCCAACGAGTGCGATGGCGGGGGGAAGCGGCAACTGTGAAATCAAGAAAGCGTAGCTGCATAAAGAGCAAAGAAATTACTTTGCCAACGAATGAACGAATATGAATAAAAATGTGATCAATGCAATGAAAATGATTGCCAGACCATTCTAGCGTGCCACGCCTTACAATTGAGCGCACAAAGCTTAATTCAAAAGTGCAGGGATCCCAAAGGGTAAGTAAGGGTGATATACGAGTTGGAGAGGCAGTACGATACACCAGATTCGAACAAGTTGAAACATTTTAATATAAGCAAAGGCATGATATAGCTTTGGGTATTCTTAATTTTTATACCTTTCACTGCAAGCAAGCGTATCTGGAAGCTGGAAGGGTGTAAGATCTAAAGAATATATACAAATTTGTGTTGGCCAATTGTTACTAAGGCAATCATAGGATATAATAGTTCTATCTGGCTGCAAAGACGATAGTTTGCAAGAAATCGAACGGACTTTCATGTGGCAGCTGCAGAATATTGCTATTCTATCAAGTGTAAATGTTACTCGTAAAGGAATTGTTAAAGAATAATTTGAGTTTTCATAGAAGCTGACAAGTTATTTTTTTATTTATTTGAAAGTATTGAAAATTGCAATGTGACAGGCCATAGATGATGGTCAAAATAGTTTTCTATGAATTTTCCAAACTTTCGTTATGGTTTAATTGGAATAATGGTTAGAATGGCTATGCATATTTAATATCCTTTTATCAAGCGATTGTTGCATGGACAACTATTTGATAATACCATGGGGGCATACACTGCGAAAATACGAAAGCTGTCAATGACTATTTTTGCTTCGATGTAGAAAATGCTATATTGCAGGCCTATTTAGATGAGCCAGTGTATATGTTAATCAATTCCTACATCAAATAGTTTGAGAAATTAATTATTGAATTCTTGGCATGAATTTGATTTTATTATAAATTATTAAAATTACTATCCACAGCGGGGCGCAACTGGCTACTTGGGGCAAGGGCAACAACAGAAGCAGCTGCAATCTTTTGGACATGTTTTCAAGCACTTGGCTGTGTCACATCCGCAAGACCTGGTCTCAGGAGGACATCTACAACAGCTATCCTTGATGCATCCAGAGCAAGCCTCCTCCGTCTCGGACGCTTCACATGACTGGAACAAGAAGATAACTACAGCAGCCAATACAAAAACCTTTATGCTGAACATTGTGATCGTATGGAATTGGTTGTTGAATGAATACATCTAGGTCTGCAACTGATGGGTCGCCTTATATACTTAGGTGACAAGTGCATGACGTCATTAATTTAAACAGTTGACTCGAAACGGTTTTTTGTGCAACAAGTTAATAATTATTGTAATTATACTCGTAATCTTGTAGAGTAAACGAGTATATTGTATTCGTGCAAATGTTGCATACAGAAAGCAGGCATAAAGAAGCGTATCCGACCCCATAAAGTAAATATATTCCTAGCATCAACAGCCAATTCGATCTGTCCGTCCGACCGTCTGTCCGTCCGTATAAACACCTAGATGTCGGAGACTATAACAGCTAGAGTTACCAAATGTAGTATCTAGACTCCCCTTGTGGGGCGTCGAATATAGAATATAAAGAGAGTACCAGTATCTTATAGTCGGAATATCGACTATAGCGTTCTTACTTGTTTTCATATCAACAATATGGTTGAACAACAGATGTTTTCAAATTAACAATATTTATATAATATTTATAGATTGAAGCTTCTGTCGAAAAGAAATTTATAATTAGTTCATTATACCTATACCCTGTAACATAGAATTAAAACAAGAAACATAAATATATAAAATTGCTGTTGATGTCGTCATTCCATTGCTTTGCTAATGGGGCGCTATCTAAGGACAAGCCTACAATCTTGATTTCAATCCAGTGAGTCACCTATATAGAGTAAACGAGTATATTGTAACCATTCAAAAGGAGTCGATTTAGTGGAGTCGATTTAGCTTTGTCCGTCTGTCTGTCCGTATGAACACCTAGATCTAGTCTCCGAGCTAAAGTCACCAAGTATGTAGATCAAGTTTATTTTAAAATTTGGCCAATTTTGACAGATTTGATTAAAACGCGGAATATATATGTATAAGTACATACCCTTCCGATCTTCCGAATTCATTAATATCTGATAAGAACTGTAGACAAAATCGCTAAAAATTTGTTCATAAAATGTATTTATAAATATATTCAATCAAACATATATTGGCTTGGATTGGCTTGTGATATGTGTGCGTGTGAGAGAGAGAGAGAGCATTCTGCCAGAACATTTTACTGGTAAACATGTTTCAGGATGTTTACAAGCATATCGATGTGCTCTGTGGAACCTTTCTCTCTTTTAGTTACATTGGTAAGTTAATAAATTGTATTAATAATTAATTAAATCAAATACTAAAAAAATCGGGTTTGTCTACAAAAAGAGGTCAGACTGCTAGTATTTTATAGACGGAATTCGACTATAGTGTTTTTCCTTGTTTTATTTGCGATGCATATGTGGCTTTGTCAACGAATCAGTGGATTCAAAGTAAGACACCACTTTACACGGTTTATTTATTTTATTTATTTTGCATTTTGTTTATTTTATATATAATATAATTAAGAGGATCAGTTAATGGAATAAATGGCTTGACTTCCCATAGCGCTACTATATCTGTCCTCTTTGAAAGACTCGTCTTCCAAGTGTGGCTCTTCAGTTGGTTACACTTCAAATATCTGCTGTCAGGCAAAAGGCCCTGAATGTGGGAATGTAGAGCTCTAACAGTGGAAGTTCTATATATCATCCTTGACAAATTGAGTGTAAGTTAAGAGCACTTCAATACACTTCCCACATATTTTAGGCCGCCTAATAATCCACATGGTATACAATACATTCAGAGTGAGCAGAACTCATATATTACACCTCTGAAGCTAAAGATGTTCTCCCAAATATATAACAGATATATAAACATATATTTCTTGTTACCAATCTAGTTCAGCCTTTATACTTTATCTAGGAACTGCACACGTTCTTCAGACTTCAGCCCCACGAAATATCTTCCATCTGTAAGTTTTTCTTACAGAAAATTGATGTCTACAAAATGTTCATATACAAATTTGGTATCCAATTTATTCAACTTTAATTAATAAAGAAAAATCAAGAAAGAGCTGTTAAAAATATTCATTGCGATTTCATATCCTTGGACAAACGATTGTCTAGAAAAGCTTAAATATTGATGTCTTCTTGTACTCGTAGCTGATAAAGGCTGCAAAAATACAACAAATTTTCATAGTTACAAGGTCACATGGATTTCATAAAGAAAACTTGAACTTACCATCATTATTATCTACAGCATATTTGTATAGATGACATTTACTGGGGAAATTCTTCTGAGAAGTAGTGCCTACAACCTTCTCACAACCACAAGGTGGGGGCTGTACAAAGACTGCAACCACGGACTTTCCAATGCAGCAGTTTTTGGCGATAAACTTCTTGCAAACATCTTCTGGCACGCAAACCAACGCTATAAAGGAATAGAAGGACACACTTGATCAATAAAAATAAGGATTCTAATTGAAGGAAAACTTACGCGTGGCGCCAGCTTTAATTCTTCTGCTGTTTTCCTCATTCATGAGACATTCGTTTTGGAATGGACGGCAGACGCAATCCTCCAGTGCCCAGATTAGCTTCTTACTGTAAATGTTGCATTTGGTGCCGCTATCAACTGGAGGACACTTAGTAGCTGGAGGCAGTAAAATGGTCGCCTGAGCCACACTGACAACAACAGCAAGAAGATAGGTCAACTTGTAGCTGATCATGTTGGAATGGTTGAAATCGATTTGTTGACTATGCCGAGTCTGTGCGGCTTTTTATAGAGCCTGGATGTGGACAAGCCAATGTTTGAGCAGTTGTAACGATGCCTAAAATCAATAAATTTTTTGTTAACCAAATAAACTTATTATTCGCACATAATATTTACTTGGACTGCCTTAAGTTGGATCAGTTAGTTGGCTTCATGGAAAATGTTTGGGGTATTTTTGATGAAACCAGTTATACTCGCTTTAAATCTGGCATACACAAAAAAATACCTGGAACACAGATACAGATATGTGTGTTTCTTTCATAAATAATTATGACATCCTTTTATCGTGGCTGAAGCGCCAAAGTCGTAAAATAATTACACGCAGTTGTCATTAGCTCATTAGACTGCGACTGCGAAAAAGCGAAAGCCAAACAACACAATTAACGTGACCCTAACCCTAAACCCTTTGCCCAAACATAAACCCCAAATACAGTCAGCTCGTAGCTGCCTGGCTTAGAAGTAATAATAAAATAATAATAAACAACGAGTGTCATCATTTTAAAGGCAACAGTAACCGCAGGAGCAGTAGCGGCAACGGCAACGGCAACGGCAATGGAGCGAAGCAATGGCAAATCCTGACGGATTTCGTATGTAATTACTTCAATTAAACCATCTGTGACAATTGCCGCAGCCGAACATGAAATTCAACTTTACTTCTGAAATTCCCAATTGAGTTGAGGCGCATTATCCTGGCATCACCAGCAAGCAGGAGCGGCAGCTCAAGCAAGCACTGGGAAAAGCAAAAGCTGTTGCTACGGCAGCACGAAGCCACCAATCCGGCAACCAACCCCCAGAAGCGGCCAATTCCAAGCGCACTTTACCTATACCTTTGCGACGCTGTTGTTGCTTATGTTGCTGTTGTCTCTTTTAATGGGGTGACATTTATGGCACTTTATCAACTCAAAAGTCAATAATGCTGGGGCCCAGGCTACTTAAGTCTGGCTTAAGAACGGCATGGAGAAAAATCCTTGGGCAAAAGAAGAAGAAATCTGTTAAGAAAAATTGCAATGCGATAAAAATGAAATTTTAAAATTTATGCCGCTTATTGTCAATTCCTTGAGCTTGTAACTTAAGACTTGAGGGGGGTCAGGCGGTGGTTGGCTAATGTGTTTTAGAACTCGGCAGTCCCAAAGTTTTTGTTATGACAACTGGAGAAACATTTCAAATGTGGCAGCAAAATGCGTGAAGGCGAAATTGTGCCAGAGCATTAGTCAAATGGATCCCGCAGGATTAGCAATGGGTATGGGGTATCATCTTAAGCAGCCACCCCCAGCCTGCCATTTGTTGACACTTAGGCACACGGGTGGAGTTCCAAGGAGGGGTAAGCGGTGGGCGTTATGCGTGTGCTTCAAACTTTGTGTAATTAGGAGTATAATTTGCGTGGGCAAAGGTTGCCAGCTTTTCGCTTTGCCTTTGAGGCCGCTGACAACTTGATTACGTTTCAACAACATTGTAAGAGTTAATTGCCAGCGCAGCCCAAAAGCCTGATGAGCATTTATCACCCCTACGCCCCTCGCCCAACTCATGCCCCGCACCATATGCAGCACCGACAAAAGCAACAACTTCTTTTGGGCTCGCGTGTCTTGTTTGAGGTATGGAGGAGGGGCTCGGAATGCAAAACGCGACCAGCAAAAAGCGGCGCATTCATTAGGCCCGCCACCACGGAGCTTGTCTTGTTACCACATTTTTCAATTATAGCACATTTCCGGCCTTTGGCTTTTGGCCTTTTTCAAGTGTGTGTGAGTGTGTGTGTGTGCTTTTGCTGGCATGTTTATAATGGCACATATTCTACATATTCATGCATACATTTACGTTTTTTCCTTTTTGCACACAAATGAAGAATTATTGCATTTTAATTTGGCAGCCGCTGTGCAATGTGCCAAAAACATGCTTGTAATGCGCAGGTGTTGACTTGAGCATATCCTTATCCTTATCGCAAGTAAAACACACGCCGGCACACTGATGTTAAAAATTCCAGCACTAATGAACAGCTACAGTTCAAAGTTCAAACCGCCGGCTAATTAGTTGCCGCCAACGTATGTGCCACTTCATTAAAATAAGTGCCCAAAATATATAGAAACTAAACATGAGCCTACTTTCGTTCCATCTCTCAGTCGGTCACTCAGCCAAAAAGCCATCGCTAGCCAGTTAGTCGGAGTCGGAGGCGGGTCAAACTGACTGTCCAACAAAAAGTTATTGTTAAAAGCCACTAATGAATTATTTACTGCCCATTTTGTTGATGCCTGCAGAAGCAGCACAGGCACAGACAGACCTGAACCTGAACCTGATGCGTGGGGCACGCTCTGGTCGACTCTCCACGCATAACTCAACCAGTTCACACCCTTAATTAACTGCCTGCGTGCGTGCGTGTTGCCGCATTCGTGTCCTACCCCTCCGTAAGCCTCCATCCAACGACTCTTTGACCAAGCTATTCAGTTTTGAACAGGGTGGTCAAAATTTGCGTGTTGGTTCTGTGTGTTTTTCATTTTCCGCCGCAGAGAATATTTGATTCCAAATTATGTGAATTAAGCATTTAAACAGCGTGACAAAGGCAGTTCCGGTCAAAACCAGAGAGTGAAAGTGATCAGCAAATTGATAGAAGGGGTCCTCATTGAGTATAAATGCATTGAGACAGTATTTATATGAAATAGATATGGCGATATTATGTGACATGCTAGCTTCTGAATCTTCTCCAAAGGCAGAACACAGAAATCAATGGCTTGTCAAGAAAGTAATCTTTCTGCACAGATTCACGGACAGCTTCATCATGCAACATACCAAAGACTTAAGCTTATAAATACTAAAGCACTAAAGCAGAGGCCGATCAGAAACTATGAATAAGGTCCATAAGATCTTCACTGTGGCTGGTGCATGTCAACCATTTGGCTATCACCTTAAATATCTAACTAGAGTATATCTCCGTTTCAAACCACCTTTGAGCTACCCAATTCTCTTCAGCGAAATCATAGCTATCTAATAAGTCCAACTAACTAGTTCGAGAAATATAGAGTTCCTTGGTGGTGTCACATAGTGTCGATGAAACTACTTACCATCCACATCACCTATCTTCAGAATTTATTAACTCTATTATCATGCGAGGGTAGCGAAAAGTATTAAATGTTATCTCCTTACCATCCGTGAGGAAGGTGAATGAAAATAAGTCAGCAGCGTCACACTTTTTTAAATAGCAATTTTTATACCATTTACAAAAAATGTGAATGTATATTAATTTTGTCATGAAGCTTGCAACGCACAAAAGGAAGCACTTCCGACCATATATATTCATATTCTTGATAAGCATGAAGAGGGAGTTCAATATAGCTATGTGCCATCCGTTTGTTTCAGCAACAAGATCTCAGAAGTCTTAAGAGCTACGGAGCTGAAATTTTTACCAGATGTTTCTCATATCTGCACCCTGATTAAGTTCAAAAACCATCCAACGGAATCCAAATTCAGTTTGGATAATCATGTCATTTAGCTTGCATAGAAGGAATGTTTTCTGATTAATACATATTGTACAAATTACAAAAATATCATGAATTTGAAACATTCTTTTCAACATTCTTTTACAACAATGATTCCTATAGCCAACAAGCGAACAACGCGATCTTAATGCAAGAAATTACTCAATCGTGCGGGAAGTAAAGCAATGGCAAATACTGCTCAAAACTTTGAAAATAGTAATAACATAATTCAACTATATTTTTGAATCTTAGATCAACCAGATGGATCCTGCGTAGCCGTCTTTGTGTCTTCTGGCCGTTCCAACTTCTCCTTCTTAGAAGCCTCAATCATGGAGACGCCAAGGTGATTGGTTATGATTGACTAGCAAAAGTTGTCTGCAGTATGATGTTTTTGAGAAAAATGTTTCTTCCCAACTAACGACTTGAACCCAAGATCTCTTAGCAGGCCACATCCGCATATCTGTAAGTGATTTGTTTCGCAAGTTATAGATATGTTTTTTTTTTCGTAACATTTTCTAAAATCCTGTCCAATTGAACTCAATCAAGTAAGGAAGACCAGCTTCTGCATTTCTGAAGTTTATATGCCATTCTCATTGAAAATGTATAATAAATTAACTTTTCATCCGGTGAGCAAGCTTCTGCATCCCGTTCCGCGGCACGATATGTAGAGCTCATTTAGTGGGCAGAGTGGGAGGAGTATTGTTCCTTTGTTACTCCCTCTTAAGTAATTACTCACACGTACTAAGAAATTTACCATTTCGTATTCATTCTGAAACAATTAGTTCTATGTCAGCTAATATGATCTAGTTACACGATACGGATGAAACCAGAGTGCAGATATAAGAAGCTCCTCGTTTTAGCACTAAAGCTCGTAAGACTTCGGAGATCGAATCTCCTTATCTTGCTGATGAAGAGTATATATACTTGATATGGTCGGAAACGCTTCCTTCTGTCCTTGACAAAATGGATTGTAAATGGTATAAAAATGGAAAAAGATTAGGTGCACTTTTGCGCACCCTTTAAAAGCTATTAAATTTATACACGTGCAGATTGAAATATTTATATATTAGCTTTCTTTAAAACTTTTTTGGGAAGTTTACTTGGAAATTCCATTATACCAATTATACATATTCCATAACACACCAAAACGTGTCAATCATTTTCATTTACTGTTCTATTTATTTTGATGTCATCTCTCCCGCTTCATACCCCGTCCAGGTATGTATTGCATTCGTATGGCCAATTTCCAAGCTGAAGCTGAAGCTTTATGAATTTGAACGATTATATACCGGCAGAGCCATCAATCAACTTCTATATGAATATCATTTTTAATCATTCCGAATTATGCAGGAGAGCGCACATGATGAATTGCATATTATGTCGGCATATCAGCTCCGATGGGCTTACATATACATATGCAAGTACGAGTGTGTATCGTATGTGTGCACTTGGCAGATGGGAGGAGGTTCATGGGGCAGATCGTATTCACTTGACAAACACTTTTGTTTTATTGCGATTTGCAAGAGCCAAACAGAAACAGCAACAACAACAACAGCAACAACCACAAGAACAATCGTAAATGGAAACAACTGAAAAATTTCCACTTGGGATAACTTGTGAGCAATTGCAATGCGTCTGAAGCTAAGAGACAATGAGCAGCGGGAGTGGTAAGGTGCAGGGGCGCAGGGGCGAGCTGCTAACCAAATTGTTGTGGTGCAAAAATACGGGCATATGTGAGAGGCAAAGGCAAAGGCAATCGACACTAAACAGAATGGAGTAAGTGCAGCAGGGCAGCCAGCATCAGCATCAGCAGCAGCAGTGGCAACAAGAACAACGAAACGATTTACCAAGAAAATGAAAATTTATTGTCAGAAAATGAAAGAAAGCAGTCGGCAGGCAATCAGCCTTCCATACGTTCGTTAACCGGAATAGTCGTAGAAGCCGGAGCAGGGACTGAAATAGAAATGCGCTATGCTGCTCCTGTTGTTGATGGCCTAGAGAAACTATAGCGGTTGGCTTCTTCTTTTACGTCAAAGAGTTGGCTAACTGACTAGCTGAAGGTGCAACAATTGCAGCTACAGTTGCTTTGTCATGGATATCGCTTTCGTTTTGTAGCTCAATAGACGCTGGGGGCACATCAAAGCAAAGTATCCACAATTTGGGATGCTTTAAAAGCTGGACTGGGCTCCTAATGGAAATGATGCCAACAATGATAACGGCTAAACATTTAATGTGGTTGTGGCTGCTTCTGCTGTCCAGAAAGTCCAGAAACCAAAAGCAATTTGCTGCCGCTGGTAGGCAAGCCTAGGCCACATTCCAGCTAATGCAGTGAAATATTTATTGAAATTGTATGCTCCCAGGGGGCCAATGCGGCAACGTTGTCTGCGGCTGCTATTAGGCGGCGTCAGAGTGAGCGCTTGGGCAACTTGTAACTAGAACAGCGGCAACATTGGATTGGCTGCCAAAATGGCGGCAAGGAATGGTTAGAGTGGTGAGGCTGGCCGCAATTTACGGGCCTTCGTTTGGCACTTTTAGCATTATTGTCCGGGCAAATGTTGTCGGTGCGCATAAACAACCCAAATACGACGATGAGAACAAGTTCGCACAGTTCTCAAGTCTCAAATCTGGAGTCCGTCCCTCTCACTTGATTATAAATAACGCACATTAATGCAATTAACAACAAAAAGGCGAATCATTCACCTGAAAACGTTGCTGCCTGCGCCTGCGACTGGCGCGCTGCCCAAGAGTCCTCCACTTGAGTGGCACTTCAGTTCGCAAAACATATTTAGCCCGCAAGCCAAGTGAGAGCAGGGCCTTGTTTGTTTGTTGTTTGTTGTTTGTTTTTCAACGAACTGAAACGTGAAATCTGGCTAAACATTTGCTGCAATTATGAAAGCGGAACTTGTGGCGGATATGGATACTTGTAGCGCTTCGCAGGCGCAGGCACGTGCTGGGCATATGCATATGCCTGCGACTTTTATATCCTAACATTGTACATAAACATAATTATCACACGCTCGTGGGCGCGTGCACGCAAACCTGACCCGAACAACGGACAACAGGGGGAAGCAAACGCTGAACACAGAACAGTAAACAGTGAACTCTGACGCCGTGCAACCCCGCAAGTTGAATGCATTTTCCACTTGAAATTTTGTTGATCTGCTTACAAATTGTTGCAATCTTCGCAATGGGCGTGGTCGAATGGCTGATTGAATAACAACATGTACAACAAGAGCAACTAATAACAATGTGCTGATGTAGTATATAGTCGTAATTGTTTATCTGGCACGCGGCAAGCGCGTCAAAAAGCCGTTGATTATATACTGGTATATATTATAGAGATGTACTCTTAATGGTGTAGTTGTTTGGTTTTAAGCTCTTAATGACCACTTGAGGGTTAGCTGAGTTGTGGGTTGTTGTGTTTGTACTGTGTTATCCAAGGCGGAAGAGTGTATATATATTGGTTCGGTCTATTTTATATATATATGATGCTTAGACAATTATGTAGTTTTGTATCCTCATCAATATTCTAAAGGCTAGATTGCAAATACAGTTGTTAATGTTTCTCATGCTCAAATCTACTCGAGAGAAATAAAGTTTCAAGAGAAATAAAGTTTCATGAGGACGCTCGTATTTTTGTCCACTCAGATGCTCGGGGCAAACTGGCGATCGGCTGCATTGAAAGTGCAGGCTCCCGTTTCACACTGCTGCTGAGATTGGTAGCGTGAGATTGAAATAATGATCATTACTTCCATAATATACCTGTATTAATATATATATTATATACAAGAATAGCAATGCTACATACAGTACGATATACTCTGCCTTTTGCTCGGGTTTGGTTGCCTCTTCAAGTTAACTTAATGTTAATTATTTTGCAATCTAGTTTAATACCATTCACAAAAATCTGAATGTACATTAACTTTGTCATTAAGTTTGCAACCTGCAGAATGCAGCGTTTCGACCATATAAAGTATTTATATACTTGATCAGCAGGACAAGGCGAGTCGATATATCTATATCCGTCCGTCTGTCCAGCCATCCCTGCGTGTGTCCATTTCAATTCAAATATCTCAAAAGTCTTAAGAGCTACGAAACTGATATTTGTGACACAAGCTGCTTGCTAGCTGGTTAAGTTCGACATTGATCCAGATCGGATAACTATAATATATAATCATATAATATAACTATATAGCCGGTTGTTGTGGAATGAACCCTTAGTAGCATAACATAAATATGTTTTTATGCAAATTAAACCAAATTCATTTTGTTTCCACTGTAGCCCCACGCCTGCCGACCAGTTATAATCTAGAATGTGAATGATATCTAAGCTAAGGCAAGCTTCCTATCCTTTTTTTCTTATTAATCTAATTTGAAATAAACTACAGAGTATCACGCTGTAAATCACTTCCGATTGCAGTAATTATAATATTTTGCAAATTCTATGCCAGCGCATCCTTTATAGCAGATTTCGACGGTGGAATAACTACGTATAGCAGGGATTAGCACACTCTCCGTAATAGTCGGTACACAGAACATGGAGAAATACGAAATCGGATTTGTAGGCAGGCATTGAAAGTACAAGAGGAGCTTCCACGCTTAGCGGAAATCCGCTGATCTGTTGGACAGTGTCCGCTGAAGGCAAATGGTTGATTGATCCACTTTTGTTATTAATAATGCTTGAAACAGATTGTTAATGGTTTGTGTAATTTGCTATAGCGGATAACTGGTAAAGCAAAGTGTTTGTAAATCGTGAAGGAAGTTAAAGCAAACTTAAACTTGGTCGTGACAATTTAATATATCACCTGTGCCTCATTCAAATGCACCTGAAACCCAGCTGACTGACAAAACGTCCAGCTAATTAGAATTGATCAACATCTAAAACTGACACATGGAAAACGAGTAGCGTCACAAGCAAATATAATGGACATTCCAAAAAATGCCATTAAATTCTCTTGACAAGCGAAAAAATGAGGCCGCCTGTCAGTTAAGCTCCTTACTCCATACTGCTCCAACTGGCGCAGCTGATCCAGCTCCAACCGTTTCAGTATACCAAAAAAAAAAAACACAAAACATGAAAGAAAGGCTGGCTTCAGCTTGCCGAAGCTTATATACCATTCACATTGAAAACAAATAGCCGAATTATATCGAATCTGCACGAACCGAATTGGTTTGATTGGAAAACAGAAAAGTAATGCGACTATTTATTCCGGTACAATACGTTATATGTGATCTATATAATATAATTAACCGATGTGAACCAAATATATATTGTATATTCATTGTATATATATATATATATATATATATATATATATATATTGTATATTCGTATTCTATCTGCAAACTTTCTGACAAAATTAATATGCCATCACAATTGTTTGTGAATGGTGTAAAAAAAACATGGGAGCAGTCCTGGATGTGAATTATTATTGGTTCGTCAAGCGCAAAAGCTAAAAAACGAGCAACGTGAAAAACAAAAACGGTGCACGGCATATAAAAGCACTAGCAAAAATATTTTGGCATGCATGTCAACGAACCAGCACCGAAATGAATACGGAATGCTCCGGCAACAAATTTTTGGCTAAATAATTTGTGAACGCAGTCAGAATCATGGCAGCCAGAGCAGCGCAAAGCCACCACCCATGCGTCCCCACCTGCTGCACCAGCTGCTTTATCATCTTGTTACATGTTTCCATTTGGAGTCTGGCAGCGGCACACAAAAAAAGCATTCACCTGGTAGGCCTTGGGCACCGCGTCTCTTTCTCTTAGTTCTCAGCAGTGTGATTGTATTCCACATGTACTCGTAGCTACGTAAATCAAATCCATTTGCAAAACCCACCTAGCCGAATATGACGATCCTTGTGCTTGGCTTAGCGCAAACTAGGATTATGGCATTTGCTTGCTTCGGTTTTTTCCGTTCGTTGTCGCTGGGTGGCTTTGGCACCCAGCTGTCAGCGAAAATTTTGAAAAATGGCAAAAATGCCATTGATGAGGAGACCAAAGCAGGCTGCAAGGGAAACCGGACAACCACAGCATGTCCTGGTGACGCATTGCAGTGCTAATGCAGATGCCGATGTCGATGCCACCGCCACTTGTACATCTGAGGAAAGTTAAAAAAATAGCCCTATGGTCAGCGGGAGTTGAGTAAAAGTGGTGCACATATCGGCTTACCATATTTCGCAAAAGCGAAAAGTTGTGTTCTAGAATTTTCTTACCAGTTTCAGGTTTTTTGCTTATGTCCATATGTCCAAATCTTCTTGCTTTAATTACACTAGGCAACAGCCACATTGTGAATTTGACCAGAACTACTTTTGCTAATACATATGGGCCCCAGATGAGGAAAAACATGTATTTTGTCTGTGATGAAACATTGTTTTACATTTTTTAAATCTGTTGTTTTTTTGCGATTTTCACAAAAAATGTGAATGCACATTAAATTTGCCATGAAGTTTGCAACGCACAGAAGGAAGCGTTTCCGACTATACAAAGTATATATTCTTGATCAGCATGGCGAGGGGATTCGATGTGTCCATCCGTTTGTGTGAACCCCGAGATCTCAGAAGTCTAAAGAGCTGCAGAGCTGAAATATTTAACAGATGCTTTTCATATCTGCATGCTGATTGAGTTTGAGATTCGTCCGGAATGGATCACATTGTATTCAGTTTTATAACCATATCATTTAGCTGCAATAAAAGCGATTATTAATAAATTTTCAAAAAACTACGAAAATAATCATCAATTTGAAAATGAAATAGTAAGCGTATTGGTCCATCCAACACTCCTTTACAACCGTACTTGCTATAGCCAACGCGCCACTCAGTTGAGAGAGAGAGCAATGCTCATCATATAGCCTAAATGCGTGAAAACACTGATATAACAAGGGAACATTGTGATCATAATGCAAGAAACTAATCCCAGAGTCGCCATAGCTCCCAATATCGTGCCGCAAAAGGAGAACGGAATACAGTGGCCCTCTCAGGAGCTAGAAAGCTAAAACAATTGTAAAATACTCTGACCACTTCTGTCCGCCGAATGATCCTTTCATATTGTAGTGTGGAACAGGAAATGCATGCAATGGCACAGGCTCGAGAGGACCCGCTATGAACGAAATAAAAGAAAGATCTTAAGATAAATTAGACCTTTGTAATACTATATTGACAATGTGAATGGTATAAGAGCTAGCGTTCCTTTCATTTTAAGGCATTTCTGCCGATTGACGCCTGCATTTTTTATCATCACTTAATTTTGGATTAAGAAAATTAGGACTTTTGTGCAACATTAATTACAAGTTTTTGATTTTAAAATTCTGGGAAAACTTGATCCTGATCAGCAACATAGCGTAGGCGTTATATTAATAACTGAACATTAATTAACTAACATTGATTCTATTTGCTGACTCTTCCGACTAATGAATTATCAAATAATACAATATGCACTCGGGCACATAAAAAACAAATGATACAGGCGCTGGAAACTGGAGCTGAGTGTAGAAAATGGAAAATGAGTTAGCATGCTTCTTATGCATAGACAGAGCAAATGACAATAACATAGGCGCCAAAGGCAATATGAAGAGCACTCTTTCTAGCAAAGGATATAATAATTTTATAATGCTACTTGCTATGACATTTTATGAATTCAGAGCTTGGCGTAAATTTGGTACATTTACAAGGAAACCCAACTATTATCAGCTGTTGCATGGATTGACTTTGCAGTAGTTTTGCTATAAATTGCAACAGCTGAAAAGATATTTCAGTGCTGATAGCAAATGTTTCTATACAAAAGATAAAATTTTTGCAGGGTTTTATGCTATTTTAAGTAAAAACGATATCGCTACGTTAATTTTTAAATATGCAGATGATCAGCTGATTGATAGGCAAACTAGTTTCTGGCGTCTTAATTGGGAAAAATGGATGAGAGCGACACGTTGTTCAATTAAATAGCATCAATGATTCAATTCCATTAAATTGTTAGCCAATCACGACCTCAAATATGGAGCAGTTTCAACTTAATCTACCAGAAATTACAATCCTCTTAGAACATGAACTTCATCATAGTTACATCTGTCATATGAATTAATTTCTCCAAGTGTATCAAAGTTTCGGCTCCAAAGTTATCTTTCATTCCTGGTTGAATTTTTTTGCTTTGCCACACCGTTGTCGTTGCTGCGGTATGCTATTATGTGGCAGCTGCATTGTTTGCAAAGCCAGAGCCTCTGGGCTGCTTGCCCGACAATTTTGCGCATTTTTTAATGGATTTCAGCGTTGAAAAAGGAATCACAACATGCCGCATTGAAGTGAAGAATTCGCACTCGCGTTTTGCAAGCGTTTTGTGAGTACGTGTATTGGTTTGGGTGAGAAGGAAGCAAGCCACCTGTCTGCCTTTTGCTGCCTTGCTGCCTGTCAAGGCTATTATTGTTAGACAAAATGTTGTTACCTGTTACCAGGACTTCCTACTGCTGCCGCGGCCTGGCTGTTGTCAATTTGGCCAAAGTGGTTTTTCAGTTGCTTTAGCGCGAAAAAAGGCGCACAATTTGAAGGGGGAGGCGGTACATATAGGGGTAATGGTACTGCTACTTGAGAGTATGTGTATGCGAGAGAACAGCTTTCGCTGGCTGCCTTTGACAAATTGCACTTGTGCGGCGTTTTAATCACTTAGGCAACGACGCCTACATTGGCCCTATCTGGGCGTCTCATTCTATTTACTTAATGACAGCGAAAAGTGGCAGCCACGAGAGGCGCGACACGGACACGGCCTTCACAATCTGCTTCCGTCAGCGCCGGACGGCAAGTGTTCAACCACAACCTCAGCGCCTTCCTGCTCCTGTTCTCTGTAGTAGCTAGTTTTCCACTGCCACTGCTGGGCGGGCATGGGCATGGCCATTTCATTAGACTAAAACGCTCAGCCCACGCACGTGTGACTGTGACGAGCACAAGTTCTACAATCCTTTTGTTTAACGCATTTCGCTTTCAAAATTTGCATTTGGCTGCTCCATTGAAGCGCGAACAATTGAAATCTCCGCCTCCGCCTCTGCCTTTGCCAGGCCCAGCTGTTCTCTTTTTTTTTTTTGTTTTCTCCATTTCTTTATCGTGCTTTATGGCTTTGTTTAAGTCGTAAGCCAAAAGGAGCGCAAATATCTTTTGATTTCCTTTTGGGGCGTGCAGCTTCCAATCGAACAAAAAAAGGCGCACACTCTGCATAGCCTTTATGTATTTATGATTATGCTTGTGTGTATGACTATGACTGGGATTGCTGCCGCTGTCTGACTGCCTGTCATCAATCAAAAAGTGCGCAAAATCAAAATGTCATTCTTTGTATGAACTCCCCCAATCGGTAGTCTCTCTATTGGTAGCTTTTGCTGCCTGACCTAAGGGAGAATTGAGTGTTGTGCAGGCATGCTGGCATTAAAAATACGTTTGTGCCATAGCCCCTATATGTATATAATTTCTATCTTTGAGGTATAAGTGGGATGTACATTGTGAAACTTACTCATTACTCCTTCAGATTCATTCATAAAACAGAAAAACAAGAAAGAAAGGCTAGCTTCGGCTTGCCATCTATATGAATTTGGTTTGAATTGGAGGAAACACAACAACGTATGCTATTAAGTTTCCATTCCGGAACAATCGGTTATATGGGAGGTATATGATAATTGTCCGCACTGAATCAAAATTGATCAGCGGACGTGGTTGTATTTAATATTGTTGTCCGATTTGAATGAATCTTGAAGCGTGTAGACAAGTGAACCAGCTGCTGAAAATTTCAGCTCTGTAGCTTTTAAGACTTCTGAGATCTTTGTGTTGACACAGACGGACGGACATGGTTATATCGGTTATATCGTTGCAAACATCCTGATAATATTAATATACCATCACAATTTTTTGTTATTGGTATAAAAACGCGCCAACCAAGAATACTTATTGTCATTGTTTCCAAGGTAAATGAATCTGCCAGGCAGTTCTGCCAGTTCATGCTAAGCAAGCTGCTTTTTTATTGTTAAAAATTTGTATATTTGATTTAAACAGGTTTTCTGCTACCTTTAGTAGCAACTTAATCTAATTTTACAATTAAGGAAAAGAAGAATTGATCACAAGTGATACATATATAGAATTCATGTTACATTATTTACAAAGGAAGAGACTGTTTGGAACTCTAATGAAGGAACCTGGTAGGGAGATACAAAGGAATGGCACCCTTTGAGTCTTCTCTAAGCAGTTATTGAAGAAGTAAATAAGGAAATATATATTGCATACTTTACGGCCATAAATAAATTCATTCTCACACGAACTTTGTTCTTTTCTCAAGTTGGATTCTTTAAAAAAGCCAACACCTATTCCAATTTCCTTGCTTGGCCTCACTTCTTCATGTGTATGATACCTCTGTATGCCAAACTCATTCCTAACAAACCAAATGCAAGTGTGCGTAATAGTACCTAATGCTATAAATAGTACAAATGTATGTGTGTTTTGCAATTTGTAGTATGTATTTCCTTAATTGCACATTTGCATTCCCCATTCTAAACAGATGTATATGTGTCATACATAAGTTTTCAGAGTACGTGCTTTCTACGATTTCTCCAATTCTAATTAAAACAATTCACTTATTGAAGCAATATATTAAAGGCATTTCCCATATCATACAACAATAAATTAGCAGAATACATATTGACAGATTCTCCAGTGCAGCTACAAAATACAAATTAATTACTTACCAAACATATCGAGCAGTGGTCAAAGTAACATACAACAGACAACAACAGAAGCATCAAATGGCGCATACGTAATCCTAATAGAAGGACCAACAACTTATCAAACCAATGCCAACGTCCAATCAGTGCAAATTAATTGACTAAGGTCCGTCTACAAGCCAGGGCAGGAGCGGTGGCAGCAACCCCATCTGGCCGGAGGATAATATGCCAGGCAACAAAGTCATGCCCACATGGCGCACACGAAATGCACTTTAAAATGAAATTTATTACGATGCAACGATTGACAGGACAAACAGAGAGTGTGGCAATGGCAACCACAGGAATTATAACAAATTTACACGTTATAGCGACATAAGTCAGCCAGAGGATGTCCCAACATATGTCGCTGACTGACAGTGAGAGGGGTTACATCTGGCTCTAACAGTGGTAGTGGTGGTACTGGCTATCCTTGTGCTCTTATCCACCAACAAACGAACCAACAAACCGCCCACGCAATCAAATGATTCTGAATCATTAAGTTTTTTAGACTGGGGTGACTCGGCTCTGTTCCTGCTCCCACTTCCACTCCTGCTCCTGCCACCTTTTCCGTTTATATTGAGACATTTAGCTCAACTGGATGTTCATTATAATCCGCTCGTGAGCACTCCAATGCAACCCCAACACCCCAACTCCCAGTGCCTCCAGGCCATTTCAAATATTGCATGTAAGTAGAGTATTCCCCGAGGCGCAAAAGCACCAGCGCTGCCCAGGCCCATGCCAGTCAGGCCAGCCGGGCACCGAGTCTGGGCAATGCTCTATTATAAAATGCACTTTTAATCTTGGGCCCCCGCTCTGCTTGATGTTCGCTTTCAATGATTTTTCCATTTTGCACCCTCAAATGGCGAACGATTATCACCCTTAAATGGTACTTTACACACAAAGAATGCCATGCATTGAAGGGAATTGAACCGGTGCCCAGTCTGGTCTATTCCTGGCTGGCCTTGCCCGGTCTTTCTCAGCTCACGGATTGAAATGAGTTGAACTGCTTGGAACTCAACTTCGGACGGAACTGGAACAAAGCAGTCATACATACGTAACGATATGTGTGTGTAAGGAGGGCGGTGAAGGGGGGAGGGATATGTTTGTGTGCTAGTTAGCTTTTATAGTCATGCTGATATCGTCTAAAGCGAGATTAAATATTTTTAATGTCAGAGCGGGTGTATTGTTTGTTTTAGTACATTTTGGTTTTGTTTCTCAAATGATTCAAGAAAATTTTATTTTTTTTAAGTGAATTAATTCCTAATTGATTATCAGAAATGGTGGATTGAAGTTTTGATTCGTCATTTTGGTTCGCTCTAAAAACTTTTTTTCAATATCTACTTGCGATGGGGCAACTTGGTACTTATTATTATTATTTAGAAGTAAGACAGGTCGTTGGCGAGCATTATACAGCCGCGGCTGCAATTTAACACAATTTAACGACGTTCTTAACATCAGAATGATCATTTCAAACTTGTACTGGAGTGAGAACCTACTTTTCTACCTACTGTATAACAAGGGTCATTCTTCCAAAGCGAAAGCTTGACTTTCCTTATTTCGTTTGATTAAAGTTATTAAAATCAATATTAACAAGAAAGAAATCGGCCTACCGATCTAATTAATTTTATCGGGACGTTTACGTACAATGCGCTGCATGTTCAAGTGGACCACGATACCAAGCCAAGGGGCTTGTTACGCGCGAAGCTCAACCTAGAAGCTACCACCTCCCGCCCAATCGGCTGAGTTTGGAATTTGAATGAAAGCAGAATAGTTATGCTACTAATTGTTTATTCCGGAGCAATCGGTAATATGGTAGCTACATGTTGTCCGATCTGGATGAAATCAGACCAGTGAACGTGGGGCCTTCTTAAATGGACACAAACCGAATTTGGTATGATTTGGAAGAAAACCAGAAAACCTGTGCTAATAAGTGTTCATCCCGGAACAATCGGTTATATGGAAGCTATATGATATTGTTGTTCGATCTGAATTAAAATCAAATTTAACCAGCGTGCAGACAAAGTAAGCATCTGATCAAAATTTCAGCTCTGTAGCTCTTAAGACTTCTGAGATCTTTGTGTTGAAACAGACGGATGGTCAGACGCACATGCTTAAATCGATTTCCCTTGTCCTTTTAATCTAGAATATATATTAATCAAAGTCGATCGTATGTCGGACGATTCTCTGTCTCTCTGGGATCTATACCTTTCCCGCAGGATAAAAAAGAGCCTTACTATTCTCTATCGCTTACTTTTTTAAATTCATTTTGCTACGACCAATATTCGAACTACGATTATCAATTCTTCTGGAGTATGTGAATAATCTTAACACTGTAGCTTACTCGCTCATTTCTATATGAGAGTGTGCTCGTTTTTGGGATTCTACATTTATTATAAAACTTTGATTTATTTAAGCCATCCGAAAGTAATACATAATCTGAATAATAGCAAAATCGACGCATCAAAATCAATCAATCAATTAAAGATCTATGCGTACATACAAACAGACAGACAGAAGCAACTTTTTCTATTATGTATAGATGTTATGGTATTATGCATTTTATGCAGTATGATCAGTTTAATCAGTTTAATAAAAAGACAGCCCGAAATGTTTATGCAGCAGTCACGCAGACTCAGAGCTATAACACATGTACTTATAGATTGGCCACTTTCACTTAGAAAACCAGCCTACCCTGTCATCGGGAAATGACAAACTTTTGATGCCATTAAATGGTAAAGCTATTTGCCAATCTGTCACTGGGTGTCGATTAAATGACCTGGCTGAGGCTGGTCCATCAAGCCAGTCAAATGGAGACAAACACTAGCTGGCAAAGCAAAGCAAAGCAGTAGCTTTGACATTAACCTCATACCCTGCCACAGCAGGCACAATTATACGCCACAGGACGAGGACGAGTGCGCGGTAAAAACAACAACAAATCTGGGCTGAGGGGCGCATAAAATTGTGCCTGATGGCCATACAAGGATATGGATGGCAATGAATGGTGAAAACCCTCCCCTGCATGCATCAAGCTAGCTTTTCCTGGGGTTCGCTTAAAGAGCACATAATTGGTCTGTAATCTATTTTTGACAGATTGAATTTCGCTTTTATCTTGATTTTGTTTTGACTGACCTGGTTGATGCTTCTTCTTGTAATTGGGCTATATGTGTGCGCCACCACCCCGACAACCAAGTCAACCCAGAGCCATATATATAAGTATATATTTTCTTAGCAAGTTCGGATTGTGGGGGTTGCTGCTGCTGTTGATATTGAAGTGAAGATTTGCTAAATGGTTGCTGGTCTTGTCTATGCCTTAATATGATAAGTGGGTTGGTTGTCGGTTAGGTTGCGCTTGGGGATTCCCTTTGGATTCGGATTCGGGTTCGAGTTCAGGTTTGGACTCACCAAATCGGTTAAATGGCAATTTATGCGTTTGGAAATTGGTAATTTTAAACCGCAAAAGATTTTTACGTTTAGATAAATGTCCTTTATGAAATGACTGTAGGCGTCTGTATCTAATTTTGTCTAGTAAGCAGTGCCCTTCTACCCATATTGATGTTGCTATTTTTGCATTATTCAGGGCACAATTCAAGTGTTTTGCATTTTGATAATAAATTACATTACAGCTTGCCCTGGCATTGGGCTCTTGGGATTTATCTAATCATGTTTAATGTTGGCCAACAATCATTTTTTATATTCTTCGAATGCTAATCTTCAATTTCACACCTCGACTCTTCAAGCTTTACAATATTTAAGTGAGTCTATCTAGATCAGGGATGGGCACACACATACTACCACAAAAATCCAAAACTGAATATGTCAGCGTAAGCTAAACGCCATTTTATGTGTCGCCGCTATGTGTTGAATGACAGCAATGAATTTGCGGGTGCTATGTGGTTCCT
Organism: Hirtodrosophila duncani; assembly: GCA_037043425.1. Taxonomy (NCBI): domain Eukaryota; kingdom Metazoa; phylum Arthropoda; class Insecta; order Diptera; family Drosophilidae; genus Hirtodrosophila; species Hirtodrosophila duncani. Next base: position 1,031,894 of record JBAMBM010000569.1, read on the forward strand.
ATCCCGCGGGAAAGACAGTTTGAAAGTAGGCCACCTCTGATCAAGAGATTTAACCCAGCTTCCCAATTGTTTTTTGAGGAAGACCTTTCTAAAAGTAACTTAAAAAGTACCCAACAGTTTGTACAATCAATTATTTAATAATTATCAATGTAAGTCGATGGGATTTGACTATTGGGCGTTGACTTCTATAGTTGGTTGATAAGGTAATCAATAACGCCATCACCTATAATATAGGGCAAAAGTTTTAATTTGGAAAAGTAATGCGTGTTAATTATTCATCCGCTTATAGTATACAATTTCAGAGTCAACTGAGTCAATTGACAATTTGATTTATATTCAAATAACATTTTATGTACAAATAACTCAATTTGCCACATGGATTGAGAGCTTTACACTCGGTAGATTCTTGCTTTCACAGCATGCGAACATTCACAGGACATTTAATTTACAACAACTACAACAACCCTTGTGGCAACGGGACGTAACCCTTACCAAAGTCATTTTTTTTTTTTTTTGTTAAATTATAGCATAACCTGTAATTTTCACACCATCAACCCATACATCCATACCTACAACCGTGCCCGTGTTAAAGTTTTTATGTCATTTATTCATTTGCAATTCTATTCAATGTTTTTCTCTTTTTTGCTGGGCGTTTACCGGCGCGTACGCTTGCGGCAATTTTGAGTAAATACAAGTTCATACTTACATATGTTTTTTTTCGCTATGGCAGGAGGTCGCCATTACCACTCTGCTATGATACCCACTTGCTTTTAACCAGGCGATAACAAACAATAGCAACAACATCAACAAATGGGCCAAACAACCGACCAAGCGGCGGCAACTGCTGTGGCACGAAACTTTGTTCAATTTTTTGCAATTAAAATTATTTTGTTCACATGACACCCAACTGGGTGAAGGGGCGGAGCAGACCCAGCTGCCAGCGCTGGCCGTTTACATTGGAGAACAATCCTGTTGAGCTGGTCGCTCGGGATAGCAAATAATGAAGTCCTTTCAATGCGCATTCACGCAACACCAAAATGGGTGTCAAATACAATTAAAGTTTGGCGGAAGATTGCTTACGATTGGACTTGGAAGCTTACTCAATCCGTACCTTTCTCTCCGGTAACTGAAATGGAACACAGAACTCACATGTCGATCTTTTATGCATTTAAAGAAAAGGGTCCATATTTGGCCGCAGGCTAAATGACATTAAATTACATAACAACGCAAACAACAACAACAATAGCAGGCAGAGAGAGAGAGAGCTACAGCGACAATCAGTGAACGAAGTGAATGAATGAACTGCTGTGATTTAAAATTACATAGGCAAATGCACAGAGAAAAATCAGTACCATGTCGCAGTTGAAACTTACTGATAGCTAAAAACCACTGAAATCTATTATCTACTCTTTAAAATATTTCAACATCTGATTTTTTTAAAAGATTCCGATTTTTTTTAAAAGAAATATATGGAAAAATGAAGTCATCTATCACTGTCATACAAAACAAATTTCTGTCGCTTCTCCCAGACAAGCTCCTTCGGTTTCCAGGTTACGGTGTCAGACATATTCTTCTTAAGAACGTGCATCTGATCCGACACAAGCTCCCCGAACACCAATTCTCCCTGCCATTTTGTCAGAAAGCTTGTAACGCATAGAAGGCAGCATTTCCGACTAATAAAGTTTATATATTCTTGATCAACATGACAAAGGGAATCGATATAAACATGTTATATTGTCCGTCCGTCTGTTTCAACACAAAGATCTCGGAAGTCTTAAAAGCTAGGAGGCTGAAATTTTTATGAAATGCTTCTTTTATCTGCAGGCTGGTTAAATTCATCCATATCGGACCACTATATCACATATCTCCCATATAACCGATTGTTCCGGAATGAACACAAATAGAACATATCTTTTCTGTTTTTGATGTAAATCTAACGACTTTTTTGTGTACCGTTCGAGGATTCCCCATATTTGCTGACTATATCATATAGCCCCATATATCCGAATTGTGCGGAATGAACACTAAATAGCATAACTTTTAGCAGTTCCATCCAAATCTAACCAAATTCGGCTTGTGTTCATTATATAATATAGATTTGATGTAGATAAGACAACTATATAATATAGCTCCCATATAACCGATTTTTCCATGAAGCTAGCCTTCCTTTCTGGTTTTTCCTTCTTATTTACATTTCAGACGATATTTCTCAATTTCCGCACATTAAATTAACGCCAAGTCAGATTTTTTTATTATCAGTGTGACCAGATTTAGCCAGCATGCCAACCATTCTGAGACGGATAGTCGCACGGTATTGACACATACACAGATTCTCAAAAGTTATCTTTCGAAAACTTATATTCTCACAAAGTAATCTCTAAAGTAATCTAAAGTAATCTCAAAGTAATCTATAATTTATCGGTCTTAACCGGGATAGTGCTTATTCTATTCTTTCACACTTGCAGAATTCAAATTTGTTGCATTTCAATATTACACTCTAATCTGAATATGCAAACAATTATTTTTCTAAGTGTAGTATTTAGACTAGCTGACGAAGCGCCTTACAACAATTTGCGCAAACTGTATCCTGTGCATATCCTGTGCCAGGGAACCACCATTCAGATTGCTTGCATTGTACACATCCTGTTTGTAGGAAAAACTGCCACGGCCTACGTAATTTGTAGGTACACACCACTCAGCGAGGTGGCATCAAATGACATTTGGAGTAGGACACACCATTCGCATTTCAATTCATCCAAATCCCATTTCCCATTCCCCGGCCGGTGCGAGAGCCGAGTGCATTTTGATTGTTATTCAATTGAATTCGAATTAAGCAAACGCAAACGCAAACCCGATGCTCTGGCCAAATAAAAGGGCCAGTGTGACAATTGACGCCTTGCAAACAGGAGGCTTCCTGTTTCTTGTTAATAGTTAGGCTCTGAAATTTGAGCACTGAATGCATTTAATTAGCTCAAGGCGACAGCGACAACTTGCCTTTAAAAGGCCCAGTCAGAGTTTTCGAAAGTCTTGGCCTCAATTGGCACGCCAGTTGTTAATTGCGCATGTATGTGTGTGTTTGTGTGCCAAGTGTAATTCGAGTGCACTGTTTGTGTTATTGCATTAAACTACAACAATATGGCGCGTAATGAGCCGGAATTTCATTATGTCATTGTATGTGGGAATTACATGAACTCTGCCTCTCTCCTGCCTGTCTGCTTGGGGTAATCTGTGTGCATTAATTACGCTTTAAACGGCTTAAATTCGTATTGCTAAGGCGCATTCAAAAGGCATTATATAAATTATGCTTTCATAGAACGAATAGCATTGACAGAATCCGGCTTAAGTCACAGGGCGGACTGCGAAATCGTGAAGCACACTCTCAGCCAGCTATATGACTATAGCTATAGCTGTGGGGAATGAACACTTAGGAGCATAACTTTTCTGTTTTTCATCCAAATCAAACCAAATCGGGTAGTATCCATTTGAAGAGGCCCCACGTCCGCTGACCAAATCTTGTGGAAATCAGACAACAATTGGTCTTGTAGCCCTTGCATCCACTGTAACCCCTTGACCGCTGACCAGATTTGATCTAGATCGGCTATATATTTACAATGTGAATGGTGAATATAGGCTTCGGAAAGCCTTCCTTTCTCCCTTTTTTACATATTTTGTGGAAAAGACACTTTATAATCCCTTGCTTTTTTATTTGGATGAATCGATTACAGTAAAGAATGCTTCTGGTTGGGTTGGTTAAAACATTAACAAGTGTCATCTTTAGATTCATTATATTGGTCATTCATTATTATTCAAACAGGGGAGTGGAGGCTTATATGTATATCAATCATCACAATGCCCTTATATTAATATCTACTTTTTTTTTATGTAAGTCCAGCGCCGATTCTCTAGGCTTGGAATGGCCACCACTAGTATTGCTGTCGTCTAATACATTTTGGCTACAGCTCATAATAATAAACCAAACTGTCGTTGCAGAAGTTACAGCAGATACAGCAAACAAGTGGACAGAGGTGCTTGATAAACCACCTCAAATGTCAGTTGATCAAAAGCAGCTCAAACATCATAAAAAAAGCCAAATGAACAAGCCAACACAAGACTGATGAGTCTATTACAGGCAATAACAACAAAACCAACTGACACAATCATCAGCAGTAGAATGAACACTCCACTCCACTCCACAGCAGCACCAACACCACCACCAATCCAACCAACCCTCTTCAACTGCAGCCCGTGAACTACATAACTACTATATAATAAAACAGCTCGCCATAAATATGAAAAGCGCACGAAGGCGAAGCGCAAACCGCAACTGCTAAAAAATAAAGTACATACATAAAAAATAAAATAAAGAGAGAAAAAAAAAACTAAACAGAAAATTGCCAACATTTTGGGCTGACCAACGCACATACAAGGCCATAATGACAAGGATAATGTGTGAGCAGACACCCAGGACAGGCAGACAGGCAGATAGACACAGACAGACCAACACAAGCGTACACACACACACACATAAACAAGCGGCTTGTGAAATAAAAATAAATGTGCTAAATGGATAATAAAATACAAAAAGCGACAGCCTTAATGGCCACTCTGACACTAGCTGGCGGAAGGAAGAACGACCACAAAATAAAAATCAACAAACATTGTGTGTGCGTTGCCTTTTTTAAGTGTAATTTAACTGTTGTGGCCATTGTACTTAATTGAACTGTCAACCAAAATACGTACTCGTCCTTGTATATACGTACAAGGAGTATAGACACTGATGAACATAATGCCACTGGCGGCCAAAACAGGCCTTGGGCAGTCCATTTTTTTTTTTTTGCTTTTTTATTGCTGCAGATATTTTGGGCACGCTCAGCTGCGGCATAAAATCACAAATTCCAATTACATTTATATAACTCGCCATACAGCTGGCCAGGTCAGAGTCAGAGTCAGAGGCAGAACAACAACAACCATCTGACATATTTTTGTGCTGAAAAGCCACACTAAAGGCCCAGTCCCAGTCCCAGTCTAGGCTAAAGTGCACCAAAAATGACTGCAATTAATTTAAGTACCTTGCCGGTTGGCTGCTGCCTGTACCCGTATTCCCCCCCCACATTAGGCGGCTACCTGATTGGATGCCAACGCCAAAAAAAAAAACGAAAATAAAACAAAACCAGTTAAAAGAAAGTGCGCAGCAGAGTCTCTCGCACGAGCACAAACACACCCAGACTCATATAAGCGCATTGTATTCGTTAGCTAATTAAGAAATTACTGCAGGCGAAACAGCGTTTGCCGCAACCTCTTCTTAGCTCTATGTTATTAGCCACTTTTAAGCAAGTTACCCCCAAAAACAGACGAGAGGCCTGTGTCTGCGCCTGTGTCTATATACCATTGCTTGCCATTACCAAAATGCCATGCCACTACCCACATACTCGTATGATGGCGGAAAATGAAATTAACAAAAAAAAAGTACGGATTTCTTTGACTAACCGCCGCCTGAATACCCTTGCAAACATACTGCATGGCTACAAATAGTAATTTCCAAAAATGTCCTGCCAAGCAGAGGAGCAGTAGATGGTCCACGCGTATCTAGAACAGGACGTACTTAGTCACTGGGTTTCCTCGCACACAAGGGCTTGGAAGAGAACACGCCGGCACATTCTGTGGCCCAGAAACTGATGCCTTTCTGATGAATGGCTGACGAATGATCATATATAGTAAGTCTGTCGTCAAAATGTGAATCTGAAATCATAACCTGAAATCGATCGCATCTGAGTTTTTGATTGTCTGAGGTACGAAATTGAGAGTAGTAAATACATAGACCTACACATACATATAAACACACAAGCAGACTACTAGCTGATAGATGGCTGCCCGAAAACTGCCCTTTTTGCTTACCCCCGCCTCCCCCTCGCTGCCACTCTGCATCAATGTCCAAAATTGTGTCTTCGCTGAAACCCTACCACTCCCACGAGTCCACCATAATTGAGTTTTTTGGCGGCGCACAATAATGTCTGTCTGCTTATGTTTTGAGCTTCAAAGAAAGCGAAGTTTCGTCTTTTCACATAATAGTTCGATCTCTTTGAATTGCTGACTGATGTTCGTTTTACGCAATGGAGAAAGCGAATGCTCTATGCGAGTGTTCGTTGAACAACTCGTAGGTCTGTGGTGCACATGTCTCCGATAACGCTTCATAGGCACCTTTGGAAAGATGCACCTAGAAAGATTAACTCAGATGGAAGAAAATAGACAATTAGTCGGAGTTCTCACAGGACACTGTCGGACGGCAGCAACCGTAGTTAAACTAGGAATTACTCGCAGCACTAACTCGTACAGTATGAAAAGATTATTTCTTTATCTATTAGCGGATTTTAATTATAACCATAACTAAACCATCTTGCAAAAATTTGCCACCAATCGTTTTTTCATAAATTTATATGCATGTGTGTAAGCAGCATTTGCCTGACATTGTCAACCTAAAAAGCCATATGCCACTAGGCAACGTTACCCTTCTAGTAGTACCAGCAAAATACTTTCATAATTCAACAAACAATTCCCTTTACATACTCGTATGAGCAAATGTGGCCCAAAAGAACTAAAAGAAATTTGAGCGCAAATTATGAAAATCACCAAAAAAAAAAAGTAAAAAAACAAAAAAATAAAAAGCGAGCTACCAAAGTGCCCGGCTGTTGTCTGCCATCAAAATTCAGCCCAACCCAACCCATAGCAGGTTGGCAATTTTCATAATTTTGCCACAATATTCTACGTTTTTATAAAATGAATTGAAATTTTTTCGTTTCTTTCCTTTTTTGGAGGCTGCAACCCAGCTGTCTCACCCAACAAAAAAAGTATAGCCATCAAAATCCATTCATGTGCTTAAATAAAATGCTCAAGCACTTGACTGCATCCATAGAAAAATCCTGTGCACAGCCAAAATATAAAATTTGCGAATGAAGAATGAAAAAGTGGAGGCAGGGGCTACTAGCCATAAAAGGCTGCCTAATTTGTTCAGTTGGCTTAAATACAAAGAAAAAGGGAAAAAATAGAAAAGAAAGCCCCCTCTTGATGCTACTGAAAGAGGGCGAGCCGAGTAGCGAATTTCATTGTGTTGGCAACTCACATTGTGGCTAACAAATTAATTTTGAGTGGAAAGCCCTTGAGTTTGTCTGCCCAAACGAAAGGCTTTAGATAAATTGTATCTGTACAAAAGGGCTTCAATTTGATGTTGGTCATATGGATTGTCGCCAGATATATGTACAAGCAATTAGCTCTCCCTATTGCCCGACCGCTTAGTGTCAGTCGGCAAATTAAAAAACTTAAAGATGGATGTGTTACACAAATACCAGATCTTATACGAGTTTATGATATAGTAAGTCAATGATCTACAATGTGCATGACTTTATATTTTTATGAAAAATACTTATTTATTCGACAACATTTATATTGTCGCCTTCAAAGAAATAGCCCTCAGATACAATGCACTTGTGCCAACGCTTTTTCAAATCTTCAAACACTTCCCATAAGCACTTTTTGGAATAGCCTTGAATTCGTTGAAAATCTCCGTTCTTTAATAGACCTTTCAAGTTTTTGGGAACATGATAAACTCGCAGGGGGCCGAATCCGGTGATTATGGTGGCCGAAACATGATTACTGTCTTATTTTTCGCCAAAAACTCTCTCACAAGCGACGGTTATTCCGATCAAAAATAGGAAAAATTGCATTACAGGATTCGACTGATATGCCAACATTCTCAGCAACTTCTCTAATGGTAATTCAACGATTTTCAAAAACAATTTCCTTCACAGCTTCAATGATATCTTCGGTTGTTGATGTGCTGGGGTTCGCCGTCGGCATCTTCTTGAAGAGTTTATACCACTTGTAAACATTTTGATACCCTTGCTGAGGGTATTACAGTTTTGTCACGATATTTGTAACTCGTAGAAGGAAGCACCTCCGACCCCATAGAGTATATATATTCTTGATCAGCATGACAAGCTGAGTCGACATAGGCATGTCCGTCTGTTTCTAATCTCTCAGTTTAAAAGCTATTGACAGTAAGCTGTAAGCTTCCCATATGTAAAAATTGTCAAGATCGAACCGTTATATAACTTAGCCCCCATATAAGTGAACCAAATTTGATAGCTGTCAGTTTTAGAAGCCTTCACGTAAGCTGATTAAATTTCATTCGGGTCGGATAACTATATCATATAGCTCCCATACGGAATGACTTCGTAGTACAGTAAAATTTGTTATTTTTATCCGAATCAAACCAAATTTGGAACGTGTCAGTCTTAGAAGCCTCCACGTATGCTGACTGAATTTCAACCAAATCTGCAAGGGTATGTAAACTTCGGTTACCCGAAGTTACCCTTTTTTCTTGTTCTTACTTAGAACAGACTCTCCGGACGCCACTATCAATATTTTAAAGAACTTAATTCCACTTTTCACACACATTTTTAATTATAAAAGAAAATCGGGACAAATTGCAAATGAATAAAATAAGTAAATTAGAATGCGTTGTCAATTTAATTTAAAATATAGAAATCGACATCTAATTATAAAATGTCAACAACATTTTGTTTTCTCCAATGAACATACGAAATCGATTAGTTGGCGTATGTCAAATTTGTAGCAAATTTAGCACTGAAATATGAAAAAATTTAGCTGTACGATGGTAGTTTCCTTATTAGAAATCCTGCCAGGCATTTTTATACTCGTACTCTAGTAGAGTAAACGAGTATATTGTATTCGTGCAAATGAATGTAACAGACGGAAGAAAGCGTCTAAGAACCCATAAAGAATATATATTCTTGATCAGCATCAACAGCCGAGTCGATCTAGCCATGTCAGTCTGTGCGTCCGTTTGAACACCTAGATCTCGGAGACTGTAAGAGCTAGAGAGACCCAATTTGGTATGCAGACTCCGCTTATGGGGCGTCAGATCTATTTTGTTTTTAAATTTTGCCAGGCTCCCTTACGCCCCCGCATACCGCAAAACTTTATATCTTTCACAAATCTTTCAACTAAACTATAAGCATGCAAAGGGAAACCTACCTTTCGGCTTAGAGATAATACAAATTAAAGGGTTTCTTAGCAACGATTATTTAACTGAACTCAGGAAAATCATGCGTATACATGTTGTTAGATGTTTAATGGTATATATAGAATATACAAACATATTACTGACAGCACGACAAGAGGAATCGATTCAACTGTGTCCTTTCGTCGGTCACAAAAATTAATATTTACTCTCAGAAATGTATCCAAATCAAACCAAATTGGCCCGCATACGTTTCCAGAGATCTCATGTGCACCAACCAAAATATAATCCGCATCGGACTATATAAGCTGTCATTCAACCGACTAGTTTACTATGAAAACTTTTTATATTTATCACGATTTAATCAAACTGGGGCACGTTTTAGTAACTTCTGCCTCAACTGAGCAAATTTAACCTGGATTGGGTCGCTAAAATAAATAAATTAAACAAATTGTTTTACTTTTAGCTAATTATCCTAACATGGCTATAATAGTCCAATATTCCTTTTACATTTGAGGTTTCAAATACAAAGCGATATTTCCATTAATGCCTCAGTACAAAAAAAAAATAAAACACGGGAATGAATTGTTAACGCTTGCCATTTATGCCGATGCAGTCGTGTGAAATGCAACACCCTCGACAACCAGCCATATAATTTTGCATGTGCATATACATTTGTGTTTGTGCACATGTAGTATAGATGTGTGTGCTGTAATTCAAAATTGCAATTGTTTGTTAAGCATAACCAAAAGCATTTTATACATTTTTATCGCAATTTATTCGTTGTGCACAATTCGCAATTTAATACACCCCCCGCCCGATATTCAAAACTGCCTAGAGCTCCTATCGGTGGGCAATGAGGATATGTTATGCGGCTGGTAGAGGGTGACGGGGGAGGGGGCATAGATACAAAAACACCATTCAACGCGCTCGACGCGACAACAAATTGCACAATAAATTGCAACTTAAAACGCGGACGAGTCCCACAACATTGCTGCTGTTGCAACGGCAGCAACAACGATATTCCCGTATCAAAATGGAGCCCGGCAATTGTTGCCTTTTGCAATTGCAATTGTTGTTATTGTATTTCACATACATTAAATGCTTTATGTGAGTGTGTTTGTTTAAAAGAACAAAAATATATGTATATGTGTGCATGCATGTATGTGGCTTCCTATCATTACGAGTATTTGCACTCGCAATTATGAGTAAACGTTAAATAAACGCTTCTGCAGCTTTTATCTGTCTGACTCCCAAAGGGTTGAAATCTCAAATTGCAGAATGAAAATTTCTGAAAAAATCAAGGCTGTATGCCTTGTGTATTCGGTCGATCGCAGCGTACACACACTTGCAGTTAAAATGTTGCCAGCATATGGTCGAAATCCAGCAGGCTTGAATCAACAATTGCTCTTAAGGTGATTATGATGGAAGTGTTGATCGGATGAATCTTTGGATCGCAGCTTTTTCGTATCATCATATATTTTGCCATGTCGTAAAGCAAATGTTTAGCAAATGAATAGCCTGCATATCCGATATTATCAACTCATATAAGCTTCCTTTTCTATTAAATTAAATAATAAACGCACACAAATAAACGATTTCTCCCTTGATATTTGCATTTTATTATATGTTATAGTTCCTTCTTTTCAGAATACATATTTAAAGGTATTTGTATATTAAATATGTATAAGTATTTTGTGTGTGTATGTTTTGAAGATTTTCAATTAATTTATTTACGATTACGTTGACATATAATTTTAGTTTTACATAAGAAATAATTTAACTAATTATTTGGTAGTTGCTTTGCTTTCTTATCTGGCTGTCTTTAAAACTAGATTAAAAATGTTTTGTTTTTTGTTTTTGGCTTTACATGCGGAAGCAAACTGAACACTCAATTCAATTACAATTTCATACATACATACATCCTCGTATGAATGCATACGACTTAACCTAAACTTGACCAGCAATGCTTACATTTTTAAGCTTTAAAGCAATAATGGATTACATTTAGCAAGGTGTGCATGAATATTTACAGGTTGTGCACACAGAAAGTTGATTTAGCTGATTTCCTTGATTTCCTGTAAATCGATGAAATTTCAATTTCCAGAACCTGAAAATCAGCTTAATATCAGCTTTGTGCATGTGGCTTAAACACTTAAAGCCAAACATATTGAATTTACAAGCTGCGACTTAAAAATTATTGAGCAAGAGTCCATTTACAATGATAGTGTAGGGTAGTAGAGTGGAAATGTTGCAAAGTGAAGCAGAATGGAGTAGAGTGCCACATAGCGCCACTAAGTATGCTAAGTATTTACAAAAGCAAGCATTAAGCGGCGTTGACATTGCTTTATTGCAATGTAAACTACACTTTAGGAACAAACAAAGAGAGTTTGAAAAACGTTTATGCTCAGAAATATTGGCTCCAGCCGTGGGAGTGGCCAGCACTAAGTAGCATTGAAACCAATTGATGTGCCCACTTAGCCAACAGATGTTTGTCAAAGCTTTTCAATATACGTACAAAAAAGTGTACAAAGGTGGCTGCTGGGAATGAACTCAGGGGGGCTCCTTCAGTAAGCCTTTTGGTTTATCGATTTATCCTCAACAGCCGAAGACCCCTCCAGCTCTGCGGGAGAACTCTGGCCACGACTTCGATGCTCGTTGTCATTTCTGTTGCTGCCATTGCGTTCCAAGCAATTGGCATTTTTTATGGCTGGCGGAGTCACGGAACTGGTACAGTTATTTAGTTGCTCCTGTGCAGCATCATGGTCCTCATCGGCCTCCACATCGATGGCAGTATCGTCTTCATCCAAGGCAATGCCTGCCCGTTCCGCTTCATCTTCTGAGTCCACTTCCAAGGTGGCGCCTCTAAGCGGCATTGGGGCAGGCGTGCGCGGTGTCATTGACGGCATAGTCGAAGCCATCGATGCTGGCGGTAGTGGCTTCAGCAGCGACATGGGCGCTGCCAGGCACCCCACGCCCTATACCAGCGATGACAGCGGCGGCCGTGGAGGGCTGGTATTGCGGGCAGCGGCTGCGGCATAGTACTGCATGGGATGATGATGCGGAGGTGGCGGTGGCACAAAGCCCGCAGTGGTTCCGTCATGATAAAGCACCGGCACGCGCACCAGGCGCTGGGCGGCATGCGCCATATTGGCCATGTTAGCCGCCTCCAGCTCGGCAGCTAGCTGGCGCTTCCATTTGTTGCGGCGGTTCTGGAACCAGATCTTCACTTGCGTCTCGGTCAGGCGTAGCGAGGCGGCCAGGCCTGCACGTTCCGATGAGCTTAGGTAACGCTTCAGATCGAAAGTGGACTCCAGCTGAAATACTTGGGCCCGGGAGAAGACCGTGCGCGTCTTTTTTTTACGTTTCGAGCTGTTGCCATCGCCGTGCGGCGAGGAGCTGTCGGATGGACCATCAGTGCCGTCGTCCTCTTCAATGATTTCCTCGCCCTCGTCATCCGACTCATTAGAGCTGGTGGGCAACAGATAGCTGCCACTGTGTGCGCCACCCAGATGATGCGAATGATGTGCCAGGCCAGATGTGCCTCCGCTGCTGCTTGTGGGGGTGCTAGGCTGATGTAGATGCTGCTGTGCAGCGCCATGTGGAAGCTGTTGCTGCTGGTAGAGCGGATGTGGGTGATGTGAGTTGGCCAACCCAAGTGTAGGTGATTTGCCGCCCTGGCCTGAGTTGTTGTTGTTGCTGTTGTTGTTTGCATTGGCAGTGCTGTTGCTATTGCTGTTATTGTTGTTGCTGTTGCTTATGTTGGTTGTGGGACTTAGTGATGTGGGTGATGGTGGATTCTCTGTGGTGTTTGTGGAGGAACTGTCTGCAAAAAGAGAGCGCGCGCGAAATAAGAGATAAAGAGAACGTTAGTTGAGGACTTTGGCAGAATGAGGCAAAGGCAAATGTTATTAGTCGTTTTGTCGTTGTGTGTGTATGTGAGTGGGGAGTATGGGCGAATGGAAGGTCTATCAGCTTGCTATGGCTAAGGGTTGCTCAACGTGGTGCTGTTGTCGTCGTCTCTGTGTGCACAGACTTAAGCTGCAACACTTAACCTCACACTTGTCTTTGTCTCGGCGCCGCTCCATCTTCCCTTCTCTATCGAGTTGTATCCTCGCATAGCTTAAAGCGCAGACTCTGTGAGCACTCACTCCACCCTGCTCCATCCCCGTCGCCTTCACACAATTGTCTATACATATATATATATGCCTGAAACTGTGTGCTTGTGTGCGTTAAATTACCATTTAAAATGGCTGTCAGTCAGTTGAACAATTTTTCGCTTTATAGGGCTTTTAGTTACGATCTCAATGGAAAAGTTTTAAATTGCTAAAATGGATTATATTTGCCAAGAGCAAAAACAAAATAAAGACAACAAAATAAAGACACATACATATACGCAACCAATTATGCATTTGATTCGTTATGTTAAATAAGTGTGTAAGGAATACCATTTATTAAGCGATTGCAGTTTCGAAACGAAAAATAGATCAGCTTAAGTATGCATATTAAATATGGGGGGCCCTTAACATTCTTTCATGAAATTTATTTTAAACAATTTTAGAAATGTATAATTTTAAATTGAGAAGAATGAAAATGGTGGTTTACCATCCATAACAAACTTATCCATAGCATAGAGAAGTAGGACACCAGATGTTGAGCAGTAGTTTGGTTGATTCGTCTTCACTCCACTTTAGCTCGCAATTGGTGTTTGCAGCGGCTTTTCTACTGATTGGCAACTTCAGACAGGTTTTCTTTGAAAATGATTTGGGATAAGGCGATTCTTATAAAAATTGCTTGAGAATATATCTTAAAAGCTAAATCTGAGTACTGTATTAAAAAATGCAGTCACAAAAGAACAATTCTTTTAATAAGTGAAATTGGAGAAGTGGTTGGATAGCTTTAACGTTAGATTTGTTATACCCTTGCTGAGCCTTTTTATAACTTTATCACGATATTTATAATGCATGAAGCATCATCGAACCCATAAAGTAGATATATTCTTGATCAGCAAAACAAGCTGAGTCGATATAGCCATGTCCGCCTGTCAGTCTGTCTCTAGGCGAACTTGTCGCTCTTAAAATTCCAAAATAGGCTTCTTTTTGTTGTAAACTTCCCATATGTAAAAATCTTAAAGATCGGATAGCTTTCATATAAAAAAAGACAGAATGAACACTCTGTAAGATAGATGGCTGAAAGACTCTTTTTGCAGGCCAAACAGTATGAGCGCAGCCACCGCTAACCCTCTATGTGAGATAGAGCTAGAGGGGCGATCCTTTATTCATGGTTAAAGCCATGAACAGAATGCTGTGTCTCTCTCACTTATAAACACTGCATAAACAATGCATTTGAAGGAAGTTAAGAAGAAGATGTCTTCACTGCCTATGCTATTGCTGTTCATGAGTTTGTTGGGAAGTAATAGAAGCCTACACGTCCGTTGTCGAAATCTTATAAGGATCCACTGTAGATTAATGCGAAGTGTATCGCTATATTTTATGTATGTCTTTGTGATGGAAAGGTGTATGCCTAGCTTACTATCAAACACCAAGCCTGTGTCATACGTTATTCGAGCCAACATGAAGCGATGCCTTGCATTGGTAAAATTCCTCCGAAGCCTGGTCGGGGCGCTAAACTTAGGGCCAATTTACATGAGCAAAGGCAATTGCAAACTACTCTTAATGCCTCGAGGGCCAATTAAATTGACCTAAGCTGCAATCATTGTACAACAACAAATATGATAAGCGAAACGCAGTTGCAGTTGTGCTTAGCTTGAACTTAATACACGGCGAAAACAACAAGCAAATCGCTTTCATGTTCGAGTACATTGTATGTATATATGTACATATGTACAGATATGTATTTACATACCCAGACAAGTGGGATCGGGTCGGATTGAGTCTTGCTCTAGCTAACTATTGTTGTCGTGGCAGTAACTCGATACTCGATTACAAATTGCAATTAATTGAAAATGGTGATTAATGCAGTCGTCGTCTGTTTGCCTGAGTGTCTGAGTGTGCATGTGTGCGACTTAAGATATTTGTTAAGCTTGCCCCCAGAAGTATGCAACGGCAATCGGTAGCAACATTCTTGACGGCCTTAGGCCAGTTGCTGTCAAAGAGAAATTAAATTAAATGCTTTGAAGAATGCCTGACATGGCGCATTCTTAACAAAAGAATGCCAAGTAAATAGTTCGTCCGGTGTAAAACTAAGCTGCAAGGGTATGCGGCAATTACCTCAATTGCTGCACACACACACACAGACCCACGGCTATTTGTACAATTTGCAGAGCCCACAGGTTTTATCAAACGTTAGTATGTAAATGCTGGTTAGGAGAACTTCCTATGATATTTAGAGAACTTCAAGATATTAATTAATGCACGCCCTGCAACAGTAAGAGTATCTTTTGTAGCATTGTACTAGATAGGTGTATGATTGCACATGAATCGATTGATTAACTGCTTCCGAACATATTCTAACAGTCCAGTCTGTCAATGAAGATGAACTGAAATACAAGTCTCTTGAGCTGTATCATTTGCTTATTCTTAATGAACTTACCATGCGTTGGACTGTGGAATGGCATACGTTGCGGTGCCCAGGGCCAGCCGGGCGGGCATAGTGCGGCATAGCGTCCAGCCAGCGCTCCCCATTGCGAGATGAAACCCAATCTGTAAGACAGCAAAGGCCGTAAAATGGTTAGCAAATTGAGTATTGGTATTAATTATGCATCAATTTAATTGCGTTACATCTGAATGAGCCAAAACAGGTCATAAATAAAGCATTAACCACTTACCAGCACAGATAAATATATATATTTGATCATATATATGTACATATAAAGAATATGTTTGTATGTATTGTACGCTATTATATATGGACATATAAGTGGCACAATGCCGAGGGCCAAAAGTTGCTCAACAAAACAAAAGCAAAAGAATCAAAGCACAACGAAAACTGAAACTTTGAGCGACCCCTAAATGCTAAGCAACCCCCTTCCCCTACCCCCCTTACCATGGCAAGGGCGGCAGCCATAACTGACAACAGCTGCTGCGGATTTCGTCTTCCCCCCAGACAAGTATACATACATTGTAGATGTTGTGTGTGTGTGTGTCTGTGTGTGTGTCGACGTCTATATAACCTTGTTAACGTGCTTGCTTAAAAGCATCTTTATAAATACATTTTATTTATTTATGTTAGACGCGGAAATTTTGCCCAAGACGAAATACTTTTCGTTATAATATATTCTATATACATACACACACACATGCATACATACTTATAAATATGAATGTGAAACTCTGTAGCCAAGTGCAGAGAGAGTATATCAGAACCTGAGCAAATTGACTTCAGCTGCTTTTGAATGCCAGAAAGTTTCCAGATAGTTTCAAATAAATATGATTCTCTCTTGCATGTACTGCTTGAGAATATAAGCAACTTCTATAAATTTATATAATATTCGCCAATTTTAAGAGTGTAAACAGTGTTTACGCAATATCCCGCATTCGAATACTTTAAACTTGGAATTTCTTACACAATGAATTTTGGGTCTGTGTGCTAAATCAAAGTTCTGAAGTGAAATCCTTCAGGCAGACGAAGCCAAATGGGTGAGGTAATTTGAAGAAAGCTGCTCAGCTCTGCGCTGCCTTGCAAAGGGTTGTTGGCCACGATGTTTTTGTTTTGTGGCACTTAAGTGATTTTCGTATGAGCCCCAAAGTTGTTTGACTGTCGGGCTGACTGGCTGACTGGCTGACTGGCTGACTTGACCATTTGATTGATTTATTGATATGTTGAAAAGATTCATCGGTGTTTTTAAGCTTCCCACGCACTCAGTGAACTTTGCTGTTGAACAAAACGAGCAGCCACCCCAAGCTAAAATGCATTCTCACCAGTCTAAAATGGCAATGAAAGAGATATACATAGTAGCAAAACCAGACTGTCTCTTTAGTGGGCTGCGTAGCCAACCTGTGAATGGTTTTATGTTTGCTTTGGGTTTTGTTGTTTAACCCCTTTGACCGTTTGGCAAGTGACCCGTGCCTAAACCGCCCAGCAAACTGTGATTTCTTGAGCAACCAAGCCAGCCCCCATACGCCCAGAACCCACCCACCAACCCTCAACCAGCAGCGAGACTGTGAATGTATGCATGTGTGTGTGACATTCACATTTAGCTGACCTCTTTCGTTACGGCCAAGGTGCAGGCAGGTGTGGAAATCAATAGCTGGCCATATACAGTTCTCTTCGCTTTGCTCTTCGCAGTCTCTTCATTTAGCTCTGGTCTTTTTTTTTTTTTGCCAGCCAGTAATGATTTTCAATTAGGTCTTACGACTGCTAAATTATGGGAGAGAGAATCGCTTCAAAGGCTTCCCAAAAGCGCCTTTTAGAAAACTTTGCCAACTGGCGGCTCAAATCACTTCTAATGGGCTTCATGTTTACAACGTCAATTGAGAGAAAGCTGCTTTTGGCTTTCGCCTTTCGGCTAGTTTGGAAGCCAGCCAAAAGGAAGAGGCCAAGGCAGCAGCTGCCTGCTCAGGTTACAGGAAAAATCAACACAAAACACAACACGACGCAACGCAAGGCAAAAATGAAGAACAAAAGAAATTACCTCAATTACGGCGCTAATTTTTCCGCATTGCGGCCTCCCCCGCAAGGCAAAAGCTGTCAACGGGACGCGCCCCAAAAAGAATTGCAAACAGCTTGTAGCTATTTGCTTTACTAATTATTCAAATCAAGCAACTCAGTCCAGACCTTTTGTCTTGTAATGAAATAAATACAAAATAGCATTGCCCGAGGTGGCCGCAAGCGCGGATAGCCGCTTGGTCGGTTGGGAGAGGGAGGTGGAAGTGACGGAGGTTGTGTGCTATAGATTTTCATTGGAGCTGGTGTCATTTTGTGGCGGAAGTGGACGGCCATGTTTAAAATTCAGTCCCTGCCTCTGCTTCTGCCGCTACCGCTGCGCCTTTGTAGCTGTCAGAAGTCAACGAGCCCAGGCCCAAACCCAAGCGCAAGCCCCATTTCCATTTTTCCATTCATTCCCATAACCATTGACCCATCCCTAGTTGAGTTGATGCATGGCTGTTATTTCGCTTTTAATGAATTGTTTGCGGTTCTGGCTTGGGGCTTCTTTTTATTCTTTTTAGCCAGTTGCTGTCATAATTCTTCTTCTATTTCGAAGTCCTGTTTCTTTTGGGCCTCAGCTAGGAAAAAGTGTGCTATGCAATTGAGTTGTTTAACATGGCGTTCAACATGGGTTTGGCTTTGATATCGGTCCGAGTTAGCTTGTGTATGGGCTGGATTGGGTCTGGGTTGAGTTGTCTTTGACTGGCCATAGAGTGCTTTGATGTTAGACGCATGGTTAGCCTTGAAAGAAAGTCTAGCAAACTGGCAGGGGCATTGTGTTTTTATTGTATAACAAGGTCTATGTGGATCTAAGTGAAACTTCAAAGAATATGACCCTAAGTAAATGTAATTCAAGAATTGCTCAAGTTAATTTAAAGTGAATTTGAATTGGCAGCAAAGTTATGAATGGGCGTAAATCATTAGTTAAGCATTATGTAAGAGAGTATACAAAGAAATCAATTCTACGTATTGTATGAAAGCCCTAAAATAGTCTGTAGTAGATATGGTCGAAGTGTCTACGATAGAGGAAAAAGTTGATTAAGTTCGAAAAAAAAATACGAAATTCGTAATTCAAGAGTTTTTCAGTCCCAGAATACTTATTTTAAGAATGTTTTTGCACTAACTCGAGTACGCCTCAGACTTGAATCAGTTTGATTAATTCTGAAAATTGAATTAGGTTATTAATTTCTAGAGTGTTTTCTGGTTATTTTGGGTATGAAAAACTCGTTTTAAGTATTTCAGACTTGATTCAAGATTTATTTTCTAATTTTAAGACAACGAACATTTTTGAATTCAGAAATTTTTCGTACTTAATTTAATTCCGAAACGCACTCGAGTTAGTACAAAAATGCTTGCCTTAATCTCAAGCTTAAATCAAGACTTTTTGATATTTTGGTAATACATTACATGTTACATGGCCTTATCATATTAGACTTATTTCCGTTTGCACTTCGGCTTGATGAGCAAACTGAGTAAACTGAGCAAACTGACAACTTATGACAACTAGGGTATATATTTTTCATTTCATTTCACTTCTTTCTGCAGTTCTTTCATTGTTCTTGGGCTCGCCCCTACTTTTCTGTCTCGGCTAGTTAACTCTTCAATAGCTTTTGATACTTCACAGTTCTCCAAAATGCCCGCACATTTCGACTGCCCTTGGCGCTCAAAAAAAGAATCCCCCCGAGACAGAAAGCATATCATATGCAAAGTAACAATTGTTGTGCAACTACCAAACGAATTATATAAATTAATTTTAATACATTTAAATGGAATTTTATATATGTACGTACATGAAGGCCCATTAGGGCTAAACCGCTTAAGAATTGTTCATGCATAAAACGTTTGCACACGCTAATTGGCAGTAGGCCCGAGGCTCAGAATTCATATTTCACGAGGCTGCACCATACATATATATATATGTATGTATGTATATTTATATATATTTTTGACATTTTCAATAGGTCTGGGTGTCAATGCGGTGCGGGCCACTAGAAACGCACTCGACTCAGCCACAAAGTAGCCAAAATATTGAACATTTTCAAAAAAAAGGTATACAGCTGAATGAACAGTAACAGCAGGGAGTGAAAGCGCGACCTAGGCGGAATGTGTGGCTGTTGTCATTAAACAGGATTAGCGAGCAAATATTGCTAATAATCATACAGCTTAGGCTTAAAGCCAAGCACTTGAAAAATGGTGACATCTGCGACAAGCTGTATATTAGTTTTACCGAAGTCTTTTATTTTTGTCGGGTAATCAAAGTCGAAGAAGCCTTGCAAATGACACACGACCGACCACAGTCAAAGTCAAATCTCAGATCTTTGATATAGAAATATGTTTTCAATTCACATCAGCACACTCTCCCTAAGTGCCCATGAACAATAGACATTATCCGCTTATCATAGATAAAACGGCTATGAGTTCCAATCGAAAACCAACAATTCACCACTAAATGGCTTAGCGAGCACATATTAATTCCTGTGTGATACGTTAGATATGATTCGCCACAGCCCCTGGGCACAATGCACAGGGATTGCAATTGGTTTGTAATTAATGCAATCTACTGCTCTATAATTATATTGTCAGCGCTCACTTTTGCGTCATCCCCACACGGAATGTGAATGGGAATGTGCATGTACTTTTGATGGGAAAAGCAACAACAAAGAGCTGGAACAATAAGCGCGTACAATTTCCTGGACTCAAGCACCCTTTCCTAACGCACCATGTTCACGGCAAGCATATCAAGTTACAGTGCTTAAATGCGTTTTTTCCTTCTTCTTTTTTTTGGCCAGCGCTATAATTAAACCGCAATTGAAAGGATAATATGTGATAAGAAGAAGAGAAACCATACCTGCAGTAGCTGCTGGTCACTAATTAAAAACGTAACGTCATGGAACGGGAGCACACTGTCAAAACAGCACAGCGGCAACCAGGTGAAAGTGGCTTTAAAATTATTAAACGATCACTCAGCATTTTGAATGCGCTTGAATTAAGCCAGCGACAGACCGCGGACCCCAGATCCCAGATCTGAGATCCCGGTACTAAATGCACTCCGATGATAAACTGATAAATCCATCACATAGGCAGCCACACGTCAGCTGTAAGCGCCAAACAGCCCAACTCAGCAGGAGTCAACACTTGGCCAAACGCGAGGGCGATCCTTAATTTGGACTAAGGCGAACCAGTGGCGCAGCACGCGACCCTCGCTTCGTGGCCCTTATCGCACGTATCGATCGCCAAGCATACGCGTAAATGAAATGAAAATGATCATTATTTAAACACAAAAACTAACAACAAAAAAAAAAAAATAACCAACAGAGGGAGTCCGCTTTGCATGTGACAGACAGGCAGAGAGACAGACAGGCTCTCTGACAGATATTCATAGGGGAAACTCCGGTTCATAAAATAAAAGTGCAACATTTTTGTTGTTGAATTTAACACATGCGTTAATCGAGCAGCTCGAAATTCGATCTTATTTTTTGCATTTTTTTTATGCAGTTTTAAGTACTTGACTAAGCGGGGTTACCAATGAACACGATTTCATGTGTCCTTTCTCTATTTTTTTCCTTTATGAATTAAACTGCAATACTCCATGTGAATGTAGGTGGCCAGCTGTTTGGCTTTGTGTCTGCTGCATATAGGTCAATTTTGTGAGGGTTCATTCATTGATAATGAAATTGCATTCATAGCGTTTTGCATACCGGAATATGGTGAGTCAGTGTGAATTGGCATTGCATTGAATTTCATTTACAAATGCTTCGTAATTTGATATATTCCATAAATTGCACATACCATGTGGCACTGCGCCGACCATTGAGGCCAACAATGTGAAGAGATACGTTTAACAATATATAGAATATAATATATACATAGAAATAAGTATGAAGCATGCTTTTATTCGTTGGTATTAGGTCTGATTCCGTTTCTGAACGAACACGGACCTAAAATGTTTTCAAATGCCTTTGCTTTCCATTTACAAGCCACAAGTTGTCTATGGCTACTGGATCCTGTTTACAGTAATTCCGATTTAGCTTCGACCTGATCTAGAAGTCACATTTTAGTCGAATTAAGGCCGTTTAGACACAAGCTCGAGTGAAATCTTTTAGAAATGGGAACAGGTTCCATTTTCTCATTTAAGACTGAAAATTCATACAATGTTTGATAAATGCTGTTTCAACTGGACGCAACATTTGAATGGCCCCAAGAGTAAGTAAATTAATATCGTCATAGATTTTAGTGCTCGCTTAGGCGTGGTTTAAAAATAAGTCTCTTACGCTATAATCCATTCTGTATACTCATGCAATATACAAACATTTGCTACTGAATTTTTGTATTACTTAGATCAATAAATTTTGTATATATATTGTATTATATCATCCATATTCATTTGCACTCAGTTTGCATAAGCCCTAACTAAAGAGTAACTCAAGCTGTAATTCGGCACTTAGAGCCGTTTATTCAAAAGATCTCATTTTCATCTCACGTATATTCCTACTCTTATATATTTGTTTTCACCTCATAACTAGTTCTCATTACATTGTACTCAACTGTACACACTGCCAATGTAAAGGGTATTTAAGCACTTGCACTACAATAAGCCAATCGACTAGATTGTCTCCTTTCTCTCCTATAGGGCAGAGTACTTATACATGTTATCAACTGATCATTACCTTTTAATCTGGCATACTCAAATTTCAAATTCTCTCAAAGCTCCGCTTACTAATGAATAAAACTATCCTCGTACATTTTCTTATTTATCTCCATTATCAAAATAGATTACTCAATTTTGCTATATTTCAGCACCCACTTAAAATATCCTATAACATTTTACTCAACCACATATCTTAAGCCATTCCATTAAATATCATATCACTACAATCACTTTCATTACTTTTCCAGCGAACTGATTTGTGTCACCTTGAAAATGTATCTCTTGTTAGACAGCCTTGTTTGTTTTCCATTGTTTCAGTTTGAATAGACTCAGCCTAGGAGATTATATAAAATTTGCTCAACATTTCAAGTGGTATTGAAAAATAAACAGAAAAACAGGTGAAATTTTAGCCGCTTAGGTTTTTCAAAAGGGCAGAAAGGATCGCTTGACTTTTCGGTTTCAGCTAGATTTATATTTAAGGAATCTAAGTTGGTTCTTGTAAGGTACTTTAGATGGGACTATCTTCCAAGCAACTGTTCCCCCGTTATATAAATATAAGTGGGTTAATTGTTGGTTGCAAATCTATAAACAAATCAAACAAGACATTCAAATGTTGACTTATCTTTAGAACTGAACTGCGTGCAAAATCCTAGTTTCAGAAATAATCAACCTCATTCATATCCGAATGCTGGTTTCAATAATTCTTTGACTTCAAAATATATCTATAGTTCATATATGAGCACTTATGTGTTTCGCTTGATTCAAGCTTGGAATTCTTGTTAATTCTTGATATTTTAGATCAGTAATAGTTTGAACTTGTTTTCATGTGCTGATAATACTTTCCAATCCAAAATCAGCGAAAGTAATCTTGCTTTGCTGGCAATAATTTTTGACAGACTCACCTTGAGAGCATGGCTGCGTCTTGCGGACCGCCAGTACCGGGCTGTGGCAATTGGGGTATGGGCGTAATCAGTGTGCTGGCTCCATTCTTTTTTGCAGGCTCGCTGCGGCTCAAGATGCTGGAGATGGAGAAGCTGGTGAAGCCGTTGGATCCTGTGGTGGCCTTATTTCCATTGCTGCTCGTATTGCTGTCATTGCTGTTGGCTCCGGACGCCGCTGCAGCCGCCGCTGCGGCTACTGCCGAGGCGCAGGTGTTATTGTGATTCAGTGCCTTGCTGTTGTTGTTGTTCAGACTGTGCACCTGATGCTCATCGCTGCCATTTCGTTCGGGAGACTTCAGTGCAAGCGTAGGCGTTGGACTTAAGCGCTCACCTAGCTGTACCGGCACCACAGTATGCTGAAGCAGCGCAGGATGCGGTGCACCATGTGCAGGATGCAGATGCCCAAAACTATGCAGAGCATGGTGGAGAGCCGCTGGATGAGCATGACCGCTTAGCGAGCTTAGATGATGCTGCAGGTGATGATGCAGCATAGCCGGCGGCACTGAGCCGTTGGGACTGTGATGGTAAAGTGGAG
Source organism: Hirtodrosophila duncani (assembly GCA_037043425.1). Taxonomy (NCBI): domain Eukaryota; kingdom Metazoa; phylum Arthropoda; class Insecta; order Diptera; family Drosophilidae; genus Hirtodrosophila; species Hirtodrosophila duncani. The sequence goes on from JBAMBM010000569.1 coordinate 1,055,662, forward strand.
CAGTACCTGCCGACAAGGAGGTGGGTGTGCCGGCGGCTGTGTTGGGCGTCGAGCGGCGAGTAGGCGTCCCAGGCGGCGATGTGCTACCGTCGACGGACCGAGCAGGCGACCGGGCCACCGGACTATCTCTATCGCGTCCATTGCTCATGCCATTGCCGACGGCACCTAGCGGACTCGGCTCTGGACTGGATACCACACTGATGTCGACTTCGGCCTCGGAGGAAGACATTTCGCACAAATCAATGTTCACAGTTTAACCCACAAATGTTTCTTTTCTCACTGGCCACTGCACTCCACCTGCTGTCCTTAGCAACAACAACTAGAACTAGAACAACAGATGACGAGAATTCAAAATAACGAAAATCTTTCGCATGCGATAACCGAAACTAGACGTCTGCACCGTTTGATCAACGTTTCGCATTTAAACTCAAATGTTCTGTCAACGGAGGCGTAAAGTCCTTGCCGGCAACTCGACGCTCCTGTGTCTGTATATGTGTGTGTGTGTATGAGAATATGAATGCGAGAGTGTGTATGAATGCGATCGTTTAGTATTTTTATTGTTTCAGTCCCTGAGTTTTTAACCCCCGGTTGCGTGCACGGAGAGCGTAGTGTGCGCTGTCTGATGCCTTTCTATAGCGGCGCTCAACTGAAACTGAAACTAACTGAGGTGGTTGGTTGGCTGGTTGGTTTGGAAATTCTTTTGGTCTTTGCGCTAAATGGGTTTTCACAAGTTTCGCACACACACACAAAAACATACATACGCACGCACCCAAACTAAGTCACAAAGAGAGAGAGATACCTGTATAAGGCCGATGGGAGGGTGTCTATAAGTATGTGTGTGTGTCTCATTCTCTCGCCTCATGCGCTCTCTTTCTGGCAAGGGTAGCGGCCTGTGCTTGTGCTCCCTTCATTCCATTTGCAGTTGAGAATTTCTTTTCATTTATTTCGACAATTGGGCTGCAACCGCATCGCCAGACACGTTTTATAAAAAGAAATGAACCGAACCGAGAATAAAGTAAACTTTTAAATCTGATCCTGAAACACTTGGCATTTGGAACACGCCTAAGTGGGGGCGCATCAGAGGTGCAATTGTGTCTGTGTCTGTGTCTGTGCCTAAGCCGGCCGCCTATTGAAATGCCAATATAAAATCAATCAATTGCCACCTAGCAAAGGTCAAGTGCTCAAGCTCGGTGCGCCATTGAAATTTCTCTGCCTGCTGGATGCAAACTTTTGGCCAGAAGTGTTTTGATTTTGTGTACGAGTATGAAAATATTTTAATTGCCCGCACTTGTGGCAATTTTGACAATATGTGCGGGCTCAGATTTCATACATACATAAATGGATATCTAATAATATATTTATTTACCTTTTTTGTCCTTTAATTCTTGAATTCTTATACTAGTTCTCGTAAAGAGTATATTGAATTAGTATAGCAGCATGTTTTAGATCTTAGATCTCGTAGATATTGGAGATTATAAGAGCTGGAGGCATGGTAAGTACATGGTATAAAGGCAGAACAAGTTTGCTACAAAATGTTGTCTCAACTTGACGAAAGCATCGCCCGCATTTAGTAAATAACTGGTATATTTATGTATGAGCATATAATTTACCGATCTGTTAAATTTCATAACAATCAGATAATTATTTTTGCAGACAAACTCGCTAGATAAAAATGAAATATATAAAAGCCCCCAAGTCTAGAGAAATAAATTACTAAACCATTCCACACTAAATTGTGTCAAAAAATATTTTATAGATTATGTTATCAAAAGAAAATACTAAAACTTTCTGAAGTGTCTTGCCAGTAGAGTAAAGCAAGTTACTTTGGCAATTTGAATTGGCCAGTGAGAAGGTCAAGCGGGTGAAGTCTTCTGAGCTTCCTTGTTGTGGGGGTGTTGTCGAGCAGGTTGATGGCAAGGGGGTTAACGTGCATGTCGAGTCTAACCAGATAGGCTCTGATAACAAAATGTTATTTGCAAGCCAAGCAACGGTACTTGTGCTAGGCATGTCTCTTTCACTCCCAAACAGATTCCTTGGAATGCGAATGTGATGTACATGTATATGTATATCAACGCTTACCAGCACAAAGTATTTTAAGATACATAATTAGACAGAAGATTGCTTCGCTGCCTAATGCTATAGCTGAAGGAGATACGTTTCAGACTACTAAGTTTTCATTGCTTTTTATAGTTCTGCAAGGTTATATAAGGTTCGGGTACCCGAAGATAGCCATCCTCTATTGTTTTAATGAATTTTTATCCATTCCTGCCCGCAATTTCTGCATGGAATTATAACATTTACACAGGCCAACTTTGAGTAGCGATTTTGCAAATTTTCCATCTGTAATATAATCTCTATATTGTTGTGTGGAATGTTTATCATTAATTTTAAACGAAAATATCATAGCATTCCACTTAAAACTTAATTCCTACGTATTTTTAACATGTATGTCTGTAGCATATATATATATATATATATACATATCTATATTTAAGCCAACTATTTAATCTCAAATTTCACACACTTATACAAACGCATCCAGGTTAAGTTCAAATCACAGTAGTAGGTATATGTAGAGGCGCGCTTATGCTTGTGTGTGTGTGCATTCCATTTCCACTTTGTTCCATTAAGCCACCCTCGATGCGCACAGAGGCGGCCATTTTTGACAGAATAATAGGCAGCTCTCTGCAAACTTTGCAGATAAAGAGACCCCGAGAGCTACAAAATTTAAGTGAGCAGGCAGCTCTCTCTCACTCTCTCTCTCTCTCACTGCAGCGTCACAAATTCAATTTGGAAGGCTTTCGCTTTTTATAAACCTTTTCAGCCACCACGAAAACAGTCAAAGAGTGTTGCAAGCAATTTGAACAAAAACAAAACCGTTAGGCGAGTCAATTACACATGCAGTGAAAGACAGAGAAATAGCAAGAGAGAGCGAAGCTCGCTCTGACGTATAACTGACTTTGGGCGTGTCTTAGCTGTGAACCAATGGCAGGCGACATCGCTGTAAGCTAAAGTGCCGCCAACCGACGGGAAAACCTAAAAAACATTTGCCGCTCAGACAGCGAAACGGAGCAGACGACACACACAGAAAAAATGCGTAGAAATTCATGCGCAATTACATTTATCCTGTTTAGAAGATTGCTTTGCCAAAGTGCGTCTCAAAGTGCCAGCAGGGCAGCCACCGCAATCGCAGCAATCTTTGAACGCTCCCACCATATGAGCCAGAGGAGCGAGGGATGTATATATGTTAGTGTGTGTTTGAATATCCACCTGTCCGCATTGCAGTGTAACACATTTTTCTGTAATTTCCCTTTGCGCTTTGCTCGCTTTTGATTCGTTTTCATGTAAGAATTTGCCAACCCACATAGAATGAGGATGCTCGGCGAAGAGCATATGGAGGTGACTGCTGTGGTGACGGAGATACCGCAATGTCACTTAGTTCAAAAGGTGTTGACACTTGGGCGTTGCCCCAATTTAATTTCCACAGCATGCACCAATGGAAATTTCTTTACAGCAATGGTTAGGGCAGCGGGTGAATGGATGGATGGCATTGTTGTCGCACACTCATGCGATGAGTAGCACCTATCTTTTATGTGAGCCTGCAACAAATCAATGTTGTTTTCATATCAATGAAAATGTTCATTGTAGTTCTTTCACTGGAGCTCCTTTGATTGCATTCATTTGCCAAATTGGAATTTCAAACGAACCAAAGGTGTACGAACCCACACACCCCCACACAAAGGCGTTTCAAGAACATATGTATATAATGATGTGCATTAAAGCTGGATGCCAAGCAGTCCGCCCCATAAGCTCGGCAAAAGTTGCATAACGATATCAGCAATCATAATTCAAACTCTAGCTAAAACCCATTCCATACCCTCCCTCAACCATATTTCCCTCCCTCAACCATACTTTCACCCTTCGTCCAAGCCCATTAAGCTCAATTCCTGACCACTACTGGGGCCAAGCAAGCCACAAAAATTCGAAAAGTAAACGGCCAAAGCCAAAGCTCTTTTACTTCGAGCATTTAAAAGAAATAACAAACTGTTCAACTGTCGGACAAAACGATTCTACAACAAATTGCACTGCAATAAAAGCGTCTGTGTGTTTTTGTGTGTGTGTGTGTATGCGAGTGAAAGAGATAGCGTTAGAGATGGCAAGCAAAAGCAATGCAGACAACTGGCTACAGCGCATTGTACGCACATATATGTTCGTGTATGTGTGTGTTTGTATGTGTATGTGCTTGTGCGTGTGTTTGATACTGTATAAAATAAGAGCTTACCAAGTTTAAGCTTAAGTTGAAGTAGCAGAGTCAGTGTTGAGCTGATAGAGACTCAGCCCAATTTATTGTACGGATCTAAGTAGTTGTCAAATGTTGCAAGTTGCAAAAACATGCAGGGTGTAAAATAGTAAACACATGTTGAAATCATTCCATTATTTTATACTATATGATGTAGTATACCCATCCCGATGAAATTTGGTCAGCGGAAATGGAATCAAGAATTTAATTTGATTTTGATGTTACTTAAATTAGTTTTCCTACTAAAATGTTTATATAGGATCGGAATAAAACTTGGTCAATGGACGTGGTTACAAACCGAATTTGGTTCGAGTTGGGTGAAAAACAAACAACTATGTGATATAGTTGCCCTATTCGGAAGTTCGGTTCAATCATCCACTGTAAAATTATTTCTTCTTCTTTAATTTTTTTACATTTTTACACACAAAATTTTTACACACACAAAATAATCCCCAAATATGACGTCTCAACCAGTGTGACCAGTGTGAGAGAGTTACACATAAGTTTTGCCAAATGCTAAACAAAAATTGACCACAAAATGCTTTAAACAAAGAGCCCTACTTTATCGAGAATATGTTAATAGCGTACTTTAGTTATTGATTCATTTACAAAAATTGTAATGACAAACTCTTATGAGTTGTTAAGCTTGCGGAAGCAGCATATTAACACTATTAACCAACCCATTTTCATTAGTTGGAATTATCGATCAAATCGATCTTATTAAGTATGTTATTAATATATGTTATAACGTAGAACAGTCTGTCAAATGTATGCCAAAATTATAATGCCCCACAGTGAACAATATAGATTCATTGTGGATGGATTAGTAGGCCTGCGAAGTCCAGCTGACCCCACAGTATCAGGGATTCGAGTGCTCACATATTTTGTATAGTGTGTGTAGTGTATACGTGTGTGCGTGTATGTGTTAGTGTGAGTGTGGGCCAAATGCGAGCCAGGAAAAGCCAACATTCTAATTGACGTACGAGCAAAGTGGGAGTTGCAATTTTCATTGACTCCACTTTAGTTGGTCGAAAAGCACTGAAGACGGCGCCGAAAAGTCGACTATAGTTTTCTAACACATGCACACGCGCATACACATTTGAGCCACTGGAGCCATGGAGAACGAGATTTCAAAACTGCTTTCGAAGTTTCATATATGCTCGACTTAACTGCAATTAATTTGGCAATTGAATTTTGTACTGGCCCATCTACATACACATACACATCATTTGAATAGCATGATTTGTGTCGTAAAAGTATTTGCGGTTTGCTGCCACAATTTGGTGGCATGCCCAATCGTCCACGCTCCATTTCGATATCAGGACACATTAGCCAAATGGCTGCCGCCTTTTGTTAGTTATTAACAATTCGGCCACAAACATACAATAATAGTTAAAAGGCATGCCACACAATAAGCGGGCTGACTGGATGAGTGAATGAATGAATGAATGGTTAAAAGCAAAATGGAGTTGTAGTCGACGTCCCTTTTAGCTATTTGCGGCTATTAGTCAGCTAAATTTGTGACGCGCTTTTTGGGCTTGGCTTTTGTCTACATTCAAAATGCAAACAATGGGCGCCTAAAGTATGTTAAAACTCTCACGAAACACACACACACATACACACTTGGACAGGAACAGATAGAGGCAAAAGAGTAAGAAAAAATAACTTAAGCCACCGTATGGGGGGGCATGTTTCCAAACGGCAAACACGGCCACACGCAACCCGCTCGCAACCCACTTTGGTGCTCATAAATAACGCTTTAGACTTTGATTTAAATAAATTGTATTGCAAGCGGCCATATTTTATCATTTTTAGAGGGGGGTTTCTGTTTCAATTCGATTTTCTTGTGCGTTTTTTGAAATGACTTTCTTTTATAACGCCCAGCTAGGCGAGCGACGTGAGTACGACATCCTTTTTGGCCTGATTGAGTAGCACAGGAGGAGCATAAATTTTGAAAGGCTCAGCTGAGGTCGTAAACGTGTATTTTCCTGGAAGCAAAATGTCTGTCAGATGAAAATTTACATGGATTTAACCTCGAGGACTTAAAATCAGCTTATCTGGTCGTTCGATGTTAAAAAAATTGAATAAATTTTAAATATTTTGAATTCTAAGAAATTTGTATTGATTTGCTTAGCAACCTTTTGGCTTCAATCCCTGTGGCACTTAGGATAGGGTTTCTAATGCACTCAAACTTGATAAAAAAAATAAATAAATATTGCCTGCTTATTCTATTAACTCCGATCTGACTTTAATGTGGCTAAAACCAAGAAATATTTGCGTGTCCATCACACACATTAAATATTTTACAAAAAATAACTAAAACCGCATAATAACAACAATTTAATATGAGAAAAGAAAAGACTTTAAATACGAAAAAGGAAATATTTGTCATCTATATCTTTGATATAAACAGACAAGTGCAAATAACATATTACAAACACAAATACGCACGCTCACTTCGTCAATGGCAAAACATTTGCAGTTAAATTCAAGCAATTATTTTGAATTACTTTTAGGAAAAGAAGGAAGAACTCTCATCGATGATGGTCGTTGGTCCACAGCCATCAACAACAAAGTTACCGCCAAACAGTATAAAATTACCAATTTTCTGCAATTGAAGAGCAGGGGGATTGCAGAAGAGCACAGAGAACAAACAAAAGATGTGTGTGGATGAGCATTGTTGAGCATTGGGCGGCGATTATTGTAAGAATTCAATGCTTGAATCCTTTCTGTAAGACGGACGGAGTGGAAGGAAATGAGATAAATGCACACCAAGTTTGTGTGTATCTATGTATAAACTATGGACTTGTGTGTTTTTGATGTTTTTTAAATATAAATATTTCAAATTAAATTCATTACTTACAATAAAAGTATTCTTTGCTCTATTAAAGTTGTACTCTAAGTCCACTTTTAATTGTTCTTAGTACTTAACCATATTCATTAACAGCGGGCATGTTTCGGTTCCGATTTTATGAACATTCTGTTTTATATATTTGAGGTCAGAAAGCATTCTTGAAATGAGAACATATCGTTCTATATGTATCCCAGGACGTTCCTATAATGATCCAAAAGCGTTCAAGAAATCGAGAAAATCGTGCACGATATAGAAAAACAATGGGACTACCGTACTATTATCATCACTGGAACGGCTTTCTAAGCAAATTGATTTAGGAATACAGAGACATAGCTATACTTAAATTGTTCACGATGCTGAATTTGCATATAAATCATATATATCGCCTAGCTTTCTAAATATTGCACATACGCAATGCTATCCCTCTGATTTTTGCATTTCGTTAGCCCCCTATCTCTGTCGCCCAACGCTGATGGGCCCTCTTCATTTTGCAACTGAATGCATCTCAGCAAAAGGATCGACCTACTTGAAAAACGATCGCAGATTAATGCGATTAATTTACAGTTGATTTCAGCATAAAGAGCATGGAAGGAGTGTGAGAGAAAGAATGAAATGAAATGAAAAGTAAAAGTTTCAAATTCAACGTGCAGAATCCGATCCCTTTTGCCTTTGCGATGCGCGGCAGCCGACACAAAGGCAACCTAACGAAAATCACGCTAAAGTCCTTAATGCCGCTAGGATGCGCACGCACACACACGCACACACACACACAAACTCACAAAGCCAACAAACAAACCAAGCCGCCGACAGACAACAAACAGCAGCTAAGACTTAATTATTTTATAAGGCGGACAGCGAATAACAACAACAGCACAGCGGGCGGCTTGTGGACCGCCCAGAGAGCAAGTACTGCCGCTTGCGGTTGCTTCTCCGAGCTAGTGGGTAAGTAAGTAAGTCTAAATTGCCCTTTAAGGCGCTCGCTCCACCTTGCCAATTCCGCGAACCACCCCAACCCAGTTCATGCCACCTCGACCAAAGGAAATATCAATTTGTCGCCACATCATAAAAAGCAGGGCAATAAAATTACCCCCGGTCTGAGTGAAGCTCCCCGCCCTGAATGCCGTCTCCCTTTCAAATCCCACATTCAATTTCGCTCTGCTTTGTGCGCAAAATCCCCAAAGGAATCAGCCAGCGCCACCCACACAAAGCCTTGCCAAGCTCAAAAGGGGGAGGGGAATGACGGCAGAAAAATGAACGAGCAGAAAAACGAAAAGAGAATCACATCGTAAATGGCAAATGCAATTCGCGTATTTTATGACGCGCCGTGTTGATGGCGCAAAAGTGCTTCCCCCTGCCTGAAATCAGGTTTGGCCATAGCTAAGGCATCAGCAGACACTGGATGATGCTAGCGATGATGATACCACTACCACACGATGCCAAAGTAAGCTGAACAATAATAGGAGACAAGCAAAATAATAAAATAAATAATGAAGAACAATTCAATTATTTTGGGCGACTGTTAAAAGCCGCACACAATCACAGACAAATCCTGAAACTGTCCTGTGAACTTATACTGCCGCAGCCGTTGCCACTGGGTTCTGGCTAATGATGATGCATTATGAGCATGGCTGGATTTGTGTCTCGAATGAGTTTAGACAGCTTTGATGTTAATATTTTGTACAAAGCTATTGTACTCGTACTTGGACAAGGAAGCCTTTCCAAATTTAAGATTAGTTTTACATTAACACAGCCATAATTGGTAATTGTCATAAGAATAAAATATCATTTCTCTACTTCCATGCTATTGTACTCTTTAAAGCTGCAAATAATTAAAAATTGCTCTCATGTTTGATAGATTCATAAAGAATTCCTCTACAGATCTCGAGTGTGATCAAAATCACTATACTTTAATAGTTTCATAGCGATCGGACGAATATTTTAGCAGCCTGTAAAAAATAAATAGACAAGCAGATATGCTTCGTATATTCTCTGACTTGTCAGATTGATTCTCCTGTTTAAAAGGACATGTGCATCCTTAAATCATTTCCATTTTGATGCACGCCATACCAAACGCATCCATACCAATTATCTGGCAAATCTCAACTATGCAAAACCGAAAACACTCACAGCTGGATATCGTAATGGGCCTGGGTCATATCAAAGTGGAAATATGGCCATATTTAATTGAGGCCCGCCATGAATAACAAAGGCCAGCGACGTATGTAAATACAATTTAATTGTAATCCAATTTGTTGCCAACACAACGCACACCCCGAAGTGGATGGATAGAAGAGAAACGGTCAACAGTAGCTGGCTGATACCTGAATCCGAATCTGGAACGCATTAGATCGGCTTAAGATATGCGCGACTTTCAAGACGAGAGCACGCACCCTTCTATACAGTTTGCATGCCCTGCCATCCCTTCCCATCACATTCACATTTGCATCCATCACACAAAAGATCAAGGAATAGCCTCGGCAGGCCAAATATTATTATTAATATGGTCAGACTCGAACAAGTCGGACGCCTGAGCCGTCTGGCGCCAGTCTAAGCCAATATCGCAAGATCGATCGCTGGACTTTTGCGCTACTCGACCAATTATGTGCTGAGCAGATTCCGATAGTAGCCTGAGCATCCCGTTTTAGCCCAAGTGAGCAATGGAAGCCGTGCGGCTGTTAATGCACGGTGCACTTAGCAAATGTTGCAAATGCAAATTAACTTGAATTGAAAGCGGTCCGAATGCTGATACCCTAGTAGCAAACCGTGGGCAGCCGTGAGATTTATACCAATCAGAGGGGGACTCCGTTGTAATCAGGCGTAAAATTTACAGCAAACAACACGGAATCAAAGTGGTTGAACAGCCGCGTCACGTGCGCGCACTCCTAATGTCAAGGATACGCAGAGCACATGGAGAGTAGTGTGTTGGTCCTGGTCTGGGTTTGAGTCGGGGTCTGGGCGGGCGAGGGCTAACACATAGTTTATACACTTTATGGTTTCTGGCAGGCCGTGATTGCCGTTTCTCCAACTCCTCAACTTGTTCCATTAAAATGAGCCCTGACAGCAATGGCACTGGTAACCGCCCAACGTTAGTTTCCAGATTCACCCCGTTCACCCCTTGAAAATTCCTTTCTTCTTTTAATAAACTTGTTCAAGGGAATTGCAGAAGCATATGCTTTGGGTGAGTGTGCGAGTGCTTGCGTGTGTGGCTTTTGTTGTATCACACAGGATTAGGCATAATGAAGTGTTTTAATGCGTTTATAGGCAGACAAGCACACACAGGCACACACCAACACACACGCGAAAGTTTCTGAGTTTCAGGTACCGGTTAAAGGTAGCAGAAGCATTGGCCTTATGTAATTAAAATGTAAACATATTACGGTCCAACGTTCCAATTATGTATAATGGATTGTAAGTGTTGCTGAAAACAGAGTCTGTAGAAGGTAATGTGGGAAATTGTAAACTTTTCGAATCTCGGAGATTATGAGATTTCTTATGTGAATAATCTACTGAGTGTTGATCACAAATTTATTTATTAAGAGTATTTATATAAGCTCTAATTCGATATGTTATTTATTTAGTTTTCATTGATATATCTCACCTGGTTGACTAACAGACGAGGGATTGAAAATCGTTGTTTTTGCATTGTCCCAAAATGTGTTTAAAACTCTCCTTCAAAGCTTGTTATTGGGGACAGTATTTCACTGAACAACTATTAGCTGGCTGGTTTACAGATATGTTTGGAAAGTCGGCGCACAGCTCCTTCATTAGCAAGCATTCATTCTCATTCTTTTTCATACTTCTTCAAAAGCTACTGTTGCGTTTAGATTAGAAGTCAAACAAGTTCGAAGAAAACAAATAAGTTCGAAGAATGAATGCTTCATTGAATTGCATTCTGTCTTAAGATCCTCAGATCTTCCTACTATATATAACCGGATATAAGCGATAATATGTAAACTTTGGGGGGCCAAAGATAGAGCTAGAGTTAGTTTCTTGTTATTGTCATGCGTCTCGGCTGTTTAATTCCTTTTTCTGAACTAAATTCCTAACAATGCCCGTCTTACATATATTCAATATAGCCTTTTAAGAAAGCTCTGTTTGACATTTCCATTTGTTTTATTTCCAAGCCAACTTCCATTTTCAGCAGACACACAGAAATTCACACACATACATCACTTTTACACCTGATTTTCATTTACAATTTGATTTTCATCCTTTGCACGCCGCATTTTTTGGAAAAGCCATACGAAATGTGTGCGAATAGAGAGAGCGAGAGCAAGAGGGAGGTGGACAGTAGTGGGGGAAGCAAACCATTAAAGAAATTAAATGCTGCTAGCTCTGCTGTCTACTCTTGGTGAGAATGCCATGTTGAGCTTTGCGGGGCGGGGGGACCCATAGAGTAGGGTGAATGCAATGGCATTGATGTTTTCAAAAGCGACAACGACAACAGCGCTTAAATGTTTGAAGTGGGCGGTATGGGGCGTGGCATGGAGGCAGACGGACCGCGCTATATTGTGGATAACAAACATCAAAGTGATTGAATTGTTGCGATTGCGATTTGCAGAGTCAACGGTTAAACTGGAGGAAAGTGTGTGCGTGTGGAGGTGGAGCAATTTGTATTTAAATTAAATCAAAATTGTCAGCATTTGTATTTCGCATCTTTACAAATTTTATAGAAAAGACACTTGCACAATTTGGCGCTGGTCCTCGTCCTCTTCCTCAACAAATGTTTGTGCAGCCCTCTGCAAATGCATTTTCTTTGTCATTTGTCGTTTTCCAAGCATGCAAATAATTTTCAATTGCTATAAATTTGTATTAAAAACACAATAATACACACACACACACAGAGGCACTGGAAACCAAACACTGCACTGCACTGCATGTTGGCAATGGCCACGCCCCATTCCCAACGCCTCCCTTGTGGTGGCCGCCTGACGGCACTCTGTGCATTTGTTTACCAACGATTGCCATTAAAATTTAAATCACAGCAATTATTATTAATGGTCGTAAGCGCTTTTTATAAATGTATTCAAATTGTTGTGCAAATTGTGCGACGAGCAGCAGCCAGTCGCTGTCGCAGCAACAATAACAACCAACAACAACAGCAACAACGAGAGCTGTTAAAACAGAAGCTAGCATCGAAAATCAATGGCAATAACTTTCACGCCATTTTAACAAACAGTAAATGGGTGAGAATTGTGCATTTGGATGAGCTTGTGTGTGTGTGTGAGTGTGTTGTGTGTGTGTGTAAGAAAGAGACATATGGCTTTAAGTGCAGCCAGTTTTGCAATACGTAAATAGACGAATATTGTTTGCACTTCTCGGAGCCAAGCCAATGAGAACTAGTCCGAAGACAATTTAGGATGCTTCAATGGAGAGTGCCAGCAGCTGTTGTCTATAGTGACCTTGCTCTGTTATAACTGTCCTGTCCTGTCCCGCGACACACTTAATAACTCCCAACTCTTATATGGCAAGAACAAGGTGAATCCTCAAATGCCAAGCAGGTCTTGTAATGTAGAGCCTTGAAAATGGCAAATGTTGTACGGGTTTCGTGAACGAAACGCTTCCACAATTACAATATATCTTATACATTCGTACATAAATGAAATTGTAATTGAGTTTCAATTTTGGTAAAACAATTAAGCTGAACCTCTTCCTACACGAATACCATATACCCCGGTACTCTATGAATACTGGGATAGAAGATACATGTATGGTCTGAAAGAGACTTCGGAACTTTCAGTATTTGATGTGTTTATCTTTAATATAGAAAATATAATTGAACAATCTATATATCTGCATATATCAAATGAATATAACTCCCACATTACCATCAGTGCTATGAAGTTCCAAAGAGTGCCACCACATTCGGTATGCTTCACGTTCTATACATGTGATCTGCCGATGGCTTTCGACCATCAATGCCTTGGCTTAATTATACAAGTTGGACCGAGCTATCGAGCTTATTTATCTTCAATAGACTTTTGTTTGTGATATATTGAAATGGGCTAATTCGTATTAAAATTGCAAATTGATGGAAGCAAAAATGTTACTAATAAATGTTAAGTAGGAGTATAAAATATATGTAGAGTCAGAATCATAATGGTAGCTGTAAAGTAAGATAGGATTTCACAATCGACCTATGATGAACTATCTCTATCATAAAATGTCCTTATATTTACCTACATTTTCGTGATCAGATTTCGGAGTTGGAAGGCACAGGCTTAATATGTTATTGAAAAATGCATTGCAATGGTTACACAGGTCACATTCGTTGATCTCAAGCAGAACGCTAGCGAAGGGTATCTTCTTTCTCACCTTTAATGCAGCTGCTGTTTACGAAGAGTTATCTATGTTGGCAGCCAGATCTGAAAACAATTTTAAGCAGTCGGTATTTATTTTACACTCTTTATGAGCCTTCTAATGGGCACGATCATCGTTACATATGGATGTATATACCGCAACTCCTGACTTAAACAAATGCACAAGCTTGAACTGCCTTAAATTTTCAAAGAGTATGCTTCGGCTGGGCAGGGAGTTAACGCAATAAAATTGTAGCAATTACATTATTATATACTTACAATCACGGGTATGTTTATTTAAATCAGCATATATGTACTGATGTGGTTTTCCATAGTCAATTTGCATTCAATCTGACCACAAATGGATGCCACACACACACAGACACACACAAAAGCCAAACAGCCGCACCGTCGACAATTGAAGCCTCTTATACTACTGACTATTCCATTGGGCAATAAATCTAAAGCTTGCATAATATCATTTTACAATCAAATGAATTGCAGATAAATACAAAGTTCATTCGAAATTTATCGACTATCGGATTAAAGTTGTACAAAAACATCAACTAAAGCTAATTACAGTATCGAGGCAGATGCGGCTCCATACACCTGCATAGTCTAACATCCGCATCGAACATTGACAGTGATTCAAAATTCTCACGGAATATTATATGACATTTGCTGGCAATGCTTAAAATGGGAAACGGAAAATGAGCTGCACACTTTCTTAATTACTGGCAATTTCCACTCGAATTTCAAGCCAAAGTGTTAAAAGAACAGCAGGCCAGAGGAATGGAAATGGAAATGGAAATGGAGAGAGGTTCCACTCAGCTGATATGAATCACATTAGCCAAGATTTGCATCAACCTTAGGTGTCGGAGCAGAGGGCCTACAGGAGCAGGAACACTCACCTCAGCCTCAGCCGTTTGTGTTTTTGTGCAGTGTGACAATTGTGACAAATCTGGGCCAATCTAGGGCACTCGAATGGCAACAATAAGTAAGAAGATTTTTGCTAATATGACGGCATTCGTTTGACAATGAGGCTGAGGCTAAGGCTACTACTTAAGACAGAGACAGAGCGGCACCTGAGCGCACGCGGTGCGTGTGAACAACGACAACGCCTTCATAGAATTGCATAGAATCGCAGATTCAGACCCCGGATCTAGATCCTTTGATCTCTATTCACAAAATAAACAGCAAACAGAGCTCGCAAACTTCAAGTGCTGTTTGGTTTAATTATGTAAATCTACGCAAATCCTGCGGGCGGGCTCAAAGTGGGAAAGCGATACTGTATGCATGTAGTGTGTATGTATATAGACTGGACAGACAATGAGACGGTCAGTTTAATTGACGGAAGCTGTACAACATAAATGGTAGCCCAGCAGTCTAGTAACGTTTCGAATTAGTGCAATGCCAGGGATTAAGTATGCACTTATACGACGTGTGCCCGAAATTCCAAGAATAGCTTGGGATACGCACCCTGGCGTAGTCGAGGTGTTATGAAAAGACTGCTTATCCTTATCGCACACAATTTAGGCCTGTCTACCTTGGCGTACTCCCCAAAAGTTTCGTATAATTACTTAATGATGCCTTTTAATGCACCTCCATTTCATACCAACAGCACTTCCATACGCACACACACACATTAACAAGTTAAGGTCCCAAAATATCTGGTGGATGAATAAACCGGCAAATGAGGCTGCTGGCTGATGGCTTTGGCGCCAGCGGGAGCGTAGGTTGGGCACTTGGTGGGCGTAATTTGCGCCAAATTACAGATGAAAAGCAGCGAAAATTGTAAAAACGCCAGCAAACGAGCGAAGAGGGAGCACCGGAGGAAACTTGCCAGAGCTGAGTTCTGCAATCAGTGCTGCCCATATTTGAGCACAGTAAATCAAGCTTAATGAAAATAAGAGAGAAAGAAACGCTAGCTAGCGGATGCTCGAAGAAATAAGCGTAGGGTGATAATTTCAATACTAGAGCTTAATAAAAGGGGAAGCCTAACTTCGGAACCTTATATACCCTTGTAGAACTATAAAAAGAAAAGAAAACAGGAGTCTCAAAAAGTGTTTCCTTCAGCTGTAGTCTTTATATGGGAGCTATATGTTATAGTGATTTGATCTTTAGGATTTTTACATATGAGCAGCTTACAGCAAGGAAGCCTATGCCGTAATTGTAAGTTGATAGCTTCAAAACTGAGAAAGTAGTTTGCATAGAAACAGACGGACAGACAGCCGAACATGGCTATATCGACTGGGCTTGACATGCTGATCAGGAATACTTTATGGGGTTTACTGCATAGAAGACACCTTTCGAAGAACTGAAATATATTTTTGCATTTGTCCATATTTACCTATGCAAACTGCTCTCTCTCTCTCTCTCTCTCTTTCTCTATCTATCTATCTCTCTCTCCCTCTCTCTCTTATACAACCGACTGATGAAGACAACTTTCTTATTTTTTATCAACATTTAACCAAATTCATTACATATTAGTTTGAGTAGCTTTTACATCCGTTTATCTATTATGACCCTGATCGAGCTATTTCATCTTATAGCTACACCATCTTTAACAGAATGAACTTTTGAAAATTATGACTTTTTCACTCCCAATTAAACCAAATTCGGTATATCGGCATTTCAGAAGCCTCTACATCAGTCAGCTAAATCTGCCTGCCTGGAAATGTAAGCTTCGGCTACTCTAAGTTAGCTATCTCTTGTTTTTCATCAAACATAAACTTAACCTTAATGGAAGACATTTTCAAAGCTCAATTGATGAAATACGAAATCTATTTAAATTATGCTTAATTATTTTGTTACTCTGCTATACCCTTAATAATCAGATTTAAACTGATTTACATTTAGTCTGGCTTACCACATTAAAAAAAAAAAGCTAAATCTAACCGTGAAGTTGACAACACTGCTGCTAGTGCCAGCGGTGGAAGTGGAACAGACGTCTTTAATTGCAAACATGGGAATTGTCTAATTGTGGCCAAGTTAATGCGTGCAGCGGGTTCAATAGAGAAAAGGAACACAATGTGGAGGTGTTTGGCATATGCTCTCTGCAAGCATATTATGATAAGGTCTTTATATTCAACTTGACTGGCTAAAACACTTTTGCATTTCCAAACCAACCAAAAAGTAAATATTCTGAGCGCACAGGCACGGGCGAATTCTCACCAAGAATGTATCAGATGTTTTGCAAATATTATGCCAAAAAACGCTTATGCATATGTACATGCATTTGTACATGCATATGTGTAGAGCGGTTTCAGGCCATTGTGTGCATGGAGCATCACAACGGGCGTAACACAAAAGCATCTAGATCGGGAATAAGAGCATGTTTTGTGCATCTTGCCGCCTTTCTCGCCGCCACAAACCAAAGAAAACCATGCCATACCATTATATTCGATGCCAAGCCATGTTTAAAATGTCCATGTGTGCATCTGATGCCGCTGAGCCGCTTTACTAGATTAACGAAACAAACAAACGCATTTATATATTCGAGTGCTCGTAGATGCATACTCGTATGTGCAAGGATTTACAGCTCATTACCATTGTGCAGCGTGTGCAGTGTGGGATAAATATTTTGCACACACATTCCATTATCCTTGCACGAACAATAGCCAAAGCGAAAGATACTGCGGCTTTTTTGGGCTTCTTTGGAATAAACTGGTGGGACTTCTTTGGAATAAATTGATCACAAGTGCGGCGTATCCTTTGAACTTATTAACAGAAAAGGAATGCTCATTTGCCTATTACTTAAGCATGCATGTGGCCCGCTGCGGACGCCCTATAGCTCAGACTCCAAAATAAAAGTAAGGGAGGTCCAAGGAAGCCGATCAGAATGATGAGCATAGCCGTAGCGCGCTAGAACTAGATGCTGAACAAGGACTTAAAAATCTAAGCTATGGGCGACGTACCATACTCTATAATTAACACATATTTAGATTTATATGTTGATCCAATTTACATTTTTAGAAAACCTTTTTAAATGCTCTAAATGATATAAAGCCTGTCGCGAGATCATTATTCTGGACATTAACATTAATAGTTTGTTTACTTGAGATCTTCAATAATTTTATATCGTTATTGTTATTTATGTATTTATTTAGCTACTAAACGCATCATAAGCCGAAATATAATATATAACTTGATCTTGACAGAAGTAATTCTGACCAAAATAATATTGTTATGAATTACAATTATTTAAATTCATTTGCACAATCTAATAAATTGATAGTTTTGATTTCAATAAAAGCAGATTTTCTTAATTTTAGAGCATTGAAATAAAAACTTTTCTGTAAAATAGGTTTTAGATTTGTATATTATTATTTAGTATTACTAATGACTAGTCCGCCGTCTTTTGAAGTCCACCATAATAAATCATGCAAACTTAACATGAAACAAAAATTTCAGAGGAATTGGTTGAGCAAAACTGTCCTAAAATTCACTTGCAAGATTTCCCCTTTAGATACTTAGAGACATATTTGTAAACAAGTGAAACTAAATAAAAGCGCTTAAGACAAATTAAAAGCGGGAGGTTGACACTCGAAGGGGATGGAAGAATGCTATAGAGGAAACCTCTTTCGCGAGGTTATCGATAACTAATCGTCGCTACCTTAAGTTAGCTGCAACTTCAAAGAGCTTTCGATGTTTTCGTGTTCACACTGGTTAGAACATATCGCATGTTCGATATATTTAACTTATGTTTTGGTTTTGTTTTTGTATTGACCGTAGTTGACTTTGCCTTTGCCGGTGTTAACATTAAAAGATATCTGATTTTCATATATCCAGTTCTTTGCTCGAATTAAAAAAGTATAATGTCTTTTATTGGACGCGCATTGCTACGTAATGTAAGCTGAACTTATAAAGAACTCAAATCCAAAAACATTCCAAACGGATTACGTAATTTACACTATCGCAATCCGCTGATATGCAAATTCTCTTCTTATTATTCATTCTAGGTGCCAAGCATAAGCAAGGCCATTACTGGAGAACAAAAGCAGGTGGCGCGCCTGTTTCACAAGAGTAAGTATTGGTGGCACTGCCTCCTATAGCAACTATGGTACTAAATGCAGCATTCCAATTGTAGCTGCTGCATTGAGCGCTGTACGCGTACAGCAGCCGGCTCCGGATTTTAAAGGACTGGCC
Source organism: Hirtodrosophila duncani (assembly GCA_037043425.1). NCBI lineage: Eukaryota > Metazoa > Arthropoda > Insecta > Diptera > Drosophilidae > Hirtodrosophila > Hirtodrosophila duncani. Next base: position 1,074,263 of record JBAMBM010000569.1, read on the forward strand.
GTAACAAATAATGGATTTCAAGAGGTTAAGCTTGAGGACTACAGAGGCAAATATCTAGTGCTATTTTTCTATCCCTTGGACTTGTAAGTGGACGCACATGCACTCGTTGGAAACGGCTAAGCTTACATTTCACATCTCATTCTTTTCAGCACTTTTGTTTGCCCCACGGAAATTGTTGCATTTAGTGAACGCATTAAGGAATTCCATGACATTAACGCTGATGTCGTGGGTGTGTCCGTGGACTCGCATTTCAGCCACCTTTCCTGGTGTAATATTGAGCGTAAGGCCGGCGGCGTCGGCAAGCTCAATTACCCACTCTTGTCGGATCTGACCAAGAAGATAGCAACCGACTATGATGTCCTATTGGAGAATGAGGGCATTTCGCTTCGCGGAACTTTCATCATTGATCCGAATGGCATCTTGCGCCAGTACTCGGTCAACGACCTACCAGTGGGACGTTCTGTTGACGAAGTTCTGCGCCTGATCAAGGCCTTCCAGTTTGTGGAGCAACACGGCGAGGTGTGCCCAGCCAACTGGAATCCAAACACTAACCCGGCCACCATCAAGCCCGATGTGGAGGACTCCAAACAATACTTCACCAAGCACGGTTGAAGTTCATGTCCACAAGCCTGCCACTTCCCACACAAGTCCCAAACATTCACACTGCAACCATAAGAAAGACACAAGAATAATATAAAGCGAGGAATTCGCATTCGTCAATCCTTTAATGAAGCAGCATAAATTCAAAATATCTAGGGCTTTACATAATGTGTAATGTAATTTAAATAATTCTAAGCTGATAGATACGAGAAAGGGCAGAAAATCGTCAATCGTCTTAAATTAGTTGGATGGCGGCGGAGGTGGCGGAGGCTGTGCCAAGCTTATTGCAGGCGGCGGGGGAGCACATGGTGGTGGTGGCGGCGGTGGATAGCCGGCGCCCCAACCTCCGTAACCACCAGCAGTCCAGGGCGGCATTGGTGCTGCACTAGTACCAGGCGGCGGCGGTATAAGCGGCGGCAATGTGCCCGGTATGGGTGGATTCATGGGCTCCGTAGCCGGTGGAGGCGGCTGCGGTGCAGCCATCCACGGCATCAGCGGCGGTGGCATTGGTGGTGGGGCCTGGGCCACTGGCGGGGGAGGCACATAGCTCATGGCCATGCCGTGATCCATGCCCAAGCCGTGTTCCATGCCCATGCCGTGTTCCATACCCATGCCGGGCTCCATTTTCATGTTATGCTCATGTGACGCAGCACCCCAACCGCCCATGTCACGCTGGTGTTCCCGCCCGGAGGAGCTAGGCGATGATTGGATGGCCTGCATGTGAGAGGGTTTCTTGTCAAAGATGCTGTAGCTGGCCCGATGCAGCTGCGGGGCCGGCGGCGCCTCTGCCTTGGGCGCCGTTGGCGGCGGTCCCTCGCCCAGTTCAGCCATCAGACTCATGTACTCCTCATCGATCTTAGCCTGCGAATCCTCGCAGGTCGCACCTGGGGCACCAGAGCCGGGACGCTTATTGCGGCAATCCTTAGTCAAATGGCCAGTGCCGCCGCACGAGGTGCACACAATGGTATTGGTTATTATCGGTTTGTCGGGACACTGCCACGTCTTGTGGTCCGTGGAGCCGCATGTGCAGCGCTGGATGTCGTTCTCGCGCAGCGTTCCATTCAACTGGGCCAGCTCGCGTAGTTGCATGCGGCGGAGATCATTGTGGCCCTCAGGCATTTCGATACCCTGTCGTATGACATCCTTGATCTTCTCCACCGCCTTCCTCACTGCCCCCGGATTGGGAGCTGTGATGAATGCGTGAAGCGGCTCATCCTCCCCAGGCAAAGGCTGCCCATCTTTACGACCTACTTTACCCTCTTTAACTGAGCCTTTACCACGTATGATGATCCTGGCTCCGGTGTCCTTCTCCATGGCCTTAAGTGTGTTGCCGCGTGGGCCAATCAGCAGACCCACAAAGTTGATATCCGGGTGCTGTTCCTGCGGTATCAAAACCTTATCGCTATCCCGCGTCACAGGCGGCCTAAAAGTTGGAAAAACATATTATAGATGATGGATATATATGGGTGGCGTCCACTGAAAACTTGCTTGTAATCGGCCGGCGGCTTGAACTCGGGATTCACCGTTTGCATCTTGAGAATCAGCTGATGGCGCTGCTCCTCCAGCCGCTTGCGATAGCGAGACTCGCGTGTGTTCAGACGCTTGCCATCAGAACTGTAAATGGGCTCCGGCGAGGGCGATCTGTGGATGAGCAGAGCAAACGGAAAGGCGGGGGCCATTGAAAAACCTGCGGACATCCAAGCGGAGGCGACTAGACTTAGTGAGCTTATTGTATTGTACTAAAAAAAAGGTCTACATTATATAGCGTATGTATATATCATCGTATATCGTACATAATGCTGTAAAGTGGCAAATCATATTCATTAACATTAATCAAGAATTAGTCCTAGGAACAGATTTGTGATTAGGCAAAATCGCTGGAGGATTAAGAAGAGAAGAATTTGGATTAATTCGTGTTGCATTTTTGGTTAAACATGAACTGGACTGTGTTCTGTTGCTCGGAGCGCGCCACTCTGCTCTGTAGGAGATCAGTATGCATATATCTCGCTATCTCTCGCTATGGTAGAAATGCAATTCTCAGCTTTTGTTGGAAGAAAAGAAATTTGACATTATTATGTAATGCACGAACAGAGCTCTGCAATATGTAATTGTAATTGGATACGTTTGTCAGCCGCCGCTTACACATGTCTCGGTATCGATCGATCGATCAATCAATTTCAATCTTTAACGGCTCCCTCTATAAGAACTCACTTAAAAGATTATTAGGAATTAGTTGGAAAAAGAAACACACACACATTAACATGAATTCAACTACGAGACTAAAAAGCAGCGCAGCCGCTGCAGACAATCATCATTCGCTTCCAATAAGACGCTTAAAAAAGAACCTTCGATGCAAGTTAAGGTGTATGTAAATAAGATGTATGTATTCGTCATCCCTACATACATATGACATCACAGCCAAGGGCATTCACAGCCGACTCTATTAAGAGATACATTTTTAAATTGTAAAATTATATACTGCTCATTTGAAGTTTGTTTACGAGGGCAGTCTAAAAGTTAGCCGAAATAACACAGAAACTTAAGCTTTATCATAAACATTCTTGCATTATAGTAGCTCTGAGCCCAGACCGGCGCTGCCATCTGATAACCCAGTCTGGGTGTCAGACTTATACCTTGAGATTCTACTCTCAACGTCAAAAGCTACATTACATGCACACAAATTACCATATTAAAATCTTCTATCTAGCAGATGTCAGAGAGCTGCAAACTCCGATGAATACGCATAAGTAAGCGGTATGACATAGAAAATTGAATATGTGTTTATTCAAGCAGTACTGCGTCCATGTAGTGTTTGCATCTTCGGGAAAAGACGATCGACAAAACTTTTAGGCGAAAATGAATGATGAAATGAATATATATTCAGAATACATAAAAAAATTATTCCTGGTTCCAAGATCCCAATATCATAATAATACGGACTCGACCTATGTGTTTTCTACTGTCTCAGCTCTACAGGAAAAAAAAAATGTCAAAAAAAAACTGTACCTAAACTATCGGAACGATCGCCATGAAATTTGAGCCTTATTAGTAACATTTTAAACATATTTAGAAAACGATACACGCAGATATATCGGTACTTCTATATCGTTTTTGGAAACAAGTTGTTTATGATTTAGCCTGTCTTTCTATGACACATCGTTTACTTCTGAATCTACCCTCGCTATGTTGGGTGAACTGAAGAATTTGCTCTTCAGTTCACAAATGGCGTGATTAAACTCTTAATAGTTTCCCTTGTGAAGGTCCCATATATAGGCGCATTTGTTGCTGTTGCATATGCATGCAACATAAGATTAAACCTGTACAACTCATTAAGTATCCTTGGGCATTTTGGTTGCCAGGAGGCATCGCTATGGCATCCTTGGACCTTGGGTTTTTGCTGTGATGAATGTTTACGGCTTGGTTGCAATTGCAGGTAGATACATTGATTGAGGGGTATGCGTGAGAGTAACTGTTTCAAACCTTTCTTCCGGATTCTGCGGAATGCCCAGATCGCCTGTACGTAGCTTCCGACTGATCTCCTCGATTTGGAATTGAACTGCAATTAGAAGGCATTAGAAAAGAAAGGAAGAAATCGAGCGCAACCTCGACATTAGTAAACGTTAACTGGTGATTTATCTAGGAAAAAGAGAAAAGTACATATTTGTTTATACATAAGTATGTATATCGGTTAAGTGGGGCGATGGGTGGTGGTGGTGGCGGTATAGTGGGTAGGCAGAGCCTACCACTAGGCGCGCACTACAGACTTTTGAGTGTCCTTGCTCTTGTTCTCGCTCTCTACAGACAGCGTCAACGCTGGTCTAACCTAACTGAAAATTTGTGAGCGTTACAATTAAATTGTTTATTGATTTGTTAAATGATTATTGATTGATTAGTTAATCTTTGCTAGTCGATTGGAACTCGTGTCGTTTCCGCCGGCATCCCTTCAAAAAGAGAACGAAACATTATTATAGTTGGACTAAATGCAAATGTAGTTTTAGATTTTGTTTTTTTTGTTTTGTTTTTGATTTACGTTTGCGCTTTGCACTTGTCATTATCCCCGTCCCGCCTCGTTCGACTTGGACTGCTAACTGTGAAGGATTAGGATAACAATAACTCTGACCCGCGACTATTTGCAGCTGTGTTTTTGCTTATTAGTTGCTGTTTTTGTTGTCATTAGACTTAGGGCTATGCTTAGGAGTAACTTAGCTTCGTACTAACTACGTGAGATCGGGCATAAGGGTACGTTACCTAAGTAGGCCTCCTGCTGGGCGGGATCCAGGGTCGAGGGCAAAATGGTCGGCATGCCTGGTATGAAGGTCTTATCGTTCTCGTTACCGCCCCAGCGCGATTTCCGTTTGCGTCGGCGCTCCGCTGCACTGTCCTGGGCTGAATGTACAAGGAATAATGAATTCTCTATCCACAATGATATCGCCCAGGTTTATGCTCACCTGAGTTCTCCGAGGGACCATTGCTCGTAGAATCATTGCTGTTCTGGTTGTTGAAAAACGAGGCAAAACTCTTGTTGCCAGCATTGCTCATGAGTTCTTGAATGGTCTGCGAGAGATCGAAGCGTGGCTCTCGCGGCTCTTCCCTAATCGATTCCAGGGTCTGTTGTCGATCGAAAAGTGATGGTGTGCGTGAATCTTGGTCAAGCAACCAGCCAGAGTTGCGGTTGATATTGTTGGATGTGTCAAACGGATTCACATGTGTGCGTTCCCGGCTGCTGCGCTCTCTACTGATGCGATCCCGGCTAGTCCGCTCCCGACTGTCACGGCTGCGGTCATTTCGACGGCGATCGTAGCTGCGGCTGCGGGAGCGTCGCCGGCGATTGCGGTCGTAATCATCTCGGCTGCTGCCACCGCGAGAATTGCTGCGTCTGGTGCGTGAGTCGCGATCCCGCTTGCGGTCTCTGTCCCTACTGCGTGAACGCTTTCTACGCCGATCTCGTTCATAGTCATCATAATTTCGAGAACGGCTGCGATTCGAGCGGGAGTGAGAGTCCCGCTCCCTATCTCTACTTCCGTCACGTCTGCGGCTGTCGCGATCGCGATCCCTGAAAGACGAAAGTCACGTTATTAGTGCACCATATCACGCAATGTCAGTAACAAACACGAGCTCCATACCTTCGCTTCTTGTCGTGGTCCTTGTCCTTCCGGTCCCTCGAACGCGAACGTTCTTTATCACCCCTACCACTGCCACCATTGGATGAGACTTCTCTAGCCCCGGCCGGCAACTGTAGCGAACCCAGCGGCGACGCACTCATTGCAGACGTATTATTCTATATGCTACGCTTTAGAGTTTAACAAATACAGCACAATGGCACGTTATTTAAAATTTGTAGCTCAGATTATATATTAACTGAATATATAAAAAACTTTTGCCACAGCGTGAAAATTCTCAAAGGAACAAAATGAAAATGGCGACGTGGATTAGTGTTGTCAAGCCGAATTATGTAAGCTGCGGTCAGACGAACCGATTCTCGACTGACACTATCGACATGTGTTAAAGTCAAAACATTTATAAATATAATTACGAATAAGTCATGCAAGCAGCAAAATGTCTGAACGAGTTTTATCCCGACTTTGACCAACAAATTTTTATAATCATATGTTTGGTAAAAGTCTCAGAACACGAATCGGCACGCCGAAAAATTGAATTTGTCTATAAGGCAAAATTTTGCGGCAAGTGCGTAGAAAATACTAAAAACTTCGTCATATGCTTTTAAATGACGCTGCGATGTCCAAGAACATCGCTGTTTTTGAATGCATTGATGCTTTCGATGGTAAACATCGTGGTTGTCCGATGGTTTTTTGTTCGCGATGTTTCGTTGGTCAACTAATTCGCTGAAGTCCGTATCAAGAGTCCTCTTCCTGGAATCACCGCCACAAGCTTGTGCTCATATAAGCCACTTTGATTTTGATAAGACTTTAAGTCTAACCCAATGGATTATTAGGATTCAATAGACAGCATCTACCCATATATTTATAGCATTGCCTAGCAAATTTCATCAATACTGGGAGCATCAGTTCCCTCAGAACAAGCTTTTTCAGCGGCATCGCAAGGCAACAAAGCCAGTATAATGTTCCTACATAGTATTGCTGCCTGTTAAAGATGAAAATATCGTGTGGGTCAAATCGCATTTGAACAGGGCAGAAACATTTCCTGAGCACCTTAAGCGACGCTTCACTACTCAAATAATAAGACACTCCGCCAAATTTGTGGCACCCCGTGTTATGTGAGCAACAGCACTCTTCATAAGTGAGTGTCAAACAAGTTGACAGGCATGAAAAGCCCCCCTTGATTTTAAAAAGGACGAACAGTATCCCTATTTATATTTGAAAACATTGATATCGTCAACATCGCTGTTTTGATGTCATAAATTTCGACACATTGCTTTGAAACGATTATTCTGCATATCTTGTACACATACTTAGTATTTTGTTGTCTCTTCACATAATTTGTATATTTTATCCTACCCAAGACTGGTCTCACTAATGTACATCAGGTCGCACGTGTGCTGCGTTTTGTTTTCATTTTAATGTATTCATCCTACGCTAGTTTAATAAATAAAATAAAATCATAAAATGGGTGTTGGGAATAAAAGAGCTAGGTCCGATGCTGTTTATGCTAAAAAGGCCACTAAGGGCAAGAGCGCCAACCCCTTCGGAACAACGGCTGCAGGAGCAGCCGCAGCCAACTGCCAAAATCCATTCGATATACATGTGAACAAGGAGAAGTTTAAGATATTGGGACGAATCTGCAAACATGACAGAGGCATGCCGGGGGTTTCACGCGCCAAGGCTCTCAAGAAACGTGCCCAGACTTTGGGCCAGCAGTATGCTGTAAAGCACAAGAACAACAAATTCTTAGACCATCGCATTGGCAAGCACCTGAGTGGCGACCAGCTGACAGAATCTGTGATGAATGCACGCTTCCTAGCCGAGAAATTGGCACAGGTGCGCGCTTCAAAAAAGTCGGAAAAGTTTAATCTCAACGACGACGAACTGCTTACGCATAAAGGACAAACGCTTGAGGAGATTGAGCAGTACAGAGACGAGCGTTCCGACGACGAAGAGCTCGACGATGAAGCACTGAATGGTACATGGGGAAACATTGATGACCAACTTTTGTTAAACTTTGTTCTTCCCTTACAGCTGAATTCACATCGGCGGCTCACTTTGGCGGTGACGGCGACACAGCGCAGAATCGTGAAACGGCCATTCAGGAAATGATTGCAGAGCAGAAGCGTCGAAAGGATGAGATAGCTAAAGACAAGGATGAGGTGCACGAGCTGACTGAGCAGCTGGATGCCAACTACAAGCTGGTCCTACCGCTAGTGGCCGAGGCGATCAGGGATGGTCCTGCGAAGCCTCCACCGGATGCCTATGACAAACTAATGAAGGAGATGGTCTTTGAACCGTGTGGCGGTGTGACAGACCAGGCCATAAGTATCGAAGAGATGGCCAAAAAGGAAGTTGCACGTCTCGAAAAGCTGGAGAAGGAGCGCCTGCGACGCATGAAAGCTGATGGCGAAGAGGAAGAGGCCAGCAATGTGCAGCCCACACATCGTTCGGCTGATGATTTGGATGATGGATATTTTGCTGGCGAACTGGAGGAGGAGGAAGATAATACCCTAGCTTATGATTTGGATGGCAAATTGGGATCACATCTCAATGGCAAAGACAAGAAGGAAGGTGAGAAAAGCGAGACAGAAGGTGCAAATGGTGAAGATGATGACGACGAAGGTGATGAAGAAGAGGGCGAGGAGGAAGAGGAATCGGATGACAGTGAATCAGAAGTGGATAATTTGAGTGATCTCAAGGAGTCTGAATCTGAATCCGAGACAGAACTGGCGCCACAGAAACTCAAAAAGAAATCACTCATCAACAAGGAGCAAGGAAAACCAATGGACACGAAAATACCATTCACCATCAAGATGCCCAAAACATACGAGGACTTCGTGGAGCTGCTTTCGAAGCACTCATCGGCCCAGCAGGCCACGATTGTGGAGCGGATCATCAAGTGCAATCATCCCAAAATAGATGGCGTCCATTGGGAGAATGTTGTGAAGCTGTACTCTTTTCTGTTGCAGTACATCAAGGACATGTTCGAGGATGCCACTGAGGAGGACATTCGCAGGAATTTTCAACTGCTCTCCGCCCTCATGCCGCATCTGTACGACCTCACCCACTTGAATCCCGAGAGTATGTCTAACACGCTATTAGATGTAATCAAAGAGAAGTACTCGGACTTTAGCGAGAAGCAAAAGATGTACCCCACTCTGGACACGCTCATTTACTTTAAGCTGGTCTCAAACCTGTATTCCACCTCCGACTTTCGTCATCCAGTTGCCACGCCCACGTACATCTTTATGCAGCACATTCTGTCCAGTTCACGAGTGCGCACACGCCAGGACATTGCCATGGGTCTGTTTATAGTGACCATTGCTTTGGAATTTGGCTCGCTCTCCAAGCGCCTGCTGCCCTCCGTCTTCAACTTCCTCCAGGGCATCGTGTACATGGCTATACCGAAGCGGCAAGTGGAACAACTGGAAATTACACCGCCCTTTGAGCGGGATGGACCCATTAGCAAGTTGCTAGCCATTTCAGCCACAGCGGAAAGTAAAGCCATAGAGCCCCAACACTTACAAGCGATCGATCTGGTCACGCACACCCTCAGCCTGGACTTTAAGGTGCGCGCCCTGGACACGACACTGCGCCTCATCCAGGAGGTTATGGAGCTAGTAGGTGAGCACCCGGGCGTCTGTTATTTGGCCAGCCCGTTTCTACCCCTTCTTTCGCGCCTGCCTCTGGAGCCCTATCCTAAGCACGTGCACGAACGCTACAATAACGCCAGGGCGCAGCTAGAGGAATTGGTGGCGAAGAAAATGAAGCCCCTGGCGCCTGCTGAAAAAAAGCCGAAGGCTCTGCGTTTACTGGAACCACGCTTTGAGGCTGTCTACGATGACAAACGGCGACCCAAGATGTCTAAGGCAAAGGAGGAGCGTGCCAAGCTGTTGCACAAGATTAAGCGTGAGAAGAAGGGCGCAATACGCGAAATTCGCCTGGACACGGCCTTCATCCAGGACCTAAAGCTCAAGCAGCAACTCCAAAGGTAAGTATCCAAGTTCATACCCAACATGTCAGCTTTTGTAATCTCTCATTTTCTCTGCAGCGATCAAGAGCGACACGAGAAGGTGAAGCGCATCTACCAGGAGGCCTCAGTGCAGGGTGGCGAACTTAACGAGCTGGCCCGGGCCAAAAAACGCAAGAAATTCTAGAGCGGAGGCCATGCTTCCTCCAATGGCCTAATGCAAACTGTGTTAGCATTAATATATACAAATTCCGTTTATTTAATCTTTCCTGGCTACGTCTATGTCTATATGTGATTCTCTAATCCAAAACATGCCTACCAGCAATGTAAACAAATAGCTGCCTTTACTGACCGGAGATCTGGCGGCAACGCTGGGTCGCCGCTTCCACTGCACCCGCCACCGCAGCACGAAAACCTGAAAAATAGAAACAAACAACATTGACGAGGGGTTACACTCAAAAAAAAAAAAGAAAACAAGAAATGAAGGTAATCAGCGGAGGTGGGGCCTCGTCAAATGGCTACAAACCGAATTTGATTCCATTTGGATGAATAACAAAAAAGTGTTCATTCTGGAACAATCAGTTATATGAGAATTATGTATGATATGGTTGTCTGACTGAATCTTGAATTTAATCAGCCTGCAGACAAAAGAAGCATCTGCTAAAAATGTCAGCTCTCTAGATCCTAAGACTTCTGAGATATGAAGGGGATTGAAACAGACGTATTTATATACATTCACATTTTTTTTTAATGGTTTAAAAATATGGCTATTTTTGGCTTTCGAAAAGATTAGGAAAATATGACCTAAATATTGGTCAACCTTTCAAAAAAATGTATTACCCAAAAATTTAGAAATATTGTTTAAAAATAGTCCGTTTTAGGTTATAAATTGTTCTGAGTGTATGGTCATAGCTGATAAGCTTCGCTAGCTCTCTTATCTGCTTAGCGCGGGCAACGTGAAAACATTACCCCAATACCTACCTGATAGCTCAAGGTGTCTTAGAGCAGCCGCCGTTGAACCGGCTGGACTGGTGACGCTGTCTTTCAACTGGCCGGGATGTGTGTTGCTGTCGCGTACCATGTGTCCAGCACCAAGAACTGTCTGCGCCGCCAGACGGTACGCCATATCTCTGGGCATGCCCATGTGTACAGCTCCGTCTGCTAAAGCCTCGATCATCACGAATACATAAGCTGGTCCGCTGCCGCTTAATGCTGTGACAGTATCCAGCTGTGATTCATCAACCGCCTCACAGGTGCCCACGGCCTCCAGCAACCGTTGGGTGAGCTGAGCATCTGCATCGCTGGCCCGGCTGCCGCGCACATACACTGAGCAGCCGGAGCATACCAAGGCCGGCGTGTTGGGCATTACACGTATTACTCGCGACTCCGGTGACAAACTCGACTCTAGTGTCTTCAATGTGATGCCCATGGCAATGGAGAGGAAGAGCTTACCAGAGCTCACTGGCTTCACATCGGCCAACACTTGGGGCACGACCTGCGGCTTTACCGACACGAACACTAACTGGGATTGCTCCACAATGGGCGCATTCTTCACGAGCGTCTCAATGCCCAGTCCTTGAAACGATTCCATCGATGCCTTGTCCGCGGGATGTACACTGGCAATGATACCGCTTGGCTTGGTCAAACCTGCAGTCAGATTTATGGATATATGAGAAAGCTCTTAAAATAAGCTACAGGGATTTACCTGCTGATATGAAGCCCTTGGCCAGAGCCTTTGCCATATTGCCGCCGCCTAGGAATCCAATTTTGCCAATAGCAGCCATAGTGTTGGAGGTGATAGACTTCACCGTACGCTGTCGAAGCAGTTACTGTTTTTCAGCTGGCCCCATCAAGTACTTCGGAACCCGTATAGACTGATAAGCAATCTGGTCTTTGGAGCGACTACGTCGTATTTGCTCCCCCGGTCTAATAGCTTATGTGTAAACAACAAGCCCAACATATTCTTGGTTCACCCTTATCTCTTGCTGTATATATGCCTATGCATACATTTGTGTGCATTTATATGGTCAACATATGAATTGTTTATCAGCGAAGTGGACATTGTCCATTGAAAGTGTTTGAAGCCGTAGTATTTAATCACTGCCGGGCTTTGACTTCGAAATTGCACTTTACGATCGATGATTGTTTGTGACAGATGTTTTTGTTTTTTTGCAATTGGGATTTATAGAGGCAAAATACTTAGTTTGTAAGTAGCAATAATTGTGAAATCATTTCAGATTTGAATTTTAATTTGGAATCGACCAGAATGCTTCCAGAAATTAAATTCTATTTGGTGCCTTTATATTTGTTTATTGTCTAGCCTTTATAACATATTTCCACTAGTTTATTAACATTTTATGAAAAACTGAATTTAAACAGTTGCGGTTGACTTTCAATTTACCAGCTCACGTTCATTCAATTGATGCTAGTTCCATTAGCCGATGTTTTGCCCGTCAATGGGGCGTACTTATCGATTAATCAATACGGTTTGCTGAACAAACAACAGTCATTTAATTGATTTAAATAATTAGACAATTTACATCTTTACATAAAGAGAAATGTATTGATTGAGCATTACATTGTGCTTCCACGCGTCTGCTAAATCTTCTTTTCCTAGTGAAGCTGAATTCCAAGATCTGTTAAAACGTTGTCCACCTATCTATGCCTATCAATTGAATGACATTGTTTGCTAATTTTAAAATTATTTAATGAATTCAATGTCTCATGTTTTCTTTATATTAAAATGTCTTAAATTATGTTGTAAGGTGGAATCGAGATATGGTTAAATTTAAATCATGTCGATTTGTGTATTGAAGCAAAGGAACCAGCTGCAACCAACACTGAACCGGCTTATTTGCAACGTCAGTGAATATTAATATCGATTAAGTTGTTGCGATTTATCGATACAGCATTAGCAACCCTAAGAGTAAAACTAAAACAAGAAAGGGCAGCAGCATTATTTTTTTGCTTGGTTTTCTTTGAACGCTTTGAACATTTTGTGACCAGAGATGGAGACGTGCTTCTTTTGTGGTGCCGTAGAGCCCAAGGGCTCGTCAAAATACAAACTTCTTACTGCCCAAGTGCCCACATCACTTAAGCCGGTGTCGGTGGTGCTCACACATCTTGCCAACTGCATCAAAGCGAGCCTTGACTTGCGACCGAACACAAAAGTTTGCACCCATTGCTTTGGAGAGCTTTCAGCCTATGATACCACAATGGTGAATCTGATGACTACGCAAAAGAAACTTGCAAAGCAATTGCAAGCCGCCTTAAAGGCCGAGTTCTTGGTGCCACCGACTGCCGGTGAGCTGATGCTGGAAGAAGTGAGTCAAGAAGAGGTTGACGCCGAGGCTGAAGCTCTGTTCGAAGAGCTCACTAAAGAAGAGGATGATTCCGACAGGGAAATAAAAGAAGAATTTGATGATGATGAGGACGATGAGTACCTCTGCGAAGTCGAATTGGGCCAAGAGTCTGTATCAGGTTCCCAATCGGGGAACTTGGACGACTCGGAGATGGACGCCGAAGAGAAGGGCTATCCGCGAAAGCGCTTGAAGCAGGACTGCCCCTCATGCGGGAAAATTTTCAATTCCAGATATCAGATGCAGCGGCATATCAGCGAGGAACACACCAAGTCGCAGAACCATGTCTGCCCCATATGTGGTGTCATACGTCGTGATGAGGAGTATCTAGAGCTCCATATGAACATTCACGAAGGCAAGACAGAGAAGCAGTGCCGCTACTGCCCAAAGAGCTTCTCTCGAGCCGTCAACACGCTGCGTCACATGCGCATGCACTGGGACAAAAAGAAGTACCAGTGCGAGAAGTGTGGTCTGCGCTTCTCTCAGGATAACTTACTCTACAACCATCGCCTGCGCCACGAGGCCGAAGAGAATCCCATCATATGCAGCATTTGCAATGTGTCCTTCAAGTCGCGTAAGACATACAACCATCACACATTGATACATAAGGAGGATCGACCTAGACACTATTGCACAGTTTGTCCCAAATCATTCACGGAGCGCTACACCCTCAAAATGCACATGAAAACCCACGAGGGCGACGTTGTTTATGGTGTGCGTGAAGAGGCTCCAGCTGAGGACCAGGAAGTCGTCGAAGAGCTCCAAGTCGACGTGGATGAATCCGAGCAAGCCGTCACCGTCATCATGACGGAGAACGAGAACAGCGACAGCAGTAAACCTTGCCTCATATGCAATACCCAATTTGGCAGCAAAAAGGAGCTGGAGCACCATTTGCAGTATGATCACGATGTTCTCTTGAAGTAAATTCTACATACACATATAAACATACCACGAATATTTGAGCTTTAGACTCATGCAACAAACCAATCCCCTTCCTTCTATACATTAACCTTAACAAAATATACTAACTGATTGCACGATTGTAACTGTACACTAGGAATTACAATAAAATATTTAAACGACATATAATAAATAATTATAATTATCTTTAGGTCAATATATTCTCTACCATTAGGCAAATTAATACTGAAAGTCGAGTTGCCCGTTGGCTACACCCTTGTGCCTCCTGCTTCTTATTTTAGCTGATAAAGTAGAGCCTTATCTTTCCGTCCAACCACACCCACATTAGTGTTATATCTTTGTACTGACTGACAACGCACCGTCCAAACGATAAGAGCTAGGGGCTGTAAAGTTTGGATTGCAGGTGATCGAAAAAGAAGTCGAACTCTTAAGAAAACTGTCATATCTGAGTGGTTTTTATACCATTCACAAAAAAGGGTGTATATTCATTTTGTAATGAAGGAGGCATTTCCGACCATATGAAGTAATATATTCTTCATCAGCATGATGAGGGGATTTAATACCTCAGAAGGGTTAAGAGCTACAGAGCTGAAATTTTTACCAGATGCTATTTATTTGCATACTGGGTAAGTTTAAAATTCATCCAGACGACAACTATATCATATAGCACCCACATAGCCCATTCTTCCGAAGTGAACACTTAGGAGCGCAGCTCTACTGTTTTTTATCCAAATCAAACCAAATTCGGTTTGTGTCCATTTGAGAATGCCATAAGTCCGCTGGCTTGATCTGGTTACCGATTGCTTCTTAAGGAACACTTAGGAGCATAACTTTTCTGTTTCTCATCCAGGTCAAACCAAATTTGGGTTGTATCCCTTGTAGACCCACGATCGCCGAACAGATTTGATCTAAATCGGGTTATTTACAATGTATATATGTATATAAGCTTCAGCAAGCCGAAACTTGCCTTCATTTCTTGTTTTCAAGTAGAGCAATAAAATTGTGTATTCAGCTTTGATGTGCGGTATCTTGCCCCTTTATAGGCACCTCTTCCACTTTCTTCGCCCTCTTCCATGTTTACCTTACCTTCCGTTTCTGTTCGCCTATTTAATTTTCATTAACCTTCCCTTTCCATTTGTACCTTCTAAAATCCCATTATTCTTTTGAGGCCATAAATGAAACCATAACATAAGCAAAGATGATAGCTTCCTCAAAAATATTGGTTGGTTTTTGAACCTGAAGATAGCATATATGACCATTTTATGAAATCTTTTGATAACATGTAGCTCAGAGGAAGACTATGTTATCCTAATGACAGCAGGATACTGAAAATTGATTTGTAAAACTCATTCAATAAATATCTTGCACTGCTCTGATTTTGCCCCAGATTAGGTTTGAAGTGAGAGTATTGATTTTGTTCACCCCCCTTGGGCAGTCTAGGACTGACCTACTAATTCCAAAGATAATGTACATGTCCACGTTTGGGCCACTTTCTGGATCTCCTATCTGGACGATATTTAAGGCAAATCTAGGACTATGCTACGAATGCGGCTACTGCCATATGGATGCATTGTCTGTGCATTCGTGTTTCTAGACAGCACACATTATAAACACACACACACACACTAACACAAAATGTTGATGGAAAATTAAAGGTTTGTTCATATTTAACGGTTGAATTATGTATTCCGGTTTGACGTTATAAAAAACTCGATAAAGCGAATTTTAAACTTAAGCTTATTCGTTCTCCTGCGAACGCAGGCGACCATTGGGATTGGTCAGGCGGACAGACAGCTGCTTTGCACGCTCGACAATCTCCTTGCGCTTCTTCGAGGAGACACCGTGCGCAATCTCGCCGCAGTAGACGCGGTTCTGCATCAGCAGAACATCAAGTTCACGCACATTGTGGACCAGGAATTTTTTAAAGCCAGTCGGCAGCATGTGGCGGGTGCGCTTGTTGGAACCATAACCGATGTTGGGCATCAGATATTGGCCCTTGAAGCGACGACGTACTCTGTTGTCAATACCCTTGGGCTTGCGCCATTTGTGCTGTTAAAACAAAAAAAAAAAAACTACTATTAGTTTCAGTCAAAGACAGGCGCTCCGAGTTTCATGTTCAACTCACCGACAGCTTCGCATAGCGATCCGACTGGTGGCGGATGAAGTGCTTAGTGCGCTTCTTAACGATCTTGGGCCTGTATGCTGGGCGAATAGTCATCTTGGAGCTGCAATTTAACAAGGGACACCACAAATCACATATTATTTAGACTATTGTAGTTCAGTGGTTGTTTTTGTTGTTGCATCGGCAACTGTGAAAATGTCAACAAAGTTTGGCACACATTTTGTGTATTTAATATGCATTTTTCCACTGGCATTCGTATGCCACACACTTTAGCCATTATTCTGCCATTGATTTATGCCAAAAGGAGTTAACATTTTACGATGATTATCAAGAAAAACAAAGATTTATAAAATACCAACCGCTACTTAAAAGAGCACGTCAAAAAGAGAGACGGGACGCCAAGTTGGCTGCGCTTCGCGATTGTCAGGCCAGAGTTGCCATCATCCTCTTTCATGTGACTCGATAGTTGTTGTCATACAACATTCATGTATGACAATTTTTTTATTTAGTTATAAGAATTATTTATCACAATTTAAAAACACTTTCTTTATTTATACCACTTGCCGGCAGCTAGTTATTTTTTTTTAATATATTGAAAGCTATTAACAAATTACTTATTTGAAATATGTTTATAGGGAAAATGAAATTTAAATATTCCAAGATTTTAGTTGTGCATTGATTACTAGAAAAACTGCCGGTGGGATGTTAACAAAATTTTGTGGAGATACATTTGAAAGTGTTCTTTAAGCTGGAATACTGTGCTTTTCAGCCAGAATATTAGGAACATTATTTAATAAGTTCAACTTAAAATTTTGAAAACTTTTCATGCGTAAATTACCCCAAAAATCAAGGACAACAATATTTTTGTCTCTGTAAAGTTCTTCATATTTCATTGTTCAAATTGAAAATAAAATGTGCGCAAAAAAACAGCTGTCGTTAGTTGCTTGATGAACATTTTCATGTTTTCCTAGGGTTCTTGATAGCATTTAGACTTTATATCGATGTATCGATAAACGCGATACTTTCAGTTTCTACGTTTAATTGGAATTGGGCTCGGTTCAATCGGTATGAACATTAATAAATATCGATTTGAACGATAAGTGAGTATCCGATTTATTTAACATTGCACAACAATCGATCAGCGAATTAACGCAACAGTACGGCAAAGCTCTTTAAAAAGAGGTGTTGAGTAATGGGATTTTTTTTTACTGAAAACGTGTTGAGTAGTGATTTTTATTAGCCGTTAGTCTGTAACGTTACGCCTTTGCTTTCCTAAACTGAAACTAAACTTGGTTTTGGTATAATTGTAATTGCCTGCGAGTGAATGAAGGCGAGGGAAGTTAAAGCAACAACATAACACTCTCATACTTAAAACGAGGCTTAGTTATCCATGAGTTGGCAGCACTGCAAATCAACTATGGCGCGTTTTTCGGAAATTCAACCATTTTAAGTAATTAAAGCTATTAATGTCGTTTTCTATATTGGTAAGATATTAATTAAAATTAATTATATAATATAATTATATAGAATAATAATTAATAATTATATATTAGCATTGTTTTGTTGTCATGTCTTTTAAGGTTAACCTTTTGAAATCTTAACAATTAATTACTATAACTTATTTAACGGAATTGCCGCCCAGTAATACTTTTCATTGGCTGCGGCCCAACTCTCAAGTCCACCAATTGCTGTTAGTGGTGGGCGTTACGCGTCTGCGCAGATAATGCACCACAGCATCCTGTCTGACACAACAACCCCTAAGTTCCGACACATCAATCACATCTAGCGTTCGCCGTGTCCTGCATGACCAGCAGCAGTTGCTACGGATTCTTGAAAACGGTAGCACGATGGCAACGGAATGCGTTGATCAGCGACAAGTGAAGGCCATCATGTGTTTAATAATTCAAAATTATTGATGCGCGGAGGAACTTGGTGAAATCCTATTAGTGAAAATTTTGCAACAGATACCAAACCAAATCAAATCAAGTTCAAGAGTGTGTTCGTGGTTGTGTAAGTTTCAGTCGAGCGTAAGCGTGTAATCTCCAAATGGACACCGCTAAGTTGGTAAGATTATATTATCATCTCGTGCATGTTTAAAGCTTTTATTCGATCAGAATCAGGCATACTTAAATATAATATTTTGTGTTAATAAATACGAAACGGCGCTCAATTAAATTTAAAGCAAAGCTTAAACTTCATCTTCTTATTAATCCGGGGCTCTAGCCGTAGCTCAGTGTATAGCCCATGTTCTCCATGAGCGTCTCCTTGATTGCTGGTTGGAGCGCTCGCTGCATGTAGGTAGTTAAAAGACCACGCACGCCCATTGAAAAGAGCTTCTCGAGCTCATTAGACATGGCTTCGCTTACCAGCTCCTCACGATCGCTGCTAGCTCCACTGAATATATCAGCAAAGGCTCGTGCATCTGGCTCTACGAGCTGCTGGAGTTGCTCATCCTCAAAGTGCAGCACATCCTCACTGAAGTTAAATTCATCCCTAAAAGAAGAGGGACCTGGAGGAGGTGCGTAACGCCGTCGCCGACGCTTGCGTTTGCTGAACTGCCGCCGGTAGAAGTTGTCGCCATTGACGTCAAAGAATTCACCGGACTCCTGACTACCGAAGCTCAGACCTTCATCACGCTGCGCTGAATGCTTCAGACCCTCCTGTCGGATGTCATATGCTGGGACTTGATATTTACCCCAACGTTTGTTATGTGTGCTGGTGCCAGCTGTTCCAAGAATAACGTGTGGCTCTCCAAGCTCAACTTGGGGTGCCGCACCCCCAAATCGTCGCTTGGAGTGTTGGCGCAATCGGATGCCGCTGGCTCCCTGACAGCCATGGGCAAAGACGGAAATGAAGCCAGGCTCTGCAAAATGCGAGTCTGTGCGCACCGAAGCAGCTCCCATGCGCCTAGACTGCTCATATGAAGGCGCTGACGATCCTGTTCCAGTTTCAAAACCCAGTGGTACAGTACGAAACTCAATTCCCGCATGCCGCAGACGCAGTATCATGTGGCAGCGTCCACCGGTGGGCTGCATCACAACCTTGCCGCTGAGCGTGAGATCTGGGAAAATGAGGCGGGTGTCTAGCGTGGAGTTCTCTGTGCTGAACTTGCACTTGTCGATCTCCACCCAGCGTGATGCAGATTTGGCTGGCGGCACCCGTACTTTCAGATCTTCGACTTCCACCCGTGATATGGCCAATTTGTGTGGCTGCCTGTGTTCCTGTTGATGTGAGGAGAGCAGATCCTCCAATTCCAGAGCACCGCTGGAGTCTACAAATGGATGGGGGCGCCCATTACGATGAATGCGTTTTGCGTAATAGCCGCGCCCGGAACTATAGCTGCCACCCACATTGTAAAAATCATCCTCAGGCTCACTGTGCTGTCCATAGAAGCTGTGATACAGCTGATAGGGGCTCTGTGGGGGTTGCTCCGGATCCCATATCGAACTCGAGCGAGCCCGCGAGGAGGAGGAACTTTTGGTTTGTATGCTTCGTCGACGCATGTGCTCCAGTGCGTTCTCCAAACGATTGGAACAGCGATGAGGCGCCTGATACGGCTGGCATATAGCCGCTGAAATGACAATGAGTCCAAGTGGCCAAATTTATGGGCGGCGACTGGATACACACCTTGGATCAGAGCGCAAAGCAAGATCAACTGACTTGGCCGGCTCATGTATCCTGCCATGGCGTTGAGAAGCCAATGTAACCGAAACACCACCAGACTCGCCCACTGCTCGACCGAAAATGCGTTCGCGTTCCCATGCGAGACCGAGAAACTTGCTCGGTCGCGCTTCCATAGACACAGATACAGTCGCAGCAACAGCAGCACCCACAAGAAGCCCCAACGACAACGACGACGGCGACGATCCAAGTCGTGTCACTGCCTCTGCCTCATCACGTGCAGTGAAAGTGTTTTCCACGACAACACAGGCCAGAGGCGGAGCCGGAGACGGACCAAGCCAGCCCCAACCAATTTGCCGCACACAACGCACTTCAGCGTGGAAAAAACAATTGAGAAAAAGAAAAGCATTGTCTTCTGGGCGCCGACTCAGCCGCAGCTGCAAACTAGATCAAAGTTGCTCACAAAACATAAAGCAAATGCAAACAGCTCGACAAGTTTCGTAACGTTAGTTACGGGCGCGCATGTGTTGTCGGAATCTGTCGATGGCTCGCTTACTCGCTCGCCCGCCCGTAGCTCCCCCCATTTTGTTTGCCAAAGTTCAAAGTTGATCAATCTAATGAATGAGCGAGCGTCAGTCAGTTGTTTTTGGCCAATTGCAGAGGTACCAGTACTCCTAATTGGCATCACTTCCACATACAAATTAGACCCTAATATGTGTATATGGTACCGCTATCTGACCTGCAAATGCGGCTCTAAAGGAAGAGTGGAAGGTAAGATAAGAAATCTTCATAAGGTCGATACTTGAAACTGCAAATTCAAACATTTACAAACTGGTTTTCTGAATTCTTCGAAGTGAACCTCTGAACCTGGTGTGGAACGAAACCGATAATAGCAGCTCGCCTTAAAAAATGTGTACATAATAATTCTTATAAGCATTAAGCTGAATAACATTCCCTTATATATATGACGTGTACATATCGGTAAACTTATTTCAAACCGAACCCCTTCCGAACCAAATATCCGACTCTTTTTCGCTTAATTCTGAACCAGATGTGGCTGAACACCGATCCAACACTATCAGCTGAGTTCAAAGGCTCAACCAATTATGGGATTATTTTGGATAATGCTCACTTGAGCACCTAACGATGTATAATACAAATACGTATGTATGTGAATAGCAAGAGCAAAACATATCTTCATTCACTACAACCGACAAAAGTTTTCTTGTAATTCTCGGGCATAATGTGGGAAATGTGGGTTTTTTGGACAAGCTCATTATTATAATATATTTAATACATAGTCTCCATTACTTGATCATTAAGAATCTGTTTAATTTATATTTTTTTAACGTGTAAATATGCAAATTTGAGTAAATCGTTGAAAATTGTAGAATCTTTTCGTATTATACTGATTATTGTTCCAATTTGTGAATTTTAAGCTCGAAATTCCAGCAATTTTTTTGCAAATGCGTGCGGGAAATGGAAAATGCGAAAACGAAAGTTTCTATTCTGAATCGGTCGCTTACGCGGGAGCTATTTGATATAGCTATCCGATCTGGATGAAATCTGGCCAGCAGATGTGGAAACTGAAACATATCAAATTTAATTTGGACAAAAACTAAAAAAATGTCGATGGATGTTAAAAGTTTATCCTGAATCGGGCGGCTATATGGAAGCTATATAATATAGTGGTTCGATCTTGACGATTTAACAGAATTTTAGCATAGAATTAAAGCTGAGAAGCATCTTAGTTAGAATTGAAATAGACTTACTGACAGACGGACATAGTTTGCATGGGGTTTGACTTGATTCTTGACACTGCGTCATCTATGCCTAGTTGAATGCTTAGGTTGCTTAAGCTTCACCACATAACTGGGTATCTCCCCCTACTTTCATGGTGGATGTTGCGCACGCGTGCTGGATGACAACGCTTGGCTGAGTTCCCAGCTGAAGCTGAAATAAGCCGAAATAATGCTCGTAATTTGATTGTACAAATTGTTCGCTTGCTCTTATTAAATGCCATCCAATGTCGCATCATTTTGCAATTTATGAATTTGTTACATTTGCGCTAACTGTGAATGTGAACGGCATTGACTGAAGCTGCTTTGGCCTCATTAATGGTTACAAAAGTAATATGCCATATTTCAAGTTTAATGTACTACATTTACATAACTTTATATGGTAGGGGAGAAAGCCGCACTCACAGATGTAAGCGCCACAGTCTCTACTTCTAAGTGGAAGATGAAGACGTGCCGCTTTCTGCGTTTCCCAATCTACAGCTCTTTTTGGGAGCTATCTACGTGGGTTATAGTACTAGCTAGAGCTTGAGGTTGGAGGGAGATCTAGAAATGCACATACGACGAAGCACGATCACAATCATGGACATGTAATTAAGGGTAACTATCGCACAAATGATTCTTAAATGCGACGAGGCGCAACGTTAGCTTCAGCTCTGCCAGTGTCTGTGCCAGTTTTCAGGTGTCAAGTTGCAATGGATACAAAATACTTACATGCAACTCTTCTTGCATTCGAAAGAAAATTAATTGAGAAAACAAACAACTGCTCTATAAAAAATCAAATTGATCGCACTTCGACACTTTAGGCCGGTCATCGACAACTCCATAGCTAGAAAGTGAAATGGAAATGCCCTAATCTTTAATGATCAAACTCGCTTATGCCAGAGCAGCTCATTAAATGTAAAAGTGTCATTAAACCGCAGGTTTCCATTGTCATTGCCATATCATCATGTCACATGTATCGTATACATGATGAGCCCCTGTCCCTGTCCAGTGCCAGTCCATTGGTGTGAACTCTACTTTGGACAATTTCGCACTCGCCCGGGCCCTGGAAATGACAATGGTTCATTACTTAATGGCCCAACTACTTACAACAATTGACACCCAAAGCCAGAACAGGCATATGTGAGACAGAAGCAAGAGCTCAAACCCAGACCCAGCCCCAATGCCGCACAACTAGAAGCTGTTACACTAATTGCCACAACTTCTATTCACTTGGTTAGAAGACTTGGACTATGTCAATGTGACGAGTGCTTTGTTTTATTTGTGTTGCTCGTAAGTGTAACCTTAACCGTAACCTGCCGGTGGCTCTGCGGGTATCGCCATCCCTCTCAGCATGGGGCTTTAAAGTTGCTCGTACGCTTAAAGGCCCGCTCAGGCTCAGCCAGTTCACCCCCAAAAAATGAATTACCAATTCCCAATTTATTTGCCCAAAATCATAGAACTCTTGATAATTTCCTGCTGCGTCTTGATTCATTTCCTTTTTCGGCAGAGCGACTACGGCGGCGCCAAGACGCATCTGGAGCATCTGCAGCATACGCTCACGCATTTGGATCATTCCCACCAAACCCATACACTTGCCCATCATCATCCGCATCATGGACTTGGACTATATCACGGGGCGCCAAACACCTCAACTATAACCACAGATTCGGTGGTTTCCTGTGTTAGCTCGACTCTGCCGTCTGTGGGCAAGGCCATATCCTCATCCAGTTGTGTCAATTTGGAGGCGGAACGCAAAAAATGCCTTAACCTCAGCAGTAGCAGCAGCTCTGATTTGGATGTCAGCCATACACTAATGGAGGCCATGCATATGCATGGCCAGAAGTCGCCACCTTGCTGCCTGGCCTCAACACCGCCTGCTCCAGTGGCCACGGCAGCTCTGATGAACGCCAATGCCTCGATGAACGGAGCAAGTGCCTCACTTTGCAATGGTGGGTTTGAGATTGTGTTCCTGGACATGTATCTTTCGTAGCAATGAAGCCTGTCTCTGTCTATGGTTAGATATCACACGTGAATCCTCTTGGTATGCGCACCATCATCATCATCACCACCACCATCATCACCAGCAGCTGCAACTGGCCGATGAGCTGGCGGTCATGTACACAACTCCAGCACCGACGGCTGCCGCAGCGGCAATTGGCAAATTCGGTCTGGACAGTTCCACGGAGGGTTACTTGAACGCAAGGTACAATGGTAAGCGTTCATATCCAAGTCCACCCGGATGCAGCTATTGCCCCTCTAACTGTCTATTTGTATCTGTGTATCTAGTACATATAAACATGCTTGCAAACTTGTTTTGTTTATTTTAGCTATTTACACGTTTTGTTTAATTTAATTTTTCATTATGAATGTTTTCTATGGGTCAGAAAAAGGGCTCTTATCCGCCTGCCTGACTGACTGACTGCCTGCGTCGTTCCAGCCTTAGGGCTTTGTTTGATTTACTTTTTGTTGTACTTTTCACTTGACGCATGAGTTTTATTAAGAAAAACCAATGGAGTTTGCCAGGAGCGAAATATATATAAGAAAGATAAACTATTTGAGGAGAGGAAATGTTTTAAATTAATCTTTAAAAGACTTTAAATTAATATACAATTTTCTAACCATTGAGAAACTTAAAATTACAAGTCTACTTTATTTTTGGGTGTTATATATAAAATTGCTTTGACCTGTACGTTGTCCTGACTAACATAGTGATTGAATTTCGAGCATTGTAAGGTCCAAACGTAAGAGCTAGGAAGTTGAAATTGTCAAACAAGCTAGCTCTAATGGTGTAGCTGATCATTCCGTCATGCAATGAAATCTGTTATTTAGTTACGTTAGTATTCGGATGAAAAAACGATACAAAACTTAAGAAACTTCTCAAAGTGACTAAAATTCTATTGAAAAATCCACACCAGGACTACAAATTAAACTCGAAAAGTATATCTGATACCTGAGAGCCCATATTACTGTTCGTCTGTGTCCAAGCCAACCTTCGGTAGCCTAATTAGTGTGTCAGTTAGTAGAGTTTTTACTGTTGCTGCTCATCGGCGAGTCTGTTGTTCATGTTAAAAGTGGTTTTAGGTCATAAAGAACCGCTTCGGTAGTCTTCAACACCTTAAAAACTTAAACTCGTTGAGTTAGAAGCGTTTTCTTTTAGCCATAAGTTGTAAAATCAATAGCTCTCACATTGCTTGACTGCAAGCTAACTTTTCAAACGATAGTTGTCACATTTAGTTATTCACTTTCCATCTTTAATATTATTATCTATAAACATCGTCTACAATTTGCGCAAACCATATACATACTTATCTAGTCTTTAATGTTTGATATTTGCTCACTATTTGAATTATTTGAGTATTGAAGTTCTTGTGCATATGACAAGTTCCATTTGTACGCTCAAAGACATCCCGGCGTGAGCGTTAATATGAAATATTATCTAACAAAGGCGAGGCCCCTACCTATATGTGAAGCTGTCTTAACTTTTGCTAGAGCAAATCGCTTAAAAAACATTTCGTTTTTGTCACCATGCTACATCACCACCCAATCCGGGACCTGCAGTAAATGTCAAAGGCGTGCGCCATGAAAGAACATCAGCTTTCTTCGACATTCCCGCTGTGACGCACCCGCATCCGTATTGCTACAGGTAAGTGGAATGGAATTGCTGGTGACTGCCACTGTGGCAGTGGCAGGCCGCAGGATGATGACAAGACAAGCTAAGTCAACAACCCAATGCTGGCAAACTTTAAGTCAATCAGCAATATATATTTTTTCAATATGCATATTCCTCTCGGCTTACCCCCGCACAGATTTCCATCATCGCCACCCGCGGGCATTTTAAAAAAGAGCGACGAAGGTAAGAAAATGAATATAAATTTATGAAAAACCCCAAAATTGAAAAGAAATTATTAAAGCCATGCGTTCAGTTCATCATTTATTTAAATTTATGGGAGTCCATCTACGGCTATGTCTACGTGGGGAGCCTCCTCCGCGGAGACAGGCATCGCTATCAGTGCTGCATGCCAATAACTCAATTTGTTTTGATACAAAGTGACTTGACTTGACGGGCGCTGCCATGGAATCATCATCTACATATCAAAATTTTTTCCTTTTTAAATCAAATGCAAGAAATCGCGCACATAATTTACAATAACAATATCGCCGGTGTTAGTAACCGCTAATCCAATTGGCGGCACTGGCACAAGCGGCAGTACGAGCATGGAATTCAATTTGAGCCAGCAACGATGTTAGTTGGCCTCCGGTTGAGGCACAGGCAGGGGAATAACACGGGGTGGAGATGGTTGGACTGGGTATGAGTGCCTTGCATTCAAACAAGCAACTCAATCACAAGGCACTGGGTTCTGGGAGTGGGTGGTTGGGCATGGTTAAGCAGCTGCAGACATAGGATTGCCTCCAACCCCCTGAAGCAGAAATCCTATGAGCTGGTGTGCACTCCCTTTTGGCAGCCAACAGGTTTTCAGATTCGTTCACTCGTCTGTTGTTATCATCAATGATGTTTTTACTTGTCGACACTTGCTCATGGATTATGCAAAGGTATCTCCTGCATTTTTAATGCCATGCCCCCTCAGCGTCGAGTCGCGTCGCTTGCCTGCTGATGTGATTTTAAGCGAGTGGCCTTTGGGTGGGAGAAACGGAGGCCAAAGCAGGAGTTGGCGTGGCCGTCTAATGAAAAGGCAAGAGCATGGCAAGGGGTGAGCAGTGCTTTGCTTGCCCTTAAATTGCAGCATATTGAGCATTTAGATGAGTGGAGTAGTGGCAGGGGCTGGGGGTTGGGTAAATAATTTATTACTACTAAATACCTGGGCCATTTAGCCAAAATAACAACAACACAGAAAACAAAACCAAACAATGATATGCAGCTGGGCCAAGGACGCATTTAAATACCCTTTTTAATTAGTATTATAATTAGGAAAACCTCTGAAAATGAAATGGTTCAAAAATGTTTAAAACTTGATTGTGATTCTGGAATTTGATTTGCTGTTTTATAAAAATTGAGTACATACTTACAACGCTTGAATATTCTTAAAACGAAAATGAATTATTCTTTAATTCAAGATTGGCCTTTAATTGTCTTCAAATAGAAATACAAAAGTTGAGCGAAATCTTGTGTATACCTTGTGTATTTTAGCTTGCTCTAACTTACAATTCCCAGTTGCTTTTCACTCCACAATAACAAGGTGCTGCAGGACAGTGACATTTTTAAAAAATGTTTGACAGCATCTTCTTTTAGAGCAGCTTTCCCAATTATAGCATTAACTTACTAACTTACTACTCAACGCAAATCAAAATTGGGTTTTTTTTTAAGAAGAGTTGGGCTCTTTTTAAAGAACATTATACTTAATTCTGATTTAAAAAATTTAAATTCTTGACTTCAGAATTTATCAGAGTTTATTTTAGTTGGAAACTTGAGTTAGTTAAAATATCTCGGACTCAAAAGAGAAGTTCTTTAAAGTCATCATTCCTTTATTTGAAAACCATTGATAGTTCTGTACCCAACAAATAAGGCCACACATTAAAAATGTAGAGCAAACGATATAGCGATCTTGATGACCAATTCTTCTTGATCACGACTGACTCAAGTTCTGGGCAAGATCGTCCTGTTTCTTATACAGCATTTTCTTCATCAATAACTGCTGATGAGACCGCAGGCCATGGAAATTGTGCAATGAGCCAATTTCCATGGAGCTTTGAACATCACACCTGTTACTGGCTTCATCACAGAAGTGCTGTTGAGAAAAATATAGCCCTCTATTACAAATACTCAACCCCCACCGATCAGTTCCAGCAGAGAGCTCGCAATTTCACCAAATATCACCATAGTTTCAGCGGTTGATGCTGATTGATCGATTCTCACTCTCACTGAAGGCTACATGGACTAGCTGGGACTGGATGCCTGCATAAGTATATTTGATGATTTTATGTCGATAAGATGAGAACTATGAACACACTGTACATTCACGCTCAAAGAAAGAATTAATTGCAAACACTTGCAATGTCTTCCTAGTGCGGATATACTTAATAGAAGCGAGGATGGTATTCTTAAGTCCTAGAAATCCTAGGAAATACGAATGGCATTTCTAAATCAAGGGCGTTTATGAATACTTAAGATTTGAAATTAGTTTAAGTTTATAGCCCCAGAACAATGCGGTTTTGATTTGAGTGCTTCAGTCCGAAATAAAGAACTATTCGTAGGTAACGAAATGCTCCATCAAAACGCAATAGCATTAATAGAACGAACCACTTGGGAATTGTAAGTGATGGGAATGTAAAGAGTATTTCGGTTTGATCTAATAAGTAGTTATGGAATTGACTTATTAATTGATATCTATTAAAAAAGAAAATACAATCTCTCTGGAAAGAATTCTATGACTCTAATGCTAATTGAATGAAATAGACCCATTCATATTATAAACCTTGAACCTTGAACATAATATAGAATACTTGCAATAAACTTACTTATAAATATTCCTTTTGCACCCCTTCTCCCTGCTCAAACGTTCATGTAATCGGCTTTCATTAAAGCTCTACCCCACTCTGTGCCCCATCTCTTTTAGAAACGGCCTCTTCGGCTTCTGCTACCGCCGCTGCCGCCATATATTGCAATGATGTCTCCTCAGGTCAGCATTTTCAGCACAACACGAAAATCGAGCACGCCGACTCCACTACCACAGCCGCCCAGCAGCAGCAACAACAGCAGCAACAGCAGCACGCCCAACAACATCAGCATGCTTCACTGCATCCACATCATCATCTACATCAGCAGCAGCAACAGCATCAATCCCAACACTCACACCAACAGCCACTTCCACATCTGACACCGTTGCACGCTACCTCCGCCTTCAAGTTCAGCCATACGTCCGTTATTTCCAGCTCGGGTGTCTATGCTCCACCTCCACATTATGCCCACCAACAGCAGACGCAGTCACAGTCTCAACATGGTGGCGCCGTTGCTGCCGTCTATCGTGAACTATCCCCGAGCATTGCATCGACCAGCGATACAGAGCTGAAGTATGACAGTGGTCCATACAATGCCACCATATCATCCACCTATCCACCACCACTGCGTCCTAGTGCAGTGGATTCAACCACCTCCAGTGATGCAGAGCTGCGCCTGGATCAGTTCTATAGCAATACTATATCCACCAGCAGCAACGGTCAGACAATCAGCCAGCGGCGAGGCTCCCTGCAGCTGTGGCAATTTCTAGTGGCTCTGCTGGACGAGCCTACCACCAGGTGAGTAAGCTCCGGCATAACTCACCTCCTCTCACCTGATTTAATAATTTTTCGCAGTGCCAGTTGCATCGCTTGGACTGGTCGTGGCATGGAGTTTAAGTTGATCGAGCCGGAGGAGGTAGCCCGTCGCTGGGGCATACAAAAGAACCGGCCGGCCATGAACTATGACAAATTGTCGCGAAGCCTCCGTTATTATTATGAGAAGGGCATTATGCAGAAGGTCAATGGAGAACGCTATGTCTACCGCTTCGTTTGCGATCCCGATGCGTTGTTCAACATGGCCTACGGACACCTAGCGGCGGGTTCGGGCAAAGGCGACCAACACCAGTTGACCTTGTCGCTGGCCAAGACACCACCAGTCTCCGCGGAGTCACAATCACAGACATTGCGCATGCACAAGGCAACGGTGGCGGATTACTATGATGCTGGCTTGCATAAGTATCCATAGGGCGGGGCGTGGGAAGCGCCTCATGTACATTGTGTAATCTATTAGTGTTTTCGTATGACAATTGCGCCACGTTTAGATGAGCTGAGCACGAATTTCAATTTCGAACAGACAAGATTTACTTGACTTAGTAGATTTAGCTGAAAGCGCGGCTAAAACTTTTTTCGGAGTAAGTGCAGCAAACTGTGCTGTTATATTTTTGAATCGAGGATGACCTGTTATATTTCGGAGTGAGGTTTCAAGTTAAATGTGTTGAAAGGAATCGTTTAGTAGCCATGTTTCGCATTACTATCACAAAAATTCAAAACTGTGTATGTGAACTTGGGCGGATAACCAAATCTCCACACGATTTAGCGCATATTCATGTGTTAAGGTTTTATATTGTTCGATCGGATTACCATAGCCTTAGCAGTTCATTGCTGTGAGTTACCAGTATACACAAGTATATACATAGATCCATTTTTTAACGTTAATTCTCTCACCATTCACATTCACTGATCCTTCCAATTATAGTTATAGTTGCGGCTGATATTATAAGCTAAGCCAATTCTAATCACATTTGCAGCCATTTTGTTACGTTTGGAATTACCAAAGTAAATCCAGGGCAAAAGAAAAACTTCCCTTCTAAAAACAGTTTTTTAGAGCAAATCGTTGCTCTTTTCTATATTTAGGATTGTCAGATGGTGCGGCTCAACTAAATGTGGCCTTATGATCAGCATATAAGTACATACATATACCATACACATAAATATATAATTATACAATACATATACAAAAACTATGTGTCCACCACTAAGCCAAAACTATAGTTGCGTTGAGGTTGGGTTACTGAAATAAACTACGTATTTTGTTCGTTAAACAATTGGCAGTTGTCCATTGGTACCGATATCATTCTTCCTTCTTCTTTTTGGGCGGCGTCTCTCCTTGCTCGGAATCGTCATCGCTGCTATTGTCATCATCGGAACTGCTGTCGCTCTCCAGTTTACGTTTCTCTGGTGTCTTCTTCGATAGCTTCTCCACATAAGCCTTTACCTTGTCCGGCTGTGGACTATAGGCCCAGTGTATCAACTGCAAGTGAAGCTCTGTGGGTGCTCCAGATTCAGAATCAAAGAGCTTGGCATCTTCGCTCTTGATCTGCTCCAGTAATTTGGCAATTTGGCGATTCCGTATTATATCCCAACTGGTGGTCTCCTCGTCCTTGGGATACATGGTGCGTAGGTGTTTGTAGTTGCCCTTAGCCTTAGTGCCACCATAGGCGGCCAGAAACTCAGCGGCCAGCTCCTGCTTCGGCTCTGGCAGTTTGGCCAGCACGGCATAAGCCAGATATGCGCGATTGTCTTTGATGCGATTCTCCGCCTCGAATTTCTCGAGAAAATCTTCCAGCACCTGTACACCCTCTTTAATGGCATTGATTTTATCCTCATTCTTGGTGCCAGAGAGAACACGCTTGGAGCTGCCAATAAGACCCTTGATTGCCAGCCGCTGATAGTCAGGATCGCGTTCGGCCAGAATACTGCAATGGTAAAGGGATAAATCAATAAACTTTGCAGAAATATGATTGCGATTGAGGATTGAGGATTGCGATTGTATGTAAATGACAAAGTAATAATCTTTAATTTAGTATACAATTGATAAAGCGTAGTGAATCCATAGTTGAATCCAGCAGAATCCCAATTTATGACTGGAAGTGCTTTGAAATGACTTTGACTATGAGAAAGATAGAGGAACATGGCAACATGAGAATAAATTAGTTTCTTTAGAAGTATCACAACACTGGATGAGATCAGACTCCTTGGGACTGCGCTGCTGATCTAGTGGAGAGTGTCTGAGTGCAAATGTCCGTCTGTCCTTCTATTTTTGAACACCTAGATCTCAAAGACTATAAAAGCTAGAGTCAACAAATACGAAATAAATGCTATGTACGAGTATCTTATAGTCGGACTTTCGACTATAGCGTTTTTACTTGTTTGGAATGGATTGTCTAATATTTATACAACTCACAAATAAATGTCACAAAGTTTGCAAAGCACTGAAGGAAGAGTTTCCGACTTTACAAAGTATATATATTCTTGATCAGCACGTCTGTCCGTCTGTTTCAACACAAAGATCTCAGAAGTCTTAAAAGCTACAGAGCTGAAATTTACCAGAAGCTTCTTTTGTCAGCAATCAGGTTAAGTTTACGATTCATCCCGATCGGACCAGTATATCATATAGCTTACTTATAACCGATTGTTCCGGAATGAACTTTAAGCAACATAACCATTTTCTTCTCTCCTTTCTTCCTATACTATTTCTTGTTTTCAGGTACCGAGAATTAAAAGGTCAGGTCAGGATTGTTGCTTAAAATAATCACTCTAATGTATGAGTATGTATATATATCTAGCTATATGCAAACTGTGGAATGCGAGTGTCGGTGTCTATATCGACGAAATGCCAGCAGATTTACGTATACAAAGAGAACAGCCCCATAAGAGAGAAACATACATCAACTCAATGAATGTGTGGAGCTCCCCCAGAGCAAGTCATTCGTTCTCTATCAAATTTTGGACTTCCTAATATACAAACCCACATACACGCACACATATATATGTACATATGTATGCTTCTCTTCGTTCAACACTCTAAAACAGTGACATGACATCATGCTACTATTGACAACGACCTTCAGCCTGGCACGCAGCTCATTAGCATGCCGGAACGCCTCCGGCCTCCAACGCAATTTACCTTAGTGTTGCCTCTGCAGCCGCCTTGTCTTTGAAGCCCAGGCCAGGAACTGTTTCCACCTTATCATCGGTATCAGTCTTTGCATTCTTGCTGGACGCGCCGCCACCATTCTCCTCCAGCCATTTCTCAAACACACCAATGGCATCGTTGATATTCTTTAGCTTCTCCGCCGCCTTGGTCACTGAGCATGAGAATTCATAGGAAAGATGTATTCACAGAGCATTAATCAGTCGCTGTTTCTCTGCCACTTACTGGTTAGCACACGCTTGGCGCGTCCAAGTAGTCCACGCACTGTCAGCTTCCTGTATTGCATGTCATGCTCCTCCAACAGCTTAAGCGTCTCCAAAGCCTTCTCCATATCCTTGAAGCCAAATTTGGACTCGCCCTCCGACATGATTACCACTTTAAAATTGAATCTTCCCCAACGACGACCTATTATGCACCAGTGGCAAAGCACGACTGATTTTGGGTATTTGCGTGCGGTTCGAATTTGCTGTTCCATCCAAAGAGTCCGCTGCAAGAGAGCTTGTGAGTGGAACTGAGCACAAGTGAGTGTGGCTCTTGGGCTAATTAGATAAGCGCCGCAAAATAACTGGGTGACACTATGGAATATGGCTATGGCTATGTCTATGTCGGCAACGGAACCGGTTTGTTGTCGTATTCGCGTAGCAAAACAAAAGCCAAAAGAGACCCACGCCATGACGTCATGCCGTCCAGATGTTGATAAGTAGACGAATACAGGAGCGGATTGAGCGGAAACGGGTATTCAAAGGCAACAACAGAAAATCTTCAATGGAATTAAGTTTAATATTTGAAATTAAATTCCTTAGATCAGTGTGATTGCGTCGCGCTGACGGATTGCAGATGCTGTTGTGGTGATCCCGATTGAAAATTTCATGCTCTTCGATTTTGTTAATGAAAAGGTTATAAATAAATAAATAGGAGTACAATACGTTGATATAAAAAAGCGGAGAATGATACAAAGGCAAAGAAAAGAATCAAACAGGAGTCCCCTACTTCGTGTTTTTCAATCACTGACAAGGTCAGGAAGAAAACAAAAATTTCCGCTCTGTAGCTAAGAAGACTTCTTGGATCCAAAATTTCGCAAAACTCAACTTCTTTGCCTAGTTGATAGGATATCAAAAAATGTCGGAAGAGCTTGTACTTTTATCTCTTTGGAGCCATATAATTGTCTGGTCAAACAAACGACAAGTCCAATTATCATAGCAGTGGGCATTCGCCTAGCAACCGCATTGACCACAACATGGCTGCTACAGGATAATTATCTAAGGGTCGCCTGTGGCACATATTCGCCATTCCGATATACATACGTAACTTTTAATTCATTAGCCAAGTTGTCCCTCATGAAAAAGTTCCGCGCTAAGGCGAGCTCGCTGCCCATCTTTAATGGACGTATAACAGATGCCACCACGCTGACCACAAGCTCTTTGCAGTTGCCTCTGGGCATTGCACAGCCTCAGAAGAGAGCAGCCAGCCGCAAGTCCTGCATACGGGTACGGCCCACAGTATTTACCATAACTGACGGCACTACAGACGCAGCCAGCACATCTCTGGCCATGGCCATGTCCAGCAGCAATGCGCCGCCGGCAGTGCAGTCACCGGAGCAGATGCAGCAACTGGCCGTGCCCAAGGAAGCCATCAACATTGCCGTTGCTGGACCTGAGCTGACCAATTATGACAAGGTGCGCGTGGTGGGACAGGGCTCCTTTGGCATTGCCATACTGTATCGCCGTAAGTCAGATGGCCATCACATTGTCTTCAAGCAAATCAACTTGAGCGATCTGACGCCGCCTGGTCGGGATTTGGCCATGAATGAAGTGGATGTGTTTTCCAAGCTGCATCATCCTAATATTGTAAGCTATTTGGGCAGCTTTATCAAGGACAATACTCTGCTCATTGAAATGGAGTATGCTGATGGCGGCACCTTGGCACACATTATAGCCGAGCGACAGGGCAAATCCCATTTTCCGGAGCGCTACATCATTGCTGTATTCGAGCAGATATCCAGTGCCATCAATTATATGCACTCGGAGAACATATTGCACAGGTAGAAGGGTAGTATTAATTGAGAGTGTTAGGTAACTTCACTGTCCTGAACTTTCCCAGAGACTTGAAGACCGCCAATGTGTTTCTAAATAGACGCGGCGTTGTGAAGATTGGCGATTTTGGCATATCCAAGATAATGAACACCAAAATCCATGCGCAGACCGTACTTGGGACACCTTACTACTTCAGTCCTGAAATGGTGAGTGCTTCCAGTTTATTTCAATCCCACTAAAAACTCCTGTTTTTAGTGTGAGGGCAAGGAGTACGACAACAAGAGTGATATATGGGCTCTGGGCTGCATTCTGGGCGAGATGTGTTGCCTGAAGAAGGCCTTCGCAGCCAGTAATCTGTCCGAGCTGGTCACTAAGATCATGGCTGGTACCTATACACCAGTTCCACAGGGCTACACCTCCGGTCTGTGCAGCCTGATGGCCAATCTGTTGCAAGTGGAGGCGGCACGTCGCCCCACAGCCTCCGAAGTACTGGTTTATTGGATACCATTGATATTTCGCAATCTTGGCAAGAACAAAGGGTGAGCTTCAAGCGAAGGCATATACGCATATCTTTGACACTCCGACTTCGCTTAGTTATTCGTACGAGGATGATATAAGCAACCTGCAACCTATTAGCAACCTGCTAGCGGCTCCAACAGCTGTGGTAGCGACCAGTCGCAGTAATCTGAGCATGGAGCTGGAGTTACCCACTGCACAGACCGAAACGAAGCAGCTAATGAGCGCCGAGACTGCAGCTCCACATGAAGTCCTGGAGAAGCGGTAGGTAACATCCGAGTTTCATTCAATAAACACTCGACTTATGCAAAGTATTAGCTCTGTTCTGTATCAGCTCAAATCCTTCGGCAACAGCTTCAGCATGAGTCCCATCCAGCTGCCTCCCAAGGCCCTAATCGTGTGCGTGGCCATGAGCGATTCTCATTTTGTGGTGATCAATGAGGACGGCTCCGCCTATGCCTGGGGTGAGGGCACCCATGGCCAGCTGGGTCTGACATCGCTTGAGGCATGGAAGCACTATCCGAGTCGAATGGAGAGCGTCCGCAACTACAACATAGTCAGTGCTTGTGCTGGCGAAGGTTTCACCATACTGCTCACCCAATCGGGGGGCCTGCTCAGCTGCGGCAACAATACGAGGCTGGCTCTGGGCCAAGACGAGCAGAAAAACTACTACACACCCAAGCTAATAGCCAGGCTAGCGGATGTCCGCATTGAGCAAATTGCGGCCGGCCTGCATCATGTTATTGCTCTTAGTCGCGAGGGCGCCGTCTATGTGTGGGGCACCAGCTATAGCGGAGCCCTTGGCCTGGGCAATTACCAGCAGCAGCAGTGAGTTAACGTTCATTTTGACCACGAATGCTTGGAAGACCCTTTTGAGCGCATATATGCAGACCTCTATTGTTGTCTTTAATCTCATCGTTTTGTCTTTACCAGAAAGTTTCCTCAGAAGATATTACTTTCGCATGTGAAGAGCAAGCCTTGGAAGGTCTACTGCGGTCCGGACACCTCAGCCGTGCTCTTTGCCAATGGGGAGCTGCACGTTTGCGGCAGCAATGATTATAACAAATTGGGCTTTAGTCGCCTGAGCAAGGTCACCGCTTTTGTAAGAGTCGACTACAAATTGGTTACAGGCAGCACCATTCCGTCATTTGCTCTTTTTTGTTGCACAGAAAAAACTGCACTTGTCCCACAAGGTGATGAAGGCCTGCTTTTCATCCACCCATTCCGTGTTCTTGGTGGAAGGCGGCTATGTGTTTACTCAGGGACGCAATATGGAGGGCCAACGCGGGCTACGCCACTGTAACTTAGTTGAACAGCCCACCCTGGTGGAGGCCATACGGGCGCGATACATTGTGGTTGGCTTAGAGAAACAATCGAATCAGTGATCATCAATTAATATCTCGTCTTCCTGAAAACAGAGGGTCAACTGCAATGATCAGTGCACCATTGTGGCATCTGAAGATAACATCATTACGGTGTGGGGCACACGCAATGGCCTCCCGGAGATTGGCTCCACCAGCAGCGGCCTGGGTCTGGAGGTATGCACACCCAATGCGGAACTGGAGCTGGGCAATAATACGGCAGCCTTTACCAATTTCCTGGCCTCGGTGTACAAGTCGGAGCTGATATTGGAACCAGCGGATATATTAGCGTGGGTGATTTTGGACAAATCTGGTTAGCTAATTTTCATGCTCCACTTGACAACAGGCTGTTTTCATCCAAGGAGCAGTGCGATCGTGGCTACTATGTTCAAGTGAATGATATCTATCCGCTGGCCCATAGCGTACTAGTGCTGGTGGACACCACAACGCCGCTTGTATCCTCCTATGAAGACGCTAATTGAAAACATCATCTTGGATTATGGATTACAAATAATACATTTACTCATTTCAAATGTAATTCTAAAAGCTAATCCCAAAGAAACTAAATAAAGTTAATAGATTATAATAATATTAATTACTAGACGACGCTCTATCTCTTTCGCTCTTTTTCTCTGCAGTCAGAGGTGTTGGAAAAAAGTCCTTGTGTGTGTGTTTAGGGGTATGAGGGGTGTGGTCGCAGGTGTGTTTCAGTTGCCTCTTCAAAATGCAAAATGCCCGGCCTATGTTTAATAGCGCGACACCTGGCCAGCGTAGCGATCCTGGGTCGGACGACTGCCTCCATACATGCCACCGGCGCCACTGTTACCACCTTGATAGCCACCGGAGCGATCGTTGTAGCCGCGATCGAAGCGCGCCTGCACCGGGGCTGGCCGCCAATTGTTGTCATCAACGGGAGCCGACTTTTGCCACGAATTGTTGCCACCTCCATGCATGTTGGAGGACATGCCATTGTTGCCATACGATTTCAGCCCATTGCCGGGGAGGTGGCCGCCACCACCGCCGCCCGATGAGGGAGCCCAAATGTTAACGTTATTGGAGTTGGCGCCGTAACCGCCGCCTGCGCTGCTGCCAGAGTTGTCATAACGCTTGTTGCCACTGCGAATGATAAAGGAAGGACAATGATGTCAGATCATCGAGAAGGCCAAAAACAATTATAGCTTACTGCGACATGCTGTGGGAATCGTCGACGCGACCACCACCACGTCCATAGTTGGAGACGGTGTTGCGATCAGAATCGTAGCGGCCACCTGTACCGCCGCCTCCACCCGTATTGTTCTTGTGGACATACGAGCTGCTGGAGCCGCTTACTCCGCCGCCAGTCGAAACTGGCAGATGACGTACTTCCACCTCACGTTTGTAATCATCGCGTTTGCTGGACGACGATGAATAGTCGTGCTTCGAGCTAGACGAACTATAATCATTGCCGCTGGAGCGCTTGGTGGGCACCGTCGGGTAGTCATCGATGGCGCCGCGCTTGGCAGCACTTGAACTGCTGCCATAGTCGCTGCGTTTGGTGGTGGAGTATTCAATGCGCTTATTGCTGCTGGAATAATCATCCAGGCCGCGCTTGGAGCTCGACGAGCTCACATAATCGTCGTGCTTCTTGTCGTAGGTGCTGGAAAATACGGACAAAGTTAGATCTCTCTGAGATTCTGTAAAGTGGACTCTTCCGATACACTTTGTGTATCCATCTAGGAGTGAGTGTCACTTACCTGCGCGAGCTTATCAAACTGGAATCGAAACGCGGCGGCGGTGGGACATCAAAGACGGCCGAGTGCTTGCGGTCAGATAAGTCAGTAAAGCGGTCGTCGGAACGCTTGCTTACGCCACGCTTGACAGGATCAGTACGAGACTCCATAATCCTGAACAGCACAATCAATGTGTGTGCAAGAGGGGAGGGAGATGGAAAACAGAGCAGAGCAGAAAAGAAAATCGAATTAGAAACGTTTTTAGAGGCTGGACAGAAATGTTTGGGTAGGAGGAGGTTTAGTTTAGACTAGGATGCACTGCATCTGCAATTGTCTATCTAGTTCCGCAGCTGCAACTTAACCAGTCCACACGCATTTACACATTTACACGGACAAATGCTTTTTGAGAATAAAAATAAATATTGTGTTGTTGTTTTTTTTTGGCGCATTTAGCAAATTTTTAGCATACTTCATCTGTTGACGCTTCAACTCGAGGCGCTCCAGTTCGATTTTCTCGCGCTCCAACTTCTGGCGCTCCCGCTCCAGGCGCAGCAGCTCGGCCTTCTCGCGCTCAAGGCGCTGCCGCTCGATGGCCAGCTTGCGGCGCTCGTCGGCTAGGCGAGCCTCCTCCAAGCGCTGGCGTTCACGCTCTTCGCGACGACGACGCTCCTCTTCGCGCAGCTCGCGCTCCTTCTCGCGCAGGCGCTGCCGTTCGCGCTCCTCGCGAATTTTTTGATAAGACAGCATCTCCTGACGGCGACGCTCGCGGTCACGCTGGCGCTGCTGGATCTCACGGTCGACGTCGCGCGGATGGCGCGATCCGCGCTGATCACTGGATGAGCCGCCTTCATCGCGCCGAGCTGATTTGCGACCCGTAGCCGATCGGCGTTCGCGCTCGCTGCGCTTTCTGTCGTTGCCAGAGGTCCTGTCCTTGTTGCTGGACCGCTCCCTATTGTCCCTATTGCCATCTCGCTTGCTGGCGGTGGACTCACCACCGCCTTCCTTGGAGTCATTATCGCCACCGCCACCTTTCTTGTCATCGCTGTTGGCGGCGCCCTTAGCGCTGGCCTTCTTATCGTCATCCGTCTTCTTGGCATCGCTGTTGGCCTTGCTGCTGCCCTTGTTGTTGACATCCTTGGACGCCGAGTTTGCACTGCCTCCAATTTCGTTCTTGGTACGCTCCACCGAAATGATGCGTCCGTGAAGCTCCGTGCGGTGCAGATTCTCAATGCAGCGCGAGGCATCCGACGACGAGTTCATGGTCACATAGCCGTAGCAGCGGGTGCCTGGAGTTCGAGTATTGGTGACCACCTTGGCCCCAATCACCTTGCCAAACTTGGAGAAAATGATCTTCAGATCACTGGCCCGAGTCAAAGTTGACAATCCAGATACCCAAAGGTTGCGGGACAGAGTCCCCTGTTTGGAGGACGAGGCAGCTGTACCAGAACCGCCTGAGCCGGATCCCGACTTGGTGTTGCTGCCCGTAGCGGCAGCCGCTGTAGAAGCCGACGTTGACGAAGAAGCTGCAGCAGCTGCTGTCGATGATTTCTCTGGAAGTTCCATGTAAATAATAATATTGGAAGAGAGTTATGGTCAGAGAGAGCTTTGGGTGGGCTTTACTTTAACTGGTTAACTTGGTTTTTGTATTGGTATCGATTGGGAAAGCACTTTAAATCTGAACACGCACACTCAAGTAGCTGCTGCTGCTGCAGTTGTTGTTGTTGTTGGTTTAGAGCGACAAAGAAAACAAACCTTAATTCGGCTCGGATTGGATTATACGTAATCGATATGGGAAACAATAATGTCGTTATGCTCACTTAAAAGAAGCCAAAGAGAGTGTGAATTTGATTGGATCGATGATTGATGGTGGAAACGCCTGAAGCGGAAGCTGGCCTGAGCCTGAGGTGATGAAATCGTCGTTCGTAAAGTTGGCAGTGATTGTCGTCGTCGTCGTTGACATCAAAAAGTTTTAGCTGGAGATTCGTTAAAGGCGGAGCACAAGTGTGTCCAATTTTCCCGTCTTAGTGAAGAAGCGCCATTATCATCGTCATTATCATTGTTTTGGTTTATCCGATTAGCCATAAGAAGTCGTCATTGGCCTAAAGCCAGAGTAGTTCCAGACATCAAGTGAGGCAGCATTGGACACAGTCGTCTTTCTATTCCCAGAAGAGATATGCTGCAATGTTTAAAATGTAGTCCTTCCACAGTATCAGTTGTTCAATGCACACAATCATTATACTTCAGAATTTTTAATGAGGATCTCTTCAAGAGTTATTAGCTGGGTAGTGGACACAGCCTTCTTTCTCTTCTAAGAAAAGTTCTTTTGCAGTGGTTTAAATAGAGTTCTCTCCCAGTCGATCAGCGGGTCGCTTTTTTTTGGAATAAGTGCTCTGCTTCAGCTGTTTAAATGAAGTTCTTTTCTAGAATTAAGGTTTCGATAGATATCAGGCATGGACACAGTCATCTTCCCTTCTTAAAAAACTTCTGCGGCCGTGTTTTAAATGTAGTTCTCCGACAGTCAAGGATCAAAGCACACACAGTTTTCTTTCTTTTTTCGAACAAGTGTTCGGCTTTAAATGTAGTTCTCGTTCTTCCCGTTTTCAAATGATCAGGTCTTGAAGTTGCTTTTCTCCTCGGAAAACTTCTGCAGCAGTGTTTCAAATGTAGTTCTTCTCCAG
Organism: Hirtodrosophila duncani; assembly: GCA_037043425.1. NCBI lineage: Eukaryota > Metazoa > Arthropoda > Insecta > Diptera > Drosophilidae > Hirtodrosophila > Hirtodrosophila duncani. Next base: position 1,114,504 of record JBAMBM010000569.1, read on the forward strand.
TCGAGGAGTGGATTAATACACAGTCATCAATCTATCTCTTCTCTGCTACAGCTTTTAAAATGTAGATCTCGTTAAGATTAGGGGTTTGCTCACTGAAGTTCTACCGCATAGCTTTTAAATGGACATAGTTATTTGTTTCTCTTCTCAAAAATATTTCGCTGCAGTATTCGGGGTAGGTTGATACTATTCTACCGCCGCTGGGAAATGATTTGAAGTACACAACGTGATAATTCGACCTGGACACAAAGGGCAACATTTGTTCGAGCATATTCTATGATAAGTCCTGGGTCTCAGATCTAATCCTGGTATGACCAACCAAATTCACACTCTCTTGAGTTTTTTACATCACATGCCCGTTAATACAACCTTTTTTTTGTACTTTTCTTTAACTTAATTCATGCTTGCCCTTAGAGAAACTCTCTAAAGAAAAACCTTTCCAATGTACACGCATCTTTCATGCCGGAGAACACTGTGTCGAAATTACCTTTATCGTCCTTTTGGTTGGATGATGATTTTGAAGTCGATTTTGGATCGCTATATACCCACAGATTGTTTGAGGGTTCAAAGAAAAGAAAAAGAGAAAGCATTAGTAAGAAGCTGATGGTTGATGCGGCCCAGAAGAACCAAGAGTGTTGCAAGCACATTGCAGCTAACCGGCTCAGACTTGGCGCATTCTTTCTGACCAACCTAGAGTCCTTTTTATCAGCGGACTTGTCATCCTTACTCTTTGAACGAGAGCCATCATCGTCCTTGTGATTCTTTTTATCCACATCCTTAGAGCCTGTGCCCGCTTTTTCTGATTTATTAGCTGGTTTAACTGTAATTTGTTCTACAGTTAGATGTTTATCGTAAGCAGTGTGCAGAAAAAAAAGCTTACCCGACTTTAAAGATTTGTCGTCCGGAGCCTACGAGCCCACACAAAATAAAAATTAGTGAATGTCAATTGAATAAACTGAGAGCAATTTACCTCATCGTGCAAAAGTTTTTGTTCGTCTTCACCAATTGTCAAATTGATGGACTCGTCATTATCCATGTTCACGGTGTCGCCTGTGTTCTCTTCCTGCTGCATGTCGGCATTCTGCTCGGCATCTGCTTCACCTGCAGCATCTGCGTCGGCTTCACCCTCCCCCTCAACGGCTTCGTCACCATCACCATCGCCATTCTGTTCCTGGTCATCTACCTCATAGTCCTCCTCTTCGTCGTCATCGAGTATGACGCACACGTCATCGACATCACCAACTTGATCTACCTCGTGACCATCATCACCTTCGGCATGATGAACATTTCCATCACCATTGCCATTTTCGTATTCCCCACCATCTTCAGCATTTTCCTCATCGATCGGCTCCTTTTTAATCTGGATATCCTGCTCGAGAACTTTCATTGGCAAAGGCAGCGGCTTCTTACCCTTTGCTTGGGGGACAATCAAATGTGTGCTTGGATCGTGGCCTTCCACTTTTAATGCCTAGAAATGCACACATACACACACACATATATAGACAGGTATAAGTATACAATCGCGCACACATATGCATGTGTATGCATATGTGTATATATAGATTTTTCACTACGCTATTCACAATGCATAATAGACATACCTTTTCAAGGCGATCAATAAGCACAGCCTTTGGCCCAACGGTCTCCAACTTGCGTTTTTCGAGCTCGTCCTTCAAATCGCAGACACGCAACTCAATTATTTTTTTGCCTGCTTCGGGCATCATTTTTAAGTACTTATTGACGAAACTAACTGATAACTACTAAAATACACCTTTATTGCTCTACTTAATATTTTAGATATTTATATTTTTCACTAGATTTATTTCTTTTCCGTTCACACTCTAAATTAACTTTGCCTGCTCAGACTTACGTATACACACAAAAGAGGCATGAAAGGAAAATGGCGACGTTAGCGATTAGTAAATACTTGTTCAAAATAGAAAAAATACCAAGCCTCGTAAAATTACCTAATACGTTAAGCTAAGGTCACACTTGGCTGAGACTGACTAATTTGTTATTATATTTTAATAATCTCGTATTAATTTGTTTTACCCATTTATGTAACCTGCCGATTTGATTCTTACAGTTTGCCAGAACCGAAAATTGGCAAGCGACAAATATTTTCCACTTTTTTTTTCGATACCGGCACTCTGCCAGTCTGATCGCACTTTTATCTATACTTTCCTGGTATTCAAATCTTAAAGGGTGAAATAAAAATTCTTTCGATTATTCTGTAGCCACAAAGCTATCGATTAGGCGATAGACATATGCTGCAAGCATTTATATTGCAACTTGCCGGCTAGTTGTGTTGCCATTTGTAATTATTGCAAGACTAACATGTCAGTGGTTATTGAGACCACATTGGGAGATCTGACCGTTGATCTATTCATTGACGAACGACCCATTGCGTGTTTAAACTTCCTTAAACTATGTCGGCTCAAATACTACAACTTCAATCTATTCCACACGGTCCAACAAGGCTTTATAGCGCAAACCGGTGATCCCACTGGAGTTGGAGACGGCGGCTCCTCCATCTGGGGCGTTGTGGAAGGCCCACAGAAGCGATTCTTCGAAGCCGAGTATCTGCCAAAGATACATCACTCAAATGCAGGCATGCTATCACTAGTTAGCGCCGGAAAGAATCTGGTAGGCTCACAGTTCTTCTTCACCCTGGGAGAGGGCCTCTCTTCGTTGGATGGCACGCATTGTGTGATTGGTGAGGTCGTGGAAGGCCATGAGCTGCTACGTAAGTTGAATGATGCTATTGTGGACGATAATTTTCGGCCATATCAAGACATACGCATTACTCACACTGTCGTACTGGAAGATCCATTTCCAAATCCACGCGGCCTCCAGGCACCCAATCGTTCCCCTTCACCCAGTGCGGAGCGTTTACAAAATGGACGTATTGCTGCCGACGAGGACATTGACGACACAAATGGCAAGACCATGGAGGAAATGCAGGAGATGCTGGCTGACCGCGAGGCCAAGGCCCGTGCCACCATTCTGGAGATTGTGGGTGATTTGCCGGATGCTGATATGGCTCCACCGGAGAATGTGCTCTTCGTGTGCAAGCTGAATCCAGTCACGACAGACGATGACTTGGAGATAATCTTCAGTCGTTTTGGCGTGGTAAAGGGATGCGAGGTTATACGGGACCGAAAGACAGGCGATTCCCTGCAGTACGCCTTTGTAGAATTCGAAGAGCAGAAATCCTGCGAAGCAGCCTACTTTAAAATGGATAATGTTCTGATTGATGATCGCCGGATTCACGTGGACTTCTCCCAGTCAGTAGCGAAAGTGAAATGGCGTGGTAAAGGTCGCGGCGTCGAGGGCGCTGAAGGTAGATTGGACTTTGACAATCTAAAAGAGGGCAATGGAAAGAGTCATGACAGAGGAAAGGGCAATGGCCGAGCCAGAGAGGAAACACGCAGGGATGGACGGGAAAATGTTAGTCTTGGATCCAGCGATCAAAGGAGTCGCATGAGCTCTGTAGAGCGCAGGAAAGCTAGGGAGCGACGTCACCTAGAGCAAAAAGAACGCGAGGCGCGAACTAGGAGAAACGAACGACAACGTTCCAAGTCTATGGAAGCGGCGCGCTCAAGGTCCAGGCAACGAGAACAGCGTAGACGCGAGATGTCACCACATAGGCAGAAACTCTATTCTCCGGAGCGCGGACGTCAGGAGAATCGGCGTGGTACGTGTGGCAATAGAGAAGCATACCGAAATAGGAATAATCAACAACAACGCAGGTACTTTTTACTCTCATTTACATAATTTGAGTATCTGATCATATCACACATCTTTTGCAGCTTCCCACCAAGACGACGTCATTCACCGGAAAGAAAACGAGGTCATGTAGAGAAGAATACCGATCGCCGATCCCAAGCGAGTCCTGAGCGTAATCCAAAGCGTTTAGCAGATAAAGTAGAAAAAAGGAAGCAAAGCAGCACCAAGAAAAAACTTAAACGGCCAGCAAGCAGCAGCTCTGAGTCCAGCGAATCTGAAAGCGACTCAGATTCAACATCAACTTCATCAGATAGCTCGGAAAGCAGCTCCGACGACACATCAACCTCCTCTTCATCATCGGATGAGCGACGCAAACCCAAGAAACGGAAGCACAAGAAACCTAAATCCAAGTCGAGCAAGAGCAAACACAAGTCGAAAAAGAAGCATCGAAAATAAAAGTTAATAACGATTTTAAAGTTATACTATGAAAATCAACTAATACATATAATTTAGCTTAGGTTTTTACTTCTTTAGCGGTGTTTGCTCTGCTTCCAAAGCAGCCATTGCCGATCCGCCACAGCAACCTTCAGTGGATTTTGCACCTCGCCGCCGCCGTGGAGACTCAATTACTGCGTCGGGGTTGAAGACCACATTGTCCATGCGGGTTGTTTCTGGCGTTATACGCAGTTCTGAAAGTGTATCGGATGTGAGTTATACAAATGTTTATGTAATTGTGGCACCACCGGCACCCACCATAGACATTATCCCCTGTCTTATGGGCCTGTATCACATTTGTGCGCAACTCATGATCAACATCCTCGGCCAACTGGACCATCTACAAAACAGCATTTTAAAAAGGGGTCTCGTTTTTATAACAAAATATATTTTCAGAAACCTTTTGAATCTCCACCTCGTTAGTCTCATTGCGATTTAGCCGAAAAGATTCGTTGATTTTGTGCCGTCCTGCTGTCAGAGCTTGAACATCGCCCTCAAAAACATATTGCCGGGTGCGATGAAGCTTCTTGAAGGCACTCAGCACCTGTCAAGTTCATGTTAAATAGGCTTATATATTTTATTTGCATTACTATACAGCACTCACCTGGCGCCGTAACTGGGACATTTTAATTTAGTATTTAAAATACAGACCAAGCATGCTGGTTTGACATTTTTGCAGTACTTGCATCGAAAAACCGAAGAATCGTCTTAGTGTCATCCCTAGCGCAACCATGAAAAGGATTCGTTCCTGGGTACAAACGAACTTTTATACCAAAAATATATATTTCAGTATAACCGACAGATGATTTGGTATTTTTGCGTTTACTGCGTTGAGTTACCGGAGCTATCGATATGATATTAATCGGACCTTAGTTTTGAGTGAGCGAGCAAGCACAAAATTTCGGAAGTGCATTAAAATTGTTGCTATTGCTATTGCGGCGTTAAAACATGCTATAAATTCTCTATCATAATGCAAACATAAGGCATATTTAGTGCAAAAATTTTAACAACCGGGCCACAACAACGATACTACATAGTGCCATACATTTTAATTTGTAGCCGCGTCTTTGTCTGTCGCAGACGTCACGAGGAGAAAAGTGAAATTAGTTACTATTACTATTGGCATTCCTATGCTCTGCACCCATAGCTCAGCAGACCCCACAATAAAATTCATGTTAAATTCTTAAGTGTCTCTTGTGTACATTTCGTGTAGTATTAAATTTTAATAAGTGTTTATTCAGAAATAAAACCGATATTTATAAACTAAAAGAAACTGGCACAAAGCGACAAGCTAACGTTCTTTATGAACATGGACGAAGAGGAGGAAGAAGTGACCGATTTGAAGCTGCAACTGTTCCACAATACAGTACGCGAGCACATTGTAAGTGATTTGTAATCAGCTTGTGTGACGTCACATTGCATTTACAATTTGTTACACCATAATGTATGTGTATGTTGACTGTGCCAGTTATCAGCACTCGAGAAGGAGAATCAGAAGCCCACCCCTGAAATGGCCAAAACGTACAAACACAGGAGGCACAGCTGCTGTCGCTGATTTGCCTTTGCTTTGTTATGGTTGTTGTTGTTGTTGTCGTAGTTCTAGCCTGGCACAGCCACTGTAGCAGCTGCCTCTACTTATTGTAAACTGTACGCAGTAGGGGGGTTGAAGATGTGAGGGCGCGGCATTAGCCTGTGATGGCGTCGCTTCACATTACACGCTACGCATTTTATTTTGATAAACAAAAATCATAAAAGCATAAGTGGCACATATTGTACACATATTTTGGTTTATGTTTGTGACTCTTGCTTATCAGCTTTCTAGTTGAAATTCAACAGCGGTTTGGCAAACACTTTCTACGCACACAGACACACCTGCTGCTTAAGTTTACGTCAAAAGCTAAGCAGTCATCGTCGTAAAGTTCAACTGCCTAGAAAATGTAATGCAAATTACAAATCTACATGGCAAATTAGCCAGGCCAAAACACAATAAGGGCGGCCAGCAAAATAGCAACAAGTGAAAGTGTTTTTCGCTTATTTAGCCAACTTATTTATAAACGTTTTTGCACTGCTCATGGTGGGATTGTGCCATTCATATAAATATGTTTGTTTGTTTGTTTTATCAGATTGCGCAAACATAAATTTTGTTTATATATTTATATTTTTTTTTGTAAATGCTGCACTTGTAAACAGTTTCAAGTGCACGGCAAATGCTCACGATTTTTGGTTTGGTATTTGGGCTTTTGTTGAAATATTAACAATGGCACAGAAGACGGCGGGGATAAATAAATAAATGAAAATTGTTGAGTGGTTTTTTTATGCACTTTACTGAAAGTGTAGTCTGGATTTGTCATAAAATTTGTTACACAGAATAAATTATTTGCAACTTTTTGGAATTATTTTATTCTCCCATGTAAACGTTTGGGGGTTTTCAAGCTTTATGACTCTGTAAAAATTCCATAGAAGAGATGGTGTTAAGATAAAAAGAGCAATGTTAGACATGGTTAAAAGTTGCGAGGATCAAATACGTATAGAAAAAATCAGAGTTCTGCTGAAAATGTTCTAATCGCTTCTCAGAATTTATTGAGGAACCATTTGAACAAGAAGATGATATAACTCATGAAATTAGCTTTTATAAACAATATATTAATTGTAATAATAGTGTACAGGTTTCCTATAATGCAACGTCTTACTAGACAGGTATTAAATGTGCCAACCTCATTAGCTACAAGTGAGAGGATATCTTTCACTCTCATTAGAATACTGGAAGAAAGGAGAACTCGCATTCTCGGCGCTAATTTTGAAAAAAGGAAACGCATTTATACTAGCAGATTTTTATACTCGTACTCTAGTAGAGTAAACGAGTATATTGTATTCGTTCAAATGTATGTAACAGGCAGAAGGAAGCGTCTAAGACCCCATAAAGTATATATATTCTTGATTAGCATCAACAGCCGAGTCGATCTAGCCATGTCCGCCTGTCCGTCCGTATGAACACCTAGATATCGGAGACTATACGACGGAAAATAGGGATTCACCATGTTTGATTTTCTTTCCCGATCCCATCTTCACTGCGAATTGAAGAAGTATACTACTGTATGTAATGATATGACGTCCTGATAGCCCCGATAGGCCCAACTGAATCGGCTGTATACACGGATACAGAGTTGTGTTGCCTAAGTCAGAACTATGTTGCTCTCCAACGCAAAGGAAATCAAATACAAATGATATATGCATGTAATATTAGGATATTCAAGCATTCATAATTTGTATATATTTTCGAGCAGTGCATGCAGGGAGAAGCACACCAATACACTAAAAGTTTTCGGCGATCTCTTCGTGACAATTCCTGTTTTTATAGAAGAATAAGAGCAGAATTATGAAGGATCCCATTGAAATACAAGTGTGTAAAGGGTATTAACGCTGAAACTTTGCTTTATTATTTTTTTTATATACCATTCACAATGTGGTATAGTAATTTTGTCAGGATATAACCGTGTCCGTCTGTTATTCCGTCATTCCGTCTGTCAGTCCATCCGTCTGCCTGTTTCAAACTCAAGGATCTCAGAAGTCTTAAAAGCTACAGAGCTGAAATTTTTACCAGATGCTTATTTTGCCTGCACGCTGGCTAAGTTTCATCCAGATGGACAAGTATATCATATAGCTCCCAAATAACCAATTGTTACGGAATGAACACTTGGGAGCATAACTTTTTTGTTTTTTATTCAAATCAAAACAAATTCTTCTTGTATCCCTTGTATCCACTGTGGGCCCACGCCCAACCACCAGATCTGATTTAGATCGGTTATGTGCATACAATGTGAATGGTATATAAGCTTCCGCAAGCCAAAGCTAGCTTTCCTCTTTTGTTTATTTTTCGATTCGGTCTCTCTATTTCTGTTTATTAAGCTATAAATAAACATTTGATGTGGACTGAAATTTAATACGCTTTGTTTACATGCCCAAGCTGTTCGGTGGCAAGCTATTCCATCCCCTAGATTCCACTTGTTGTATCGTCTGCGCCCCCACAAACGACAATGGTGACCCAGGAAATGGAAAACAGTTCTAAAAAAACTGTTTTTTTTATTGCATTCATTTGCCGAAAATTGAATACTGTCACTAAAATATGGGTCAAATCAAAGTACAGATTTATATATATGCATATACATATATTGCGTATCGTATGTGGACGTGTTTGGCATGCATAAAAAAGAGACGGAAGGCGGCGGTGGCCTGACGAAACTTTCATAAATTATGCAGCAACCGCTCCAACATATATACGGCAGTGTTCTGGCTGTAGGAGACTGTGCGGGGAGTACTACGCCATAAAAAAAATGCCATGTGTAGGCGAAACCATGTGTTTACAATTTTCAGTTTTGATTGTGTTAATTTACCATTTAGTAGATGACTTTGTTATATTAAAAAGATTGTTGCTAAATGCAGCAACTTTTATACGTCTTTCACTTAAGGCCAGATCAGAAAATGCATGAAGATTTGTGTCTGCAGCCATTCACCGGCAAACTTGTCACACGGCAACGTAAACAACAACTACGACATAAACAATAACCAGCCTAGCAACATTATTAACTGCTTGCCCCTTGATTGCATTGCCCCCGTCCTCTTACCTAAGGTGCCTGGCGTGCATTTGGGCGTCGTTTGCTATTTTTAGTCAAATTGGCGTCGATGTTATGGGGCGTTTTCCTCTGCGAGTTCATGCCAAGTCATTGACTCTCTGGCCATGGCTACGGTTATGGCTAAATGCAACAAATAGCTCTAGTAGGCGGCTGTTGCAACTGGCAGTGGAACCAATTCAAATCTGCTGAAGCGTGTCAACTGTAGAAGCAGGCCGGCGGCTTCTCTACCAAACCCAGATTTGCACGTACATCATGTGATAACTACAACTTAGCCATAATTAAAGCTGTGAACATTTTAAACAAACAACAACGAGAACAGCTTAAGAATTCCTTCAGTTTCCTCCACATATGTTGCTATATCAAAGTAATCAACGTGGTAAAATTCATATCATTCTTCCCTATTATCTATTGTCCAATGAAATTTAAAATTTATTTATATTTTCCACAAGTTCACAAAGTCTGTCTAATGAAAGAACACGTCACAACAATTTTGTGTTACGCATAAAATGTGATAAGCGAAGCGGTGTTTTTGTACGTACGTGTGGTTTTTGTTTATAAACAGCATAAAAGCTGTATAAATAAATATAGTCAAAAATGGAACCAAAACCTGAAGGTCGCACTTATCAGACAAATTTGAGTTTGATTCAAAAATTTTGAATGCTAAAGAAAAATTGTGTATTAGAGGCGATTTAGTATGACATTCCCAAAGGCATTTAGTAAATGTGTAGTACACGTGTATACAGTAATTAATACACTGTCTTACAAATTCGGGATTTTATGAAAATAGTATTTGCTAAAGACCCTTTTTTAGGTATTCTAGAGAAGATCTGTTTAATTGTTCTATATATGAGTAGTTTCTGAATATTTTGAAAGTGCATACAATATTATATAGCAGTGATGGGCAAATTCCAGAAAGTCTATTCCATGGGATAGGAAGAAAGCGCAATCACATGCATAACTCTGTTTTGTGCTTGTTGAATATAGTTTTGGCTCTTGGATCTTTTCTCAATGCTTTTTTGTGTTTAAACCTAAACAAACATGACTTAAATTCGTGTTCTGCCTGTACCCTAACTGTGCAGTATTGAATAATTTTAATAGTATGTCTGTGCCGGAATATTAGGCTATTATTTGTAGAGCCCTGCATGAATCCATTCAAAACGCTAAACGAAATGTTGATCCCAAAATATTCAGTAACGAATATTATGCTCACTCCAAAACAAAACAAGGAAGAACGCTATGGTCGCTATTCCGACTATAAGATTCTCGTCGTTCTCAGCATTTATTCAATATTAGACACACTCAAAAGTATGAAAAAAAAACTTTTGTTTTTATACTCGTACTCTAGTAGAGTAAACGAGTATATTGTCCATCCGTCCGTATGAACACCTAGATCTCGGAGACTGTAAGAGCTAGAGAGACGCCATTAGGTATGTAGACTCCCCTTGTGGAGCGTCAGATCATGTTTTCACATTGCCTGTGAACTGCCTTGCCTCAAGGTCCGGAGCGCTCTCTTTTATAAACACGCGCTTTGCCGCTCACCACAACGACAACTTCCCTTTTATAATTCTGATTCTGAGAGCAACACAATTTTGCACTGAAGTAAGACCATCATGCATTATGGATGATCGTTGTATGATTTCAATGACAATGAATGCATCCAAGCAGGGTTCTATTAAGTTTCATAATAATTTATATTAGAATGATGATTATCTTTCTTTTTTTTAATTTTAACATAATTATAAAGTTATTGTTCTAAGTTTTTGGTATAGGTTACAATATCGTATTAAGCATCACTTTAAAACTCCAATTGTGTATTTAATTCTTAGATTCTTAAAGTATTTTCTTGATATAAATTCTTTGTTTTGTTAAACTTCCATTGAAATACTAAAATTGATATTTGCTAAGCTAGAATTTTAATTCTTCTTTTCCTTTATTAACTTCTACATTACAAAATGATTAGTTGTGGCTCGTTCATATTGATTTTTCATTAACTCAATTTCGTGAATACAAACGCATTTTATTGATGGCGATGATGATGATTGACAAAATAATTCAGGCACAATTTCAAATGGGCCATTAAAGTTAATTGGAATTGGCATATGTATTCTCATTGATAGGTAGATACGAATATGCATTAATGCCAACAGCAACTATCTGCCATGATAATGCACACATACATACATACATCGACCAGAAGAGAAAAACAATTTAGCAAACAATTCACTAACTGCGGGCGTCGGTGTGTTTAAATTAATTGTTTTGTCTTATGTGGCGTTTGTTTTTCTTTCTTTTCATCATATTTTGCCAGCCAGAACACGAAAAAGTCTTTATAATGATGTGTTTTTGTGTACATATTTATATATGCCACTGTGTATATATTTTTATACTCGTACTGTAGCAGAGAAGAAGAGTATATTGTATTCCTGTAAATGTTTGTAACAGACAAAAGAAAGCGTTTCCATAGACTCCATAGAGTATATATACTCTTGATCATGATCAACAGCAGAGTCAATCTCGTCGTGTCCGTATGAACACCTAGATCTCGGAGACTATAAAGCTAGTCCCAAAATTTTATATTAGACTCCGCTAAGTTTGTCTTAGAATTTGGTCAAAACCCTCCCGCCCCAGCAATTCGATAGAAACCGTACATCTCCCACAACTTTAGTAAATGTGTCTAAAGTTGAAAGTCGGTTTATATATCTATCGGATACTAAATTAAATTATGAGTTAGTTATAGTCGGAATTTCGACAATAACGTTCCTACTCTTAAAAAAGCCATGACGTTTACAAATGTTTTATTATGAAAAGTTTTTTTTCTTTTTAGTTGTTGGCTGTTTTAAGCAGTGGTTGTTGTTGTGATCTATAATTGAACCAGCTGATAAATATCAACAACTTGATGAGTCTTTGGCATATCGAAGTTGTGTTTTTCATAGATTCGGGTATACCAACTTTGGTACACCGTAAAAGCTGATATTTCCCTATAACTGAAGTTTACTTCCGAATTTATGTGATCTACTGAAAAAAAGAAGAGTGTTAGAGGTCAACCCTGCTTGTTCTTTAGTAACTTTGTGGGGTTGTGTGTTTATTAATACTTGATCGACCGTAAGCCAATGCAATTGCGAAACCTTACCGTGGCAAAGCTATGTGTAACTACAAGAGAGACGACAGTTATATGCCCATGAACATAATATGTGTTCATGACTTAGAAATACAACTTTAAATGTAATGAAAACTGTAAGTATAAGGGTAAATTATTGACCCAATACATACAGACATTTCCTCTTTTCTATAGTCCACACAAGATTCGATGACACTTTTTACATATTACTCATTTGAAATCTCTGCATCTCTTCTGTAAATTGGCCTTCCGAAAAAGTAGTTGCTACAAAGTTGTTGTTTTTTAAATATAATTAACAGGAAATATCAGTACTTTATAACAATCTCTTCTAAGCGGCTAAATCATTCAAGTCTGACGGTAATAATAAAGACGTCTTTATGGCTAAAAATTGTTATCAATGGATTTATGGGCATTATCGTTGACTACTGATAAGCTCTATTCAACAAAATATATATAAATTTCCTGACCTTTGGACACGCATACACACAATTTTGATTGTTTTATTAATTAATCATCAATGTATTGTTTATATAGTATACTTTATATGTGCACATATAGACAGACATTTGGTTTGTAACCAAGTGGCCGGCGCAAAGTTGAGGAACTTTGCGAAGGAAACCTTGACGTTGAGACATCAACAAATTTCGAGGCATAAACAAATTGACGAAAACAAATGCTGCGAATAATAGCATAAAACCAAATGAATGCCACCACACGTCGCGTTACTTGTATAGGTTTCGCTTTTTGTATACATTTCGCAATAGATACATTTTATTTTTGCACGTTTTAGTTAAACAAGTGTGCAGATATATAATATATTATGAAACAAGAAATATACATAATACAGGATATGTGGTCTGTATGGCACGCAACGAATTTAAAATTTGTATGAGAGCGAGTTGCGTAGAGTTCGATATTGTCGGCGTTCTGTGGGAAAATTGCAAAGCGTAAAGAATGAATTTTGCATTGCCTAAATCTTTCGAAATTTTCAGCTTCGCATTCGACTTCACTCAATTCATTTTGAGCACGAATGCTTCGAAATTAGTTCTGCGGATATTCATGCAGACCTCTAAAGTGTTTTACTTGTGTTTTAGTAAATATTAATAATGTTTTAATGCTTTGTCTGTTTCAGATATTTTTGCTGCTGATCATTTTGTTGTACTTCAGTTCGTATGTGGTTGTCTCCCGTTTCCGGCGACGTGATCGTGATGATCTATACTCAAATGACGATGACGAGGTGCTGGTCTATCGCATAAGGTGAGAATATCCATATAATGCTGTGGTATCTACACAAGCTCGGGGTGTTGGACGATGTTAGCTGTGGATGTTTTCTTAATTTTAGTGACCTATATATTTTTTTAGGTTTTAGGGTTAGTAGGCTCAAGGTCATTAGAGAGCAGAAAATTGCGATTGTTTCCATCACAGCTTCTCACTGCATTTAGCAACACCAAAAAAATAGCAAAAATCCACAAAAAATTATAATTTTAGTTTGGTAGAAAACAATCTGACTCTGCATATGCTTCAAGTCCTACCAAGAACTATCATCAGGAGTCGTTTTTGCCCAACAACTCCACTTTATATGAGAATCAGTTGCCGATATGGCTGAAACAGCTCTCACATAAAGCATTGTGTGTTTTGTTGCTATCTTTTGCTACAGTCGGCTTGAGGCTACATCGTTTTTTCACATAATTGCATTGATGATGTTCATATTCCGTGTTTTGTATGTTTATAGCTTCTGGCTTTGCACCTTCACCTTGGCCGTGGCTGAAGGCGCCGCCATGCTTCTGCCCGTGTCCATAGCCAGTAATGAGGTTCTACTACTCTATCCCAACAGCTACTATGTCAAGTGGCTCAACAGCTCCCTTATACAGGGTAAGTAGTCATCAGCGATCATCATCTAAACTCATTAACTAACTCTATTAACTATGATCCTCTTTAATTTCAGGCCTATGGAATCACGTATTCCTATTCTCCAATCTATCGCTATTCATCTTTTTGCCATTCGTGTACCTCTTCTCCGAATCGACGGGCTTTGTGGGACACAAGAAGGGCATACTGGGCCGAGTCTACGAAACCTTTACAGTATTCATATTGATGGCCATCATTGTGCTGGTGCTGACAGCCGTGCTCAATGCGGTATTTGGCATTGAAAAGTTTCAGTTCTTCTGGTTTCTAAGTGAGTAGCATCATCATGATGGATGCATTGCATCATCAGCACATGTGCCTGGGTCTGGGTTGGGCAGCGTTTCCAGTCCATCAACTGCTTGCTGCACCTAGAAACACTGCCCATCTGGCATAGAATCGCATTGCATGAAAACCAATTGGAATGCATCGTGTGCTAATTTCCGCTGTTTACGCTTCACAGATCTGGGCAGTGTTCACCTGCCGTTCCTTTATTCTTGTGTCTCATTTCTGGGCGTAATGCTAATGCTGAGTAAGTACAACTAAATCTCAAAATTTAAATATGTAAATAATAAACACCGATGGCGCCTCTACGTTTCCTCGGACATTTGGCTAATGAACTTGTCTATGTAAGCCAACTGCTTAGGATTATGCTCGCGGGCCTTGGCCAGGCTCTGTTGAAAGTTTCCCTCATCATTCAGACGCTTGTAAGCATTGGCCTTGTACAGCCAGGCACGCAGATTTGTCTCCTGCAGCTTGTCCAATACCCACTGGCAATCCTCTAGAGCACGCTTGTAGTTGCCCAGTCTGCAAGAAATAATGATATTTCATATGTTTTGCACATTAAGATAAAGTCCAACCCCGACTTACTTAATATAAGACAAGGCGCGATTGTTATATGTTATGGCGCTGTCCTTAATCTGTTCCAGAGCCTTGCCGAAGTGTAGCACGGCCTTCTCATAGTCCCCATTACGAAAGGCCTCGTTGCCCTTACTAAGAGCCAGAGTTAGACATACAGCTGGAGAGGATTGGCCATGTCATAGCACTTACCAGCGTTGCTGCTCTGCCACATATTCGCGCTGGGCACGATCCTGAGCTCGCTCATTGGCATCACGCTCAACCTGCTGCATGAAGGCCTGCTGGTCCATGGGCTTGCCCAGCTTGGACTCGCTTTGTTCCGGCTCCTCGGCCTTTTTCTTGTTGATGAAGGTGCGATTTTCGCGCACCTTTAAATGGATTTTGTCCACATCAATATTATCATAGTCAATGGGTTTCTTTTCGTCATCCTGCTCTGGATGAGCATCGCCAGTTTCTTTTAAAATATCCGTGATCTTCTGCAGAGTTGCCTCAAACTCGGCAAAATCATCAATTCTGGTGTCCGCCATGTTTCAGGCCTTGACGATTTTCGAATGAAATATGAAATGCTGTTGTTGATTTCCCAGTTACCCTAGTTTGTTTGTTTGGCTGCCATGGAAATCAGGGGATTACTAATGCTCTGTTTACTTTGTATTTCAGTTTGCACGCCCTATGGCTTTGTGCGTTTGTTTGGCGTCGTTAACCAGGTGTTGGTGAGACCCATGCTGCTGCGCGATGTCAATGAGGAGTTCAGCGCCTTCTACATGGAGGAGGCGAGCGTCAAGCGGAAGCTAGCACATATTGAGCTGCACAATGTGAGCATCTCGGATGCCGCTGCCAATGGACGCACGCGCAGCTATCTGCCACAGCCGCTGCTTCAGCAATCCCTGGCCCATCTCTATCAGCGTAAAGCGGTGGCCAAGTCCCTGGATATGGAAGAGCAGGAGCAGCTGCTCAACGAAAGACTGAGAGAATTAGACTCGGAGCGCAAAGAATTGGACAAGTTGCGTAAATCAAGCACATTTCAGCGCACTTTTGTCTACCCGCTGGCCATGCTGTTACTGCTCTTCTGCACGGGCGTTACCATACTGCTGGTGGTGCAGAACACGCTGGAGCTGCTGATTGGCATCAAGGCGCTGCCGCTGAGCACAAGGGTACACTCACAAAATCCTTAAATTAATGGGATTATTTTTGCCTAACATTTTTAGCAAAATATGACCTGTTAGTCCAAATTCCTAATCAAAATTATTACCTAAAAGTTTGTCCTAAATATTATCGATATCCTATGTCCTTTCTTATACCCTTGCAGGGGGTATTATAATTTTGTCACGATATTTATAACGCATAGAAGGAAGCCTCTCCGACCCCATAAAGTATATATATTCTTGATCAGTATGACAAGCCGAGTCAGTTTTGAAGCTACCATAGACTGCTTTCTGCTGTATGTCAAAATCGTCCAGATCGGACCACTATATCATATAGCTCTCATATAACCGACCGATTCGGAACGAAAATTGACGAAAATTGGTTGTTTTTGATCTAAATTGAACCAACTTCGGTAAATATCAGTTTTAGGAGCCTCTACGGCTGCTGACCAAAGTTGATCCGGATGGGATCGCTCCCATATAACTGATTGATGCGGAACGAACTCTTAGTAAAGCAAAATTGGTTGCTTTTTATCCGAATGCTTAAACCAAATGTGGAACGTGTCAGTTTTAGAAGCCCGCACGTATGCTGACCGAATTTCAACCGAATCTGCAAGGGTATGTAAACTTCGGTTACCCGAAGTTACTCTCCCATTCTTGTTTTAGGTAATAAATTTGTCGGGATGTAGGCATAGTGCTGACCTTAGCTGAGGTCCGCATGTGAACTAAATCTATTTGATGTTTTTGTATTTTAGCAATTCACTTTGGGCATATCATCGCTGTCCAAGTTGGGTCCTATTGGTGCTGGACTGGAAGTATGTTTGATATTCTATTTGGGCGCCACTTCCATTGTGGGCTTCTACAGCATGCCCTTCATGTGCAATGTCAGGCCCAAGCGACGACAGACTTCGCTGCCGCAGTTGATGTTGAATTGCGGCTTCATGCTGGTCCTGTCCTCGGCCCTGCCGCTGCTTAGCAGGATTATAGGCAAGTTCAACTTTTCATGATTTATGCGAATGTTCAACACTCATTTTGCCCAACCTTTAACTTCCAGGTATAACCAACTTTGATCTGCTAGGCGATTTTGGAGCCATTGAATGGCTGGGCAACTTCCAGATTGTGCTGCTGTACAACCTGGTCTTTGGCACCACGACGGCATTGTGTCTGGCCAACAAGTTTACGGCCACAGTGAGGCGTGAGCTGCGTGCACGGTTAGTGGAGAACTATGTGCTCTTTACTAACTACATGAGCTTCATCAACTGATATTTGCGGCAGCGGTTCGGCAAGCACGCCAGCTCCAGCCAGCGCCATAATCATGCACATCAGCATCAGCTGTTGCGGGGCTTTGTCGAGTCGCCGCTGAAGAGCATAACTAATTTCTATACCAAGTCCCACTATCTTAGTCGTAAGAGCAATCGCAATCGCAATCGCAGTACCACCGCTAGTCGCCAGGCAAACGAAATGGAAAGGCAGATCTAACAAGAAAAATAAGCGTTGTTAGCCTGTGGATACGGATAATGAGGTTATTGAGGAGGAGCCTGTGCACGCGTTTAGTTATATAATATACCTTATACATATGTTATATGGACACGTGTAGTAGAGCAGAACTGATAATGATATTCATGATGATTATGATGATATTTATGCATGTTAAGCTTCTCGTTGTTGTGCTTAATGATTTTAATTTTATATACGAGTACATATTGATGAGGCCCCAAGAGCTAATGCAGCAGTATATGTAATTGGGATATTTTTACTGTTGTAGCAATACCACAAATCTCCCCATTGTATTTTATATAAGTATATGTATTATCTATATCGTATGGAAATCGTGAAACAGTCGTAGGCTATTCATTAGTTTAAATTCGAACGTTTGTTCATATATCATTGATTTGTTAGTAGCGTCAGTTACAATTATTTATGTAATTGAGTTCACTGCAACAACTAACCGCTAAATGTGCGTTTCATTGTCGTATTATTAACCTGCAATAATTTATTTTAAATTCACATCTATTTTAAGTTTAAACAATGTTGTTCCTTAAACGGCGCCTATGGGAATGTGCCGAATTTCATTCAATTTCATATTCTCGTAACTTCATCAAAAAAAAAATTGCATCCACGAATTATGTGATAACAAAATATAATAAAATAAAATAAACTCGTTTTAATATTAATTAATCAATAACTGGTGGCTTGTTTCATTTTGCACTCTTTTCGCTAAACAATTTACGATAATTTGGACAACTGTTTATTTTTTTTGTATGTTTGCTTCTTTTAATTACAGTTTGACGGCACTGCTTTTGTTGGCCTGAAGCCATACGCCCTGGGTGCAGCCATTGTTAAACTTTATGCCGCTGTGATTTTATGTTTAAATAAAATATTAAGTAAGGTCGTCTTTTATTGTGCTTTTGAATGCGTGCCAATAATATCGATTTTCATGACAAAAATCGATGACATAAAACGAGATCCTAATATCGATTCCCATGCCCAGTAGTATTTTTGGTATTTTTACTCAACGTCGGCAATATTTTACTAATTATAGTTCACGGTCACACTAATTCAAATGTGGCGTCGTTTTTCTCGCATATAATTTAGTTAAGAATTTAATATTTATTTAAAGTATTTGTTCAATTTTCTTTAACGATGCTAAGTCGCAAACGTCGCGCCAGCTCCATATCTAGCCGACAAGATGAAGACCCGCTGCAGCTGGACGATTCAACGCCAGAGCAGTCGCCTGTACAGCAATCAACGACGGCGACCATACCGACGGCGCGAAAAAAACGGCGCTTAGACCCATCCGAGCTGTGCCAGCAGCTGTACGATTCTGTACGAAATATTAAGAAAGAGGATGGCTCCATGCTCTGCGATACATTTATACGAGCGCCCAAGCGCCGTCAAGAGCCCTCATACTATGACGTGGTGGTGAATCCCATTGATTTATTAAAGGTTCAGCAAAAGCTGAAGACAGACTCATACGAAGATCTGGAGGATCTTATGAACGACCTGGAGTTGTTAATAGGCAATGCCAAGGCCTTCTATAAGCCGGATTCGAGTGAATACCAAGATGCTCATGCCCTGTGGCAGCATATACAGACACAACGACAGCGCATCTTGGAGGCGAATGGCTTGGTGGAGGAGGAGCCACGTGCCAAACGTATGTCGCGCAATATTCGACGTCTGACCAACAGCACCGAGCCGGGTGGCGATCTGGAAGACGAGTGCAATCAGTACGAGGAGCTCTTTGCCACGGTGATGACAGCCACCGATCCAATGGGCGAAAGACCTATGCATCGCATGTTTCAATTGCTGCCATCCAAAAAAGCCTATCCGGACTACTACGATGTCATTGAGCATCCCATTGACTTGCGTTTGATTGCGACCAAGATACAGATGAATGCGTACTCCTCGCTAGTTGAAATGGAACGGGATCTACTTCAGATGACCAAAAATGCTATTTTGTTCAATGAACCCGGCTCCCAGATCTACAAGGATGCCAAAGCGCTAAAACGCATATTTACGCAGCGGCGGATAGAGCTGGAAGCGGGCAAGGGCAAGCCGGCCAAGCGCCTCAAAAGTTTATCAAGTGGGGCAATAGCTGGTGAGTTTATGCACAGGCTGAACCTGGTTCTGGTTCTTGAATTATCGGTTTCTGTTTTTTTTTAGCCCTCAAAGAGGAAGTCGACAGCTCGGACGACGAGGAAACCAGCAAAAAGGGTGAGGGGCCCATGTGGGCTCTATTTGAAAATCTCTACAATGCACCTGGCACGGCAGAGCATCCTGGTGTGACAGGCCCACCTCTGGGTAACTCGCTGTGGAAGCTGCCCGTGAGACGCTTTCATCCCGAATACTTTGAACTCATTAAACGCCCCATCTGCATGAGCCAAATCCACACCAAGCTGAAGAAGGGCGAATATGCAAACATTAGCGACCTCACCGCCGATCTCTATCTGATGTTGGACAATGCCAAGAAGGCATTTCCGGCCACCCACCGCACTCACAAGGACGCCGTTAAAATGCTGAAACTCATGAATACCAAGCTGGTGGACGAATCAATCGAGGAGGCCAGTGAGCTGGAGGAAGACGAAACTGATGAAACGGAGCCCGAGTGCGAGACCCTAACGACTAGCGTGCAGCCAGAGAAGCGGAAGCCAGGCAGGCCACGCGTCAACTCCAGCTCGAATCAGAGTGTGGCTACGCCCAACCCGAATTCTCCCAAATCAAATCGGATTGCCATCAATGCGGCAATCAAGAAGAAAATCCTTAGTATACAAAAGTATCTAGTGGACTATTCGGTGGGCAATAGGCGACCCATTGAGATGTTTATGGAGAAGCCACCTCGCAAAGTATACCCGGATTACTACGACATCATCCAGAATCCGATTGACATGAACACCATTGAGCACAACGTACGCACGGATCGCTATTCCACCGTCGAGGATGTGGTCGCCGACTATCGGCTTATGTTCTCCAACTGTCGGCAGTACAATGAGGAGGGCTCCAACATTTACGAGGATGCAAACATCCTGGAGCGTGCATTGAACGAGAAGCTCAAGGAATTCCCTGGCCTGGCGGAGGTCAAGAAGCCGCTGCAAAAGTTGACCAAGCAGGGACGAAAAAGCAAGACGGCTCTGATGGCGGATCGTCTATGGCAATTCTTTGAGACACTAAGGGAGTTCCAGGAGCCTAAGGGAAAACGTCAGCTGTCGCTGATTTTCACCAAGCTGCCGTCGAAGAGCGAGTATCCCGATTACTATGACATCATCAGAGAGCCCATGGACATGGAGCGCATTGCCCAGAAGCTTAAGCAGGGCGCCTACGAGAGCGTGGACGACTTGGCCGCCGATTTTTTGCTTATGCTGGAGAATGCCTGCAAATACAACGAGCCCGACTCGCAGATCTATAAGGATGCCCTGGTGCTGCAGCAGCTGACACTTCAACTCAAGCAGCAGCTACGCACGGAGCGCGATGCTTTGCCCGATGTGTCGCTGGCCGTGCAGGAGTTGTTTTTGACGCTTTTTACTTCCTTGTATAATCATCAGGATGAGGAGGGGCGCTGCTATTCCGATTCCCTGGCCGAATTGCCTGAATATGATGAGTCGGGCGAGGGAGTCACGGGTCCCAAGATGCGTGGCATATCCTTGGATCTGGTAAAGCGAAGGTTGGACAAAGGCGCGTATAAACGCTTGGATGTTTACCAGGAAGACATATTTGCCTGCTTGGAGAGAGCTCGCAAATTGTCGCGCACGGACTCGGACGTTTTCCAAGATTCTATTGAGCTGCAGACGTATTTCATTCGCAAACGGGATGAGCTCTGCAAGGATACGCTGAGTTCTCCGGCCCTTAGTTTCACACTGCAGCGGCTGCTGGCTGATGTTGAGGTGATGCGACAACAGAAACTGGCCCAAGAAGAACAGGATCAGGAGCAGGACAGGGAAAGAGAAGAGTTCAATGCAGCCGCCAAGGGAGAGAGCATGACCATCAATCAGCAGGTTTATTCTCCCGGGGATTTCGTGTACGTCCAGTTGCCGGAGAACAAGATTCCCACAATAGCTTGCATCGAGCGCCTGTGGACCTCGCCAGCCAACGAGAAACTAATGCAGGCCTCGATATTTGTGCGTCCCCATGAGACCTTTCACGTGACCACGCGCAAATTCCTCGAGAAGGAGGTGTTCAAGACAAGCATTTCGGAGGCCGTTCCCATGGACAAGGTGATCGGCATGTGCTATGTGATGCACGTTAAGGACTACATTAAGCAGCGTCCAGAAGGCCTGCCGGAGAAGGATGTATTTGTATGCGAATCCCGCTACAACATCCAGGGCCGCTGCTTCAAGAAGCTCAAGAGCTGGCCCCAGGCAAGGGAAAGCAGTTCTGTGAAATTCGTGCCCCGGGAGACGCCGCTGGACTTGAAGCGCGTGATGTCCGTGTTCAAGGAACGCATTGAGAAGCACAAGGGTGAGCTGGAGGAGCTCAAGCTACAGGAGGCCCTGGCCGAGAAGGAGAAGCCCAATGTGCCCTGTGATGTGCCACCGCCGAATGCAGAAGATGGCAGCGTTTACTACCAGCAATACAACACCGTCTGCAGCGGCGTCATCAAGACCGGCGACTTCGTCTATGTGGCCACCCAAACCGGCAAGCAATCCGTGGCCCAGGTCCATCAGATCTGGGAACAAAATGGCAAATCCTATTTTAGAGGCCCTTGGCTGTTGGCCCCCAGCGAGGTGACACCGCCGCTGCAGGGCAGGCAGTTCTTTCGCCAGGAACTACTCCTAAGCACCGTCGAAGAGATTAGCCCCGTTGTGGGCATCGTGGGTCGCTGTGCCGTCCTCGAGTATGCTGAATTCATCATCTCGCGGCCTACGGAGATTGCCGAGAGCGATGTGTACATTTGCGAATCCGTCTACGATGAGCTGAAAAAGGCTTTGCGCAAACTAGTCGTTGGAAATATCCGCAATTTCCAGCACAGTGTCGTCGTTACCGAGGATGAGATCTTCTACTTCAAGGCGCCCATCAAGCCGGTCAAGGATGTGAAGACCGAAGTCGCCGAGCTGCCCATGCTGGAGGACTCCATGGATGGTGATACGCCGTCGTTGAGCTCCGATATTGTGGCTATATCCTCACCAGCGCCGTCTGTGAACTCTACCCCACTGACCTCCAAGGTGAAGGCGCCCAAATCGGCCAAGAAGTGCCTTACCGGCTACATACTCTACTCCAGCGAGGTGCGCAAAGGTAAGTTCAATCATTACCATTTGACCGTCCAAGTCAAACCTTAACCTATGCGCGTTTCTTATTCAGGGATCTGCCAGAGCAATCCGGATGCCTCCTTTGGGGACATCTCGCGCATGGTGGGCAACGAGTGGAAAAATCTGCCTTCCAGTGTGAAACAGAGCTGGGAGGATCGGGCTAGCAGACAGAACGAGGAGAACGCCGCCCTGCGACGTGAGGTTGATGAGGCTCAGAACACCGGCAGCCCTTTGCCGCAGGACCAGCAGCCCAAGGATCCCGGGCCGGCGCTCACCTTTGAGTGTCAGTGGGACAAGTGCGATTATCAGTTTGAAGAGCTGTCTGATTGCACGGAACACTGTTTTTCCGATGCCACAGGCCACATCCAACGCCATCCTCAGGCTGGCGTCGAAATTGAATGCATTTGTCTGTGGCGCAACTGCCTGCGGATTCGCAAGAACGCAAACGCCTTTCCCAATGTGCTGCGTCTCATTAAGCATGTGCGCGAAGTCCACTTGAGCAAAAGCGGCAAGGTGGTGCCCATCGCTGAACGCAGCAAGAACTTTGTATCGCGCAAGCAAAAGGCGTTGCTGTCAACAGGTGCCCCACACCCCACCAGCAATGCTCAGTCGCCACGCGTCCCCAATCCCAACACAGTCGATGCAGTGCAGCAGCAGCAGCAGCAGCTCACTCAACAGCAGCAGACCATTGTCTTGGGTCCGCCGGCGGAGCCAGTGTTTGTCACTGTGCCGCCTCGCTCGAATCGTGTCATCCACTCTGAAGCTTACATCAAGTATATCGAGAGCCTCCAGACCGGCAGCCACCTTAATGTGGCCACCTGCAACAACAATTGGCGTCGTGCTCTCAACCATGTGACGCCCGCCCAGCTGGGCAACAAGGCGCTCCAACTGCCTGAGCATTGGCTCGGCCCCAATGTGCGTCAACAGGACGATGTGGTGCAGGCCCTGTGCCATCTACGAAACTTTATGCTCGACGATGTGCTCCTAATCCAACGCAGTTGCAATTAGCTCAAATCTAATCATCACTAAGCCCAAAGTGTGTTTCAAGTCCAATGTCCAAATAAACCATAAACAAACTTACACAAAAAGGTAGAGTAACACTGAGATGATCTTCGCTTGAAGATTAAATTATTTGAAAATGTTTTTATGAAGCAAGCTCGAGGTCAAGTGAGTGAGAAATTTTGATAGTTTATCGGATTGACCGACTTTCCATATCGTTAAGGACTTAACAGCGGAATAGTTGCCTTAAAAGATGCGAAGCTGCTTCTTGTGTCTGCACGCTGGTTTAGTTCGAGTTTCATCCAGATCGGAAAACTATAACACATAGCTTCCATATAACCGGAGCAAACCAAATCAAACCAAGTTCGGCTTGTATTCATTTGCGTAATCTGATCAAGATCGGACAACTATATCCTATAGCTACCATATAACCAATTGCTTCGGATTCAACACATATGAGCATAGCTTCTCTGTTTTTTTCATCCAAATCAAAACAAATGCGTCTTGTATCCCCTGTAACCCTATGCCTGCTGACCGGATTTGATCTAGATCGGTTATATATTTACATGTGAATGGTATATAAGCTTCGGCAAGCCGAAGCTAGCCTTCCTTTCTACATAGACTTAATCATCGTATGGGGGTACAAATGTATTTGCAGTACAATATAATTATTGAAATCGAAACATATTAATCGACATGTAGTTGCATGAGTATGCTAAAATACAATACGTTTATAATTATAATTATACATTATATTTAGGCTATACTTGGACTATGTACCTTAAAATGCACGTTCGTTAGTTTAGGCTTGACTCGACTTTGACTTCGACTTCGGCTGTTTGGTTTTATGCATTTAAAATTACCGTTTTACCGTTTTATAATAATCATAATTATGAATAGTCATTATTGATAATATCATCATATATCATGGAGATGAAATTGTTGTTAGAGCTCAACAACGTTTTCAAACTTTGGACAACATTTTCAGGTTACAGCTGCAACTGCGATGCAGCATTCGGTGACAATGAGAACGACAATAATTCTTTTAGCAGGTGCAGCGATTCTCGCCTGAGAGGCTGCCTAAACTGAAGGTGCCCAGGGTATTTGAGCCGGGTGATTTCTTGTCTTGTTTCTCATCGTTGTCGAAATTGTCGCCCTGCGGATTTAGGAGTTAGTATAGCTGGATTGGTTGGATATTATGACCATGGGCAACTTACTCGTCTTTCGCGCTGTTCGCGTATTTTGCGGGCCAGCGATAGAAAGGCGTCCTCAATATTGATGTTCGATTTGCATGACACCTCGAAGAAAGGCATGTCAAAGTTCTCCGCTATCTGTGGGAGGGGGGTTAGCATGGTTAGTGTTACGTATGTGGTTGATTAGCACTCACCTTTTCGCCTCGCTCCTTGTCCACCATGCGTTGTGTTGTCGAGCATTCACATTTATTGCCCGCCAACACCTTGACCACATCCGGAGAGGCATTCTCCTGTATGTTGCGCAACCAATAAGACAAATTATTGTAACTCTCCAGATTCGTTACATCGTACATGAGCAGTATGCCCATGGCACCACGATAATAGGCTGTGGTAAGTGTGCGAAACCGCTCTTGTCCAGCTGTATCCCAGATTTGCAGCTTTATGGGCACACCGTCCAGATTAATTAGCTTCTGTTTGAAGTCGATGCCTGGTTGCAGAGGAATTAGGTGAGTGACATGTATACATAGAACATACGTAAGTAAAGGGTGACTTTTTTGAAGGCGTAGAGCTTTAAAATACTGAGATTGCGGAATTTAGTAATTAGTTTTTATACACAAATCGATCCGAAATGGTAACAGAAGTCCTGGAATTTCTACAACTGGAAATATTGGATCTATCCTGTTTTAATCCCGGACGGGATCGAACTCACGAACCGACAGCTAAATACACTAGCCACTGGACCGTCTCCATCGGGATCAAAACAATCTTGCACAGGCTTAAATTAATCCGGAACAATCTTAATATGCTTGCTGAGCTTTTTTTGTTACTTAATTTACTCTTGATTTAACAACTTTCGTGCCTGATTCCTAATTCAATCTTTTGTTTATTTTATACTTTTATACTGGATTCGGAGTTGACAATTCAGGATAAAATCAACAAGTTTCGGCTTGAATTTATCTCGACATTCTTTCTGTGTACCATTGCTGAGGATATCAAATGTTGTCACAATAGAAGGAAATATCTCCGACCACATTTGAAGTATATACATATATTCTTAATCAGCATGACAAGCTGAGTCTATATAGCCATGTCCGTCCGCCAGTACTTCTGTTTGTATGCGAACTAGTCTAGGTAGGCATCCTCCTCCACGTCTGCTGATCAAATTTGATCCGGATCGGACAACTATATCATATAGCTACCATAGAAAATCCTCACGTCGGTAGCGCTGTGTAAGCTAGACTTATCACTCTATCATATAGCTGTCATATAAAAAACACTGATTTGGAAGTTTGTTATTGATGTACGCTAGATGCCGCAAATCAATGATTACTTTGCTGACCAAATGTTTGTGTCTGTATTTTAAAAGCAAACGTAAGTAAGCTTCGGGCCCTTGAAGCTAGCCTTTCTCTCTTGCTTACTCTTTAATCAAATAAAAAGGAACCCCAAAAAAAGGCACCCTTTTTAGGCCTGTCTGTATGTGTTCGCCTTACTCACCGATGGTCGAGATGTATGTGTCATAGTATTTCTCATCACAATATCGATGCACTATACACGTCTTGCCTACGTTGGAATCGCCCAGCACCAGCACTTTGTATGTGGCCACAAAATCCAATGCCATATTTATTTGCAGTTGATCTGAGCAGGTTTTCAATTACAGTTACAGATGGGCTCCAGCTCTCTGTTGTTTTTGTTGTTGTTATTAATTGGTGGTGGGTTGAGAAGTTGCGGTGTTGGTGGTAGGGTTGATTTGGCCGTGGGGGTTGGTTGGCGTTGTTTTGGGATTGCAGGTTTATTTGTTGTTGTTATTCTCCTCAAACGCAGATGTTTTCGAGTCGCACATATGTGGGTATTATGTTTGTAAATTTTCACAGTTTTCTATGCATTTTTAGCATAGGAGCTGCGACAACAACAATTCCAAAGAACTGGAGCACAGCAATTGATATAGCAATAGCAACAGCTATGCCCACATAGAGCTCCCCAGGCAACGGCTGTGCTTTCGTAATTGACAATTGAAACGAAACACTCGGATTTCTGTTGCTTATTTTATATGTGTATATTGTTATGATTCTTCTTTATTTATATTAGTGATAGTTTCATATTTTCCACTTAAATATCGTCGTCGCTGTACATCCGACTGGGCGACCGCTCTGTCTCTGCTGTGCTTTGGCTCGGCTCTGTCTCTGTTTTCCATACAAAGCACAAAATCAATAGATTTGCGCAGGCGCCGTCTGTCCATGTCCAAGACATTACGTTTGGTTCGTCTTTGCGAATAGAACTAATCGAAATCGAAATTCAAATGCGCAGTTACTTTTGCGCTTTGAAGCGTTACTAACTAAAAAAATACATATATATATATATCATATCATATCATATTTAGGGAGGAGGGGCGAGGTGCGTAGGGCTTAAGGTGTGCGAATACATAACAGATATGGAGAGGTACATACATACATATATATGGATATTCAAAATATAGTCATTTGTCGCTTAACTTAATGCGGGAAGAGCTCCACATCCAATATTGGTACTCTAACAAAGTCAAATACACAAATGCTAAGTCTTGCGCTGCTCGCTTTCACAGTTGGATTTGATAGTCCGTGGGAATCACACTTTACATGACGAATACCTTCTCAATTTTGGGGTTTGTAAATTTTGTATTTGTTATGGGGCATGTGACGGTGCCATCGTCTTTGGTAATCTCGGTTAGGGCCATTTGTCCAAAGATCTGTCCATTTGGCAGCATCATGGGCTGATTGTGCTCGTTCAATGGCAGACCGGTGACACGGCAGATGAGACGGCTTTGCACGCAATGCGAGTATGGCAACTTGAGGGCAATATTATTGAGATCCTCCTGGCACACAGGACAGTTGAGATTCCGGCAGGTCGGCGTGTAGCAGTGCGGGGTCTTCAGGGCCGAGAGGCCCGCCTGGACTGCGGCCGAGAAAACAGATGTGCTGGATAGTTGGAACAGGCGGTAGTTCTCCTGGCGAAAATCTAGTACTAGCTGCTGCCAGCGCTGCGGATCCATGTACTTTTTGTAGTGTTCCATATCCGAGTCGGCGGAGTAGGCGAGCAGGGCCATCACGTGGCAGATCTCATTTAATTGCGTTTTCTCGTAGGATGGGAAGTAGCGTCGCGAATGCTTTACTGCCTCGAAGCGTTGATTCTTGCGCACCAGCTCAATGAACTCCTGCACTCGCAGGCTGAACTCAATGGTCGAATTGATTTTGCGCAGCTTGGACTTGTTATCAATGCACCAAAGCACACATTTGGTGGTGCTGTGATTGGCTAGATCGTCCTCCACATCGCGCGACGTCTGAAACACGTCCAGGTTGGTCAAGTGGCGCACATCGGAGCGGCTGGCGAGTTCCTCAGCCGTCTCGTAGTAGCCCATGCGCAGCAAATGCTCAATGACCAGGCGATCCAGGCGTATGCGCTTCCACTGGTCAACCGAGCCCTGCCACAAGTCACCAGATCCGCTGTTCGGTGGCATTATGCCCTTGAGATGCTCCAGCTTGCGTTTGCAAATCTGTGTGACATTCAATTCATCGTTGATGCTCTCCTCCGCTTTGCGCTTGAGCACCTGTAGCTTCTGGGCCACATTGCCCATCAGCTTGGTCACATCTGATAGCATGGGGGGCTGCTCCGCATCCAAGGCCTTCTCCACCTGACGGGATACATTCATCACCTGGTCCACCTCACGGTCGATTATCTTCTGGGCCGATCTGAATCGCTTGTTCAGTATCTCGTATGGCACTTTCAACGTGGCGTGCTCCAACGCCTTAATCTCGGACATTGTGGTGCAGTTTGTATCTAAACTTAATTAGTTTTACTTTTATTTTCAATTGTGAAACGCAATTGCAGCCTCTGCTTTGTTCTAGGGTTGTTGGTATCTTATCGATAGTTCGAGACGTGATGTGTATGGTAGCTAGCTATCGCGATATGACCGATATTTGAAAAGTAAATCAAAACATAAAATTATATGATATGATATTCATATATTGTAGTTATGTGTGCGCATTCAAACATAATGTTCTTGGAGTGTATTGTTCGTAAGAAATCCGACTGACTGACCGTCTGTAAACTTTTAAATTGCAGCTTTGGTCTTGGCCTTATTTTGAAGAGTTTGTCACCTTGACCTAATTAAGGTTAAGGGCTAAGCAGATTGTGTGTACACTCGCATTTTTCACAATTACATATATCGCCATGGCCTCTATAGTATAAAACATCAAAAAAGTTATGAAATGTTTTGCTCTTGTTACTTGTTGAGTGCGTGCCAACTCTATAAATGAAGAGGGTGAACCGTGGAGGGTCTGTTCATCCGAGAATTTTAGGAAATGCATAAATTCTATAAAGTGCGCTGTTTCCCTTTTTTAATTATAAAATGTATGAATAAATTATTTAATTTAAATTCGCGCCAACAAATGAAGCCTATCGATAAAGTCCCATTCGCTGTTACGATATTTAAAAGTAATCCTTGGTAAGTGTGGTGTCGAGGCCAATTGAGTGCTGTAAAACAAATTATTGCTACATATATCAGTAATCAAATTTGTTTCTGTTACTCTAACAATTTTAAATGTTGTTTGGAGCAAAATTAAATATTTGAAATCTCTTGATATTGTAAATATTGTTTAACAGTGCTGTGAAGAAATAACAGAGCGATAGTATTTGTCAGCAACTCTCGCTTAACAGTCGAGGCAACCCTGTGCGGTTGGCCAAGCAGTGCTAGCGACGGCCATGTTATCGGTTAAGCAGGCCTTTCTTTCTTTTTGACCACGTTCCCAGCGAGTCGTATGAAATGAATATGAGCGTCCCAATTTCAAAGAAACGCAAGGTAACTGAACAAAAATTGTAAATAAAACTTGTGTGGAAATGTGCGCCGTGTCCACCAGAATGTTGAGGCTTCAAGTTTTGTGCAAATTCTGTGAAATGTGCGCCAAAAACAATTGTGAAAACAAAACTAACCTCAAACCTGTGGGCGTCTCAATCGGTGGGCAGCGTGGAGCTGGAGCACCCGCAGGCAAAGTGTCCAAACAACAACAAATTAAATGAAACTATCTTTTTTATTGGTGTAAGATTGTGACTAATGGTAGCTCTTTGACCCTTTCAGTTCGTCTCCGACGGTATCTTCAAGGCGGAGCTGAACGAGTTTCTCACCCGCGAGCTCGCCGAGGATGGCTACTCTGGCGTTGAGGTGCGAGTTACGCCCTCCCGCACTGAGATCATCATCATGGCCACCAAGACGCAGCAGGTGCTCGGCGACAAGGGCCGTCGCATTCGTGAATTGACCGCCATGGTGCAGAAGCGTTTCAACTTCGAAACTGGCCGCATTGAGCTGTACGCTGAGAAGGTCGCCACCCGTGGGCTGTGCGCTATTGCCCAGGCTGAGTCGCTGCGCTACAAGCTGACCGGAGGTCTGGCCGTGCGTCGCGCCTGCTATGGTGTGCTGCGCTTCATCATGGAGTCAGGCGCCAAGGGCTGCGAGGTCGTTGTGTCCGGCAAACTGCGTGGTCAGCGTGCCAAGTCGATGAAGTTCGTCGATGGACTCATGATCCATTCTGGTGATCCATGCAACGACTACGTCGAGACAGCCACACGCCATGTGCTGCTGCGCCAGGGTGTGCTGGGTATCAAGGTCAAGATCATGCTGCCGTATGATCCCAAGAACAAGATTGGCCCCAAGAAGCCACTGCCCGACAACGTGTCCGTCGTGGAGCCTAAAGAGGAGAAGATCTACGAGACCCCAGAGACGGAGTACAAGATTCCGCCACCCAGCAAGCCCCTGGACGATCTGTCCGAGGCGAAGGTTTTGTAAATTAAGTTTTACTGTCTAAACATGAGCCAACAACAGGCGCCTCCCGACGCCCAGTTGCGCCCAAATACAACAACAAAACGTTAAAACCAACAACAATAAACATAAACAAAGTAACTTTTAGTAAAATAACTGTAAATTCAAAAAAACCCAGCTACAGCTTTGTGCAGTGTTGTGTCCCATGTCCATCTCCATCAGAGTGAGCGTGAGCGAGAGTTGTCATGTGAGTTCGCAAATCCAAGCTGATCTCTCAATTGGTAAACCAGTTGCCCCCTGGCCAGACCAGTTGTTTCCACATGGCTTACTTTTTTACTGTCGCGCACGTCTCGTTTCTCATGAAGCGGAAATCAGCGATTAAAAAGAGTTGCGTATGTTAAAAGGCAACTGATTTATGAGCTTGTCCTTCGCTTTGCATGTCCCTGGGCCGATGATAACAGCTAGCAGTTGCAGTTGTGGCTGTGGGTCAGCTTATTTATCATGTGTGTGATATGTTCATTTCGGCTCGCATTGGACTTGCAGCAGCATTGATATGGTACAACTGCTTCAACAACTTATTTATCAACATTTTTATACCATTCACAAAAATTGCAAATGTATATAAATTTTGTCATGAAGTTTGCAACGCACAGAAGGAATCATTTCCGACCATATAAAGTATATATATTCTTGGTTAGCATGACGAGGGGATTCAATATCTCAGAAGTCTTGCTACAGATCTGCATGCTGGTTAAGTTCGAGATTCATCCAGATCGGACAACTATATCATATAGCAATTAGTAGCAAAACTATTCTGCTTTTCATCCAAATCAAACCAAATGAGAGAGAACCACAACAAGAAATTTTCTTAACGCCTTGCCAAAGGTTTTTTTTTTAGTGGATGTACGTCATATGGGACTCCATAACTGTAAAAAAAGTAGTAGTGATCAAATATGCTATTTGTCTGCTATAAGCGATCCTCAGCCTGAGACATTGCCATTGCCCGAACATCGTGAGCATCTGAAACACTGAAATCGCAGCTGCTGCACACGATCCGCTTCATGACAAATGGCCAACAATCCAACAGCAACACTCAGCTGAGGGCCAGGCTTAGGTGGCAGGAAAGCTTAGGCTTAGACTTTGGCCATATCTCTTGGCGGCATCGTCGTCATCACGCATCCACTTGCGATTTGCACAATAAATCTAAATTAGTGTGGCAAAGCGGTGGTTCCTGGACATAACCAAGAAGGAGGCCTGCAACTGATTTTGGCAGCATCTTCTTCAAGCCCCTTCCTTCCTGCGCCGTCTCCAACTCCTTGGTCAAAAATTAGGCTTACATAAAACCAACTGGCAATTGGACTGTGAGAAATTTGTGTGCGCATATTTTGGTTTTGGCATTTCAACGCTCGCATAAATCATCAAGAACTTTTCAAACACGACTTTTGAACGTATGATTTCAACACAATTTGTATATAAATTAGATCGTGATTATGGCACAAACATCAATATCATCAGGCAGACACAAACAGGCAAAGACAGACAGACGGACAAGTGCAGTGCAGCAACATTATTAGCCATGTGTGGGTCTTTTGTAGTTGTTGTTGCTATTATTATTCTCCAACCATTTAGACAGCAATAATACTATCCATATATTATAATGGCAATGGCAAAAGGCAGGCAGCAGGCAATCCAACAACGAAACAAGCCAGCAAAGACAACAGCGATAGCGACAACTACGTCGTCTGTCGTCAACAAGTCTGCCCCAGCGGCTTGTGAGTATGTTGTGTTGGCCCATTGGCAATGCCTTTGTCTAGTTATTGTTGGTGGTAGAATCGACGCAGGTTCATAACTCGCCTGCTGGCTGCTTACTGTCTGGCGGTCTGGGTTCTGGCCATGATTATGGTGAGCAACTCGATTGATGCGAAGATGTTATGCTCTTTTATTATATTGACGCATCCTGTATGATCATTACCATCAGATCAGGTTTGTTAAAGACAAAATTGCAGTGGACATTGAATATTAGGCCTTGAGTGCCAACAATTGGTACTTGCATGCAGAATTTAATATTTAAGATTGTTTTTTTCTTGTTTGCAATATTTCCCGTATTTTATCCTATTAAAAACAGTGGGACAGCACAAAATACAATCACATTGGGCATTGTGTTTGTGTGAGTAGAAGCAGACACGAAGCTAACGCACAGCAAATGATGAATGCATATAATTATGTGTAATATACGAATTTGATATTAATTTTGTTCTGTGCAGAAATAAGAGCAAGGGGTGTCAGAAGGTCACTGATAAGGCGAGCTTTTGGCGATCCAGAAACAAGGCTCTCTTGTCTGACCTAACGGCTGGCGACCCAATTCTGTTATAAGCCATTGTGAGAACCGGCTCAAATTTGTTTGTTCGTTGGACTTCCACATAAAAACGAACTTAACCGATAAACTATCGATATTCCTTGCTCACTTGACCTCGAGCTTGCTGCAATAAAACCATTTACAAATAGAAAGGTCGCTAAAAGAAACCAAAAAACTTAAAAATATTTATAATTTGAACAGAATTTCAGTCACAATCTGTCTTGAGTTTGTGTGCGTGGAGACAGAATACAAAGCTAACGTTTGGACTATGTAGATAGGAGCTTGCCGATGCATACGAACTAATTTATATACACAAGCTGTAAAGCGTAGATCCTGCATTAACTGAGAGAAAATCAACATATCTTAGAGCTTCCTTAACGTACAACAGTAAGATTTGGTATTTAGCTACCTTGGACCGGACTTTACTATAGATAAAGTATCAAAAAGAGAACCCGGGAAATGCCGGGTGTGCATAATAGCTTTTGAGTACTCAAAACATCAAACTATATAACAGATCACCCGCTTTAGAACTAATGGATTCGTTTAGTTCCAAACGCTAAAAAAAGGCTGTTGAACTAACCAAAAAAAGCAATAAAAACAATATGATTCGCCCTGTTGTATGCCTTTACCTGCGCACCATCACTTTCGTCTCCTCATAGTCGCTTTGCCCCGGTTTTGGTAAGTGTATAGAAATATGCACCTACAAAACAATGCCCCATAACTGTAACTGTATAGTCGCATATGAAGGAGGCACAAGCATTTCAATATTTCTTCAGTTTGGATCTCTGGCTATATTTGCTTTGATTTACCAACATTATTATGAGCAGCTTTGTGTCATGATTTTGCCATCATTATTTAACATTAGGAGACGCTGGCGCTGGCGCGTAATGTGTTTTTCATGTGAACTGCCAGTGGAGACGACATTTATCATCATCAGATGCTGCCGTTGTTGGAGCGGTTTCTGTAAGTCATTGGTAATAGCCACGTCGGCCGGCCTCCTCCACGATCGTTTGGATTGCTGCGAAGGCCTCACGAGCCGTTGGCTCAATCTCGTTGGCCGACAAGATGAACAGATCATCGCTATCCGGCGGTCCACGCAGCTCAAACGAGTAGGTAATGGGCAACTTGAGGTAACCATGTGCCCAGTCCTTCGAGCCGCCACTTGATGGGTAGATGGTCTCATGTATGCTGCCGCTTTTGTAGATGCGTCCAGTTAGCCCTTTGATTCTTTCTGCTGCCAGCTGGCCAATCTCTTTCAGATCGTCATAGTTCTCCACACGTTCTGCCGAGTGTCCATAGGGAAACATGATAAGCTGCGAGTAGCTATGCAGCGCCAGGTAGGTGCGTATGCGCTCTGATTGGACGCGCTCCTCCAGAAAATGAATCAAACGCTGCGTTTCCACTTCGCTGGCAGCGGCAGGGCCGGAGTAATCATACTTGCAGGGATTGCCGCTGGTTCCTGTGGTGTTCCAGTGCAGTGGGAAATTGCGATTCAGATCCACCCCACGGCAGATGCCAAAGAGAGCTCTATTCTTGCGCCACATGCGGTCACCAGTGAATGTATAGCTGTAGCCATCAGGATTCACTGTGGGAAAGATCAGCCAGTTGTGGGCACGCGCGAGAGTCTTCACTGCAGCGTCGTCAGAGTGCAGCAGCTGGTCTATGATGTAGGTGGCAGTAGCGGGTGCAACCCATTCTCGGGCATGAATCCCGCTCTCCACAAATACGCTGGTCAGATTGTTCCCTCCAAAGGCAATTCGCACACCCTTGATGGGCAACCCCTGTGAGCTCGAACCCATGTTGAGGAGTGTAACCACATCTGGGTGCTGCTTGGCCAAACTTTCCAGCCAGCCATAAATGCTGTCCAGCTGAAAGTACCGCCTCCAATCGTACTGATCTGGTGGCGTGCCCGCTGGGGCCACCTCACGATAGTTGGCATCGATCAGCGCCTGAAAGTTGTTGTTCAGGATACGGTGGCTCACGTTATAGGTGTGCAGCAGATCATCGAAGTCGGCCACCTTAGGTGCGGTCACCATAATGGTGAGCTTCTGACCAGGCACACGTGCATGGCCCATAAAAGCGCACGAGTCGCTAGCCTCTTCGATGGCCTGGAAGAGCTGCACGTGGTCAGCATTCGCCAGCTCCACTTGATAGATGCGCGTGTGATCGTAGCGTGCTTGAGCCTGGCCTGAGCCAGAAGTTGGTCCCTGCAGGTCACCACCTATGGCACATTGATCCGCCTTGGTGCAGAAGCTGGCTGCATGGGCATTGCGAAGGTTAAGCCCTGGTAGCACAAGAAACAGTACAAGCAACAAAGGCAACATCTTGACTCTCGGACAGTTAAAGCGGTTTTAATTTTACAGCTGAAAGTGAAACATGCAAAGCAGCAAAGAAATAGTGATAGATAATATTGATTAAGAGTGATGGAGTCGACTTGGATATACCCTTAGGTATTCGTAAGCTGTGTTGTGATGGAAATGTTTAAAATTGTGGCAGTGAATGTGCATATATTGTATGTCAGTCTGAATTAGAGGTCTGCAAGGCTTCATTCATAATTTGAGTTCAAATGAGACAATTCGAATGCTGTCGTATTGAGTGAGTGCGAGGCACACAATGAAATGAGTTTGTATGAATGTGAATGACGTAGAGTTCGACAGTGCCGGCATTCTGTGAATATGATTGGGAATGAAGGAAAGTGTCGAAAATAAAAACGTGGAAGAACCTGTAAATGCTTATGCCCACATGTATTTGTACATATCTATGTTTGTTCGTAAATGGAAACCAAATTCGAGACGAACTCGCTTTCGCCTTTGTGACTCTTCGTATGAAAGTTGAGCCCCCGTGTCTTCGCATTCTTTTGAGTACGAATTAAGGAAGTCCAAAAACATCGATGTTTTCGACGATGTTTCGTCGATGTATCGTTGTTCAACCAAATTGTTTTAGATCCCCGATTTCAGAAAATTCAATTCAGAAATCAACTTAGTCACCGAAGTCTGAATTAAAAAAGTGTTTCTGGGACTACCAGAATACCCTCTCATATTTGCCCACTGACGATATTGTAGGGGAGATGAGTGAATATTTAAGAATTTCTATCGCGAACTGCAAGTCTAGTCCAATATTCAAATATTTATGGCATTGCATAGCAGCTTTAATCAATACTGTCATAATCAGTTCCCTCAGAACGAGTTTTTTCAGAGGCACCATTTTGATGTTGTTGTTTTTTAACCCGATGAATCGAATAACATCGATTTCTATAATTCGAAACATCGATGTTTTGATCGTAGTAGCCAGTTCTTCGAAAATCGTTATAATGTATCCATGACAATTTAACGAAGCTTGTGAGTCGGCGGTTATTATAAGCTAAGTAATGTTAACAATTTTATCACAATCAGATATGACAACATAGCGTGTGCATGGGATAGTATAATGATCTTTATGTGGTATGATAACAAATGTATGATCACAAATATTTGCAGAAGTCAAACCCTAGCCCTAGCAACTTTTAATGCTTACAGGGAAACAGAAAAAAAACATTGAACTGATGATAATGAGAAGGGCAGTGGGCATGTCAAGGGTGCACACCGAATACTAAAAGCTTTCCGCTCATCTCTGTCTGTCTGGCTGATAAGCTTTATCGCTTAAGCTGGCTTGTGTGCTCTTCCGTCATTATTTCGCTTTCGCTCTCGCTCTCAATCCGTCGCTCTGAGCAACAGCAACATGTTGCAATTCAAACGATTTATGATCACCTTTCATAACACTTCATTAGTTATCGAACATTTTTGGCAGAATTTATAGCGCAATTGCTGTATAAAAACGTTTAACGAGCTTGTTCTAAGACATTTAGTGGCAAAAACTAACCAAATTTGGCCAGCAATGGCAATGGATGACAACAAGTGCGCCATGGCGCAACATCATGACTATGGCCATAGCCATACGATACACATTTCTGGTTGCTGGCTCTGGCAGCAATGCTGCAGATGCAGCAACCAATTACAGTTACAATTCTTAGATGTGGATGCTACGATGCGCATTCATATGGAGGCGCTTAAATGGACATTTAGCGCAAGGCTGGAAGAGTATTACTATCAGATTCTGATTGTGTGAAAATATTTACCAAAAGACACTTGAATGCAAAGCACTTGCCAAATTTAAAAAAAATTACCTAAAAGATTACGGAAATAATTTTCCAAAAAATTCTAATGTCGAAAAGATATCCATGGTAAAAGCCTAGATCAATTCATCTAATATGGTAAACATATTACAATTTTCAGTTAATTATTTCATAAATAATGATTTTAGTGTTTAGTATACTTGGCCCATCAATCTAATGCTCTAAGAATATTTCTCTTTGAAGCCATACTCAAATTTGAAACAGTACATTCATTCACATTCACATAAGTACTCAAAATGATTTTATTATTTAAAGACAATTGAAATTGGAGTTGTATATTTTTAAGCATGACTGCGGCTTCTCATCAGTTGTCGAATAAATCTGTTGCCGTTTCTTAATGAGTCCAATACATATTAAGCTTTCAGCAAATTTCGTGGATAACAAGTGAACATATGTATTTCCGTTTCCGGAAGGAGAGTATGCAACCAGTTGGTAACATTCCAAGCGCTGATGTTAGAGTATATATAAAATATACTTAAATGGAATTTGAGTCCCTTGCAAACTCTCTATATTTTTGCAAAGTTTTCAGTTAACATCAGTACTCAAAATGTTCATACACACTCTTTGATTTCAAATATTAGATATACTCGAATCACATGCATAGGATTATGTCTTTATAAGTAAATGTTCCGACGTTTTGCATATTGCTTTCAAATAATTTGAATGCCATTTTTTGTGGGCTTATTTGAACTAACCTAATCTGGGAATAATTGGCTTTCATCATCTCCTCTGTATGTGCGCGTGGACTTTGTATCAGAATTTAGGCTAAATATCATATATAATTATAGGCTTGGGTTTTTAGGCTAATATGTTCTCAAAAATGTCATTTTAATATATATATTTATTTATATATATATATATATATATATATATATATATGCATACTCTGGCAATTGGCTCATTTATATGTTTATCTGCCTTTCTGGATATGTATACCCCTGATCAGCATGATAAACCGAGTCGTTAGAGCCATGTCCGTAGTATATCATATATCGGACCGATTCAGAATGAACGCAACATTTGCTCAACTATATGTTTTTTCCCCGAATTGAAATTAAACCACATCTCAACATATTCTGTATAAATATGATCCGTCCAGATTACTATATCATGTGCCTGTCATAGAACATAGAACATAATTTTGTAAGGTTATGATAGATTTACCTACCTGAAGTTAGCCTTCCCCTCTGCTTTTGTATTTAACTATGGTTCTAGAGACATTTGAGTTTCATCTTTCGTTTATTTTGAACATGTCATATATATGTGTATTCACATTCACATTCACAAGAATATAGGAAGTTATGGTATGCACTCAATGCAATAATGTTTTACACGCTTAAATTAACAATCTCGATAATACAAATTGATCAGCATCAACAACAGATCTCGGAGACTATAAAAACTAGAGTCACCAAATTGGTTATTTAGACTCCCTTAGTATGACGTCACATAAAGTTTGGTTTACAATTTTGCCAAGCCCCCTCCCGCTCCCTCGCAAATTGATGAAACCTTATATCTTGAACAATTTTTGAGAAATTTATTTAATACTCGGGTTATATATGTAAAAGTACATATTCTACCGATTTCCCAAATTTCATTACAATCAGACCACTGAAATTTTAGTACAGCAAAATTTGTTATTTTCTATTCAAATTGAACCAAATTTCGTGAATGTCATATGTCTGCTGACCAAAGTTAACCCGGAGTCAGACTAATATATCATATATCTCCCGGGGAAAATACCGATTCCGAATGAACTTTTAGTGTACCGGATTTTTTTTTTTTTTTTATCAGAATTAAACCAAAGTAGGAACGTGTCAGTCAAGCCTACACGAATTCTGGCCGAATTTCCACCGAATCTGCAAGGGTATGTAAGCTTTGGTTACCCGAAGTTAGCCTTTCGATCTTGTTATGTATGTTTTGTGGGTTTTTTTAAAGTTACGGAATAGATTAAAGTTAGGAAATAAATGGATCGAATAGTCATCTCAGTGATGACTCCCATTACCTTCAAATATACTCTCTACAGCCTACTTGCTTGCTTCATGACTCTATCTTCAACTCTTCCTCTATATATATTATACATTTTACGAGTGATCACTTATAAAAATCTATCCCATCTTTCTTGCTCTATAAATTCCATTTGTAACACAATGAGCACACTATTTCGCTCGCATTACGCAAAGATAGACAGAGTTAATTTACTCGTTACTGATCAGATGTCTGATGAGTCATTCCCTGTCTGTGCGCGCGGTCTTAATATCAAATTTTGAAATTAACTGTCATTGGTGTGCTTTGTATATTGTACATTATTATTATTTTTATTATTTACTCGGATAATATAATAATATAATTAGTTTATTTTTAAATCTTTTAACATTTTCGTTAATTTAACATAAACTACCATTGAGCACTAGTTGCGGTCTACAGCTTAGTGAAATTGTATTGATTTCAGTAAAGAAATGTAGCTTAAGCTTGCTGAAGTTTACATACCATTCACATTGTAAATATATATCCGGTGTTACAGGTGGGTCACAGGTTCTAACCAAATTTCAATACTTGGTGAAAGTGAAAATTTAAGGTTCGAGCTTTCGGAACTTTGGTCGAGGCTTCGAATCCTGCCTCAACAAAAGAGAGTAAGAGACAAACATATATTCCCCCACCCAACCGATCAAAATTTGCTTGAATGCTGTGATTTGCTATGGCAAATTAGCACAAACATGTGAAGGCACTAACACAACGAAGCTTACATACCTTCGAAAATATCAAAAACAAAACTTTCCATTCAAAAAATGACAAAACTGTAATATTTCAAATAACTAGAAATCTCTCTTTGAAGACCTGAGTAAGCACCAGGCTACGAGTACACTAGTTTAGTGATTCTACACCATTTACACGTTCGAGACCATCAAGCCAACAAATAACTATAATATCGACTACATTTGGCTTTTCTCATACACAAATATCAAATATTGAAAGTGCTTTTAAATACATTGTAATTTGTTTTTGATAGGAAAATTCTTAATTTTATGCTGTCAGTCAGTGTTTGTTGGATCGCTGCGCAGTTACGATGTGTTCCAAAAATGTGATGGTGATGTGGGTGGTTGTGCTTTCATTTCAATTTATTAAGGTAAGGCTCGACTCTTTATTTTAAACTTTATTCTAAATATTATTATCCCTTGTTGAATACACGAATATAAAATGCATTCCGCTTGATGAAGAATTCGCCACCTTTGACTATTGCTTCATTAAAGCCATAAATCGCAGCTTTAAATATATGCCACTGAGGGTTAAGCTACATAAAGTATCCATACACAAAATACAGGTTTGATTTGATATTGTACTTGCTATATTACATATTGATATGTTGATATATAGCCGATTTAGATGAAATCTGGTCGGCTGGCTTGTTGGATACAAGGTCGGTGTGTTAATTCTGGAATAGTCGGTTATACGATAGCTATATGATATAGCTGTAGTGTATCCCCTCGTCATTCTGATTAAGAATATATAGACTTTATATATATACTTTTAAAGGTGAAAATGCAGAAAGGGCTTGCAGCCATTTAAACGCTTCAGCATGGTCATATTTATCTAAAATATCAACAAAGGATAACGATTGAATTTGAAATATAGCAAGTACAATTTCAAAACAAGTAAGAACCCTATTGTCGATATTCCTACTATAAGATACTCGTACTTAGCATTTGATCAAAAATTGGACACGCTCAAAAGTATCTTAACAAAACAAAACAAAACCTAAAAAAGATCGCCCTCGTAAATTTGCCAACAAATAGCGGAGAAATAGCGGCCGTTGTTGGTTTTTTCTATACGAAATGCATATTTGTGCTGCAAATTTGTTTTGGGATCCAAGCCTTAACATTTTTTCGGAAACTCCGGGTCTGGGTTCGCACCATATATCAACTATAAGTAAAATTTCGAAAATTTGAAGTTCGATTTCTCGAAACTTTGGTTCAGCCTTCGAACCAACCCAACCGATCAAAATTGGCTCGCAATATATAGTGTTTTATTATGTCAAATGTTACGAAAATGTTATGTGGGTGCTTAGTACTAACAAGATTCTGATTCTGAACGCAAATATGCCTAATTTTCTTACATTTTTAATACTAAAAGTGACAAAATTCGAATATTCCAAGTAACTAAAAAGCTATCAAGGTGAAAACGATTTTTGAACCTCTGAACCCAGCTTAAAATGCAGGATCTGGTTTTCCTGGTATATGATTTGACTCACAGCGGTCGGCCTAATTGTTTGATTAACAGCAGGACACGTCGGGTATACGGTTTGGAACGGGTACGGTTTATTAAAATAAAATTACACATATGTACGCATTGTGTATGAATCTAAGGCACCAAAGGCATTCTCAAGGTATTTACAAAATTTCTTGTGATATTTGGCAAAATTTGATAAATCGGCACTTAAATAATGATTTTAATACTTGGGACACATATGTGCATATACACAATAATAATATAAGTATAGTTAATTTGCACTTAATGCATACATTTTCTGCTCCATTAAACCAACAAATAACCATAACATAAACTACATTTCCGTTTCCCTTCCAAAAATCTTTTATAAAAATGTTTTGAATATATTATAATTTATTCTTGATTGACATTCAAAAAATTGCAAAACAATTAATTTTAGACTGACAGTGTTTGTTGGATCGCTGCGCAGTTACGATGTGTTCCAAAAATTGCCTGCTGATTTGCCTGGTTGTGTTTTCAATTCATTTTGTTAAGGTAAGTCCTCACTCTTCATATTCAAATTTATTTTAAAATATTTTTGTAAATTTCTCTTTTAAGATCAACTCACTTATTGAATACACCAATATCAAGTGCACTTCGGTTGATGAAAAATTCTGTAGCATTGGCCATTGCTTCATTAAAGCAGTGAATCGCAGTTACAAATATGCATCCCTAAGGATTAACATGCATCAACTACCCGTGAATCGTGTAAAGGTTTGTTAAGGTAACCAACCTGTGCTATTATTAAATTTAATAAATGTTCATAATTTCAGATAAATATGGCCACTTTCAAACGTTTGAACGGCTATAAACCTTTTCTTTACAATATCACCTTTGATGGTTGCCGGCACATGGCCAATCCATCTAATCCTATTGCAAGCTTCCTTTTCGGTTTATTTCAGCCGTATTCGAATATGAATCACACATGTCCATACAATGTAAGTAGCATAAGTATTTAGAATGTCTTTCATTATTTAAATGTTTTATTCACAGCACGACATTATTGTGGATAAGGTCCCTACGAAATTCCTAAATACCCAATTAACACAGGTCTTGCCATTTCCTGAAGGAGATTATGCTTTGTATAGCAAATGGTTTGTTGATGGCATCTATCGTGCTGATATTAGAGTGTATGTAACCATTTCGTAAAAGCTGAATCAACTATCTACTTGGCTGCCGTTATCGGTTAGAGTTATTAAGTGGTATTTATAGATTTATGCAAATGTTTTCAATTTCTTGTGTTTATGTACCATAAGCAAATTTTGGTTATATGTCTGATTTTAGCAACGGCTAGTTGAAAGTCTGTGAGCGTCTGTCACCATGATGCACGTTCAGTGCTTTTCGATTTGCTTGGTTCACTTTTTGTAACTGTGTTGTAGTATTATTCTGGTAACAGCAAATATAAATTGTATTTTTCATGAAGGAGTCTGCACATCTTTCACTCTGGAAGTTGGACCGGGTGGTTGTCAAAGACCAGTTCGCAGCTAGACGGGAAACTCAGGGCCGAGCAGTTTGGGGCTCTGCATTTGCGCTTGCATAAAATATTTAAAGATAATTGCAAAGAAGATTGTTTCGCTGCCTATTGCTACTGCTGGAGGAAACGCGTTTTAGAAGCCACACTTTCGTTGAATCTTATAAGCATCGGGATACTTAGTTTATCTTGCATTTTATAGTTCTGGACATGAAGATAGGCTTCGGATACCCGAAGCTGGCCAGTTTCCTCTCTTGTATTCAATACACATTTACCCAAGAAACAGTAATTGACATTTGATTGCCACAGACCCACCTACAAGGTATCTAAATTTCAACTAGCCCAGGATAACTAACTGCCGGCTTCTATCCAAATACTTTTGGAATGCATTTTTTTAACCAACAATTAGGCAGCAATGTGACCGTATAATCAACTGTTTTGCCATGAGTTGCCACGCAGCATCAACGTATTTAAATCAATTACAAATAGCACTTTGTTAGCTAGCTTCCGCTGTGCCCCCGCCGCTCTCGCCCCCTCTATCACTCACTCGAATCAAAACAAGCGTTGGATGACACTGCTCGGCTGCTGACTGGGGCCAGTTCCTGGTGTCGACTTGGTTCCTTGGTCTTGGTCGTGTTAAGTACTGTACGACCAGAGTCTGTAGATCTCGCTGGTGACGCCTCTGCCTCTGGAGCGTTTGCCATTGCAATTTAGAATTCAAGAGCCAAAGCGCCGCCTTGGCCTGGCCAAGTAACCTGGCAGGGTTAGGCGTTGCGAAGCGTAATTTACGTCGATTTGATGTTGCCAACATAAATTTATCGTGCGCACATTTTTCGCCAGCAATAGCCTGTTGCATGCCCCATGTTTCTGATGGTGCTGTTTCTGCTGCTTGCTGCTGCTGTTGTATAGCAAGTACAATTTCAAAACAAGTAAGAACCCTATTGTCGATATTCCTTCTATAAGATACTCGTACTTAGCATTTGATCAAAAATTGGACACACTCAAAAGTATCTTAACAAAACAAAACAAAGCCTAAAAAAGATCGCCCTCGTAAATTTGCCAACAAATAGCGGAGAAATAGCGGCCGTTGTTGGTTTTTTCTATACGAAATGCATATTTGTGCTGCAAATTTGTTTTGGGATCCAAGCCTTAACATTTTTTCGGAAACTCCGGGTCTGGGTTCGCACCATATATCAACTATAAGTAAAATTTCGAAAATTTGAAGTTCGATTTCTCGAAACTTTGGTTCAGCCTTCGAACCAACCCAACCGATCAAAATTTGCTCGCAATATATAGTGTTTTATTATGTCAAATGTTACGAAAATGTTATGTGGGTGCTTAATACTAACAAGATTCTGATTCTGAACGCAAATATGCCTAATTTTCTTAAATTTTTGATACTAAAAGTGATAAAATTCGAATATTCCAAGTAACTATAAAGCTATCAAGGTGAAAACGATTTTGTAACCTCTGAACCCAGCTTAAAATGCAGGATCTGCTTTTCCTAGTATGTGATGTGATTCACAGCGGTCGGCCTAATTGTTTGATTCACAGCAGGAAACGTCGGGTATACGGTTTGGAACGGGTACGGTTTATTAAAATAAAATTACACATATGTACGCATTGTGTATGAATCTAAGGCATTCTCAAGGTATTTACAATATTACTTGTGATATTTGGCAAAATTTGATAAATCGGCA
Organism: Hirtodrosophila duncani; assembly: GCA_037043425.1. NCBI lineage: Eukaryota > Metazoa > Arthropoda > Insecta > Diptera > Drosophilidae > Hirtodrosophila > Hirtodrosophila duncani. Next base: position 1,159,057 of record JBAMBM010000569.1, read on the forward strand.
CTTAAATAATGATTTTAATACTTGGGACATATATGTGCATATACACAATAATAATATAAGTATAGTTAATTTGCACTTAATGCATACATTTTCTGCTCCATTTAACCAACAAATAACCATAACATAAACTACATTTCCGTTTCCCTTCCAAAAATCTTTTATAAAAAGGTTTGGAATATATTACAATTTATTGTTGATTGACATTTAATAAATAGCAAAACACTTAATTTTAGACTGTCAGTGTTTGTTGTATCGCTGCGCAGTTACGATGTGTTCCAAAAATTGCCTGCTGATTTGCCTGGTTGTGTTTTCAATTCATTTTGCTAAGGTAAGTCCTCACTCTTCATATTCAAATTTATTTTAAAATATTTTTGTAAATTTCTCTTTTAAGATCAACTCACTTATTGAATACACCAATATCAAGTGCACTTCGGTTGATGAAAAATTCTGTAGCATTGGCCATTGCTTCATTAAAGCAGTGAATCGCAGTTACAAATATGCATCCCTAAGGATTAACATGCATCAACTACCCGTGAATCGTGTAAAGGTTTGTTAAGGTAACCAACCTGTGCTATTATTAAATTTAATAAATGTTCATAATTTCAGATAAATATGGCCACTTTCAAACGTTTGAACGGCTATAAACCTTTTCTTTACAATATCACCTTTGATGGTTGCCGGCACTTCGCCAATCCATCTAATCCTATTGTAAGCTTCCTTTTCGGTTTATTTCAGCCGTATTCGAATATGAATCACACATGTCCATACAATGTAAGTAGCATAAGTATTTAAAATGTCTTTCATTATTTAAATGTTTTATTCACAGCACGACATTATTGTGGATAAGGTCCCTACGAATTTCCTAAATGACAAACTCACCAAGATCTTGCCAGTTCCTGAAGGAGATTATGCTTTTTATAGCAAGTGGTTTGCTAATGGCATCTATCGTGTTGAAATTAGAGCGTATGTAACCATTTCGTAAAAGCTGAATCAACTATCTACTTGGCTGCCGTTATCGGTTAGAGTTATTAAGTGTTATTTATAGATGTATGCAAAAGTTTTCAATTTCTTGTGTTTATGTACCATAAGCAAATTTTGGTTAGATGTCTGATTTTAGCAACGGCTAGTTGAAAGTCTGTGAGCGTCTGTCACCATGATGCACGTTCAGTGCTTTTCGATTTGCTTGGTTCACTTTTTGTAACTGTGTTGTAGTATTATTCTGGTAACAGCAAATATAAATTGTATTTTTCATGAAGGAGTCTGCACATCTTTCACTCTGGAAGTTGGACCGGGTGGTTGTCAAAGACCAGTTCGCAGCTAGACGGGAAACTCAGGGCCGAGCAGTTTGGGGCTCTGCATTTGCGCTTGCATAAAATATTTAAAGATAATTGCAAAGAAGATTGTTTCGCTGCCTATTGCTACTGCTGGAGGAAACGCGTTTTAGAAGCCACACTTTCGTTGAATCTTATAAGCATCGGGATACTTAGTTTATCTTGCATTTTATAGTTCTGGACATGAAGATAGGCTTCGGATACCCGAAGCTGGCCAGTTTCCTCTCTTGTATTCAATACACATTTACCCAAGAAACAGTAATTGACATTTGATTGCCACAGACCCACCTACAAGGTATCTAAATTTCAACTAGCCCAGGATAACTAACTGCCGGCTTCTATCCAAATACTTTTGGAATGCATTTTTTTAACCAACAATTAGGCAGCAATGTGACCGTATAATAAACTGTTTTGCCATGAGTTGCCACGCAGCATCAACGTATTTAAATCAATTACAAATAGCACTTTGTTAGCTAGCTTCCGCTGTGCCCCCGCCGCTCTCGCCCCCTCTATCACTCACTCGAATCAAAACAAGCGTTGGATGACACTGCTCGGCTGCTGACTGGGGCCAGTTCCTGGTGTCGTCTTGGTTCCTTGGTCTTGGTCGTGTTAAGTACGCGCGAATTAATGTGCGACCAGAGTCTGTAGATCTCGCTGGTGACGCCTCTGCCTCTGGAGCGTTTGCCATTGCAATTTAGAATTCAAGAGCCAAAGCGCCGCCTTGGCCTGGCCAAGTAACCTGGCAGGGTTAGGCGTTGCGAAGCGTAATTTACGTCGATTTGATGTTACCAACATAAATTTATCGTGCGCACATTTTTCGCCAGCAATAGCCTGTTGCATGCCCCATGTTTCTGATGGTGCTGTTTCTGCTGCTTGCTGCTGCTGCTGTCGATGTTGCTGGTGTTGCTGTTGCTAAGTTGCTTTGATTTGGAGAGCACACAAAAATGTCGCAATACAATAATGAAAAAGCAAGAAAAAATCATGTTGGCATGCAGTTGCCTGGCTGCCTGGCTGCCTTGCTGTTTTCCTAGGTAACATTTTCTTGTTGTTGCTGTTTTGTTTTTATTGACTGAAGAGGCTGCTAGTAGATGAGGCAGCAAGTCTTTGAAGAGGCGCCTGCGTGTTTGAAATATGGTACTAGCAACATGTGCTGTGCATAGTTGTTGCCGTTGCTGCTGCTGCTGTTGCATGACATGTTGGAGGAGCAGCAGGAGCAGGAAGTCGTTTTGCTTTTGCGTTTGCCACATTTATGAATTACGCTTCGTCCGCGTGTTGCAAGCAATGCCGCACATGCAATGTGCCACTTGTTGTTGCCGTTGTTGCTGTTGCTTAATTATGTGCAGCTTGTTTGCTGCAAATGATGTCATTAGTAGAATCCGAGTCCGAGTACAAGTCAAAGTTCCAAAGGGTAAAAAACAAATAACAACACGCAATACAATATTAAGAAATTAAGTGGCAACATTTAGCGCTGCTCGCTGGCAGACACAACACTCCTGCCTGCTGGGCGTTGGCTAACAAATTGCCGTCCCGCGGCCAACACGCCGAGCCATCTAATTGCAAGTGGAGCAACCGCATAAATAGCCAGAGTAGCGGCAGGCAAATTATCTGCCATTGGTATTGGCATTTAGAAGCCTGAGGGCGGAAGCGCGATAAATGCGAAATTAGCCATGCTGCTGCTGTTGATGCTGCTGCTGCTGCAGCTGCGGTTGGTGGGTGATGTTTGCTGTTGGCCATTGCTATGGATTTCGCAGCTTTGCCGTTTTGGGTATTGGGTTTTTGGGCCTTGCCTAGCCCAATTATAAGCCACTTGGTATTGACAATACCAATGCCTAACTGACCAAAGACCGCATGATTTATGCGAAATGGCCATTTAAAGTTCGCGGCGGTTCCATAAACAAATTGTCGCCATGTGCTCTAAATGGCAATTTTGGCGGCTGACTCTCTGCTGGAGCTGCCATGAAATTGAGCTGTAATTGAATTGAGCTCAGGATAAACTAGCGAAATGTAACGATTTTTTGGCCATCTTGCAATTTATTGCCCAAACCATTTCACAATTAAAACACAGAGTCAGAGTCTCGACTTACTATGTCTGCGTTTCAGTCTGAGCCTAAGCCTGGGGCCAAGCCACCTCATTAGTTTTGGCCCAAGCAAATATGGTCAGCCATTGATGTTGTTTGTTGCTACACTTTGTTTGTTAACATTTGTTTTAGCCAACCTGTTTGTTGTTGATAATTTGTAGCAGCAACTTGGTTGCTTGTCCAAAAATCCATTGCATATGTATCTTAATCAAAAGTTGCTGCAATCTATAAGAAGTTTGTAAGTCCGTAAGCTTATTGGCTTTTCTGTAATTTTCTACACACTTCAGGCGGCACTGGATGTTTTATCTATGTATAATTGCTGGCCTGCGAGCCACTTGGAATCATTTCGGGATTTAATTTTCGCAGCCAAATATCATTGTCAAATGCACTTTTAATTGATGTAGACAGCGCTGTACATATTGAACAGCCAGCTGGACATGTGCGCTTGGTGGGGCTGCGGCCACAAACTCAGTCTGAGCGAGTCGGAGTCGATGTTTGGGGCTAAACCGCATCTGACAAGCGCACATTAGCAATAAAATATCTAATTGACGTCTCTCAAGCAACAGCAGCAGCAGCAGCAGCAGCACCCCATAGACCAAACTGGCTAAGAAATGAAATTTCATTTACCATTTAGGTGTGTATGTGTATGTGTATATATATGTGTGTGTATGGGTGTATGTTTCTGTAATCGAGACTTTTGTTTGTAGATTTACTTTTGCAATTGTCTTTTCAGTGGTCTCGTGTGTGTGTGTGGCTTGTTATAGTTGTTTTCGTTATATTTCTTGCTAGTTTTGTATTTTGTTGTAGTTTTTTTAATGTCAGCAACTAAAATTTATTTCATTTTTAATGAGTAATTTACACAAAATTGCATTCATTTGCGCGCCCAAATCGATAGACATGCAGTTGAAAGACACACAGCAGACAAGACATGGCAAATTTTTGACATTTTCCTGATTTACGAGCACGAGTACCTGAATTGATCTATCAACAAAACAAAAAGGCAATAAAACGATAATCGATGGCCCGTCAATTAACAATTAATTTAGAATTCGTTTGATTTTTATATCAAAGGGACAAAGCAAAGCCTGTGTAGTTAATGTAGTTTATCTTAGATGAATATGAAAGCCATTGACATAGGTTTCATAAATAAATAATAAATATATATATAAGGCGGAACATAACAATGTAATGTGCTATCAATATTATTATCTTTGTACTTAACAGCACGACATCTAGCATGTATTTCGTGTTTCGATATTTTTATGGCGGGATTACAAATTTCGATAAGGGCTTAACTGAGTTCCCGCCAATCACCTCTTACACCAAAAAGAACTTATCTTGAAAAACTTGAAACTTGAAAACTTGAAAAACCTTGTAATTCTTAATGCCAACGATATAACCAATGCAGCATCTTCAATTGATACGGAATACGGAAGAGCATAATGGCTGAGTGCTATTTGGGGTCGAAAGATTGGCAATGCAAAACATCGGTTCTCGCGGATAGGGTCAACAATCAATGCAAGTTGACTCTTTGCAACTAGTAGCATATGAAGAAATCGGCCGGCATTGGAACTTTCTCTGCACGAAAAAATGGTCACCTCGGTGACAGGATTCAATGTCACTGAAATTTTCCATATGATCACACAGCTAGCTTTATGGCGTGCATCTATGAAGTGTTTATATGCTCCACAGTATTTGGCTTGGTGTTTTACTTAACATCAATGTATTCTAACTCATAGAGGGCCACATAAAAACCTGGCTCAATTGCTAAATTGACAAACTTAGAACATTTTACCCAGTGTAGAACTTCCCTGTTGAACCAGTATTGATATGGCCCTTGCACTTAAAAAAAGAATTCCAAACAGGACAGTACTGTTGCCATTGTGTTTACTTATAAATATGGCATCTTCAATTTGTCAGCATCTTCTTTTGAAATACTTTAGAGTAGCTTCAATAGTATTTTCATTTGTTTTTTGGTTTGTCCATTTGGAAGCTTTGCAGCAATCCCCCCCAAAAAATAAAAGTGTTATGCAATGCGCTTATACTAGACAAAACTTCATTTCTCTTAATTGAGTTAACGTGACTTGGACTTGAGAAACCAATTACAAAGCCACATTAATATTGGCAACAGCAACAACAAATTGCTGGCATGCAACGAAATTTTAATTAAGAAAACTTTGCCAAAACATTTTATTAAACAGACAGGTACGAGTGGGTGGCGAGGGTGGCAGGTGGGAGTGTGCATGCACAAAATAATCTTATCAACATTTTGGCAATTAATTTTTGACTGCAAAATAAAACACAGAAGCTGGCATAGCCAAAAAGGAATGCACTGCGTTTGCCCATAAAAGCATTTTAATTTCTTAATTTACAACAACGATAAATCATGGCTTAGGTGTTTTGCCATAATTTAAACGCACCATTTCTTTCGTCTATGGAAATGGCAGTGGAAATGGCTATGGCTATGACTATGCCAATGGCTATAGCAATGTCTGTGGCTGTGTCTTGGTCTTGTGGGCCGTGTCTGAGACTGGGGTGTTGTAAAAATTCCAAAAATACCATTGCACCGTGTTGGTCACGTCGTTGTGGTTGCAGCTTCATTAACTGACGCTTGTACATATTAATTTAAACATGCTTTTATGGTCAACTGGCCACGGCGGCACTAAATCATCTCACTCTCAATCTGAAACCACACACGCACACAAACGCACACACAATCATGGCGCTGTCTCCGATCTGCGTTTGTCAAACAGCAACAGCTCTTCTGACGCTGGCTCTTGCTCTTGCTGCTTTTGGCCAGCCTCTGCTGCTGCATATGGAAATCATTGCAACATGGCTCTTAATTGGCAACACTTTGCTTGACTTGACCAGCGTTAGCAACATTGTAACATTGTGCGATTAATGTTTTGCCAAGAATTTGAATTCGCATTGCAAATTAAATGCAAATTACTCCAATTCTGAATGACAAATACAAAAAAGGAAGACATATTTAGACTGCTATGAAAAACAATTTGGAGAAAGTGAAGGCTTTAAGGAAATTGTAGGTTGTGCTAGAACATAAAACAAGAGAGGAAGCTTAACTTCGGGTACCCTAAGCTTATTTCACCTTGCAGAAATATAACAAAGAAATAAAACTTAGTAAAAAACATCTTAACTCCTTCAAATGCTTTGTTTATGTACGTTCATAAATATATCAAATCTGATTGCAATATAAAATGAGCAGCATAGGTTAAAGACTTAAGGCCTACATAAACGAAATCAGCTAAATCACTGTGCAGCAGACAGTCGTAGGCTGCTGTGTTTTCAAGTTACACGTAGACAGACATACAAATAAACGGACATGGCCATATAGACTCAGCTTGTCATGCTGATCAAGAATGTAGACAAATATCGTGACAAAATTATAATATCGTCTGATATCCAAAATGACGTTCTATAACAAATTATATTTGGTAGCTGGGGTATTTTTCGGATTTTATATCCCACAGAAAATCTAATTTTGCGTACATTTCGTTTACTTCCAACGTGAAGCATCGGTTTTTATTTGAGTCTTTTCGATACATGTTTCCGCCTTGCTTGCTGCTTACTGACTTAAATAGGGGAAAGAGCTTTTGAACAATGAAAGCTCAAAAAATCAGCCTCCTTGAGTAATCCAAAAATACAAAAAAATTGATTTTGGTGGCATCAATCATCATTGAGATTGTGTGTGTAAAGTGTGATAGTATTAAGCACACGTACATATGCAGCTGAACATCTGATGCCTCGTTTACACAGGCTATTACTCAAACTAAATTCACATTTGTGTTTTGATAGTTTAAAGAAACCACAAAAAAAAACTAGTTCTATGTGAAAACTTTCCAAAGAATTTTTAAAATCTGCCTTTTAAAGCTGTTTTTTATCATATCTATTTTATCATTACTTTTTTTACAGTTGCTTAATATATCTATTTAGTATCCCATACACACTTTTACACTCAAAGCATTAGCTTATTTTAGTATTTAGTTAAATAATTTGACTTCCGGGAGAAATTGACATCACTTTACAAACCTCTGTTGCGTTTTCACTTTCACACATAAACCTCATGTTTATATGCAATTAGGTATGCCCATCATATATGTACCTGTAAAATGATCTTATTTCGGCTCTTCACATCTTAAACGACGCCTAATTGACGCAGCTATCTAAATATCTAAATCAATACAATTTTCTTTTTAATTTCCTTTGAATTTTAAATTTGAAGCACCGTAAAAATACCTTACAAAAATCAGCATTTCTTAATTCAGTCAAATTGTTGCAAAACCAATGATTTAAAGGTAAATAAGTGTATCCATGATAGAAAGATATATTTATAAGCTTTCAGGAAACGTAATACGACGTTTTCGAGTAATGATTAAAAATACTAACCTTTCCCCCGAAAAAACATTAAAAAATACCAGAAATATAAATTGTTTGATACAAAGTTTCACTATGAAAACAGTTTTTAAATGTTTTTTCTCCGAGTGTGGTATAATATGTATAAAAATAACGTGGATTTGGTCACTGATGTGGCTGTCACTAAGGGACATTGGTAATTGGTAAGAAATTGTCTCTGAATCGACTCAAACGACTCCGAATTAGTGCAGTTGTGCAAATTTAGGATTAATGGAATATTTTTGTTTTGAATTTTCAAGGAGTTTTTAATCCAAAATTTTGAAAAAGAGAATACCGAAAAGAATACAAAAATCATGATTTTCGTAATTCAAAGATATATACAGTCGAAACTAATTACTTAAAGGTATAATATTTACATTAATTTGGTTTCAAGCCGCGAAGAGCATTTTAAAATCGGTTATGTCATTCTCGAGTAATGATCATATAAATTTCGCCATAGAAATTTATTTTATGTGTTTGTTTTCCTCTCATCTAGGACTCTATATGTATCACAAAAAGTCGAAACCTACTTACTGATGGGTAAGACAATTAAATTTTGTTTCCTAGTGTAATCAAAAATTCTGCACTAGATCGACAGTATATATGATGCACGTGTGTAATTCAAATACCTAACAATCACATAAGGTTTTGTCCAGCGTCTTTCAGAGCTCCCAAAATTTTGATAAGAAAACGCCTTCAATTATGACTTTGTATATAGTATTAGTATATGTAAATACGAGTACGACACGAGTCGTGCCTTAATTTAGCTGTCAGAAAGCAGACGTAATTTCAAGGTTTATGGAGTTGTGAAATAGTTGACTTGGATATATTAGGCGTTCTAAGCACTGCCACTGACACACACACATTCTTTACGACACACGCTTGTCTCATAGGAACCGGAGGTTTTAGCGAAATAGTGAGATCTGGAAAACTCGACAACGCAGCTAATAATAAAACAGCTGATTTATATATATCGCAGCTCATAACAAAAACATAAGCTTTATATAACTCATAATTTAAAGTCAAACAGTGAAGTGTGTATAAATGATAGATAAATATATTTATCTCATTTAAATAACCGAAACTAATAAAGGAGCTATCTGAAATGAGATGTATATAATATAAGAGACCGATCTGGATAAGTTGACGTGATGTCTAGGACACATTTAAATCTTCTTCCATTCAATTCCAATAAACAGAAAAGCTTTTGTTAAACAGAAGTTGGCGGTGAATATATTTTTAACTAATTTATATTCAACTAATTGCATTTTACTATGAATTCAGCAAGGCTCTTTCAATTTCTAATTCGATTAATATTAATCAATATGTACAGCATAATTGTAAGTCGAGTAAAAGTGTCGACATTTGTAGTTTTCTGTGACGCACCGCATTGAAATATTAATATATCTTGACCTGATTATAGGGTATCTCTCAGTCGACAGAATTATAGTATTTTTTCACTTTAACTTATACTAATCCCCTTGTATTTATATATATATGTATATGCATATATACATATAAATCAAAGTACGTATATATAACAGCAAGGGTAGTTTGTGTAACTCCTAAGGTAAGCGCCTAAGTGCCTTACACCTGAATCTAAGTCTGGCGACCTGCCTTATCTGGCCTTGCCTATAAATTGGAAAAGCTCTCGCACACGAGGTATCAGTAGATGCACGACAGAGCTATGGGTGAGACACACAATGGCAACAGCAATGGAGGGCGCATATTTCACTCAGCCCCTGCCTGGTTGAACGAGGACTACTTAGAGCTCATACTGCGTCGTAGAATGCAGGACCCTGGTCTGAGAGTTATCAGTCTGGACATCAAACCAGCCACTTCCAAAGGCGATAACTATGCCAGTGTTATGACCAGAATTAAAGTGAATTTTCTGAAAGGCGGTAGCAAGTGTCTCCAAAGTGAGTTCTACATTGTGAAAACTACTCATGAGAATGATCCTGAAGCCGCAAGTATTCTTGCTGGCTACCAAGCAAGCAGCACGGAGATGGTAATGTACGAGAAAGTCCTCCCCCAGCTGAGTGCGATGGTAGACAAAACGAAAGAGCCGGAAAAGCTATTCGCTCAGACTGTGCACGTCGACAACGAGCATTCAGCAATCATTTTTGAGGATCTTGCCGTATCAAAGTACATTCTGGCAGATCGTCTTATAGGACTCGACCAAGAACACGCTCATCTGGCGCTTCGTAAGTTGGCCAAGATGCATGCTGCCGCCGCAGTTCTTAACGAGCGTCAGCCGGGTCTGCTAACTAAGCTGGACCATGGCATTTTCAATCGCCATACTAGTGGTTTTGCCCCCTTTTTCGTTAACCTGATGGGTGAGGCCGCGCAGTTTGCAGGCCAGTGTCCGGAGCTAGGCAGTGTCTACCAAGAGAAGCTGTTACGTTTGCAGAAACATGTCATGGAGTACAGTACAAGAGTCTACGATCCTCAGCCGGAACACTTCAACACATTGACCCATGGTGACTTTTGGGTGAACAATGTTATGCTGCGTTATGGCAATGACTTGAAAAAGCCGCTGGACATGATCCTCATTGACTTCCAATTCAGCGCGTGGGCATCCCCAGCTGTGGACCTGCATTATTTCTTCAATACATCCCTGCAGCCGAAAGTGCGTATAGAGAAGCAGGATGCCCTCATTCAATACTATCATCAGGTTCTATCAAGTACACTTCGAGAGCTGAACTTTGGCGGTCATATCCCTTCTCTCAGGCAGCTCGTCCTACAGTTGGAGCAGGGAAAATTCTTGGGTAAGCATTTGAGCACGAAATAATCATCTACTAAGATCCTCTGCTAAAATTCTATTTCCTATAGCCGTGGCCGTCGCACTGTCTTGCCAGGCAGTTATGCTGAACGATCAGACTGCGGATGCAGATTTCAATAGCATGATGTTGGAAAATGAGCGCGGTCGTAACTTCAGGAACCTTCTCTATACCAACAAAAGACTCCAGGAAAATATAAAACAACAGCTGGCACTCTTCGATCGATGCGGCCTGCTCGATTTGCTCGACTAAGAATATGCAGTATTATGTGATTTAGTACGTATATGGCAGTATAACATGAAACTGATCCTTAAAAACAGGTCTTTACTAACGAAAATGGGTATGGGAAGACCACATTTGGGTTTACATTAAGGAAGGCATATTAAAACAGTCGATATAGCTAGTTTCGTCTGTCTTAAGATTCATCTAGATGGTATAACTCAAATACAACCAAATGTTTCAGAATGAACACTTGGTGCAAAACTGCTTTACTCTCAATCCAAATTAAAATCTGCTAAAGGAAGTTGACAAACCTATTCCAATAATATATGTGAAGTTTATGTGCCTAATTAAGACGATTCTTATAGAGAAACTCTATATTATCCAGCATTATAAGCATCGCCTATAATTTATATTATCTGCGTATGCCAAAAAAATAATTCGAATTGTCTTGGAGGTGTCGCTTTTCAGACTCCTGAGCATGGCTATATGGACTCAATTTGCATCAGTCTTCCTCCTTTTCTCTAAAAATTCCATCAGATGTCACCCAAAGGTCCCTTCTAATCCAAAATGGGCAAAGCTTTCTTAACTGCCGTTGAATGATCTCGTTCTGGTAGACCGAGGCTTTTTAAAGGCATTTTCTCAGTCAGATAACGCCTGCTCTATGGATGCGTTTGCTTCTTAAGGCGACGATTGTCCTGCAAATAGGTGTTGAAAAAGTAATGTACATGCTAAACTTGAAATCAATGAATATAACATTAGTGGGCCTCTACATGCCACCATACTAAAACATTATATTGGTTGTCCACAGATCCCTATGCGTCCGTATGAAGAAATCATAAATGATCATGTTTTACAATCTTTCCATGGAACTGCATGTTCATCTCCGTTGAATAAATCCCAATTTGGGAGAGCAGATGGGCCGCCGGATCCTTATCAGCAAATGTAGTTTTGATAAGAAAAGTGGCCGTCTCTGTTAGGGATTCGTTCTTCTTATTATTGTTATGCATTTTGATGCGCGTCGTCACACTAGCATAGTTCTCCCCATAGCTTCTTCTGGACATAGTTAAAAGTAAGCTTAGGTGCTGGTTGCAGCTTGTAGCTTTTTCAAGGTTATCTCGGGCATGATGCGCTTGTTTTTACTTATATGGGAACACAGTCCTTAATGTGGTCTACATCGGGTGCGCGATAAGAAAGTGCGAATGTACATATAAAAATGCAAAGCGACTTTTGACAAATGATAAAATCCACATATATGTATGTACAGGGCCCTAGCGATGACCTCGATTTGCGGAGCAGGGAGGGGGGCGAGGCAAAATTTTAAGACAAACTTTATCTGCGTGTATATTAGTTCAGTCTGGCTCTTATAATCTCCGACATCTAGGAGTTCATACGAACAAGGCTATATCGACTCGCCTGTTGATGCTGATCAAAAATATATCCACTTTATGGGGTCGGAAACGCTCCCTTTTGCCTGTTACATATATTTGCCTGAATACTATATACCCATGCGGACAAAGGTCAAATCTAAGCTTACAAAGACACTGGTTTATATATGGCAAATATAGTTTAGAAGAAGCAGTGGAGCTGAAACTTCATCTTTTTATGCAAGAAGTCCAAATTTTTGAAAAGCATGCAAAGCGACACACTCATGGTGCTTACTAATGCAGAAAGACGATTTACGTGAAGAAATCGTCAAATTTTCACAACCTTTTAATAAAAATCACAGTCGATCTGGCTCAATTGTTTCTATGGGGTTATATGATATAGTTGTCCGACCCGGATTCAAGGACGATTTGCAGCAATTGCCTGAGTGGCAGTCCGAACGCAAAGAGTTGTCGGAAGACAAGCAACAATCACCCACTTTGACGGAGGAAGGCATTTAGACCGAAGTGCTGGACATTAGGACGCCTCAATCTCCGAGTATAACACCAGCTACGTGCATGACTAGTAACTAGTGAGACAGTTAACAAAAATGAGACCGAAATGCTTTATAAAACAAGAAATCAAAAAGGAAAAAAACATCAAATAAATTCAATGGGCCACAAGCTAACAAGGCCCACATACACTACGGCTGAAGAAGCCAGTTAACTTAAAATTTTCAGAATCGAGAGAGAGGCTTTGCTTTGCGCAAACACATACACACGGGGAAAACACATGTTAAGCAAAACCACTAAGCACATAACACATACAGAAATCATTTTCGCTCGTCAGCTCTACAAGGTTGCGTTCCATACAAAGTGTGATCCTGCGCTCTCGTTGTTTTCGATGGCCATGAAGATACATCCCGGCACGGGCTCTGGACATGCTCGTATTTGGGTTTTGCAAGCGGAAGCTAAGCCTTTGCCCTTGCTTTTGTATTTCTCTTTGGACCTTGTCATACATTCTATACTGTAGGCCAGGCCCGCTATCTTTTATTTTTCGTCTCCCTTTTTCGCGGCCGCTTCGTTGCATCAAACCAAAAACTGTAGTTCGGAAGAGGCGTTTGTCCCCCGTTTGTCCCCAGTACATATACAAAGGGGCTAACGAAAGGCCTGACGATTTGGTTTGCAGCGGCGTCAATTCAGCCCTATCCGTGTATTTTTCTATCTCCTTTTTCATGCAGCAGTAACAATTGTAACCAGCACATGCAAATTCCTAATTAACATCACGCATACTGGAGGATATGTATGGAATCAATACAACAACACAAAGACGAACACGTGGACAATGTTTTTGACTATGCGCACAAGGGAGATGCTATTCACTACCTTACACACGCATGATTCTGCTTGCTTGATAAATTGATGAGCCGCCTAGCGAGCAGGTAGCGGGACCGAAACCCAAGACAACGACGAAGAAAACGCATTCATTCACATTTGTGATTGGAAGAGATTTAAGCCTCCGATGTCGTTGATTAAGTTCATAATTGTTTATTTACGATTATCAAATATGGGGCATAACATATAAAGTTGATTGAACACTATATTGATAATATATTATACATTATGTGTGACCGAATTAAATGTCTAACCTATTAAGCGAGCTTGATTCATAACATAAGCAAGCGGCACATCGTACACGTGCTGCAAGGGAAATTAATAAGCATTTTCAATATTAAGCGGAAAGTATAAAATTAGTTTGCATTGCATATTTCCATTTTTTTTAGCTTGACAAAATTTGAAATACCTCGCGCGATCACATAATCATGGTAGAACAACTTGTGAAAAATGTTTTATTCATTAGGAAAAAATAAGTTCTATGGGGGTTGTATGATAAAGTCACCCGATCCGAATCAAATCGCCAAATTTGTTTTAATTCCAATGAAAGGTAGCTTCGGCTTGCCTAAGCATATATACCATTTCCATTGTAAAGATATAACCGATCTAGATTTGAATGGAGTGGATACAAGAGATCTTGATAAAAACAGAACAGCGGACGTCGGGTCTCCTCAACTGGATGCAAACTGAATTTTGTTTGATTTGGATGAAAAACAGAAAAGTTATGCTACTAAGTGTTCATTCAGAAACAATCGGTTATATGGTAGCTATATGATATAGCTGTCGGATCTTGATCAAATGAAGCCAGTGTACTTAGGGAGTCCTCAAATAAATACTAACGGAAAAATCTGTTATATGGGAGTTATACGATATAGTTCTCCGATCTGGATAAAACTCAAACTTGACCAGGTAAAAATTTCAGCCATGTAGCTTTTAAGACTTCTGAGACAGACAAACGGACATGGTTATACCGATTCTCTTGTCATTCTGATCAAGAATATTTATACTTTATATAGTCGGAAACGCTTCCTTCTATGTGTTGCAAACTTCCTGACAAAATGACCATTTTGTACCATTTCTCTGTCTCTTATAGCTCCAAAATCTAGCTCTTGGACGTACAGGCGGACATAGATAGATCGACTCAGCTTGTCGTGCTGATCAGATATATATATACTTTTTGGGGTCGGAGACGCTCCTTTCTGCCTGTTACATGCCATAGGTAGGGACGGGCAAGACGTTTGTAAATTTGTTATTCAGGAATTCTGGCTGAAATAAACCAAATAAAAAGTTTACAATAGGAATAGATGGATTGGCCATGTGCCGGCAATTATCAAAGGTGATATTGTAAAGAAAAGGCCATATTTATCTGAAATTATAAACATTTATTAAATTTAATAATAACACAGGTAAACAAACCTTTACACGATTCACGGGTAGTTGATGAATGTTAATCCTCAGCGATACATATTTGTAGCTACGATTCACTGCTTTAATGAAGCAATGGCCAATTCTACAGAATTTTTCATCAACCGAAGTGCACTTGATATTGGTGTATTCAATAAGTGAGTTGATCTTAAAAGAGAAATTTACAAAAATATTTCAAAATAAATTTGAATATGAAGAGTGAGGACTTACCTTAACAAAATGAATTGAAAACACAACCAGGCAAATCAGCAGGCAATTTTTGGAACACATCGTAACTGCGCAGCGATCCAACAAACACTGACAGTCTAAAATTAAGTGTTTTGCTATTTATTAAATGTCAATCAACAATAAATTGTAATATATTCCAAACCTTTTTATAAAAGATTTTTGGAAGGGAAACGGAAATGTAGTTTATGTTATGGTTATTTGTTGGTTTAATGGAGCAGAAAATGTATGCATTAAGTACAAATTAACTATACTTATATTATTATTGTGTATATGCACATATGTGTCCCAAGTATTGAAATCATTATTTAAGTGCCGATTTATCAAATTTTGCCAAATATCACAAGAAATTTTGTAAATACCTTGAGAATGCCTTAGGTGCCTTAGATTCATAAACTAATGCGTACATATGTGTAATTTTATTTTAATAAACCGTACCCGTTCCAAACCGTATACCCGACGTTTCCTGCTGTGAATCAAACAATTAGGCCGACCGCTGTGAATCACATCACATACTAGGAAAAGCAGATCCTGCATTTTAAGCTGGGTTCAGAGGTTACAAAATCGTTTTCACCTTGATAGCTTTATAGTTACTTGGAATATTCGAATTTTATCACTTTTAGTATTAAAAATTTAAGAAAATTAGGCATATTTGCGTTCAGAATCAGAATCTTGTTAGTACTAAGCACCCACATAACATTTTCGTAACATTTTGTTATTATAAAACACTATATATTGCGAGCCAATTTTGATCGGTTGGGTTGGTTCGAAGGCTGAACCAAAGTTTCGAGAAATCGAACTTTAAATTTTCGAACTTTTACTTATAGTTGATATATGGTGCGAACCCAGACTCGAAGTTTCTGAAAAAATGTTAAGGCTTGGATCCCAAAACAAATTTGCAGCACAAACATGCATTTCGTAGAGAAAAAACCAACAACGGCCGCTATTTCTCCGCTATTTGTTGGCAAATTTTCGAGGCCGATTTTTTTTAGGTTTTGTTGTGTTTTGTTAAGATACTTTTGAGTGTGTCCAATTTTTGATCAAATGTTAAGTACGAGTATCTTATAGTAGGAATATCGACAATAGGGTTCTTACTTGTTTTGAAATTGTACTTGCTATACAACAGCAGCAGCAAGCAACAGAAACAGCACCATCAGAAACATGGGCTATTGATGGCGAAACATGTGCGCACGATAAATTTATGTTGGCAACATCAAATCGACGTAAATTACGCTTCTCCACGCCTAACCCTGCCAGGTTACTTGGCCAGGCTCTTGAATTCTAAATTGCAATGGCAAACGCTCCAGAGGCAGAAGCGTCACCAGCGAGATCTACAGACTCTGGTCGCACATTAATTCGCGCGTACTTAACACGACCAAGACCAAGGAACCAAGACAACACCAGGAACTGGCCCCAGTCAGCAGCCGAGCAGTGTCATCGAGTGAGCAGTGTCATTCGAGTGAGTGATAGAGGGGGCGAGAGCGGCGGGGGCACAGCAGAAGCTAGCTAACAAATTGCTATTTGTAATTGATTTAAATACGTTGATGCTGCGTGGCAACTCATGGCAAAACAGTTGATTATACGGTCACATTGCTGCCTAATTGTTGGTTAAAAAATGCATTCCAAAAGTATTTGGATAGAAGCCGGCAGTTAGTTATCCTGGGCTAGTTGAAATTTAGATACCTTGTAGGTGGGTCTGTGGCAATCAAATGTCAATTACTGTTTCTTGGGTAAATGTGTATTGAATACAAGAGAGGAAACTGGCCAGCTTCGGGTATCCGAAGCCTATCTTCATGTCCAGAACTATAAAATGCAAGATAAACTAAGTATCCCGATGCTTATAAGATTCAACGAAAGTGTGGCTTCTAAAACGCGTTTCCTCCAGCAGTAGCAATAGGCAGCGAAACAATCTTCTTTGCAATTATCTTTAAATATTTTATGCAAGCGCAAATGCAGAGCCCCAAACTGCTCGGCCCTGAGTTTCCCGTCTAGCTGCGAACTGGTCTTTGACAACCACCCGGTCCAACTTCCAGAGTGAAAGATGTGCAGACTCCTTCATGAAAAATACAATTTATATTTGCTGTTACCAGAATAATACTACAACACAGTTACAAAAAGTGAACCAAGCAAATCGAAAAGCACTGAACGTGCATCATGGTGACAGACGCTCACAGACTTTCAACTAGCCGTTGCTAAAATCAGACATCTAACCAAAATTTGCTTATGGTACATAAACACAAGAAATTGAAAACTTTTGCATACATCTATAAATAACACTTAATAACTCTAACCGATAACGGCAGCCAAGTAGATAGTTGATTCAGCTTTTACGAAATGGTTACATACGCTCTAATTTCAACACGATAGATGCCATTAGCAAACCACTTGCTATAAAAAGCATAATCTCCTTCAGGAACTGGCAAGATCTTGGTGAGTTTGTCATTTAGGAAATTCGTAGGGACCTTATCCACAATAATGTCGTGCTGTGAATAAAACATTTAAATAATGAAAGACATTTTAAATACTTATGCTACTTACATTGTATGGACATGTGTGATTCATATTCGAATACGGCTGAAATAAACCGAAAAGGAAGCTTGCAATAGGATTAGATGGATTGGCCATGTGACGGCAACCATCAAAGGTGACATTGTAAAGAAAAGGTTTATAGCCGTTCAAACGTTTGAAAGTGGCCATATTTACCTGAAATTATGAACATTTATTAAATTTAATAATAGCACAGGTTGGTTACCTTAACAAACCTTTACACGATTCACGGGTAGTTGATGCATGTTAATCCTTAGGGATGCATATTTGTAACTGCGATTCACTGCTTTAATGAAGCAATGGGCAATGCTACAGAATTTTTCATCAACCGTAGTGCATTTGATATTGGTGTATTCAAGAAGTGAGTTGATCTTAAAAGAGAAATTTCCAAAAATATTTTAAAATAAATTTGGATATGAAGAAGTCCTCACGACTTACCTTAACAAAATGAATTGAAAACACAACCAGGCAAATCAGCAGGCAATTTTTGGAACACATCGTAACTGCGCAGCGATCCAACAAACACTGACAGTCTAAAATTAAGTGTTTTGCTATTTATTAAATGTCAATCAACAATAAATTATAATATATTCAAAACATTTTTATAAAAGATTTTTGGAAGGGAAAGGGAAATGTAGTTTTTGTTATGGTTATTTGTTGGTTTAATGGTGTAGAAAATGTATGCATTAAGTGCAAATTAACTATAAAAACATTATTATTGTGTATATGCACATATGTGTCCCAAGTATCATTATTTTAGTGCCGATTTTCTCCGAACATAACAAGAAATTTTGTAAATACCTTGAGAATGTTTTGGGTTTTAAATGCACACAAGTATGAGTCACGAGAAAAAGCATGAACATTTAACAGCAAGAACTAAGAAAGGGCACTGATTCCCCGTTATCAGTTCCTCTCCTTATATATATATCAACCCTCCAGAATAGCGACTGGAAGATCTTGTATATGTATGCGTGCGTATGTGTTTGATAGGGTTGAATATCGGCGGTTGTTGCCTCTGTTCTTGGGCTTTTTACATGTGAATTTCAAACTTTCGATATTGACCCATATGCAGTTGGAATTCTGCAAAATGGATACTTAGTATGCGCTTATGTCATAAAATCCAACATGAGTGAAAGCTTCAGCATCCTAACTTTTGCCGTTTGCCGAGTGCATTGATTATCAGAGATGCAAGCACAAGAGCTTAAAAGGCTTAAAAGGTCAGCAGAGTTATCTCAGTCTCATTTCGAAAACTTTTTCTATATTCATCGTTATTAAAATCTTTTTTACTGTACTATATATATTTTATATTTTTGAATTTCAAAGTTGTATCCAAGGTGAAATTCTAAAGAAATTATTTATAGCCGTATAAAAGTTGCACCATTTATCTAAAGGAATAACATCTGTTGATTTCATTTCATTTTCGGATTCATTTTCCAAACAAGCCTTTACATTATTTATGGGTAATTTATGCATCTTAGCCCGCACTGATACATATTTAAAACTGCGATTCACGGTTTTAATGAAGCAATACTCAAAAGTAGTGAATTCTTTCGTAAGTTTCGGTTACCCGATGTTGGCCTTCCTCTCTATTGTGTTTTATCGGAATTGATTCAAATTTGGTTGCTCTCATACAAAATGTTTTTTTACCTTTTTGTCTACAATTATTACCCGATAGTAATGAAATTCGGCAAATTGGTAGAATTTGTGCTTAATATAAACCAAGTCTTAACTATTACAAAATCGAAAAACATAAGAATATACTAAAACTCCTCATTTATTTACCATATTAGGTCGATTTGAAACCGATTTCTTAACCAAACTTAAAAAATTTAGACAAAAGAGCCAATTTAGGAAATGCTAAAATATACATTAACATCAACCCGACGAGTACCATAAGCAAACCAACTGGTGTACAAGGCATAAGCTCCTTCAGGAAAGGGCAAGACCTTTGTGAATTGGTTATTTAGGAAATTCGTAGGAAGCTTATCCACAATAATGTCATGCTGTAAAAATTAGAAATATTATTATCAATATCTAAGGAATATAATACCGAATCACTGTTACTGACGTCATAAGGACATGTATGATTGATATTTGAGTATGAGAGTATGAGTTTGAGGGTTAGATGGATTGGCCATGTATCGGCAGCCGTCAAAGGTGAAATTATACAGAAAGGGTTTGTAGCCATTTAAACGTTTCAGCATGGCCATATTTACCTAAAATATCAACAAAGGATAACTATTAAATTTGTAATATAGCAAAGTACAATATCAAATCAAACCTGTACTTTATGTATGGGTACTTTATGTAGCTTAACCCTCAAGGACATATATTTAAAGCTGCGATTTACGGCTTTAATGAAGCAATAGTCAAAGCTGGCGAATTCTTCATCAAGCGGAATGCATTTTACATTGGTGTATTCAACATGGGAGTTGATCTTCAAAGACAGTAATATTACATCTTTTCAATTAAAGTTGAATATGAAGAGTCAAACGTGCATACTTGAAATAATTGTAGAGAAAAGGCAAGCAGGTAAATTAAAGCAAACTTCTTGAAACACATCACAACTGCCCGGCGGTTTAATAATTACTAAGTTTAACAAAGTACGCTTTGTTGTCCACAGACCATACAAATCGATTTTTAATATATTTAAAATCTGATTCTGGCGAACGACAAAAGTGTTACGCACATTGCGCAATTTGCTCATTCAACCATGCAGAAAATATATGCACTGCAGTAGATTAGAACCCAATTTCAGCTGTGGGTTATAGATTGAAAATTTGAGGTTCAAGCTTCCTCCATGTTGGTAAAGGGTTCACACTCAAACTAAATTTTTCATTAAGCTTACACAACACTTGCTCGCTGATTTGTCATAGTAAAAGTCTTCATTGCAAGAAAGCTGTGTTCGGTCCTTTAAACAAGATTATAGATTCTGCGAGCGTGTTCATTGCACCAAAATAATATACATTTTATCTCGGTGAATGAAGAGTGTAACCATTTGATGCCATGATGTTTATCTGGCGTGAAAGCAAGCAGACAGACAGTCGCCAATTATCAGTTTGATAAATGAACTCTGCCAAAATGTATTTTCATAAGCGCTTTTCACAATTTCTTTCCCATCAATTATCCATAAAGACAAACAATATTTGCAATAAACTGCACAGCACGCTGTGAAAAGCCAATTTCCGCAGGGTTAAAGGCAAAACCAGTCATATTGCTATTTATTCAAGTAACAACAGCTACAACAAACAGCTTCAATTACAATCACGTCAACATCATTTTCAACGCAACGAGATATATTTCTATTAGCCGATTTAATGTCAGCATAATTAATCACCTGGCATTATGTGTATTGGCCAAAGGCAACAGCAACAACAACAATAACAGCAGCAGCTACAACCAGCAACAGACAAGCAACAACAAACAAACAACAACAGCCACAGCACTGGCAGGGTCAGATAGTTCATCTTGGGTTTCTCTGGTAGATTGGCCAGACCAAGACCTTCACACTTTTGTTAACTTGCCTCAACGAATTTATTGGCCACATTGCGTAGGTTGCAGCCACGCGCATTTTGTTTGGCTTGACTTGGAGAATGCTGGAACGCTTGAAAGAGCTTTATGATGTGACTGTTGCCTGTGATGTGTACTTGCTAATGCAATATGACTGTTGGCATATTTCTTTTGGCCAGATGAATTTGCTAAACAGTTAGTACGGACAGCTCTCAAGAGACGTAAGCCTGAACAATGCCAATGACCCAGAAATAATCATACAGATATGCAGAGATCCGGTTACTATGTTCTCATTTATTATTATCATACACTTAAGACACACAAAAAAAAGTCTAAAATATCTGATTATTTTTGGTTTTTTAAATTGTATCTTAAAATATAGTCCTTAGTTTTATGAAAATATGACCTAAATTTTAGTTCATCTTCAAAAAATGTATTACCAATAAATTAACATTTGTACCTTAGCAGAGGTTATATAATTTTGTCAAGATATTTGCAATGCATAGAATGAGGCATCTTCGACCTTATAAAGTATATATATTCATGATTAGCATGACAAGCCGAGTCGATATAGCCATATCGGTGTCTGTCCGTCTGTTTCTGTGCAAGCTAGATTCTCTGTTCTAACCCTTGGCTTCTTTTTATTGTGAGCTGATCATATGTTAAAATCATTAAGATCGCCCCACTAGAACATATACATAGCTCCCATATAAAGTCATATATGTACATGTATATGCACGCAGAAAATATTTTACCGTAATTAAGAAGAAGACTGCTTTGCTGCCTATTGCTATAGCTGAAGGAAATATGTGTAAGACTATTAAGTTTTCTTTTGTTCTTACAGTTCTGCAAGGGTATATACATTTTGTCTTCCTCTCTTGTTTTTGCATATTATTTTCATGCTTCTGGAGATTTCATAATGCCCCAACTGGTTTAAGCTACTGAAGTATTGAAATTATTGTGAGTAGAAGGAAATGCTAGCATTGAATGTGGTTAATCTGGAAAGAGATGTGTACTGCCAGTAGGTGATTCGTGAAATATTTGGGAAGACTTTTTTGGACTTAAGGACTGACATTGCCAAAAATGTAAGCCTTTCATGGACTTTTTAGTCCAATTAGCTAAAAATGTTTATAGCTTTGAATATCCATGAATTCTCATAGCCTCTCGCTCTATCTCACACACCACACAATTACTTTTTGGGCTGCGGCTGGCACAAATATCCTTCATTAGCGCCATCTAGCGTACAAAGTTTTCATTTAAATATTTATATATTTTATACGGCAGCTATATATAAAGTGGTCCGATCTGAATGAAATTTGGTCAGCATACATGGAGTCTTCTAAAATTAACGTGTACCCAATTTGGGACAATTTGGATAAAAAACAAAATAGTTTTGTGTACTAACAGTTTTCATTGTTAATCGTATAGCTATATGGGGCTGGTGGAGTGGTCCGAATGTTGAAACCCAAAAGTACTGCTAGGCCAAAGCAATGTCTTCATCGCATACTTGCGAGTGTCTCAATTCAAATTGAGCTTGAGCTCCAAGATGTCAGGAATACAGACACATGTCCCTCCAAGTAATAAATGCTAGTGGTACACATTGACTATGCAGTCGATGGTGCCTGGTGATAGATTCTGAAAACAGCTGTTTAGTGGTTTGATTGTGGTTTTCTGTGTTTTGAGCTGCGAGAGGAGCTTATAGTTGTTAAGCAGCTGTGAGCTGTGCCAGTAGCTGGGTAAGCACTAGTAGCTGCTATCGACAGTTTTTATGCCCAATCATTCAATGCATTTATAGTGGTAATTCTTAACCTTTTTCATGCATGGTTGTATTCATTCTTGACCATTTATTAATCTACAACTTTCGTGAATGGACTTACACACGTCATTCAGACTTCACAGTTCACAAATGTGAGAGAGCCAGAAGGAGATAAAACAACCCAGATAACACAGATATTTATATGGACGTGATATTAGCATCTCTAGCTATTTTACCACCTTATAGGAACGTTCATGCACTGCTTATTATATCTAAGAAACTCTTTGTCATAATTGACTGACTGACTTATTGGTGAACAACTCACAGTCCCAGCCCATAAGTCACATTGCTTTCACATTGTCACAAATTAGAACAGGTAAGAACGCTATAGTCGATATTCCGACTATAAGATACTCATACTCAGCTCAAAAGTATGAAAAGTATGTGGTGGGTTGTTTTTATACAGATTGTTTTTTATACGATTTTGTCTACAATTATTATCCGATCTTAACAAAAACGACAAATCGGGAGATTATGTACTTATATTTGTGGAAGATATAAAGTTTTATTGATTTGCGGTTGTGGGAAGAGAGGGGGCGTGGCAAAATTTAAAAACAAACTTGATATGACGCTCCACAAGATGAGTCTACATACCAAATTGGGTCTAACTAGCTCTTACAGTGTCCAAGATCAAGGTGTTCAGTTGATGCTGATCAATAATATATATAGTTTATGGTATCTTAGACGCTTCGTTCTGCCTGTTACATACATTTGCAGGAATATGATATACTCGCTTACTCTACTAGAGTACGAGTATAATAAATGGCATAGGTATTCGAAATCTCTAACAGGGAAGGGTCGAAATCGAGGTCAGAGTCTGTAATGCTATGCATTTTTTTTTGACGATTTTCAAGGTTGCCAGCAATTTGATATATTTAACTATTAATACACTACTTATGCCGCAGGGTCTCTTAAGACAAAACTGTATCATATTTGTAGATACATTTGTCTTTTCTTATATTTTGTTGAGCGTATATGGAGAAGCATCAGAAAGAACCCGTGTAAGTTTTAATACAAACGGAGACTTTTAAAATTTCGCTTGCAACGTACATTCGATTATGAATCTTTTGTTTCAAGTACATAGCACTCTTAGTTTGTTTTTGTCACAAAAATATATATATATACATATCAGCCATTTACGATGCGTTATATCTACTTTCATCTTTAGATAGGTTAAGAGAAACCCTACATTACTTGTCGCAATTTCGCAATCATCTGAAGAAAGTTGAACTGATATTTAACTATGGTTAATTTTACCACCCAGTAATACATAACAGAAAGCCAACAAATACATCTATAATGTGGCTAACAAAATCCACTGAACAAGCAATCTGTCTGGTTTTTGGGGCGTTTGCCTAATAAATGCTTATCAATAGTTTTTAATTCACTTATTGATTTATGTCATATAATTTTTTTAGTGGCATTTTCGGTGCGTTGATGCCTATCAATTTGCACAAATTAAAAATTAATTGCAAATTTATGGCTTTTAATTTACTTATCGTTGATTTATGCCCACAATAACAAAATTCAAACAACAACAACAACAGTTCGTTTAACAATTTTTGTGAGTTAAAGCGCATAGTTTTTTTTATATATTTTTTTTTTATATTTTTCCCCTGCCAAGAAGTATTGCCTGGCTTGGTTTATTTAAAAGCTAAGCAATTAAATTGAAATTAATTGCGGGTTTTTCTATTTAGCGCCCAGAAAACGCTGAAAACCATTTGACTGATAAAAAAGCAGTCCAAAACTTCAAACTTCAAGCGGAAGCTGCGCGTCAAAGTCAAACGAGCATATTAAGCAAACGCTGTCGGCTACATTTTGAAAGAAGGCCTGAAATATGAGCTCAATTTTGCATAATTTTTCTTCAAATTCTTCTAATGTTATGCCAATTTCAAGAAGGTTAGCCAAATTATTCAAAAGTTAAAAGGCAAACGATAAATATTCACGACAAGGCGGTTGACTTCTTGGACAATTGTTTTGGTCGGGAAAACAGTGGATCTGGACCTGGGACCTGGAGTGGGCACATTGCCACCAGCTTGAGGTAGCAGCGGACGTAAACGAAAATATTTATGCAGCCGCCGGCAACAGCAACAAAATGCAACAACAATAAATCTCATTTTATGCAGCGCAGTGCAGCAGCAGAAGCAGACCGAGTAAATCGGCCCTTTTATAGGTAACGCTAATGTGGCCCAAAATTGAACTTGACATTTGAATGCCCAATTAACCATGACGTGTGCGCGAGCAGCGTGTCCACCTAAAGCTGCACCAGGAACTGGACATGCATGCATATGTACAAGCCGAGTAATACAGAAGTATGCGGCCGGCTATTGAGGTCAACATTTGGGCATTCCCCGAATGCGTTATGGGTTATTGCAGAGTGGCGCAATTGAGCAGTGGCACTGTGGGGTCTCGGTGTGCCTGCCTGCCTGCCTGCATGTCTTCCTGTCCAGCAGTTCCCATACAACTTTGACTGGTTGGCTAATTAACCCACTTTCCAATACAGCTCGACCTTTTATTTTATCTAAGCCATTTGAATCATGCAGCCTGGCATGCATACAAAAATTTGCCTGCCAAGAGTGAAAACGATCAAAGAGCAACTATCCCATGTTGAGGCAGTCGAGGCGTTAATACTCTTGCAAGGAAATAATAATAAGATTTTATATATGACATTTTATAAGAAAATAAAATTATAAACTAAGTGCGATAGGTGGGCAGCAGCCCCCCGCCCCGCTGGCTGTGCCCTTGCCTGATCTCAAAATAAAAACGTTTCAAAGTTCTTTTCAAGATTCCCTCAATTCCTACTATAGCAAGTGGAATTACAGATGGACATTCACATAAGACGAAGGCGCATCTATAAATTCACACTTCAACACACAATTTCGTATCCATAACTCCACTTTAGGTTTTATTTTAAATGTCAGCTCATCTAACCATTTGACATGTGAAGTGCTGCGATGGATACATTCTTCATATAACAATGCCTTTTCATTTCAACTTCGTCAATGCAGATGTAAGTTTTATGTTCTATGGCAGCTATATGATATACCGAATCAAATTTGTTGAATGAGCGGTGGGTTGGATAAGCTCGAACATTACAAAAAAGTATTCGAAAAATTAAATGAAAATGACAATTAAAAATGAAAACTTTTCTAGTTTTTTCAACGTTTTTAGAAAACAACTGCGTCTGTACCAGTCATCGGTAAACTTTAGTTTTCAGTTTCGACAAGAATATTCTTTTGGGACAAATATTTTTATAAATTCGTTGAAGCCCCCTGGCGAGGGTATACATAAAAGTCTGGCCAGTGGTCAGTTCAGTTGCGATTCTCACGCATGCCAAGTGCCGCTGTTGTTGTTGCTGCAGAGCATGCAAGGCATAGGAAGGCTAACACGGTTGACTGCTCGTCTCCATAGGCCGGCATGATTATAAAATTGCGATAAATATTTATACCGCTCTAAGATTTATAGCGATTCATATCGCGGCCAGCAGAAGTCATCGGGCATCGGCATCGGCATCTGCCATCGTCTTGAGCAGCCGGACAGAAATGTTCATAAACATTTTTATTAGCAATAATTGCACAATTTTCCATGTGCCGCATTTGCGTGCCACAGGCACAAATCTGCAGTGTCTAAATTCGCAGATATAATTTACTGGTTGCCAAATCTTGTATTTCCCTTGTCAGCATTTCATACAAGCCATAGGCAAGTGTTTACTACACTTTCTTGTCCTTGACATGGCAACCCACCCCCAAAGTGCTGGGTGCCCCCAAAAACGTTTGCCTAATAACCATTATTGCCAAAGAGGCTGAAAATTGTCTTGGCAGCGCATAAACTATAACATTTAAATAAATACAATTATTCGCAATCAATACATTAATAGTTCTACAGCCGATCAAATTGGTAAATGCATTAAATTATGGCTAATGCCTGCGGCTAAGCTAAAACGCTTGAGATGAAGCTGCCACTAGAGTCAGAATTGTTTGGAAAATCCAATTTCTAGAGCAGCTTGAAAAGCCCGCAAGCTGCACAACATTACTTTGAGTATTTATTTATATAATTATAATTTATTTTATGTATTGATTGAAGGTTTATTCGAGTATCACAGAAATAGTTTGTGGATTAAGTAAGCAGCAATAAGTATATGGATTCATAAGTTATCATAAGTTGTAATGCTAAAGTGAAGGATGATAAATTTGACCATGATGATATAATTGCAATGCAAGTTTCGATCATGTTATTACTCGAAAAATGTTCTGCAACATTGTTAAAGCATTGCTAAGAAAAGAAAAAGGCAGCTCTATATATATTTTAATAGGGAAATTATTAAAGTTTGTGATACATTGTTAAGCAGTTACAAGATTTTAAAACCTTTTAGTGGGTATTTTGAGTTGCTTAAATTTTGGAGAAGATATGAGACTAAGAGATCTAACTCATTCAGTATGTGATATGATTCTATTCTCTCTAGACCTAAGGCAAGCTAGCCAACTATATTATAAAGCGGCTTATAGAAATTGAGGTAAAGGTAAAGGTTATAGGTAAAGTTAAATGTTGATAATGTGTGTTTTATGTTTCTTTAAATTTGTCTTTTAAAATGAGTTTTTTTTACCGGTGTTTTTTGTAATAGGTACATTAATGAGTAGATGGCGTAGATGGTTAATGAGTAGATGGCGATCCAAAGCGCCTGAGTTCCAAAAAATTCATTTACTTAAAGTTATATAAGCATCTCTCTCGAGATGTTCTTGAATGATATAAGAGGGTCTTGAAATGAGCATAAATAGTTCTTGATGTCATCCCAGAACATTGCTATATTGATACCAAAGCGATGAAGAGATGAGAACGAATCGTATGAGAAACATGAGAATATCAATCCATATATGGGTAACCTGATATCAACAATGTATTTTGCAATAAAGACTATAACTTCCTTTTTAGCATAATTATATATTATATTGTTGCAAATTATTGAGGCTAGCTATAATATACATGTTTGCTTTGCTAACATGACCCCATTCAAGTGTATGACAGTGTAAATTGAATTTGGGTCCCGCCCCGAAAATTGTAATTGAAATGGATACCAAAATATCGCAGCTAAGTATCACTAAGTGTTTTGTCTTGTAATTTACAAATGCAAATTGTCAAATGTGACAAAACGCATTTGCATGGCAATTTATAGCCAGCACAGGCCTAGCACTGCCAATGTTTCCTTTTGGTGCAGAGTGTGAGTGCGAGATCACAAGTCATCCTTCTGCAATGTAAAAAACTTGTTTCGGTTTAGTTTATACGCATGTTGCGTGTGCTTATACTCGCATTGATATCAAATATGCATTTATTTATGTGTGCTTCGGCTTGGCCTTGATCTAGAATTTCAGTTTTCCGACGTTTTCGTTTTCGTTTTGCGCGATTAAAATGAAAATGCCATAGATATGTGCGTCTACTTGCCAGTTGATGTCGATGCAACGATGGCAATGCGGCGTATGTGTTATGTGCGGGGGTTTGCGTAATCGTGTATCGGGTGCTAAGTACCGGTTTAAATGCCGGACCAGTTTATACATTGAACACAACTGAAGCGCTGCAGCTCGGCTAGAAACGCATGCGTTTTTGCACTTGTAATTTATTGAGAAATTTAATTGAATTCACTTGCCAGGCGGCCAACTGGCCGAGCGATCACATAATTTTTACCCACTGATTACAAATTGAGCAACTGCACATTGCGCATTGGTTAATTTGTGGCAACTTGGGTACTATTTTTAGCAAGCACTAGCTTATCAGCAGAAGGCTTACTCAAGAACCATTCTTCTACTCCTCGATTATAAATAACTTTCTTGCATGACGAATGAAAAATAGTTGCTTGCTTTGACGGCTATAAATGCTCAGCACATCGGTACTCCATTGTCATAAGCCACTTGCAGTTGGAACGGGAGTGTTAAGAGAGTACTAGAACCATGCTTACACCTTGGCCTATTGTTTTTGTTGTGCTGCTGGCCACAATTGTTGTGGCCCAAGTTGACTACGAGCTTGACTATCAGGATCGTGAAGTGGAAATTTCACAGTATCAGAAAAAGGACTTTGAAATGCGAAAAAGTTCGTTACCATGAATATAGCGAAGCAATCAAATTAACCAAAGATTTTTCAGAGGTCTGCACCAAGAGGCCATCATTTGGCAAATGCAAAGGAAAACGTAAGATGTGGTTCTTCAATATCTTTCGAGAGAGATGCGAAACATTTACATATTCAAATTGTGGCGGCAACGGCAATCGTTTCTTCACCAAAGGCGCGTGCATGGACTTTTGTGCAGATCAGGAATGGAAAAAGCACATTCCTGCACTTCGAAAGCCAACAACAAAAAGCACTTTACATAGGTTATATAACTGAAATTTGTAATTTCGTAAATATATTTACTCCATTTTGCAGTAAAGACATCTAAGACTGCACGAAATAAGATAATTCAATAAAAGAAAATGAATGTACTGCATGAAAACTCTTATTACAGATTGAACATCAATCGAACTCAATGCTAGAGGAAAGCAAAAGTATTTCAGATGAAAAGCTCCCGCACGACAAATGAGAGTTATTGGAAACGAAGTCCAAATTATTTCTGGTGTAATCCGATCTTTTTCCAATTGCCATGTATCTCTGCTAGCAACTTTTGCACAAACACAATATACTCGTTTACTCTATATTGAGTATGAGTATAAGAATGTAAATATGCCTCCATAGCCATAAACTTGAAACCACATTTTCATTAGCCAGAATGAAACCGAACTTATAAAAGAGCTTAACATAAACAACAGAATTCAGTTTACAATTTTACTCTGAGCTGTTGACTTTAACCGAAAATGAAAGTGCTTCCAGCTTTATTTGTCCTCTTGGCCTTCTTTCTGCTGAGAGCTGATTCAACCGATCGATCTGGCAGAGCTGCAAAATCTCGGCAGGGTAAGTCAGCATACTATATCTGCTGCTGCTTTTCTTATCTTATAATCCTACAGAGATATGTATGTCTCGTCCGGAATATGGCCGCTGTAAGGGGCATCGGCAGATGTGGACGTTCAATGCTTTTCGACGTCGCTGTGAGCGATTCGATTACTCCAACTGCGGTGGCAATGGCAATCGCTTCTTCACTGTGAGAGAGTGTCTGGGATTTTGCCTAGAGGATGAGGATGCTAAGAAACGTGTTACAAACGATACATTCGATGGCATCGTTTTTGCACAGTATCCGCCAACCAGGAAGACACCAAATAGTCAAGATTGAGTTCTAAGCCTTTAAGTTGTTCAATGTCAAAATGTATTAATTATTATGTTAAATAAATAATATATATACTGTGGCTTAAAATAATAATAATTACAATAATCAGTGGACGTTATATGGGCGCTATATGATATAGTGATCCGATCTGGATCAAATTTTCCAAGCTGACGAGGGGGCTAGTCAAATGAATACACAAAAAAAATTGGTTGTATTTGAATGAAAAATTAGAAAAGTAATGCTACCAAGGGTTCCTTCCGGAAGAATTGTTTATATAGAACCTTTATTATATAGTTTTCCGATCTGGATGAAATTCGAATTTAACCAGCGTGCAAAATTGTAAAACAAACTTGATCTGACGCCCCAAAAGGGGAGTCTTGGTAACTCTAGTCAACAAGATGGACATGTCTACATCGACTAGGCTGCTGATGCTAATCAAGAATATATATACTTTAAGGGGTCGGAAAAGCTTCCTTTTGCCTGTTACATCCGTTTGCACGAATACAATAAACTCGCTTACTCTATTAAAGTACGAGTATAAAAAATTAATGCAGTGGATGGAAACTCTCATTACAGCTTGAACATGAATCCAACTCTCCACTAGGGAAAGCAGAGGTATATCAGATGAAAAGCCCCACAAGACATTTGAGAGTTATTGGAAGCGAATGCTAAATTATTTCGGGTGTAATCATATCTATTTCCAATTGCTATATATATCTCTCTGAAATAAACTTTTGCTGAAGTTGATTCTGCCTTCTTGATAATATGCATTAAATTACCGTTCCCTTAAGGCTATCAATGTTCCATTGGTGTCAGGTTGAGATCAATATCGTCTGACTAATAACAAACCTTTATCTTTATTATCCATCAAAACCCATATAAATAATTTAGCTAGAACGAACATTCAGGAAGCTGCATGCTCAGCTGTACTCTTACAAAAGTTTATCGCAGTTTGAAATTGTAAATAATGTAAACATGCTTCCCATATGCATAAACTTGAAACCACATTTTCATTAGTCAGAATGAAACCGAACTTATAAAAGAGCTTGACACAAACAACAGAATTCAGTTTACAATTTTACTTGAACATTCGATTTTAAGCGAAAATGAAAGTTTTTGCAGCTTTATTTGTCCTCTTGACCTTCTTCCTGCTGAAAGCTGATTCAACCGATCGATCTGGCAGAGCTGCAAATTCTCGACAGGGTAAGCCAAGTATACTATATCTGCTGATGCTCTTCTTCCTCTATAATCCTGTAATTTTTTCGACAGAGATATGTCTCTCCAGCTCGGAATATGGCCGCTGTCACGGTCATGAACAGATGTGGACTTACAATGCTTTTCGACGACGCTGTGAGCGATTCGATTATTCCAACTGCGGTGGCAATGACAATCGATTCTTCACCGAAAGAGAGTGTCTTGCATTTTGCCTACCGAATAAGGATGCGAAGAAACGTATTACAGGCGATGCAGTCGGTGACTTCTTTTTTGCTCAGTATGCCAGCCATGAAGACACCATACCCACGAACTAATCAAGATTCAATTTTAAACTCTTAAGTTGTTTAATGTCAACATGAATTATATATTGTACAATATATTATTTAGCTGCAGTCAAACTAAGAACAAACAAGAAAGGAAGGCTAGCTTCCATTCACTTTGTAAGTATATAACCGATTTAGATCAAATCTGGTCGGTGGACGTGTGGCTACAGTGGGATACAAGACGAATTTGTTTTAATTTGGATAAAAAACAGAATAGAGTTCATTCCTGAGCAATCGGTTATATGGGAGCTATATGATATAGTTGTCCGATCTGGATAAAACGAACATGACCAGCGTGCAGACATAAGAAGCATCTGGTAAAAACTGCAGCTCTGTAGCTTTAAAGGCTTGTGAGATCTTCGTGTTGAAACAGATGGACATGGTTATATCGATTCCCCTTGTCTTTCTGATCAAGAATATATATACCTTATATAGTTGGAAACGCTTCCTTCTGTACGTGGCATACTTCCTGACAAAATTAATATACCATTTTGTGAATGGTATAAAAATACCTAAGACATTAAGATATGACGGCACTTGGCAAACGCCGAAGAAGAGTGTTGTGCTGCCAGTGCTCTACAGCTGAATGCAGTAAGCCCATACCAGGTTTAAAATACCAGTAATTTGTTCCAATTGCAACTTCCACTTCGTTCCATATGCTCTAAAAATGTTAAACTGTATGGTGCCTTAAGCGCTTTTCCACTGCAAAACTTTTTGCGTCTTCTCTTTGCCCGGGTGCTTTGAGCCCTTTGAAAATTGAATCACGGGCCGCTAGCGTTCCCCGGTATAAATGTGAATGCGATTTGTTGGCGTGTGGCGGTTTTTTGGTACACTTTTAAGCAGGCGCTCAGGAAGCGAGCAACTGATTTCGAGACACGTTGTTGCTGATTTCGGATATACTTGCACACACACATGCCTGATTTGTGGTTGCTAACACACACGCACATAAGCGCACACACGCACACGCAAACAAACACGCTCCCAAATTGGCCAAGGGCTGGGCAAACATTTTGCTGCTTACTCGGTATTGGAACAGGCTAACAGCGTAGCTAAAGCGTTGCCGCTGTTAATTTAAAAGTACACACTGTGCTGTTGCTGTTGTTGTAGCTAAAAGCCCTCTATGTAAAAGTTTAGTGCGCTCGCCGCCGTTAGAGCATAAATTAGTGAGAGTACGCAAAAGCAAATTACTGTGAGCAGACGCTGGGACTGAGAATGGTAATAGCCTATGTACTTGTAGCTATAGGCGAAATCAAAGAATAAAGTCACGCAATTTCAATTACAAATGAAAACGCATATAAATGTGAATAGTACTTGTTGCAATGGCATCACTGGCTAAACAAATGGCAGCATCAACGATATGATATTAGTAACAGTAATAATAATAACAATAATAATAATGAAATTGTGATAAGCTGCGCGCCACAAATTGCACGCGAACGAGACAATGATTTAAACCGTTAAATGCAAGTAGTGGCATCAAATGCAGCCGACGCACAGTGTCACCTTGTTAAAGATTTCGGTGCATTAAGAAAAAAAATTACTGAGCATCTCAAAATGCGTGTTTACAAACTGTGGAGTAATTTTTAAAGAGTAATTTTCAATTCATTTATATTTTTGATTGAAAATTATTAGACCTTAGCTTGTTGGCTGGCTAGAAGTTATTCTGTTGGACCACAATGAGTTTAGAGCTGCCTCGGAGTTCATTATGGGGGGGCAGTATCTTACCGTAATTGTCAGATTTCTCATAACGCAACGATCTTAACATAAGGATCTTAACAAAAGTAGGTAGATTATGTGCTTCTACAAAATCGGCAAATCGGTGGATTATGTGCTTATACATATATAAACCGAGTTTCAATCAAATGCATTAAAATTTGTGGAAGATATAAAGTTTTACGTCTTGCGGGGGCGTGGCAAAATTTAAAAACAAATTTGATCTGATCTTGATCCCCATAAGGGGACAGCCAAATTGGCTGTCTCTAGCTCTAAAAGTCTCCGAGATCCAGGTGTTCAAACGGAAGGACAGACCGGCATGGCTAGATCGACTCGGCTGTTGATGCTGATCAAGAATATATATATAGTTATGGGGTCGGAGATGCTTCCTTCTGCCTGTTACATACATTTGCACGAATACAATATACTCGTTTACTCCACTAGAGTACGAGTATAAAAAGTAGGTCTCATCAAATATACAAAAAAACCAAAAACAACATTTTTTTACCTACTCTTATTATTCCAACAAACGAAACTCGGTGGTCGGTCGTTTGAAAAATCAACTACTTATAGCTGTATCTATGATATTTTAACTAAACTATCAAACCATTTCTTACCTTCGCAGGACTTGTGTTTAGCGAACGCTTTTCAGGCCTTGGCCCCACAGTGTGATGCGACGAAGAAGAAGACAAAGACATTGGTCGTCATAGTGGCTGGCCTGGTCTGCCTCTAAACCTGGACCTGGCTATCGTATGCGTCTTACAACGTGTGTCTATCGTTATTGCAGTGCTTAATGTTGTTGCTGTTATTGTTGTTGTTGTTGTTGTTAGCTGTTTCTGCGCCTGTGCCAACATTAGCGAACGCGCGTGTGTGCCCCAATCGAAGTGTAGAGACAGAGACAGAGACAGAGACCGAGACCTGAGAGTTAAGCTTTGGTGTTTGCCAATTAATATTCGCATGATCAAATGCTTAACGCATTTAGCCATATAAAAACCAACAAGACGTCTCGGCCAAACCGGCTCACATTAAACTTGCATTTACGCATTACCTTTGTGTAAATGATCCCTGAAGCTGATGCTGGCTGGAGTTGGAGCCGAAGTTGAAGATCTATGCCGTACATAGACGTGAATGTGTTAGAGGATGTACTGTGGGAAAGTGTGGCTTAATTGACACAAGGCGTTTAAATGTTGGGCCGAACGAGGTTTTGTATAAATAACAGGTTGCTGCATTTTTTTTTTTAAGTATATTTGTTTTTTAATTTATTTTTAATATATTTTTGTTATTTTGTTGTTTTGTTATTTTTTGTATTTATAGGTTTTGTTCGAGCCTTTCGAGTTTTGTTTTGCTAAATAATTAAAAATTTGTTAGTTCTTTTCATATGCATTTTGTAGAGGGTCGGGTAGGGGAAACGGGTAGAGAAGGAGGGGATTACAATATAGCATAAACATGTATATATAATTTTTTGTTCTATATTTAAGTGGTTTTAAATTTCAATTAGTTTGGCTAGATGCGAGCCTGTAGAATATGTTGATATCGTATATAATTTATTAAAATTGATTTATGCAATGTTTAATGTTAATGTATTTATGGCATAACAAACTTTTGAGAGCGAAATGCACATAGCACAGATATTGATTAAGATTTTGTCTTTGTAGGTTTTTCGGGAATAGGTACATACATACTTCTTATAAACATTATTGTACCACAAAGCATTTAACATTTAAAGCGTTGCGCACACACACAGACATCCATATATTCGATATGAAGAATTGACACATAAAATAAGATAATCAATAAATATTAATAAACTAAAATATAATAGAATTAACAAATCATAACAACAATAAGGCCTGGCCTTCAACTAAATGTATGTAAATTGAACAAAGTCAATACACTTTGATTTCTTTTGCCCCGGAAAACAACTAAAGGACTAGTTCAGTTTTCACAAAATTCATTAAAAAATGTAGCGCATACATTGTACATACATATATATCTATATATATAGTTATTCTTTTTTTATTTTGTAAGCCAATTTGCTTATAACTTTGATGCGTTGTATATTTGATTTGATTCTTCGATTTGCTTTAAATATTTGAATTAAAATTATATAACAACACGCATAAGATTGCCTAGTGATTTAATAATGTGTAGTGTAATTTATGTATGCAATATGGTATGCGTATAGACAATATAGCATATTGGTAAATTACTTTTCCTTTTTCTTATACATATTTTTTTTTGTTTATTGGAGGATATGATTTTGCACTGCTTTCACTCACAGCAAGCCTTTAATTTAAGTAAATACTTGTTATTCATAAATGACTTCACATATGAAAAATGTAGCTTTTAACATGAATAAAATTGTTTATGCGCCAATATGCTATAAAGTTTTCGTTTTCGTTTTCGCTTTCGTTTTTCTATTAATTTATTTTAATTTAATTTTATATCAGTGTTTCTCTATTGCTGGAGGTTTTTTTTTTTTATTACGGTTAAACATTGGCTAAAATGTTGGTTATGTGTTATGTAAATGCAATTATATGTTATTTTGTGGTCTTTGGGCCATTCAAATGCATACTTTTCCTTTCAAATGATATACATACATACAGACATGTGTGTTTATATGTCGTCAGCAAGGAAAATTTGTGCGCTCCGTTGAGGAATGGTGGAAGTTGAGAGCTCAAAAATTTAAAAATTGTGCCTTTGGTTTAAAAGTCTTTTGTTCTATTTGTTTTTTTTTGTTTTTCTTTGTTTGGCTATTAAAATCAATATGGATAAGGAAAGTAATCTTCGGTCCGCCGAAGCTTAACATACCCTTGAAGATATAGCAGTCAGTTGATATCAAAAAAGTGTCGGCCACGATCAGTTATTGATCATCTTGGTGGTCTCTGTTAAGGAGTTATATATGGACATATTTAGATGAGCCTATAATGTCAACAATCTC
Source organism: Hirtodrosophila duncani (assembly GCA_037043425.1). NCBI lineage: Eukaryota > Metazoa > Arthropoda > Insecta > Diptera > Drosophilidae > Hirtodrosophila > Hirtodrosophila duncani. The sequence continues at coordinate 1,195,589 of JBAMBM010000569.1, forward strand.
ACAGAATCTTGTCTTGGAGTATAGAAAGCAGTTCCTTTGAGGAAGTAGTGTTCCCTTATTTCTCTATCACTTCAATTTAGAAAACTTTCTCGTCTCGCTGTGTACTGCTTTCTAGTTTAATATCTTACCCAACTTTCTTGTCTCTGGCTTATCCTTCCTTTTATTTCTCGACTCTCACTGTTCTTTCTGTATTTTCTCTGCTTTCACCGCGTCCCTCCTGCCCAACTCTATGAAATTGTTAGTCTGTTGCTAAAGTAAAACTCGCAATATTCTACCGATAAATTTTCCTTTAAAAGTTTTGTTGTAACTGATGGCAATATAAAAAATTCCTTAAAAACAATCATTTGCTAAAAATCCTAATTCGTTTTGTTTGTTATGCGATATTATGAATTTGCTTGAAATTTCATAATAAAGTTAAAATTTTGATGCTAACAATAAAAAAATTAAAAATATTTCATAAATAATTGCGATTTTTCAACAATCACTTAAACATGCACGTATATAGCCCCTTAAGAGAATGCTGTTCCATATCTTGGCACCAGAAGGCACTTTGATTCAAAATGAAGTTCGCAATAAAATTCTAATATCCTCTTCAAGGGTATAAAAACATATACGTATATAAAAGTCAAATGCCTAAATGACTAGGACCAAGTACATAAATAGTTTCCATACAAAAATCTGCATCCGTTCTATTCAAGCTACAGCTTGAACAGCGCCCCATAGTTGGTAAGACATAATAGTTTGGTGCACAGACTGCGGCTGCGATTGGCTCTGATTGCAGTCACTGGAGGTGGTTGAGATCGGGCCTGGACGCTGGCCTGCACCTGGCTCTATTGGCCACCACCACCATCATTATCACCGCCACAATACTCGCCCTGAAGCATGCCATTGTCCAGTAAAAGAGATGGTGTTGTGGCAATACCATCGCGCAGAGCCAACTGATAAGCCACCTCGAATGCCTGACCCAAGGTCAAGATGATTTCACTGGCCAGTTCCTAGAAGTAGTAAAAGATTGATAACTTGGGTAGGACCTTTGGCAAATGCATCATCTTACAGTGCTCTGCACTTGGAATACATGGCAGTAGTGTAAGTCCTGCTCCTTAGTTATATAGGCAAAGTGTCGCAAATCCTCTGAATCCTGGCAAGCGCAGTTGATATTCTGTATCTCATGCTCGCAGATAATGCGCTAGAAATGGTTTCGATGTATCCATGCGAGTTAGTTCTGACCACTGCTCCTTATTGTCATTGACTCACCTTGCTGGTCACATCGATAAACTCCACACCCCGATGGCAAATGGCCAATGATAGTGGTGCACCCGTTCTCTGACTTGCCTCAATTTCGGATGCCTTCAATTTTTGTATGGATTTCTTGGTGGACTCTGTGCCATGTAGTTCTTTCACAACCGTTGAGCCGAGGTACTGAGGCAGCCCAGAAAGAGAATGATGTTAAGTTCCTGATGATGGCACTGCGCTTGTTTGATTTCGTTACCCACCTGGACCTCGTATTTGATGTACTCATTGAGCAGAGTTTGCGCCGAATGGCGCCATTTGGTGGTGCGCAGATTAGCCGGAAGTCCTAGCAGCAGCTCGGATGGCGCACGTATGTGGAGTGGTGCGGCGGAAGCAGCAGTGGATACTAGCTTCTGCGCCGGTGGGGCGGGTGGTGGCGGTGCGGGTCTATCAATACTTTGACTTAGGAATTGTGCTATAATAATGAGAATGGTTCAGATCTTACCTATTTTTGCGATAGCCTATAAGGGAATGACGATGCTGTCCCACATTGGCTGGGGGCTGCGAGGAAACAGGGTCTGAGCCCGTTGCCATTTCCTTGTTACCATTCGTTGTCATCTTATTGGTTTCGTTGTTCTCGCCCAGCGGTGTCTTTACCGACTTGGATTCACGCATTTGGCGTATGTAGGCCAGGGATTGTAGAATGCGTCTGCGATGCCCCAGCTTATTGATCTCCAGCACCGTTTGCAGCTCCACATCCCAAACACCACACACGCTATCAATGGTGTTGTACAGATGCTTGCTAGAAGTACACAGAAAACAAAATTCCGTGATAAATTCAAGCTGAAAAATGATGATGCATCCAGGATAAAAGCATTGAATCAAGTACGGAATGGGATAGGATTCGGAATCAAGCGTCCAAAATGTCAAATAAAGAGGGAAAAGATTGGTTTAACACAGATCCGGTTTGAAATCAAATCAAACCAGAAATTCAGGCTAGTTTCAGCTGGCCGAAGCTTATAAACAATTCACATTTCTTTTTTTTTTTGAGGTAGATAATAAAAGATTGAGTAAGAGAGAGGCTTACTTAAAGGATTCCAGATATTCGGGCAAGGCAATGCTGTTGAGCCATTGCTGTAAGGTGGACACACCTTGCTGCTTGTTCTCCTGCTGCATCTTGAACGGCACCTGCGGCTGGAATTCCGCTGCAGGCAAGGTCTCCACAAAACGCAACAGTTTTGATGCATCTCGCTCAGGAATGTGTAACAATGGTATATCCGGCTCCTCGAGCACATTATTCTAAGGGAAGGCGAAGAATATGCGTTCAGACACTTTTTAATAGACTATCTATCGCCTTATACTCACCACGAACTTGTAGTTGTCGTAGCCATTCTCGAAGAGCATGCGCTCAAGGTGCAGTAGACCAGCATTTCGTAGCCTTACGGCCAGCTCGCGCCGTTCGGGTAGAACTTCGAGGTCCTCAAAGTCCAGCTCTATATCATGGGTGGGAGTAATATTTGTGTTGAGGATTCCGCTGCCAAAGTTCTCAATTATTTCAGAGATTTTCTTGCGCGCCTCCTCCGCATTGAAGGGGCTCAGCAGATTCAACGAGTTGGAAGTGCGAGCTGCTGAACGTCCACTGCCTGGCGACTTGGCCGGTGACTTTGCCGGTGACTTGGCTGGAGATCTCGCTGGTGATTTGTTGGCATTCCTGACAGTCGGCGACTTGGTCATTGTCTTGGCCTCGCTGTTGCCATTCGTTTCTGGCTTAACATCAACAGATGGCTGTGGCTGTTGGGTGGGCGTCGTCGGCAGCTTGGCAAACTTCCGCTCGGGCACCATGGGCTTGGTGGCAATAGGCGGACGCACACGTGGCGGCGGCTTTTGTTGCTCCAGCTCTGACTGCTCCTTGTGCTGGCTGGCGCCCTTCAGTAGACCGGCGAAGGGCACATCACTAACGAACTCCTCCACATAATCCGTGGAATGGGAGAGACTGTGATCCGAACATGATATGCTGGAACTCAGCGAGCCCGACGAAGGAGCCGGACAACGTGGTACCACCGTCACGGTATCGTCATAGTCATAGCCTGGCGTGCTTAACGTCGGCAGCAGCTTCGACGGCGATGATCCCGTCTCGATCATCAGCTGCTGGGCAGCCTGGAGCTGCAGCAACGCTGAGCGACGTTTGTACTCCTGGCTGAGCGGACGAATGCGCTCATGAATAGTGCGCTCCGCCTGGCTCGAACTGGGCGGCGGATGATCAGGTGTCGGGGGCTGCTTATAGTGCGTGGGACTGCTAGGAGTTTGCTGTTTGGGCTTGCCATCACAGTTCTCATCGCCAATATTCGACTTTTCGGCTACATTAAGGGAACTGAAAAGAGTTTAGTTATTAATTACACTTACTTTGGGAGCTTTGGGATTGCTCACATTCTTATTCACAAAACATTAATTAGTTATGACTCACCAGCTATTGCGATTACGCTTGAGTTTGCGGTTGGGATTGTAGGATTTCAGTGTGGCATTCTCACAGGATTTGAGCAACTCCTTGGACAGCTTGGTGGAGGTGCTGCGTGGTGCCGGTATGGGCCTCTTCATTGAATTGGTGGCGTTGGCAGCCGGTGCGGGAGACTCTCCACTTGAATTTGGCACACTTGTCTCGCTATTGAGTTCTGAGCTGCTGCACTGACGATCCAGCATGTCATCTATTGAGGACATATATTTGTATTAAAGTTATGTCTCTGACTCTCTTGACTTTATCACTCACTGCTGGAGCTCAGGCTTAGACCACCACTAGCGTCAGGGCCCACGGCTGAGCGCGTGCTCTGCCTGGCGCTGGCATAGAGACGATCGCAGCGTTGGCGCTCGCGTAGATGCAGTTGCGTCTCGTCAAAGCTCATGCCACCCACGCTGCCGTGGCTCTGATGGGAGTAGGGACTATCATTGGGCGAGGGACGACGCAGCATCATGTGGTGTCCCTGTCCCTGGCTCTGACTAGAGAGCGAACTGTAGCTGAATTGTTGCCCTGGACCAGCGTGGGTTGGCGAAACGGAGAGATTACGTCGTGGTGGCTTCTTGGGCGGTCCGGCTGGGGCAAAGGTGCTCATTTGCAGGGGCTGCACCACGCCTCCCGTGGAGCAACGAGATCTGGGCGAGACAGAGGCTGGCTCGAAGCTGCTCTGTGAGGAGGAAGGACTCACGCTGAAGCCACCGCCGCCCATATCGCTGGGGGTTTATATAAATAAATTAAAATTAAAGTTATTCAAATTAGTTGCTGCTCACTTTTGACTGTGCAGCGGCGAGTTAGCATCCTGGTAGAACCGTTCATCTGGCTGCAAAGCACTGTCAAGCGATTTGCCGCCATTGTAGTGACCACCGTTCCCAGCACTGAGACGCTGCTTGCTGTAGCCGGATTGCTGCATGGAATGCGAGTGATTCAGCAAATGGTTGTTGGAGTTGAAGTGGTAATGGTTGTGGCTGTAGCTGCTGCTGCTGCTAGGCTGTTGCTGCTTGGAGCTCGGGCCACGCCCCGTGGGAGGTGGCTGTACGTGTTGGCGGTATATGACCTCGTCCCCCTCATCAGTATCCATTTCGTGGCGAAAGTCTAAGTAGAGGATGAGAGAAGCCAATATTTTATCAATGTCAAATGGACTCTAATGAAAATTACACCTATTCTCCAAAGAAAACCATTCTCAAGTGAGTAACACTGGTGATTCTTACTGCACTTATCATGGATTCCAATTATGACTTAATAAATCATTATTGAAACGCAGATGTTTTGTTGACTAAAATATTAATCATACGTACTGTTGATCACGGCAATAATATGCTTTGTCACATGTGGCGGAAATTCTCGCAATATGTCCAAAGCAGTGCGTCCCTCATTGTCTGTGGCCGCCAAATCGATGCCCGCTCGGAGCAGTGTACGCACCACATTCTCCTTGCCACACAGCGCCGCCTCGTGGAGAGCTGTGCCCGAGGGCGTCAGAAGATTCACACAGACTCCAGCGGAGAGCAGAACTTCCACCACACCCTTGTGCCCATTGCGACTGGCCAGGTGTAGACAGGTATGGGGAAATATACTTCGCTTGGGAGACGACGGCGACGATGGCGAAGGCGCTCCGCTTTCTACCGCCGCAGTGCTGAGATGAGCAATGAGCTCGGGATGGGCGCGAATAAGCATTTGAACCGCTTGCAGGCGGCCATATTGGGCAGCCAGATCTAGCGGAGTCTCTCCACGAGAGTTGCGCATGTTGGGATCCGCATCGTGGGCCAGCAGCAGAGCCAAGGCGCCCGTGTGTCCATGCTGGGCAGCGCAGTGTAGCGGAGTCTCCTGCTCAATTGTCTGCAGATTGGCACTGGCCGGCCGATATGGATGCGTGAGCAGCAGCCTAACAATGTCCGTCTCCCCCGCCCAGGCTGCCAAGTGCAGCGGCGAGGAGCCCCTCGAGTCGGGCAGATTGGGCGAAGCCTCGTGGGCCAGCAGCAGCCTCACTATCTCCTCATGTCCGTTGAGGCAGGCATGATGCAGGGCCGAATAGCCGCCATTGTCCTGCACATTGACGCCGGTGCCGCGACGCAGGCTGGCCAGCGGCCCGGCTCGTTTAGCCTTCTGGCTGAGCACCTTCTCGATATGGCTGATGTTGCCGTTGCGAGCCGCCTCCAAAAACTCCTGATCCTTGCCCATTGTATAAGTTCACCCTGGAAGTTAATGTGCGTTAATGGACTTGAAGTTCTTTGAGAGATTGCATTTAATTTTAATCGCCCCCTCTGCGCCGAGTTGATTTGCTTAAAACGAATTATGATGGTGAAGGATGCTTCATTAAAATGCCTCCTGGCTTTGTGGCTTTCAGCTCACGGGTCCTATCCCTATCCTTTTTAGGCTCTAATGACTTTCTGCAGGCCTTTCATTTAAGGCGAGAAAACCAAAGGACTCACACTCAGTACCCCGGGACTTCAAACGGCTATGGGACTGCCATTAAAAAAAATTGTACAATGTGACACCCAAGCAGGAGGCAGAGAATGGAAAAGCATATAGAATGTGGCAATGAGTGGGTGGCTGTGAGTCTGCCGCTGCTGCGGCTGATGATGAAGTGCTTTTCACGCGTTGAAATATCTTCAAGTATCTTTGATATATACGTCACGTTCGGGTCTTGGACAGTGGGAGTATAAATGTATTTGGTGAAAAAGTTGCAATTGGCAAGAGATTGGATTCCGAAACTGATCAGGATGGGGAATTTTGCTTACAAATATTTTGAGAAATAGTTACATGAGACAGGGACTGGCTTTTGGATATGAACTGACTTAGAATATAATGTTTAAAACTAGGCTGAGCAAAGCAATGATGCAGGTGATACTGAAAAGAGGCTATTGCAATCATAAACATATATCAAGTTGTACTTAATATTATAGGATTAGGAAAATCCTTCAGTAGCCTGTTTAAGAGAGGTGTAATATACCCAGGTATATCAACTATAATCTCTTATCTTCCTGGATCAGTAATATATATATATTTATGCTTATTTTTACTCAAATATCTTCGAACTTTCATAAAATTTGCCCATTGTGCCTGACTTTAGGGACGTGTGGCCATGGGAAATATGTACATATCATGTTGGCGCGCCTTCAATGAGATAAATACGAGTACAACACTGCAACAGATAATCACCTGCTTACACACAAGTCCTTTTACCACACACATACACACACAATACACTCACATATTACTACCATAAGGATACAACAAAAGGTAGGTTAGGCACGTCCTGTGGCGTCCAGGCTAAGAGCGAGAGCGACGCAGAGACAAAGAGAGACTTCCCCAAACTTTGGAGAGTGCGCTTGCTCTGCTAAATGCCGCGCCCACCACTAACTGGGCAGGCTCCCAACTCCCCATGTTCATGTATATGTCGAATCCTTTCGCAAAATCCAGCTTTCTACGCAAAAAATTGATATTTTTGCACAGAAACGTGAAGGAGTGCGCCCTGAAGTATGGTGTGGGAAAACAGAGGAAATTGAAGCCCATTATAAATGTGTTGGGGCTGTCATACTGTTAACTGGAGCTACAACAACAATAATAACACCAGCTGAACACCAGCAACAACAATGATAATAAGGGGCAACAACAATAATGTCAATTGGCTGCTTGCCCGTCTGACTTTTTAGTGAATGCATAGTTGCCATATTCATAATTGGGTCAAAGGATATTGACCCGAGGCACACCGACCGACGGCAGGCGGTACATATATGTTTATATATGCTTATCTATAAATATAGTGAAATCGGTTTAATTTGCCGTATTTTGTTGGCTGTCCATTTCTGTTGGTGAAATTTGAGCTGGGTCTGTCAATAGGCATTGTTTGTCATATTGTTAGAGAACAATTTCTATAGATAGTGTCTGTTGGTTTTACTTCTGCTACTGCTGCATTTAAAAGGCGTGTACTCCTATATATGTATACACACAAACACGCAAACACTAAAACATTTACACTCGCAGCCACTTGGCAGATACATTTTCAAAGCCCTCAAGACAACAATTCGTTGTTGGTTAAGATTTACCTTATATCTTTGTCGTTATTTCTTTTAGTTTATTTGTGATATCTTCTTGTATATGTAAAATTGTGACGCACAAATTTTCACTTCCGTTCCGTGGGCGGCTGTGCCTATGTTCACAGTTCTCGTCGCTTCACGTCTTTATTAATTTAATGAATTTCATTTTATTTCATTTCGTTTGATTTGCTTGTCGCGCCGCACTCCTTCAGCGTTTCCAGCACATTTCCGTTTACGAAATGATTTTGCTGCGCCCGCGGTTGACGATGACAATGATGGTATTGGGTACTGACACTGGGACTGACACTGGCTACAACTGTGACTACGACTGGAGCTCGAGTCGACTCCACTCGAAGCGAATCGTCTTCGTCGCTGTGTGTTTGGCGTTTGTAAGTTCCGTAAGAATTTTTGTGTTACATTTTTCACACTCGCACAGCGGCGCTCTCCGTGCCAGCCACCAGCTCTGAGCTCCATGCGCCGTGCACTTTGCTCTTGTGGGAGACGATGAAAGTTGGACATGCTTACAATAAGAGAGACAGACTAACCTCGTTGTAGCCGAAGCTCATATACTCTTTAGTAAACTGCACCATATTAGGATGGAAAACTTTCTCAAAAATATGGACAATAGCCGTATGAAAATTAAAGCTAACACACAAGTTTTCTTTAAAGAGATTTCATGGTGCCGTTGTGACTTTTAAAATTTAGATAAACCAAATTTAACAACACATTCGTTTTTCATGCTAACTGTTACAGTCGATTATATAGCAGCTATATGATATAATAATCTGCTTAGAAACATATTTGGCCAAAATCTTAGAGTCTGTTAAAATGAATATGTAAATACAGAATTTGGCACAGTTTTGTTAAAGCTCAAAAAAGTTGTTCTTACTTAGTGTTAATTCAGTCCAAATGGTATAACTTTAGACAAAAATCAAATAGTTTTCTTTTACTATATAATTGCTGATAATGGTTGGTTGTATGGTAGGTATATATTATATAGTGGTTCTACTTCGACAATGTTCATTGCTTCAGAAAGCAATCTATTCCGGAATTTTCAGCTCAATAGCTTTAAAACTTGGAGAGTAGTTCTCAAGAATATATATACCTTAAGGAGTTGGAGATGTTAAATGTGGTCAAAATAGTACAATACCCTCTGCAAGAGTATATTAATACACTACAATGCGCTGTGATACAAGCACAATACATATGTTTGGATACGCTTTGCTTTGCTCTGCGCTTTCACTTAATTGTTTTGGTTTCGTTGGGGCGGGCGAAAGAGCAAGCAAAAGCACAACACGGAGAGAAACGAAGAGAAATGAGTATAAATTGTATACTATAAATACATATCTCTATGTGCATATACATATATATTTTGTTTGTGTTTATAGTAGACGCGACGATACTCGTAGTACGCTTTTGTTTACCTATTTTGATGTGCAAAATTAACAGAGAGGGGCACTGAGAGCTGAGCGAGACATGGAGAGAGCAAAAATCTGGTGAGTGTTTTAAAAATAGTATCAGCTTTTGTACTTAGCTAGAATCATTGGATAGGAATGTGACAAATGGAATGCATTCGTCAGTTGCAACAGAAATGCGTGAGTATCTCTGAGATACTAACTATTATGCATTTGATCTTCAAGTGAATTTACAATTACAATTAGATGAGAATAAAAACGGTGAGACATCTCCATTAATAAATTGCTTATTGTACTCGTACTCTATATTGTGTTTGTGCAAATGTATGTAACAGGTAGTATAAGCGTTTTCAACCCCATAAAGTATATATATTCTTGATCAGCATGACAAGCAGAGCCGATCTAGCCTTGTTAGTAGTTTGTACGTCCGTCCGTCTCGGAGATTATAAGACCTAGAGTCCAAATTTTGTATGTAGACTCCCCTAGTGTTTAAGCAGATCAAGTTTGTTTCAAAAATTTTTCAAGGTCCCTCGCCAAAAACGTACAATTTTCAAGATAGAAGTGTGTTAATAAAATCACTTATAAATTTAACTATTTTCTATGAATACATAACATTTTCTTAAAATCGACCTAGAAACAACGGCCCTCGCCAGCGAGGGGCCATTTACCATTTTTTAATGACATTTTTCAGTCATTAATTTTAAAAAGAGCCCCTTGCGGAATACCCCACCGTGGTCTGGAACTTATCGCTATTGTCCTGTATAATCGCATATTCTTATCTCAGACCGGCTGTAGACCACATTTAGGACTGTCTTTCCATATAAGTAAAAACAAGCGCTTCATGTCAGAGATAACCGTGAAAAGCTAAGTTTGTCAGCTTGCTTTAGCAGATTTTAATTTGGATTAAAAGCCAAGTGTTGATTTTGAAACACTTGGTTATATGGGAATGATACGATATAGATTAATCTTAAGCTCTTACGACTTTTGAGATCTTGAGGTTGACACATAATTACAGACAGATGGACGGACAGGCAGACGGACATGGCTATAGATCGACTATATTAATATACCAATGAAGCGCTATCTTTTCTTAATCGGTTCTCATTGTCATTGATATAAAACCAAATGTGGTCTCTTCCCATACCAATTTTCTTTAGTAAAAACATGTTTTTAAATTTTTTACTTAATCACATAATACTGTATATTCCTAGTCGAGCAAGTCGAGCAGGCCGCATCGATCGAAGAGTGCCAGCTGTTGCTTTAGATTTTCCTGTAATCTTTTGTTGGAATAAAGGAGCCCCCTGACGTTACGACTGCGCTCATCGTCTAACGTCATACTATTGAAATCTGCATCCGCAGTCTGATCGTTCAGAATAAGTGACTGGCTACCCAGTGAGAAGGCCACGGCTAAAAAAAATAGAATATTAGCAGAGGATCTTAGTATGAATCATTTCGTACTCATATGCTTACCCACGAATTTTCCCTGCTCCAACTGTAAGACGAGCTGCCTGAGGGAAGGGATATGACCGCCAAAGTTCAGCTCTCTAAGTGTACTTGATAGAACCTGATGATAGTATTGAATGAGGGCATCCTGCTTCTCTATACGCACTTTCGGCTGCAGGGATGTATTGAAGAAGTAATGCAGGTCCACAGCTGGGGATGCCCACGCGCTGTATTGGAAGTCAATGAGGATCATGTCCAGCGGCTTCTTCAAGTCATTGCCATAACGCACCATCACATTGTTTACCCAAAAGTCACCGTGTGTCAATGTGTTAAAGTGTTCCGGCTGAGGATAGTAGACTCTTTTACTGTACTCCACGACGTGTTTCTGCAAACGTAACAGCTTCTCTTGGTAGGCACTGCCTAGCTCCGGACACTTGCCTGCAAACTGCGCAGCCTCACCCATCAGGTTAACGAAAAGGGGTGCAAAACCACAAGAATGGCGATTAAAAAGGCCATGGTCCAGCTTAGTTAGCAGACCCGGCTGACGTTCGTTAAGAACGGCGGCGGCAGCGTGCATCTTGGCCAACTTCCGAAGCGCCATATACGTGTGCTCTTGGTCGAATCCTATTAGACGATCTGCCAGAGTGTACTTTAATACGGAAAGATCCTCAAAAATTATCGCTGAATGCTCGTTGTCCACATGCACAGTCTGAGCGAATAGCTTTTCCGGCTCTTTCGTTTTGTCGATCATCGCACTCAGCTGGGGGAGGATTTTTTCGTATATTATCATCTCTGTGTTGCTTACTTGGTAGCCAGCAAGAATACTTGCGATTTGGGGATCATTCTCATGCGTAGTTTTTACAATGTAGAACTCACTTTGGGGACACTCACTACCGCCTTTCAGAAAATTCACTTTAATTCTGGTCATAACACTGCAATAGTTTTCGCCTTTGGCAACGGCTGGTTTGATGTCCAGACTAATAACTCTCAGACCTGGGTCCTGCGTTCTTCGACGCAGTATGAGCTCTATGTAACCCTCGTTTAACCAGGCAGGGGCTGGATGAAATGAGCCCTCTTCATTGCTGTGGCCAGTATGTGTCTCACCCATAGCTCTGTCGCGCGTCTACTGATGTCGCGAGTGCGAGAGCTTCACCAATTTATAGGCAAAGCCAGATAAGGCAGTTAGGCGGTTACCTTCGAGTTACACAAACTTGTGAAATATCGAGCGTGAGCGAAACGTGTGCTGAAGTGCTCTTAATAGAAGTTGAAAATTCAAACACACACACACACATACATACGAAAATATTTTAATTAAGTACAATAATATTTAAATCAAATGTGAAAACGTGTTTAAACGAAAATATTTAAATTTATTACGGAAATATTTAAATCAAATTCGGAAACTTATTTTAATTTAATACGAAAATATTTAAATTAACTATAAGTAGTTCTGTGTATCTTGGGCCAATTCAGGTTTCTATTGTTTTTTATTTTGCTATGCGCGGGTTGTTTAGGCCGTTGTGGTTCATTTTAATAAAAAAATAAAAATTCTATTCAAAGTTGCCTCCTTCGCGTTTCGATGCCATTCGCGCCTTCATCAGGGAGTCTGCTTTTATTTCTTGACAAAATTATTAATATTAATTAATTAAGCACATGAAGGAAATATAAATACACCTATACATACATATGTTATTTGTTATTTTTTCTCCTCATCCTATATTTTATTTTGTTACAATTTTTTTTCAGTTTTTTTTTCCTGTTTGATCAATGCCTTCTTTGTGGTTGATGGCTCGCTCTCCCTGTTATTGTGTTCTTAAAGTTTTAAAATTGCTACACTTTAGGCTAACTATTCGAATTTGACCCATAGTTGATCTTAAGTGAAAATGGTTAGATTTACCCTTATTTTTTCTCCCATGTACATAAAAACTGTTTTGCTGCTGTTTTAATTGGCTGGCAAGGAAAACTTTACTGAAAACTTAGAGAACTTCTCGCTAAGGAGTTCAAGCAAGAAAATATTTACGGAGAGCGCCAACAATGTCGCAAAATGGTCACTTCAAGTGAAGACAATGACAATCTCTGTTAAAATTGTGGCACCTTTTGATCCTGAACTGGATCAGCTGCTTAAGGAGAATTCACTCCATTTAGTTATATTCCTCATCAAATATCATGACATCTGGCAGACGTACAAGAAGGCAGAAGCTTCTTTCTGAACAGTGGAGGAAGTGGATCTATCCAAGGATCTAACGAGCGTCATTTTTGCTCCCATGTGCTTGCCTTCTTTGCTGCCTCCGAGGGCATTGTGAATGAGAACGCTACACAACGTTTCAGCCAGGAGGTGCAGATTACTGAGGCAGATTACTGAGGCTCTCTTCTTTTATGGCTTACAGGTAGCCATGGAGTGTATTAATTGACACATCTATACGTGATCCTCACCAGCGGGGTTATATGTTTAATGCCATTGAAATCATGCCGGCGGTAAGACGTAAGGCTGCTTGGGCCTTTGCTTGCATCTCTTGGCTTTGCCTTTGCTGTCATCGAGCGCATCTTCTTAAGTGGCAGCTTTGCCTCCATTTTCTGAATAAGCGAGGCCTGAAGTTTTAAGCAGTTCGATCCCACTTGACTTTCCATAGAATCATTCTACATAACATATGAGTATTTAAACATAAAAATATATGTGGAGCCACTGAGCTGTTTCAGCTACTACGTTTATAATTTCCAATAATTAACGCGTCGAATTTGATAATATTATATATATTTATATATGTATTTATTGGGCAATATAATCTGTTAAGCAATGATTATCGAGAACAACGCACTCCTGAGCCACAGCGCTACTGCGACAAGTGAGCGTAGCAAATTGAGAGATAGTTTGTGGGCAAGCAAGTGCAATAGCGATAAGCATATGTTTACAAATTAAGAGCGTTCAAATAGCAGCATAACAACAAAAACAATAACAATTACGTCCGAATTACTTAAAGCTGCGCTGCTTTTTAGGGCAGCTTACAAAATATGAGCTTGTACAATGGTATTAATTTGCAACTGAGCGACCAAACAATATATAACCTTCGCAGTTATACATATACAAGGGCAAAGTACAAATTAAGAAGAAAACAAAAATTTGAATACTGTCGACAGAGAGATACACTATAATTCATGGATGAATTATATCTGATAACATTTTCAAGTCAGATACATTTTAATCGATATTGATAAGACAAGCTAATAGGCATACTGCATCTCTACCAACCCCACATTTCTCCCCATATGACAAAAAACCACCATAACATTTCTTCCCTGGTAAGGCTTTGGTAAAGATCTGTAAGTTCGGGTATTTTTTAAATGATTTTTCCAGAGGTAAGGTAATAGTTTTTTATCATTAATCAAAAAGCTCACCAACAATTTTAAGTTAATATATTTATCTAGCTATCTGTCTGTCTATCTATCTATATATCTATCTATCTATCTATTTATACACACTTAAACCATTAAGTTGACAACTATTTGGCAATAAATTAGTAAAATACTGAGTTTTTTAAGATTATAATTAACTCCGTTGTTTGGTTGATATAAATCATATGCGATGTATTCAAATCAGCTGTTTTATTATGAGCTGTCGAGTTGTAAGTAATGTCGAGTTTCCAGTTGTAACTTTTACGCCAAAACCTCCCGTTCCTATGAGAGAAGCGCCTGTCGTAATGAACGTGTGTGTGACAGTGGCAGTGCTTAGAATACTATTTCACAACTCAATAAACCAGAAAATAGCGTCTGGCTTCTGACAGCTAAATTAAGGCACGAGTCGTGTCGTACTCGTGTATACATAGACTAACACTATATACATAGTTATAATTGACGGCGTTTTCTTATCTGAAAGACGCTTCACAAAAGATGATGATTGTTGGGTATTTGAATTACACACGTGCATATATAATGTCGATCTGCTGCAGAGGTCATGATTACACAAACTAACAAAATTATATTTTTTTACCCATCAGTAACGAAAGTACCAGATGAAGAAGCTTTTCTAAAGTATTTTCAAATCTAGTATTTTTCACTTTTTGTTAGAGGTGAACTTTTTGATGAGATGAGCTCTAATTTTGGGTAATTTGAAACCTATTTAATGTACACGAGGTGTGTTGAAAAAGTAAGGTGACTTTCTATTTTTATGGAAAAATATTTATTTTTATACGGTCCCCTTTAAAGTAATCCCCCTCAGATACTATGCATTTGTGCCAACGCTTCTTCCAATCTTCACAGCCCTCATCATAAGCATTTTTAGGTATATCATTGAGCTCCTTTAGCGATGCAGGATTTATTTCATCAATCGTTACAAATCTTCGTCCTTTCATAGGTATTTTAAGTTTTGGGAATAAGAAAAAATCACTTTGGGTGGTTGAGATATGATTGTCGTATTGTTGTTGGCCAAAAAACCTCTCACATGCAATGGTTTTGCTGATGAAAATTGTGAAGTTTCGGAACAAAACTAGCTGACATATCGTGACATGTCCAAAACATCGGAAAAAAATAGTTTGACACGACCCAACTGATATGGCAACTTCTCTTATGGTAATTCGACGATTTTCAAAAACAATTTTCTTTACATCTTCGACGACATCTTCTGTTGTTGATCTGCTGTGAAGTCCAGAGCGAGGTTCATCATCACCATCTTTTCTGCCATCTTGGATGAGTTTTTACCAAATAAAGTAAAGTGAGATAGTATTCTGGTGTTCTCACCAGAACACAGCTATTATCTCATCTTAACATTTCTGCAATAGTTCATTAATATAAACTTTCAAAATATAGGTTTGGCCACAAAAAGTGGCCTGAGTAAGAGTATATTATAGTCGGAATTTCGACTATAGCGTTCTTACCTGTTTATCGATTCAAATTGCTCAAAAATAAATTTGCGACAATATAAGCAGATCATTTTGTCCCTAAACTGTTGTGCGTGTGCCCCATAATGTGTATGAATAGTATATAGATACATATGACTGCATATTTATTTATGGTAAACGAAATACGTTGAGATTCAGCTAGTTGTCCTCGTATAGCTGCACAGCTATGATGTGGCCGAAATACTGCATTCTGATATACCTGACCGTATTTTCGTTTCAAATTATTAAGGTATGTCTTACTTCCCATATTTAACTTTATTTAAGACATTTAATGTTTCTATCTTTGAAGATCCACTCTTTGTTTGAATATACAAATATTAAATGCAATTCGGTTGATAAAGCTTTCGCAACCCCTGACTATTGCTTCATTAAATCCTTAAACCGCAGCTTTAAGTACATATCGGTTAGGGTTAAGCTACATAAAGTTCCCGTACATAAAGTACAGGTTTGTTCAGTTTACCAATCTGCATTATTGAACATATTTTTCAGTTTATTATTTTTATATTCAGATAAATATGGCCATGCTGAAGCGCTTAAATGGCTACAAACCCTTTCTGTATAATTTCACCTTTGACGGCTGCCGATACATGGCCAATCCATCTAATCCCGTAACAAAATATTTCTTTGGCTTATTTCAGCCATACTCAAATATCAATCATACGTGTCCTTATAACGTAAGTAACAGTAACAAATTCGGTAATATATCCCTAGGATATTTATAATTCTATTTATAATTTCTACAGCATGACATCATTGTGGATAAGCTTCCTGCGGATTTCCTAAATAACCAATTAACAAAGGTCTTGCCCTTTCCTGAAGGAGATTATGCCTTGTTCACTAGTTGGTTTGCTTACAGTATTCGTCGGATTGATGTTAATGTATATTTCCGCATTTCGTGAAGTTGAAGATCAGGTTGCATAGCTTTCATATTCGCATTTTTATAAAGTACAATATTTTTTGTTAAATGTTATATTTATGATTTTAGTTAACACTTAGTGCGAAATGAAATTATGAAATTGTGAAAATGGCGTGTTTTACATAATATATTTTATACTTATTATATTATTCACAAGAAATGTGAATGTATATAGATTTTGTCCTGAAGTTTGCAACGCATATAAAGTATATATATTCTTGATCAGCATAACAAAGGTAGTATAGCCATGTCCAAGATCTAAGAAGCCGTTACGGCTACTGAGCTGAAATTTAAGTTTGAGATCATCCAGATCGGACAACTATATCATATAGCTCCCATATAACCGATTGTTCTGAATTAGTAACATAACTTTTCTATTTTTCATTAAAATCAAACTAAATTTGTCTTGTATCCCTTATAACCACTGTAGCATCATGCCCGCCTACCAGATTTGAGCTAGTTCGGTTATATATTTACAAAATGAATGGCATTCCGGGGGGCTCAATGGATGTGGATTGTTTTCTCAGCAGCCGTTGAAATACTTTTAGGAATTCAAACTAACTGAGAATTCGAAGTTTAAACTGACTGAACGAAGGAACATCGTGCTTCTATATCAACAATATTCTGGGCTGTACCCAAGCCGTGTAAGTTTTAAATTCATTTATTTTTTCGAGCACGCATGATCTTGATTCAGCTAAGACGAAAATTTTTATTTTATTACAAATAATTTGTTTTTGGCGTGAAAATTACTTATGATAATAATATGATAATATTATAATAATAGGATCAAAAGCGATGATATATAAATTACAGGAACTTTTCATCATTAGATGCCTCGATGTAGCCAGATCCGTCTGTCTGTTTCCACTTACAACTTACTTCAACTTACAGAATGCTTGATAACCATAGAAATATCAAATTCGGTGGTTAAATTTTAGCCTATATTTAATGACGGCATTGAATTCTAAAACTCAAACAAATGTATAATTTGAATAATTTTTTATCTACTTTTAATTGACTTTGAGGAACTAAATACTAGTATATCGCTTTGCAGTTATGATGTGTTGGAAAAATAGCATGCTGATTCCCCTGATTAAGCTACCATTAAACCTGTTAAAACGCATCTACAAATAGTATGTATCGCTCCGTGTAAAGGAACATAAAAGTACCTATATATTATGCATTATAAAGCATTGAAAGCACGACATTATTCTGGAGAAGCTGCCAATTGGTTTCTTAAATCACAAATTAACAAATGTTTTGCCTTTGCCTGAAGGTGATTATAGTGTTCTCCCCAGTTGTTTTGCTTATATGCAGTGTTCAACTTGCTGATGTAAAAAGTAAATCAATCAACCATTTTGTGTTTCTGTAAATTGTCGATTTGCAAGTGAAATGTTATTTCTTTATCGAAATGCATTGGCTTATAAAAGGGTTGCCTTTGGATGTTGAACTTATATTTTCAATGCTCCTTATAATAAATTATAGACAAACACCATCATCAATCTCATAGGGGGTGGCTGCATATGTTATTTATATTATCGTTAAATTTTAATGTCCCACCAAATCAATCTGGTTATATGGCGTTTGCATGCTGATTATACTCCTATTCTAGCGGAGTAAACGAGTCTATTGTATTTGTGCAAATGTATGTAACAGGCAGAAGGAAGCGTCTCCGACCACATAAAGTATATATATTCTTGATCAGCATCAACAGTCGAGTCGGTCTAGCCATGTCCGTCTGCCCATTTGTATGAACACCTAGATCTCAGAGACTGTAAGAGCTAGAGAGACCCTAGAGAGACTCCCCTTGTGCGGCGTCAGATCAAGTTTGTTTTTAAATTTTGCCACGCCCCCCTTTTTTCTCATACTTCTGAGTGTGTCGAATATTGAATAAATGCAGAGTACGAGTATCTTATAGTCGGAATATCGACTATAGCGTTCTTACTTGTTTTAGGTAGATATAGGGTATATATTTCGAATAAATGATGCGTTTCGCTTGAAAAGGTTTACTTGTTGCAATTATATATATTTTGATGTGGATACCATCTCTACTTTAAATTTATACTCTGCTCAAAAGAGAACATTACTTACAGTTTTAGTTGCCGCAGATTTCATTTGCCATGATCCTTCATTTTGAGTCTTTGAATAATAAGGAAGAGTTCCTAATATCAAGTATGTTTTTGTCTAGCAATGTAGTGCATGTTCAGATACGTTCATGTACATATATGTATAGTTAATTATGATGAGTATTGAGGTTTCGGGCACACTCGATTGTTTGATATTTATTTTAGATATAAAGCCACAACTAGTAAGTTGTTCAAACGACTTGGACTTTTGAACTTCCACTGAAAGTTCTTGAGGTGCGTATTAATATAACTAATAAAACTTCCTTTCAGAGTACACAAATACCAAATACAATTCATTAGCTGAAACCTTTTCCAACTTTGAGAATTGTTACATTAAGGACGTGCATCATATCTACTAATATAAAAGTGACCATGATAAGCATAGAGGTTTTCTGCACATTCTTGTAAATTCTTAAGCCTTCTTTTGTACATTATTATGTCTTCGCGATTCATGTAGCACGTTATGCGGCTTCGCCTTTCTGCCGGTTGGGCGGGTTGTTGATTGCTTCTAGCCTGAGTGTTGCGCGTCACAAGCCACGCGGCTTGGTATTGTACGTCAACGTCCCGACAAAAAATCAAGTAAAACTACTGTACTCAATATTCTGACAATAAGATATTCATACGCAGCATTTATTTAATGTTCGACACGACACACTCAAAAGTATGCAACAATGCAATGAATGAAAAATAAGAAAAATAATTAAGTAAAAATTACAATAAATTTGCTCACGACATTCCCAAATAAGCAAACTTCTCTTTATCAATGATTGCTGACGGCACAGAAATCAATATATTCGGAGCCATTGGGCAAACTAATAATGAATTTTTACTGAAAACCGAGTTGTAGGGGGGAGGTGGGCAGCGACTCCATGCCTCCACTGGCTGCGCCCTTGTCTGATCTCAAAATAAATATATTTCAAACATCTTTTCAATATTCCCCAACTATTCTTATGGCCTACTATAGCAAGTGGAATTAAAGATGGGCATTCACATAAGACGAAGGTGCATCTATAAATTCCATTGACGATTTTGAATATCGCGCTCAACAACCATTTAAAAAAAATATATCTATATGAATATTAACCAAGTGTGAATACTGAAATTGAAAATGTTAAAATATGGTTAAATGGAAGATGTGAAAACGAAACACAATCCATGCGTCAGCTCAGTCTTATTCAATTGCTTAATAAAAGTAAATGCAACTACTCAGTGAAGATGTGAAAAAGACCCTAATGTGAATCTAATACAATGAAAAAGTATAGAAAAAATCAAAACATGTTGCATACTTTCGAGTGTATCGGTTATTAAGTAAATGTTGAGTACGAGTATCTTATAATAGGAATATTGACTATAGAGTTCTTACTTGTTTTTGTTTCTGATAATCCTGGCATTCCAGGGGACTATCTTAAGGTTATTTGGGTTATATGAAAAGTTTATACACTAAATTGGTAATAACTTTTAGATGCTCTGCTATGGAATTACAAGATTTTAAATTGCTAATTAAATCAAATGTAATATTTATAATTTCTTCAAAAGAAATGGGATCATTATTTGAACCTTTCAGGGAGCAGCGTCTTGTTCCGTCAATTGTGGAAAAGCAAAAGGTCAGCTAAACGGGGGTGGGTTTTCTGCTTGTCTGCCCTGGAAATTTGGCCGGTCAGGTTGGTGTATCGCTCCAAGTGTTATAAAACTGTGTCTATTGGAGCACTGCTTTGCGAATGCTTTATATGGGTCATTGCAATTGGCATACTTAACTCTTGGTTGTGTAGTTTTGTGGTCAAGGGCAATCATTTGACAGTTGTAACACCGCATAACCTTTTGCTGTTTTGTCTTTGATAGTCCCATTTCACGCTGACACAGCTGATCACATTATACTTAGTCTAAGTTGTATTCGTGTAACAGATTTTCTAGCAAAGTAAACTATATAGAAAACATTTTCAGGTGGTGTTGTTGAACCGAATTTTCTCCACCTGCTTCGCATTCAAGCAGTTTAGTACAAGCAGAATGAGCTTCTTTTTTACTTCGATGAGGTCTAGCTCATCCCAGCCCATAAGCAAGATTTTATACGGGTTTCTCTTCTCTAGGGCAGCAGCGGAAGAACTCTAGCTTACCACGAATGTAAAAACAGGCAATATTGTAATCGGTTTTATTAACCCAGTGTAGTTTGAGGCCAATTGAAATTATTCTAATTGAGTACTCAGTGATTTTAATTGTTTTACAAATGTCATGTAATCGCTCAATGGAGCATTTTATAACCGCAATTGGAGGAACGTAAACTTTGGTTTTAGTAACTATTTACTCCGTTCCGACATCAGCGTTATCAACATACATTAACAGTTTGTAGAGGCGACCAATAATTCAGGCTGCGCGCGCCGTGTTTCAGTTATCGTTATCAGTTTGAGTTGATTTTTATTTTTCACCTGCGACACTGCGATATCTTGGATACCATTTAGATTTCGTTTACTAATAATTTTCCTTATGTTTATTGTCTGTTTTGCTTTGTTTTAAATATTGTTGTTGTTGGCTTATGGTTTTGTGTAGATAAGAACACTTGAGGCGAGACCACAGAAATGCGTGCGTGCATATGTAGCTCCCGTTGACGACACCAATCGGGTTGTTGTACTATTCCCAAAAAGTATATTAATTTTGTCAGGAGGTTTGCAGCGCATAGTAAGAAGCGCTTTCGGCTATACAAAGTATTCTTCATCAGCACGAAAAGCGGAGTCGATATAGTTATGTCCGCCCGTCCGTCTGCTTCAACCCCAAGATCTTAAGAATGTTAATAGCACAGAGCTGACATTTTTACCAGACGGTTCTTTTGTCTGTATGCTGGTTAAATTCATACAGATCGGTCAACTAAATCGTATAGCTCCTATATAACCGATTGCTCTGGAATGAACACTCAGGAGCATAGCTTTTCTGTTTTTCTTCCAAATCAACCCAAATTCGGTCTGTATTAAGTTCAGGACTCCCCACGCCCACCCGAGTGATCTTATAAAAGTCGGATATCTTTATCATATAGCTTCAATATAACCAATTGTTCTTAGGAGTATAATTTTTCTGTTTTTCTTAAAAATCAAAGCAAATTCGGTTTCTATCCATTTGAGAAGACCCTACGTCCGCTAACTTGTTCTGATCAAGATCGGAGAACTATATCATATAGGTGCCATATAACCGATTGCTCCGGAATGAACATTTATGAACATATTTTTCTGTTTTTCATCAAAATCTAACAGAATTCAGATTGTATTTGAGGATTTGAGGAGGCCTCACGTCCAATAGTCTGACAACTATATCATATAGAACTTTATCATGCAGTAGCACAACTTTTCTGTTTTTTTATCCAGATTAAAACAAATTCGTCTCGTATCCCTTGTATCCACTGTAGCCACACGTCCACTTACCAGATTTGATCTAGATCGTGTATATATTTATAATTTGAATGGTATATGAGCTTCGGGAAACCGTATCCTGCCTTCCTTTCTTGTTTTTCTTTTGCTTTGAGTAAAGCAGTGAACTTTGGCTCTTCGGGGCAAGTGTAATATTAATATCTGTATCACAACCAAGGCAAAAGTATTCCCATTCGGTAAAGTAAACAAATGAGTAATGGCTTAAAGTGCAATCCCAGTTTCATTTGATAGCATAATTTTACTCATTTTGCATTCTCTTTAGTTGTGCTATCTCTTCTCTTTATTTTTAATATTGCGCATGCGCCCCATTAACCCAAATGCAAAGGCAAAAGCTTTCTTATCAGCAGAGCTTTCATTTGCGAATTGGCTTGCGTTCGTCTCAGCTGTTTTGTTATCAAAATTAGAGCCAGCACTTTAACCCTTAGATGGTCCTCTAAATACCACACTCACATTCGCAATATTTCGAGGCAGCAGATGTTGTGCAATGACATGGAAATGAATTATGTTATGGCTCGCATGACTGGCAACGTGACTCACTTGTTTGTGGTGCCGTTGGTGGACCAGCAATAGCCGGGGCCAGGCCAGTGGGCGGACACGGACACATGCGGTGTTGTTGTGGCATGCCACACACAAACAAACAAATAAAGTAATATGTCAGAAAATGTAAAAAAATATTTGAGTGACGAAGTTTATATACGCTTTTTTATGATATGGGAATAGTTAAGAGTGTTGAATTGATGCGGTTTGCTTAAGGAAGATCTGTATGTGCTAATGAAATGTTAATTGTATAAATATATTGATTTTAGTCTCTAGCATTTGACGATCTTATGTAAATGAACACCAAAAGACACAAGCGCTGGCATATGACTGCGATCTTTTCCTCTACAACTAATAATATAGATTTGTTCGTTTCATAAAGTAGATGTCCTTTAAATGTTATAGAAATATTCAAACTATTCCTTAAAGCTTTATTACAAACCTTGCTAAAGTGTATAATAAACAAAACAGATACACAACCAACACCTACGACACAGTTTTCATACTCAATTGCCGCAAATGCCACAAATATGTGTAATTGACTTGAAAATGCGCTAAGCAAATCAATCCGTATCCAAAACGGAGTCCGCCTCCGCCATCCCCCAGTCAATGAACGGTCCACAATTCACAGTCGACCTCAAGTGCAGCGCGTGAACTCAATCTCAGTCCTCTTGGTCTGCGCCTGTAGAGCGCTGTGTGATTGATGAATGTTGCATATTTTGGACGCCGCTGGACGCCGCCGTGGCCGCCGCTGGCTGCCTCTATTGTGTGGCATTAATGAGACACCGGCCATTTGTTAGGCTGACAATGAACTGGAGCTGGAGCTGCAACTGAAACTCTGCTGTGAGCTGCGAGTTCGAGTTCAGCCAGGTTGCACTTACAAATTGCAAGCTTGTAATTGCTCGCTGCACTCAATGGACGCTCGAATGTGTGTTTCAATATGACACTCGAAATTTGCATTCGCGAATGGTATTTGTAGTCGAAATCGTTAAGATCACAAGACTTTATAGAAATTCTAACACATTTGGAGTGCGGCAATTAGAGGCGCATTTTGGAGGCTCAATCATGATATGGGCTATAGATTTAGTACCTACGATAAATACAAATCCAGCTTGCCGGCAACTTGACTGTGCCCAGCTAAGCCCAAGCGTTAGCGGAACTCTTTATTACCATAAATAATTGTCAAAGCCAGAAAATCAACTGATATACGGCATACAGTCGCAATGGAAGTTCGGCCTAGCCTCAGCCTGTGTCTGTCTCAACCTCTGCCTGTGCCTTGATCTGGCTTGGTATTCATTTCAATTTCTATGTACGGCTCACTTGAAAGACGGCGACGTTGTGGCGCACCCTGACGTCACTTTTTTTTTTTTTGTGGGTGCAGCAGCAGCGGCGGCAACCGCAATGCCCTGCATTGCTCATAATAAAGTCATTAGAATGTGCGATATGAGCATGAGTGCGGGGCGTTAATAGTTTAGTTCCGCTGCATTGGCTACGCAACTTAATATTGTTGCTGTTGTTTTTGATGTTGGCGTCCACAAACAACTTCCGCATAGAACAAATTGGCTCCGTATTTAGATTGTATTTATATAATATATAATCTAAATATATATTTATATATATATATATTTCATTATGCGGCTACAGTTGTCTTTTCTTTTGGTTCTTCAGTGCTTGCAGCCGCCTCTTCAGTTGTTGTTTCTTCTACTTCTTCAGTTGTTGTTTCTTCTTCTTCTTCAGTTGTCGTTTCTTCTTCCGGCTCTTCGGTAGTTGTTTCCTCTATACCCTCAGTCGCATAATCATCATTATTTTCGGGATAATCACCATCGGTCTTTCGCACCAAGCAGGCGTGCCTGCAAATCTCTTCTGACGGAAAACGATTTGGATTGCCGCCACAGCCACCGTAGAAGAATATCATGCATCGGTTCGAAAATAAGTCATATGCTACCATCTTAAACTTGCCCCTGCAAGGTCCCGGATCGGCTAGGAACCTGCATTTTTCTGCCAAGAGATTTCTGGTTAAAAATGGCTTACGGAACTCATACTGCTCTGAATTCATACCTGTCCGAATCTCAACACTTTTTGATATGGGCTTCTTTTGATCACTTTTTATCTTGCGTTTTGATTCGACTTGGCTTCCTTGACCCAGCAGCACTACCAGCAGGCAAAAGAGCAACAGCAGCTTCATGTCTACTGCTTCAATCCATGACTGATTTCTCTATGTGGCCAAATCTTTGATTTATATGATAACTGGAAGTGGAAGAAGTCATGAATTTTGCATCAGCAAAATGCAATCCGATAGGCGATTGATATGCTTATCAAGAGCCTCCTTGAAGCGTGGCTGGCCACAGTGATTCAGCTTGATTCGTAATTGAAATTTGATTCCAGAATCTGCCGGGGCTGCAGCTAATTTTGTTCTCACAGAACGTCAACGTCACTAGGCAAAGATGATGAACATTTATTTGGCTTTGGCAGGCATTCGTCAATCACTTGGCAACATGTTGCCGACAAAATGTTGCTAGCGGTGTCAATAATGGCTTTGGCCTGACACGAGAAATTGTCGCACGACTCACGACGGTGATAAATAATCATCAGTCATTCATTCAATTACAGTTTTAGACTCAGACCCAGTTATAGGTCTCGACATCTACCAAGTGTATGTGGTTAGTGTGGAGCAGATCAGCGCCAGTGAGTGAGCGCCCTTCTATGTGTTTCTAATTAAGCATTGTCAATGGTAATTCAATTCGCCTCAGTGATGAGTGGGTATGTAGTTCAGAGCTGAACCAACCAATCATAATTTTGCTAACAATGTTCCCATGGATTATTCAGGCGTTAAAGTGTGTATCTATGGAATAAACATTACAAAAGAAAAACAAATGTCTAAAGTGTTGTTTCCATTATTATTAATAGTTCATATAAGACTCCGGGGCTTTATGTCGGTAGATGGTGTTGGTGTCCATATATCTGGAAACACTAATCTGAATATGAATGAATATGAATATGAAAGAAATATCTGAAGATGTGATGCCTTGTGATGCTTTTTATTCCCTTGCAGAGGCATCTCCGACTACATAAAGTATATATTCTTGATCAGCGTGACAAGCCGAGTCGATATAGCCATGTCCGTCTGTCTGTCTGTCTGTCCGTCCGTATGAACACCTTGATCTCGGAGATAACTACTGATAAACTACAGAAGAAGTTCTACACAATAAAACTCATAGATTTGTTAACTTATTTCATTCAACTCAAAAGAATCTCCCAGAATTAATTTTGCCTTAGTAAACTTTCTTCATCATAACTTTATCATAATTGTCCCCTTCTCTTCACTTTATTTATCAACGATTTGCCTCAGGTACTATCCCATTCTCGTGTACTAACGCTTAATTTTGTTTTTCCTTCAACGACTCTTCCTCAAACTTTAGGCTGAAATATGACTATGATGCTTTCTATCACGGTCAGCTCAACTTACTAAATCTCAACTGTTCTAAAGGCAAAGATATGTGTCTTTGTCGTGACATACCGCTTCAGACATCGTAGCTTTCTAGCGATAGGTCCCTTGATTTGATCGATATCATAGAAGACTTGCGTGTTCTTTTAGACATTGAATTGAAATTTGATTTTCACATTTCAATTACCGTCAATAAGGCTGAGGGTATTCTGGGTTTTATTACGCGATGGTTAAGCTGAGATCCAAATAGCCACCTGCCCTCATATTCAGCTTCTTTTAATCAATGCCCAATCTTATCTTTATACATAAGCTGATTAGTTTTTATGTCCCTCTTAGAACTACTAGAAATTATATTCCTATCTATCTTCAGCACTGTAATTTAAGCTATCTTCTACAAGAACCTTCTTAGTAAAGCGAGGAATTGAATCAAATAAGAAACAGGGCGTAAAATTGCCCAATCAAGAGTAAAAGGATCTGTCCAGGATTAACTACACAATTGTAGTCAACCCAGCGAAGGTGGTCCAAGAACTAGTGTGTTCAAAATTACCTTGAATATGCAAAATGTGTTCCTTATATAAATAAAAGTAGAATTGCAAATTTTTTTTTGTGTCAAAATCTTTTTCAAATGTCTCAAATCAAGTTCGCTTCAGCTTCAAATTCAATCGGGATAGAATCAATATTTTCAGGTTTGAAATAGGCTTACTTTGTTCGGATTGATTATACAAACTAATATTTGAATTTAGTCGTTTTTTATTTGAGTGTGTCAAATGGCAATCACTGACTGCTTTCTCCAATAGAATCCATGGTAAACCAAATACAAGATGAAGCAAGGAGATTCAAAAAGTTCAACAAATTCTGCGATCCAGCAAAAGAACTTGTTCATCAAAATGACCAATGAGCCTTTTGGCCAACACCATTAATTCCTAATCTTAATTGCATAAAGGGTTAACGGCACTTGTTGCCTATTGCTATTGTTGTTGTTGCCACTGCTGCAGCCAATCCCAGTGGCGGATCGCTTTTGGGCCTGCTTCACGTTATTATCGCCATCGTTGGCTGGTTTTGGTAGCCTGAGGCAAAAGCAAGAGGACTGATAGCACAAGTTGGCAATGACATTTCAATGCATTTATGATGTTTATCTTGGATAGCAGCAGCGGCAGGAGCAGTAGCAGCAGCAGTGACCGTAACCATGCCAATTGTCAAGTGGTTGAGAGTGCTCCAGACTCCAAGCAGTTTCTCTTTTCCCTGCACTGAATTAGATAAATTGCGCACGCTTTCTAAGGCAGGGCCTTTATCAAAACAACTTCATCATCTGCAGCATTGATCTCTTGGCCAGGCTATGCTTTTGGGTCCTGTTTAGATTTTTGGGTCGCTTAATTGGCCGCTGATGGCTATTTGATAGGTATGTATATGTATATGGGTTTGAAATATGCTCCGTAAGCGATCTTTAATTAAAATCCGACAAAGAATGCCGACGCCACAGCTGCAAGCGGACAACAATAACAGAAGTTTTAGAAAATGGGAGACCCATTCATAACTCATTTGGATTTGGTTTGTCTATGGCTTTGATTTATTTGGGGCATGGCCGATTAGCATACAATTAGAGCAATGCGCACTGTTTATGCAATTTATGAAATACGAGTGTATGTATTATAGATATTTCTGCATTATGCAAATGGCCAAAACGATTGCAAAACCCACAACCAAAACAAAAAAAGAAATAGAAAAAAATAGGAAACAATACTTATGAGCAGAGCAAGTACGTATGTAATGTTTGTATGGGGCATACTGGACGACGATTTCGACTACAAAGTATTTGAGGCTCTAAGATGGGGCCCGCAAGTTTTTGGAAAGTTTTGCTTTGAGCACAAAGATTACTGCTACACAGCGGGCATTGCATTGGTGACCGTTAAATGCCATTAACTATTAACCAGACTGCGATGGCTAGCGATGGCTATGGCTATGGCAATGGCAATGGCAATGACAGTGGCATTGTTGCTGCTAAGAGCAATGGCAACAGAAAATGAAGCAGGTGCGCAATTGTCAATTTTCCTGCCTAGCAGCAACAGCAGCAGGAGCACAAGCGACAACATAGAAAAACACTCACATATAAACAACAATAACAACAACAGCATCAGCAATAACAACACTAACACGATCAATAATAAGAAGAAAACATATGAATGTTAATTTCAAGAAAACGATCATTTAATACGCTTGCCAAGGAATCGATACCAATTGGT
Organism: Hirtodrosophila duncani; assembly: GCA_037043425.1. NCBI lineage: Eukaryota > Metazoa > Arthropoda > Insecta > Diptera > Drosophilidae > Hirtodrosophila > Hirtodrosophila duncani. The sequence continues at coordinate 1,223,786 of JBAMBM010000569.1, forward strand.
ATAAGGATCGTTTGAGGATTTCTCAAATTGTATGCAAGAATATTAGAAGGAAATAGATCACAAAATTGTAAAAGATTAGATTCACTATGAACATTTTCTTCACCATATCTACACCAAACAATGACACGATGGGGAGGACGCATATATTTTATCAATGAATTTTATCAATGAAATTTGTCCTAAAAAGACTGCTTTAAAAATCGCATTTATGTGCTAATAAGTTCAACTCTGATATTATATACAACTGCTCAAATATATAATAGTAAAAATAAAAGTAAACTAATAAAAGATATTTAAAATAAATGAAGATTTAAAATAAAATAAATTTCTACGATCATATATTGTTTATCTTCTTTATGTAAGATATTTCATTTCTATACAACATTATCAATGTCTTCAACAATTGTTAGAGGATTTTCATATCTCGGTGTTTTTCACCCAGTTGTTGTTATTGTTTCTGTTGTTGCTTTTTGTTTTTATCAGTCCGCATATCGGGCCTGACATAGACATAGTAAGTAGCTTTTGTTGGTGTTTTTTTTCGGTGTTATTGTTGCTGGAACAGCGGCTAACCAGCCGTTGTGACTGTGATTATTATGATTGTCCAGTCAAGCATGGATGTCGATGGGATTTCGTTGGCGATGGCGATGGCATTGGCAACGGCATCGCCAACTGCAATAGTGTATAGAGTCAGCTGTGGCATCGGCTTCGTAAGAGGCTCGCCTATTTTGCTCTCTATGATTTATGGCCATTTTTGCAAACAAGATTCGTCGGCGCATGTTCTACCTGCTGTTGCTTATAGATATCTTTATACATATTGATAATACGTGCTGTACGTAGATACCAATATGTGTGTATGTGTACATTTGGGGCTCAATAATAACAATAATTTGCCTGATTTATGATTTGATTTTGTGACATCAATTTGGCGTGTGCCCGCTGAACCAGCAATGCTAAAAATGTCAGAGACACATTTATCTGAAATTATAATATTAAAAGGATTACCAGCAATAACACAAAATGACCCAATAGCTTGCGCACCGAACCTTTACGTAGGCTCAATTTCAAAAAGCAAATTTAATCGACAAATTCTAATCACTATATCATATAGTTCTCATATAAAAAAAACTCTCATTTAAACTGAAGTTTTTGGACCGGTACACAGATATTGATAGATGTACTCACAACACAAGCTATATGGCGCTAATGAATGAGTACTTAGCCTTGGTTGTGTGCATTTTGAGCGCTGTAATAAATAGAAACAAAACCGTATGAAATTCGGTCAGCACATGGAAAAAACAAAAAAAATTCCGGTATATAATAGTTCACTCCGAATCGTTCAGCTATATGGGAGCTATATGATGTAGTAATCCGATCTGGATCAACTAAGGTCACTAAGATGAAGGGGCTTCAATAGCTGACATTTACCAAATTTGGTTCACTTTGGATAAAAACTATGTCGATATTCCGACTATAAGATACTACGAGTATCAGCATCTATTTAGTAGTCGACAGACTCAAAAATGAGCCACACTTTTTATACTCGTACTTTAGTAGAGTAAACGGGTATATTGTAATCGTGTAAATGTTTGTAACATGCATAAGGAAGCGTCTTCGACCCCCTGGGACAGATGGATAGACGAACATGGTTGGATCGACTCGGCTGTTGAGCAACTGCAGCATCAGGTCGACAAGGGCGATACCTAGGTCGTACAGGAGAGACTCGTCGATTCAGCGCAATACGAATACGGTTTCCATACAATCTCGGACGAGGCGGCTAGTCTGATGCCTATCCGAGCCCTGGCCATCTAAACCAATGATACATCCAAGCCGGATTGAGGTGTGGAATGACAGACCCAAAGTGGGCACCTGTGTCACGTGGCTAGAAGACAGGTAGCAGGCGATATGGGACGCATCAATCAATCAATTTGAGAAAATCATTGGAGGACCTGTGAATCATCATAATCTGGAGGCAGTGATGGTTGAAAGTATGCAGAAGTGGGATGACGTTGAGATCCGAGAGACTACGAAACACTGGAAGGGTCTAATTTGACCCGCTCGCCCCTGCTAAGCATTGCTTCGCGGCCGTGCCTCAGGGGAGAGAATCCACTTTCTTTCTAGTTCTTCTTTTTCAATTTATTCTGTCATGCTCCTGTCCCTATATTGTCCCTATATAAATCCGGTATACTAAGAGTTTATCTGATCCAGATCAACTTGGGTCAGTAGACATGGACAATTTTAATCAAATGCAACAATTTATAAAAAGACAAATATTTGACATTAAATTAATTACGATTGAACTTTCAAGTCACGCTTATGTAAACTCTAACATCCGCACGATGAATGTTATAAGCAAACCAATTGCTGTACACGGCATAGTCACCTTCGGGTAACGGCAATACCTTTGTGAATTGGTAATTCAAGAAACTCGTTGGCAGCTTATCCACAATAAGGTCATGCTGAAATAAAAATGGGCATCACATCATCACATTGTCTCGCCATCCTCTTAGTATACACTTAGTGGCAATGCCATCCTTACATTAAATGGGCATGTGTGATTCATATTGGTATATGGTTCAAATAGACTATAGAAAAATGATATAACAGGATTCTTACTTCTGGGAGAAGTCAGAAATTCGCAGGCATTAAATGTCATATTGTACAGAAAAGGTTTGTAGCCGTTTAAGCGCTTGAGCAGAGAAAAATTTATCTGCAATTATAATTTCATATATCTTGTTAAAAAGTGTCTTTTAATTCAGTAAGTCAAGCAAACCTTTACAGATGATACTGGCACTTTATTCAGTTTAACTTTCAGCGATATGTATTTATAGCTTCGATTCACAGCCTTAATGTAGCAATAATCGAAGTTGCTAAACGCTTCATCCGTCGAATTGCATTTGATGTTTGTGTACTCAACACGTGAGCAGATCTTCAGAATACACAAGTTTATTTACTGTCTGTCGCAGCCATTTAACATAGTATCTTACCTCAACAAATTGAATTGAAAATGCAAATCCCCAAATGAGAGAGCAATATATAATACGCATTATAACTTAGCAATGGGTTGGGTTTGCTTGGTTGCTTTGCACAAACTGGGGAATCGTACGTCGTTGTACTAAATATTTATAGCAATTAAATTTAAGTACTTATTTTTAAAAACACATATATTTATGTATATGTGTACTGTGGCAGTTAAATTGCCTATTACAAATGACCTTCCGACCATACACTTTATTCAAACGCAGCCTATTAACCAAGTGAATCAACTGTTCAGTGTTTTCCTAGTAATATGACTATTCAACATAACCTTAAATAAACTCGAGCAGGTATGTATTTGAGACATGTGAGGGAGAAAGAGTTCGGTTGATTCACATTGTTAATATATAAGAACGGTTTCTTGCACTTATTTCGTTCATAGCTTCACGTAGCACAGACACTACTATATCGAATCCCCTCGCCATGCTGATCAAGAATATATTTACTTCATTTGCTTTCCTATATGCTTCCTTCTGTGCATTACAAACTTCATGACAAAATTGATATACACTCACATATTTTGTGAATGGTTTAAAAAGCTTTAAAAATTGAAGTTGACACGCATCGGCTGTTCCAATATTTATGCAAATATGCTTAAAATAAATATAAGCATTAAAATTTCACATTTAGAAAACGACAACGCATTAGACAATTAATGAAACCGAAACAGCAACTACAATGAATCGGAATTGAGTGATGCTAGGTAACATTGTATTAACAGTTCATCAATTTAAAGACTTTCAAAGATGGGTTTTGCCCACAAGAAGTGGTCTGAGTACAGATACTCGTACTCGTCGGAGTATTTACTATAGTAGTGCACTTAGTTTTATGTTTTAATTTAAGACAATCAGATCACGATCACAGAAATACTCATTGTGGTGCGTCACATGTCCGGTAGCAATATATTGTCTAATAATTTCGCTGTCATTGGCAATATCGCATCTAATGCTTAACAATCCTGTTAATTATTAGCAAATTCTTTGATTTAAACAAAAAAGCTTATTGTCAGCTTTAGCTTTCTATGTCAAAGTGACGCTGCCGCCTGCCACTTCTCCACTTCGGGGTAGCTGGAGCGGGAGCGCAATGACAATGCGATTACATTTTATACAAACGCATGGACGGCCTGGAAAAAAATGCCATAAAAATATCAAATATAATTGCGTGTGTCGCCGCTTGAGAAGCTGTCCCGGCTCCAGGCAAAACGGTTGCCTATCGTCTCAGGTCTCAGACAATGCTCGTTATCGCAGTGTCAGCGATAAATTCCATAGCTTATAATTTATGTTGACGCAGCTTATGACGCGGATTGGCCTGACATTAACATTATATTGTGGTTGGTGACCGCTGTCGCTGCCGGGTTACGGTTACCAAAGGCAATGGTGTCTCGTGTCAATTGAGACATCCCTGTGCTTGTTCACTGTGCGGCAAGCTCCAATATTTTGTCTGGGCCTCGGTTAGAATTGGCAAACTGAATTCCGTCGCATGCTAATTAAAACAACCAAAGGCTGATCGCAATGGCAATTTGCACATTTGCAAAACGATGCCTGGCTGGAATAAGGGGAAATGAAGAAAGGGAGTGGAGAGGGAGGTGGGGAGGTGGGGAGGCATGACCAAGACAAGTGCGCATTCACAGTTCTAGGAAGTGCAACCGACGGCACATGCTGCGCCAGACCCAGACCAGATCGGGCCCAGCCATTTCGTTATGGTTTAAATGAGCAATTTAACAAGCAGACAGAAGCGGCTAGCTCCATGTGGAGTAAGAGATCAAAGATAGAAATCTCGGCAAGACGCGGCAGACAGTGGCAACACAGGCCACACGGCGCTGCCGGCTCTGTCGGTTAGGGTTATTGCTTGTTGTTGTCGTCGACTTAATAGCGGCGCTTGGCTTCCTCGCCGGGTGCTGCTGCCACTGCCACTGCCACTGCCACTGCTGCACTTGAAATTGAATCTCAGGCTGAGGCTGAGGCTGAGGGAAAATCGTGCACATTCTGAGGCGACACCGAGATGCGGAAACGGCAGCCCAAGCACAGCCGCAACAAGCACAGAAGCCGTTAGTTAAACTGTTGCTGCCGCTGAAGCCGGCGGCCAGCTTACAAGTCCAGCTTCAGCTTCAACTCCAAATCTAAGTACAGCTGCATCCCGATCGCCATTCGCATCGCTCCCCTCCTGGATTGCCTGTCATAAAATGCTGCCCAGCTTTTGTTTTTGTTCTTGCTTTTGTTTTCTTGAGGCATATTAATTATTTTTTTGGGGCTTTTGTCGTCGTCGTCATCGGAGCTGTTGCTGTTGCTGTTGCTCGTGAGGATGTTCTTCTGCTTGTGCCCGTGCTTGGGCCTAAGCAGGGGCTGGGCCCGCAGCTGCAGCTTCAACTTCATGGACAAAACGCCTGCCAGCGATATTTTGGCAGAGATTTCTAGTTGTTGTTGCTGTTGCTGTCGCTGTCTCAGCTTGGCAAAGGCGAATCCAAAAACCAAAACCGAATCGTGGCAGGGGCGGGCGTAGAGCAAAAAGCACACCAGCAATGAAATTTTTTTTGGTTACATGTTATTGTCCATGTTTCAGGCTCAGGTCCACTATTGTTGTCGTTGTTGCTGTTGTTGTTGCTGTTGTTGTTGTTGTTGACTGGGCCAGTGCCAGTCGAGCCACCCATGGCGGGTTCAATCGGGTTTCGTTACAGTTTTGCTATATATGTATGCTACATTGTTGGATGAACTGGGATTGGAACTGTGACTGCGATTGCGATGTTTACTATGACTGTGTGCCGGTGACGGCTATTGGTGGATAGCGAGAGGGAGGGGTAAGGGTGGGCGGCAACACTTGGGGACTGACCGTCTAGTTGTCTTTTAGCATTTGGCATTTTCAATTTCATGTTTAGTTGCTGTTGCTGCTGGTGGTTGTTGTTGTTGTTGTCGTTTGCTGGATTTCTGTGAAGCACGATAAGCATTTCTTTTGAATTCGCTTCGTTTGGAGGGCGTGTGCGCTGGCCAAGCACACCACCACAACCACAAGCACCAACAAAAAACAACAACAATACAATCACAGTTACATCAAATTGTTAATTCATTTCGTTTCATTTTGCACTGACTATGGCCACAATTCAGCTGGACTGTGATTCCTTTGGCTGCCACTGCCGCTACCTGTGACAACTTGAGGTCAATTGAAATAGTGCAGAAAATCAATTGACAACCTTTAGTCTTGGTTGATTTTCTGTCGCATGACAGATAAGATTTCAACAGACCTTGCATTGATGCCGTTCAAGTTGCCTCTCCCCAGGCCAAGTGTCACATTGACAATGGATAATCTATTAATGCGGAGTTTGTGACATGATTTTTGCATATGAATTAATGAATGGCGAACACAAAGGAAACGAATTTTGGTGGAACACAGTGACCTACATATGTAGATATTATTGAAAATATGTTGATACTCAGTGTTTTAGTACTCATATCGATACTTTTGGATACTTTGCATAAGAGAAGTGTATATCATTGAACAACAGTGTGCGAAAAACCCACCATAGTTGGCTGTTGAAGAACTCCAGTGAATTTTACATCTTCATGTGTGAACAGTTAAATTTGTAGCTTCACTTTGGCATCACCCTAGTAAATTGTGATTTACCGATAGTTTCAAATATCACAGCAATCAGCAGCCGCTTTTTCTCTGGGTCACATAAACAGCTGATGTAAAATTTATATTGTTTGTGAAAGTGCTGAAAAGTTAAAAGAAAAATAAAAGACACAAATATTATAAAGCAGTGGATGAGGTGGCCTTCGTAGAGAGAGAATGTCTTGAGAACAAGTGACAAAAAAATGTTGGGCCAGTTCCGAAGGAGAGGCTTACCCTTCTCAAAAGGAAGTCAAAGCCGGAACTGGTAGAGTCCTATCAGATCAGGCGGTGAATCAATAACTTTTATAGTCGAATAATTTATAGGATTATGACATTTGCTTCCGTATAAAATTACCCTATGAATTTTGGGCAATTATCTGAATTAAATTCGCATTTATCTTTCACAAACTTTGTGTATATAGAAAATGGAAAGGCGTTGCCAGATAAATGTAAAAAGTAAATAAATGTAAAAAGTTAGATGAACTGACGTTTAAAACCAAAATGAACTTGTGAAAGCGGAATGGAGTTTGAAGTGTGAAATGAAGTAGCAGCTTGTGCTAGGGGTAAGATATGAAGAGGGGCTTTTGAGATGTTTATACTCGCACTCTAGTAGATTAAACTAGATTATTGTATTCGTGCAAATATAAGTACTATTTTGAATACAATCGAAGGCGAACCTTTTAGCCTTCCCTCTCTTTCATTCACACACAGAGCATGCAAACTCAATATTATTTTTGTACTTCTAGCAGAAGCTAGTGCATTGTATTCGTGGATATGTCGTTCTTGTTTTGTATTGATTTGTTAGTCCGACTAAATAAAACACCATGCTTATAACAGAAGAGGCGTCAGGTCTCTGGACTTGAGCTTAGACAGACATCCGATTGATTTTCAACTATTTGACAACCCTTATCTTTCGTACTGTAAAATATGCATAAAATATCTAGGTAACCTCAAACATTTATTCCCAGCATAGCAACTCACTCCAATACACACACTTACCGCCTGTCCCTAACTAAGCCAGTTTGCTTTTCTCATGGTCGTGGCTCGCCCACTTGCCACTGTTTTGGCACTGAATGCTTTTTCCTTAGCTAAATTATGAGCAACCACATTTTGCCCGTGGCCAAAATGACAGTCGGCAGATGTGCCATGAAATTTCCACATAAATTGCAATACGCCTCTGAGACGATAGGAGGAGGAGGAGGAGGACGCAGATGAAATTTGCAAAGAAAGCGAGCCAGCAGCAGCAGCAGCTGGTGCTGATGGCCAACGGCCTACACCCCGTGCACCCACCCACTGTTTTAATTAAGCCGCCATGCAAATGAGTTGCTCGAACTTGTCCCGGCAGCCGGCCGGGTGGGGGCGTTGTTATTTGTTGCAGATCAGACTGCTGCCTGCAATGCGATTAATTGCGCAAAATTGGCGTGCTGCATTTTCATGCAAATACGGGGCAAGTGAAAGCCACTGCCACAGCCGGTGGCATCTTTATTTCAGCGATAAGCATCAGCTGAGAGCAGATAACACAGAGCGAGTGCCAGCGAGAGAGATGCGATTTGCATCGATGACTGTACATGCATAGTACATATATATATATATATATATATATATATATATATATATTATTGTGGATGTCGATGGGCTAGAAGCCAAAGGAACGCCACCAAAATCACTTAACAATAGCAACAACAGCTGCGACACTTTTATAACTCGTTTGACAACGCCACCTCCACCTGATAGATAGATATATAGATGGTGAGGCAGAGGCAACGGAGCTGAAGCTGCTGGGACCAGCCCAGTCCCAGTCCCAATCCCAGCGGCAGTCCCAGTTCCAATCGCAGCTTGTGTGTATGCCAAGTGCCAACCGCGTTAGATTAATTTCCAAAGGCTGTCATTAAAATTCCAGCACAATGCAATTTATATGCCACACACATGCCAACGGACTGGGGCTGTTGTCTGTGTCTAGGCAACGCCATCGTGCAATTTTTAATAAAAACAGCTTTATATTTACGATATCAGAATATGGCAAAACTGAAAATCAACGACCACGCGCCGCTCGTTAGCCAATGACTCGAACACCGAAGACCAAGACGAAGACAACATCATCAGCGTTCCAGTTGTGGACTGTTGAAATTTGCATGACAAACTCAAACTCATCCATCAATCATAACATCGAGCTGAAGCTGGAGTTTGAGCTAGAGCTCCAAGTGCAGTCAGTGGCTCTGGTTGTTGCAGTTCCTGTTGTTAGTCGTTAGTAGCCCCTTGGTCAAACAATTTCACTTTTAATTATATGGCACGCTAATCCCTCAAGCCGATTTATATAATGCCAAGCATAAATATGTAAATACTTGTATGTACATGTATATGTGCATATATATAGAGTGCTTAACGCACATTTTCACTTGTCTTTGCATAATTTAGACAAGGCGACGAGACAACCATGAAGCTGCTCAAGTTGGGATGTCTTTGGATGCGACAGGCTGCGACTGCGACTGCGACTGGGACTCCGAGTGCCACCACCGCCTGCGGCTTTTGGCACGGGCGGCGCCACAAAATCAATTTGCAGCCGCATCCACGCACACGCACACTCTCCGCGTTATCAGTAAGAGTGCGTGTGAGAGGGGATGAGAGTGCGTACTGCTGCTGACAGCGCCACCTGTCGTCGCTCGTTAGCGTCATCGTAAATAATTTTAGCAGTTTTGCATTTGCGAAATCTATGCAAATTTATGACTGTCAGGTATAGGTACAGCTACAGCAACTGCAACTCGATCCGCATTGGCAACATTTTCCTGTTGCGCCTGGCCGTGGCCGGCACTGATAACGAAATGAGCATAATGACCATTAGGAGCAGTTGTTGTTTGCCTTTTGTTGTTGCAGCACACGAATCATGTGCATGTAGAGTCCATGTCCAGGCACTTTTTGCCCGCTGTGCCAAGAAATCCATTCAACGCCGAAAATATAGAAAAATACGAAACAAAAAAGGAGGCAGGAAAATCCATATTTTAGTTTGTCGTAAAATCTATACCCTGACGTTGATTAGTTAGTGGAAACACAGATCAAGCCATAATGCATATGAGGCTGAAATTTTGCGTAGTTCAGATATTTGAATATTTGGTAAATTCCAAACTGTATATGGCTAAAAATAGAGATCAAAGTTTGTATAGAAATTTATACACATAGCCAGATTGCCTTATAAATTTGTAAATATCTTGTAAGCATTTCCCATTTTCCATGTGGATTACCAAGGCTAGCAATGCCTTGAGCCCTTACCATGGCAAAAAGCTCTACAATTAATTGTATCACGCTCCGGGCCTGATTGCAGGAAAGTCTTTCACATATAGTTTGTGTACCAGATACAAATGATGCTGTACATAAAACTGAGTTTCCCAGTTTGCCTACTTTCATTAATAAATTGGAAGATGAATGTTTTGCGAAGCCAAAAGAAGCGCTTTAGGTATGTACCAGAGACCTGTAACTTGCGATTGTTTACGCATCACTACGCGGTCACTCAGCTTAACGAAAATCTTATGTGTCTGCATGCAAACAATGTGTTCTTACGTGTGTCTGCATTTCCGAAGTGAAACGTCTATTGTTAAAATGTGAGGCGGAATTGGAAATCCATCTTGTGGGAGCTTGCGATTACGTATATGTACACAGCCAGACTAAAGTGAATTCAAGAGTAAACTGTGATTTTGCAGGTTTCTGGTATGTGTCACCTTCTGAGAGTGTACAAAATTCTTTGAGAATTTGGTTTAAGTGCCCACATATGTTCATCATCATGCATAATATTTTAAGTAACAATCAAGCAACTGAATATACTATCTAAGTCCACACTAGCAATCAATATATGCGAATATGTGGTAATACCTTCTCTTAGGGTATAACAAAAAAATAATAGTAAATCGCTAGATTTATGACAAAAACATAGCCACGAATTATGACGCCGGCCACAGGTGGATATCGCATGCTGATTTCTACTTGATTTGCTTGCCATATAATTGCAAATTGTATTTGTTTAAACACGTATTGTACGAGTATGTAATACGTACTATGTATGTTATGTTCGTTGCATTCGTTTGCCGCGTTTGGGGAACCAGACTCAAATTCAGCCTCAGTCCCAGTCGCAGTCCCAGTCCAGCACCAGTACCGATACCAGCTATCCACGAAATTGGCATCCAGCCAGCGCACGTCGCATGTTGTTTATGTGTCCAAAATGTTGCTGTTATTGTTGTTGTTGTTGTTGCTGCGGTTGTTGTAGTTGCCGCACGCCCACGCCAAACACTCCAGCATGAAAATGGCATGTAGTGACTGGCCATTGAAACAGCTTTGAACGATTGCTTGACGTCAGGCTTTAAGGCTTGGTGCAGCATCCAGCATTCAGCATCAACTCCTCTCATCTTGGCGTCAAGTGTTGTATGTTGCTAACAAATTATTTTGATTAATTTTTGATGTGTCTGTTTTATAATGAAATAATTAAATAAGCGATAATCAAATAAATAAATAAATGAATGAATGTTGGGGCCAATGCTGCATGGACAACTATTCGAACAGATATTCGTATGACACGTGTTAAGTCTTCTATTTCAACCATCAACCTATCTTCCATTAAAGTTATGATTGTTCAAGTTGAGAGTCTTGAAATTATGATTGCCCCAGCTTCCGCATAACTTTCCACAGCTGCGAACCCTATGGAGTGGCATCACTTACATTTATAGCGATTCCCACTGCTGAGAGCATTCAATTTCCTTGGATCCATATGCACATAGTGCTCGTATCTGGATATGTAATTGCTGCTGCTGTGTCCGCTGGGCGATGGCGATTGCCACGTGCGTGCTCCATTTCTTTTGGCCAAAAGGTGGCAATGTGGCAAATGTTTGCGCTTAACATTTTTATGGCCGCCATAAGTCGCCTAGAATGTGGTAAATGGCATGTTAGCTGCTCCTGCTCCTGCGCCGACTGCCACTGGACCGGGAGCTGCGATCTGGTGGCTGGACCCCTTTGCTGACACTTGAGGTATCGGTTTCATTAGCGAAATGTTTCCATAAGAATGCCAAAAGGTCGCAATTGATGCCATTTACAATGCAATCGCCTTATATGTACATCCAGCAGAACAGAGTACACACTTCGCTGTGGCAATGGCAGTGGCAATGGACTACGATGACGATGGCGTCCATGGAGTGGGGCAGCAATGGTCATTATATTTTATATTGAATTTCCTGGCTCTTATCGCGATTGACTGAATCGCTGGAAATTTGTTTTTAGCTGCAGAAACTCAATAAATTTATAAAATTGAAAAATGCGCAATCGAAATCAAATCAAAGCGGGTCTGGGGCTCGGCCGGAGAACGAGCACACAAAACATTAAATAAAGCAACACTTGACTGTTTGTTGATTTTCACGGAATTGTGAAAACAATTCGCTTAGCAATCAGCAGCAACAACAACAAATGCCCCACCTAACCCTGCCTCTGCGGTTAGGGTGCACCAAAACATATTACAGATACGAGTACAAACGACTGCAACTTTGCGACAAAATGACGAAATTTATGTTTCACTTCTGCTGCAAAGTGCAATGAAGTGGTGGGGTGGCAGGGGGCAATGAGGGAGTGGCGGGCGTTAAGACGTCGCTTGTCAGCAACAAATGCAAAGCGCCAAAAACTGTGACACTCTGTATAAATTGTGTCGAAAACGGCAGCGCCAAGCCAATTTGCTTCAACGCTTCAGCTGGTGCTGGTGCTGGTCCAGCCTGGCCTGGCCTGGCATGGCCACACCCCCTCGGGCCAATGCAACAAATTATTGTCATCAATTTTTAGATGCAAAGCTCGGGGAGTGACATTTATTGAAGCGTGGCTAAAACTGAACGGTGGGCCGCCGGCCAGGCCGGACAGGACACAGCCACAGACTCAGCCGGACGTGATTGCTCCACATTTCCACATTGCAGTCTCTGTCTCAGCGTCGGCTAGTAATGTTGATGATGATTATAGGCATCGGCTGGTCAGGTTCAGGAGGAATGACACGTTTGCCGCTGATTGCTAGGAAACGATGCCAAAAGTCTGGAGACGTTGATGCCAACAAGTGGCCGTTGGGGTCTAAGCTGAGGTTGTGGTGGTTGGAGTCTTTGCTTTGTTTTCAGTTTCAGCCCGACTGGCTGGCTGGCTGCTTCATTAGCTATCCGCTGGTCAGCCCAAAAAGTAAAAGCCAAAAATTATGACCATATTTGTGGTAAATTATGAGACCCTTTCATAAATCAGCGCAATGGCAGCGACCTAGCGAAAAATGCCAAAGATTATGGCCTGACTTCTACTTTGGTTATGACTATGGCAACCATTAAGCTGGCCGAAAAACACTCCAAAATGGTTAGTGAAAATTTACTTTGTGCCGCCTGTCCAGCGCTCTGGACAATTGCAAGTGCTCGCCTTAGTTTAAACTGTGCCATTTATCATAAACACACACACAACTATTTTGTCAGTCCGTTTGGCCAGTTTTGGCCTTTTGCTATTTTCACCATTTCTTTCGCTTTTCAAAGTGGGTTCCATTGTTGCGCCAGTCCAAGGAGGCCACAGCTATGGCTATGGCTACTGTTTTGTTTTTCACTGTGTCTTGAGCTACTTGTTAGGGGAGTAAGAGGACCAGCTGGAGGAGGACCCAGCGGAGTGTTGGTGGCATATGCAACTTTGGCAACTTTGGCTCGTGCATGTCTCGTGGCATGTAAAAATAACTGCAACAATAACTGGACAACGTATGGCAACAAGAGACTAACGTTTGCTTGGCATGTTTTATGTTTCTTGGCCAGCTTAAGTTTGGGCAATGGTCCAAGATCATGGTAAGCCAGACCATGACGTCTATAAAGACAGCGATTATAGGATATGATATCTACTAAATTATATGAGTCTACAATTTAGTCAAATGTTACTCTGGATTCAAATACTTTCTATAACTACCTCATTGACATTTCGTCAACAGACTGGGCCTTCACTTGAAGTCTCATCTTTAAGCATTTAAGAACTGCCCAAACATGCACTTATGAACTTTGAAGCTCTCCACAAATTGTCAGCGCATACGCAACCATGCCAATTAGAGTTCCTACGTGACCCCCAACTCAATACCAAGACCAGACTCCAATCGCGTTGGCATTCGCAACCGCCCTGCCACTGCCATCTTAAGCTTTCCACTCGGCCACTGTTTTTGTGGATTTTCTGTAGCTAATTGAGCGACCATGGCGACCACAGAGGCTGCATTTCATCCCAAAGAGTGAGACCCACTCGAGTGGCAAGGCATTACGTCAACGTCAACTCAATTTGGCGTATAACAAGCATGGGACACAGTCGGAGTCTGAGTCGGAGACGCAATTGAGGAGCGGGTCAAGTGCCGACGCATCTGCCAAATCAAGTGAAGTGCACCAAAAGTTGTTAAAACCAAAAACTTACAAAAAAAAAAAATGAATAAAAATACCTAAAAATTAATGAGATTTGTTTTAGTTGATGTTGTCGCTGCTGCCAGCCATCATTAAGAGTGATCATCTGTCAGACAACATGCAACATGAGCGAAATACAAGTATTTGCTTGCTTTCAGCCTTCCAATGTTCATTATGATTACATACAACTTTGATATATATATATATATATAATAAAGATCTCAGAAGTCTTAAAAGCTACAGAGCTGATTAAGCTGGTTAAGTTCAAATCGGACAAGTATATCATACAGCTCCCATATAACCGATTGTTTCGGAATGAACCATTAGTAGCATAACTTTTCTGTTTTTCTTCCAAATTATAATAAATTCGGTATCCCTTGGATCCCCACGCCCATCGACCAGATTTGATCTAGATCGGTTATATATTTTCAATCTGAATCATAATAAGGGCATGTCCATGTGTCCCTCTCTTTTAGCCGCAAGATCTTAGAAACAAATTCCTTTTATGTCCATCCGAAGGGTAGCATACCATTTTCGTTTTTCATACAAATCAAACCAAAGTTGGCTTGTATCCATTTGCGGAGGCCCCACATTCAATGAACAAATTTGATGCCCATCAGCTATATCAGATATAACCAATTTTTTTCAGAACAACCGATTTGATTCAGGTCGGATAGTTATATCACAAAGCTGCCATATACCCGAATATTCCAGAGTGAATTCGAGATCTGTTTGCTATATCATATAGCAGTTTACTTGGTATAAATACTGAACTGATAAATCCGATGAGTTTCGTTTCTGATAATGTTCACACTTCCACAATCGACTTATAAAATATATTTGTTTATTATATAATGTCCATATGATGAGCACAACTTTATTTAGTTCAATTTACAAGTTCATTACAATATAAACAACTTTGACTTCTAGGAGAGGGAGAAGTACACTTTAACTTCAGCACGATTTATGCCATAAGCATAAAATTCGAGGAAGAAGGCATATTCACCTTTTGGATAGGGCAGAACGTTTGTGAATTGGTTGTCTAAGTAACTCACTGGCAGCTTATCCAGAACTATATCATGCTATAAATGAACGAGTTTGATAATGATTGTGACTATGTGATGAATAATTTGACTCACATCATAAGGACATGAATGATTCAAATTGGAGTACGCCTCAAATAATCCATGAAAATATTTAATAACTGGGTTCCGTTTATTCTTAGGAGTCGACAAGTATTGGCAAGCGTCCATGGACATATTATAAAGGAAGGGTTTGTAGCCATTTAAACGCTTCAGCAGAGCAAATTTCACCTAAGAATATAATGAAGAAGTACTTATTTCTAGATAAATGTGGATTGTGACTGTAAACCCACCTGAATAACTCTAATAGGAACTTCATGCAACTTTACTCGTATTGCTATATATTTATAGCTGCGATTCACGGCCTTAATGTAACAATGGTCAAAGCTGGAATATTGTTCATCCAGTGACTCGCACTTTATGTTCGTGAACTCAAAAAGAGAGTCGATCTAGAAAGAAGTGCTATAATACTTGGTGCTCTGTTGAATCAAGTTTGCAAGACTCACCCTTACAACGTCAAAGAGAAACAAAAGAAGGCAAATTAATGCAAGTTTCTGTGAACACATCATATCTAAGCAGTGGTTGTAATCGAACTATGTCGGTTGTAACGAAATATTATATTAGGTTGTCTTTTATACTCATACGAGGGTTGCCTAATTAGTTTTGAGGCAAAAAGTATTGATTGAAAATGATTAAATATTTTAAATATAATAATAAATAAATATCTAAATATTTTAACATGCATTTGAATGCATCCCCCGCTTTTGTAGACATCAGACCTGTATTTATATAAGGCTCTGCTGCTAAGCAAGACAACTGTTTCGGAAATGATGCTTCTTTAAGGCATTGCAATACTTTTTAATCTGGAGTAATTAGTTGACCGCGAATGGGTCTGCTTCATATGTTATCAGAACAGCCAACTCTATATAGTATGAATATCATGAATATATCAATAATAATATAATATAACAAAATATATATTCAATTAAACATTGATTAAACAATTTTGAAATCATAAGGAGCAGCCCACTCAAATAGTTAAGTCAACCGGAACAATTGAAACAATTTTATGGGGCTCAGATTTATAAGCATATCTAACAATTACAGTCTAAATGTGTTTCTAACTGCACACATAAATGTCACTTATGAACTAATAGCCTCTAATTTCCACAAAAATTAAAAAAAATTTTGTGGGGTTCAAAGTTTATACAAATTTCTAACATTAACAGTCTAAATGTGATTATAAGTGCCCAAACAAAAGCAAGTGAGAACTCTATAGTCAAAGGTTCGACTAAAAGATACTCGTACTCAGCATTTATTTCATGTACTAATACATAAACAAACGGAGTGTTAAGTAAATTAATAAACGTAGCAGGGGCGTCTTCATATGTTCCAAATCACACAGTCTCCGAGATATAGTTGTTCATAAAGGCATCCGCCTTGGCGTCAGACTTGGCCTTAGATCCTCACCAAGAATTTATATATTCTTTATATGTTACATTCATGGCACAAATACAATATACATACTCTCTTATCTGCGAGTACCAGTATGGCCATTTATAATGTCATAGGCTCTCATCTCGACGAAAATGTTTTAGACCAATATGCGCATGAGATATAGTCGTGTCCATCCATCCATGTCGGTGCGAGCTTCTCAGTCTTGTTTCAGTGCTAAGTATCTAATACTTCTATCATTCATCAAATGGGGATGAATATGTAATTGATATGGAAGTATTGTTGAAATAGTCCATAGAATAAAGGTACAACAGGATTGCCGTACCTGGAAGTAGCCATGCTATTCACAGGCATCAACTCTAATAATGTACAGAAGGTGGCTTTTAGCCGTTTAAGCGATTCAGCGCAGCACAATTTTCTTCTGAAATTAGGATATTTATTTGTCAATTAATTATAGATGTAAATATATGATCGGTTTCATGATAATTGATAAACCTTTTTATTATTACTATATTAAAATTAACACCTATCAGCACCACGAAACAAACAGCCTATATTGACAAATGATTTACTTCAAAGGTTTGTCACGACTTCTTTCTTTTCTAATAATTATTAAGCTTTTTAGTTTTTCAAAATTTCTTGTATCCCGCAAATGCATCGCCAATCGTCTCAAACCAACTGTCAGCACTTACAAACACTTACAGCTTATGATAGAGTAGGTATAGGGAGGGTGCTTGTGCTTGGCCGTACTGGTTACCCTAGTCGTACTTGCACCAATGCTGCCCCAGACAGTGTTAAGCTGTTTTGTATTCCATTATCAAAACACCTGTCAGTGTTTTGTTCATTTTGCATTTGCTTAAAAGAGCTGCAGAAGCTCACAGCTTATAGGACTCTACTTGGAGATCTTGGCTAGTCAACATGTTAGCTAAATGGGCTCTGTTTGTGTTACTTGGATGTTTTCTTACTGGACTGGGTGCCATGAAGTTCCCGCCCTCCACCTACTGCGTTCTACCAAGTTGCGGGCAGTTCAATATAGCTTGTAGCAAGTTGGGTGTAAGTAAGGCTATATATTACAATCAGGATGACTTAATGTTCGAACTGTATTGCTTTAAAGATGGACATTATGAAGAATTATAGCACACAGTGCAGGCATCGCACCAAAGCAGTGGATTTGAAGCCACACAAGAATGCAATACTACAGATGTTTAATGCATTTCGTAATAAGGCCGCGGCAGGACTTACGAGAACCCTGTATCCAGCTGGTCGCATGGCACGCATGGCCTGGTCTGATGAGCTGGAGTTGTTCGCCAAATTGGACGTGAGAAGATGCACGATAAGGCCGCGACCATGCATGTCCTCGCCCACATTTCCCAACATAGGAAACATCTTCGACACTGCTTTTTTTGGAAAAGAGGATGCACCCACGACAACTTTTGAGATCATTCAGTCACTGGTTGAAAAGTGGCTGGAAGAAGGCGAGTATGTGACCAGAGCACAGTCGATACACTTGACCAAGCGGGAAGACAATAGGTAGCCTCGTCAATATAATTATTTGTTTAGCCAAGTCTTTGATCCCTTGATCTCCCTTGATCGCAGGCGTATGTTTCGTGGTAGCCTGCTTATGGCGGACCGCAATACCCATGTGGGCTGCTCCGCCGTGGAATACAACCACAAAAGAGGTGATAGTTTCGTTATGGTTAGCTGCGCCTTCGCCACGACCAACATTCTTGGCAAGCCCGTCTACAAGACCTCCACGAAACCAGGCAGATACTGTAAGCATAAGGACAAAATCTACAAGAATTTGTGTGCTTTGGGAGAAAAATATCCCGAGAACAAGATACCAGTCGAATCTAGATTTTTAGTGGACTAAAAAGCATAATGGATGTTTAAAAAAGCCCAATAAATATTTATAATAAATCAGAGATTTTTTTTGCTAAAGATATGACAGTGTCAGTAAGTCCCTGAGGGAAAGTGGTGGGATGACTAATGATTGTCAGACATGTTAGCCAAAGGTTGAGCTTGTATAAAAGGCACACCACAAGACTGGGTGTCCAGCAAACGTTTGAGCAACATGAAGTTGGCATACTTACTTCTGATAATAGTCTTTGTGTGTGCAGGCAGAGATTGCTTGTTGCCGGAGCTGCTGAAGGAGCTGCAAAATCAATATCATATCGAATATGCCCTGCTCCTGGGTCACTCTGAAGCTGCTTGGCCCAGGCAACTTTGCCAACTGCCGTTGCCCATCATACAAATCAATGAAAATATAAGCTCTAATCTACAGAAATGTCATAACAGAAACATGCTGAGCATAGCCTTTATTGATGAATCGCCAGATGCATTGCTTAAAATCTTGATATTCTACCTAAGAGTTTGGAACACCCAACCAGTGGTAATGGTGCTGAAAGCAGAGGTTCAAGTGCAGCCGCTGCTGGAATGGTGTTGGCAACATCAATTGCTCAATGTATGGGCTATTTACGAGGACTTTGAGGTGCGTAAATGGGTGAATACACGGCGTTTGGCTATTTGGGTTTAACTGTGAAAATGGACCAGAATGAAGTAGTATTACGGAATTCTACTGATTGGGTTGTTGCTTCATGTGTGAGTGTGCTGTTGTCTACAACATCATCGACTTCAACTTCGACATTGTCCGTTTCATTTGCCTTATCTGGTTCACCATAGACAATGCAAGCCTCTACACATTCAGGCTTAGTATGAAAGCGATTTGGATTACCGCCACACCCACCGTATACGAATTCCATGCAAGTATCCGTAAAATGATCATAGGCAAACATGATGACTTGAGAATCACAAGGTCCAGAATTAGCAAGAAACAAACATTTTTCTGTAGGAATTGACCCAAATTAAATTCAAGGTACAACTTGTTGTGGCCACTTACCTTGCCGACTATCCGTATGGGCTGCTATTTTCATCAGAACACTCAACAGCAGCTGGAAGAGTAATGCCAAATGCATGACTGTGGCAACAATGTGTCAACAATGATGTGAGATTGTATGAGTCGGTGTTAAAAGTGTTAAAAGCCTACTGAATATGATCCGATTTATAGAAATATGACCTTGATTATTCCAGCTTTCCAATTCAGATATTTTTGTTTACAGGACACGAATCTAATCCATGTCTACTCACCATTTCCGATTCTGCAATTTTATGAGCGGATCATTGTTAACCCAACCGAGATGAGTGACATCTTTGCTCCACGCCTGAGAAATCTCTACGGCTATCAATTACCTATCGGTGTGGGCGGCTCCTCGCCGCGCTTAATTACCTATCGTCGGCCTGGCGGGGAATTGGTCTATGCAGGATTTATTGGCCATCTGATGCAGTCTTTCGAGCAAATGTATAACTGTCACTTGGTTCAGCCATTGTCTTTCAATGAATCCGCCATTATGCCAGGCCAGCAACTTCTAGTTTTTGTACACAATACCAGCATACAGTTTGCCCTGGCAGCCGCAAGTCTGGTTCCGCCCTTGGCAAGATACACCTATCCCTTTGATCTGATGAGCTGGTGCATGATGTTGCCTGCGCCGGCTCCGGTGCCGCATGAGGAGCTCTACGTGCGGGTATTTGAGCTGCCAGCCTTCCTGCTCACCCTGGCCATGCTGCTAATCATTTCCATCAGTCTGGCCACTGCCTTAAGGAGGAATGGATATAGGGTGTATCCCCAGCAGTTTTTGCTACACGAAAGCTGCCTGAGGGGCGCCCTTGGGCAGGCCTTTCATGAGGTGATTCGAGCTCCCCTGCTGGTGCGAGGCATCTATTTGGATATTTGCATATTGGGCATGATGCTGACCGCCTGGTATAATGCCTATTTCTCAGCCTATGTGACAAGAGTTCCCCAGGAGCCGCCGTTCACAAGCTATGACAGCATTCTGCATTCCAAGATCAAGGTTATGGTGTGGGCAAACGAATATAGAAGATTCAGCCAACAGGACAAGAAACTTGAGCGGTATGCATCTATTTTCCTACTGGAACCGGATTATGGAAAATTTATGCAGGCTCGCGACAGTTGGAACACTGATTATGGTTACATGATGCCTTTGGAGAAATGGCACATTGTCAACGAGCAACAGAAGTACTTTAGCTCTCCGCTCTTTTCTATGCGTGAAGAACTTTGCCTGTTCGACACGTTGCCTATTGGATTTCCCATTGCGGAGAACTGCATTTTTAGGGAGCCATTGGATCGCTTAATTCAGATGGTAACTGAGACTGGTCTATTAGTACACTGGCGTCAAAGTGCCTTAAAGGAACTGATTGAGGCGGGTCAGTTTAGACTGACTGATCTTAGCAAGCACAACGAGTTTCGTGCCATGCAGTTAAGTGACTTGGAGTACATATGGTTGGCAGGCGGCGTATTGCTCGGAGTGGCTTTCCTTGTCTTTCTATTGGAGTTGTGTTGGTTCTGGAGACGTCAAATATGTCTTCGTTTGTTGGGTGCTCTCAGGATTACTTATCGGGAAGAGTAGGAAATGGACTTGCCAAGAAAAAATGACAACTTTAAAATATGTAAAGTGTTTTTATCCTAAATAAAGAAATATCACTTTATATCTTTGATATGGGTTTGTTTATATAGTACTTATAAAAAGGGGTATATGAGTGTGTCACAGAAAACTCTATACTATATCCTCTATTGAGTGATTGTCATACGTAAACAGCTAGAATTATAGCTTGATTTGCTTATCTCTTTTCGAGAGTATAAGAAATATTAGGCTACTTGATTTCAGGAATTAATACAAATAAAAAACACAACTGGCTACAATTTCAAATGTCGCAAAAATTTCTACCACATTTGAAACTGCAGACTTTTGTACATTTACGACGCCTGCAATCTAGTAGGCTCTGAATTTTTCTCGAAAATAGATAACCAAATCATGCTATAATTTATGTGAATGTGTGAATGTGTATTCATTGTCTGTGTAACGCATAGAAGGAAGCATCTCCGACCCCATAAAATAAATAGTTTCCCGATCAGCATGACTAGCCGATATAGCCATGTCCGTCTGTCTGTCTGTCTGTCTGTCCGTCGGTTCGTACTTCTATGCAAACTAGTTTCTCAGTTTTAGAGCTATCGAGTTGAAAAATTGACCATGGACTTATTTCTGCTCTAAGCTGCTGCTCTGGAATGAACTTTGGAGTTCAATAAAATTGGTTGCTCTTTATCAAAATTGAACCAAATTTTGGTAAATGTCAGTCTTAGAAGTCTATACATCTACTGATAAAAGTTAATCCAAATCGGGTCACTATATAATATAGCTCCCATATAGCCGACCAATTCGCAATGAACTCTTAGTAAAACGGATGTTTTAAAACAAATTTATAACGTATCAGTTTCAGAAGCCTCCATGTATGCTGAGCGAACTTGAACCGAATCTGCAAGGGTATGTAAACTTGGGTTACCCAAAGTTAGCCTTCCTTTTTTGTTTTGTCAAAAGTTCTCAAGCTTTTCCGACCAAACAAAGTGTGTTTAAAACTTTGAGATCTCAAAAGTCTTAAGCGCTACACAGTTTAAATTTTTACCAAATGAGTGCTATATCTACATCCTGGTTGATTTAATGACATCTCTATCATATAGCTGCCAAAGAAGATCTTGAGATCTTGAAGCAGGCGAACAGACGAGAGGACTTACTGATTTTTCTATATTGACTTCCCTTTGTCGTGCTAATAAAGAATGTATATACTTATAGTCAAAAGTGCTTGCTTCTCTACCTTGCAAAATTCCTGAAAAAATGAATATGCCACATATTTTGTGAATGGTATCGACTTATTTATGGGGGGTACAAAACTTTAAGAATTCGCACTGTTTTTCAGCAATAATTTTTCTAAATTGAAAGCTCTCTAGTCTGATTAGGTCATAACTTAATAATTTTTAGACTTTTTGCTTTGCTTTAATTTTTAGTGTCATTAAGGACATTATGAAAAACTGCTTCAAAAATAGTTTCCACTCAATAGTCGTAACATATACTCGACATGGAGATGTGCAGAGGTTTGCTGTCAAGCCTGTTTTCTGTACTGCTTAATTTTTAATGCCGCGAATCCGAGCCTGATTACTTTACTTAGTTGGCCTGTAATCCCAGGGGTAATGTTTATATACGGCGCTTATTAACATGTGGCGCTAATTGAAAGTGCTCATTGGGCTTGTTCACGGATTCATTAGCAACCCTTTATAAATGCAGTCGCATTAATCAGTGTCATGCAGTTGTCCCTGGGCGGCCACCATGGCTTGTGTCTGGCTTCTATTTAGTTGGCTTTCGTTGATTTGCTTTATCAGGACGACGGTAATGTTTGAGGATGAAGGTGCTGATAGCATTCTGGATTTGCTCACTGCCATAAAACAACAACACAGTTATGATTATATGTTGCTGATGAGGAATCAGAGCGCCAGTGAATCAGAAGGCAGGAGCAAATTCGTGAACGATCTCATGGAACATCTGCAAATGCCAGTTATACAACTTGATGAACGCAAGAGTTACTTTCTGCATGACAAGATTAGCAGCCGACTGGTATCCCTAGTATATTTGCCTGCAACGCAGCTGGATAAGTATGAGGGACTGGTCAAGGCGCTGGTGGCCAACCTTAGGCACATGACAACGTCTCGAGTTATTTTTGTGCTGCCGTTGGAATTCGAAAAGGCAGATGAAAAAAAACTGCTGTATGAATTGCTTACATTATGCTGGAAGATGAAGCTGCTGAATGTTTTGGCTATATTTCAGAATTACGAGGTGAGAAGCATAGAAAGATCTCTAATGAAATCCATACAGCAATCATTTAAATAATCCTAGGTGACCCACACGTTATACAGCTACTCACATTTCCCCGACTTCCAAGTGGAGCAGCGTGTATTCGATCTGAGCTTGCCAATATATCCCGAACGACTTAAAAATCTTCATGGCTATCGTCTGCCAATCATCATTGCCGGCGCAGTTCCACGCATCATAGCATATTACAATAAGAGAGGTGATGTGGTGTACGAGGGTACCGTTGGTCACTTCATGGATGCCTTTCAGCAAAAGTACAATTGCAGCCTGGTGCAACCACGGCCCTCTAAGCCGAATGCTCTTCCTCCGTCTATGGAGTCGGTTGCTGCCGTTCGAAATCTCACAGTCGAGATATCCATGGCCATAACTTTTCCCGCAATACCTCCCTTTGGGTTTACCTATCCATATGAGCAATTGAACTGGTGTTTGATGTTGCCTGTGGAGCCGGATGTGCCACACCAGGAATACTATCTTAGGGTCTTTGAGCTGCAGGCCTTTCTGCTCACCCTGGCAGCTCTGGTACTGATTTCGACTACTCTGGCAGTGGCTCTTTGGCGACATGGCTATCATGTGTATACCTACGAGTTTCTTTTGCACGACAGCTGCCTGAGAGGCGCGCTGGGTCAGTCCTTCTGTGAGGTTTTCCGGGCGCCCATCCTGGTGCGAGGGATTTATTTGCAGATCTGCGTATTGGGTATTCTCCTCACTGCCTGGTATAACTCATATTTTTCAGCCTATGTGACGAGTGCTCCCAAGGAGCCGCCCTATCGCAGCTATGATGATGTGCTCAACTCCCGCCTGCCAGTTGTGGCCTGGAAGCCGGAGTATGGCGAGTTAATTGGACGTCAGTCGGAGTTTCGCAAATACGAAGCAATGTTTCAAGTTGAGCCCGATTTCAATCGATATATAGCCATGAGGGATTCCTTCAACACCAAGTTCGGCTATATGATGACCAGCGCCAAGTGGGTCATCATCAACGAGCAACAGAAGGTCTTCACCAAGCCACTTTTTCGCATGCGCGAAGATTTCTGCTTCTTCAATAACGTTCCCTTCGGATTTCCAGTTCATGAGAATTCCATTTACATGCAGCCCATACAGACGCTGATCTTGGAGCTGGCTGCCTCCGGGCTGTATTCGTATTGGAGCAGAATGGGCTTTATGGAGCTTATCGAAGCAGGAGAGCTGCACTTCTCGGATCTGTCGCCGCGCAGAGAGTTTAGGGCCATGCAATATGGGGACTTACAATATATTTGGTATGGATTTGCTTTTATGGGCGTAGTATCAAGTTTGGTATTCCTAATGGAACTGGCTTGGAATAGACTTCAACGTCGACAGATTTAGAGTAGAACAACTCCAAAAAGTATGCTTTTGTTTTTAGTTATCTTTTTTTGATTAAACTATCCATATGAAGCTAAGTAAATTATCAATTACAAATCACAAAGAGGAAGACGCCGTCGTGGCTTTCAATTCTCCAGCTACATCTTTTCATTGGGCAAATATTTGCCATGGCTACGTTAACGGCTCCCTGGCTCAAAGTTCAACATCAAAAGCAATTAAGACGCGTGCTTTTTGCAGCTACAGCTACAGCTACAGATCCAGCTTCAGCACCAGCGCCAGCTCCCCCAAGGTGGCACGATGATGTTGATGATGTTAGCCACCTGTGCTGGCAACTGGCGCCTCTTGAAATTCCCTAATCGACATGTTTCGATCTCAAATGACTTGCCAGCCGCTCGCTGGAGTAGCTGCAGCTCAGCCATTGCCATTGCTGTTGCTGTTGCCTGATCTGGCCGAGTCGCTTCTGGTGAAAAATTTTCTCTAATCTCCGCTGATGGCTGCTGGCATTTGGCGTTTGGCGCATGCGTGCCGCATTTGCTTTCCCCCTGCCCCCGGCAAATGATCCTGGTTGCTGGTAATGTTGCGGTAGCCAGGCGCTTTGATTTTGACTGACAAGCGCCGCTTGAGTGTTGTTGCAGTTCATGTTGCTGGTGTTGTTGTGGATGTAAATGTTGCAGTTGTTGTTGTTGTTGTTGTTGTTGTTGATGATGCTGTTGACATGCGCAGCTGCATGCGCTTTCATGCTTTTCCTTTATTAGAGAAAATTATTTATATGCGCCCGACGATCATCGCAGCGAGATCCCCAGTCGCTGTCCCAAGGTAGCTAACGAGTGGCAGATGCCGCTTGAAAACTAATTAACCCAATGATCAAAGTTGGCCCAGGTTAAGATCAAGGCAAATACCAATGCGAATGCGAGATCGCATAAATATACAGACAAGATTCACAATTTAATAGTCAATAAAACGTTTTATATTGTCTTTATTTTTAATGTTGGCAATACTAAAAAATATTTAATGCAATCCTTAATTACATATGGATAAATGTATATTTTTGCATTTATTTTGTATGTGTGTGTGTGTGTGTGTGTGTGCATAAATAATAACTAACAAACATTTAACTATGATATATAATTGCTGTGGTGTGCCTTAAACTAAACGCATTATAAACACAGGCTTAACCAATTAGGCAATAGCTTCAATTTTATTATGTACATAGGCTAAATTCAATAAATTAGAATTGCAAATTACACAGAGTTGTGATAGATAGATAGATATATATATATATATATAGATAGATAGTAGATAACAAAATGTGACGCAACGTCACGTAATGGAACATAACGTAACCCAAACACCAGAAAATATATCTATACATATTCGATCGTAATATCGTAATAATATAATGCAGATGTATTAGATATTGTATTAAAACTATCACAAAATAATTGGCAGTTTAATTAACATTAATTATATCTAATTAATTACATAATTAGTTTGTTTAACTTCGACTAACAGCTAACAGTAATTGTAGGCTTCGTTTCTTTTGTTTTCAAATTTTGTTACCCAACCAACAAATTGCGATTCACATAGCAGGCAGAGGGGGCTGTACTACTGTATACTGTGCTTACAGGCCCATAAGAAGCATTGGTTATGGTCGATATGAGTATGCTAACAATTTGTTTATAAACTACAAAATTAATGGCAAGTGCTAAGTTGGTTGCAAAAAGTATTTTAAAAGATTAACTATATAGTATGGTGGCGACGCCTTGGTAAAAACTGAACACTTGGCAATAGGCAGAATGATGGATTAAAGAAACTGTTGAACAACATTGGAAACATCTAGTATGGTAGCTCATAAGATCAGAAAGAAAATGTAGGAAAACAAAATCCTTCAAATAGAGGATTCAAGGATTTGGCATAACCATTTCCAGTTGTTATTCCTTTGACAAAGATATTTGAAAGGATGAGTAAATTATACTTGTTGGAGATTGGTTAATTAATATGAGATGATGTCTGTCTGTTAAATAGGCTGTGTATTAATAGCTTGTAACTTAGAATTATCTCTAAAAGTAACATGAGAGAACCATGTTGAATGAAAGAAGTAAAGATAAAGTTAAGAAATTGAGATAAGGCAACTATTGAGTGCCTAAAGGGGTGCGAGAGACAACTGTAGTCTGAGTCCAACTACAGGTGAGCTGCTATTGACTAAAGAAAATGGTTATACGAGCAAAGCCAAGAATAAACTTAGAGGAGTGAATGATATAGGATAAAGAAAAAGCATGTCAGTCACGGGAAGAGAGAACGAGAGAGAGAGAGGAAGCGTTTGGCCTCATTGTGATATCACCGCACATAAAATTTGCTTGCTAGCTTCATTATTATTTTAATAATATTTATAGTACAATAGGTATATTTGTAGCTTATGTATTTTGTAATAGCATATATGAAATTTGGCACATTTAAAATTAATTCGTTAAGTTTAAATGTAGATAAGATTGAGTATTTCATTTTTATTTGGAAGTGCTTCGAGTATGGTGTTTGCATTTGCATTTGATCGATATAGATACATAGGAATTGCACTGGAAAGCTGAAATAGGAATGCGTCAATGACATTTGTAAATTCGAGCGATAGTGGAATAATCCTTTTGCCAGGAGTAGTCATAGTAGTGTATAGTTTGCTTAATTTTGCTTTTGCTTTTGTTTTTTGTATTGTCTTTTGTTTTTTTTTTTTGTTATTTAAGGAACAAGAAATAGTTTGTGGTGAATTTGTGATGTGTCTCTTAGTCTACTAATATATTTTGCCGTTGCCCAACACTACCGATTTGTGAGCAGTCCATTGGCTGGCGGCAAAACTCCCGGCGGTGTATTTGGCCCACTGCCAAGAACCACTCCTGAGCTCAATACCGGCACTGGTCCCAAACTGGACACGGGCACCGATGTGCTCATCGCACTCAGTTGTCGCTGCTGGGCGAGAGTGGCGGCGGTTGCTCCAGCAGCACCAGCCCCACCACCTCCACCATTTCCACCACGCTGATGCTTAGAGCCGCTGCCTTTGATCATGCTGCCATTGTTCTTCTGGGTCATGTGGGTCTGATAGTGCTTGGCCAGGTGCGCCTTTTGGCGGAAACTCTTTCCGCACAGCGAGCAGGCGAATGGCTTCTCACCAGTATGGGTTCGTATGTGCACATTGACCGAGTATTTATCCTTGAAGCCCTTGGAGCAGATGGAGCAATAGTGTAATGAGCGCTCCTTGCGTTGTCCACCGCCGTTGGAGTTGCCCGAGCCTGACCCTGAGCCGGAGCTGGCATTGCAATTGGCTGGTGGGCTGTTGCTACTACTGCTGGCGCTGCCGCTGGACGAGGAACTGCCGCCACTGGGACCGCTGATGAGCACATTGCTGTTCCCGCTGCCGCTTCCGCAACTGCTGTTATTGTTGTTGTTGTTGACAATGCTAGGATTATTGTTATTGTTGGTGTTGGTGCTGCTGCTGCTGCTACGCTTGTACTGCTTCTTGGGTTTGCTGACACCACCGAGCCGCCCCGCTGAGGCCGATGTGGTCACAGTGGTCGGAGAAGTGGAGGTGGACACCTCCGGTTTCAGGGGCTGTGGCGGTGGGGGCTGCTGTTGCTGCTGGCCTTGGGCACTTGTCAGTGTTGTCGTTGCATTAGAGCCGCCGGGTGAGATTTGCATCAGCTGCATCGCCGCCTCGCTCGTAGAGTAGTCTCCAGGCGTAGGTGTGCCAGAGCCGCAGAACTGCTGCACCTCGTTGGCTATGCGTTTGATCTTCTCAAAGTCGTCGCTGAAGGCGTTCTCCAGAGACAGGAACATGTCATCCACTATGATGCTGGCATTGCCATTGTGCTGGCTGTGATTGGACACAGCCATGTGCGCCCCACCGGCCTGGGCATCCTCAAACATTTGCACTGCACTTAGTGTGGAGTCTGCAAATCCCAGTGCGTCGGCTGCATCGTCCGGTGTAAAGAGCAACCGCCGCATGTCATCATCCTTAACCACTGGCATGGCCAGGCCATTCTGCATATGCAGCCCCTTGGCATAGCCCTTGCCCTGAAGCGCACTGCGGAGCAGTGACTCTGCCGAGTTTTGTTCCGCCTCAGCATTGTGATCGGCCATATGCCAGTCGTTGTTGTTGTTTTGGAACTGGGCCAGCTGCTGACCCAGATCGTGGCCACTACTACTGGCGCCGCCTCCCATCGATATGGCCGTGACAAGTGAGGGCAGGGTCTGCGTCTGTCCCTGCGCCTGAGCTTGGGAAATACTGCTAAGACCATTGGCATCGCCTCCGTTCACATTGACAATCCCATCCTTGCCATCCGTACTGAAGCCGCTGTCATCGTACGGGTACTCCGACTTGATATATCCAGGGAAGCTGCCCAGCAAGCTGTCCAAATCCAGTGACGTGGGCAGCTGCTCCGTCTCGGCGCGCTTCAGCCAGGGCTCGCCTCCATTTAATACTGTCAGTGTGTATATCTGGCCATCCGTTGTGTCCAGGCTGCTGATGGTGTCCGTGCTACTGCCCGCCGCACTCGAGGCGGCCGAGGAACTACTGGCATTGGGCTGCTGCTGCTGCTGCTGTTGCTGCTGATGTGGATGTGGATGTGATTGCGTTTGTGGGGATGTTGGACTGGTCTGAGTGGTGGCACCCCGGCCATTGCTGCTGCTGGCAGTGACCTGCTGCTGTTGCCAGCAGTAGCGATCGAGGTCCTCGAATATGGAGCTAGAGTCCAGGCGGCTGGTATCCTTGTCCTGATGCCAGAACTGCAGAGAGTGGAAGCAAATCGATTTGAAAGTGTTATGTAAGACAGATCCTTCTTATTGTGGCATTTGTACGTTGACATTAAAATACAAAACTATCAGAGCACTCACCTCATAGCCCTGTAACGTGGGATCACCGCCATTGCTGCTGCTGCCATTGCGATTGCTGACGGACACAATTCCGCCACTGCCGTTGCCCCCGCCTCCTCCACCATCATGGATCATACTGCTGCTGCTGGTTCTCGCACCGCCACACATAGCCAGGGACTGCTGGGGCGTTTGTGACGTGGCTGGCTGGTGCACCACTTGGTTGTGGTTGTGACTGAGCTGCTGTGGGTGGTGCTGATGGTGTTGCTGTTGGTGCTGGTGCTGCTGCTGGAGACTGACCCCAACATCAACATCAACGCCAACACCCACACCGATGCCAATGCCCATGTCGGGTCCAGTGACAAAATCGAAGAAATCTGTCTTCGAGAGATCCTCGGCTCGAAAGGATTCACTGATATCCATGCCAGCCGATGTGGACATATCCTCAGTGCCGATCATTTGTTGTATGTGAAGCGCCAGAGCGCAAGATTATGCAAGTACTGGCTAAAAGAAGAACGTCTAGTGTTGGTGTATTTCTGAAAAAAACATAGAGAAAATAAAGTAAAAGGTTAATTGGGGGATTGGATTAGGCTACTACTTGAGAAAATTCAATTCAACTGATTTTCCAACGTGGTTTATTTTTTTGCTAAGTGTAGTGGCAGATATTTACGGGGAATATACTGCACAATGCACAATTAGTATGAGAATCAGAAACCAGTTACACCTCAGACTGGCAAACGGTTTCACTCACACTTTTGAGCGAATTTACAATTTAAGCAACTTGTCAGCTGGCCACATAAGTCAAAAATTCATTCACTCGCTCAATCACTCATTCATTCATTCAGTTGGCTTGCATTCCAGTCATACTTGCATTTTAATTTGGCCAGTTTTACTTGAGACTCGGAAGGCTTTTTAGCGCTTGGCCTGGCTATCTGCAAATAAATAAATCAAGCTGACAGAAGGGTGACAAAGTTTAAACACATTTGGCGTGCCCGGCTCGTAAATCTCTCGATGGCGATGGACTTTGCTTAGCCACAGGCAAAGGCGAGCAGAATTGTGTTTTCGCGTTTCATTTGCATAGAATTGGCGAGACGAGAAGAGACGAGACGAGACGAGACGCACAACCAGCCTGGCATTTAGAATAGGTTGCCAAATATAGACAGAACGAATGACCCACAAAAAACAGATCTGCAAAGAATCCAAGTCGATTCCGATTCGTTTGGCTACTGGCAGCACCCGCCAGGCCCAGAGCATGGTTATGCTGCCTAAGTTGATTAGAATCTATTTGGTGGTGGCCAATCAGCAAAGCCAAGCTTAGCCAGACCCAGAGCCAGAGCCAGAGCCAGGCAAACAATTGAGCTGACAGACTGAGTGGCTGCACTTGCCTTTGGCTGCTTGCTATAGTGCAATATCTGTCGATTTTCTACGATTTGTGTTTTGTTGTAAGTGTTAAATGTTCAAATTGTCAATTGATTTGGCGTATATTGAAAATTGGGCGACGTTTTGAAGCCGAGACCTGTGTACGGGTCGGAGCTCTGAGAGTTCTGTGAGTGTGGCAGCGTGAGAACCACAAATAGAAATGACTTAACAAATTTGCATATATCCCATAGACGTGCCTAGAGCCAAAGAGCTTATTCTCTGCCACATAGCATAGATAAGGGCAAAGCGAAGCGAAGCGAAGAGAAAATGCCATAGTGAAAATATTTGAGAAACTTTTTAAGTGTAATCTGAGCAGAAATCAACGGCAATGTGGAGCCGCAACTACGGAATAGCTGAGGACGGGGACCCGACATTGCAGTTGCAGCAACATCAACACCTGATCGCCAAAGACATTAAAGTGCGGCAGCCAAAGACACGAACCATTAGTGCCAGAGCGGAGCAATAACAACAAGTGCAGCAGGGGTCTGTGTCTGAGAGCCAGAGACAGAGCTAGAGCCAGAGCCAGCCACTGTACCTGGACAGGCCGGCCAGGCCTGCTCTGACTCTGACCAGGCCAGGCCAGCAACAAACATTTAAAGCTCTTAAAGTGAGCTCGTTTTCAATGTTTTTCTCGTCTCTTATCGCCTGTCCATCTCCATTGGCCAAAGATGGCAAAGGCAGCCTCAGCCTCAGCCTCTGTGTCTGCCTCGAAAATTTCACCAAAATACCCTGCGTAATCATTTGTAGTCATTTGCCTGCCCAACCCCATTCCTGCCCCCCTGCGTACACCATCTGTGCCCCTGCTGCATAGTTAAGTTAATCATGATGTTTAAATGCAAAAATTACTTTATATATCTCTTTTATGGGCTACAAAGAAACAAAAGAGATCTTTTTGGCCCAAAATATGAAATCAAATAATAAGCTTTTGGCTCTTGAGCATTTTGGCGCGCAAATATTGACTAATTTGTGCACGATTATTGTGATTTGGCAGCGGTTGAAAGAAAGTTTCCAGCCATGATGCGAGCGAGGCGGAGGCGGAGGCGGGCAATCGAGACGTGGACATATAAGCATTCATAACTGGCCGATCGGCGATGGCGCTGCTGCTCTGACTGTGGCTCTGGCGGTGCCTGGCGGCCAATCATGGACATGGACATGGATATGAACGTGGACGCGGACGCGGACGTGCATGCGGCCAGCACATGCATCTTATGGCTAACAACAGATGAAGATGCATGCGAATGCACAGCCACAGCGACCAAATTTTATTTCTTTATGCTTGCATACGGCATGGGGGTAATCGCAATCGTAATCGTAGAAATTGTTAGCGCATTTTGGCCAAATGCAAACAGCCTGCGGCGGCATCATTTAGAAAACATGGATAGCATGATAGCGCAGCCTGGATTGTTATTTAGTTTTTCTTTTTTTTTCTTTTTTTCTTTTATACGTTGGCATATTTGTGCGGCTGTGCTTGTGCTTTTCGTTCGCGGGGGCCATAAATAAAAATGCACCAATAATTTTTTTAATTAAACAAACTTTTGGCATATTTATTTACACATAAAAAACTGGCATCGTTTGCTACTTGACATGCAGTCAAGTCGTTCCCCCCGCAGGCCTAACAAAATATATTATCTTGTGGTCTTTTGGCTTTGGCTTTTGTTTGGCATGCAAATTGCTGAGGAAAATTGAGACAGGAAAATTTATTGAAGTATGCAAAAAAAAAAAAAAACACAGTCAAAAAAGAAATACAATGTAAAATTATGAAATTTTCGGCACAATTTCTTTGGTCTGGCCGAGCATGATTAGCTTAACTCATCCTCATCCTCCTCAGCCACCACATCATCATCCAGCGTCAGCATTAGCCGTTGCGGGCGTCAAATACAAAAGGAGAAAAAAGAAAATCAAACGCGGTAGTCAAAGGCAGCCGCCAACTCGAACTCAAACTTCGTTGTCGTCGCTGTTGTCGAGATTAGTTTATGTGCAGGAATTTTTATATTGTGGTTACACAATTTACTTGCCTGCCGCTTTGAAAATCACACGCTTTGGCTCGTCAGCTGCTTCTGCTTCTGCTTTTAGCCGCGTTTTTCTTTAGAGCAAGACATTTCGCTGGCTGCGGTTATGCTGCTGCCTGCTATCGTTGTTGTCGCTTTTGTTGCACGATTTTCCACGCATTTTTAACCCAAATTCCGTGCTAAACGATTTTTTAATGTCTTCACTAACAAGTTTCAATTACCAATGGGCAATAGCCAATAACCGATGCGTGCTGATGCCGTTTGCAGACAAAAGCCTCCAAAGAAAACCAGTCCAAGTTTAGCTCGCCTCCGCGTCTCGCATGCACTGTCAAGCTATACCCCAATACAATCAATTAAAATAATTCAACAATTGTAGCAAAATTGCTTAGAAACGCAAAAAGAAAGACTGAAAGTTAGATAAAGAAGACAATGCGGCAAAACCTGACTGCGACCAGAGCACCAGAGCGGCTCTGCTGGACTACGTCTATATGGCATGCGTAACAGTAGCAGCTTGCCAATCCTCACGTAGAGCAATCAAATTGCGCTTACTGATTGGCCTAAATGGAGTCATCCGTGGAAAGCGGCTGTTTATTTTGTTCAGACATCATAATAAGCATGTATTAAGATTAACCATGAAGTGCACCGCACTGCGTATACGCCTCGTGTACATAAGTGAGGTGATAATTTAGTGAATAATCTTGAGTGATCAGTGGTTCCTGTATGTATTATATAGCAAATGGTTTAGTTTTTTGTACTTTTTAGAGTTATCAGGCTCAAGTTTGTCTGTGAGAGGAAAACTCTCACTTGAAATTTATTTGGAGTCCATCGGCCTCCATGATTTTCAAAGCAAAAATGCAAAAAAATAAAGAAAACAAGAAACAAAGTGTAGCTTCTGCTTTCCGAAGCTTATATACCATTCACATTGTAGATATATAGCCGATGTAGATGACTTCTGGTCGGTATGCATGGGGCTACAGTGGATACAAAGCATACAAGACAAATTTGTTTTGATTTGGATGAAAAACAAAAAAATCTAAGCTCTTAAGTGTTCAAGTGAACAATCGCTTATATGAAAGCCATATGATATAGTTGTCCAAATTAACCAACGTGCAGACAAAGGAAGCTTCTAGTAGAAATTTCAGTTCTGCAGCGTTTAAGACTTCTGATATCTTTGTGTTGAAACAGACGGACGAACGGACAGACGGACTTGTTATCCTGATCAAGTATATATATATACTTTATGCGTTGCAAGCTTCCTGACAAAATTATTAGCATTCACATTAAATTGCATGCTTAAAGAAGTTAGTATTTATATGTATTTGGGTAACTTGTGAAAATCTCTGCTCTGCCGTATAAATTACAAAACCGCATTTTAAAAGCCGCTCATAAAAACGCGCACAAAACGCATTAAAAACGCACGGGAGCTCAAAATTAATAGAAAAAGTCCGCGCAGTGATGCAGCTGCAAAAATGTTTGCTTCTTTTTTCAGTTCCCTCATTCATTGCAAATTGTCATCGTTAGCGAAGTGAGACCGCTCTCCAGGCCAGTTGATCATTTTTCAAACCGATAATTATCGCCCACCAACCCCAAACCAAACTGGCCAGTGCCAGTCCCAGTCCCAGTCGGCTATGCCAAACGACTGCTGACCAATTGACCAATAGCTCAACAGGCTGATAAAAGCAGACGGCATTCGAGAAATTGCAGCTGCTGCTGTTGGACTGCTGTTGGACTGCTGTTTGTGGTGCTTCTGGCTTATGTTTCAATTGCATGCAAATGCATAATTGAATCAAATGATTTGCCAGCTTCAACTTCAACTTCAACTTGGACTAGCTCAACTTTCCATCGCCCAGGCACGCCTAATGAAGTAATCAACAACTGGCATCTCGGACTCACTGCCTGGCATTGTCAATCAAAGGCCAGAGCCAGAGTGAGGCTCTTTTATTATTTTTATTGTGACTGCGTTACAAACCAAATCGCATCAAGATGTATTAATCATTTTAAACCGAGGACTGCGTTGGCGGCCAGGCAGAGGCAGAGGCAGAGGCAGAGGAATAGCTTCATCGGGTTTTGCAGATCTCTGGCATAGCCAAACGTAAAAGCCAAATAACTACAGGCGAGACAGCAGGCATGATTAAAATGCGCAAAAATGGCAAACTCCAAATGGGCGCTACATGCAACAACACCAACACCAACAACAACAGCAACAGCGTGTGATGTACATGCGGCGCATTTCAATTGCATTTGATTAATGACAAACCCATAAAAGCAACACCATCGGGGTGAGCGGGGGAAGCTAGTTAGTTGAATACGAAACGAAGATGTTGCTGATTGGCCCGTTGCCTGTTGTCAACTGTCCAATGCTGATGCTGCTGGGGCCGTTGCTGCCTGTAATTGTTGTTGTTGTCGTAGGCGCAACATCTTAGTTTGCCGCAGATACATGTCCATAAAAATTATTTGTACGTTAAGCCAAGTGACAGCTTTTAAAGCAATCAAAGCAGTGCATCATAAAAATATACTGCTGCTGTTAAGATTTTATTTAACTTTTCCTCATCTTGATTGAACGCAAAACGTGCCAGTGCAAGTAGAAAGTGTCGCAACGGGGCCACCCACACAAAAATGCCACAGAAAATCTGCATAAATAGTGCTGCATCTCCTGTTGGCCACCAAATAAAGCCAGACGAGAGCAGCATTTGCCTTGTGGGTGCCTGGTTTGCTGATGATGTTGCCCCGTGCTGTGGCTGTGCACCGCAGCAGAAGATGCAGCCACACCAACAGCAACAAGCCGCAATAAATTTCAAATTTGCTATGGAACTTGTATCAGAACATGTCCATCTGGGCAACCCACACTCAGAGAAGTACGTTGTACCCCCCACCCCTCCCCCCATTGCTAGCCGGTGAAAATTGGGGCTGACTGCTTTCACACAGAGACTGAAGCTGCAGCAGTTGGAACAGCAACAACCGCAACAGCAGCGGCAGCATGAAGTATAAAACATCTGCATCTACAGTTAGCTCGTCAATCCATTTGCTGCTGCTGCCTTGATTAATGTTTTAATTAAAGCAACGTTCAATCAATTGTTGGCTGTTAAACAGAACCAAGCCCTGTTATTCCCCCAGCGCCATTCCCCTGCAAGAAACAGCCAAAATCGTGGATCGGCACCTGGCAATCGGCAGTCATTTATCAAAATCAATACGGGAATTCTCTCAATGCCGTGCTGTGCAGCGACAACTAGGCTAAAAGGCGTAATAAGGCCGCAAGCGAAACTACCAAAAAGTTAAATTTGCATTTTAACAAGTTAATTTTTGTTCAATGTTGATGTGATGTCGATGTCGTTGTTGTTGTCGTTGTCGTTGTCGTTGTTGTGTTCTAAGGCAATTGCAAAAACGGTAGCTCACGAATTTTGGCAGGCAATGTTGTTTTACTTTCAATTGCTTTTGACTGGCGACATAATAATGACAAACGAAAACTGCATTCATTGCCCAAGCGTGACATGTTAATTGAGTTTTTATATAATTTTGTTCCTTTTTCTTTGGATTTTTTTTTTTAGGTGGGTGGGCGTTAACCCAACAAAGCCGCATACAAAATTTTTGACAGCTGTCTAAGCAGCTGAGCGTAATTTGTTGCTTTCAAATGCGATTGATATGAAAAATATATAGAAATTAAAGCATTAAGTATTTAAGACGCCTCAGCCTCAGAAATCATGATGGCTTTATTGATTTTTGTGCCAACGACTCGCAAAAAAAAAAGGAAAACAAAAAATGAGACATTGAAACCAAATCGTGAGCTTTGGCTAACAATCAAAAGCGAAAAGCTAACAATAAACCAACCTTAACTCTTTTCAATGCTGCTATAGCTGTAGTTGTTGTTGTTGTTGTTGTAGTGTCTGTGACGTGATCGCTGCAGGCGCCACTTGGCAGCCCAAAACAAAAGAACGGACCCGGCCAGAGTAGGCCAGGAATTCTGGTTAATCAGCAAAGGCTTTGACTTCGACTTTAACTTGGACTCTGACGCCAATTTTGCGAGTTTGCTTTAGACAAAAGGGTGGGCGCCAGATGACTCTCCCATGTATTTAGTTTGAAGGCTGCCATTCATTAATGCCACTTAGCCTGCCATAATGTTGCTGTGCATGTGTGTGTGTGTGTGTATGTGATTGTGTGTACTTGTATTCGAGTGTGCCTAGCAATTTGTATGCTGTCATGTCAAAGTGCAATGAAAATATTTTCACTTGCCCATCAAACTGAGCACAGACAACAAACACACTTGACAGAAGACAGAAGACAGCAACGTCAAACATTCCGCAATGCCACCCAAAAAGCATCTTCATAAATTTGTTGCCATCAGCAGAAGCGGCAGCCGCTCAGGCACGCCAGCAACACTCCCACATCCCAATCCACATTGTGGCAACAACGGCAACAACAACAACAGCAACAACAGCATCATCAGTAATAGCAGCAACAGCAGCAACATCGTGGGCTCCTTGAAGATCTCTATAGCTCTCTGAATCGTCTTCTGTCTTTCGGCTTGATCGAAAAATGTTTGTGGCGTCTTTTTCATCATCATCATTAAATTCGTCAAGATGCAAATTTCGTAGCTGTTGCTGTCTGAGACTGAGACTGGGACTGAGGCTGTTTGCTTTGTTGCCTTTGTTGTTTGCTAGTCGTGCTCATGCTCATCCTCTTCCTTTGGCTCAAAGGGGGCAGTTTGATTTGAGACGTCGGTCTGGCATTTCCTATGGCTGACATTATTTTGTTTTGACTTCGACATTTGCTAAGTGCAATTTATTATTATGGCACGGGCTCTTAGGGACAGTCATACTCAAAGTCACAGTAACAGTTAGTCGCTGTGGGCGTACATGTGTGTGTGTGTGTGTGTGAGTGTGTTCGTATACCCTATATAATCAGCATATATATAACTCATGCTTTGTATAAACTACATAAATTGCTCGTGACTGCAATTAGACAATTGTCGCCGTCAAAAACTCAGTCAGATCAGAAGCTAATGAATTTTTATATGTATTTGTCTTACAAGACAGCAGCAGCAGTGGCGGCAGGGCAGCCAAAGCAACAGCAACACCAACAACATCAGCAACAAAGTCCATCATTGTGTTGGTGTTGTTGTGGGTATCGGTTGCCCCTGTTGGTAGTGGTGGTGCTGCTGCTGCTGCTGCTGCTGCTTGTATAAATTACCATAATAACAAATTACGGATCATTAAGATTGTCAGCTACTTCGTTTCAATTAATTAACCATTAATTACTAAGAGCCAAAGCTGAAGAGAATGAGGCAACAGTAGCAACAGCAGCAGCACCACCATCAACGACAAATGCTGTACATGAGCCTAAAGACCAACAAAAAAGAGCCCACAAAGAGGCAGCATCAGCAGTGGCATGGAAGCAACCATATTAGCCACCACCAAGACGAGGGTAACAACAACAGCAGCAAACAGCAACAACAATGACGGCGACAACAAGAAGCCAAAAGTAATGCAATAGAAGACAACAACAACAACAACAACTACAACAACAGCAGCAGCAACAACTGCAACAACAAGTGAGGAAAAGCACAAAAAAGCAGCTGCACACAAATATGCAAATTTCACAGAGTAAAACAACAACAACAACAACAACAACTACAAGAAACAAATATGCTAAGAGACTTCACTTTCAATATACAGCCTAAGGATGTTTTGCACTGTTTGCTGTTTGTCGCTTTTGCAAGTTGCACAAATTGCATTTAGCCATATAAAACAATTTCAGTTGGAAGACAAAAGACAAAAGCAAAAAAGAAATACCAATAGATCCCAAAAAGAAACAAAAACCAAAAACAAAAGCCCATGACACAAGTCCAAAAACATACATGCCTACAAATTGAAAGTGAAACTCAAGAAAACCCAAATGGAAACAAGAAATTTGCATAGAAATGAATTTGCAAGACTTGTCGCCGCAGCCGAGTATGAATATGGCTATGGATATAGCTATGGATATAGCCATATACCTATACTTGTAGGTACAGGTAATGCGGCTAAAGTCAGCTAGGCATACCAAAGATAATTGCAATGAGCAGCTGTAAGATTTAATGCAAGAAATGATCGCATAAGCATGGGAATATTTGATGTGAAATGCCTGAAAGAATTACAAATTAATTACGAACGAGTCGTATTCATTAGCTCTGGCACTTTGCATTGCAAAATATTCAAAGAAAGACATATATACATATATATATTTGTTGAAGAAATTGATACAGTTTTCTGAAGAAGAGATTTAGAAGTCAGGCAATTTTGGAAAACTTTTTGGGAAAAATATGTTAAAATAGTTCTTAAATGTAAAAATGAAAAACTGTTTTATGAATTTGTAGGAAAATCGTTTTCGATATTGGGGAACTTTATCTACTTTGTATAGATGATATTCTAGTCATCTCGAGCTCTATGCAGCAGAGTGTCAACTCCTGGAGCTTGCTGGAATATAATCTTTGCAATCTTGCTACTGTCAAATGTTTCTCTTCATCATAAGCAGGATTGTAATTATAGTAGTTTATATAATTAAATCTATGACATTTGGTTGCCTCGCAAATTCCACTAGATCACCGTAGAGTGCTCAGTTTTG
The DNA here is from genome assembly GCA_037043425.1 of Hirtodrosophila duncani. Taxonomy (NCBI): domain Eukaryota; kingdom Metazoa; phylum Arthropoda; class Insecta; order Diptera; family Drosophilidae; genus Hirtodrosophila; species Hirtodrosophila duncani. Next base: position 1,263,352 of record JBAMBM010000569.1, read on the forward strand.
CCGTGATCTTAGAGGGAAAGAAAATTAAAGGTTTCAGATTTGACAATAATTTGTATTCCCATTAAATCAAATTGCTTATTTATTAAAACGGTTTAAAAACTTGAATGTGTAGCAGTAAGCAGGGAACACATCCTTATCAATCGTAACAGTAAGCAGGTAAGAAAACCTTATCTAGTCAATAGCCAATGCACCCATCATTGACATACATATAAGATGCTTTCACACATCAGATCTGTTCTTGCAAATGCATGTAAACTCAAATACACATACGTACATACACATATGCTATACATAGAACAAGCTAGGCTAAGAACTTCTTAGTAAGAAGGCAGAGGGTGATCATAGACAAACTATTGATAATGGCTCAATATAGAGAGCACTTGACTAACAGAAAATGTTAAATTCCGTGGAGAACTTTACGTTTCCTCGCACTAAATTAAAGATCAAATAGTGCTGTTTCATATGAAAACTTTAAGAGAGCAAAGTACCCATGCAATGTCGAAGAGCATTTGTAGAAGAAGCAGAGGAGAGGGTCTATATACAGATTGTCTATGTCTCTACTAGGCGTGATATAAATGGCACGTGTGTTACTGTCGCTGCACCGATTATAATAATAGAAAAATTCTATTTATATCTTCATTTATTTAACTTAATATGAGGCTAAACGAACATTTCAAGGCCTACTGGACTGCAGGCGTAGTAAATGTATCAATATTGGCGGCTTCAAAAGTCGGAGCTTTTTTCTTCCAGTCATTAAGATCTTCCTCTAATTTCGTATAAATGCTCCTTAAAACTGAAGTGTCTACACATTCATTTCTCTCAATCTCTAAAAACTAACTTATTTATTATGTGCAATGTGTTTATATTAGTGTCAAGCTAACAAGTGTATATAAAAATGTTTATCAAGTGAAAAGTGATTGAAAGGTTTAAGAGCTTGTTCTTATAAATAAGTATACAATCACAGCCGTTAAAAATACTTGTATATGGCCAATTATATAGAATTCCAGCTGCAGTTTATTGCGTTAGGTTAATGCAGTGCTCGTAATTCAATTTAAGTAACCGCCAGCAGAGCCAATATAAATAAATGCTTTGAGTGTTGTCTATTATCTTGTTAGACTCGTTTATATCATAAAACATTTTCCATAAATCTTGGTGGTGGCTTTTCGCTTGCATGCCGTTGCCCCATAAAGCATTTCAAGTTGATTTTCATGACATGCCCGTTATCTCTGCATTTGCGCCCTATCAACCATAGTCAACTACGCCACTGTGCCACTTGGCGTAACTGTATGACAGCCCAACTTAAGACTACAACCGCAACCAGTACCCCCTAGTCCTCTGTCGCAGCTGCGGCAGCTGCTTGCCTAAGTTCGTTGCCTAAGTCTTTTGTATGGGAGAGCAAATATTTGCATATGGACTTACACACCCACAGCCAGCTTGGGCTTGGGCCTTAGCAACAACAATTCGCCCAGCGCGCGCCTCTCTTTATTTAGATACGATAGTCGAACGCAGGCAAAGTCGAAATATATTAGACTAATGCCTTTAAAACCGAAACTATAAATTTCTTATCGCACATCGAAAATCAAGCGTGCTCGTACAAGTCAAAACTAACCAAAACCAAAAGCAAAGCAACCGTGGCCGGCAGCTTAGTTGGCCAGGAGCTAGCACACACACCCTAGTTGGCCTGGCCAGGCGGCGGCGCACTCGTGCGTCATATTCAAATTCAAATGTGGAGTCCAAGTAGAAGTCGGGAGTCACAGTCGCAGTCGCAGTCGGAGTCTTGTCTGAGCATGAATGTATGTTCGTAGGTATGAGTCTGTGTCTGCAGATTGCGTTCGCGTTCGCCAGATAAGCGAAACGCCAGTGCCACTGTTTCAATGGCCATGTCTGTGGCATTCTTTCAAAGGCCGTTCGCTTGGCCAAGACTAATGCTAACGGATTCCACCAGGAACCAAGCAGGCACGGGTACAGCCATAGTCTTGCATATGCACATGGGCATCGCCATAAATGGATGAAATGCATGAGTTGCCTTAAAAAGTCAAATGTGCGGATAATAATTTTGATTTATTGCCACAGCGATCAGACTTGGACTCCAACACTGACTACAAGCCGCTTTAATGCTTGGCAACAATCTGCACCAGATAGCTCAATCGCTTGTTTTTGCCAGCCTCTGCCTGGGCAGTACTAAGGCGCAACTTTGTGGCCATTATCAGTTGACCGAAACGGAAACTGAAACTGAAGCCGAAGCATGAGTCGAACTCGAACCAAGCTCAACCTGTTGCCATTTGGCTTTTGGGGCGTGTTGTGTGCCGGGGCGTGTGCCAAACATGCTAATGAGCCCACATTCAATGGACCAATAGCTGAGCAGCAAAGCCAACATCCAAATCGACAACAACAACAAAAACAATAATTACAACAGCAGCAGCCGCACCAACGATGCCCACGTCTGCTAACAATATAAGTTTTAGGTTTTTGCATTTGTATTCGTATTCGGATTTCTGTTTGTGTATTTTTATTTTAGCCATTATTCATCGATTGCCTTTTTGCATAATCTTTTTGCGGTAGCTAACGGCGACCGCAACTTTTCCCGTTTAGCTTGCATTTTAATTATGAAGCTTGGAACTCGTGCCAAACGCAAATCGAAATCTAAATTTGCATGTGGAACGCCCAAAAATATTTTGAGCAATAAACTTATTGTAAGGCGAATAATCCCTAATGTATCCCTAACAATATAATATAATAAAATTCACAAGTAAATGGCCACTAGAATAGACCCGTTGTCACAAATTGCTTTCCGTAGCCTCAACGCTTTGATTTTGATTCGGCGAAAAGAAAGTCGATTGCTTTACTTTCTACCTCTCCTGGCTTTTATCACCTCATATCGCCCCAAGTATCTGCAGAGTCATTCATCTTGCAGTCTGCGAGGCATAAAAACAAATTAAGCTGTAAATAAAGCTGATGCTCTGCCTGGATATCTGCCAGGCAATGTCCTCGCTCTTCCCTCTTTTAATTGCACTACAAATCCGAACTGACATTTATGCGCGCGCTCCATTTCGCAAATTTGTAAGCCCCAGCCTTAGCTACAGCCGCCTCTCAATTGAATTGGCCGGCTGCCCGGCTGCCCGGCTAATTGCCCAGAATGCAAGGCGCTCTAACTCGAACTCTAACGGTGCCGCATCGTTGGCAGCATCTTCACAATATCATCAGGCATGCCTCCCCTGGCATCCGCACCCTCATCTTGTCATGCAAATAGAGTTGTAGTTGCAGTTGTACGCACAATTAGTGTTTGGCACTGGCCCGGGACAACACTCAATGGCAATTAGGGTCGGCTTAGCCGCCAGTTTTGTACAAATTCATTGCGAAATGCCAGCAACAAGAACAAGAGAATTTAAATCACTGCGACATGTGCGAGTATGCGAGGACAGACAGGCGACGGGCACGCAAATTGTAATTTATGTGACAAATTTTTATGTACAACTTGCGAAAATTTATTGAGCATTTGCAACAAACCAAGCCGAAGACAAGTGCTCACACAGTTGCTCACACTCACACTGCCATCAAATGTGTTTGTCATAACAGGTGTATCGAATAATCATTGGAATTACATGGGATCTCATGCTTCTTGTGATCGAAAAGTGAGGAAATAAGTAGATATTCTAGATATATAAGAGCTGGAAGGAAGCTGGCTAGGGATTGATCATAGTTAATACTTGGCAGCAACTGCTAAAATAACTAAAGCATATCATGCTTAGTTTGTTTTTGAGAGATGGGATGTTTTTTGGGATGTTTTTTGGGCATGAGACGTGTGAGACTTTTGACTTTTGATCAGAAGAACCGTTGTATGAACATCACTCAGTAGCTCTTGAATGAAGTCAGTGACGAATCATAGGTATATGGTAGAAACCAAACCCCAATGGAAGCACCCAGGAGAGCCAAGACTGAAAAAATAGAAAATCACTGAGCTCAAATAATAGACGTAGCTTTTTATCTGTCAAAACAAACTAAGAATGCTATGCTTATATACATGATATATATATATATATATACTTATAAAGACTTTTGCTAGACAGATTACAAGATGATCTATTCCTATTTATAAGCCCACTACGTTATAGAAGTTATGCGACTGAATTGGATTAATATCACTGTTCGAGCAACCTAAGCACAACAATATTTAATAAGGACAAAGGACAAAGCCATTAACGATGGAGTCCATATGTGAAGATTTTGTTATACAATTTATCCTTGCCATTGAAGGAAAATAGAAAGACATACTATCAATCGGGTATCTAAGTGACTGTATATAGAGATATATCCGGCTACCTGTCAGACATTTTTCAGCGATTGTTAAGAACTAAACATAAATATATAAAATGGGCTATTTATTTGACATCGATCATATCATATATCAAGTATTTGTTTTTACCCAAGAAATTAATCTTCCCAAATCTTGCCGGAAATGGTCAAACACGCAAAAACGAAGTGTTGATTGCCTGAACAGGTGTTTTCAGTCGAATGCGTAGCATCATTCAAGTCCCATTCAAATGCCATTCATCATTTTGGCATCTGGATTCTGGCTTAAGCTAAAACTATATTCATAGCCGTGGCTAAGTGAACCTAAGAGCCTTTAGTCCAAGTCTATCAATTTGTCAGTGATGCAAGCTTATAAGCTTAATATAAAATTTCATATAGTCCGATTAAACTCATTCATTAATTTGTGTCGTGGCTGGTTAAGCTGCTTCGGAAGAGGAACAGAACGGGTTTGCCTTTTGCCGCTGCCGCAGTCGCACAGCGGGCGAGTGCGTCATCAAAATAGAAATCAATAAAAATATTAAAACAAAAACCAGCAAACACATTAGACTAATTTAAATATATACGAGTTTGTGGCGCGATCCAAATTCGATTTGCATTTAAAATTAAATCACAAATTTCTAGGCTGCTGCCGCTGCCACAAAAACGCCCCCACAGCCACTGGCCAGTTCATAGAGCAGGCTCATCAGTCATTTTGATTAGCCTTTTAGTTCGGACTACAAACGGAATCGAATCTGGCTCCAGCCAGATGTGGGCTGAGAAATTTTTAAAAATTGCCTGTTTTATTTATTTGCGTATTGATAAACTTACATTTTATAGGAGAGCGAGCTGCCTTGTTAGTTAGCGTTGTTGATTTTATTGATGGCCATCCAATTTACGGCGCTGACTCCGACATATTGCTAAACATTCCTACTGAAACAAACATACAGAAATTGGAAACTCTTTAGAAACGGCAGCCAAAAACGTGCATAACATTATATAGAAAAATAACAAACAACAGGTCAAAACGTAATAGAGAAACAAGTTTGGGTTTTGGCAACAAATTAATATAAATAAAATGCCTTTTGATATCAAATTAATAACAATTTTGATGAACGAAAATGAGATTAACTAGACTGCGCCTTTCCTGCATAAAACAGGACCCACCTCCGAGTGACCCAATTTCCTATACAAAATTGTTAAGAAAATTTCATGTGGTGTATAAAAAAGAAAAAAACGAATACAAATAATTCACTGCCAGTTTTGTTTTCGTTTTGTGCCATTGTAATTTATTGCATGTTTTGCTCATTAAATTGATTTTTCTTTTGATTTTGAATCCCAGTGCCAGTGTCAATGCCGAGCCGTGCAGAGGAAGATGCCCAAAGATGCCTAACCAAAGGCGAAGGAGCCGAAGAGCACGAATGTTTGTTATTGTTGTTGTTGTTTTCAGCACGCTTGAGTTTCATAAAAAATGCCAATTAAGCGTGAATATAAGTGCCAGATAATTTTTCAGACAGCAGCCAGAAATGTAACCCAAATTGCCAAATAAAAGCGAATGAGTTACAACAGCAGCAGCAACAGCAGCAGCAGCAGCAACCGTAAAAAAAAGTAAAAACGAAGAAATAACATTTTATGGGGGTAGATTCTCTTTTTACACAGAGTATAATTGCATTTCAAGGAAGCGTTTTGAATTCTACAAAGGCGAGACTTGGCAGAGGTAGGCATAAAATATGGTAGCACTGTTAGTACAGAAAATGCCTTTAAGCTCAATAAACCATATTTGTTCGGAATTCCATTTGATTATAGGCATACATATCATGGCTTTTTGGACCACCCTGTATGCTGTATCACATGTCAAGTACAAAAGAGCCGCCAACAATTATTAATAAGCCTTGCTTATCAATCACCAAAACTCGTTAAGCCATGAACTCGCCTTTGGCTCATCTTCGCATCAGCATTCAGGGCATTTGAGAGTCGTTTCAACTTCAACGCTTGACACCAAAAAAGAAGGCAGCTTTAAAATATATTTACAACTCTCAAGTGCAGTTCAAGTGCTGGGCCAAGTCAGCGATATGGCCGACAATGTCCAAAGGTCTCAACTTCAATTTCAATCCCATCGCCAACTGAACTGAACTGTATCGTGTCGCAACTGAGGCAGGCAAAAACAACGAGGCACCCAAAAAAATAAAATCCACATAAAGAAGAACGACACAGAGTGTGTTTCTTCTTTTTCCTTTTAAACATTTTTCATTTCAAAACGACAGCCAACTGATGTCGATGTCCACGTCCATTGCCAGCTAGGCAGTCGCCAACGAAACGATTTCGAATTCCACTTAGGGTTTCAATTTGAGTCCGTGTACCAAGAACTACTAGTGGATCATGTCAGTTTTTAGCGGAATTCGTTTCAATTTCAATGCCCAGTTAATGGGGCATTGAGAGCACCACAATGGCATAGTAAAACTAACAATAAGGCCCAGTTAACACCAACCACCAACCTCTAACTCGATTAGATGGCCCAAAACTATAGCAATCATAAAATTGGCTTAATGCTCAAATGTCAACACTACCGCCACAAGTTGGCAGCCCTGGCAGGCTTATCTAGCTTGCTGCTGCTGATGCGGCTGCTGCTGTGGCTAAATCTATGGCTATGGCTGATGCCGCGTTGATTTTGATAAATGTTTAATTAATTTTCGTGCCTCACACACAGACTCGTACATTAAACTTGGCCATTTTCTGACTTAATGAACAAAAATTAACAGCGCACAGTGAAACCAACAGCAAACAACAACAACAACAACATTAACACTCTCATAGTATTGCCAGCCATGCGGAAGATCTTCAAAGTAACTTTTCGGTTGTCTTCTGTATTTTTTTTAGTTTTTGTTTCTTTTGGGTTTATATTTTTTTCCTTTGCTTTACATTATGCTGGCCTGTGTGGTTTAGTATTATGAATGAATGTTTACATATGTGAAAAATGTTGTAATTAGTTTTTTCTTGCCTCTCTGCTCGAACTCTTCGGACTTCGTCGCCCTGTGACTGATTTTCAACAACAACGATACAAACGGAACACTGAAACAAACAACAACACCACCAGCAACTGCAAATTACAAGCTATTATTAATGTTAACAAGCGAAATCTTCGTGTACTTATGTGAAAAGCTCATTTGGCAGGGGGTCTGTCTTTCTGATTTGTTTATTTACCCCTCCACCCATACCCATACCCATACCCATACCCATGCCATAACGATACTCGTACATATGTTGTATATTAATGACTGTTCTTGATTTATGTGCTCTCGAGAATTGGGGTTGGGGTTGGGGTTGGGGGTTATATAGTAGGTAGTTGGTAGTTGGTAGCTTATGCATCTGTATCCACATCCAGCAAGTGGGTCACGTGTCCCCCGGGCATTTACATTTACAGCTGGGCACCACGAGTGCTGGCAGCTTAATGTGAACATAAAATACTCTCCATCTACCATCTACCATCTGCCATGTCCCATCTCCACCTGCAGCACCAGCTTCATGCTACAGTAGCTGCCAATGTAGTGCATAGAATTCAAATCAAAGCCAAATGTTCCACAATAATTATGCAAAGAGCTGCAAAAGCCTCATTGCACAAGCAGTCGGTGCAGGCTGAGCCTCTGGTAGAAGCTACTAGCTACAGGTCCAGGTTAGCATCAGCATCTAAAGATGCAAAGCCTCAGCTTCAGCCTCAACGACATCGACACGAACTCATAAAATATGCAAAATGTGTGCCAGGCCATACAGTCAACAGTCAGCAGTCAGCCAACGACTTGTGTGTCAATAAAAATCAACCAAAGCACTGAAATGCATTGCTTTTAAGTACATTCATACATACATATGTACATACATAGATACCACTGGTACGTACATCTGTAACCTCCTTGGCTGATCTGCTGCTGCTGCTGCTGGTGCTGACTTCGTTGCACTTGTTCTACTACTCATCGCTGTTTGCAGCTGGCGATGGCGAGCCTGAGCTTAAAATCTAAGAGTGTCTAGACATCAGACAACCAAAGTCACTTCAGATTGCACACTGCTTCCTGACTGCCTTTGCCTTTGAGATGGACAAACACGTAACGTAATGTGGATGTGCAAGTGAATAAGTGCTAAGCTGTTCTTGTTGTTTGTTGTAGTCGTTAGGTAGGCGTATCTTGTAGATTGCCCTGTGGGCGTTTATTAAGGAATTTGAAATATGAATATTAGTGTTTGCTAAATCAATTGCTCTGATTTATATTCATGGAAAACATATTTTAGAAAAACTGTACAATGGATGGAACAAATAGGAAATAGCTAATATATGATCATAATCTTAGCAGAATCTTAAATTAAAGTGTTTCTAATATTGAATTAACAGTTTTTCTGCGAGCTATAATTATTTTCATAATGAAGACCAGGTTTCTATTTACTTTTATGGCACTTTTGGGGTATATAGGCAAATTCTATAAAAGTTTATAAATATATATATGGCTATAAAGATGGCAGGCAGTGCTAGATAAGGTCATAATTCTTAACTGCCAACTTAGTGTGAAACAGAGTATTTGGAGTTTCAATCTTGGGTCCTCGCTTGAAATAGGGAAAATTCATTCTATGAATTGAATTTTCATGAATTTGTGCTGCTAAATCGCTATATCTGATATATATTCCCACAGAAATATGGAAAAACTTTAAGCTTAAAGTTTATAATAACCATGAATCCTAAATTCGATGCAGGCGTTTGATTGTCCCGAAGTACGAATTCTGAGCTCAAAATAATTGTAACCAAAAACAAGAAAGTAAAGGAAGATCAAATCTGGATGGAGTGGATACAAGAGATACAAGACGAGTTTGTTTTTATTTGGATGAAAAACAGAAAAGTTATGCTGCTAAGTGTTCAAACAATCAGTTATATGGGAGCTATATGATATAGTTGTCTGATCTGAATGAAACTCGAATTTAGCCAGCGTGTAGACAAAGGAAGCATCTGGTAAAAATTTTTGAGATCTTTGTGTTGAAACAGACGGACAGATTTATTTCGATACCCCTTGTAATGCTGATCAAGAATATATCTATTTTATTTAGCTTAAAACGCTAGAAAACTTCTTGATAAAATTCATATACCATTTTGTAAATGGAATAATGTAATTGTAAATATACCATTTTATAATTTTATAATTTTGATCAAGATGAATCGCTTAAGATTATGTTAGAAGAGGAGGAATGGCGGCTACCCAAAAATCACCCATTCTAGATAAACGGCCTTTGCCTTTTAGATAAAAAGTTTAGCTTGTTGCGTTCGCTCGTGAGTGAGCGAAACAAAATTTGGATTGTTTTTTCAGCAGCCATTGAAATGCTTCAGGAGTCCGCCGGAGTTTTGCTAATTATACGAATGCAATTCCTGTATTTTCGAGAACCAAGAACTTGGGCCAATCCAGCTTGCTTTCATGGTCTTTCATGGTTTATATTTTGCATTCAAATTCTCGATTCGAGAAACACTCAGGCATTGATGATTCTTTAGGTTAATCATTATCATAAATGTTCTTGAATAACTTTTGCTAGGGTTCAAGCACGCTATTTGTATTTTTTATAAAGTTATTTATCTGGGTTAAATTTTAATTTTTGATCATAGCAAATATTTAGTGCACAGAAAATATTGTTTCATGCGATTCAAGAGCTCACAGCTCTGGTACTCTTCGGTGATAACAAACGACTTAGGCAACGAACTTGACGAGCAGCCTCAACTTCCAGGGATGATTGCGACAACAAATTACTCAAGAACACTTAACGGCGACAAAATGCAACACTCGACGATGAAATTTATCACAAACATAGAGAAGTGCTTGCATTGCGGACAACAGCACATCACATTGCAAGGGAAAAGCAGCAATGACAATCTCAATGCCAGATGACAACAGCGCTTAAAATGACAACAAAATAGTAATAACAATACCATCGGGCAGAGGCCCAAGAAAATTTATTGTAACGCAAATCAAAGAGTCGCAGCAGAGCTGGCATATATTCTTAGCATGCCCAAAGGCAGCGGCAACAACAAATTATTTATGACACATGACGCTGTGGAGTACAAGCGGCAGCAATAGCAACAACAACAACAACTGGAACGAAAACAAATACATGCAACTACAGCTACGTTGTCGCTGTGTGAGTGAAGTGTAACTTCCCACTGACCCAATTTACAAGCACTTAATGCCAAAAAGGAGAAGTTGTAGAAGAAATAAACAAAGACGAAAGTCAAGCTGGCAATGCATATCAAATAAAATTAAAGCAGCAACAACAACTACAACGGAGACAACAACAGCAACAACAAGAGCAGCAACAACAGCAACAATGCGTGCCAGTGCCAGCAAAACGACAAAAATTATGACCAAAATAGACAACAAGACAACAAAAATTTAAATTAAAAACCAAAAACTCCCACACATAAAAAAGTCGAGAAAGAAACTCGACGCGAAGAAGAGAAAAAAGGTCTGTCAAAATTAAATCATTTCGGTGGCAAACAACATAAACCGATGGTTAAAAGTTGATAATGATGATGCTTGGATAACGCTCGTTATTACTATGGCTCTCGCTATTTCTGCTGTTGTTGTTATTGCTGGTGTCCAGTGCGTTGGTGGCTGGCACTGACAGCGTAACAAATGCTATTTTGACAAAGTGTCTGACATGAGGAGCGTGGAAAAAAAGCCACACAACGTACTCGCACATGGAGCCAAAGTTAAGAAACAAATACAAAAACGAGTGCAAAATGTGATGCGTGTGTTTTTATTCATAAACGAATCTATGTATGTATACATGTATATATATGTATGCTCCTAAACCAAATTATGAAAATTTCTACCATTTGCTGTTGGTGGCGCTGTTGCTGATAAACGCCCGCGAAACTAAACGAAAAACAGCAAAAACTCTTCGGCTTCGGGTCCATGCCACTTAACGGCCAAGCTTCCGGTATCATTTGAGTGAAATTTTCTTTGCACCTCCGGCAAATTTATGTGAGAAACTCTGTAACACGATAAGCAACAGCACTATAGCATAACGAAAGCATCGCCAACAACATCAGCATTTTCCATAGAAAATTATAAATGAAATCAGATACCAAAACTATCATCAAAAATTTGCATATCGCCTCAAAAGTCACGCCTTTGGCGCTTTAACACATATTAATTTTTAGTTTTATATAGAAAATCACGAAGCGGGCCAGCACAAGTTAATTATAAATATTAAATATTTAGAGAAGAAACGAAATCAATCAATTATTCATTTCACAAGCAACACGCGGTCTAAACATAACAATTTATGGCAGCAAATTAACAGCGTTTATTTTCAATTTTAAAATTTATAAACAGATTTGTCAGGCCTGTTAAGAAGCAAAAATTTGATGCCGTACGAAATTTAAAAGAAACTTTTGGTTGCAAAGGGAATCATTTAATGACAATAAGCAAATTTGCCTCAAAGCATCCTTTTATAGTACACACAATTGCCAATACTAAATGGGTTCCTGCGTTGAAGTTACAATAAATTTGTCTTCTCCGCATGTGCAGAGATGTCGATGTCGATTTCTTTAATGAAAATAGTAAAGTGGAAAAATGGGAAAATTTTGCTACTCTAATCGAGAGGTTTAGGGGAAAAATTCTAATTAAAATGTAAATCTGGAATGTGAAACAAATATGATAGCATTTCCACTCTGTGGTAATTTGTCAGAGAGACACTACGAATTTTGCTCACTTCTCCATTGTATAACACTTTTCTTTAAAGAAATGAAGAATTTTTCCATTCATATCCATACATTCATATACAAATATGACACTTCCAGAACGCCTCCTGCCTGCTCAAGTTCGGCATGAAATCTGCAATTCAACTGTAACCCCAAAATATCCAAAAGTTATTTATAACTTTATTGCGGTAGGTGAAAAGGTTGACCCAGTGAGCTTGGTGCAAGTTTGCAACCCTCAGACCTTAATTTGTAGACTATTCATGCCACATTTCCGGCTGGGTTGTCATTTGTCTGGCCGCAGTGTTGATTAGCAGTCGATTCAAAATCATCTTTCGTTGACACTAACGCGTTTGTTGTCTAAGTCTTTTGTTTGCGTTTTGTGCATTGTTCGCTCAGTCGCTGGACATGCTAAATTTTGGTTTCACTTTATTAATTTTAGTGCTACAAGTTTCTTGTTGTTGTTTATTTTTGTTTTATAAAGACTCATTAATTTAAATCCCACTAAAAGTTTTTATGTTATTTTCATTTATTTAACTTGAGCAATGGCGCCAATTGCTTTTGTTTTAAGCCGAACTCTGTTCGAGTTGGGTCTGCTCGGTGAAAACCTATGTTGCTACCATTTGGATCTTATCTAAATTGAAATTTAGATTTTGTTGCTGCGTCGCTCACATCATTCAATTTCAGCTGTTGCTGGAATTTGTTAATAGTCGACAGACACAGATCGTTATTCATTATTTTGTTTTATTGAATTTAAATAAATAAGGCTGCTAAATATTCATTGATTGCTAATTTATTATGCTTGTATGCGACAGCAACAGCAGCAGCCGTCTCTCGATTTTGTTTTATTATTTCACTTAAGCAGTATATATTTGCCAGTCATGCAAGATAAACAATATATTATTAAAATTATATATAAAATACACACTTAAAGTAAGGCTGCTTGCTGCTTGCTGCCAGAAGAAACTTTCTTTTGATGAATATTGTTTTTAGTTGTGGTTAGATCTTTTTCGCAAGTCGCAAAATTTCAATTATGAAGTCATTATTATTTACAGCAAAAACCAAAGTCAAACATATAGCTAAAATATATATACATATATATATTGATTAATAGCTTTTCGACCAGTCGAAGCTTTGAGACTTGGCCCGCTTGCCGTTTTCTATTTTCGCAACAATTTTTGCACAGAAGGTGTTGCCGGAAGATTTTTTTATTTTCAAACTTTTTTGGCATTCCGACTTTTGTTGCGCAGTTCTAATTAGCTAATTATACGCTAAATTAGTATATAATTATTAAGAGCTGGGCATACAGGGTGACTAATTTGTGATGCGAAGAGAGCAAACGGCAATGGAACCAAGCGCCGCTATCAATATTCTTATAACAATTTGTCCAAATATTCGCAACTCTCAATTCACACTTCCAGATTCAAGATTCGATTTCTACTCTTATAGACAAAACATAACGATAAAGATAATTCTAATCTGAAATCGTGATAAGGCGGCTAGTTCTTTTGTGTTCGCGTTTATTCGCTTTTAAAATACAATTTGAACAATATATATACGTATATATATATATTTTTTGCAAATCATAAGAAATTCTCGATTAGCATAAAACGTTATGGCTTCGGCCGACGCTGTGACGCACGAAACAAAAGAGTTGGCCAACGAACTTGGCAACAAATTTGCACTTACCAGTTTAAATTTGAAAAGCTTACGGGGATTCTATCCAGTTTTAATAGTTTGCAAAATCCAAATATGAGGACAACAACGATAGTTTGGTCCGACATGCATAATGTATGTTATATAAAGTTATACAGAGGAGAATTATAATGCTTGACTTTTGCTGGCTGTCCACTATTTTCATTAGTGTTTCACATGCCTTTTCAGCTCAGCCCATTATGGACCTTATTTATGGCCTCCAATTGTTTGGCAACAGCAGAAGCAGCCACACACTCCACTCACACACAAATCATGGTATCATCATCTTATCATACAATGCATAATTCTTGAATTCTGCACTCATAAATTTACACTTTTCATTTGCATTTGACGCGTTGGCTCATTAAGAATTCTGTAAAACTCATTTTTGGCGCGTCGGGGATGGGGATCGTTAATTATATTTGCTGAACCTAGACAAAATCTCGGTGGTCGCCATCTCAGAGCTTCCGTGATTTCCGTTTGCCGGCTTTCGGTTTCGTATCGCGACCTCAGTTTCAGCTTCCGTTGCGTGGAATGGGAATGGCGATGAGTGGGCGACAGGAATCGGAATCGCGATCGCGACGACAATCGAATTCGCAGAGCTTGGCGACGGCCGACGGCAAATTAACTTTACGGAAGTCGACGAAGCCGAAAGCGAGGAAAACGATAAAGACAACGACAACAACGCTGGCACCCGAAACGCTATAAAATCTCCGCTCTCCGCTTTCGTGGCGCACGCAACGCTCAAACACTTGAAACTGAACTAAATCTCGCCGTGCTCGGGCTTGGGCCAGCATGTCCAAGAAGTTGTTGGCCAGCAATGGCTATTGCTAGCGCGTCGCTGCCGCAGCCGCAGCCGCAGCCGCTGCTGCCGAGAGCGTGACGACGACGACGATGATCGAGCGAGGCATAAAAAGGCATTTTTTGTTGTTGTTTCTACTGGCGTTCAATGGACAAGCGGTAAATGATAATAAAAGCTGCCTAGGTTTTATATTTGGACAACGCCGACGCCGGCGTCGCTGCCAGCGAAAAATCAATGAAAACGTTTTGATCTGTGCTGCTCTTGTTGTTGTTGTTGTTGTTGGTGTTGTCGTTGTTGTTGGATAGTCTTAGTTTTGGGTTAAGAGCTTGTTGCTCTTCGCTCTTCGCGCTCTATTAGTTATTCTGATTTATGCTCTTAATATATTTGCCAATTATTTTAATGTCCGTTTTTTCAAACTCGTACGTTCGTTGCCCAAGTCTTTTGTTTGTGCAAAATCATTTTCGGCTATAGTTTACCTGTTTTTGTTTTCTTTTTTCATTTTCTTTTCATTTGCGAGTGTTTTTGTTATGGTATTTATATCAAAAGCTGGATTTATTTTTATTTTTAGTGTCGCTTTGTATGACTATTTTCATAAGGGCTTTGCATAGATCGTCGCCGATATTGAAAACTGTCAACATATTGTTCGTTTCGGCTCATAAACTGATCACTTTATGTTGGCCCAATTGAGTATTGTGCAAAAATGGCCAGAAACGCAAACGCAACTCAAATGTTTTGACCCCTGTTAGCATAGAATTTGGATTTGGAAAGGTCTTCAAAGGCTGACACGCCCAGGTCTGAAGAGTGTTTTTTTTTTGTTAGGGAGGGGGCTTAACTTTGAAACATGCGTTCGACATATTTTCTTACACAATTCTGCCGGCCCATTGATCGTTTTATACAACTTAATGCTCATTGATGTAGTTTCTTCTTCGTCTTTTCATATGCCATCTCTCTCACTCCGCTAAGCATCCTCTCTCTCTCCCCTCTACCTTGGTTATAGTTTATCAAAAGCTTTTAGTCAATGATTTCGAATTTACGATTTCGATTGCATAGCTGAATCAATGGCCCATTGAGCTGAAGCTGCGACTCTGGCTCAGATCTTGCTTAAAAGCCTTTATGCTGCTCCGGGTCCGGCTCCGGCTCCAACTTCAGTAAACAGTACATTGAATGCCGCGACGACCTGACCCCCATAAGCGTTCACTAATTCGTGCCACTTATTAGCCACAAGTTTCTGTGGAGCAGCAACAACAATAACAATGCACCTGCCCCTTGGTAGTAGTTTGCTCTATTTAAAGCATTTCAACGTCAATCAATATGCATTCGAATTCCATCATTCGTTTCGATTTTAAAGTCGCTGCTGCTGATCGCTCTAGCTCTTGCTGAACCCAGAGTTTTTTTCGTTTTGCCCATTTCTTTTTTTTTCTTTTTTTCTTTTTATGGCTTAATGCCGTTTGCTGGCCTTTGAACACTTAACGCTATATTTTTCGGTGGACGTGGATTCGGATTCCATTGTGGAACAGCTACGTTGGCACTGCCATTACCTGGCTTATTAGTTGTCATATCTCTGGCTATCTACATCTCTCTACATCACCGTCTCCCTACCCCGTTCGTCCGCTCATTTGCATTTTACTGCGTATTTAAAAGGCTGTTGCCTCGCCTGCTGCGTTTTCTCACATTTCTTTTGAATGTTTTTCAATTTTGAGCACTTTTTGATTTTATGCATTCTTTTTTTTTATTTAATTATTTCTTTTATGTTTGATTTGACACCAAGCGACGAGCGTTTTCAATATTAACGGTTTTTTAATTACCCATACGCTCCATTGGCCTGTCTGTCTGAGCGAGTTTGTGTCTCAAGTCTTTTGTCTTGAGCCCAGCTAGCATGACAAGCTGGCCAGCTTCTGCATACACGCATTTACACTGGAAAGTGAAATTGAAAAAAAAATGAAAATAAAAATACAAAATAGACCCTGGCGGTAATAAGAACAACAAAAGTGGCAGTTCATTAACTTGCCGCTTTCGTCAACTATGAGACTGCGACAGCCGCAGTGGTGGAATACCGCCGTGTCATGGTCAGTGGCTGCCTGGAAAACACTTGCCCCTTGCAGCTGGCTACCGTCTGGGCCATATACAAATCTCAGATCCATTCTGTACCCATGCAGCGCCCACTCAAGCGCCGATCGCGGGGCAGCTTTTTTTTGGGCTGGACTGAGACTGAGGTCTTGCCGCCCTGCTTGACCCATTTTGTGTGTTCAGCCGTTCAGTTGCTCCACTCTCCACTGTTCTCTGGCTCATTGTCGAGTGTAACTATTGGTTAAGACGCTGTTTGGTATGTTTCCAGGTCAACGGGGCAATCAATCATACTACAGTGTATGAAATTTGTATATCGTTGCCCCAGTCGAACGGGGCACATAAAAAACGCCGCATAAGCTTGTATCAATAAATAAAGGTGAATAAAGAGGTCCAAGTGTGGCAATTCGAAACCCATATGCTCTTGTATATGCATATAATAAAGCATTCCTTTAAAGAGATGTCTTAGAAGAGCAGTTCTATTTCTTTATAAATGTAGCCTCCAGATAATATCAAAAGACTTGTAAACCTTTAATAGGACTAATTCTTCTAGGTTTCCTTTTCAATCTCATCATAAATCTGCTAGAGGAATATCTCTACTATAGAAGTTACAATGTCAAACCCCAAAACACAACAAATTAAGTGTTTTTTTTCAGTTGCTCCTCGTGCTTGGTTCTTCATAAGTTTTCTAGTGGCTTGTCAAAGTTTTCCCATATTGGTCAAAGAGCATAAATGATATCTGTATGTCCCAAATCAAGAAATTGCAGGAAAAGACTCATGGAATCCAAAATGTTCAGGTAAAATATCTTAAATCATTAACAGAGTATTCCACCTTTGATCGTATCCCAGGTACTTGTCTTTGCTGTTGCCCTGCAGCTGGTTATTTTCTCAGCATATTTTGTACTCGTAGAAATCAGTGCAGGAAGCGCATACCAGAGTATATAGAAAAAAAAACTTGCACATTCATTACTCTACTAACCGGCGACGAGTATTTAAATGAGTAACGTTTTTGTTGTTTGTTTATTTTGAAAATGAACTTTTCACCGCTCTCCGTTTTTCTGGCTGTCGGACGGATGTCGAGTGTTTAGCGGAAAGTGAAAAGTGCTGCTTAAAATGGCTTAGTTAGCAAGTTTCGCCTTGCGGAAGCTGGCCCCAAACCTGAACCCGAACCCGGACCACAACTGCAGCCCAAGCCCGTGCTCCGTACTCGACACCGAATGCTTGGCAAACAAACAAGTTAAAGTTGATGCTGTCTATCATAGAAAAGCAATTTCCATGGCAATGATTTATGAACCGCTTAACCGGCCCATTACAATCTTATCTCTGGGCTATTATGTACACCATTTGAGCTGACAAAATATATTGTGCTCGAATCTAAAGCCAAAGCTAAAGCTGAAGCTGACATGTCGCTCTTATCGCTGCCAAACTATCAACAGACACTCGAGCGACAAAAACAAAGGCAAAAATGCTAAGCTGTAAACAGTGTGTCTCAATTGTTTGCCACCACGCACGCGCGCAATTACTTAAACATGTCCGAGTCCGAATACAAGTGAGTAGTAGTGAGGGCATGTAGTATGTAATGTGTGCCCACATTAACCAGGTGGAGTTCCAGTGTGTGTGTATCTGTGTGTGTGTGTGTGTGTGGGTATCTATGGAAATGCAAATGCAGCGCCAACTTCAACTTCAGCTCATTGAATGACCCTCGTTAGGCCGTGCGCCTGTCCGTCCCTCCATCCGTCCGTCTGTCTCTCTGTCTGGCAGGCCATATACTCGTCTATCTCTCTGTCTGTCTGTCTCGTCTTGGTCTTCGTCCCTTCCTCCGCACATCTGTCACGCTTTGTTTGGCCTGTCAAGTTGACAAGTGTTTGCTTTACGTTTGCTTACAGCTGGCGCTCCAGTTGGTAAACTTGACATTTGATAGCGTTTTAATTAAAACTAAGTCGAACACTTGAGTATGGCTTAAAGAAAATTTACGAGTACAAGAATTTTCAATGCGTGGCCTACGTTCCAAGCCGATCTGCCCTGCCAATATAATAGTAAATAACTCAAAATTATATCACGCAGCGTTATTATTTGCCAAGGCGTCGGAATGCTGCAGGCAAGCGGAGCGGAGCTGAGAAGTTCGGGAGGGAGGCGTGGCATGGCATGGCTGTGTGGCATATGAACAACAGTGTCCGTGACCATGTGGCGAGCCTAGACCGAAATGAGGTCGAAATTATTTGCAATTTATTGAAGGCAATCATAATGCTTATGAACCATATTTTGCTATAGCTGTTGGTGTTGCTCTTGCCATAGCCGTTGCCGTTGTTATTCTTTGTGGTTGATTGTTGTTTGGTGTTGTTGTAACGGTTGGCATCGGTGTCGGTGGCGTTGAAGTTTATTAGTTCTTCAAGCTGTCGTTTCCATTGAGCCATGAAATACAGTTTCAGTTTTCTAAAGTTAATTTTTATGTATACCCTATAGCGCAAACTGAAGAGTAAGTTGGCTTACTTAAACGACTTTTTAGAAAGCTGAGAGGATATGCTTACAGCATGATCGCTGACGCCTTACACTCTCATACATGAGGTCTCTGGTTCGAATCTCATCCGAGGTACGTTTAGAGCAAGGATGGGCAGCTTTCAATAAGTGTACCGCTTGTGGTAGGAATAAAAATAAAGTCGGCTGCGCAGCCAGCACACATAAAGTGCATTAGTTCGCCTCTCTTTCATCTCACATATTGTGAATCTCTTTATATGAACATTTTGTTATACAGTTAGGGTGTTTAAAGTGTTCGTTATGCTGCACACAATATTTTCTCACGATTCTTCGAGTTTCGCTATCTCTCTTCAATTCGCTTTTGCCGCCTTTTTTTGTGGGGTAAATTGAGTTACGTTTGGTTAGTAGCGGGTGGTTGATTAAAACGGAAATGTCGTGCGTTTAAGCTAAATAATCTTCACCGCCTCGCTTTTTGACCTGTTCGTTTGCTGGGCTTCGGCTCCGGCTTCGGTTTCAGTTTCAAGTGCAAAGCCATTTGCATGCATTAGCAAAATGGCCTAAGGCCCGACAAATGCCATTAACCAACTGACAGCAGGAACAACGACAACAAACACCAGCCGACATTGCCATCGCCATCGCCATCGTCATCGTCATGGCCGTTACCATTGCCGACTCCGAGTTGGACTCAAGTGGAGTGGATTCGAGCTTATGGTGGAGGAGACCCCAAGACTCTGTCTAAGCCTAAGCCTTCGCATATTTATTACATCATATTTATTTTGGCAATGCTTTAAACTGTTTTATGCTGACTGCCAAGCCAGCTGCAAGTCGTAAATATCAATACATTTGAGGGCATTTGATGTGATGGAAGCTGTGTAGAAGTCAGAGGCAGAGACCCAATCTGAGCCTGAAACTGAGCCCGACTATTGCTTGGCCTGCCCTGGTTGTGGGCTAGCACTTATATGTTAAACTCTTCTGCCTGCAGTCTCCCAAGCCTAACTGCCACTGGCAATGTCAATTCTGGCTGCAAATTTGAATATCGTCTAGAGTCTAACAGCGACGTCAACGATAACAACAGCCAACTTGGACGGCTTTCATGCTTTTCATGTTTAGCGTGATCATCAATGGCAACATTGTGGTATGTAGAGTCAACGTTGCGACGTCTCATCCCTCACCCAGACGCCGCCGTCAAGCTGTTTGTTGTGCATCTCCATCTCCATCTCCATCTCCATTTCCATCGCCATTGCCATCTCTATCTCCATATTTTGTGGCTTTGCGCAGGTGTTGGATAAGTATCAAAATAGTGCAAAATCGTGCATACGAAATTTGTACGTGATGTCATGTTGTAGGTGTCGATTCGGATTTTGAATTTCGGTTCCTCTGATTGCGATTCGGAAAACCAAATCAACAGTCAGCCAGCCTGCAGAAAGAATGGTTGAAACAAAGCCAGCAGCCATCATTGTGGGTACGAGGTACGAGTACATCAAATGCGTGGCTCATATAAAAGGCTCAAGTTGGGCATTATTTCACTAACAGCAGCAGACACTGCCACAGACACAGCAGACAGACACCTATACTCCAAGTTAGCATTTGACGTCATTAAAAGACGTTTAAAATAAATTTTGGCGCCTTTATTAAATCTGACACTCGAACAATAGGCTCTTGTCGCCTTTGCTGTTGGCACTGCCTGGCGTTGTCTGTTATTATGATTAAAATATCTAAAAAAGTAGTTTATTTTGTTAACTTGATGTGATGCCGCTATATTTCATTATCTGCCCCAGAGAGCTGTTTATTTAAGTAGCCAACTCGAAAATATATTGTTCGTTTTTTCTTTATACATATTTTGTAGGCCGTGGTTTTTGTTGTTGTCTCATTGTTGTTTCTTTAAAGAGTTTTTTCTTTCAAATCCAAATCCAAACTGCTCCACATACTTACAATATTTAACGCATTCATAGTGCTTTTTGTTTATTTTCATAAGATCTGGCTGAGGCGCGCTGCTTGGGCTGGCACACCTTAAATGTGAGCTACCCTGAGCGTGAGCCTGAGCCCGAACTGGAACTGCCACTGATAGCCACCGGTAGAGCCACCGAAATTGAAATCCAAATCGAAGCGGCAGCTCCTAAAGAGCGGCCGACCCAAAACTATGCAGCATTTAAACATTTACGATTTGTTTTAAATGAAAGCAATGACATGCCGCAAAAGTATTAACAATAATAATAATAATCATAATGCTCAAAAAGGCGCAGCCCCGTCTCCGTCTGCCTGAGTCTGGCTGAGTCGACGTATATTGGCTTGGCATTAAAATCGGTAAATAATTCGCGCCATTAAGCGATCGACGATCTGTTCGATTTTCGGCTCGATTCACTTGGCGGCAGAGGCGGCTCCCATTAACAGTCCACGTAGCCTTACAGGTTGTATTTGTTGTTGTTTATTCTTTTTTCCAAAACTGATCTGAATTGGATTGTTGTTGCCGTTGCCGTTAATAATTTTTGTGTGTTTTTAAGAAATGTCGATTGGTTTATTTATGAAGCAATTCCGTTGATAATTTGCTGCTTAAAATGTCGACACTGTCGACGTCATTTAAATAAATAAATATAAATTATTTATAATTAAATATAAATAAACAAACTACCGAAAGTTCATTTACATACACTTGTGTATGCGCATGCCATAAAAACAACAAACAAACAAACAAATTTAGCTCTTTGGATAAACAAGTGTGAGAATATTGTTGATAGAGGTGAATCGAGATTGTAATTCGTAATTTGTAATTGACAAGCGATATTTGAGAGCGAAAGAAAGTTGAGTGAGGCACAAATTTGTGATGACTTGCTGATGATTATGATGAAGATGAGTTCTGGAGAAGTGTTTGCTTTTAAGGTGCCTTCACTGTGTGGAAAAGCGAAAGCATTAAGTTTACTTTATTTTCGGTTTTCATGCCCACTTTTTTTATTATAATCAACGAGGTTAAGCTATGGATTAATGATATTCCCACACTTAATGTAGTTCAACTTTACACCAACTTGGTTTGGAACCAAAGCTAAGTGCAAAAACATTTATCAATTTGAAACTGTCTTCATAGAATGTTAAGAGGAAACCTTTTTTTTTGTTACCATATAAATTATAGAAACTGTTTAAGGCTCGTTAATTCAATTAACAATTTGAGCATGCATATTCATGCTCAATCAAATTGGTATCGGACTAGTTTTACGCATCCACATAACTCGTAGCAGAGTCCGCGTCTTCACTCATTAGGCTTGTGTCTCCATAAAAGCAAACAAACCTTTAATTTCTTGTTTCAGTTTAAATGCTTTGGCCATGTTTTGGGCTAATTTGAAAGACTTGAATTTTCGGTGCTCAAATTTAAAATCAATTAAGTCAAATTTATACTGACATGAGACAAATCTGAGGCAACTCTGGCTGCGTAGGCGGCGGGCAATAAAAAAACAAAACAAGCCACAAGATGCGGCCAGCAGCTCGAACAAGAATTGGTAGCCCATTGCCAAGGTATAAACAAATCATTAGGCGCATTTAAAAGCCGAACAATGGACAGCCAAAGGTGCTGTGGATAGAAATTTGGCTACCAAGCTGTCCATCTGTGTGTCGCTTTGCCTGATTTATGCGAAGCGAGCACGCGATTTAGAACAAGTTCCAGCGAGATCTAGAGGGAGGTGAATGGTGGGAAATGTCAAGCAGTGGGATTGGGCTAGGGTTGGGGAATGGGGTGGATGATGGGGTAGCAGGCAGTGCGACTGATGGGCCACCTACGGCGCGATGAATAACAATTAATGGCATAAATCAATGACAATCGGCCATCGGCAATAGACGAGCGTCTCAAAAGTCAAACAAACGCATAAATAACATAGCCAATGGCTACATTGTCGATACATACTTGCACACATAACACATAGCACATACATATGTATGTATGTATATACAATGTACATACTCGTATGGCTCACACGGGTCCAGTCCGTGTCTCATTTGGCAGCCATTGGGCTCTAATTGCTGCGCGTCAATGTTTATCCAACTGTGGGTGTTCCACACGCATTCGCTTCTTGACCGCTATTCATAGGATTTTTCGGCATGTTTGCTTATTCTAATGAGGCTCACACGGCGCATGCGCAACCTGGCACCAACTTACACACTCTCTCGGCAGTCCACTGATGTCATGTAGATACATATGTAGCGCCAGTGATTCATGTACCTGCCAAGAGGCGGCTGTGTGAAAAATGATTAAATTAAAAGATAAACACAGTTTTGGAACAGTCGAGATGCTGTCGATGCAGGTGCTGGCCAAATGTGTAACTGTGCAGGCTTCGTTGGATTGTAATCACTTCATTTAAAATGCCGCTCGATACGCATCAGGTAGCCAGCGGCATCAGCAACAGCTCCCAGATTGCGTGCCAGTTGCTGTTTTGGCGATCTCGTTTTAGCCGAAAAAGTGCTGCTGGCCAAATGCTGCCGAAATGGCTGCCAATTGGCTGCTCCCGCTGCCGCTGCCGCTGACGGTCTACAAAATTTTCAATTAAATTGTTTGACTTGGAAATATTTTCATGCATTACGCGCATATTTTCAATTACTGCAACGGTGCATTGCATTTGCAGTTTGGGTTTCAGTTTAGTTCTCGGGCTGTGGCGGTCGCTGTGACTGTGACTGTCTATATGTTGTATGTGTGTCTCCAAGCATGCACGTGGCTTTGGCTTTGGTTCGTAAATCAAATTGCCTAATGATGCATTTAGCTCATGAAATATGCCAATGCAGCCAAGCCGGGTCACTAACTGCGGCTAATTTACAGCCTCACCATCGACATTAGAGTGCAGCGCAGAGGGACGCAGTGCAGGCGGTGGCTACAATGTTCCAACATGCTATGGCCAAGGCGGCCATGTGGCGGTCTTATGGCATTATGGCCTATCAAAGTCAAGGTGGATATTAAATATTGGAAAATATGTAAGCTCGGCGAGCAATCGATGCATTGCCTGCTCACATAAGTACTCCGACTCGCATTTACATGGGCATTTGTAATTCTCACCAGAAATCAACACCCATTCGAGCCAGGCACACACATATCATTACTAATGATGCAAAATAACTTTTAACGGCTCTTTTTTTCTATCACTCGGCTGCAGCGCTGAATCTGGCGCGATGTCTGCAAAGGAGCGGAAGGCGGGTGGAAGGAGGGGGTATACACCAATCGTCGAAGCTAACTGGTTCTTGGCTCTCTCTCCCGCAATTGGCAGACGGTTGCCAAAATGCAGACATCTCGTTTTTTTTTCCTAACTATAAAATAAAGGTCAACTGTGCCAACAAGATAGCCGACAACAGCACTGAAAACAACAACAACAATAACAGCTACAACAGCAAGTGTTTTTCTATATATCTATATATATACATATGTATATATATCTGTATTTAACCGGTGTCTCAGTTCGATTTGGTTTGGTTCATTTCGTGTGGCTTCTTTGCCGCAATTAAATGACGACCGAAATAAGATTTATTGTCTTGGGTTTTTGGTTTGACATTTGTTCAACTTATTTGGTCTTTTGACGGCAGTTTGTGTTTTTGCCAAGGTTTTTGTTGTGGTGTTTTAATTATGTGTAAGATAGTTTTAATTGAGCTGTGTTTAGCCGTTGCGGTTTATATGCTGAGTCTATGATCTTTTGATGGATCACTTGAATTACGAAATCGTAGGGCATTGATAGTGTTATCTGTTGGAGGTATGGAAATGTGCAAAAAGCAAACATTTTGATGATTGAAAAGAACAGACTTGGATAAGGTAAACACTCAGAGACGAAAACCAAATAGCTAACTAATTTAGGCATGGTAAGCAGGGTAAGAACATGCAATTGAGATATTCTTAATTAATTTCGATGCCATCGATAGAACCAATGCAAACATTGTTGCCAGAAGAACCCATACAAAACATTGGTCCTCGCGGACGTGGTGAACAATAATGGTGAGTTGGCTTTTTGTAACAAGCAGCACATGGAGTAGCCGACCCTTATTGAAATTTGGCACGGATCTCTAAGTCTCCCATTATATCGCATATAACTTCATGGCGTGCATAATGGTGCATGTCTAAACTGTCTATATAATCCACAATATTTAGCTTTGTGTTTTATTTACCATCGATGCATATAATTTCTTAAAATTCTTGATGAAACCCTCAATTGTTTTTTCACGCTCTGCTTGGGCAATTAGCCTAAATATTATGAATATACTACATATATATATATATATCTATAATCATCTAATGATACTTCATCAAGAAATTTATGTGCTAATAATACTATTTTATATAATCTAGATAGATATTAAGTTATCTTTATGGCAACAATTTCATTAACTTAAGAAATTATCACTAGCCACCATATGCTCTGATCTCACGCCTTTACTCACCCCTTCACCGCTTCACCGCTTTACCACTTCACCCAGTCACCCATCATACACACCCAAAAGAAAGTTGACCCCAACATTTTGGTCTATTCATTTCCGTTGTATTCGAAATGGCCAACATAGCTTGGAGAGCGCATGCCATTGCCATTGCTCCAATTTGTTGCTGTCTCGCAGTTGATTCGCAAGAAAAGTGGTTGGAAAGAAATCTTAATTCAAATCGTTTAACAACGGAAGCTTTGAGCTCTGCCACAGCTACTCGTACATAAGCGGGCGTAAAATATTTGCTGCTCTACAAAAATTAATCAAAACAAACAATGAAAAAATGTTAAAAACCAAATAATGGCCAAGTAAGCAAGCTCAGTTAAAATCGCCATAGCCAAGCGGAGTGTAGAGTGCACGAAATTGGGTCCCAGAGGAGTAGAGACGAGCGAGACGTTTCTGCCGCCGGCACTTTTGGCCATTTATTCATTTGATTGAAAGAGGAGCAGCAGCAGCAGCAGCGGCGGCGGCAGCTCCAACAACAGCTGACTCGTCCCGTCCCCTTGCCCGCTCCACAAAAGGGCGTCAACTGTTTTGCTGCGTAATATTTATACATTTATAAAGTCAATCTTGGCAGCGCCCTCCCCCAATAAAGTAGAACGATCCACTGAACCCGCACCGAATAGATATTCAGCTATGAAAAGGCCAATTAATATGAAACTTGTTTCAATGGAATGCAGGGGCCTTATTACACATCCCCCGCCCCACCAGCACTTGAGCATTACTCATACGCACGGTTAGCCAGCGACAGAGCTAGAGCAAGAGCTAGAGACGGAGGCGGAGTCGGAGTTGGGTTCAACATTTTGCCCGCCATGGACTCAAAGTCAGGCTAATATTTATGTTGATGTTGCCAATGTGGCTTACGGGCAGGCAGGTAGCTGCCACACTGGCGATGATGACGACCAAGTTGACGATGCCGATGCCTCCGTTTGCCACTCGTTACGCATGCGCCGTGTCGGCTGTGCGCGGTGCGTGTATGTGTGTTGTCGTGGGGCCGTGATTGATATGCGTTCGCATAATATGATCGATCTCTTTCTTCATCATCAATTACACTTTGAATAGCTTTGGCCCGAGCCTGAGTCTCAGTCTGAGTCCAAGTGCGAGTCCGAGTCCGAGACGGAGACGGAGTCCATGGCTGGCTCATTGTCCGTTATGTTTAATTTTTAATAATAGCGCGCGTTGTTTTTGCTCAGGCATTTGTGGGTTAACTGCATATTAGTTGCTGTTTGCTTTTGGCCACACACTCGGGCCAAAGTTGTAATGAGTTTCAATCGCTGGACATGAACATGGACATGGATGTATTATTAGCCGCACTCTGCTCTTAGTGAGTCATTAACAGTTGTGTTTCTGCTGTTTTTTTTTGTTAGTTTTTGTTTTTCGCCCAGCATTTTCGTCGCAGCCACTGTCTGCGCCATTTAGGCCAGTTAACGCCTGCGTTTTGGGCCAATTAAGTCGATTTCTAAATCTGCTCTATGGCTCTCAGTCGATGTCGATCAATATTGGCTGATTATGCAAACGACACGTTTGAAATATGAAATAGAATCAAAATGAAGTGCTTTAATCAAAACTATAAATGCTGAAGCTGCGACAGAGACAGCCAGTTGGACCATGAATAGCTGTCAGGGGAAATTTGCATAAATGATAACTTTATTGAACTAACCCAATAGTTTTGGCTGCTCATAAGCCAGAAGGGGGCGTGGCAAGCCAGTTGTCTGGCCCGGGACTGGCCTACGTGCGTGTCGCCTCATGTCATATCGATTTGTAGCGTAGCAGCATATCATATTGTGTTGTGTTGCCTTTGGTGTGGTGTGGTGTTTTTAGTGTTTTGTGCGTTGTTGTAGCTGTCTCACTCTGGCTCTGGGCTTATACAAATTAACATGTCATTCAACAAGTGGAGACTTTGGCAAAACGTTCGTTTTATGGCTTAAAGAGTTGACTGTGAGGCGTGGCAAAGAATGCCAATCTTTGGTTGAAGATTGATAGCTGAGGGTCTACGCTGTGTAATATGTGAACAGGTGCTTAAATTCTCGAAAATATGCGGACATTTGTGAAAGCACTTAGCGTGTTTTGATACTTCGCCTCATTTTATTAGAAAATCTTTCAAATCTCCACTTCAATATTTTCCTAGAAAGTAGAGTCTTTGGAATTGCTCATACAGGGGCATACCTAGACACATCTTATGACCACACCTAAGCCAGGCCTATCTTTTAACCATTTCCATCCATTAACATCCTTAGCCCACTCGATGCTTCATTCAGTCCGTCGCATTGTCCACACCCAATTTCCTTTTCATAGATTTCCTTTCTCTGTCTCAATATTGTCTTAAATCAGAGCAATGTTCGAAACTAAAACAAGCGCTTTAACAACAACAACAGCAACAACAACAACTGCAGACATTGGACGACTACATGAAGTGCCAAATTTATATAACCATTAGATACGATGGTGGTTTCCCTGCCGCATTCACCCTTTCAGAGAGCCCCTGTGCCACCCCAAGCCACGCCATTTGCATGCACCGCTGACAGCGCAACATTTTGTTGCCTGGCTACCAATTCCGCAGAGTGGGGTGGAGTGGAGTGGAGAGGTGTGGAGTGGATTGGCGTCGGAGTTGCCTGGGCAGGCAACAAGGTGCACTTAGTTAGGTTGTAGCTTTTGCTTTAGTCTGGCATTAGTTGCAGCTCGTTTGGCTTTGGCTAAGTTAGAGTCTCAGTCGCAGTCTCAGTCTCAGTTTGAGTCTGCAGGTTGTTCTTGTTGCCGTCGCTTGTTGGTTGTCATGTACGAAAATTGTAGCGCGCATTGCTGCAGGAAATAGTTCAAACATATCAATTTTATTTTTATTTATGCTAATAAACCGTTAGGTAGCCACCGCAGCCGCCGCCGCCGCCTGAATGAATTATTTGCCAAACATGTGAAGGCACATGTTGCCAGCCGAAGCCCAGGCTGAAACTCAAACTGGAGCTTAGGTGAAATCTATGCTTGCACTTTGATTAATCAAATCAAATTAACGCCGCATTCCCACACAAATCAATGCAATTTGTGACGCAGCCTGCTAAATTGGCAATTGACAATTGATGATGGCGATGGCGATGGTTTCAGCACAGGCGAAAGTGTTGCATCTAACACCCACCCAAATGGCAAAACAAGTCAGAAAATCCAAAAAATTGTCAGCCGTGCCCATTTCAACGCCCTGTGGGCGTTGGCGGCATGAAAAGCAAGTGCGCCCCAAAATAAACAAATCGACTTTCGGCTGAAGTTGCAGTTTCAATTGCAGTTGGAGTTGCAGTTTCAGTCTCGACTCCTGTATCTCTCTCTCTCTTTCTCTCTCTCTGTCTCTCTTATAGCAATTGACAAACGACATGCAGGCTGGCACGAAATGTGTCGTTTTGTGGACTGACTATTCCATATTTGGTTAGCCCCCGATATCATTATTTGTGGCCACATAATTAAAATTGACTCCAAGTGTCGTTCGTAGCATTGTCACACCCAGATCTGGATCTGAGACCTGGACCCGCACATCAGGCTAGCCAAAATGTTCTTGAATGTGACTGCATAAATTTCAGCTGCCAATTGTCAGCAGTGGTTGTTGTTGCTATTGATATTGCTGTTTGCTGTTACAACAAATCACTGTCAGCTGCATTGTAAAACAAATGTTTATTGTTTTGTAAGTGGAGAGTTGGAAAAATGTAAATAAAACAAAAATAAACGTCACCTGCATTTAATGCATGGGCCGCAATTTATGGCCACTATTTTTGGCCATTTGATTGAACCAGCCGCCATGGGCGTTCGCCTGTAAAATTTCACGTATTTTCGCCTATTAATTTACAACTGCTGAAGGCATGTTTTTGGCCATTATGGCTAACTGGCGAAACAATACGGCAATGCCCAAAAATAGCCGCAGCCAAAGATTTCGCATTTGCCTCCGGTTGTTTTGAGGCAGCTCTTTTGCATAATTTCCTTGTTCGAAGAATGACGCACGCCATTGGCACAAGGCGCAAAAGTGAAAACCAACTTCATAATTGCCTGAGAATTTCTAGCAACAAATCGCATTAAAGGCAATGGCTTTGCTAGCTCAAATCGCTTGCTTTCTGGACAATTAGCAAAGCCATGTCGATGGCCAACAATAGTGGCTAAAAGTTAACGGTAGCCGTACCTCTACCTGTGCACCTGGGTGCTCGTCTGTATGTATATCCATATGTGTGTGTGTGTGTGTGTGTGGTCCAAACAAAACGGTGGCCATGCTTTTATTTGAGATACGCATTAACGCCGCTTTAGCCAACAAAACGGACAGACAAACAAACAGCAGTCCAACAGCAATATACACAGGTGCGCCTGGGGTATTGTCCAATCTGCTGGGCAAAGACGAGTGTTTTGAGGTCCATTGATAATCGTAAACGAAATGTCACTTAGACTGTACAAAATCGTTTGCTTTCAAAGATTGAGATTTCCTATATAACCTCTTGCTCTTGAATTGAATTTGTTTGCTTGACAGTGTTAGGCTTTGGCTTTGCCTTCAGTGCAATGTGTGTTTGCTCAATGCCAATGTGGCATTTAAAACTAATACAAGCGCGGCAACGACGTTTACTTTGTTGCTGCTGTTAGTTGCCACCAATTCGGTGTTGAAAACAGTAAACAGACTGCTTGGCGGCGGCTGCTCAAGTCTGAGTCAGCCTTAGTCGCAGACTCGGCTTAGTGGGCTTAGTTGTTTGTGCTATGCAAACAATTGACTCGGAAGACAACCAAAAAATTCAAGCACATGTCCCGGGGCGCAGTCGTACAGCAAATAGGTTGTGGCTGGGGCTGGACTCTTCAGCTTCGCAGACTGGCAGCTAACTGAGTTACATGCTCACTCATATTTATACATACGCCCCCAGAGGAGGAGGAGGGAAGTGGCACTATGGTCCTCTTCATCGGCCGGCAATTACTGACGGCCGTAGGTACATACTACATATCGGACTAGCACTTGAAGAGAGCTTGCTGCTCGCCAACAGCTGTTGCCTGGCTCATCTAGGCCCACATGTGGTCCACGTCCATGTCCACATCCATTTGGCAGGCAAACAAAACGTCTGCTAGCTTGGCTGAGCTCCTATGGTTTTTATAACTGTTTATCTGCATGAGCGCGTTACAATTTACCATGAGACAGCGATGGCTATGGCAATGGTGATGACTCTTACATTATGTGCGAACTCAGAGCCGTTGCACCTGTCGGCAGTGCTTGCTTATTTATTTTAATTTTCGCAGGCGATATTTGGTTATGCAAATTAATTTTGCCTTCATTAGTTGCGAGAGCCGTTTAATGCATGCTCGCAAAGTGAAAATCTGTGAAAATCTACGATTGTACGATTGTGGTGCCATGATCATGTCATATGTATGACTATGACTCGATCTCGCTTTGGCTTTCATTGCATTTCCAAATGTGACGTCTAATGAAGCATGAAGTCTGCTGAGGTTGTCATGCAAAGCAGAGCCATGAACCGGTTCTCAAGACATTGGCGGGATGACTTCTACGCTCGAAGAAGTGCTGGTAGTCATAAGATGATAAACTTTTGATATGAGTATGTGTAAGATGGCTATAACTACCTAGATCCGTTGACAGAGCGAATAACACCAGTAGCCAGGAGTTTGGTTGAAATACTAGCTGCATAATGATGATGACAGGCAACTGCGACTATCATGCGCTTTAGAAGGCAGTTAGTTAGTCATCGAAGATGACCGTCAGGAGTAGCTTGGAGAGCATGGAAAATTAACGATGAAAATTTAATACCTGACAGTCCGCAGGTATTAGGATTGTTCTATCGAATTTTCCAGCTGTTGTAAGACTTACACAAAAATGGTTTCGCAAAAAAAAGTTATACATTGATGAGCTGTCGAGATTTAAAGTCAGAGACTGATGGATAAGCGATATGTGAACGTTACTAAGTTTCGCCTTCTTCCTATGGCTCTACCCTATTCAGTCACATCATCTTTTATAATAACATGTCTTCCATGGCAATATAAATAGTAAACAAAATAAATTGAAAAATTCTGTCTTTTCGCTCTTTCTCGAACTCAATTTCCATTTTCTTTTCTTAGTTGAAATTCACTGTTGCCACGTTGTCTATTCTTCACCTTCATTTAATTCCCATACACATTCGCTAACAAGCAATTATATATACTTAATGGCTCCATCCTAACGATTTCCTCTATTAAAAGAAAGAAACAGCGCCGATTGCAGTGAAAAAAGGAATAACATTTGGCCAACTTGCTTTAATTTACAACATGCAAAACGCGGCTCAGTTAAACGGGCAAAATGAAATCGAAATAGAACCGCCGCACCACCACCACCACAGTACGAGTTGATGTAAGAGTATGGGTATGAGTATTGGTTTGGGTATGGGTACGGGCACAGCACCGCCGAGCATTAGGACGCCTGCTGAGCTCAGGCAATTTATTGTGTGTTTGTTTTAAGCGCACATATGAGCACATGTGCGCCCTCGTGTCTCTCCTGGCTCCAGCTTCAGCTTCAGCTTCAGTTTGAGCTCCAACAACGGCAACGGTGCCTAACTGCAAATGTGAGAAAAACACAATTAGCTTTTGGCGGCGGTGCAGCATAGGGACCACCTGCTGCTCACTAGCTCACCAGGCTGC
Source organism: Hirtodrosophila duncani (assembly GCA_037043425.1). NCBI lineage: Eukaryota > Metazoa > Arthropoda > Insecta > Diptera > Drosophilidae > Hirtodrosophila > Hirtodrosophila duncani. The sequence continues at coordinate 1,295,451 of JBAMBM010000569.1, forward strand.
GGCCTGCCCCTGCCTTTGCCTTTCTGCCCACGAAACTAAAAAAAATTAAAAAAAAAACTTTCAATGCACGACGCGAAACCTACAAAAAAAAAACAACAAAATCCAACATAAGAAAAACTAATTGCACATAGAAGTTGACCGCTGAATAGTTTATATAAAGCGAGCCGCCTGGCAAGTTTAAGGTCAGTTCTGCTGTGGGACTGTGTGATATGCGACCAGCAACAGGAACGACTGAATCCCCGATTTGATTTCGAAATTTCACATAATTGCGGTGAGGTTGGGGCTGCGGTGGTACCATAAAACAGCATGCAAATATATATAATATATATGTACAAGTGTATGGTATGGAAATGGTATGCTGTATGCAAGAACGTGTCAATAAAACTCACCAACAATAATAACAATAACAATAACAATAGCTCAGGCAACTACTTACAACGATAACAACAAATTGAAACTAATCGAGTTTCGGCCAAAGGCAGACAAGACAGACAAGACAACCTCAGAGTCATAAAACAGAACTCCACTCAGACTAGGCCAAGCAGCGGCAAGCAACTAAGACAAGACTGCAATAAAAATCACTTTGAATATCGCATAGGTGTGGTCCTAATTACCGATATTAAAGCGGATCTATTTCATCTGGTTGCGATTCCATTTGTTTCGTTTCGATTCGAATCGATTCGATTTGATTTGCCACGCGCGCTCCGGAGACACGAAACATGAAAATCAATATCATGGGCGAAGCTGATGCTGATGCTGAAGCTGAAGCTCCAAGCTGGGCGGGATGGAGCTGCTGCGTCGTCTACTGTGTGTTCAAATGGCAGCTATGGCAACAATAATAGCAATAAGCCACACCAAGTCGCAACTCCAAGCCGAATTTGCATCAGTGCATTTGAAAATTTGTGTTAATAGCATCAAATGTCAGTAATTTCACTTGGCAATTCAATACAACAAAGGCGGAGAGACTAAGTAGTCTCTGGAGATTACGATTGCGAATGCCTGGGAGGAGGGCAGCCACTGCCACAAAAGGAGCGCCGCCAAATGACTGAGAGCTGAGAGCTAAAAGCCCGCCTCAGTTGTGGTCTTATCAAGGCCAGCTGACAAGCAACCAAGACCAAGCCCTTGTTTTAATTAGATAGTCGGCCATAAAATACAATACACTTAAGCCTCGACTTAAAAACTAAGCAGGAAGTGGTTGGAGTGCACTTTGCTGTGGTTCGAATCGATTCGGTTTTTGCTTGCCCACTTTCGTTGTAATTGTAATTGTAATTGTATCAATTTCACTTGCCTAATACTCCAGGCATAGCCGATCACTCTCTGTCTGTCATTTATCCAGTCAGTCAGTCAGTCATTCAGCCAGTCGGTGAGTTTGTCAGTCAGCCAGTTGAAGCACTATTCGGACTGTCAAAACGCACGCCCATTCATAAGTCGAGTTTTATACATTTAAAGCTCAATTATGGTACACTTAATGAACTCATCACATGGACAGCGCATCAAACCATAACTGCAAACTGTCAAAACATTTTTGGTCAGCCCCAGTCTCAGCTTGAAGTTAGATTGAAATACTTATGGGTGAGTACTTGTACAGAGCCGGCCACATCCCCAGCAAAATCAAATTGGAGCAGCAGCCGTGAGTCCCACTGATGGGGTTTGCGTGGGAGAGAGTTAAAGTCTTAGCAACAGCTGTCGCTGGCTTGGCTTAATCGTTCACGCTCCTTCTTTATGCGTCAACGTCAACATAAAAGAAAGCAATTAACAAATACAATTTCATATTTAGCATTTGACTGGAGCTGCCCCATTAGCTAAGAGGACGTTAATCCATCAATTGAAACTGCTTATGAGAGCAGAAAAATGGATAGTAGATGGACAGATGTAGCTGGAGTATCAGTCTGAATAGGCGGGGTATATATGAGGTATAGTTGACTATATAAAATCGTACCTATATTTTCTATCGAACCATTCAACGTTCTCTATTAATCTGCTAGCGTTTCGCCACTATTCACTATTCCTGTTTTCTTTTATCTTCCTCACCTCATTTCATGTGAAGCCGCCTTTGACTCTTCCCACCGGCCTTTTCACTGTAGAGGAGGCCTCTTTCGAACCCCTGCATGTTCACCTGGACCTCCTTTCCCAAAAGCAGCAATAGCAATCACAGGTGTAACACATGATTTTTACCGTTTAAGCTTACTAATTGATCGTTGTAGTTGTTGGCCGCCACCTACTGACCTTCACATTGAGCAACCTCAGCAGCAGCACGCCAAATGCAGTCAGGCAATATCCGCAAGCTGATCGAGTTTGATTCGCCAGACAAATGTCCGGCAAACGTGTCGTCTGATAGCCACAAGATCGGGACTGAATATTGGTTGAGGCTGCGGTTGAGGTAGGGATTGGGGCTGCAGCTGAGGCTGAGGCTGCGACTGGGACTGGGGCTGGGTTCAGTTCAGTTCGATCTGATACGACCACACAATGGGCGAGTTAGATGGCTAATCGATTTGCTGTTCATTCGATTTTTTATTACGTATTCAAATTGGAGCAATTACCACTTGAAAACTCGTATGCCATAAAAGTGGGTGTGCCGCTCCAGCGACAATAACAGCAACAGCAACAACAACAACAAAAACATCACAACAATAGCCATAGTTATAGCTGCACGTACTGTAACCTACTACTGGCAACATTTTGCAAATTGTCTTGTGATAATTATAAATGTAGACACAAGTGGACAAGATCATAGTTATGGTGTGTTATATCCATTGAAATTTCTCTAGTACTTCAATTACCTGGCCGGATTTTGAACGCGACGCAACAATAGCAGCCGAGGGTAACCCGATACTGGTACCTTCTTTCACAAGAGGATCTGCCTGCAGTCACAAACCAAACAGAGGGAAAAATATTTGTATTCAGCTATTGCCGTGGCAGCAACTACGCTTGGTATGCAGATATTTGTAACCACAGTAATAGCAGCGACAGCACAGCGGTGCAGCGGTGGCAACCACAGCGGGCAACACTTGATGCCTGGTTGGCTACTAAGTCCAACTCTGACTCCAGCTGGTCGCTCCTCGGACTTGTTGCCAATCACTCAATCAAAACGTCACTTGGCGTGGCAGTTTTGCGTGGCGTTTGTTGGAAAATTGAAATAGAAACGTCAGAATTTCTGCTCTAATTATAAGGCGGTATGTTTTACGTACCAGCCAAGTTTCTTGACTCCCCGCCAGTCCGTCTGTCTCTCTGTCTCTCTGTCCGTCTGTTTGTCCGTCTCTGTCTGCTCGTGTTTTTCTTCAATGAAATTTTTTGTTCGCAGTCCGTGCTGTGGCTTCAGCATGGACCCAAGTCGTCTCTGTTGCAAGAAAATTATGCTTTGATGCACTCACGTTAAGCTCACTTTACAGTTACAATTATTGTTTAATATCTCGACTCTACTGTTAACAAATACGTGTACGGCTACAAAAAAACTCAGCTTGCATTTGCAACACATTGCGCATTTTGTTTTTGTGGGCTTTGGGCTTTTGTAATTTAAGTCGTTCGGGTTTGTTAGCCTTTTTCATTTTATATATATTGTGCATTGTCTTTAATTTGCAATTATTATACATTAATTGCGGGTGGGATGCCTCGGATGTCTCGGATATCGCCCGGATCAGGTCTCTTAATCTGGTCAGCTGGCCAACAGTTGCCCAACTGCAAAAGAGACAAAATCGTTGTTCGTTGTTTGCCGAAAAAAGCACAAAACCCAAATTGTTTTAGATTGCTCAAAGCAGCAAATTACGAGCAGTATGTTGCCACGTTTTGTGCCGCTGCTGATTATATAAATCGGTGCAAAAAATTGCCTGAAAAACTCAGCTGCCACTTGGAGGCCTCCTCTAATGCACGACACGTCTTAACCAGCCTCTGGTCAATTTTAGTGCACATTTCGTTGAAGTTTGGATAAACTCAGGTTGGTTGGGTGCAAAAACGGCACGTGATTGCTGTCAGGTGGAAGCCGAGACATTACCATCAACATGTGAATACGCTACAACGTGAGGCACTTGAGTTTTGGCAACATTTTGGAATTATGCCAAAAGTCTAATAAATGATAAAGCGATTTGGCTAAAAATATTTGTTAGAGTTTTTGATTTAGTTTTAGTGCACAGCCATAATGGTAATGGTATATAATTTTGTCAGGAATGTTGAAACGCATAAAAGGAAGCGTTTCCGATTATGTAAGATATATATATTCTTGATCAGCATGCAAAGGGGATTCCATATAGCCATGTCCGTCTGTTTCAACACAAAGATCACAGAAGTCTTAACAGCTGCAGCTCTGAAATTCTTACCAGATGCTTTCTTTGTCAGCCCGCTGGTTAACTACGAGTTTCATTCAGATTGGACAACTATATGATATAGATCCCATATAACCGATTGTTCCGGAATGAACACTTAGTAGCATAACTTTTCTGTTTTTCCTTCAAATCTAATCTAATTTGCTTTGTATCCATTTGAGGAAGCCCCACGTATGCTGACTAGATCTAATCCAGATCGGAGAACTATATCATATAGCTCCTCCATAACCTCCATCCATCGAGATGAACATCTACTATGATATCTTCTTTGTTTTTCATCCAAATCAAACCAAATTCGGTTCGAATTCATTTGAGGAGCCCCACGCCCACTGCCTTAATTTGATTTAGATCGGTTTATTATTTTATTATCTTTTGTTCAGTATTTTAAATTCGTATATTAATATAAGAGTGAGAAGTCTCATAAGATATTTAAAAATGAGCGTGTGATACAGAAAGATAACTTATTAATTTTACATATGTTGGACTCATTCTGTATTCTTCTGTCATCGTTCAATCTCGGTCTCTGAAATCGCCAAAACGAGCTATCAAAACTTCTTATGGGTGCTAAGAAAATGAATCAGTTTGCAAAATTTGCTACTAAATGACAAGTGAAACCATGCTTTTGAATGTGTGTTGTATAAGAACTTGCACTTGCAATCGCAATCAATTATGTAGAGAGAGAGGAATATGTAGAAAGAGGGGAAGGCAAACTTCGGGTACCCGAAGCTTACATAGCCTTGCAGAACTAAGGAATGAAAACTTAATTGATCTATCCTTATCGAACTTTGGCTACTAAAATGCATTTGGCTGTTTTATTTGAAGGATTCCTACCATAAATTCTGAACAAACTCGTAAACAGCAATAGACAGGGAAGGCATCTTCTCTTTAACTTCCTTGAAATGCCTGCATGTATTCATACACACATTTACATGCAAACGTGCAAATACATATATATATACATTCAAATAGACAAATACTCATACACACACATATATTATTGGAATATAAGTTTTGTGGGTGAGAGAGAGGGAGACAGAGCATTCCGCTCTTTGTTTTTTTTGATACCAAATAGAGGTTCGTCTAGTCAGTCAGATCAGGAATATATATATACCTTATGGGGTCGAAGACGCTTCCTTCTATGCGTTATGAAGTTATAATACCCTCAATAGCAATTGTGTTCTGGCAGGTTTCTAATATGCACAACCTCCTATGTTATAGAATATTGCAAATATTATCAGATTGCAGAGTCAAATTTTTGCATTTGCTGTTCATGCTTTGTTTGTGTCAGCCAGCCAACCCCCGCTTCCCCTCATGCCTCGCTGATTAGGCATGCATCCACTTGGCCAAGTGCAGAAATCCGCATTTACAGTTGTTGCTGAAGTTGTGTTTTTTTTTTATTTATATTTTTTTTTTTGCTCCGCCGGCAGCCACTTCGGCTGCAGCTTCAGCTTGAGCATTGTGACTATTTGCCGCTAGTTAAAAAATTTTGCGCGCTTTGCGAGCGTGTCAAAAAATTGGTCATTGTTTGTAATTATGAAAATTGCTTAATTGTTGCTTAACAGCAGTGGCAGCAGCAGCAGCAGCAACAACAACACATTGCTGTAAAGTTGTTGTTGCGGCAGCAGCGCCCAGAATTACTCGAACATTTTGCACAGACATTGCGAGTACGAACGAGTGAGTATGTGTTTGTTGCTGTTGTTTTGGCATCTGCTTAAGTGCAGCCGCTTAATTGTTAATAATTTTTGTTATGAATTTTTGTATAGAGTGCACACTTTTATTGCTAAATTATTAATTGCAATAATATTTAGCTGCATTTTTGTAGAGCTCTGGGGGCCTAATTGCTAAGTACGAACACACGGTTTTGTTAATGTTTTCATTTTTGGCGCGTTTATTATCGCTTGACTAAGCAAATTTATTTGCCATAAACCTTTGCAAGCCAGTATGGTTAGATGTGTGTGTGTTTATAGCCCAGTTTCTTGTTGGAAATTGGTTTTTAATTAATATTATTATTATTATTATAATTGTTATTATTGTTGTTGTTGCTAGCACCTCTATGGAATGACCGCGTAATGAGCAATTCCAGTTAAAAATTCTTGCCTTTTGTTTTATATTTTGTGCTTTTGGCCAGCAATTAAATGTTACTCATACGACCCTGTGGCCGCCCGCAAATTAAGTCAAATTAAGGCGGCTTATTATGACAGCAACAACAACCCCAATACACACACACACACACACACACACACTTCACCATAACCGTAGCTTAAATGGTTCACAGCGGCAAACTGGTAATTAAATCGCCTCACTTAAAGTTTGTCATATGATTTATAATCAGTTTTGCATAGATTTATTGACTTACTCACTTTGGCCGCCAAAACAGGAAGAATGCGAGCGCAGGAAATGCCTGGCGAGCTGCAAATATAGTTTAGTAGAAAAAATTAAAACGCCATAATTAACACAAAGCACACACTTAACATATGAACACGATTGTAACTAAGTAACTAAGTAAGTAAGACACGGTGCCAGTGCCAGTGCCAGTGCTAGCCAGAGTCTCAGTGGCTGACAATTTTAATTAGACATAAATACGACGACAGCGATGCTGGCAATGTTGATGATGATGATGATGATCATGGTGGCAACAACAACAACAGCAACAACAACCGCAAATAGCAAATGCAACAGAAAGTGTTTAGTTGGCAATTACATAAAATAAGGAGCAATCTCTGCTTCCAACGGCCTGCCATGTAACGGCTGCTGTTAATGTTGCTGATGCTGCTGCTGCTGCTGCTGCTGCTATAGCTGTTTCCTCTCGTTTTATGCAACGCACATTGAATTAACATGTTCAAAGCAGCTGAAAAGCCAACGCACAACTTGCTGCCCAAGATGCTGTCAACAGGCTCAGATACGCCAGATACGCACACAAACCAATGCATTTTGCCTTGCCATGCCTTGCCTTGCCTTGCTCTGGTTCAATTTCGTCTGCAACAGGTGCCCGTTGGCTGGTCCCCAATGCCTGGCAACGCCCATTGCGTGTGGCAAAAGGCGGCGGCTAGAAAAAGAGTCTAAGATAAGCTGGATGCTGTGGCCGTCTCTGTCTCCGTATGCAGCCCGCAGCTGACAAAAGCAAGTGCGTGAGCTGTGCTATGAAGTTGAAACAGAATCAGAGGCGTCGTGAAATGGGGTGTCGAAACGAGTGTTGGCGGATGTATGATATGGAGTATAAGTAATGGTTGTCTTGGTATATACACATACTTAGGCTTGCTGTTCAAAATGGCCTTGAATGAATATTTAATGAATTTTCCACTTGCCAAAATATAATATTCCTTTAATTGAACGGAGAACAACAGCATAGTCATTCCTCAGAAAAGTGGTTCAATATCCTTCTCAACAGATTTCAGACAGGCTTGCTTAGCCCTAGACTAACCCATTGATCATTTATATCACCTAATGTCTCCCCACTAGCCAAGCCCCTGTCAATCCGGCTGTCATAAAAAGAAAACAACTGGCGACTCCAACTTGGCAGTCTGGCAAAAGATGCGTCTAGTGGCGCCAAGAAGATGCTGCAACTAAACGGCTTTGGTCATATAAATGTCTTCATTGCGTATGAGTGATGAGGCAGAGGGAGCCACCGCCACCGGCCACCACTTCGTATGAGTATGCGTAGATATGAACATGGGCAACAGTTGGACTCGGTGGAGGCCACCACACGCAGCTCGTTGTCGCTGTCGCTCGTTGACGCATTTGGGTGTTGATTTTTAATTTATGCGCTTTTAATGCGCGAGAAAACATGCATTTAAAGCTTCAAGTAAATTTATTAATAATTAAAATGCAATATTCATTACGCGAACGAAACGCAATGGATACGCGACGGACCAATGGACCAAGGAGAAAAAATAAACAAAAGGTGCGCCATTTGGGCTTTTGGCCATCGCCATCAACCTAATCAGCTGGGGTGGAGGCAATTATCGGGCCTCGTCGAAATGATTGGAGCTTGCTCTGGGAGTATGTGCAAAAATTTGTCGCTATGGGAATTGCTCAACATGTGCTCTGCCCACATCCTGCCCAGGCTGGGCTCGGGGCTTGGCGTTGGTTTAGAGTTTGCAACACTTTTGCACGCATGCGCGGCATTTTAATGTGCAAAGTGCAGCGCCAGCTACAACCACAGCAATGGCAACACCAATGGCAACAGCAACGGCACGCAGCACGCCCACTTTTTTGTATTTATTTTTTTATATAAATATATATATATATATTTTTTTTTGCTTGGGACACTCTTTGAGATTTATTATTGTATAATACGCAGTTTTATTTATTGCCCCGCACGCCAAAACTTTAAAATCAATTGAAAAGCTATAAAAACGCTCGTTTATTTATATTATTGTTGTTGTTGTTGTTGCTGTTGTTGTTGTTGCAGTTGCATTTGTTGTATTTTGTAAAGTATTTCAACATTTTTGTTGCTCGCATTGCCAATAAGGCAAAATGCTTTTTGCTTTGCCAATGGGTTGGTCGCGCACTCGGACTCGGACTCGGACTCGGCGACTGGAACTGGGCTGGGGGAACTGGGAGGAAATGGAAGCATGCGGCCGATATATGTGAACGGGATGGATATTAGATATGTCCAGTTCGTTGGTGAGGGCTGGAGAACTCAAGACAGTGGGTAGCTTGTAAGGTGGATGACTTGGATTGAACTGAAAGTCCATTATAATTCTTAATCATCAGTTAAAGCTAATAGATGTTAATAATTCATAAGTTCAGGCCGTAATTTTTCAAGTTTTTGGCCATTTTGATTGCATTTTAATGCTCTAAATTTGTGTTGATTTCACCTCTATCAAAAGCAGACTTAAGTCTTTCCACACCTGAGTTCGCCGACCATAGAATTTCATCAAAAGCCTTCTTAGGCATTAAGTACACTATAAAAGCTACATCTTAAGCATTTGCTTTTGTATCCGGCTTAAACGATATTAGTTTAACATTGAGTTTTACGATATGGTCACACATCAACATCTCGTTTCTAAGTTTTCAATTCCATTGGAACGGAAATGCCACACCTATGGTCTGGTTCTTTAAACTCTGCTCAGTCCGACAAACTTTTACGATCGTTTATTGATATATTGTTCGTTGAAAATCACAAAGAAAAGGTGTCAATACTTTTTAAAAAATCCAAAGTGACCATTAAACGATCTAAACGATTGTAAACGTGTATGGGTCATTAAAAGCTGACATGTGACCAAATTTGGAGACTCGTAAACCACCCAGGAATATATATTTTGGGGCCAAAGTTTAACAGCCATAATGCTCATAGTTGATGTGAATGCAAATGCTACAAGAGCGACAACATGCTCCTAGACACATGCATATGTGTGTGCTTGTACTCATTTATGAACAATGGTTAGTTAGATCGTTAATATGTATGGTGATGTTGATGTTGATGTTGATGTACACATTTGTACAACATAAAACCCATTCACTTTTGTTGTTGCCAAACACTCAATGGCTATAAATAAATATGTATAATAAACAGAAATGTTTTTAACGCATCTTCACAATTGTCATTGGGCAACGCATGAGATGTTGCTATTGCTATTGTTGTAACTGACTCATAAATAGTGGCCAACTGTCAGTCATATGACGGATGGGCGATGTGATTGCCGATAATCGATTGCCTGATTGATTTGCATGCGCCGCTGATTGACAAATGGCAATCGACTTTGTCTACGTTTTCGTCTTTGCCTCCGACTCTGAATCTGACTGTGGCTCGGACTACGGCTTGGACTGGAACATAAGTGGCTTAATTTATGCTAATGCCACTTCAGCAGATCTGAGTTTAACCAAAGTGGGTGCACTTAAGAGCACACTAAGTAAGCCAAAATGTTGAATTTGTGTGCACTCTGCATAACAATAAGCGTCCCTAGCATGAGCGAGGCATTTTGCATTTCAATGCCCCACAGTAGAATCTCACGGCCCAACCGCTGGGCAATTAGACGAATGAACGCCCTCTGACTGACGGACCCAACTGTCTATGACTGCGACTGGGCTTGGGACACGTTGGGCGTGCTCGGCTTTTGTGCTTTGACGTTACATACTCGTATTTGCATAAACGATCCGAGCAGCGACACCTCTGAATGGGCCTCAGAGACCACGCATGAATGGAAACGCCAAGAAAACGCCGCCCCGCCTCGGCAATGCCAACATGGCCCAGTGTGGGGGTCTGAGTGTGGGGTCTATGTGTGTTTTGTTAGTGATTTATGCCTGGGAGCTGGAGCCGGAGTTAGTACCGCAGCCTGTGCCTGTCTCTCCTTTTGTTCGCCTATCGAATTTATTAAAGTGGGAAACAGTTTTTCAAACATTTTCAGAGCAAACGCATAATTTAATTAGCCATAATATCAAACTGTGAATGACGGCTATGGGAACCGGAACCAACGCCAAAAGAACAATATTTCTTAAGGAAAATTATTTGACGTTTGTTGAAATCTTAGAGGCTTCATTTGGTTTCAACTTGGAAACCATAGACTACAGTTTGAGTTCTCATTATAGGAAGAATATAATGCATATTATGTTCTTTTATAAGTCCATTTTCGGTTATATTTGTCTAGCTCCCTTGTAATCTGCTGAGAATTCAAATGTCTTAAATTTACTTATTCATAATTTATCAGATGTCTTAAGGTGATAATGATGTATCCCTATATATATATAACTCTTTTAGTCCTATCTCACTGATTATGGAACAATGCTATGATGAACAATGATTCTCCAGCTATGTGAGTCATCTCTTGACATTCAATTCCGTTACGGACAAAGGTAAATTTCCTAACTTGATCTTAATTCATGCGGAAGCCACTTTTGTGGCACGTGGCCACTTATGTTGCTGTTGTTGCTGGTATTGTTATTGTTGTTGTAGTTGTTGTTGTTGTTGCCCAAGGACGCAGTCGAAATGAATGCTTAATAAAGCAATCAACGGCCGAACACTGTGAACTGCAAATCAAATTGGCAACAGCGCACCAGCACTAAAATTAAACAAAATGCGCTAAATTAACTAATTTTTTTTTTCGTAATCAACAAGCAGCAGCCGCAGTAGACAACAATAACAACAACAACAACAACAACAATTGGAAAAACAAAGCTGAGCTAAGAGTGGGAAAATAAATTTGCTGTGCTAACAATGGCAAACAAAAAACTGCCGGGTTGTCTCTCCGATTCCAACTGAAAACGGGGACTCGGACTCGGACTCCGACTCCGACTCCGATTCCGACTGCGGCTGCGGCTGCGGCTGGCTTGTGGCCAAAGTTGGACTGCAATGACTGCAGCTTAGAGTTTTGTGGGCGCAGCCGCTGCCCGTGTATGCCATAACTATTTATGAACAGTTAGTTAACTTAAATGCTAGGTGGCAATTAAATGGGCGTGGCTGTTTTGTTTTTGCTTCATGCCACTGCCAAAGTGAGACTGCTGCTGAGACTGGGACTGCGACTGCGACAGAGCCACATCGACCACATCGCCTCCGACTCCGTCTTAGAATTGGCAACAGCATCAAATCGTAATAACCTTGTTCAGCCAAATGCAGGAAAAAGCAGCAAAGAGAAGAGAAGCGAAGAGAATCAATAAGAGACTCGGACGTACTCAGTAGCCGTATATATAATTAGCAATTGTTTTTGCTGGCTGGAGCTGGGGGACTCGCCCTAATCCACACCCCAAAAAGGCGGCCATGTCCACGTCCAATTTGTGGGTTCTTTGTTATGAGCTGAATCTCTATAATGGCCAGCTTACGAGTGGTTGGCCAGCTGCTAATTTGGCCAGCTTGAGTATATCTGTGTGTGTGTGTGTGTGTGGCTTTAATTTAAAAGCCAACTCTCTAATTGATAAATTAAACAAGAAATTCAATTAACTTCGTCTGCATCCCCGTTTGGTGCCCGCTTAGGTGCAAAGTTGTTAACACAAACATTGAACTTCGGCTTTGGCGGCGGCAAATGAATGAATCCATTAATTTGCGCCTGCGCCCCCAAACTTCAAGCGGCAGCAACAACAACAATAACAACCGCAATATAAGTGCAAAGTTGAACCACAGAACACATACATTCATATAGCCCCTACATGTACTTGAATTGTTACAGCTGGCAGCAGCTTGGTCTGCACTGGACTGGACTGGAGTGAAGTGGAGTGGAGTGGAGTGGGTCTTGGACTGGGACTGAGACTGGGACTGGGACTCGGACTTGGACCTCGCCTCACTTGGTCTTGGCCTGATCTACAGTTTGGGGGCTTACAAGTCCTAGCCAATCTTGATCGCATTTTTTACGGCACATAAATATATGCCAAAACACTACAATGAAAATATTGTGCTATACGAAAATGTGGCAACAACAACAACAGCAACTGTGGCAAAATATGAAAACGTTTTCAATGAAAATTAATGGGCAAACGCTGAAAATTTTGGGGTGCGCGCTGCGCATGCGCAAAAATGTTAAAATCGTGACCAAGCCAAGACTTGACTCAGCCAACTCTAACACTGAGCTGAGCCTCTCCGAAAGCTGGGCCTGGACACAACAATTCGGCATTGTCTCGGCATTTGGTCCAAAACGCTGCACAGCGCGTGTGATTTGGCAAATACTTAGGCCATATATGGAGCAGTTGTCTCCACCAGCTATGAAAACTATTTCCTGCAAACCACACACACACACACACACACGCACACAAGCAAATACGTAGAGGCGATGTCATCAGAAGTGGTGGTGGCGGTGTCGATAGAGGCTCCTTATTGATAATTCATAAAGCAAAACGCCTCAAGACCATTTTTGGTGAACCATTTGAAATTAACGCGCCGGCGAAGTTGTTCAAATGTCAATTTTAATTTGCCGCGCCGCAAGCTCTTTGACAAAAAGCAGTCAAAAACTTTGCCAATCCTCGCCTGCAACATGTTTGGGGCAATTAAAAATGCGCATACGGCGCGTTGTACGAAGCCAGCGCAAGCCTCATAATCGGCATCGGTAAAGGGGGTGGCAGCGGGAGTGGCAACGATGTCGGCATAGTTGAAAGTGAGCATTTGCCAATACGGAACTCTTAAAAAGTCAGCCATCATCTGGCCAAGATTCATTTTTCAGTATGTATTCCACGAGTGGGGTGAAACGTTTTCGTTACCAAGAACTTAATTTTGTTAATGATGAAATGAAGCTTTCAAATTCATTTTGATTGAACCATTTAAGTCTTTCATTACGTCCGTTTCCAATGTTCATCGGACTATAATGAGGCTGGGAAATTGATATCATTTGGAATTTCTATTAGAGATTTGAAAATTTATAAGATATGAATGAAACTTAATCAAGTTGAAACTTAATCAAGTTTCGTCTGTTGACAAGAGTGTGTCATGGCATGGCATCAATAAGCCAAATCGGGGTATAAGTTTCGAATATATATTAGATTTTCTGTATATAATTTATATACTGCTTGGCTCAGCTTATTCCATAAATATTTACATATATTAATAAAGTCTTCATTTGACGACTTTCATTGAGCACAAACTTTTCATACACACCTCCAATCCTCTTGGATTTCTTAGTACCAAAAACTCAACTATCAACTGCAGTGCAAAACAGAAAGAAAAAAAAAACCATAAACAAAAAACTTTTGGCAAGTCACGCAAATATTTTGCTGCGCTTGCTCATTAGACTAATGTATATCGGAGTCGTAATCGTGTGTGTATATAGAGACCTGCATGAAATTTATTATTCATTTCACGTTTCGTTTATTATGGCCCGTCTATGGCAGAGCACGCACTTTATAAAGCCATTATATAAATATATTTATTACCAATGTTTAGCATTTAATTAGCTTTGCTCTGAAATCGTAGATTATCCATTGACAAAATCACCGCTCCAGTCAATCAATCGAGCCAACGTTTGCGTGCCAAAATGCAAAAGCCACCATAGATACATAGATACACACATATATTTTGGTTAATTAGAGAGCAGTTAATTTGAATGTTTATTAATGCCCTGGCCAGGTGTGAACATGGCTTTTCGATATGGCCACAGACGCAACATAATCAATCAGCGTCGTTCGCTGTGCCAAAAATTGCACTGCCAACGTTCCCACACACGCCCAGGCTCCAAATCTAAACGAAAATCGGACGACGAGCAGAGTCAGAGCCTATGGCGTCAATAATGCCAATTGCAAGTTAGATATATATTCGTATGCAGCCACAGCCAGAGTCACAGCCAACGCCAGTAACAATAATAAACTACATATTATTAAGCGTTTTAATGTATTTGTAACAAACATTGCACAGTCATAACTTAAAATGCCCCCTGAACGATCAACGATCAACTGGCACTGGCACTGGCTTTGGCACTGGCGAGCTGCAAAGCCGGATCTCTCTGTGGCCAGCTACGGCTCCAGCTCTGGCTCTGGCTGTGGCTGTGACTATGGCTGGACGACCTCACGGGGGCACACACACGTCGCTGCCCAGATCAGGCCAGACACGGCGACGGTGTCTGACTTCGAGCCAGACCTCGAGCAAGTCGCTGTGGCTGTGTCGTTCTCGCTGTTGTCGTTGTTGTCGTTGCTGTCGTTGTTGTTGTAGTGTATGTCGCTTGTTGCTCTCTTTATAGTTTATTGCATTTCCGTTGCTGTTTTTGGTTAGCATTGATTATTGCCAAATCCAAATCGAATAGTCAATTTTTTTGTGGCCAGTTGATTATTGCCTTTGCCCAAACACGTATTCACTCACGCCCAGCCTTTGTTTGATGTTAATTGATTGATGGCACTGTTAGCACCTACGGATCTTCAACGGCTAATCAATTCATAGATCTGTAAAATAATATTCACCGCCTGCAACAAATGAATTAGTCGCCTAATTATGACACTAAGCCCAGGTTGCCAGAAACCGAATGAACAAATTACTCAGACAGACATTAGCATAACAAAGCGATGCAGTCCCCCCGCAAAGGGGCTTATAAATTATGCATCGTTTTTTGGATTTCGATTTGGACAAAACACATCGGTGACGCGATTACACCAAATTTCAATATGAAAAGAATAGGCGAGTGGTAGCTGGAGGGAATGGTAAGTTAACGGGGCAATGGAAAAGTTTTTTTGCCATCTCTGCGTTTAGTCTGGATTTTGATTCCACACACATACATGTGCATTTCATTAGCGGTGCATATAAAGTATTGCAACTGCACGCTAGATGTCGCTGTAAGCAAGCAAGCCAACAACTGAAACTGGTTCGCATTCCACTTTCAACGAGGAGATGGCAGAGCACGATACGAGTACCTATCCCGACGTGCCGGCCAGGATGACGCTGATGATGAAAATCGTTATTGACAACGGAAGACGATGTCTGAGGCTGAAACTGTGAGTGGGTCTGAGTTTGAAACTGAAGCTGAAGCTGAAGCTGCGACTGCGATTTCCATGCAAATGACCATGAATTGGAATTTGCTCGGCTGCCAGGCAACTTATCTGCGACAAACGTACTTGAACCAGAAAACGAGCGACACTTTAATGCAAGCTGACATTGAAACGCTGTCGATGTCGCCGCTGTCCACAAAATGGCACACGGACAAAAGCCGAACAATGCATATGCAGAAAGTGCAGTGGAAAAGTGGAAACTGAAACGCTTGAAATTAATTGAAATGTCCAAAGGAATGCCTTGCGGAAAAGTTTTTCGGGCAATTGCCATTGGCTTGGTTCGCCTTTCAATTAAACCATTGCTAATTACATTTGACAGCAGCGGCGAAATGAAATAAATAATTTATTGTAAGTCACCATTCGATGCACGCCAGTCAGAGTCAAGAGACCAAGTTTGTTGCTTTAGTCTTTTGTGTGCCTATGCATCTGATGCTGGGGCCATTTTCAAACAAAAGATATAATAATCATAAGATACAAATGAAAACCAGACAACAGCTACAAATAACTTGTGCGATAAAAAAGAAATCTGCTTTTTACAGTTGATTTCGCAAGCGAAGCAAACATCAAGCGTTTGGGAAAAACAGCCAACAGTCAGCAAACGGCATCGGCAGTGGAGCGGCCGACTGCAACTGAAATCAAAGCAGCCAAAACAAAAATCCGACTCTGCAGAAACTCCCCAGAGATTTTTATGACATTTCACAGCCGGCTTCGATTGGGAGAGGCAGCGGGCAGGTACGCTGGCTACATGGCAGCCATCTGACAGACGCGTCACTACGTGAGCGACGTGTTTAAAAGTTTAATGAGCCGCAAAATAATTGCAAATGCGGCACATGTCGCCAAAAAAACGTAGCACAGAGGCAACAACACAAAACACAGAGAGATGAAAAGAGAGACAGAGAGAGAGAGAGACCACTTGGGAGACCAACGCCACCCAGCACCCACAGAGCAGCACCTCCTCCTCAGGCACCTGTCGAGGGCGTCAACAGGCCACAGGCCGCAGCATAGTCTGCAGCCTGCAAACGATGCCTGCTTGCCTGGCCTGTTCGGTGTTGGGGCACTTAATTGCCAAAAGCGTGACTTAAATTTCAAAAAATCATAAAAGCCAACAAGCCAGCATAGATCTTATACCACTTCTGCGGCGTAAAGGCAAGATAAGCCTGAAAATAGATAGCTATTCGAGCTGGCATCTGCCTGTTTCGCCAAATTAACGAAAAATGCTAACGTAGGACCCGAAGTTTGATCAAAATTAAACTGAAGCTGGCATGTGGCCAATTAGGTGCAAGTGCATCTGTTGCTGGTGCTGGTTAAGGCGTCAATGGCGATGACTCGCCAACTGGTTGCTGCCATTTTATGGCCCTTTAATTAGCAGAGCATTAAACTGAACAAAAACTTGACAAATTTTATTTGACTCATGCAGTCTGGCCAAAAAAAAAAGTGGGAAATTCCGTGACAAATCTCCCGGCATCAGCGACTCCGATAACCGACATCATCGGCCACAGCGGCTGCCACTGGTGGGCGTAATTGCCTCAACACACGCGTTAAATGGCTGCCAACAAAAAATATACGCATAAATCATGTGCCGAAAGTGTCGTTCGTACACAAAATCGATTGTCAGATTCAGATCTGGAGCAGCAGATAAAAGTCGAATATGAAGTATGACTCGATCACTAAATATGTTGATTGAGAGAAAATCTACACTTTGATAGTTCGACGCCCAAACACCCTAAGTAACTATTCAAAATTGTATGAAATGTATGCTTTAGTTACAATTTCTATAATATTCCATATATAAAAGCAACCCACCAGGTGTAATTTCATGTGTTACATACCCAAGTACAAAGATAGTATACTCTATAACTATGACTATTCAAGGCTTATGGATGGCGGAGATTGAGCCATAAAGCTTGAGCTTTACTTTTCACATCTCCTTCACCCTCGCCATCGATTTATCAACGACCAATTTCAATTTCTAAACGTTTCAGCGCGTGCCCCAAAACGTCAGCTTAACTCTCACTCTCTGCCCTTCCTCTACATCTACATCAACATCTACATCTATCTCCAACTTCATCTCCATCTCCATTTCCATTTCCATCCGTATCTCTTGGCTGCCTCTAATCCCTAGCCAAAAGTTGTACATTTTGCATATTCGTAGCTGGAGAGATTTGTGGCCCACGGATACAAGCTCCATTGACATTTTTTCGTGGCTGAGGCACAGCAGGTGATGTGTATATGTTGCTGTTTGTTTGTTGTTGTTGCTGCTGCCGCCGCTGTTACCGCTAACGAAGCGGGCGGATTTGTAAGTCTGATCGCTTATAATCAAGTGTAGCTTTTCATGTGTTCGTTGCCGTGGCTGGGGTTTGATTTATTTGCTGGGCATTTTAATGACCAAAAGCGGACTATCCGCTGTTTCATTAAACAATCATTGACTTCTAGGCAGGAGGCAGGGGAGATAGTCGGATAGTCAGCTTTATATGACCGCCATATAAACATGCATAAAAATTCATCAGCAGCGGTTGCCAGTTGGGTTTTAGTTATATACGATATGTAGATGTAGCCATCCGTACCCGTTGGTCGTCTTTTTATGTTCCTACATTTCTGGTCCGTTTGCCTAACAGTCCGACTGTCTGAGGCCAAAACTCTTGGACCTGGTGTTCATTTTATTGGCCCAATTTGTAAATATAGCGCAAAAGTGTCGAGCATAACAATGAGTTGAACTGCTGCTGCCACTGCCACTGCCGCTGCCCCTGCCGCTTCTGTTGCTGTTGCTGTTTCTGCTGCCAGACGCGCAGTGTAAATTCTACTTGATCATGCCTGGGCCATCAAGTTCGTTGCTTTAGTCTTTCGTTTCGATTTTGCGTTTCGTGCTGCATGATTTGTTGTTTATTTGTCGTTTCTAATCAATGGCTAATCAAACACGCACCCACAGTCAAAGTGTGTAGAAATGCTTATAAATTACAAATCTCAAAGCCGCAACAAGCGTGGCAACCATGGCGGCTAAGTAATCAAAATTTATGCATCAATTGCGAATATTTTTTTTTTCTCCATTTCATAAAACAAACAAACAGCGCAAAGCTCACGCATTATTTATGATTGCAAGGCATGTAATTCGTATGCTAATTGATAAGTATCTCAAAATTTATTAACCAGCCAAGCAACAACAACAACAGCAGCAGCAGCAGCAGCAATAGCAACAACAAATGCGTGCCTGCCGTGCCGCGTCAATTTTCAAGTACAAAACATACACATGTACACTCCGCACACGTACAAGCACACGCACACAAAAAGGCTAATGCAAAATTGAAATCTTGATTTATATAAGGCAATAATAATGCATTTGTTGTTGCTATTGTTGTTCTTGTTGTTGCTATTGTAAAGCGGCTAGTTCTCACGCATAGGCATAGTGCAGCTGCATTTGGTCAGCGTGTAACTGGCAACTGACCCCGCCCCCTCAGCACAGTCCATGACTTTTGTCATGTAGCCGACAAAATCAAGTTCAAATATAAAGTTGCTCAAGTTGCTCGATTTGCAAGGCAAATTTTGTGTGTGCGCTGCTGCGTATATGCACTTGTTGTTGTTGTTGCTGATGTGATGTTGTTGTCGTTTTCGTTGCACTTAATAGTGCACATATTTTTGTGTAACATAAAACCGCCAACAAGTGCAGCGCGAAACAGCACCAAAAAAAACAAATATGAAACACAGTCCGCAAGCAGCAACTTTGTAACACGAAATTAAAGCAAAAGCAAAAGCAAACAGCAACAACATTTTTTGTATCAAACAACATTAATTATAACAGCCAAGCGGCAATATCAACAACATCAGTAAAAACAACAACAGCAATAACAAAATTCAAAATATTGCGTTTGAATACGAAATATTAAGTGCACTTGGAGAAAATTTGTATGAAAATATAAAAATTTAGATTTCATTTATACAAATTTTCTGGTAGGAAGTTTGCAACGCATAGAAAGAAGCGTTTCCCACTATAAAAAGTATATATACTCTTGATCAGTATGACGAGGGGAATCAAAATAACCATGTCCGTCTGGAAGCGTTTCCGACTATAAAAAGTATATATATATTCTTGATCAGTATGACAAGTTTAATCGATATAACTATGTCCGTCTGTCCGTCCGTCTGTTTCAACACAAGGATCTTAGAAGTCTTAAGAGCTACAGAGCTTAAGTTTTTACCAGATATTTTCTTTCTTTTCACGAGCACGCTGGTTGAGTTCGAGTTTTATCCAGATCGGACAACTATATCATATAGGTACCACACAACCGATTGTTCCAAAATGAACACTTAGTAGCATAACTTTCATGTTTTTCTTGCAAATCTAACCAAATTTGTTTTGAATCCATTTGATTAACCCCACGTCTGCTGACCAGGTTTGATCCAGATCGGATAACTATATTATATAGGTCCCCTATTACTGATATTTAAGGAATGAACACTTAGTAGTATAACTTCTTTGTTTCTCATCCAAATTAAAACAAATTCGTCTTGCATCCCTTGTGTCCACTGTAGTCCCGCGCCCATCGACCAGATTTGATCTAGATCGGTTATACATTTACAATGTGAATGGTATATACGCTTCTGCAAGCTGAAGCTATCCCTTCTTTCTTGTTTTCATTAATATTAGCACTATATATTGTACAGCAAAACTGAATTATATATTACTAAATCTTTTCTTATAGCTAAGATCTCTTATTTATATAGGTTTGTAGTCGTTTGAAATTATATATTAACAAAACAGCTATAATATCTTTATACCCTTCCAGACGGTGTTACAATGTTATCAAATATACATATATTCTTGATCTTTTAATATTAAGCATCGGCTTATTTCTGCTGTAAGCTGCTCATATGCAAAAATCGTCAAAATCGGACCCCTATATCATATAGCTCCTCTTACAAAAATTGCTTTAATAAAGAACCGTTTCAGGCCAAGCAGCGGCAGTGGTACTTGTGCTATCCTTGTGTGTCAGATGGAGAGAGATAGAGAGAGAGAGAGAGAGAGAGAACGAACAGAAATGTAGCAAACAGATTTCTTCGAATGTTTGGTATGTATGTACATATGTACGAATGTTTGGGTGTTTGAAGGACATAAGAAATAAGATGCCATCGCTGCCTTGCATTGTTATAAAGAACGAGCTGCTTAGTTTTCCTTCCTTTTCTAGTTCTGCATGGGCATATAAGGTTCGAGTTCTCGCAAATAGCCTTAATGTGATTGGATTCATTAAGTAGTTGGTCGAATGATGATTGCATTTGCTGGCATCAATAATATATGTCATTTTTTGATGAACTTTTATGTTCGTAAAAGTGGATTGGTTTAAGTTATTTTCATTAGAAAACTAATTTTTTATTTACAATTATTTCTCAACATTCCAAGAGAGTTTTTTTATCCAAGTTTTATAAACATTTTGAAAGGTTTCTTCAAGCTCATGTTTTCCATCCGTCATTAGGATTATAATATATTTATTATATGTTTTTTACATCATAAACAATATAATTTTTTTTTAAGTTACTCTTACGCATACTGAGCCTGAGTCGGTTGATTGATCAATCTGCTATATATAACTTGGGCTGCCTTTAGCATTTTGATGTGCTCACTTTTGCCAATTGGCTGGCCATTTATGTGCCTGGTGATGCAATTTTTATGGTTGCATTGTGAAGCCAGCAATTAAAAGCATAAACAAAACTAACATTTGTTTTCAAACCAAGCAAAGTTAGCGGCGATTCGGGCTTTATTAACAAACTAAGCTAACAAACATGCTCTCTGGCCTGGACCTGGACGCATTGAACTACATAAATGTGTACAAACATGTAGTATACACTGGCTGTATCTCTATGGGTTAACAGTAACTGCGTGTCGATCGACAACGACAACATCAACAACAGCAACAACAGCAACAACAAGTATAGCGACAACGCACGCTTGTCTCGTGCTCGTGTGTGCGACATTTTTGTACATTTTCGCCTTGATCTAGAATTTTTTCCTATTAATTGATCTCATAATGACAGACACTTCAAAAGCAACATCACGACGTTTATTAATTAATGCAAGCGAGATCGCGACTTGGCCAAAGCTGGTCAGCCTCCGTGCCTAAGCCTGGGTCCGTGTTTAATGCGTATGCGAATGCGTAACATGTATTTTGCATGCGTGCAATACTAACAGAAACAACAACAACGACAAAAACACAAAAAGCAACAATAATACCGGCAGCCTAATTAGCATTTTAGATTACACTGCAAATGCATATTCTAGTGCAATTGCAAGTGCAAGTGCGTAACAAGAATCAAAGCTTAACGATCTAAAGCGAAATATTGCCTTAATGATAAGTTTATGGCCTGACTGGGGTTACATCGAAGGTCCAATCCAACTTGCATATTAATTTATATATACATATAGCGAAATTGTATCTATACCATAATAATAGACTGTCTGCTACTGAACATTGCCAATTACTGTCAAAGCATTTCCCGTTTATCAATATCTCAATAATAAGCCCATCAAACGCTCAACACAGTCGCAGCCATGGTGCATAAATTAAGAAGGCGTTATCAATTAGTTGCCGCAGCATCAATTTCCACTACGTGGCTGCCTCTGCTTCCCATGGATGGATGTGGATATGGATGGGCCTGGGCGGCTATCCGCAAATCATTGCGCAAATGCACGCAGTTCATGTTGAGACTCAATTGCAATTAAAAGCCAAAGCGACAAAAACTCACTTGGCTGCTAAAGAGCCTGGCCTGGCAGCTCCTTGGCTCGTTAGCCATGGAAGATGCTTTTAATAGACATATGGCCAGCCAGCTGTTGCCGTTTCTGCTGCTAAGCAAATTGACATTATCAACGGCAGCAATGCGTAATTTATTTTATTTCAACAACTCTGTGTGTGCCATTGTGTAATTACATATTTCCTATGGCCAAGATTCAAGCAAGCAAAGTCAACTTGGCCGCTTCCAAATACTCTGGAATAAAGTTAGGAATCGTAAGAAATTTCCACTGTACTCTCTATATATATATATGTGCTTTATTCTGAAGCATTTGCATTAGATTAGTTTCAGTATTTGTTGATGTTGTTTGCTTTTGTTTTTCGGCCGATTTCATGCAAATGTTTGCAAATTTTTCAAATTAACGCGTAGGCGAGCTTCGGCTCGAGTCGAGAGCTGGAAGTGTCGCCGTCATCAGCGCCTCATCAAGCGACGCCCCCGCCAAGACACGCTTCGCTCCGCTTGGCTTTGGCTTTGGCTACAACTCCGACTCCGACTCTGACTTAGAGTTGGATTTGAATTGTGGCAGCAAGTTCATTGAACCACCTACGAGAAATATGCAAATATCGAGCGATGCAAAAACAAACAAGCGAAGCAGAAAGAAAACTTATATTTGATTTGATTTTTATGGCCTTTGTCGAAGAAGCTAAGCTGAAGTTTGTGTGTGTTGCTGGTGTTGTTGCAATCATAGGAGGATCGAAGCGAAATTAATTGTTCTTGCCAAAAAAACATGCGGCGACAAAAATTCGGCAAGCTGCTGACAAGCAGATTTATGCAGCCTGCGCTTCCTCAATGGAGATGGTGATGAAGATGAAGATGAAGCAGCATAGGCCACGAGTATTTAGTTGCTGGCAATGTCTGGTCGAAAACAACTCTCGATTGCGTTTTTAATTAATTGATCAAAGATCTTAATGGCAAGGCAGCACTCTGTAGGCAGCGAACAGAAATCTTTGTCAAATCAATATTCATAAATTATTTATAAATTAAAAGCAGCGAGCGGCTGCCAGCCTCCAAATGCTTTGACTAATTAAAATGATGAATGCGAACTGTTTTAGTTTTAAAAATTAATTAAGCAAATTATCCATTTTAAGTGGACATCAAATGAAACCTGGCAGAAACACCGCTTGCCCACTGCTCGATGAGTCCTCGTTGATAAAGATAACCATATGAGCACATGCCCACATATTTAGGTACTCACACACACACACACACACACACTCATACAAATTGAATAGAGATGTATCTGGTCTGGATTTTTTGAGTATTTCTTCACGGCTGCTAATTAATAGAAGACACATTTTTAATTGCGATTAATAACCTGAGCTGGCTTTATCATTTTTCACACTTGGAACGTAAAAAATGATAGGATAAAGAATAATTGTAGACATAAACCAAATATGATGCTTCGGTTTTTCTCAATTGTATTTTTCTCAGATGTGGCCTTTGACCTCCTTTCGAATTCCATGCGGTGGCATTATCATCATTATGATTATTACTACGCATAATTAATACCATTTCGATTTCGAATTCGATTTTGATTTTGATTTCTTCATAAATTTACACGCCCCGTTTTCAAATTAAATAGTCGCAAATAATTCATTAGGCCGCCCGAAAAACGCACAAATTTCTCAGTTGATTACAGACCAAGGCTTTCCGAAACTAACTGGCACTGGCCATTGCCGTTGCTCTTCCTCTTCCTCTTGCTCTGGCTGTTCCGTTTGCCCTTTCTGAATGATTTCAAGGGTCGCCGATGCTGCCACATGCTGTGTAATTAAATTTCCTTTGTTCGTTTGGGAATTCGCCACGATTTTAATTGTAGATCGATGCTGATGCGGCCCAAGGCATTGAGGTTTGCTCTATGCCTATAAAGCCATATAGGCCTTTCTGTAATAGCACCAACACACACAGACGCATCGACATAAACATAGGCCCCTGATTGGGTTGGGCCCTTTGCACAATTAGCAATTTCATGCGTCGTTTTTGGTTTTTATTCGTGTTTTGTTTCGCTGTGTTTTGTTGTAATGTGTGAAATTGATTTTCGCCTATCAATTGGGCTGGTAAATGGCCCAAAGCTTTTCCCACTCTATATGCAGCAGGTCTCATTTTATTTATAGACAGTTTCCTTAATGATATGGGAACTTGAGGAAATACGATCGATTGTGTTGTGAGAAATTTTACATTAATTTCATTGTAATTGTCTTTTCTTTTTCTGTGGCTGCTAAGGAGGGCTTACAAAAGTGGGTCAAGCCAAGGGGAAGAAAAACACTGATCGATAAAATGTATTCAATTGAATTGAACTTCTTTTTTCAACTCCCCAAGTATTATATTTTCATTAAACTCTGATTCGATGTTGGTAAATCTGTCAAACATCAGATGTAAGAAGAATATTCTTGGATACTCCGAATGTATGATTTTCTAGACTCAGTTCGGTCGCCTGTTACTAAAAATTCTATACGAATTTTGATAGCTAAAAACTTGGCGACGGAATTACGCGAAACTCAGTAAGCATATACGAGTACCATACGAATTCCTGAAAATATGTCTTTTATAAAAGTAATTTCAACATTTACACTAAATCTACCATCATAATATCTCTCTTTCTCTCTTTCTCTGTTCCATCTTTATCAACATATATTGACAGCTAGGTTTTGACAAAAGTTGTCTAGCCAGCTGCAGCTCACTAAGCGGCTTTATCAAAAGCAAGCTGGAGACACATTGTGGCTTGGGACACCTCCCTCGTCGTCAACATCATCATCCTCATCATACTCGAATTCGTATTCGCACTCGCAACACAGCCAAAAGCCACATTCAAATGACACTAACGGCTTTGTCATGTGCTGTGCTATATGTAACTGTGCGTTTGCCGTCAGACAGTCTGACTGTCTTTCTGTTTGCCTCTATGACTGTGTGAGCGCCAGTAATCATGTTTTAACGACACTCTTATAATCACACATACACACACATACGCACACACATGCACATGCTGTGCATGCAGCCTGGCTCGTCGTCATCGTCAGCGTTTTCCATATAGAAATCTTGTAATCTGATAGGCATGACAAGAAATATTTTGCTTGTCATTAAATTTACTTTTATTTATGCAGCAGCATCGTTTGTTGTTGCCATTTGTTGTTGTAGTTGTTGTTGTTGTATTCGCGTGTTTTGTTTCGCTGCCGCTTGAAATTAGTGAAAACTCTTCACATTTGTGCCATGAAGTTGGCTTAAAACCAAACTTTATGCATACGAGTACAAAAGTTGGCGCCTAGCTGCCAACGTGCTCATCGATTTTAGCCATTGTTGTTGGTGTTGTTATTATTTTTGTTGCTATTGGTTTGTTTGCTAGCTGCTTGGTGGCTGCTGGTTGGGTAATAGACGAAATACTTGCGCATGGCTCATTACAGTTGGTTGGGTTTTACGGTAATCGATGTAGCATAAACGAAATATGCGGGGAATGCAGCCGTGTGGCGAAACCAAAGATTGAGCAACGAACTCCCCGCGTAGTTGAGCTTAGAATTATTATCATAAGAGCTGATTCAGCTCGAGAAAAGTGCGTGGCATTTGAAGTGCAATGCTATGACAGATGACGACAGTGATGACATCAGCGGCAACAGCAAATGTCAGCCGACTTTTTTCATCGATATGCAATTGGAGTGGCTCGATGCTCGAGTCGTAGACAAAGGGCAAAAGCAACAGCAACAGCAACAGCAAAAAGCGTTATATGGAAATGGAAATCAAAGCAGTTGCTAAACGGCAGCCAGCCAGATTGACAGCCCCGCTGACTGACTAACAGACTGACAGATAGACAGACAGCTGGACAGCCAGACAGGTAGTCGGCAACATGTGTAAATGACGACGCGAGTATCGCGCAAAAACCGCAGCCGCAGCCACAGCCACAGCCACAATAGCGGGCATAATGAGCACAATTACAGCAAAAGCAAATCAAATGCAACGCGTTACTAAGCCGAGAGCAAACAACGAACGCTTCGAATCAGTCACAATAATTGCAACGGCAGCAGCAGCAGCAACAAAAAAGTTAATAAATTATGGCAGTAGAAAAAAGTATTAATTAAAAAAGCATGACAAAAAAAAAGACTTGCAACGGTAATAGCAACAGCAGCGATACAACAACAAAAAACTGCAGCCAGACAACTATTAAGAAAATTTCTTGTTGACTCATCTCGACGTATTGAAGTCCGAGCGGCAGCGGCCCACAATTAACAGCCAGCCGAGGCTCTGGCTGCTACCAAGAATCATTTGCCAACATTTCTTGCACTCATTTAGCAGAAACTCGGAAATTTCTTTGTCAGCTGCGGCAATTAAACAGTTGCCCGATGTTCTTGCTCTTATTGTTGTTTTTGTTGTTTCTGTTGTTGGCAATAAATTGTATATAATTTCGCTTTATGCTCCGACTCTGCCTCTGGATATACAAAGCATACGCCCAATCGGTGCTGCTGCGGCTATGGGGATCTCGTGACTTGCGTTTCGCAATTGTGAGAATTAAATAATTCTTTGCATATTTATTTGTGAGCATTCTGTATTTTATATAATTTCCTTACTTAGTTCTAAACTAGCGATTTTTTTTATATTAATTTGTGCATTTTATTTGCATTTCAAATGCGGCATTCAAAAGTCATACAATGTTCGATATATATATATATACTTATGAACTTCATAATAATATTAAGTTGGGGAAAAAGAAATCCATTTTTTGTACCCTATTTTCAAAGTTAATTTGTCTGATTTTTTTACAAAAATTTCCCGTTTTGTTCAATGACTTCTTTCCATTTTGAGGATAATTTTCAAATTCCAAGCTCAAAAAAGCTCTGGTGTTGGCTGTTAAAAGGCTCGACCAATCTAGTTTTTCAGCCCTCAATTGAAATAACTTTTTTGTCGCGAAGAATATTTTGTAGGAACAGAAAAAGGGATAGTCGCTTGGTGAGAGATCGGGACTATACATAAAAGTATTAAAACTTCTCATCCAAGCTCCCTAAGTTTGCTGCGCTTCATATTTCCGAGTTGACTGTTTACCCATATGGAAATAGTTCATGGTAGGTAATTTCCTTCCAATCCCATAAAACTCACAGCATAGCCTTCCTGACTTTTAGCCCTTTTGAGGTATTTCACCGTGCTTTGACCAGGATCGTTGTCTCACAACATTGTCGTGTGTGACCTAGTTTTTATCACCAGACATCATCCGTTGAAGAAATGGGTCGGTTCATATCGCAAGGCCAAGAATTCGCAGATGGAAATTCGATCCATTATGTTGTTTTTTTAGACAATTGGTGAGGCATTTATACATCTAGCTTCTTTCTTAATCACCTTTTTGTAAACGGCTTAAAACTGTTACGATGATACGGCTGCTGACATGCTGATTTGCTTCAGTAATCTCTACGATTTTATCAAAATTTTCACCAGTGCTAGGTGCATCTTTGACATAGAAATTTCGAGAACGGAGTTTTCAAAACCAAAATTCTGCATTATTAGCCGAGACAGTAACGGAATCATAAACCTCGTTCACAATTTCAGTCGCCTTGCTTGCATTTTTGGCTTTCTCATAAAGAAATTGTAAAATATAGCGAACTTTTTCTCTGTTGATCTCTCTGTCGTCTTATTAAAAATATGTGTTTTAAAGGAGAACTGTTTTAGAGGGGATTCCCACCTTTCCAGAAAGTGTTATCAACCAAAGTTGATACACAAAAAACTATTGGATTTCTTTTCCCCAAGCTAATATAATTGTTTACTCAGAACATATCATCTTTAACTGGTATATGTATATTTTTATTATTACTGTTATTATTCTAAAATATTTCTCAAAATTTTTAAAGGCAGCCAAATATTTTCAACAAAATCATACGAGTTAAATAAATGGAGAAAAAATCTTTTATATCAACTTTTCTTCATGAAACTAGCCAATTTGAAATAGTAAATGTTTGCAATTAAATCAAAGACTTTCGGAAAATGAAACAAAATTTGATAAATTAATATAACAAATTATATTTAAATAAAATATATAAAAATCTTCAATTCCAGTCAATCAAATAACAAACACTTCTAATAATTTATTGTTTATGATTTTCATTACATTTTCTTCAATTTATTTTTTTAAAACAATGAACATTTGCCCCTGCATTTTCCAGCTGTGTGTAAGTAAGTAATTTCAATTTCCTTTACATGCGCGTGCCAGCTTTTAAACGTTTTTCCAATAAATTGCATCTCAAGATTGAAACAGTCAGACAAACAGACAGACGGCGGCAATTGGACAGACAATCGGCCGCTGACGACGCGCCGCGTCGCGTCAATTGTTAAAGTGTTGAAGTGATTTTATTTAAATTGCTCAACTGAACTTGTAATTACGGCGCACTGTTAGTGCTGCTGCTGCTATTTGTATTTTACATAAACTAAGGAAGTGCAAGCAGACAAGGCAGAGCAATTTTGTTTTATTTTGTTTTAGTTTTAGTGCCTTCTTTGTGGCCGAAGTTTTCTCTTAAACACTGCAATTAATTGTTGTGAACGAAATTTAACTAACTGTTTTATATTTTATGACCGAACGCACCAACAGAAGACAACAATTAAAGTTTTTACTATTTTATCTGCCAATAGTCGAATATCGAATCTTTGGCCATGTTGATTGCACGGTCGGGCTTGCCTCGCTTAATGGGAATTTTGCAATTGGTTTGATGCTGCACATAAAATACAATTACAGCGTACTTAAAAAACTAACCAATTGCACCCAAATGGTACAAATTAAGTTTGGACTTACCGCAGGCGAAGGCTCCTTGCGTTCAAATTGCAATTAAAGCACTGTGCAATCTTTGGATGTTGTGGCATTTAGCAAATTCTCAGCGAAAGACACTCACAATATACTGGCAACAAATGGACATATTCACATATGTATGCACATATCTAACTAGCCAGCCAAATCTGAATCTCTGAAACGCGGATGTGGCCGTCGCAGCAAAAACTAGCAAGTGAAATATTTATGTAAATTTATTTGGTTTTTTTAGTGCGCAACGGCGGCAGTTAAATGCATTTGAAAACATTAAGAGGCACACTTTGCAATTGTCGTTGTTTGGGGGCTGAGATTGAGGCTGAGGCCTGAGGCTGAGGCCTGATGCTGTTGTGGCTGTGATTTGATTGAAGCTGAAGTCCCCCCAGTTAGACTTCGAGTTAGAGTCAGTCAGGCAGGCAGGCGAAACGTTGTTCAACAATTGTTTTTGTTGTTTGCCTGTTTGCTGTATGCTGTATGCTGTTTGTTTGTGATAGGCAGGATTTGACTTGTCAATTAGTTGTTGCTTTTGTTGTTGTTATTGTTGCTGCTGCAGCAAGTTGGGTTTCTTTAACGTTGTTTTTGTTGCCGCTATCACCTTGTAATTTCATTCGAAGCGCCGTTATCTTGCAGCTATATTCCGTTTTATGCAACTCCACCACAACTTCACAACACCACAACGTCGCACACACACTTGAAACATAAATGTTCCCGTTTCAGCAAGTTCGTTGCCTAAGTCTTTTGTTGAGCGCGCGCGCTTTGTTTTGTTTTTAATATTATTTTTTTAATTTTAAATCGTAAACTCTTTTATTGCAACATGTTTTTCTATATACAATATAATTAATTTACTGATATATTTTACTGCTCGCTTTTATGTGATTTTTTGGGCGGTAATTAAAATTAATTTTATTTTTCAGTTGGAAACAAGTTTGTCTTTGATATGATGATACTCGTCGGGGCTTACAGATCGGTGTATATTGAAATGGAAGCTGTAGCTATTGCTTGGCAAAGGGCATATGTATATTTGATACATGTAAATATATAAATTTCGTTTTATGGCAGCACTGAATTGAATTTTACTGCTGCCCGTATTTGGCTGCTTTTATGATCAGTGAGAATACAAAAGCGCTTGCAATGGCGATGGTTGGTATGTTTTAGGTAGCCACAAATGGCTGCACATTAAAGATTTTGTTTAGTTTCGGCCGCAACTGCATGATATGTAATTTCCATTTCGATGCGAGTTGCAGTTCGTTGGCCAACAAACAAATCAACAACAAAAACGCACTCCAGTCGCACGCAAAACGCACGCAAATCGCACTGCCAACGAACGCACGCGACTTGGAATCCACGCACACGCAAAGTCTCAGCGCGAATATCGCAACGACAAAAACAAACAAATAAACAAACCAGATAGACTCTTTCGCAGGCGCGCTAACACGCAACAAATCCAAACAGTCCCGCAAGAAAGTCGCACAGAAACTGCAAGAGGATAAAAATTGCAGCCAGCTCAAGCTCCGGCTTGAGCTCCAGCTTGAGCTTCGAGTGCAGCGCAGCAGCGGCAGCATTGGCAACTGAGTGCAATTGCCGGTGCAGCAGCAACAGCAACAGCAACAGCAACGGCAACTGCAACAACTACAATAACAATAACAACAGCAACTTGCTAAACACCAACGAAGCGCAGCGAACAAAAATTGCTGAGCAAAAAAAGTGGCAAAATAGCAACAACCTCTCAAAGACCGACTGACCGAGTAATACAGTCCAGCTACAGCTAACCAGTAACAGCAACGGCAACAGCAACAACAACAACAACAACAACATCTAAACAGGCAACAGGCTATGGCTGTGGCTATGACTGAGCAAACGACTGAGCCGAAAGCCTCGCACGAATACAAACACAACAGGTAAGAACGCTATAGTCGATATTCCGACTATAAAATACTCATACTCAAAAGTATGCAACACTGTGAGTTTTTGTCTACAATTATTATCCGATCTTAATGAAATTCGGCAAATCGGTAGATGTTCTATTGCATATACAAACCGAGTTTTAACTAAATCTGTAAGAAATTGTAGGAGATATAAGGAGTTTATTATTAAGGACCCCACGAGAAGAGTCTACATACCATATTGGGTAACTCTAGTTCTTCTAGTCTCCGAGATCTAGGTGTTCATACAGACGGACAGATGGACATGGCTAGATCGGCTCTTGCTCCTGATCAATAATATATATACTTTATGGGGTCGGAAATGCTTCCTTTTGCCCGTTACATACATTTACACGAATACAATATTCTCGTTTACTTTACTGGAGTACGAGTATAAAAACACGAACACGAACCTGAGAGCAACGGCAAAAAAGCCGCTAAAAGCGTTAAAACCTGTTGGTGTTGGAGCTTGTCGTCGCTGTCAGCGTCGTTCGTTGCTTCGTTTATCAACGACGATCGGCAATTGCGCTCGCTCAGCCTGCTGCTTATTCTGCTGTTGCCTTTGCTTTGGGCCCCAGCTCCACCACCAGCTCCAGCTCTCGTTCTCGCTCTTGGTCTCGAGCAGAGAGCTGCTTCTTGTTGTTGAGTTTCTTCCGTTTGTTGTTGACTTTCCAGTTGGAGACGCTGCGGCTGCGCTGTTGGCTACCTTAGCGGTTCATTTCCAGTTGGCTGTGCTATCAGTTGCCGATCAGCTTTTGACCAATAAAAAGAGGTTTACGGCAACTGGAACTGGAATGATGAAAATGCCGTCGCTCTAAGAGAGTACAACAAGCACACTTTGGGCTCTCTTAAATCATCAGGAAGCAAGCACGCTGGAAGAGAACCTGGTCTGTGCGCTTGGCTTTGGGCCATTTTCACTGATAAGAAATTGAATAAAATTATGTACATGTTTATATGAATTTCATTAACCACAACGCGTTATTTTGCTTGTATCCCATATACTCGAAGTTGGCCTTAAGCCGAGGACCTATCGAGCCTCATTTATCAGCATGCCAAAGGAAATAAAAATACAATTTCTTGTGAGAAACTACCGAGGAATGAAGCTGTTGCTTGTCGGTGGACAGGCTGCCTGACTACTTGGTTGCCGGGGTGCCTTTGTTGTGATTAAAATCATAATTGAAAATGCGCCCATGAAGTGCAGCTTGCTTTGGTTCCCGGGCAAGTATCTGACAGCAAGAACAACTGCAACAACAACAACAACAACAGCAACAAGAACAGCTATAAGAACAGCGACGACTGTGGCACTTGCCACGCGTCCGGAGGTCTTTTGGTTTGACAATTTAATTGTCACACGCCCGCCGCTTTTGGTCAGCGCACGTACACTAACTCCGCCGCATAGCCACCGAACTCTATTAACGATGCCAATTTGACAGACACTTGAATGCCGAGCCGCTGTCAGCGGACCAAAGGAGAGTCCCCAACTCCGACTCCAACTGCAACTCGATTCGAACTTTGGCATTAACATAAACAAGTGTTGAGCGGCAGGAGTGGAAGCAGCGGTAGGAACAAGATGGTAACTTCAGCTAAAGGTAACAGAAACATCTTGAACATTGTCATAAATAACGCGCCAATGACAACTTGTTTGGTTTGCTGGCTCAATGGCTGGGATCGGGATCGGGATCGGCATCGGCATAGGCATCATCGGCATTGGGATCTCATTCGGGTTTGGGACAGCCTAATGCAGCAATTGACGTGCGGCGTTTGCACCTACCAAGTTTTTGATGCGTCCGCTGCAGCAACTGCAGCATTTTAAGCCCCAGCTCCCCAGGCGGAGGCCGACACATAAAAGTGGCGCGGCAATTGCCAACTTTGGTCAATGCCGGCGACAAGTGTAAAGCGACAGACGATGGCGACTGCATCTGCTCCACATGGCCTGTCTCTAATACACCAGCTACAGCTTCAGTTCCAGCATCAGCACCGACTCCTGCTCCAACTACTGACGGCGTGTTTGTGTGTTTATGGCAGCTGCCGTTTGATACTCATTCAAGTGCCGCCTAACATGATTTCGGTGTCATCTGCTTTTCAGCTTTAATATCGCCTGTTTAATGTGACATTTTGTAGTAGCTGTTGTTGTCGTTCTTGCTGTTGCTGTTGCCTGCTGCATTATTTATGAGCCAAACGAAACGAAACGAAACGATCCTCCTATCCTTTACCATGCGATGCTATCTAACAAAGTTTTCCCAATGCAGGAATCTTAAATGTTTTTTAATTTAGTGATGATTGATGTCTTGTCCACATTGCCTTGACAACGACAACGACACACTTGCCTGTACGGCCATGGCCGAGTCCAGTTCAATTTCCCAACCCCATAGCTTGTGGGGATACGCAGCTGTGACTGTCACTGTCACTGAGACTGTTACTGTGACTGTGACTGTGGCACCAGAAGTCAATTAAGCTGCGATTTAAATGCTGGCCAGGGTCAATGTCGATAGCCATGGCGACTAGAAAGGAGTTGCCACTGCCACTGCCACTGCCACTGCCATTGACTATGGCCCATAATGGCAGTTGCCGTCGCCTAGTTAATGGTTTTCTGGGCTACGTCTACGTGCTGCTGCTGAAGCTGAAACTGGTGCCTATGCTGGCCATTGTGCCCCATTTTGACCTGATTTTATTAGCACTATTTTACTTTTATTGCTCACTGTGCACGCTGCCAATACCAATGCTGCCAATGATGCGGAACTGAATTCAAAATGAAATTGCGGCCACAAATTACCAGACAGGCAACCAACGACCATCGACAATTTCCTTTTTATTTTTTCTTTCGAGTTCA
Source organism: Hirtodrosophila duncani (assembly GCA_037043425.1). Taxonomy (NCBI): domain Eukaryota; kingdom Metazoa; phylum Arthropoda; class Insecta; order Diptera; family Drosophilidae; genus Hirtodrosophila; species Hirtodrosophila duncani. Next base: position 1,329,447 of record JBAMBM010000569.1, read on the forward strand.
AAAGGTTTGCCAAATTATAAATTAAAAGTAAATCGAATCGAATGCTCGACGATTTGTCTTTGAACTTGAAAGTGCCCAGCCCATGCCTATGCCCAGGTCCAGCCCAGTCGCAGCCCAATGTGAAAGCTGTCTTTGGGGTCAAAGACAAACCAAGCAGCAGCCAAAGCAGCACCGGTATCAGCAGGTGCAAGGCAAATCCGTTTGTCAGTGCTGTCAGCATCGTGTGTTTTTCCAGCTTGTTCTAATTTGCATGCGGCAAAACGAAAACGGAACTCAAGCCGGACTAGGAATGGTACTCACATTGCGATTGAGACTAAGACTGTGGTTGAGACCGGACTGGCTGCCACAAGCCATGACGAATTGCTTGACACCTGCGACAAGCCAACAAAAACGGAAAACAGAACACCGACATCGGTAACGACATCAACATCAACATCAGCGCCAGCAGCGCTTCGACTTGAATGACGACTTCATGTGGGCGTCTTTGGCATTTGCCTCAATTGCAATCGCAAACTCAATTCATAATGATTATACTGACCATTAGCAAGCGAGCTAGCGAGTGGACCATTGCTAATTACAATTGGTTGGCTCCACTTGGCCTGGCCACTTTTACGAGGACATCTTTTATGGCCACTGCCAATGCCACTGCCATGGCCGGGCGATAGCCCAAGTGCTGATTTATGGCCACGCATTGCCATTGATGAGATGCCATTGGCTATCGGCCATTTGCCATTTGCCGTTTGCCATTTGTCCGTTTGTCCGTTTGCCCATTGGCCATTTGCCTGTCAGCTTTTAGTGCGTGCATCACTCATTGTTACAGTTAGAGAGTTGGCGGCTCTAATTTAATTTAAATGAAACTCTACGGCCTACAACACCCGCGCGCTGCCGCCAGCCGCCAGCCGCCTGCCTCATTTATCTGCCAGGGGCAGCGACTCTTACTGGGCAAGCGGATCTTGCTCCACATCCACTTGGCTGTCTGCCTAACATTGAGTCCGTGGTGGTGCTGCTGCTGATGCAGCTCTTCAACTGTGTTTGCGTTTCTTGGGTGAAATTTTTACCATGTCGTGGGCGTAGTAGCAAAGTTTTCAACTTTATGGCCGCCGCTTCGATGCGCTTTAATTTTAGTTGTGCAGCCGCGTCTAAAGTTGCCATTGACCCATTAAGGTCTACGTCTAGAATGCAATACAGAGCACCTTGATGCCGCTGGGGAATGTCGCCATATTATCGTATAGTTTTATTGTACGGAATATGATATTGCTTGCAATTACTTATACAACTATTTCTTGGGGATATAAAATCTCATATCCTTAGATAAAATGACTGTCTGAATTTAAGATTGGAGAGAATGGTATTCGGATCATTTATGCTAAGAATGGCAATCGCATACCAATTGAAACAGTCAGGATAATAAGTTAGAAGAATTTTTGGTAGTTTTACATTGAAATTTTACATTTGTAATTTTTGATTTAAGAAAATTACCTAAAATATATTTTTCTAATTTTAAAGTCACCAAATTCTTTTAGCTCGCGAATGATACATTTTGATGAAGGTTTTTTTTTCAATTCTGTACTAAACATTCCACAATAGTCTAAAATACTAGGAATATTTAGTCATATCTATTTTCCAGGTTCTAATTTTAATGCCATAGTTGTCTTCATCCGATCCCATAATATAATTATTCCAAATTTACTAAATTTACTGAGTTCCCAATCCACATTTAGCAAATAGAATTGCAACCTATATTAAAAAGAAATAAATAAAAAAAAAACAATTAAAACTAACAAGTTCTCAATTATAAAAACCAGTTTTCAGCAAACACCGTCGAGTCTAAACTGTCTCCGATATGAGCTTGTCATGAGGATGATCATCCGCATCGTCATCATTTAATAGCCATGTGTATCATAAGCGGTATTATCAATTGTCATTGTCGTTGCAGTTGTCATCGTCGTCATCATCATGGTTTCATGCTCAGACTCAGGCTCAGGCTCAGGCTGTTAATTCATTTTGCTCGGCTCTTATCAACAGCGCCATCAGCGCAAAAGCGAACATTTGTTAAACACTAAATGCACTTATTTGTTTTGCAGAAGCTGTTGCCGTTGCCGCTGCAGTTGCAGTTGCCGCGCAGCAGCCAAGGAATGCAATCAACGGCGGCCACACAGCCACCACGGCTGTCTGAGCTCGGACTGCCGGGGTATGCGAACGGGAAGGAACAACGACGACTAACTGACTGACAGTAGTTGAGACTTGGGTGCTGCTCAGTGGGGAAGCTACTAAAATGAGCTTCCAGCTCTCTGACTATGACTATGACTCTAACTCCGACTCTGACTCTGACTCTGACTGGTACTGTGGCTACAACATTAGACTCCCACGTTTGAGCCGGGGCATTGCACAAATTGCATTATTTGCACGCCGCGCAGTTGCCTTTGCCTGCCAGTTGCAGTTTCAGTTGTTTTTATTGTTGTTGCCTTTGTTGTTGGTGTTGTTGTTGTTGAAGTTACTGACTGTTGTTGTTACTATTATCATCAACATTGTTCTTGTTTGGGCTTTGGCCGCTTGGCGAGCAAAAATTTCCAGCGTGTAGCCGCAGCCGCTGCTGCCGTTGTGGCACTTGACGCCACGAGAACATAAAAATGCTTTTCAGCACCACCACTCGAAATGATGATGATGATGATGATGATGATGATGATGATGATGATGATGATGATGACGACGACGACGACGCTTTGTTTAGCTAAACTACTCCAGTCAAAATAGCATTTTAATAGACGCAGCAGCCGCTTCAGCAGCAGCGGCAACAAAAACAACAACAAGCCGCGACACCACGACCTGAACCTGGTCGCGGCTTTATGAGCCTGCAACATGTGAAAATATTTGGGTAGAGAAAGAAATTACAACCACACGCTTTTCTAATTTAAGAACCTTTCGCCGCATGTCCAAAAATTTGACGGCGGGTTGCGGGTGACGGCAGTTGGGCGAGCAAATCTTTATTTTGTGTTTTATAAAATCTACCAAAAGAATAAATACAGCTATGAAAATCCGAGGGTTCGGCTGGCTGAAGTTTGAACACTCTCATACTAAGTGGATCAGAAAAATGGCAAGGTTGAGCGTGAAGGATCCGTCTCTAAAGGAAATAACTGCTATTCCAATCAGGAGAACAGTCCTTGTACGGATTCCGTTAGTTTGCATTGGTTCAAGGATGGATCAAAAACTAATCAAGGCGTTGGGCAGGACCCAACACGGGAATCTCAATGCCATTATGCACTTGAAACAGCCTGACTTCTCAGCTAGTCAGGCAATATAATAAAGGAGTATTAGGTCAAAGATGGTGCTGGAGTTTGAAGCAAACTTTATTTTGTAATCTACTACAAAATGTACATACGTATGTTAATCAGTGGTTAAGGTAAGTTAGCCCCGACTTGAACCATCTTACCATGTGTGAGCAATTGACAAAGCTTCACCCATTACATATTTAAGTTCAGCTTTAATGTTATATCTTTGTCTAAGCTTGCGCTCATTACATGGAAGCGGCATGATAAGATCCACTCAGAATCATACGATTTTACAGCTTCAGGCTGGCGCCATATATGTCGGTACAGTAGAACAAAAAGCTCACACGAAGTGACATCGTCTGTCTCGCTCATATGCAAAAGCTCAATGCCTATTTTCGGCTAATTAGCATATGCATCATAGATCATTGCTTAAGAACAGCTCACGACATAAAGTCCACATAAGTCTAAATATACCATAATTACGTAAATGTGATTCACTACTATTGTTTGGATATATCGGCCTTCGATACTGCCCAAAAAGTTATATAATATTCATGTAAAACAAACTGCCAAATTGTAAAAGTAATGTTTTCTAATGGGAAAATCATCAACTGGAGAAGTGATGCGGATGAACTGGATGAACATTTCATAATTATCGATCAACGAAGGAATACGCCTGGGCACGCACTACAAATTTTCAGCAACAACTTTGTCTGCGAATATCCGAATGCAAAGGTATTGCTGAGCCAGGTCCAGGGGAAGGGCAAGTGCCAGCTACAGCTCCTTGAAAGGGAGCTCGGATCTGCCACTCAGATCAAACATTGCTCGACAAGTTTGTTGTTCTCCGTCACTTGTGAGTTGAAGCTGTGCTCAACTATGTGGGAGGTCAGCAAATTTTTTTAGATTTCCTGTATAAATGACAAGCAATTTTCTTAGCCATTTAGTGAATTTGTATTGTCAATCTCTAATGTATTCCCAACATAATCAATTGTCTCTTTGTTCTCTTACCATCTCAATTTCGGTCCTCCTATAACTATATCCCATATGCTATATTATCATAGCCTCAAACTCAGCTTCGTTAACAAATGGTAAATAGCTGCGTTGATGAAACGCCCTGCTTAGCGACTATGATGATGATGATGATGATGCTAAATGCCATTTGCTGATGATAATTCAGCTGATGTTTACCCTGGTGCTTGTGGCAGTGGTTGAGCTCTAGCGCTTGACTTGCCCCATTTAGCCGGGTGGGTGTTAGTGTAATGAGCAACTGTTTGTTGCTTGTCTGTGACTGAGTCCAAATCTAAGCTTAAGTCTGAGACTATGGCTACGACTGAGGCTGAAGCTGGCAAGTGAAGTGCTGCTCATCATGACAGCTGTAAATTTGCCAAGACGAAGATGATTTATAATTGTCATGGACTTCCTGGTTTTGTTATTTAAACTGCAGTTAGCATGAAGTGAAAAGCAAGCACACACACATACACAATCATAATCTCACTCAAAATCGTATTCGTATTTGTAAATGGAAGATATATTTCAGCTCTAAGCTCTAACGACCGGGCGGCTTCAAATCGTCCCAAACAAATAAACACATTAAGTTGATAACACGGCCTGCACGGCAAAGGTTTGACAATGAATTGAGAGTGAGTTTAATGAGATGAGAGAGAAGCGCTTTAGGACTGACGTTTTTGCCATTACGTTTTTAAATATTTCTTCTGCATAATTCATAACTTTTGATGAGAAATATAATTGCCAACTTCATTCAGAGAATATTGCTTTTGTAGCACGCTTTCATCTCGTTTTCCCAACTGATTTCTTCTAAGATCAACAAACACATAACGCAGCAATGGGCGCATTATGCAACAGCCGTCGGGGTCCAAGTCAGTGGCTGGCAATTAATCTAATTAGCAATGGCTTGAATGCAAGCCACGCCCTGCTTTTATTTTAATTAGACTGAAATTTGCTTCATTACATTGGAAAAATGCAGCCGAAGCCGAAGCGGAGGCAAAGCAAGCGAAGCGTTGCCAATGAATCCGGACTCGAATGCAACACTCGTACTAATACTCGTACGAAAATAGCTTGAATTTAATAAGCGCCATTTATAATTTTATTGACTGCCAGACGTCTGTCGATCATCAGCCATAGACAATCGATCCGAGGGGTTCTGGGAGCTTGGTCTTGCAGTTTGGCAGTTTTGAAATCCGGCGTAGCAGAAGCCCCGCCGGCTGGGATATGGTTGCGTTTATGTACGAGTGTGTACTGCTCGTATAAGCTAGAGCAAATGTGTTGGTGGCGGCGGGACTTGGGATTTGGACTTGCTGCTGCTGCATTTTCGACATTAGTTTGCAACTTTGCAATTTTGTGGCCCAAAGCTGTCACGCCGACAGAGAGCGAAACAAATGCAAAGCAGCAAACACATTTGCAACATTTTGACTTCTCGTCAAAGCGGCTTTTACGCCGACCCCGAACCACGGACCGCGGCCAATGTTTGCTAAGCAGGCACACGTCGAGCCACCGAGCCGCAACCTCAGCCTCTGACATATTCCTTGTTGACGGCGCACGACTTGGCTAAGGACGGTTGTTGTACCCGTTTCCGTCTCCCTTCTCCCTTGCCAGCCCACCTCCATCTTTATGGCTGACTGGCACAGATTGAGGGCATCATTATGATGTGACTGTGACGGCAACCTTTCGGGAGGGGCGGCATCTGCATCAACTCGTACATTTTCATTATACCCTTACTGTGGGTATGAGAGATTTATGTTATTTGCAACCAATAGAAGAATTATGAGATTTATATAGTGTTAATATTCTTGGATAATATGATGAGTTTCACGATTTGGAATAGGTTTTTAACCTGTTGCAGTTGTAGATTTCCCAAAGAAATATATTTTGTACAGTTTTAAATTGATTTGTACAAATTTCCTATCACTTTTAAAGCATATTCCTTGGCAAGTGCATCCCATCTTCGCCTGGAAAAAGACACGATTTGGCTTCATGTTTTCATTTTCATTTGGCACAGGCAGAGCCTGTTGTCTCGTTGGTTCGTTGCCATGTGGCACATTTATCAAAAAATGCCTCCACTGACATTTGCAAGCCACTTGAACTGGGTTAGCAGTGCAGCAGTTTTGTTGTCCGCTGCCAGCTTCGAGCTCATTAATTTTATTTGTTGCCAAAACAAAAAGAAACAAAAATGAAATCGGAAAAGAATCGTTTCCACAACATAATGCCGCCTTTAGGCGTTACTATGCGATTTCTCAATACGCAATTTTCTACGACTATGTCTATGTCTATGAATTGAATTTGAATTGGACTTATGTAATATGGCAGGAATTGGGAGCCACAAGAATTCATAATTATAGAGCCACGAAATCAAAGGGCGGCCCTTTAATGATTTAAAAACAAGTCCAAGCCATATTCTCCGTGCCTATATCGGTGGCTATTAATTAAGTTTTCAATGATTCATTAGCGATCTACAAGCCGGCAAATCAATTAGCGCCTGCGGCAGCTGAAACAAGTTACAATTACAGCTACAGCCGCACTTATAAGCAAATCTATGACCGAATTATTTTGACAATTGCAACCGAAATACGCCGCTCGCCTCCGAGTCTGATGTAATCGCTCGCCACAGCCCGGCGTTGCATTGGGCTGAAATATGTTTTATCGCATTTATTATCAGCTACACAAAATCGCATATAATTGAAATACTGTTAACTAGATTAGCTGCCATTAGAGACGAACGCGTTCGAGCTTTGGCCCGCTCCACGTCCGCGTCCACATCCATGCCCATGTCTAGTTCCCGGTCCACTCTCTTGGCCAGTAGTCGGTTAAGCGTTAACATAAATGGCGGGCGTTGCATTTTGTATCCAGTTTATTGGCCAGATAAGTCATTCCGCTGGCGCGGGCGCGGGCGCTGGTGACTGGAACGGCAACAGCAACAGCAACTAAACTGGCGCTTGGCCGGCACATAAATTAGTCACAGGCGCCCGAAGGGACACGCTTTCCATTTTTGATTTTTGATTTTGTTTATTTAAGTGCCTTCAAATAAGCTTTTTTACTTTTCAAATCTAATTAAGTTGTTTAAGTGGAATTTGCGGCCATAAGATTATGCAAATGCGTTTGCGGCACTCTGGAGACTCTTGGCTCGACAGCTGGAGCTGAGGCTAAGTTTCTTGATAAGGCCATGTCAATTTTTACATATATATTTATATATATATATATACATATATTTGCATGGCTAATTTGCGCGTCAGACCCCCATGGCGAAATTGGGTTCCGTAAATCATAGGTGGGTGAGCTGAGTTAATTTTTTTTATCCGCATTAAAGCAGTGGGTGGTTCAAAAAATATCTAAAAAAATATAAGAGATGACCTAGATATTGTTTCATAAAAAATGTAGAAATACAAAAACAAAAAAAGCTAAAAACAAAAGTTTATGGTCAGTCCAAAATAATCAGTTCTGGTAGCCATATGATATAGTAGCCTGATCAGGATAACATTTTACCAAAATTATAAAATTTATCAAATCAATTTTGTTCAGCGGATGTGGAGGGTTCTTGTTCTCAGATCTCTGAGGCTCTTAAGTATTCTTGAAATGGTGCCAACATTTTATTAAAATATTTAAGCAAAGCATTCTTGAAGAGAACCCAGAACGATCTTATGGCAATCTCGAAACGTTTAAGTTATAAGACCAAAAACGCATTCTGCAATCAGGAGAACCATATGGTAACCATATGAAGAACCATATAAGCTTGGGTTTATACTAAATTCGGTAGGATTTGAACGACTCTTTTTTAAAGAATTTCATTGAATTCGGATAAAAAGCGAACAATTTTTTTTTTATACAAGACAGAATATGCCTGCCAAATACCAAATCGGAAACAAAAATGTTGTTCAACTTTATGTTCATTCTGAAGCTGACTGAAGTTGACTTTATAGCTATATGGTATAATAATACGATCAAGATGACTCTTGACACTAAGCGGGGTACAGTTATAAGAATCAACTGGTAAAAGTTACAGCTCTTAAGACTTCGTATATCTTGGGGATCAACCCCACATCTCCCTGCATCATGCTGATCAAGAATATACTTTGTATGAACGAAAACGCTTTCCTCTCTGCCTTGCAAACTTCATGGCAAAATTGTATAAAAATTCAATAGTAGAACATAGCATTACTATATAATTATAGTTGGTGAATCGGGCTGGTTTTTTTTTTCACATAAAAATTTAAAAACTCTGTTAATTGGAATAAAAATCACTTGAACTTGAACACATTTGCATGCATGATTGACCCATGAAACTCCAATTAACGGTTGACTGGAGACTGCACAAAAGTTCTCATGTTTATTAAATTGTTCATCATGAATTTTTAATTGTCAATAATATTATGCGATTTCGTTTATGGGCTTTTTACGATGACTGCTCCGCCTCCTTCTCCTGGCTAACTGAGGTGACCATATGGATGATGATGACGGTGATGTGATGGGGCTGAGGCTGGATTGGTTTGTATGTCTGAATATGTATCTGTATCTGCAGCTGCAGCTTTGTCTGTTTAATGCCCACACACGCACATAAAGATGTCAACGCTGAGGTTATCAACAAATTCAGAGAGACTGTGTTTGAGCTTGAGCCTCAGCCTGAGCCTGAGCCTGGGCCAGACGACGCCAACGACGATGATGTTAAATACAATAAAAACTACAATGACTTCTTGTTTGAATTTTATTTGCGTGTCGCTGGTGTTTCTGCTGTTGTTGCTGCTGTTGTTGCTGTTGTTGCTGGACACACAAAACACAAAAATGAAAATACAAGTAGCGCCCACCGCTGACCGTTTATCAAACAACAATAAACTGTAATTTATGAAAAATGCTTGTAAAACGACGATAAAACAAGTGCCAGGCCAGGTGGGACAGACGAAGGCACGATCACAACGGCGACGACAACAACGACTACGACTCCCATGAAGATGATGATGATGATGATGACATGGGCATGGACATGGCTGCTAGTCTTGTGCATCTGTGGCTACCATGTGGGTGTTGGGAAGGGGATGGCAAACAATTCATTGTATGCCAGGCAAGTGTCTTGTGGTCGTTGCGGGTCCGCGATTCCAGCGGCATCTTCACTCTTGGCCTGAACAGCCATGGTGCATTGTTAAGGCGCTGTGGACAGCAAATGTTTTGGGTCACTCTGGCGACAGGTCAGGCCAGTAACTACAACTACAACAACAATGGCGATAAACAATTACGACAGCAACAATTTTGAGAGTCGCAACTTTTCCTTTCGCGCGTTGGCGCGCGTTCTTTTGAATTTGGCCCCTCATTATATTTTGAATATCTTCAGCATTTGCATACGAAATGAGAGGTCTTTAGAGGGTTCTGCAAGTCAGCCCTTAAAAATGCTGACAACACAAAATGGATAACCTCAACCCCCTATAAAAGGCAGCCACAACCCTTGACCAGGCAATTAGTTACGTGAGAAATGTTGAAAGTGTCAGAATTAGCTACTTTTGGCCTTTGGGCCGAGCAGCTACAGAACCTGTGGGTGCATCTAAGCCACGAGCTGAGGTTCGAGACCTTATTTTACTATAAGCTAGAATCAGGATCAATGGCATGCGACTGTTGGAGCGAACATCTTCTGGGTGGCAGCAATACAACGACCCTGGTATGGGATCAGGCTGCGTATGGGCCATCCTTGAAACCCAAGCAGAATGTGAACATGCTGGGTTTGATTTGTCTGCAGGCCATGCAATACGAATCTACGCTGACCTCGCTCAGCCTTATGCTGAGTCACATGAAGGAGGTGCCTGTGCTTCTGCAAATGTGTGAAACTTGGGAGGAACTGGCTCCAAATCTTGCCGAACGTATTCTACAGTTCAGCCAGAAGCTTTCCATGCTGAATGTTATTATGTTGCCGCATGACTTCTTTCAAGCTGGCCAACTGTTCGCTTTTCAGAGTTTTCCCAACTTTCGCTTGCTTTGCCTGGTGTACGAGCCCTCCCTTACATTGTTCCCCTACAAGCTAGACGACCTGCAAGGATATGCCATACGCACAATACCGGATCAATCGGAGCCCAACACCATAGTCAGCAAGGATCGCAATGGAAAACTTGTCATTAGCGGACAGGTGTGGCGAATTGTCAGTGAGTTTGCCCGCCAGCTAAATGCCAGCCTCCAGTTGGCCTTCGAGCCGCGTGTGGATGAGTCCATCAGCTTCGCGGGAATTTTGAAGTATGTGCGCAATAACACGGTCGATATAGCGGCGAGTGTTCGTCCTTTAGGGCGCACTATTGGCCAAAAGTATTACGAATTCAGCTATCCGATACATTTGGGCACCTGGTGCTCCATGCTGCCCTTGGAGCGAGTGCTGACTGCAGACGAGGCCATTGGGAAAGTAATGAAGTCATCCTGGACATGGCTATATCTAGCCGTGGCCTATTTCTTGCATCGTTGGCTGGCTAGACGAACTGCGGTCAGTAGTCGTACTCGCCTCTGGAGACTGTTTGCACTACTACTGTATCTCATGCTGATCTGCGCAGTGCAGGCTCATCTGTCCGCGATGCTGATCAGTCCACAGCAATCGTACTGTTTATCCAACATGGAGCAACTTAAAGCATCTGGCCTAAAACTTATTGGACTACGAAGTGAGTTCGTTGACTATCCTGTGAAGTTGAAAATCAAGTATGCCACTTCGTTTCTATTGTACGATGACGCTGTTAGATTCATGAGGATGCGGAACACATTCAACACCTCATATGGCTACACGCTCACTTCCGTCAAGTGGAGTATGTATGCGGAACAGCAGAAGCATTTCAAGCGGCCGCTCTTCCGATATTCGTCCAATATATGCATCCAGCAGCTGTCACTCTACTCCCTGGTCTTAAATGAAAACTGTCTGTATCGCCAACGACTGAAGTTGTTCGTTTTGCGGCTTCGCGAGAGCGGTCTCTTGACTTATTGGAATAAATTGGCCATGTACGATATGCTGGCCGTTGGCCGCTTTCAACTCAAAGATCCTAGCGAACCCCTGAAGGCTAGTCCGCTCACCTGGATAGAGTGGCGTTATGTGATGAAATTATATATGATTGCCCTGGCCACGTCCTTTTTGGTATTTTTCCTTGAGCTGACTGTCCACTACGTCAATGTATTCCTGGATAGTTTGTGAGAAGCAAAAGTGCATTAAGCAAGCAAATAAGACAACAGAAAAGTTTTCCCATTAATAAGAAAGGAAGAACTCGCCACGACGAATCGAATATCGTATACCCTATATAGAGGAGGGGCTAAATGTGTAATTTAGCTAAACACCACAATCACTTGCACATAACTTGTGACAGCACCATGTTTTCATAATAGTAAAATTAAACTCACGAACTGCGAGTGTCAAGGAAAAACCTTTTACTTTAATGAAACAAATTCTAAAATTGTTGTCAATTTGAAACGCCTTAAACAACAAAATGTAATTGACTAAGAATCGTCTAGACGATATTAAGAATATAGCTTAATAGAATAGCTTAACTTTAGATATTTTGGCATAGTTGTTTCAAAAGTTTTCGTTACAGAGAATTTGGTTACAATATCATGACCAGCTTATGAAGCTTTTCAAGCAAGAGCAATGTGAAGTCCACACTAATTCGAATATTTCCCTGGCCTTTTCGTCTGACTAATTTTAGTTCTCGAAAATGTTAGACCCGACTAACACCAGCTATATCTACACTGAGCTATATGCTCTGCTAACTGGCCAACACAACTTTAGCAGTATTTTCTACTACGCACCCAATGATGTTGGTGGCTGCCAACTGAAGTGGCTTCTCTCCGAGGCAGCAACAGGCAGAACTAGTCCCATCCCGCGTATTATTTGGGGCTCAGCCGCGTCCCTGCAGCTGATCCGCTTAGTAAATGTGGAGTTATTGGTTCTCGCATGCCTGCCAGGAGTCTATCGCCATGATTTGCTGAGTGGACTGGCGAATAGCCTGCGTTATATGCGGCAGGCAAAACTACTGATCGAACTGGCAACTGCTGAGGATCGAGAATTGGCCAGCATCGTATTGCAATACTGCCTAAAACAGGATATGCTCAATGGGGTGCTAATTTTTCGTGATTTCGCCAAGACACATGTACTCTATCATTATGAGGCCTACCCAGAGTTCGCACTGCAAGATAATCTCATCTCCCATAATCTAAACAAGGGAACTTTATATCCGGCAAAAAACCTCAATCTGCAAGGCTACCAGCTACGTACTCAGCCAGATCTCTCGGAGCCTTATACCATACTATATAGTGATTCTAGGGGAGAACCTCGTTTGCTCGGCTTTGTGTGGAACATGCTGGAGCAGTTTGCTCTCAAGCACAACGCTTGCCTGGTGTTGAGCTCGCAGCCCGTTAGAGGTAAGACCCTGACCCACATCCAAATGCTGGACTTGGCCAAAAATGGCATTGTGGATATAGTTGCCACGGTACAGCCAATGATGCTGCGTTATTTAGAGCGATATCACGAGTACGCCTATCCCGTTCACTGTGTCAGCTGGTGCACCATGTTGCCTATGGAGCAGCAGATTGGAATACCAGAAATGTATGCATGCACACTGCCCGCCCCCATGTTGGCCCTTTTGATCGTGATTTGGCTAATCTTCGAGCTGCTGCAAGGCCATTGGCAGCATCGGCGTCTCATTCTAAGCGGCTGGCTGGTGCTGATAACTTTGCTGATAAGCAATTATCAAGGCAGGTTGCTTGCGTTGTTTGTGGCGCCACCAGCAGAAGCCGCCATCAATAGCTTCCAGGCGCTGTATAACTCAGGACTGCGTATATTTGGCCTGCGCTCCGAATTCAATTCGTATGACTTTGACATGCGAATTAAATACGCTTCAGTGTTTCGCCTGGGTGACCAAAATTCCGAACTGATACAGCTCCGCAACTCGCTTAACACGTCCTTTGCCTACACCGTGAACCATGTCAAATGGGAGCTGTATGCCGAGCAGCAAAGCCACTCCTCAAGGCCTCTGTTCCGCTACTCAACCGATCTCTGCTATCACCGAATGACGCTCATCGCCTTAGTCATACCGGAGAACTCGCCGCATCGCTCTACTCTGGATCACTTTATGCTGCAGCTGCAACAGTCGGGGCTCTTTCAGCATTGGGTAAAAAACAGCTTTTATTACATGGTGCAGGCGGGTCAAATGAAAATTCGAAATCTCAATGAGCGACGGCAAGTCTGCTCGGTCTCCGCCGAGGACTTGCGCCATGTCCTGTACGGCTATGGAGTGGGAATTCTCATTAGCTTCGCTTTGTTTGCCATCGAGCTGATTGTGTATCGGGCGAGGGCCTTGCTACGATTGTGAGCATTTCATTTAATTATTATTATCGACGTTGCTATGTAATTAAGCATGGAAATTTGTTTGCTGACTTCAGATAACCGAACTAAGTTTGCTCAAGTCCAGTCCTGACCCTACCATCCATTATACAAAGACAAGTCAAACAAAAAGCTTTTGGTTCCGCTTCGTGACGTTGACGATTGTTTTTGTCCTGCGGGAGTCAGTCATGGATTGGACAAGGAACAGGAATAGCCGCAAGCTGACAGCACTTCTCGGCGGAAAAGTGAATATTTTTGTCGCTGCTGTCTACGTCCACGACTGCGACTACCGTTTTACACCTTGATGTTTCTGTATAATTCCTACCTTGGCAAATAAAAATAAATGCAAATTGCCTGCCAGGAAGGCACCGCAGTGACACGACCGAGGAGACTCATTGCAGCCTCAGAAATAAGAGACAACCAAAGTAACCACAGAAACCAAGCAAATTATATGAAACCTTGCCTTACCATGCCTTGCCTGCAAACAACATGAAGAACCAGCATCAGAGCTAACAAATTGTGGCCCAGTGCCCGCAGCAAGAGGAGGAGGAAGAGGTGGAGGAGCAGGCGGATAGCACCTTGGTAGGACTGGGCGAGATGTCTGCCGGAGTGCTTAGGCCGTTTTGATTAGCATAAAGCGAAGAGCTGTGCGCCATAATAATAGACATCGACTTTCAACAACGTGAACAAATTTGATTTCACGATTTTGCACTATTTTGGAACAACAAGCAACAATCCCAACCAACACCTGCAACAAAAAGGCAACAGAACTTCAACTGCAAATGCTGTCAATGTTGTTCGGTTGTGCAATGTTTGTTGTACATCTCAATTTCAAATTCAACAACAACGAGCACTCTGTTAATGTAATATATATATACATGATTTCATAACATAACATCATCATCATCATCACAGTTCAAACAATTTGCAATATGTTCAGAGTGGCCTAAATGTAGTCTATGTAATTCCGTCATAGCGAACCAAAGTGGAAACAAAATCTCAGTTAATTTAATTAAACTTAAGAATGTATTAAATCGTAATGCAATTGTAGCTTATTCAGGAATAACCACATGTTTCTTGCTCTCCTTATACACAGACTCAAACTTGAAGCTCATCTGGAAAGGCAAGCAGGACTGCCTTTGATTGGATATTTCAGATTAATCGTAAGATATGATTGTAGTTCATGCCATTCTTATTGACTTGATATTGGCCCGTCCACGACTATCAGCATCTTAAATCATAAACACATATTACTTGGAATATATGTCCATCTACATAAGATATCTTTATAAAGAGATTCCATTGAAAAGCTGTGAACTTTTGTTCTGTTTGAAACTATCTGTTGAAAAAGAGTATTCTGTTAATAAGATGGGATCCTATTAATGTATTATCAAACACATATTTATTATTGCCTCCATTGCTTGTGCTCATAAATATATCAATACTTGTATATCTTGGTCTTGCATTAGACAATTGTCATGCCAAGCGCAATTTATGGCGTTTTAGAAGCGCCACGATTTGTTGACAAATTTCCCACAACACGAACCATGAATTATGTGGCCGTGACCATGGACCGCCAGTGAAAAGTTAGATAGCCGAAGAGGGGTGGGGGAGGGGGACCCTCGCACGACATGTGAGACAATTTCGAGTCGTGCAGTTAGTGTCACAGAGAAGTGCGGATATTATTTTTCCACAGCCCGACGCTCATAATTTCCTGCAAATTATAAAAGATCTGTCTTGTCGCTACGGCATAAAGGTTAATGAAAAAGAAACCACACGGCTCAATTTTGGCCGGCTGACCCCAAAACGCAAACGTCTTGCATGAAGGAGCGGTTTGACATAACTTTCTCCCCACTGGTATATACACACAAATGTGCGGGTGTTGTGGGATTCCAATGAATGCAGCCAAGGATCAGCATCAACATCAGCTGTGGATGCCACTGACTTAAGTCGACCATTAAATTTTATGGTCAATATAAAAAAATGCCGCTGGAACTCTGGATGAAAACAAAGTCTGAAAAAAACAAAAAAATTTCAATAAGCGAATAAAGGTTCGACTAACTGCTACCCTTCATATACAAGACAGGCCATTAGTTTAGGCACACTTAAAAAGCACAAACATTTGCTAAAAACCCTTTATTACATTTACATAGAAGAGCAGTTGTGCAACCGATGTTTCACAATTTGAGATAAATTGCCAATTTTCCATTTTCGAATGTGCCCTTAAACCTAATATACCCTTCATTTCTTCAGACATGACTGGCTAAAATATTGCAGCCACAGCTTAAGGAGCCACTTTGGCCAGCCTGTTAAGTAAGCATCGTCTCCTGGGCACACGCCTTACTGCCAAGTTGAAAGGTCAGGAATTTATGGTTTTACATGGCTTACAGTGACTCCGGCATGCGACCAAACGGGCTTTACATGGCTTTTGTAACAGTAACTCCGGCATGCTTCCATGGCTTCCTGTTGGAGCATACCTGATGCGTTCATCCCGCTCCCTGTGACTGTTCCAATTTAGTTTAATAACCCAAAACGTTTGTCTTATTGCCTACAATTCACATGACAGTTTTCGTATCAAACGCATCGATGGCATTTGATAATCACATCCAAAATCTTTTGTAAATAATCGTGAACTCGCACTGCAAGTGAAACTCAGCTGCTGACTGTGCGCTCCCAACAGTTGTTGAGCATTGTCCCGTCATGTTGGGCCCGTTTAATTGCAGTTACGCACTTTAACTCCTCCATCTGTATGGCTTGGAGCTGCAGCTCATCTACTACAATCCGGGAAGGTTGAACTGCAGCTGGCTATGGTTCCAAGAGCACAATTTTAGGGACATTTCGCAGTGGGTGAGGAATATCCAAACCAATGTATTTGTCCTAGCCTGCCTCTCTGCCACAGAATACAGTGAAGTAGACCTAATGGGACTCACACTGAGTCTAAGCCACATGCGAGAGGTATGCGTTCTTATGGAGCTAGTGGGAAGCTACAGCCAAGGAGAAGAGTTATACCTCGCGAGCCATACACTTATTGAAGCATTGCCTTCAGCATAGCATGCTTAATGTGGTCCACAATTATGAGGCTCTTCCGCGCTTTGCTTTAGTCAAGTGGGCTTAGCACCTAAATATCGGTCTGGTCACATTGGGTAATTCCTGTAATAGCTACCAATGGTATTATCAATACTCCTATCTCTTTGTGAGTTGGTGCCCAATGCTGACCCTTGAGCGGCGCATTGGAGTGACTGCAGTTCTTCGACGTATTATTAGCTCTGGGACAACGCCTTGATCCTATTTGTGAGTTTCTCGATCTGCCTGGGTCTGCCCGCATTGCTGAAGGGGCTGGGCTGTATTTGTAGGTGGCGCTGCCTCCGACTAACTGCTGTAATGATGACTCTTCTCGCCCAGGCGCAGATGCAGTCGCTATTGATTGAACAACCATCGGCAAGTGACATCAATAGTTTCGATGATTTGCTGACCTCTGACATACGCAAATCAACAAGAAGTGTGGAAGAGCGTTCAAAAATTGAGTGAGAGAAATATAATGAAAAAAGGAGGACGGGAGATATATGTATATTTCTTCAGCGAGAGATATATGTATGTTTCTTCAGCGCTTCAGAATTGACCAGTTCACACTGTTTACGTGAAACATAATAACATCAAATAAATATCATATGAATTTTCAAATCCGAAGATATTATAAGCTTAAAACAGTCTTCTTAAACTATGGCAAAGTCCCAAAATCAGTTGACTTTTACCTAAAGTTGCAGATATTTTGTTGGATTTTTGTATGAATCATGGTCGGATTGTCGATGTCGACCTCCCTGCTGGTAGCCATTCCGTGGCCATTGCTGTTGCTGTCCAGGTGTTCAATTAAAGGCTGACGTTGACCTTAATACGTAAGCTGTTGCAATGGCCTGACAGAATATTTGACAAATTGTTTACTGAATGTGCGCAGAAATCAAGTTTATGGTCAATTTGCATGAACAACTTTTCAAAAGAAACAAATATTCTCACAAATACACACGCACACACAACACATGAGTAGCAACTGCATAAATAAAATCAAAAATAAAAAAAGTGAATAGAAATATTTGTCAACGTTTCGATCGCGTAGAAAGTTGCACTAAGCTGGCATTAAAATACCAATGGACAGACGTTTGGCCCATGCAGCTGCCAATTTTCAACTCCAAGGTGTTAAAATATGCATTAAAATTGCTGATGAAGCGGCTTGTTCGGATTGGCAGGATTACCAAATATTTGCGGCTGCTGCCAAAAGTCAAAAGAAATCAATCAAAATGCCAAAATCAACAACAGCCCCACAAACAACAACAGGCGCCAAAGGCAGTTCCACAGCAACACCAACAAAAACTACAATAGCAATAACACACACAGCCTCAGACAGAAGCGACAGTCTGACGTGTGCCTAAAACGCTTAGTGGCTGCGCCGTCCAAAGCCAAGGCGGCACGGCAAACATGGGCTCCACGTCTCTAAAGTGGACAACAAAACGCCTCCAACACTTTCAGGCGAGAAAAATGTGTTGCTCTGCCATTGCCGATGAGGCCGTTATGGCGACTGTGGCTTTGACTTGTTGTTGTTGTTGTTGCACTCAGTTTCTCTGGCCAAGTGTTTGCCAAAATCTGACTACAACTCTGACTGCGAATGTCGACTCTGGGTGCTGCTGCAATTGCAGTTGCAGGGGCGTAGCGGCTTTAGTGCTTCATAGCGATGCATATAAAATAAATAAGCCAACGGTTGATCATCATTTCTTGTTGCCATGGAGTTGACATGAAGCGGGCCTGGGTCTGGGCTTCCCGTGTAACTAACCGTCGGCCTGCCTTGTTTGACATACATTTGCATAGTTTCGCACGAGAACAAAACGTTGACAAGTGTCTGTCAGGCACTTGGCTTCCACTTCTTTCATTTTGATCCCCGACTGGGGATCCGTGCATACATTTGCGCGCGGTCGCATCTCAAGCTTCGGACGAAACATTTGGCATACGAATTTACGGGTATTTTGCATAGTTGATGCAGTGAAATTTTGCTAGAGCACACCTTTATGGTCTATTATACTCGCACTAACGGGAATGCCCGGAGAGCCTCGTCGACATCGACAATCATAAACGAATTGATTGAAATATGCGATATCATGCTCTAGCCGCCATGGAACGGAAACTGCAACAGAAACAGGCAACGGCCTCCATACACACACACACATAGCCTCCCACCCCCCTCTTTGAGATCCAGTCAATTGTGGTAGCGCATTAAATGTCGATTTCGTTTTACACCCGCGGCGCTGATACGCAGCTTGCGATATGTTCGTATACAAGTACGCAGTCAGCTTCATGCTCCATGGGTCACTGCCAATGCTACGCAGAGGTAGAGGCGGAGGCATAGGGGTGCGGCCCAGACCGAGACGCTGATACTGATGCTGGCGATGACGATCACGCCCACCCAGCTAGGGCAGTGGGCAATTTCTGTTTTGGGTCGGGCCGCCACTGCCATATTGCTGAATGTGCTTTAAATAAATCATTAGCGCATTGTTCGGGGCAAGAAGGAAAAGACTGACTGACCACTGCGCGGCACAATTGGTTGAAACTGAAACTGTGATACGATATAGCGGCATTAGACTGCATTATTTGAGGATTAGTATTAAGACACCGCAGGCTTTTGAAATTTATTGGCCAACGAAAATAAAACTACCTATTGTATAGCTAATAGGTTTCAGATACAATTTCGATTAAAACTCGTATGTTTGTGGAAATGTAATATATGAAAGATGCATGTCCATCAGTGGAAGCCAAGCGATTTAGTTTTATAGTGGGCAAATGGATATTAGTACATATGAATATGCGCGATAAGTATTATTTATATGAATGAATGCAGAATGAGCCAGAAAGAACGCTATATTCGAATTCCGACTATCGTATATAATAGTAATTTAAATAGTTTCTTATTCAATTTAAATGTGTTTCCATTTTTGTTTTTTGTTTTTGGCGAAGTTTGAAAACAGGCTTGATCTGCGTGTACACTAGGGGAGCCTGGATGTAAATTTGGTGACTCTAGTTCTTGTAGCCTCCGAATGTAGGGTTTCATCCGGGTTGACAAACGAACAGACGGACAAGTCTAAATATACAAAAGTAAACTTTATTATATATATAGATATATATTTTATTATAAATATTATATATATAATACGTTGCTAGAATGTTATCAATGTTATCAATGGCAAAGCTCATATCAGTTACTATACCTACAGGTAACAATGACTGCGTTAAATATGAATTTCGTAGTTACGATTTATTTGAATTTTATTTTAAGCTAGCCAGCCCGGCGTGCATAGCTACGCCTCCTCCTGTTGATATGTGTTTGTTGTTGCGCTAGTGATCTTCAATGTGTTTTTGTAGCTCTCTTGCTTTACAAACTACCAGAAGTTTCTGTGGTATTCTAGAAGTTCTTTTTTAATGGCGGTGGGAAATCGATAAAATGAATCGATATATACCGATATCAATATTCATCTGTCTATCGATATATTTATGTAGATTGAAAGATATCGTTATGCATGTATCGTTAACTTTACATATCGAAGTATATATTTCGAAAACTTAAATTATCGACATGCATATACCGAAATCTCTTTATATCGGTAACTCTATATAATAATATACGAACACCGATAACTCAATATATCCATATACATATACCAATAACTCAAGATATGTACATATATCGACAACTCAATTTATCAATATTCATACATAAGTAATTTAATTTATCGATAGATATATCTCGAAAGACCAATATATCGATATAGATATATAAATACACACATATCGTTAAATAAGTATATCGATATACACGCATATATCGATAACTGAATATGTATATATGCGTGCATATATCGATACATGAATATATCGATATTTCAAGCCGATACATTGCTCGACGTTCCATGACAAACGAACATTAATTTTTATATACGTTAATATTTCATTCATAATGATGTTATATATTTAACCATTATTAAATAAGGAGAGACCTAATACATCCGATCGGTTTTTGTTTGAATTTGACTAAGAAACTAAGATTGCACTGTTCCTTTGGCTGCAGTAGATGATATTATTTACAGGTACAACAAATATAAATATGTATATATAAATGTAACATTTATTTATAGAGGTTTTCACTTTAAATTAAACGAAACTTATTAATAATATATATTTGCGGAGACCATACATATATTTATAGCGCACACATTCAGTTGATTAGGTATTTTAACTGCTGATTAGTTGTCCCCCTAATCACGAATTTCGTATTTCAGCACAACGAATTAGTCAGCGAAAATTCAGTATAAAATAAATGAAGCGACAAACATTTGCCAGTCTTTATTCTCAATTGCGACAGTCAATATCGCGGCAAAATGTGTGCACTCACAGATTGCTTAAGTGGCCCCCTAATACGTTGGACGGGTCTTATCGGCATAGCATACTACTTTCTCAGGTAAACATCAGCCATATCAGTTTCCATGTCAATTCCATAAGCTTTGTGGCTTGAAATATAAATAGGCACGTAACAATGACATTACCAAAAATAAAAAAATGCATAGTAAAATTAACAGTTGTCTGAAGAGTTAGTAATGAAGAGTTAGTAATAATTTAACATTTTTTGAAATCGTAACTGTTAATTTTTTAACTTAACTACAGATATTAATAGAAGAAATTAAAAAAAAAAAGGTTAAAGTACAAAAATATAAAGAATTTGAGCTGCATTAAAAGAACATATTATAGTAACTTACACAAAATGTATGTATATGGCTTGTAGGCGGAAATGTGGCATGAATTATTTTAAACAAAATGTTTAATATAGATTTTTAGTTACTCGAAATATATATTCATGGATATTGAACCCAAATTTCCATAATGAATTGAAAATCTCCCTTTTGAAAACCAGCAGCATTACTTAGCTTTGTTAGTTGCATAAATCCCAGTACAACTGAACGTATGTGTGCTTTTGTCACTAGGTCGAACCCGCAATAATTTCTACACCATAATCTACTACCTGTAATCACCATGATAGCCGGATTATATTATATATCACACGAAGAGTTCAACTCTTCCCTCCGCCTGCACTCACACTCACATTCGCTGTTATCTTCACCTTTTTTCAAAGTCACCTGATAACTATTTCGCCTCTTATCGGAGTTTCGGTCGACATTATCAGGTTGCCAATGCCCAAAAATTGGGGCAGCAGAGTGTAGATATAGATATAGAAAGTATCGCATCACTTGCCCTTGAAACTGCCGCAACAATCATGACCTAACACAATCATTCACAAATCATTGTTTGTAGAAAATATTTGCAAGGCGGACAGTTCACAAAACACACAAATGAAACGGGCAAAGTTGTTATTGTGACCGGTGCAAATACTGGCATTGGCAAGGAGACTGTGCGAGAGTTGGCACGCCGCGGAGCGACAGTTTATATGGCCTGCAGGGATATGAATAGGTGCGAGCAGGCACGTAAGGAAATTATTCAGGAAACGGGCAACAAAAATGTCTTCTCCCGTGAACTAGATTTGTGTTCACAGGATTCTGTGCGTAAATTTGCTGCTGAGTAAGTATGAGATATGGAAGAGATATGTTTGCTTAAATATTAAAATCTGTTCCTTCTCTGCGATTAATTCCACAGATTCAAAAAGGAACAGGATAAACTGCACATCCTCATTAACAATGCAGGTATTATGGGTGGTCCGAGAATGGTGACAAAGGAAGGCATTGAGATGCAGTTGGGTGTCAATCATGTGGCACATTTCCTGCTAACCAATTTGTTGCTTGATAACCTCAAGGTAGGTCCCGCTTTATAATATACTTGAATTTCTTATTAACAATTACATATTCCTTAGAAATCGGCTCCCAGTCGTATTGTCAACGTTTCCAGCCTAGCGCATAAGAGGGTCAATATTAAAGTTGATGATTTGAATAGCGAAAAGTCGTATGACGAACGCTTTGCCTATTCACATAGCAAATTGGCTAATGTTATGTTTACACGGGAGTTGGCCAAACGCTTGCAAGGCACTGGGGTTACGGTGAATGCCCTACATCCAGGTGTGGTAGATACGGAAATTCTCAGACGTTGGTCATTCTTCCAAACCAACTTTGCAAAGTAAGTTTTTAATTGAGGGAAATTAACAGTTTAACCGTTGACATTTATTTTTGTACAGATATTTCATAAAGCCTGTGGTTCAACCATTCCTCAAAACCACCAAGTGTGGTGCACAAACTACTTTATATGCAGCTTTAGATCCGGATTTGAATGATGTTACTGGATTGTATTTCAGCGATTGCAAGCCGAAGAACGTTGCACCTGGTGCCCTCGACGAAAAGGCTTCAAAGATATTGTGGCAGCAGAGCGAAAAATGGACTGGAGTGAAGTATTAAACTTCATTTGATTGAGAAGGGAAATCGCATGACCTTAGAATAGAGATAAACATTATAAAGAATCGATATAAACATTATAAATTTCAGCCATCTACTGTTTGATGAGTTCGTTGCGCACGTTATTTGCATGCAGGTTTTCTGTCCGATATGCAAAGGCCAAAAAGTGAACAGCTCCAAATTGTGGTAGCAACTTGGCGACAAGTTGTAATTAGCCCAAACCGACTCTTAATTGACACCGCTAGCTTTGTCGTTAGCACCAAAGCCTGTCGCACCTGCAGCGGGCTCTCAGGCGCAGCCTTAGTTTCTGGCCGCCATCGTCACCGTCAGCTCAAATGATCTGATCTCATAAAGTGCTACTTAACACGTCCGATTCGGTCGATTTTTTTCGGTGTGTGTCTGTGGCTGTCGGTGGATATGTTAGGCGCAACCTTAATGTGAACAACTCTTTGGCTCGTGTGTGAACAGTGTGACAGGGCAACGCGTCGCGGCGTCTGGCGGGCGTCGATTTTATTGACTTTTCATTGATTGCCTGCCGGCGAGCAGCCGTATGAAAAAATATTCTTTTTGAATTGCCGTCTTTTCAACACACGCTTAATTAAACTGCTGTAAAAAGTCGCCAAAAGTGTTAACCAGTTTATGGGGCTCTTTTCGTTTTGCTGCCGCAGTGGTTTTCGCCTTCTTTTCTGTTTTGATTGCGTGAGTCATATGGATTCAACTTTTTATGTCAACTGATGTAATGCATTTTAATGTATTTTTGGCTGAATTTTATTTGCAAGTTGCAACGATCTAATAGATACTTTCTATGCACATGCAAATCAACGAATTCGAGTATGATTTCCTGCCCAACAACAATAAGAACCGTAACCACATCAGCAGCAGAAACAGAAACAGCAATAGCAACAACAACTATAGCAGTCCATAAATAGGCAATTTGGCGATTGCCCGTTTAACGCGAACACCAAACGGAGCCAAAAGCAGCCTCAGTTTGAGTCTCAGCATCGATTCGAATCGAATCGATTATCATGCACTTAACACCAACAGCTCTTTAACCCGAACTATGTTTTCGGCCAAGTTGGGGCTACGTTACCCTTAAAGGTTTTTGTGTAACAATTTTGAAAATGTTTTCAATCAAAAAAAACTAGGCGGTAACTGCATCAAGCACCAAGCGTTGATTGCTCAGTGCTGGGGCACTCGGATATGATTGAAAAATATCCAGAAGGTTGGCATGCCTTCGACGCCCCGAAACCTGAATACCCTCCCGAAGAAGTTGATATGCTTTGGACAGCTCTGAGGACTTGGTAGAACATCATTCGGCCAGATATGTAGTCAGTCGATGTGTCCGCATCTACAATCAAGGCCAGGTCGATTTCGGAGCCGAAGTCGCAATCCATGTTGTACTGTGTGCATCATTATCGGCTTCGTGCTGATTATCAGCATGTGCACTGGCTGCCACAACGATGACGATGATGACGACGTCGCCGCATGTGCTTTTGCCCTCGATCCATAGATCAAGATCATAAATAGCAATAAGCCAGCCAGACAATGTCTGCTAACTGTTTCAGGCAATCAATCAATCCATCTAGCCGCTGTGGTAGCGTCAGCGGCACAGCCTCAGCTGCAGTCTCAGTCTCTGTCTCTGTCTCTGTCGACGCCGGCAGCATTTCGCGAGCCGTTTGGAAAGTTCATTCAGTTGCGCTTCAGATCAGTTGAGTTTTTTTTCTTCCTAGCCAAGGCTGCTGCGGCATTATAAAACGTGATCGATTGATTTGTGCGATCGCAGCAGCGGCTGCAAGTTCAACGAGCCGATTGACTGACTGACTGCTGACTAGATAATTGTGGCGTTCTGCCGCTTAGGCGGCCGAAGCTACTTTTTTCGCTGCACTAAACAGCTGGAGCAGGCATAACTGAGCCATGGAGCGCATTCCAGCTGGCCTGGCCTGTTTCAGAGTTTCAGCTACAGGCTCAGCTTTTTCTCCGATTCCAAGCTTGCCGGTTTCCTGCTTGCTCTCTCGCTGAAAGCGGGCAATCTGTCAGGCTGACAGTTGGCCCAGTCGCAGAAATCTCTGCCGGGCCGCTGTCGGCATTGCATTTGATGATTGATGATTGTTGAAACGCGAACAAAATTATGATTAAATAAGTAATTGTAGTTAAACAAAACGGCGACGACGCTAACGCTGACGCTGACGATAACGATGGCGATGACGGTGACCAGACCACGATTGAGCCAAAGTGGATGCTAAATGCTAAGCAACTGAGAACGAGATTGGGCACAACGGCCAAATGCAGCAGCCACCAAAGACGACGAGACGAAAAGACGAAGATGGAGTAGAGATGGAGATGGAGATGCTGATCAAAACAGCGATGACGTTGCCATTGCTGTTGATGTTGCAAATGCTGTTGATCTTGACTTTTGCAGTCGGCATTCAATTAGTTAAGCATTGGCAAAAGCCAAAGACATTGACGATGCTTACCGATCAGGCCTGGCTTGGCCTGGCCTGGCCTGGCCAAGGTCTAGTTCAATGGCTGTCAATGCCTTTGTTGTGGTGCTTAAATACGAGTCGCAACTGAAGCTGCTTAGGTGGTCCTCGTCTTAAGGTCTAAATCTGTTATAAAGCAGGCCACACACACTGGCGCATACAAATACAGATATGTACATACCCACACATGCACAAAGTCATGGCGTCAAAACTTTAGCACTCTAGCAGCAGCAGAAAAAACTCAGCACTCATAATAAATTCAAGCGCTCAGCAATTAAATCATAAATTTTTACAACTACAAATTTACAGTTATTAAAAACATAATTTGTTATTGTTGGCTGCTATTATTAATTACTACAACAATTTGGTGTCACGCTGTAAAACAACAGGCGACGCCGCCTGCGCCACAGTTGAAAAGAAAAGACTTAGGCAACGAACTTGCAGTTCAATCAACATTTTCAATTAAAAGGCATTCGTTGATGTTGCTGTTGCTGTTGTTGTTTTTGCTGCGGCTGTTGCATGCCAAGTCATGGGTGCACTGGCACGTTTTTGTATTAGGTGTATGTGTGCGGCTTAGCTAGTTGCGAGGGCTGCCAGTTAAGTTGCCATCCAATATGGGGACACTCAAAATATTATAAGGAAACAGTTTGAAAGTTGACATAAGCCTAATAGAATTCTTGATAGACTGCGATTATCAATTAGCAGTTAGCACCCAGCAGGTGGCTTCAATTCCCACAGCCTCAGCTACGCCACACTTTCCCAGCTTGTCAAACCACCCGCTGACGGTGCAGCTTTGTCGCCACTATTAATGTTGTTGGTGTTGTCATTGTTGTTTGTGTCTGCCTGCACCAGATTGTGGAGCACGTGTTCGAGTTCTCCCATAGTCACAGACGTTTTGGGCCCACAAGGCAGGCTAATAAATATAAAATGCTCTGTGGCTAATCGTCCATATTTGCCAATGTCGTTGTTCGCCTGACTTTGCTTAGCCTTAACCGATCCGCCGATCGATGCTTATCGGCGAATGTGTTGAATGTTTGCCGGTTGTGCAGCCATAACAAAAAATTAATTAGAACAAAATACAAAACGCAAAGATATTTACAACAATGGGCGTGCCCCGTTGAATTTTGTGTATTTGTTTAGACACAACAATTGGCAACAATTTGTGGCAACAACTGACAATCTGAGCTGCATTCGAAGGCACAATGGGCTGCTTGGCTGGCTGGCTTGCAGTCATGACGATGCCGACGACGACGTGGCTATCGCGATTTATGTTTCTATGAATTATTTTTGTTTAAATTGGCTGCCTGCACATATGACGAAAGGCTTACTAAGAGTTCCCAATCGAAGGCACCTGACTGGCACGCAGCATCAGCCTTCAACTGAATTCATTGATGAACTGCTTAACCGGTTCCGGGATTGGCAATACAATTTTCAACTAATTAGGCGTGGTGGCTTTTAATCAAAACGATTAAAATGCTTTCGGACAATATTTTTCCACGCCTAATCAAAGACTATATGCCATATTTTGCATTGCACTCCATGACAGCTGCAATAGCCGAGACCTGGAGATGGAGTTGAAACTGTGGCTGGAGCTGCCGTGTGTGCTGGGACCGGGATCTGCACAGCTAGCCGGTTGCGGTGGGGCGTGGCATTGCCATATCAAATTGTGGTACAATTTATTAAAAACGAAATATGTTTGAGCCGGGTGAGCCGGGTGAGCCGGGCGACGGCGCACGCAGACGATAACAAGTTGTCGAACCAGATGTCTAAGCGATTTGCAAATATTTGACAAGCGCAAAACACAAACACCGAAATGCGGTAAGACAGGGGACACCACACAGCATCCAATAGGAGCAACCCCACTTGGCAGATAAGCGAGCATAAAAAGACATGGGAAAAGCTCATTTCATTGGCATATCTATAACGAAGATGCTAACAATCAGCTGGTGGTATATGAACTAGATAAAGCTGTGGGCTGTGGCTTTTCTCGAGCTAGCATTTATACTCATACAAATTTTTTAATTATTTCCAAAATATTTTTTGCTTGTATTTCGAAAGGTTTTATCTTAAAAACATAGGCAACCGTCATCTTCTACATGTATGTACATACTTAGTACATATGTAAGCAAATATATTAACATTCATATGTACATATTCCTTAAGCCATCCAGCTAATCTGAACTGTACAATCATACTTGAGGCACCATCAGCATCACTCAATGCTGTCCAGCTGGGCTAAAGCACAGCGTCAAAATAATAATAACATAAAATTTTATTTTATTTTTATTTTCAATTTATTTTTATTGAAAATCATCAACGTGAAACATGTTAAATATCGAAGCGCGTGGCGAGCGAAGGCAGCGGACTGAGAAGATTGTTTTTAAAAAAGAAAAGAAAATTTAATACAACACGGCGAACAACTGCGGCGAAGGCGCACGCATTTTAAACCGCAGCAGCCACAGCCATACGCTTTCCCCCCGCCCCTTCCGACTGGACAACCTTTGCGGCCGTTGGCACTTTTGGGCCATTGTCAGCTTCGAAAAATCTGATAAGTCGCATTATAAGAACATAAAAACACCCAAAACCAAAACCAAAACCGAAAACCCGAAAACGCAAAATACACGAGGGAGAGAAAATAATTTCAGCCGGACTCGATCAGCAGCAGCAGCAGCAGCAATAACAACACAACAAGGCCAAAATATGCAACATGCATGTTGTTATTGTTGTTTCGTTTTTTTCTGTGGTTGAAGCGAAACGAAAATATTCAGGTCCATGCCACGAAATGAAGTTGCAACAAGATACTTTACTTTACTTAAGGGCAAGTAGATGCACAACTGATACGTGGGGGACTGGGACCTGATTTCTGCTCCTGCTTCATCTGCTTCCTCTACCAAGTTCGAGTTTAATTTCTTGTGCAAACTTCGGGTTCGAGCTTGGGCCACTGCCCACTTCATGGGGCGTGTTAAGGCGGCGATTTCGGCGTTGCTTGCAAGCGGCTGCCGCTGCTGCTGCCCTCATTATGTTGGCCAAAAGAACATGGTCAAGGTATTGTCCTGGCATTGGCATTGTTGATGCTCGGAGTGTAGGCTCTCATTGGAGTCGTTAAGCCGCATTACGTGCGCATCATTTTGAGGCGTTCAATTAAAGTCCGAGTGGCGAATACGTAGCTCATTCTCAGAGTGAGACTCTGTATTAATTGTCCAAAGCAATATGCAGCAAATCCACAGAGACGTCTTAAAAGCCCAGCCCGAAAAACTAAGCACGATTGGAAGTCTCGAACAGATAGCTCCGCAATTGCGGCTTTGTTGATGTAATGTTGTTTTGTTTTGCATGTGTGTGTGTGTGTGTGTGTGTGTGTGTGGTTTTTCGAAAATTATTAACTTCATTTCATATTTTCGACGACCGCCTGTGAGCTCTTTATGTGGCTTATTCACTTGACTTGTACGTTTTATTTTTGGCCGACTTCGTTTGTTTGCCTGTGGCCTCGGCAAGCTCATCATCGTTTGGCTAGATTTATTTTTATCTATTTGTTATGTGCTTTGATTCACTTTGATGATGAAGCGAACACATGATGAAGCATTTTGAAGTGCATTTTGAAACCTTTTTGGCATTTCATCGACTTGAATTAAGATTGGAAACGTATTGAATGTTAATCAATTAACTGATGCTCGCATGGTGCCTCAGCATCTTCATCCCCATCCCCATCCCCATCTCTATCACCAGCTCCATCTTTATCCATAGGCCTAATACTTGTACCCGTAAGTTAGCTATGCGGAACCGCAAGCTTGCCCAAATTATTTGCCATCAGACTAATTACTTTGGCACTCACTCACTCATTCGCTCAGTTAGCTGAGTATGAGCATTGAAGTACGGGACAGACAGACGGCATGCTTTCATCTATCGGCATGCCGCCAAATGAAGCAGCTGGAAGACTCTGACTCTGACTCTGACTCAGAGTCAGACTCTGACTTTGGCTTTGGGTCAGCTGCAAAAGCGACAAAAGCCAGCCTGTTGGCCAACCTACTTTGGCAGCACGCCACAGCATCAGAGTCGCGGCAGCGGCCGCAAAAGGTGATGATGAGGTTGATTACTTCTACTTCCAGTGCTCGATTACTCGAATAGTGCCTGCCATTGGCGACTTTCCTTCTAATTTGAGCTGTGCAAATAATCAAAATTTTTTGGCTCGCATTTTGTGGCATTTAATTTGATTTTCAGCACGTTTCGATCTATGGCGGCTTGACTTTAATTGAAAACGATTTTCGGTCGCCGAATTTGGACTTGAGACTTTGAGTGAGTGCACTCTGTCCGAACCGAAATGAGTGTCAAAATGAGCGCACGTTTTTGGACTGGCTTTCACCCATTTGGTAGGCGTTGGTTAGGGCCAAAGTTGGCAGGAGTTTCTGGCTCCATAAACTAGATAATTTTTAGAGCAATCTACAGAGCGCAATGGTATTTGTTGAATTTAGGAAAGTTAACTATCTGTGCCATAATGACCTTTAAAGAGCTTCCCAGCCACCGTCATCACAATTGGAAACTTTTTTGACACTAATAAGGGAGCGGTTTGGCAAAGGTTTCTTTACATACACACACACACACACACACACACGTATGCATACAAAGATATTTCCATAACTAATTGCCTTGCATTCCGATCGCTAAACAAAGGCAAAAGATTGATCACCAAAAAATTTCAATGAGGTGAAACCAACATTGTGTGGCCTAGAAAATGTCATACACTTGTCACGCGGCTTATACATTTTACAAAATTGAATGAAATTCTGAACTGAAAGAACGACTGTCAAATTGCTTGAATTATTTACTCGTTCATAGGTTCTACTATATTACAGACACTTGATATCCAAGTTAGTTATCAAAGGCAATCAATGTTTGGATCAGGAAAATCGATATTTTCAATCACCAAATGTTGCGCACGCGCCAACGCTGATGTTGCCTGGAACTGGATCCGATGGCGTCGCTGCCCAGCACTTGACCCAAAGCACAGACAATGGCTTTAATTTCTGGCTGTCCATTTGAAGTTTCATTTTTAGCTACATTGTGGCGGGTGTGGCGCATCTTTTCTTCAAAATTCGTTACTTTTTATTTCTGTTTAATTTTTTTTTTTTTTTTTTTTTTTGATCTGTGCGCATCGATTAGGGCAACAGCAACTCATCGCCATCGCCGCAGCCCCATCCAAATGAAAACAATACAAATTCGACCGACAAATTGATGGCCAGCCCCAGCCATGGGGGCGAGGGCAAGGGCGAAGGTTTCGTTTTTTGGGACTGTTCATGCCCTGCCCCCTAAATGGCGCTCTTTCATTTGGTTTGATTTGATTTTCGTTTTCATTTGGCGGCTTCGTCGCATCGTGGGTCACCTTTCTGGGGCGTCTTGACCTGGCTTAAATGAAAAGTCATATTTTGTAGATGCGATGGTGGCCCCAGTTTTTGACGTGCGATCGATTGCGCCTGTCCAGCCGCTGAACCAGCAAATTTGTCTGGCCTGCCCTGGCCTGATTTCGTTTCATTTCGTTTCGTTACATTTCGGCAGCGGCAGCAAAAGTCATGCACTTGCTATGGCAATGGTCGACCATGGCTTGCTATGGCAGCCCATGGCTTTGGCTATGTCTATGAGCATTGCCTTTGGAAATTGTCTTCTAATTAAGTGCATTTCGTTTAATTAATTTAAACTAACTGTAAATTGAGAGTTTGGATGCGATTTTGGGCGCGGTGGCGTCGTCGCCGTCGTCGCAGACCGATTCGCCATTCGCCAGACTGAGCAGTGATCTGTTGATCAGGGGCACTAGGGAGCAGGTGGCAGGGCGCAGGGTGCTTGTTAAGGCTGCCGACCAGAGACCGACTTGGACGACCAAGTTTATTAGTTCGTGCCTTCATTTCGTAATTACTTCAATTGATTTTGCGCTGCTGATGGCAACGGGACTCGGATTGGGATTGGGATTGGGATTGGAATTGGGACCCAAGCCCAAGCAAGTAAGCAAGTTGAACGGAACTAAAGCCAACTGAGCTTAGACATAAACTCAACTGAGCCTTCATTGCGACGACGACTACGACGACGACGACGACTCTTTGTGCGCTTTGTTGCCTTTGATTGTAAATCAGTTTACTTTGCCATTTAGAAGCCTTTGTGTTGTTGTTTTTGTTACTGCCGCCGCCACCTCCGCCGCCGTCGCCGCTGCTGCTGCTGCTGCTGCTGCCTGGCAGTTGCCGTTGTACAAAAGGTGAAATCACGATTTTCAAGTGCATCGCCATCGATATACAACGAGCTATGCGAGGCTATGCCAAGTCAGGCCAACTTCGTCTTTGGTCAGGCCATTGCAAATTGTAACTCTAACTGTACAACAGGTTCAAAGTATCTTTTAACAGGTACGGTCCCGAAAAGGAGCCTGGCAGCATGGCTTAGGAATTGCATTTCGTAGCAGGCTTTAATTATCGCAAAGTATTTCAACGATTCCAATTTGGCCCATAAAGCAAATAAACAAACCGCAAATGTTTCTGGCCAACTAAAAAAGTTAATTAGTTCTCTAGCAGTGTTTTTTTTTTTGGTTCATGCGGGAAATCACTCAATTAGATCGGGGGGCCATGGCCATATCCTTAGCCTTTGTCGCCTACAGGCTAGGCTAAGCGAAAGGCTGGCAAATTGTGGCCATAACTCAGCTGCGTTAGGGGCCCAGCATGCATATCAAAAGCAATGGCCAACGGACTGGCCCATAAACATCGAGGAGCCGGCACACACTCACGTGATAATCATGTGAAAAAAACTTTGATTTAATAAAGTAGCCAACACTGGCAGCCCTGGCAGACGCAGGCAACTATAACAATAATTTTGCAGCCTTAATCGCAACTAAACGCTGGCCGATGTCGAGGTCGAGGTGCAGCTGTAGAGATGGGACCCCTCCGGGTCAGCAGGCAGCTAACAAAGATCGCCGGCATCAACACCTTGGTCGCAGTTGCCGACGGACACGGAAACGGAGAGGGAGTCGGAGACGTAGAAGGAGCCACAGCCAAAGGCTCGCCAGATGCTGCCGATGCTGATGCTTCTGACCCATGGCTGGCTAATTGACAGTATCGTGACTAAAATCAATTTGTTGTGTGCAGGAAAAGCAACAAATTTCACGTTGTTGTTGTTGTTGTTGGCGTCCGCTGATGCTCCCTCTATGAATGATTTACGATGCGTCGTAGACGTTGCCGCTATGACCCCAAAGTTCGACGTTGTTGAAACATCAAAAAAGCTAACATCAGCGCCCCAGTCACAGCCGGCGTAGATTATGATTATGTGCTTGCCAGCGACGCCCGCTCATAATCAGCAGCACATAAACAACATTGCTGACCACCGCATTGATCAGCCGCCAAAGACGAAAACGACGCTGACGATGACGATGGCGATGACTGTGACTATGACTACGAAGATAGCTGAAAATCGTCGAAGATCGTACAAGATCGTCGAAGATCCCCATCGATTTCCTCTATACAGACATTGGCCAGACGAACATAATCAGCAGTGGGTGTCCAGCGGTGCTCAGGCTCATGGCTACGCTTTGGCTATGAATCTAGCCTTAGCACCAACGAGATCATCAACATGATCATTACGTTTGTTTATTGGCGAAAATTTAGAAATTTATTGCTCGTTTGTTATAACTAAAAATGTGCGTTTTGTGTTATGGAAAGTCATAGCTGTTCTCACACTTTCGTGTTTCATAGACACATGCCTATCCACCAAAACCGCCACCCCCCTAATCAACAGCCCCTGGCGTATGTTAAATGTGCATTTAGCTGGCATTATCGTCAATCAGCGGGTGACTGTCTGCACAAGATTAAAACAAATCAGTTGGGTCTAGAAAATTTTGGAAAAGGGCTTAAGAGCGCGCATTCATCTTGGGGTCTCATTGAAAGGGGGTAATATGGTTTTTTGTCCAGCCAAAAATGTTAAAGGTTATAGGTTAAGTGACTGAAATATCTGATCAGTAATCCAGTGTTCAATTTGAGCTGCCATGGAAAGCCATAATTGAAGCCCCACAGTCCAACGGACTACCAAATTTGAGCCGCTTTTCAAGATATAACAGCAATTGACATATAGCCGACTTTTCTTTCTCAGACGTTAGCTGGTCAGACAGAGCGCTATGCAGTTAGGTAGCCACAAACTTCCCTTCATCACCCTTAGCACATATGACAGCTGTTCGTATTTAGCAACAATTTGTGTAAGAAGTCTTCCTCTACGAGTTTGTTTAAAAAAACACTGATAATGTCTTCATCTATTGTCTTATCATTTTTGAAAGAGGAAACAGAACCTTTTGAATCGTTATGAATGGGTCCGATGAAATACAAAGTTTATGAACCAACTATTCCTCGGTGTTTTACGTGAACACGAGAGCTTCTTCTGACATCATACTTATCGAAAAATGTTATGGACAGCTGTAGACATGAAAAATCATCAATACAAGTCTACATATATTGTTGTACTCGTACTCTAGTAGAGTAAACGAGTATGTTGTATATCGACTATAGCGTTCTTACTTTTTATTAATGCCTTTTGAAATGTGCCCATCTCTGATGTATACACAAAAATATGCCAAAACTGACCTGTTATTCAGAGCACAACTTAGTTTGTCTCGAAAGAACCGTGATCCTCAATGTTCTGCCGGCTAATAATCATTTTCGGGTCAAAGACGTTGCATATTGGGTCGATTATTTTTCAGAGTCTGGAATCTTTTAACAATAACAATTGAGCGTTTTTAGTTGTCAATTCTACACAAGCATCAATCACCGCGTTTTTAGAAATGTTTATTTGCACAAACATAGGAAGTTTCCATAGATGGTTGCTTCTTCGAACTTGTGCGAACTTGTGCCACTGCATCATTTTTTATTTACTCTCCGATTTATCACTCTACATCATTCGAAAATTTGGCATATATTTGCCTTTTGTACACATTTTTACTTTATTCGTTTAAACACATGTAATAAACGTCTGCACCACAAAATAAATAACGGCAAAGTGGTTTTGTTTTCCATACTGGCATTAACATTAGTGGCCGTTGTATGTTTGGCAACACCTCCATCAATCATGGAATATCAATTTAATTGTGAACTGATTTAGCGTATAAGTGCAACGGGTAAAATGAAACTGCCTGCAGATTTTACAAGCATCAATTTGCTCTCTAGCTAAGGGCAGCGGCCCTAAGAATCACACCACACATAAACGATCCACCTCTCTCTGACTCTCTCTCTCTCTCTCTCTCTCTCTCTATGCGAAGTCGGGAATTTGTTTGCATTTCTGACGGCTGACGTCATGCCAGACGTTCATTAGCAACAAGTCCTTCAATATGCAGACGCAGCCAGCGACGCAAAATACAAACCGTTAGAGGCACCGTTAGAGCAATTTCAATTTCAATTTGAAGGCACCAAAGAAATACACTGAGAATAAAATTAAGATCCTACATATGTATACATTTTTTATTTTTTGTTTAGTCGTGTTGTATACATATTGTAGATCAGCAGAGATTTTAACTTTAGTTATTAATAATTCTTTTTATGTCATATAATATAGCAAATAACGTTCTGCAGGGTATTTAACTGAACGGCAAGTATATTTTATATACCCTCGAGATATATTATATATAAAATCATATATGAGTGCCCCAACAAGACATTTCAAATCATTCTGAATGGACAAACGTGCAAATAAATTGCACTAGAAAATGAAGACTTAGTCGCTAAGTGCATCTAAGTGGTGAGTTGGGTGGAGTGTGCTGTTGTTTCTTCTCCCTGTGATTTATTTATACTTAATGAGCAGCGTGCGCTCGAGCATATGTGAGTGGCTACATATGGCAATCAAATGCAGGCAATTTTTTCTCATTGTTTTGTCGATTGATCAAGACTAAGAAGGCCAAGTAACATATACTTCTGAGTGGACTCTCATAATTTAATAATTGTAACATTTTTAGATTTTTATGAAGTTAATGCTAACATACTAATCTCTGTGCATGCATTTACATTAAAATACGTTTAAATATGTCACAAATGTGCATATAAATACATATGTGTTTGTGAAGTTATTATATTTAGGAAAAAAGCAATTGGAATACCCCCAAAATTTTAATATCACAAGTAAAATGTTGAACCTTTGAACCCAGCTGAAAAGGTGGTTTGGTTCACAGCGGAAAGAAGGTCCGGTTATGCGATTGGGAACAGCTTCGGTTCGAACCGGTTTGATGTCTTGTTAATTTTCCATAATATTGTCGCGTGACACAGTGCGTTCTCATTTAAAGGATAAATATAATGTTGGAAAATCCTTTAATAAAAGAAACTTATTGAATGTTTTCCAAGTTACCATCAAAACA
The DNA here is from genome assembly GCA_037043425.1 of Hirtodrosophila duncani. Taxonomy (NCBI): domain Eukaryota; kingdom Metazoa; phylum Arthropoda; class Insecta; order Diptera; family Drosophilidae; genus Hirtodrosophila; species Hirtodrosophila duncani. The sequence continues at coordinate 1,365,311 of JBAMBM010000569.1, forward strand.
TGTTCCACTTTAAGAGCCTGCCACCAAGAAATGACGTGATAAAGTCGCGTAATTAAAATATGAACAGCGTTCATCTATTGCGGCGGTCTTAGACATTGGGCCCCCTGGTAAAGAGCACATTGCTCTTGCTCTATTTTAAATAAATGTTTTATGGCAACAAAAAAATGATTCGCATTAGCTTAAGGATAGAAACCGGCACGATGTGCGGCTCTCACGCGGATGCAGATGCTGCTGCTGCTGCTGCTGTTGCTGTCGGATTGCTCAAGTTGCCATGAGGCCAACACATGGCGTTGCCATCGTTGGATGACGATGACGATGACTCCCGTTCCCGCTAGCAGCCTGGCTGCCAAAAGCTGCGGGAGCTAATAAATTTTTTGCCGTCTGATGTCTGTTTGCCTGGCCGACTATTCGACTGCCGGCCTGAATGCCAGCCAGCCTGCTGTTTGACGCTATTGATCGTTAAGTAAATTGTCTGCAATTATGCCAAAAGGGAAAATAATAGAAATTATAACGAAAATGCTGTTGACTTTGCCCGCCGAACGAGTGAAATTGTGGGAAGGTCTACGTCCCCAGTTGCGGCCTCAGCCTCAGCCTCCATCTCCATTACTGTGCCAGCTTGAGTTCAGTTCACATTTGTGAACTGTGAATAAGTGACAAGAGAAGGCTGGTTCCTCGTTCCTTATCGCATATAGGAAATGCTGGTGCTCATAATTTTGGCCTAGGTGGCAAATTGCTGGCAACATCATCAATTGCAATTGCATGTGGGTCAAAACAGGCACGAATTTCCACAGCGGCTTTGTCTGCAGCATCTTGAAATTCATATTTATAACTCGTGCATTTAATGCATTTAATTGCTTGTTGATAAATGGAAATCACAATACGCTCTGCCCCCACAGAGTAAGACCAGACCCAGTCGCTAGTCAATGCATATGGCCAGCCTGCTGAGCAGCAGCCAGTGGCTGCCTGACGGACTGACTGGATGACTGGCACTGACAACTGACTGGTGGTCAACTAGCGCGGCAGCCTTAACTCCGGCTCAGGCTTATGTCAGGCGGCTATCGCAATGTTACATCCGTGCGTGCTGTCAATTAACATGGCCAACAACCAAATCAATTAAGCAATGTCCAAGCCCGAGCGATGCTAATAATAACAAAGGCACGCCCCAACGTCAACAGCGGACCCCTTTCAGTACCCGAGGCGGTCCAGGACTGAGAGACTTGACCAACAGTGGCTGGCCATTATAAGACGGCCATTACAGGTATTTGCATTTTGGCAGGTCAGCAGCAATGACAAAAGTGTTGGCAAGGGTTGGCACAGCAATAATGGCTTCTAATTCTATCAAGACATGCTATTCAATAAAGTCCTACATAGACATAAGTCGGAATGGGAATAGCGTAATAATAATGCAGATTCAGATCAAAAGATATCCAAGATTATTTCTCAATCCCACACGTATACAAATTTTTCTTAACTAAAATATAAGTCCGTATTCAATTTGACCAACATCCCAACCGGCCCTCGCTTAGGTCTAACATCAGATCAAGTCTGAGTGACTGTCCGGCTGACTGACTGACTGACTGACTGACTGATTGAATAAATGACTTATTGAACTGCAGCCATGTTTGTCCTCTGGCCATGTGATTGATGCTTGTTCGCCGCATGCGGACAAAATGTTTAATTGGTCCATATTCATGGCTTAAGCCATGATTATATAAACGCCGCTTGGTTGACAAATGTTTAGGCAGGATTTTGATCCTGTTTTCACACATTGTGCAACACCCCTGGCCGGTGCTTGGGCTGGAGCTGGGGCCGGGTGGGGCTGCCCCCCCTCCCCCGCTGGATTGTCACTGTTTCAATACCAATTGGAAATCGTATTCGTCGTCAGCTTCAGGTACGTGTAAAAATATTTGTGTAACTGACTGTGTTGCTTTTTTTTGCAGTTTGTTTCTATTTCTGATTGCTGCCATTGATGCATTTCAAATGAGTTGATTTATGGCAAGTTTTCGGCTGGCTTTTGAATGACTGACTGACTAACTGACTGACTGACTGACATTGCTAACTGGCTGCATGTCGCAGTGCATGAATGAAGGCTTGTTGATGTTGTGACAGCTCCAAAAACTGGCCAGGCTCGGCTTTAGGCCAACTGCCAGCCAGACACAGACATGTTAAACTGCCTTAATTACTCAGCCGCACATTTATACATGCATAACTCTGAGTACGAGTACATATGTATTTATTTTTTTGGCCATAGATTTATGACAATATCTACTACATTACTACCTTTGCCGCGCCCATTCAACCGTTACAGTTACGGTTCATACTCCAGTCGCAGTCTCAGTCTCAGTTCGAGTTCCAGTTTCATTTGCTGCCCTTTAGCTAAAAGGAAAGTCGAATGGTCCTGGACATGGACATGCGACGACGACTTATCTTAACTGACCTGCAAATAGTTTTGTGTTTGACGCCCACGCGACAGCCACACGAGGAAACTAACCACCACCACCAAGTGGCTCACATGTGGCCTCATTTCCTTCGCCTTCGCGTTCCCTTCCGGCGCTGCGGATGCCGATGCCCTGTTTGCTTTATAGGAGACTTTGATAAATTCCGCGCAAACACACAAACATTTGAATAATGAAGCGGGGGCTGCGGCATCAGCATCAGCATCAGCAACGGCTTCAGCATCGGCTTCTCGGTGAGTCTGCTGGGGGCTGTTGGGGGCATCAATCTGTCAACGCCGTTTGCATTTGCCGCATTTGTTGCATGCGCGTGCGCACAGTTTGAGTTCGATGGGTTTTGTGCCACTGGCGGCTGGCGGGCTGGCAAGCACACAGACCAGACCCAGACCAGCAAAGGCCTGGTCCAAGGCACAGTTAAATCGCGTGCCGCCACAGCTTTGTCGCCGGCGTGGGTCGTCGTCTATCAATTAAACAAAAGCGGCTGCAACAAACTGCAGCAAACATCAGCAAACAGCAAGCTGCAACATGAACATCAAATGCAAGGCCGGCCGGCCACCCAAAACGCTGCTCTGCTCCAGTTGCCATTGCGCTTCCGCCCTGTACGAGACCAGGAGAACCAGTTTTAGCCTCTTCTCCGTGCTGCATTTGCCGACATGGAGCATTACTTAACGACACAATTCGTGCAACTCCCACGCACATGCAAGCCAGCAAAAACTGAAAGCGAAAAATGCGCACACAGCCGTGCGGGCTTTCGGCTTAACTGATGCCCCAGCGACCGAAATTGGCGCAAAAATGTCACCAGACTTGCCCCTGTTCCCAATCCCTGTCCCTGTCCCTTTCCCTCGAGGTGGTGTACCTGTATTGGTGCCTGCCTGTGCCTGTTCCTGTCAAATCCATCGATCATCTGACAGCGGCAGGCAAATGTCAAATTGGCGGCGGCAGCGTTTATCAGCCCACCATTTTGGCTTTAATGTCAGTTTAGCAATTTGACAAATGACTTGCGATAACAGCAGCAGCAAACAGCGCTCGCAAAATGTTGAAAGCTGCGTTCAGTGAACCCGCTGCTGCTGATCATGCTCATGAGAACCGGCGATGGCGATGGCGATGGCAATAGGATTGATTACTGCTGTGCATTTCAGCTACCTGAGAGCTCAAGCTCTAACTAAGGCTGGGACATGCCAGCTTATCGATTGGAGCTAATCGGCGATAAAAATGTTTGCCAGCTTGTAAAATCACATGTACATACGAGTATATAAGTGAGGCCGAACTCGAACCTGCGTCTGCAGCTGAGGCCTGCGGATCGAAGATCGAAGCCATCGTCGGACATTCATAAATGTTGCGATCATTCGCAAATGCGAGTAAATATCGCATTTCAGCGACAACTGCCACAAATTACATGCGACCCAGCGACAACAGGCATTAATAATTGGCCCCAACTTAACGCAATCGCGGTGGCTAAGCCGACTTGGCTTTTTTGGCAAGCGTTATCAATAAAAATGTTCAACGGCCACGCCCGCGCACGCACTTCCAATGCACTGTGAGTGCCTCCGCCTTCGCCTGCGTCTCTGCTATTGCCTGCAGGATGACAAATTGCGCAAATCCATGAGATAGTTTCTGGCTGGAGCTGGCCCGAGCACGATTGCGATTGCATTTGGCAATTGCATAATGCGCCTGTGCCGCTGCGCCGCGTTTAGATTTGTATCTTTGTATCTTTTGCATGCGCCAACGAGTGCGCCATGTTGTTGACTCAAAACCCTGTCAAAATGGCAAAAGCAAAAATGATTCGTGAGATAAACAACCAACATACAGACTTACAAACACAACGCTGCATCTGAAGCAAGACTGTAGCCGAATCTAAGGCTGGGCTAGGCCTGAGCCTGACCAGCGCTCTGGTTGGTCAGCCATGAACATTTAATAAACATTTTTGCACCATTTTTCAGTCAAGGCGACTCTTGATGCTGCTGTTGTTGTTGTTGTTGTTGATGCTGATGATGTTGCAGTGGCTGCTGCCCCTGTTGCTAATTGCCATCATTAGCTGTTCATCTGCAGCCGGGACTTATCAATTTATCAGCCAGACTCTTGGTCTGCGTCTGGGTCTGGTCTCTGTGCTGGCCCCATCGCCGGCAATTAGCTAGTCAAAGCGTCTAATTAAGTTGCGCGTGCAGCTTCACAGTTGCAAGAAACACAGTCGTACATATTTGCAATGTACAACATATACAAACTGGCTTTCTTCGTCTGATCGATGATGAAGCGTTAGCGAAACGATTAGATATGAGAGATGAACAGAAAATCATTAAATGCGGTACAGTAATTTAGTGATAAATATGTTTAATGCCGTGTTATTGACTTTTTAAGGATGATTGATAGCGTGCTCAGAAATTGACAAAAGGAAACACACACACATATAATTCGTTAAATCGTTAAATCGCACTCAATGGTATGTACGATGACAAATATTTGTACAAAATAGTTGGTTGAAAACTCACAAAGAAGATTCAAAATTGCATGTTTTCTTTGCTACAAAGATACATAAGCACCCATCCATATTTTTCATATTATTTAGTGTGGTTTACTTTTCGACAGCATAATGTTATCAGGCAAGACACCTTACATTTGGTTATCTCATCTAATTAAAAGTGAATTTGAACATAAGTTTGAAAATGTAAACTGAAGAAGTAATTCAGTACATGTTGCTGGTTTTTGTTTACAAAAGCTGAGGGATGTTACCAGATTTCGTATCTGGCAGCCTACTTTCGCCTGTCCATCAGATTGACACTCAAACTCAAGACAGTTATGTGTAGTTAGTATATTCAAGGAGTGTGACTTATTCTATATGGATGGCAAAGTTAATAACTTTTTACAATAAATAAATATGTAAATAAATATGTAGACATCTCTCAGGGCGTTCTTAGTACCTCCCTGTCCCTGTGTTGCTGATGCGACTGCTCCAGTCGGTATCCCGCGCTCTGAGCATCCCGGTACAGCTCTTCAAATTGACGACACTCTTGCTCTGAGAGGGTCAACACCAAGATGTCATTTTGCATGGCAACATCTATATCGATGAGCTGCAAATCATGGGGCTCTGGAGTTGTAGCAACAGCAGCTGCTTCACCAACGCGTGGATATGGCAGAGAAGGATACGCAGAGGTTTCGGGTGGCGGCGGCTCACCTGAGACGGAGACTCGAAACTCTCGTCGACACAGTGGACATCGAGGGTCGCAGCTCAACTGCAGATATCTCTCAAAACAATCCGTGCAAAAGGAGTGGCCACAGGGAATGCGGTGTGGACGTTGCTGCTTATCTAAACAGAAGATGCACGGGTCAGCGGTCATGGTCACAGAAGCTCATCAAACGGCGGTCGCCCACTAATTGGTTTTCACAGTCTTCGGTCTTTTTTGGACGGTTTTCACAAATTTTTTACAAAATATATTATGTATATATGATGTGTCCTCGTGCCAAAATGAATTTGAAACTGTTGTAGCCAAAAATAATTTCAATGAGGCAGTAAATTGGAACGAAAAAGCAAAGGCTACTTGTGTTTTGCAAAAGCAAACAAAATTCAATGATTTCATAGAAAAATTTGTACTTAAGATGTCGGAAAAAAGATATTACAAATTATTTTATAAACTATTAGATTTTGTGGTAATTTCGCTAACAAAGATGAAATCTCATTTGGGGAGTTTTTGTAAGTATACAAAAAATTCAAGTCCAACTTCTTCGTCCTTTAATGGGCAATGAATGACTAACACTATCATCCCTGGAAATAAATGAAATTGTTCGCAAATCAACTTATTAGGAAGGTCGTCTCTCAATCTCAATCCTGACAAGAAAAGTTATTTTCTTTAGCATTTGCCCAGAATATTTTATCAACTCTTTGCTTTCAAGTTTAGTTGAATTGCTAGTTTTTTCATTCGAAATAAGACAAACCCATATGATATTATGAATTATGCCATCACACCTATTTTCTGCTTATTCTTGATTGAGTTCTAATTTTGGTGTGAACTCTTTGCCTGAGAACTTTGGGTACAAGTCCATTTAATCCAAAATTGAAGACAATCTTAAATTTGCTTTACCAATGACGCTCCTGTATTGTATTGTTTGCCATTGTTGTTTTTGTTGTTGTTGTTGTTGCTGTAACTGTTTCTGCGGTTCATTCAAATTGCATTCAAATCAATTACATTCAAGCCAAACATAATTCATGTGGTATGGGTTAATACAACAAATTACAACTGACATTTAAACAGAAACATGAAACGGACAATTTAACATGAGCGACCAACAAAAAATACGGCCAACACAAAAAAAAAAAAAATAAAACTAAAGAAATATGCTGCACAAAGGCTGGCTGCCATCATATGCAACAAATGGGCAAAGGCGCAAAACCTAAAAAGCCAAAAAGATACGAAAACAAAATTCAAAAAATGAAGGCGCACACAAAATCGCAGCCACTCAGCCGAAATCGAGCTGCCAACAATAACAACAGCAGCAGCAGCAGCAACAATAACAATCAAGGCAAAGTGACCTTCAGTGGCCACAAAGAAAAAAGAAAAAAACAAAACAAAAACAAAAACAAAATGCATAAACTGCAGCCCCACACAAGAAATACAACAATAAAATTCTTTTCTCACGATTGTTGACTTTAACACTTACAGCGTCGAAAACTTACGAGCCATATTCACTGTCATTGCCCGCCAAGTCAAGAGGCCGACCAAAAATTAAGCCCCACTCCAGATGAAGTAGACTTGCATGCGAGTTTTGCCTTTTTTTTCCGAGCAATACTATCAGGGCAACCAGAGCAACTGCGTCTGAAAATGAGCTACTGTGCTGGCGACAAATTTGCAGCTGACTGACGAACTCGAACTCGGACTGGTGTCGGAGTCGGAGTCGACGAGGAAGTGTCGCCAGTTGCGAGTGCATTTCGATTTGGAATACACGGAATGGATGCAGGGCGAGATAAATGTTCTGGGCCAGTACTTGGCCACTTTTGAAATTTTTGGCTTCATTTTTATGTGCTTTGCATATTTTTTGCGCTGATTGTGAGATGGCATTAAAATGTTGCCTGCGTGTTGAACTCATTTATTTGTGCTGTTTTTATCGATTTAATGCATTTTGTAGTTGCTGTCTTCGTCGGCGTCGTTATCTGTCTGGCTTTCGGTTTCTTTTCCTTTTTGTTTTGTTTTTCTGCAATTAAGTGAAATTTATGTTATGGCAAGTTCGTCGCTTAAGTCTTTTGTTTGCGGCTCGCGCGCCTTGGCACGTAAATTGCCGAAAAGTATTTCCTACTTAGCGTGGGCAGGCATCACTGAGCCACCCCTCGCCGTCCGCTTATGTCAAACAGAGTTGGGTTTGCTATCCTGGCCAGGCAACAGCAACTGCAACTGCAACGGCAGCTAATTTTAATCCGCAGCGTTGGTGGCGTGCATACATAATGCATAATTACCGGTTTCACTTTTGCCTCTGCCCGAGTGTGTGATTATCGTGACATACCTTGGCGTTTTATTTTTCTCTCGTTGTTGTTTTTTTTTAAGGAATTGCGGTTTTTATGGCCACTGCATCGTATGGTTTCTTAATTTTTAATTTTTATGATGTGTTAATGGATATTTTTGTGACATGACCTCCCGGCGTGCCGTTGTTCGGTGTCCGTTGTTCTCCAGCCAGCCTGTCCACATTTATCTTGACGTTAAAGTCGAAGTCAAAGAAGATTCAGCATAGAGTGAAACCTGCAGCAGCAGCACACATTATGCAATCGTAAGCCAGAGTCAGAGACCCCATGCGCACTGTAATTGAAGCTATTTAAAGCTCGTTACATGGCAAGGACAAGGCAATCCAAGTGCTGTGCACAAACACAAGGCTGCAGTTGAACCCGAAACAGAGGATGAGGATGAAGCTGCCAATCAATCTGACGGCCTGCAAAACTGCGCAGAGAGCGATGGAGATGACGTTGAAGTTCAAGTACCAGTACCAGTTTGGCTACTCCGCTTGGTCCTCATCCTTGCCGATGCGATGATTAATATCTTAATTGAGCTGGCGACCGCTAGGTGGCGCCGTTCTAAGGCGGCTTGAAAATGTATTCCATTTAATTCGCCAAATCATCAGAGTTAAGTGAGTTTCACATCACCAAAGTGTGACCCACTTTCCTATCAAGATGTAAGTCCTTTTTTCTTTGTATTGTGCCTTCTGGGAAGTGCTCTTGATAGAGGGATTGGTGCGAGTATGGCGAGTTGTCGCTCAAATTACACGCACACTGGACCCAAGCCGAGGCTAAGAGATGATGATTACAGGCCCTGTGCATGCAATTTGCATCAATAAAACTTGCAGCCTGCGCCTGGGCCCCGGCGGTGTCTGATGCTACTGCTGTAGGTCAGTTTGCGTTTGCATCATTTCCTGGGCCAGAAAAGCAGTTCATCTTGCTCCGGTCTGGCGTTGATTTGTTGCCTGCTTCTGCATTTACCTTTGCCGTTGTCGTTGCCTTCAATCAAGTGACGATGAGCGCAAACGAGCAGCAACACCACACATGGCCACAGACGCACCTGGATTCCAGGCCCATCCAAATGACGCACGCCTCAAACTGACTTTCATCTCAGCCGCGGCCTCGTCGCTTATCTACTCTGGTGCTCTCTTATCGGATAAGACTCTACGTCTGTCCCAGCGCATCAGTCGATGATGCGCTGATGCTGATGCTGATGGTATGTATGATGGGAATGGAATGATGTGATGATGGTGTCGGGCCCAGGCCCACTTGACCAGCCAATAATTACTTTCTCTGGCTTAAGTGGGCATCGACTGTTATTGATTTCTGATTGCTGGCATAATTTTATTACGCATAATTAAGCCAAGATAAAACCTCCACTTCTCTCACACACTCAAGAACAACGCACACACACAAAATAACACACCTCATAACATTTCCATCCGGCATTCGCAAATGGTTTATGAAGCTGCCAATGGAATGAAATTAAAGATCAATCTCATGAAATCGTTACATTTATCTTTTTTTGCAGGCACAGCGAGTAACATAAGCAAATTACTTTAAGGACTCGCTGTTCCTTGCACTCCAAGTTAGCTGCCGAATAAAGGACCTATCAATATCCGATGGCAAAGGCAAATGCCAAAAGATTTCAAATATCCTTTTGAGGGTTCAGGCTTTATCCTTTTACATCTTTATAATGATTCTTAGCTTAATACATGGTTATAGGAAAGATATAATATGATATAGATGGATACAAATAAATACAAATAAATTGTAGGAAGAAAACGTTAACGTATCGAAAAAGCGTTTCATGAGAAGAATTTATTCGATTAGATTTGCAATATGAACCTGTACTTAGGGATGTCCAAAAACATGGATGCTATCCGATTCATCGATGTTTATGAGGTTATTCGAGAAGCTTCGTCGATATATCAATGGTCAGATAAACATCGAAGTATTATACACCTTTTCCTTAGAAATCCATTGGCTTGCTGAAATGTAATGTCTCATACAAATTCTTTGATCAAGAATTTCAGCAAAGAGTCAACTAATTCGCAGAAGTCTGAATCAAAAGAGTCTTCTTTCTGGGAACACTGCCAAAAGCTTGCGCACTCGTGCTATTACAAGCCTGCTGACGATATTTAAGAGGAGATGAACGGATATTTAAAAATGCCTATCAAGGACTTTAAGTCTTACCCCATTGATTTGTGGGATTCAATGTACACCATCTATCCATGCCATAAATACATTTCCTAGCAGCTTTAATCAATACTGGGAACATCAGTGGGAACTGGTATTGGGGGTTCTGGGGGACCAGAACCAGATTTTTCAGCGGCATTGTTAATTTTAAGCCAGCAACGAAACAAAAAACTGAGAAGTAATAATGCTCCTACGTAGCATTGCTAAAAAGTATTGAACCCCATATGTAATTTTGCTACGAAAGCAAATACGTCTATTATTTTTTAGTTTTAACAATGATTTGAGTTGATACTTTGTGATTTTACTGCTTTCCTAGTTTTTCTGATATTCATTGAGTTTGCTATCGAAAAACATCGATGTATCTATCGATTTTGATATTTGAAAACATCGATATCGCCAACATCGATGTTTTGATCTCAGTGGCCATCCCTAGCTCTACTTCATCATAAAAAGCATAGCAAGAGTCGCTTAGAAAAATCATCATATATCGCAAACTTCGTGAAATCAAAATCTGAAGTGAAACAACGCTTCGAATGATATGGCTGATCAAAATGCTATTGCCGTTTTAAACTGAGCTTTATATATTACATATATGTATATACATGTGTATGCATACTTCCTCATATATACAGCATACCTACGTCAAACGCATTGTGCAATTTATTTGTGTCAGTTGAAGTTCGGTAAATTAACTTCACTTCACATCACAAGCCGCCAAAATACAAATTCACAAAATCCTACCATAAGAAATAAAACTTGAATAAAATAAAAAGCAAAACGAAACAACTGCAGCTTCTCCGCAGAGCTGAAGTGTTATATCTGACAGTTCAGACGTCAACTTTAAAGTGAGATCTGTCATAAAAGTGCTGGTGCCGCTTTTTGATTTTGATTTTTGGCGGGTTGCCTGCCATTTCGAAAAAAAAGTGCAACTGCCCAAAAATATATGCAGATTTTTAATTAAAGCGCGTTATCAACAACGAAAAAACGGAATACGAATAAACCCCGTACGCGAAACAACGCCAAACCGGTCGGCGACGACCCGATAGCCAATTTGGTCTGGATCTCAGTTCAGTCACAGTACCCGTTTCAGTTGATGTCCACAATTTTGATTTTGTTTTTATTTCATCCAACTTTTTTTGCTTTGCTTTTGTTTTCTTGAGTGGCACTTCCTTAATTGGAGCAAGCATAGCAACAAGTGCAGCGCTAATTTATGTGGTTATTTAATAAATATAATTAATAAACAAAAGCTACAGCAGGGCAGAGAGCGGAGAGCGGAGAGCCTGAGTCTCCTGCTCATTTGTTGGCCATATAAAAATTACTTAATAATTTCCATCAAAAATAATTAATTTCAATATTATTCAGGCAAAATGAAACTGCCTGGCTGACGGAGGGCCTGGGGCTATCAGCAACATGGACATGTCCGCAATGTCAGCGGCAACGGCGTGTTAAGCATATGGCCTGCCTCTGCCTTGTGCTTAACCCTTTTTGGCCAGCACCAACAAATTGTTGTTGCGACATCAAAATGCTTATTACTTACAGCAGAACATGCAGCACGCCCAAAGGCGATTTACAATTTTATACATATACGATATATGCCCACCCCTCGCTCCGCTCAGCCAAAGCCCTCTACTCCTGGCAGAGGTTGGCTTTTTGGGGTAACTTAAATCAATTGCGGCATGTAGAGGCAAAGCGTCAACGGTTCACGTTGAAGTTGAAGCTTATTCTCCAGTAACTCAGTTTTCGCCTGCTCCTCCTCCTCCTGCTCGTCAGTACTTTACATTCCGTGCCCCTCTCTTTATCTACACAAATCTGTTTGCCTCGTTCGCTGCGCTTGAGTAATTTCGATTTTTGGCGGCTTTGTCCTTACTGGCAAATGACTTGAAACTTGGAGTCGGCCTGGCTTCCTGGGCCAGCTTTTATGGCATTTATGCTACTTATGCAGAGGCTGCCGCTGCTGCTGCTGCTGTTGCTGTTGCAGCCAGAATGACCGTAATTAATCAATTTGGTTAAAGTGGCAGCGGAGCAGAGGAAGGCGGCGGTGGCAGCCGGGGGATGATTGGTCAACGGCAATGTCCGTGTAATAACAATGAAAACAGCGTGTGTTGTGCAGCAGACTACGCTGCAGTTGGACTCCAATGCGAGTATACTCGCACTGTGGAACTCGTGTATATCTGCACACCATAAATTATGTTCGCACAGGGTTAAGCGCATTATTTAAGCATTCATCACGCGCTGCGGAACAGTGCCAGTGCCCAATGGCCATGCCACGTCCACGTCCACAGACCCCGCGATCCAGCCCCAGTCCCAGTTGCACTCGGAGCCATAGTCCCTTGCCAGCCTGTCTGCTTTCCTGCAGCTCATCTGTTGCCGTGTAATAATTTTTGAAATTTATGTAAACAGTGTTGATTATGGATGAGTTATGTAGCAAGTTCTACCTTTTGTTTTCTTCTCCCTCCCTTCCTGTTTTCGCCCAACGAAGGTGCAGTTAATTTAAAGCTTGTTGTGCTGCCGCCACAGTTGACTCATCGTCCAAATTGATGTCTTTATTAGGCTGCCAAGCAATATGTACTGTATAAATTGCAGCAAAGTTGCTCTGTCTATGTCTTGGCAATTGTATTAAGATCCAGTAATATGACAATGACTTAACACGAACATTTATTTGCCACAAAGTATGCCAGCCAGCTCACAATAATTCGAGGAAATATGATTTTTTTCAGAGTCTGGGTATCTGGGGCCATTTGGGTGGCGCCTTTGTCTTTGTGTTTGACTTGGGTTTGGACAAACGTGCCACATGTTGAGAGCTCAACTCAGCTCAGCGGCTCGGCTCGGCTTGGCTTGGCTTGGCTGTAAGTCTAAGCCATGTTTCAAGCGCCATTAATATTTGAATTCTTTTTGGCAGCTCAGGCACGTTTGGTGGAGCCAATCACAAGAGCCATTTGGCCAACGAATCGACAGCATCGCATGTCAACTTGAGCTGGAGCAAGAGTCGGAGCTGAACTTGTGGGTGCTGGGGCTGGTGCTTGTGCCTAATGGAGCTCAGCTTTTAACCACGTGAGTGAGCTGATAAAAGCGACAAACATTTAACAAGTAATTAAACATAAAGCGCAGTTTCAGTTGCAGTTCCAGTTGCAGTTGCAGTTGTTTTGTTTTGATACCATTCCATTCCCCCCTTTTAGCAGCTGGCATTTTCTGTTGCCAAAACTGGGTTAAGGACGCAGCCGAGCACTCAACACTCAAAACTGAAAACTCTACAATTGCCGCCCCACCCCTTGGGCAGCCAACAATCGTTTCGATTCATTCTTTTTTCTCTGCACTTTGGCCGTAATAGAGTTGCTGAAATTTTGGCATTGTATTTATGGCCACATAACAGACATATATTTCTGTATATATACCAAATATTTATATGCCAACGCCTGACCCACACCCACATTTCATTAGCTTTAGCCCCACCACCAGGCGGACAGTGGCAGCCAGGGGTAGGCAGCGTTGATAAATGTGTTAATAAATATTCGAGTTGTTTGTGAGTGTTATAATTTAGTGTTGATTAGTTTGCGCAAATAAGAGTTATTGATTCAATTTCAATTAAAAGGATATGAATGCTTTAAATTAGCGCCTGCTCTCGCTCTCCTGCCCCACACTTCGCACCAACAACTCCCACGCCTTTGCCTTTGCCAGACTTGGACTTGGCCAGCGAACTTGTTTCTCTGTTTTTTTTTCTGTTTTTTTTTTGGTTTTGGCACCTTTTGCATTGATATGTCCGACTCCGACTCCAACTCGGACTGCGGCATTATTAATGATGCCTAATGAGTGGGTTGGGCCGAGCAATTGCAGGAATTGCTACCAAACCCAGAAACTAAAACGCTGGCTGAGAGCCAATTATATGTCATTTATATGGAACGGAACCCTGGGACATGTAATTTGTGTAAACTAAACTCTCAAACATTTATTATACGATTTTCGTGTATACGCAAAATGCAAGCAAGTTTCTCGTGTCGATTGGTGGTCAGCCTCTGTGCAAGGGCATCGAGAGTTGCCAGCGTAGCCGCCGCGACTGGTGTTGATGACCACTGGTGCTCATGAGTGGTGGCGACCCGGACTGATAGCCGGAACTGGAGCGCATTGAAGATCTCGATGAATTCGTTGAGCAACGCAGCTGTATACTCGTCAAGGGAGCTACAAAAGAAACTACGGCAGTATAACAAGGGAAGAGAAGCATTGGACAGGGTATGGGTGGCTGGCAGAACTTACATGCAGGGGGATGAAGTACACGGATCAGACAAGTGGAACAACAAACTAAAATCTAATCTTACAATAACTAAAGCAACAAATAGTAGCACAAAACACTGGACAATGCACACACAATAAGCTTAGGAGGCCTGATCGGAATGGTTGTGGGAGAGCTGACGTACGGTAAAGGTGGTCTCTGTTGGATCAGAGGTCAAAACAAGACACATTAGAGTATACACATAGAATGAACACGTATCCTAGCTTACCTGGGGTGCGGAAGCCTTCTTGAATCTTGTAAATCTCATTGAGCTCTCGGGCACTGCACAGAGGAGTGTCCACCTGGGTGGTTTCGTTGAAACGCCCATAGTCGATCTCGTAGGCCTGCAGATCCTTGTTATACAAGACGACAGGGTCGAAACGGTGACCCCACAGTATCTCAGTGTTGATATAGCTCGATCGAGCCTGCGTGGACTGGCCTGTGGACTCCACAGTGCCCTCTAGAATGACCACAATCTCAAACTTATCCTGCAGAATGTCCGTGGCATTCATGTTGTACAGCGGTGAGTTTTCGTCGATCTTGTGCTCAATGACCATGGGCCAGATAAAGAACAAATCGGAGCCAGAATCATCTGTGCCAATTTCTAGCTCCGTGAAGTACTGCGTCATCACCTCGCCCTCCTTGGTACTGCGCGTCCGTATCAACTGGGCTCGCACTCCAGCCCCAATAATGTGCGACTTTCGCATGTCACCCACACGGAACATAAGCGACAGACACCCATCCCGCTGGCATATGACGGCATGCTTGGAGAACAGCAATGTTTGGGCCCGCTGCTTGGCACGTGTCATCTTGGCAAAGACAATGCCAGCCATGAAGGCAGACGACATCACACCATATATAGATTGGAAACACATCATGAAGATTGCCTCCGGACACTCGGGCGAGGTCGTGCGCACTCCATAGCCGATTGTGTGTTGTGTCTCAATGGAGAATAGAAAGCAGGAGGTGAATCCATCGATTGCCGACACACAGGGTGCCCAGCCAGAATCCTCTGTGAAAGAGAAGTAGTAAATTGTGCATGAACTCTATTTAAGCTAAATGCCTACCCTGATTATGTGGCAGATGCAGATCCTCCAGATCGCCGTGGGTGTAGACGATGAGCCACCAAATGAGCGCAAAGAACAGCCAAGACAATATGAAGCTCAATGCAAAGGCCAATAGAGTCCATCGCCACTGCCAATCCACCATTGTTGTGTACATGTCCTGCAGGAAGCGGACGCGCCTCCTTTGGAGATGCTTCTGCACCACATTGCAGTCGCCATTTTTGAAAACAGCGCGTCGCCGAACACGTCGCATGCTTCCCGGCCGAAAGTTGCGAGATCTGTGCGAGGAAAGTCCAAATTAAATAAAAGGGAAAGGTAATATGGATACAAAGGGAAGCCTTGAGTACTATATTTACAAAAATTACCATATGTAGAGGTTCAGTAATCCTACGAGTAGGGAACATTATATTTTGCATTGGAAATGTGGGCAATATACAAGAAGCCTAAAAGTATGCTAAGTATGAATTTGTACCAGCAGCTCAAAGTGCGTATGGGATTGTCGAGCAAATGTTGCTCTAGTTAGTAGAAGATTTATCATTTCAATATTATCAAATGAAATTAAAGGAATATTAATAGTGCAACTCAAGTTGCTAACTTTAATAAAATTTATAAGAATGTACATTTAACTTCAGGATGAAAATGAAAAAGTTGCCTATCTGAAAAGAAAACATAAGTTGAGAACTCATTCTGAAACTTAATGAATTTTTACATATAGGCAGCTTACAGCATAGAAAAACTGCGGTGAAAATTACAAGTCAATACAAATATCGTGATAAAAGTATAACACCCTCTAGAAGGGTATAACAAGAGAGGGAGGCTAGCTTATATACCCTTCGCATTGTGAATATTTCACCGATCTAGATCGAATAATACCCTCTGCAAATGTATACAAAGATGAAAATATGAATATATATATAATTTAAAAGATTTTTGTTTATTAATTGAATGTCATCGCCATCCCCACAGTAGACTTTTGTTTGACTCACCACGACAATTCTATATAGTTAGGCCCCTGTATATCGTTATTTGCAGATCTTTTTCATAATATATCTCATAATTCTCAATGTACTTCAATGTCATTTGGTCTGACCATGATTTATGCAAGTGTCAAATGAAATTGGCCGACCAGACATGTGGCTTTTTCTCAAATTTTTTTAATTAAGCGTGCACATTTGCACTGCCAGCTTTTTGTGCTGTAAATGGCGTCAATTGCATCTAATTAATGTTGCACTTGGTTTGACAATCCAGTTGCCTGAATCCAGTTAGAATCATTTCTGATTAGCTCTAAATCTGTGGCTCTTATGACACTTTAATGGGACTTAATTACAGCCCACCCACTATATATTTAGTTGATTTATTGCAATCAGAAGTAAATAATCACTTGCTGTTGTTTATAGAGACAAATTGTCACTACACGATCTCGATCCCACTTGTCTATATCACCCACACAGCTCTCAATTTCAAAATGCAGTGCAAGTGAGCTTGCAACACGCTTTAACCCCATTTGACACCCGGCGGCGATTAATTGACATTGTGCCGTTTCCATAAATAACTGTTAATCGAATTTAATGCTTAAACACATTGAAAATGTTGTCGGCACAATAAAATGATTCGTGTGGAGCTATGCCAAGCGGTCGAGTTCTTTTAATTAATTAATTGCTTTCTTTCGCACTCCATAAAAGCAGCCGCCGACATACACACAGGAAGTGGCTGAGCTGAGATGAGAAATGTGTCTAAGAGTACAATTACAGAATTTGCTGATGAAATCTCGTAACTGATAAAATCGAGTTGATAAACGCAAAGCGTTTAGCAGGTGATAAATGTGCGAAATCCAAGTGATTGCAAAACCGTTGCAGCCAATTAAAGTCCCATTTTGACATTTGATTAATGTGCCTGGCCTAATGAAATCTGTATAGGCTACCTAATGGGTAGGGCAGGGCAGGGCAGGGCACTGCAAACTGTAGACTGCAACCTATAGCCTGTAGATAATGCTCGTAACTCATGCCAATTGCACTGAAATGAGCTGAGAAACGGTGTGGGCGGCTCTGTATAAATTACAAACCACAAAAACGGCGCATGTAATATTTAAAACCAAACAAACAGCGGGCTGCTAATCAGCAAAACAAAGCAAACTTGTCCAAGTATGTGTCAGTGTATCTTCTATCTATGAGATAGTTTTGTCAAAGCACGCACGCGAGAAGCCCCTCTTTGATTGAGTCCGAGAGGCAAGTTCAAGTTGAATGTCAAACGCGTTGACGAGATAATTACGACGCGGAAGATCACATTGAAATATGTACTTGTATAAATTATGGCCACCCACCCCTTGGCCAGCGAGTGGCTGGATCCCTTGAGCGCCTCATAGTAGACGCCTGCCTGTGACGGTGTGTGCGAGATGCCTCTCATGTATTGCCGCTTCCACTCGCGCATTTGGGCGAAGGTTTCATTGTCCTTGTTGTCGCCAGCAAGTGTGCCAGTCTCGGCGTCCGCAGGATCGGTCAAAGGAACCTGCATATTGGTTGACTATTGTTCCTAACTCACGCGCGCACAAAACTCAACTGAAGTTCAGCCTGGCCTAGTTCAAGCGAAGCCAGCACGGGAACCGGCCAATGTTTAGACAACGAATTAGGGCAACACTAACTAATAACCACTTATTGATCTGGCCACTTAGACAGCTGCCAAAACATGAGCAAGCAGCGGATAAATAGCTACCGCTACCCCTCCCCCCTTACCTGCAGCTGGGCTGGCGTTGAAACGATTTGCCATGTGTGTTTAGGCCATAGAAGCTAGCGGGTCGATTGGGCACTATCGTTATGGGATACGACTGCGGATTGCTGATCACACTGTCCAGCGAATCGGGATCCACTTCGATGCTCGTCGCAGCTCTCTTCAGTGGCTCTGTGGACTGCTCATTGGCTGATGCTGCTGCTGACATTGTTGTTGTCGTTGTAGCCACTGGCATGGAGTGGCTGGTTAAATTGAAGCGCATCTGTGAAGAGGTTCCCCGTGAATTACTGTGTGCTTGAATCTGGCACGTTGTGTGTGTAAGAGTATCTATGTATGCCTCAAGTGTGGAAAATGTGACTCGTGATAACCTCAACACACAGGTGCGAAAAGAATCCCAAAGTAACAACAATCGTTATAAATTTGATAAATGGGTGAGGAGGAACCGAACCCAAAGTTGCTCTATAACAAGTGATGTTCGTCACGAGCAAGTTGTTTGCAAATGTTTATGGCATCATAAATGTCACTTTGGATACAACTATTGCTCATTTCGAAGTAAAACTTGTCACAGCTGTTGTAGTTTTTGATTCTATTGCACTTTAATGGCCAGGAGAAAGAAGTATATTAGAAATGGAAATGATAGGTTTTTATGAAGTTATATTTCACGAAATTAGCATTTGAAAAATGTTGCCTTGTAGCATCTATCGTATGTGGCCAAGCCCTATTTTCATCAACACCCCACTCAAGATCCACTTTATTTTTTATCTAAACAAATTTAATCGCTTTACGATCTCGAATTTGTTAAAAATACATTTAAATTTAACAGCAAACACATCATAGAGATCTGTGGCGATTTGTGAGATTGGTTTTTGGCACGTTTTTGATCACAAATATGTTTAGCACCTTCAAACGAGCATACAATATTCAATTAATTGGCACCTTCGGTCGCCTTTTCTTTTGTTATGCTAAAAAGATCTTTAGCAATTTAAGCACATTCCATTATAAATATAATTTTGTTGAACATTTGATTTTACGAGTGCCGCGGAAAGATTCGCTTTGTTTTGTGGAAGCACGCTGGAGTAGAAATGAGTCGCACTTCGAGTGGCGATCACAGGGCAAAGGCAGACAGAAGCCGACGCATGGAAATTGACACTATAGTAGCTAGCTAGCTAGCTAGCTTGCCGATCCGCAAGTCAGTCCAACGGATTAAATGACGGTCGACTGGCGGCTATAGCAAGAAAATATCAAACTGAAAAAGTTGTGAACAAAAAGCGGCGCTGTAAATGAGCTCAGTTACACACAGGCACGCACACACTCACACATAAGTACAATGGCAATTTTCACCAGAGCTGCAGATTGATGCTCTCTCAGATAGAGATACAAATACAGATACAGATACAGCAACAGCTACGGCTACACTTGCAAAGATGGCCAGCCAGGCAGGCAGTCACATATGCAAGGAGGGGATGATAATGTTGCTTGAAACGAGAAAAGTTCAATTGAAATGATTTTTTAAATTGGAATAAAGGCGGAAGATAAGCACGATAAGCGCTGCTTATCTATACGAACGTATATTAAATGTTTTTATGGCCAAACAAAAATTGCAAAACAAAAATCAGCCACTTCGGATGCAGTCGACCTTCAGTGAGCCTCAAAGCTCTGACCCAAGGGTGGCGTATACGTAATATTTTCAAGTGTTGATCGGAAGGTTATTTATATGATGGGCTTGCATCGTACTCAGATAGGCTCTCCGTGTGTGTTCTCTCATTTTTTATATCTGTTGTATAACCTCGTTATATTTGGTTATCCCATTGTTTGCTAGAGAGCTTGCAAATATAAATAGTCGTGTCGGTTAATTGCCTACTTGCCAGCATCATAAATACCGCCGATGAATAAAGAGAATACAAATACAAAACATCAACGCACAATAAAATGTTGAACTAAGTTTTCCTCCATTATTTTGAGATGTGGCCATTATAAATCAAATGTGATATGCTTGAAAAACATACAGAATATACAGAGCTATTTTCATACAAATAGTAAAAAGAGCCTAAGCACATACAATTTGTATGTATGTAAGTGTGTGGGTTTCTGTCTCATTTTGGTTTTGTTAATCCTGCTTTTGTAGGATCGGATGGCTGCTTATCTCTGTATCTCTGGAAGCCTACCAACTGGTGCCTTCACCGATGTTATCTTATATTGGCTATTTAATATAGCTGCAAAAGATTTCATCCTTGCAGCTTTGCGGAGATCCCAAAGGCAGCTCGCAAAAGAGCATATAAAAAGTCACCAAAGTCGCATATCTTGACAGTGGACACATTGAGATGCGAACCAGAACTGCTATTGAAATTCATCAGCAGATACTCAGGCTTCAGGTCACGATGTATGATTTGCTTGGACAATGCTCAGTATTTGGCTAGCTGCAGTGAACCGTGCTGCAGCAGCAGGTTGCCGACATCGCTGACTTCAGTTGCTTAATGCGATAAATCTGTATTATGGCTGACTTCAGTTGTACACGTGGACGCAGCATAGTTATAAAGAACTCCAGCAGCGACTTAATGTCCTTGTAGCGAGCATTCGAAACGGGCAAGCAAGGCAGTAGGGCCTTCTGTGGCAAACAAAGTTGTAAAAGTCACAAAGTGCATGTCAACACACTGCTATGGCTACTGGGCCCTGCCTACCGTTTCCATGCGGCAGTTCATTTGCTTCATTTTCAATGCCCCAATGCTCGGTCTTCCGTCATGCCTCACCGCTTTGAAGGCTGCAGCGGAGGTGTTGGGGTCGCAATGATAACTATAGCTCATAACACTCTACAATAATAACAACAACAGCATAATTTATAACACACTAAATTGTGAATGGCGGCTGCCACTGATGAAGAAGAGCGCCAAAGCAGCTGAGATAATTGAATAATCAGCTTGGTTGCGCAGCTTGAGCGCTGTGACACCGACCCCCTCCCCCAGTCGGCTGCGTAACCATGAACCCCGCTACCCTCTTCCGTGCTTGTGCTTGCGTCAAGCTGTAGTCAAATTTGTAGGCAATCATTGGCCACTTTTGCAAACGTAAACGCATCACGCAGAGGGGGTGCTAATTAGCAATTTAAATTTATTTGTATCCAAGGCGTCTCTCTGGGCGGCTATTTTTATTTAAATCAATTTAGTTTTCCAATTAATGTAAGTGTGAGAATTTTAAATATTTTTTGTTACATTTCTTCCAGCTGAATTATACACTAAGAGAAAAAAAAAACGTTCAAAAATACCAAAAATCATTACAAAATCAATATTTTCGTTCTCAATACTTTTATTGATTATTATTTTAACACTTTTATTTCCTATATCTTGAACGATGTTCTTGATTTCAGAACGGACTTTTGTTCTCAGTTCTCGAACGCTTTGAAATCAAGAATTTTCATTTCAAGAACGTTTTTGACCAATTCAACCTCAGCAACGAACCTCAGCATTCTGAAAGGAAGGAACAAATGTTCTCATTTTAAGACTCATTTGTTATGATGTTAAGAAACGTTCAATCTTATTTTGAGAACCATTTGATCTCATTTCTAAAACCATTTGTTCTAATAATTAGAATTTTTAAAAACAGACAACAAATTTACAAGAAGACATTAAAGTCAATTATCCTTTCCCTCAGTTTACCCTTTTGTGAATAATCACACTTGAGGGTAGTTCACGTACTTATTTTTTGAACATCCGATGGGGCTAATGCGCCATCTAGCAGTAATTTTTGTAACTGCGAGCAAGATTTCTTTTTGTAGAGCCAAAAAGTATGCAACATTGTTAGCATATATTTAGTAGTATCACGACACGACGCTGGTATGGGTCAGTAAAAAACTCTCGACCCTGCCTGGTACAGGTCCGTGCAGGGGTCCCTCAGGGAAGTGTGCTTGGACCCTTCTTGTACACTCTGTACACTGCTGACATGCCAGCCCCATCAACAACACGGAAGTTTCTGCCCCTGCCAAGCTGCTCTTGGACACTTACGCGGACGACACTGCCACTCGTCGCTACAAACCGCCTCCGAAGCAGTGCAGGAATGGCAGCATGCAATGGAGCGATGATCGGTCAGATAGAACATCAATAGTGCGAAATCGGCCTATGTGACCTCTCTTCGGCGAGGCGGAACCCTACCTGTTCTCACCTTTGATGGTGGTACCATTAACACCATCAGCTCTCACTGCTACTTGTGTCTCCACCTGGACAGCAAATTAATATGGAGAGCCCATATTTTGGCAGTCAAAGCGAAGTGCCTAAAGAAACTGCAAAAGCTTGACTGGCTCCTGCGTTCAAGCAAGCTTCAGTTGTCAACCAAGAGTCTGTTAATCAAAGCCATTATTACGCCTACCTTGACTTATGCCATCCAGGTATGAGGCACTGCCTCTAGGAGCCAGCTCGACAGGCTAAGGGTCGTCCAAACGCGTGCAGCTTGGAATTGAACCAAATTTGGTACTAGAGGCATCTAAGACAACTCACCAAATTTCATACGGATCCGACAACTATATTCCCATGAATACAACATTTCTCATTTACAAACAAATCGAACCAGTTTAATTAGCCCCCACCTTCACTGACAACGTTTTATTCAAATCATATAGCTCTTATAGAACCGATTTGACAAAATGAACACTTAGTAGAAGACAAGAAGAAAAAGTTTCATTTAAATCAATCCAAACTGGGTTTGTACCCATTTTGTGAGGACTTGACAACGGACTTGACGGAATTTGATCAGCAGCGGTTTACAGCAGCTTACTAGGTACAGCGTGGTTTAACTGCCGAGCAGGCTCGACTGAAGCGTTCTTACTTGCTTAAAGCTAGCTTATAATCAAGAATGTTTCCAATTTTTACATACAATTTCAATTCTTTAGAAGCATTCCAAGGTCTCTCGAGCCCCAGAACAAAATTGTCTTGAGTCTCAATAATTCAGTATGTGATTCCCTTCTCTGACCCTGCGTCCGACTTGCTGGACTCAGTCAAAAATGTTATCATTATTTCAGTTAAAATGTAATTTTATTTTGTTTTTAATTTACACACAAAAATAATATAGATACATATGCATAAAAATTCCTGGTTCTTGGGTTTTGGACCTAAAACACTTTGACTATTTACACCTGATATTGCAAATGTAGTAAGGAAATGGATGCTTAAACTACTTACATTTGTGTATGTATTTTGTGAATGTGTTTGTGTGTGTGTGTATATGTAAATGCAACACTGAAACACTTACTAGCTAAATGCTAAATAATATACTGCTATCTACTAATTCCTACAAACTACGAAAATTGTACAATGAAATCGACATTAAATATTTTTCGCTTTCTCTCTTTCACAAAATGGCAAAAATGTTAACGAAATGTGTATGTTGGGTGGTATGTGTGTTTGTGTGGGTGAGCTAAGTGCATGTGTGTTTATGTGCGTGTATAATATAATTATGCTTGTGTGAGTTTCACATAGCCGCACCATTATAGTGCTGATACATTTCATCCCAGAAACGTTGACGCTCTGGCTCCGGATTTGTCTTCATGACTAATGTGTTTGAGATGTCCAAATAGTTAAGGCTATTCATCACATTTGTGGGATCTATGGGCGCCCATTTGGTGTTCAGAATATCGTCCTCAACATCTGGAGTGGGGGTACTAAGACAACAAGAATTATTTTACGATCGCCCCGCGAATATACCCCATAACCTTACCCGTATTTGGCGAAGTTCGTCCACATGCGCACCATGCGATTCTTCACTTGCACCTCCAATGACTTTGGATCCAGGCTCAAATTGAAGAAGCCAAACTTGAACAGGTAGCCAAGTTCATCGCCATGGCAGACGCCTGGCCTGGGAATGCCCAGCATACGCTTGTACAGACCCAGAGCGCCGTCAAAGGAGAAGCGATACATATAGATTGGAGCATTTCCATACTTTGCATGATTGCGAGCAGTGCGCCGAATGCCTTGCACAAACATCAAATCGGTTAGCAGCTGCCGCAGACATATGGAAACAGAAGATAATATATTTTATAAGCATATATAGATCGAAATATCGAAATTCCAGCCTATTCTACACACCGCTATCATCTCATCGACAGACTCAATCCCCACGTGCTTGTTGCCGAGATAGAAGGAGCGAATTTCCCGGGTGACCCTGTCATGTACATGGGTGACATTCAAATCGTGCGGAACCAAGCGTCCAAAATCATTCTCGATGATCTGCAGCAGCTGTGGATTCTTACGTAACCCTGAAAACATATAAGAGAGACGCAATCGAAATGAGAAACTATTTAAGATTCTGAACCTCGAATAAAAACCCACTTCGAATGAACAGCATGGCTTCGTGGGTGTTGTAGCCCGTCATGTAGGCCACCTCGCTGTTGAAGTTGTGAGCCTTGTACATCTCGCTGGGATGTTCGGTGAGGAAGGGTTGCTCATAAAACTGCTCCTCCTGGCTCTGATCTTGATTCCAGTATCCCTCTACGACGGGTACGAAGGGCAGACCAATATTGTTGCGTTGATCCTCTGCTGTTAAAGTTGTGGGAGCTGCCTCCACCAGCTTCATCGCTGGCACGCGGCGTAGGAAGTCCAGGATTTCCTCGGTGTTATTCGCCCCAACATAGCCCAGATTAGCGGCCAGACGTGCAGCTCTCACACTTGAGCTATCTGCCATTGACCAGGGATTCAGGGCTGAGCCACTCTGCGAGATGGCGCGATGAAAGAGGCCCTTAGCCAGCGGCGACAACAGCAGCAGCTGAACCGAAGAGGCACCCGCAGATTCGCCAAAGATAGTCACCTGGCAGGGATCGCCACCAAAGGCGGCTATATTGTCGCGCACCCATTTGAGGGCCAGCACCTGATCCTTAAGTCCCTGATTGCCAGGCGCATCAGGTCCAGCTGTAAGGAAGCCCAATGGACCCAGCCTATAATTCAGAGTCACCAGCACAATGTCCTCGGCCACCAGATAATCAGGACCATAGAGAAATGAGTTGCCGGAGCCAAAGGAGAAGCCACCGCCATGCAGCCAGACCATCACAGGAAGGCCAGGCTCCGAGCTGCTAAAGGAAACAATTAAGTTAGCAATTAAAATCCTCACTTGGCTAGTCGTCAGCTCACTCATCCTCCTTGGGCATGCGCGTTGTGAACACATTCACGAACAGGCAATCCTCGTCTCCTTTAAAGGTGTCCAGTATCATATTCTTGTGGGGACAGCTTTGGCCCTCCCTGGAAGCATCCCTGATGCCTTGCCAGGACTTCTCTGGCTCCGCAGCTCGGAATCTGCATCGATAAATATTGAGATAGTTTTGTGTGCTTCGGAACCTGTTGAGTTGCTTGAATTCACCTTCTGGCTCCAATGGGGGCTGCACCATATCGCATGCCCTTGAAGCTGTAGTAGCCTCCCCTCTCCCCTGAGCGATACTTTTGATAACGCCCGCGCACCTTGCCCAACGTTGTGGTGGCCACAATTTCGCGCTCCTTCTGTAAAGCAAAACGGGAACAATGATAAGAAGAATGCATCGCATCGATTCTGCAAGTTCGCAAATATCATAAGATTAGGAATTTGGATGTCAATGCATTTTCGTTAATTTGTTCTACTTTAGCTATTTTTCGGCATTCAGATTGGCTAGCTCGAGCGCTGGCATCTGTGAGATACATACTGTGTTGCACAAGAATTTAGCATTCATTTTCGGACAGAAGTGTGCCATGGTGCATACGGATTGCGCAACCGCCTTGGTCAATGGCCAACGGCCAATGGCTGCAGAGCCAGTTCTCGCCTCCGCCTCAGTTTCCGATTCAATTGCAAACTTCGAGCGCCCATTGCATGCACAAAATGCCAAACGATTATGGCTCTTTCTTTGCTATTGAAGCGCATATGGCTGAATGCCTTTGGCAGCGTAGACTTAGACTTGACCTCAGACGGCGTCAGCTGCAGCTGCAGTTGCATTTGCAGCTTCACAAACATGGCCAATACTTGACGTTCAAGTTGAGATTTGATTGGCTGCAAATGCCAAAATGTGCGCCAAGGCCAACAACAAGGTGGAATGGATATGTATTTCTTATTTCTACTTACACTTACCCGCAGAGACCGCACCACCTCCTGGACCACGCGCATGGCCCGCGATGGCAGAAGATGGACCAACGAATTCGGGTGGGAGGTCAGCGTTTTCCAGGCCGTCGTCTCCTGCAATTAAGAAGGCCGTTCACTCTGGTGTTTTCTTAAATTAAATTAACTGCAATTTGCAAACATGCAAGCTGGCTTTCGCGCTGGCGCCTTGTGCAAACCCCCGGCCCAGGCCCATCAAGCCATGCCGTCAAGTTCACTGGTCTCGCAATGTTGACACCGCCATAAATGTGGACGTTGACAATTTCTGGCCGCTGTGCCCATGTCCAGTTTATAATGATGTTAACGGGCTAGTCAACCTTCGTGGTTGTTTAGTCGCTGGCAGGTAAATTTTGTTTAATTGAAATGCCATTTGCATAATCCAGCAACAACACCAGATTGGAAAAGACACCAACAATAACCACTGGAGGGGCAATTAAGTGGCAAACCACAATGAATATAGAGTCACGTGCAGCTAACGCTTTATAAAATGTACACATGTCTGTCTCATGTCGGACGCCTGCTCCCGGCAGCTGTCGCATTAAGGGGCGTGTGTGTCTCTCTGAATATGAAGTTGAAATGTATCTGCATCTTGTCGTGAATCATGACACAGTTAAACGATGCCGATGTCTTTGTTGCTTTTGTCGTTGCGCACAAATAATCAAAGCCAAGCCGGCTAGTTTCAAGTTCACATTTCTGAGTTTTTATGATAATTTCATGTCATATTCATATTTAACCCGCTAAATCTATATGCAAGTATCTCATATCTTTGCGTTTGTCTGCGTCTGTGTATGCTAATGTGGGTGTAGCTGGCAAATAACTGTTTACAATTTGGCTTTTTGGCTCAATTTTGATATTTAACTTTAATAATTATAAGTGTCTCGAATGTGCTTTCGCTTTTGTTGGGTTTTCTTTGATTGAAATAAATTTTGAGTGCCTGGATTTGTTTGCTTAGGCTAAGGCGCTTATGAAGTGGGTCATTGTTCAAAGTAGAAGCAATTTTTTCATACTCCTAGCAGAGTAAACAATTTGTTAAGATAACAATTGAGTCAATGGTGTGCACATGTTTATATCATTTAAGCAGAGTTCGGATTTCTCTAATTCAAAATTATATTTTATATATATTTTTGTTCTGTGTCAAATAGTATAGTTTGTGCTTTTTTGAAGCAGATCTTGCAAATACTTTTGACACCGTTTTGTTAAGCCATATTCGCATATTTTATTTCGGTTTTGAAGACAAAAGGATAAATATTTGTTGAGGGTCTCCTAACTTTCTATATTGATAGAATGAACGAAATCTGGGCACTTTACACAACCACGATAAGTCGGCTGAAGCATCACAACTTTGCAAGAATGTTCAAGTAAACACACTAGTTCTTAAATTTGTATTTATGTTTAAGATTATATTACAAAAGCCAGTTAAATGTGACGCCAAGGCACTTTGACATTCACATTGGGAATAAGGAAAGCAAGCTCCATTATATATACTATCACTTCAACTATTGTTCTGGAAACTATTCCCATAGCACAACGAATATAGGAAACCGCCTTATGGTTACAGCCTAGAAGTACTTGTCTTCTTTAGGCTCATTATAATAGCGATTGTAACCATAGGAAGAAAGCTACGCTAGATAAAACTGGTTGAACAGATTCACCTTTTCAGAAATCGATATTCAAGGCGACTGAAAATACATCTCAGCAACGCTCTCTGATATGTGGAATCGGTATTGATGCCAAGAGGCCAAATGTTCTCTACACCTTCGGCTGGATATATCCAACAGAACAATTCGATTTGTCTTTCTATCCACCTATCTATTTATCAATATGTCAAGTTTTTAGCCAGATATGGTATGGTGATTTTAATAATTCAATACAGCTGCTTATAAGCCATACAATGTTTCCTTTAAAACAAAGAATATTTAAGTAAATATGATAAGCTCTGAAAACTGAAAACTATTTATAACTTAAACTTGGTCAATTTCGGCTTTTGTGTGTCTTAAATAAGTGGAACTGGATCGAATTTAACTTGAGTGAGTTCGTCTGTATCGTTATATATCGTTTTCTATAAGTTGGAAAGAATGAAACATCCGCAGGAGAACGTACTTGTTGTTAGGTGTTGTTGATATTCATAGTTCTGTCTCGTCACAGCACTATTATATTGAATTCGGGTATAAGTTAAAAAAAAACGAATTTTATGCGAAAACACGAACAAGAATTCAAAGTGGAAGTGGAATGGAGTGCGGCTTACTTTTCAAACCGCAATGGAAACGGAAACGGGCCTGCATTATATTGCATTCAGTGCACCGACATAAAATTATCTGCATTAGCTACCAAATGATGCCATCAAAGTCAAAGGATATCAGTATTAAATATTTTGAAAATTCAATTTCAATTTCCAGATCTGAATATGTTCGAATTTTCCCAAGTTGAAAAACTAAGTGTCCGAAGTGCATGATTACTATTATGACATAAAAAATGTGAACATAGAAGTATCAGAATAACTTTCTCTTAATAATTACCCCCCTAGTTCGTTCTATCAAAACACATTTAAATCCCAGAAAATTGCATTCAAATTAATCTCTATATATTTGAATACACTTGCATATAATTGAATCCCAAAACACTGCATAAGTTGCGTAATCGAATAAAAAAATTAATAATATTAACAACAATAACCAAAATGCAATAACAACAGCCATTGGACGCTTTCACGCTACGCTCGAAATGAAAAAATAAATGCGAAATAAAGTGCAGACCGGTAGATCCAATAACGATGAGACTTCGACTGCACAATGGAGCCAAGTAGAAAGTTGCAACAAAAAAGCGACAACAACTAGGCACATATATGTATGAGTGTGCAGTACATATTACATAATTATGCATATATATATAAAGGCACATGCATATGCCATGTCGAGTATATAACATACCTCCGCTGTGCTTAAGCTAGTGCTCGTAGAATGTCCCATCTGAATTCTGCTCATGTGCATGTCTGGCATGTCCATGGACCCGGAAGTATTTTCCACTGTCCCGGCTGGCTTTGCTGTTGTTGTTGTGGTACCGATTAAAAACAACGCTTTGGCCGGCAAATCTTGCAAATCGCCATCAATGGCTCCTGCCAAGCCGCCATCGATGGTCAGCAACAGCGTCGCAGATTCAGATTCAGTTTCATTGTCGTTGGACTTTCTCTCCATTTTCATCTGGTTATTCGGCTCACGCGGCCGCTGCACACAAATTGCAAACACAATCAGAGCAATGGCTAGCACAAGGCCCACAATAGCCAGAGTATAGGCCAAACGATGTTGACGACAGGCCATGATGATGATGAGTGGTGAGCGGGGGGGAATGGTGCAGGTCAGAGACCTAGCTGCACTTTGCTTTTATGCAATCGAGCACTTTGTTGACAATCGTTCGTAAGACTGCAACAATTTGCTGACACACGCTTTGCAATGCCAAACAATAAACTTTGATTTATTGAACTAGGTGTTTTTTCTTCGGCCAGGGGTCGGCACAACAACAACAACGACAACTTCACTAACAACAGCTGCAGTTTTGTTAATTTAACTGCGTCTTTTCTGTGGCTGTTGCACTCGCGGCCACAGTCGACAGCCTTTTGAGCTGCGGTCGAAATTGGCGCTTCAAATTTAATTCGAGTTTGTTTTTGGCCTGGCTGTTATTGTTATTACTTTTCTGTTGTTGTTGCTGTTGTTCTTGTACCTGCACTTGCTGTAGTGTGTCGGTTTTAGTTTTCAAAAACGTTTTTGTTTTTCGTTTTCGGTTGTTGTTGTTGTTGTTGTTTTTTAGAGTTTGCAATCATTGTTTATTTTTAGAGTTATGTAAAGCACGCAATGGCCCAGTGCAGACGACGGCATTATTGTTGCTGTTGTTTTTTTTTTATAGCCAGAGTTGTTAATTTGAATTGTTGTTGTTTTTGCTAGTATTTGGAGGAGCATTTATCAGTCAATGTTATCTGACTTTGAACGTAAAACGGAAATGTGTTGATTTTAATTCAGATGTTCATTTAATTGCATTTGCACTATCTACATAGTTAGATTAATAAAAATATGTAATAATTTTTTTAATAGTCAACTGACGAGTTCAGCATGGCCTGAGTGTCTTTATTATCAAACTGTAACCTTTAGATGTTATTCATAGCTTTGAGAAGAGCTTGAACAAATTATAAAAGTTCTTTTCAAGGGGAACAAAATGTAATTTCCAAACTCAAACTCAATCCATAGTTGACCCTGCCATTGAGACCACCAAAAAGCATATATGCTTCCCCTATTCTAAATATAAAATTACATTTCAAACTTAGGGGAAAAGTATTGGAACCTTGGGTATGAACCATGGAATATTTCCTCTAATCTGAAAATCTTATAGTAGCATCAAGAAACTCTTAGAAAATATATAATTGACAATATGAAAAACTAACTTCATACAACGAACATTCGACAAGGCCATATCATCACTTTACATTGAGTTAATGTATTCGTAGTGTCATTCGTGCATTGCATTGTTTGAATATGAATTTTTGATTGCATATTTGCCAAATACATAAATACAAGTATATGAACCAAAACCCTTCTCCCCCCTCAACAGTTCATGCACGAACCAGCATTAGCATTAACAGGTGCCAGTTGAGGGGCACGCAAGTGTCATTCACGCAAACTGAACACAGAATCCATACAAAAGCCATGTGGCCAGAATAAATATCATAAATTCAATTCATTCAGAATGGCCTGACTTTTGTTTGACAATTGGAATTCCAGGCCCAGGCAGCAGGCTTAAGAGCGAGCCATAAAATCCATTAGCAGGCACATGTAAATGCCAAAAACGCTACTCCAGACAACAAAGCTGAAATAGTTAAAAGTTCAAGCAAAAATATGTACTGCCAAAAACAATAACAATGACTTCACGTTCATTGCGGCCACATCTAGATACATTTTTGTGTTGGGTATTGAAGTACGCTTGGCGACGGCAAAGCGATGTCAAAGTCACAACAAATTTGACAAAGCAGCAAACTCAGCTAAAACTGAAGTGGCTTGTTTTGACCTGCCGGCACATGTACTATGTGTGTATATGTGTGTGCGTGTGTGAATGTGTTGATTATGAACTTTCTTTGGACTTACCTTCAGCGTATTGGAAATCTTCCCAGCACGTGCTATGGCCGTGCCAAATGTTGAGGGTGCAATGGCAATCGGTGTTGTCGTTGTCTCATCGCAGATCAGCAGCACCAAAAGCGACAGCCACAGCAGCCCCAGTAAAGGCGGGCAGGAGAGTCTTTTATTTATCATTTTTTGTCTTTATTGAATTTTAACTAAGCAAATGAAGGCAAACAAATGCATTAGTCGCTTGTCTGCGAACTTAATGTGTTTGCCAAACGCCAAACGCCAAAAACGGAAACCGAAGCCAAAACCGAAACTAAAAAGCAGCCAGCAGCTAGTGCGATTCTACCGCTGAGACAACTTCTTGGTCATGGCCAATACGCCGAATGTCAACAGCAACCAAAAAGAGCTGAGCTCATATTTGCATTAACATCAAATCTAAGCAGCTCGAACCCAGATTCAGTTTTCTTTTAAGTAGCGGCAGCCAGTGTTGTCTTACATTTAATTGGCTGCCATTATTTTCGAATTTGTTGATTTGCCGCGGCTGTAAGCTAATACAGACATTATTCAATTTGGCTTGAGGTCAATGAGCGCGTTTGCAAAGAACAACAACAAGCAGACAGCTCTGACTAAATATTTGCCAGCTCACAATACATATGATTAATTAGTAATTCATATGTCGATATGGTTGGCTTTGATTTGCGTGAATATTGTTATAAATTTTTACATAAACGGCCAGACCAATGACAAGCGTTGAACCGGAAAAACATATAGCTGGGCAGGGTCTAATTAAGCTAGTTCTAATCAGTCAATAAAAGATTGAATCAAATTCTAATCAGAAATGGGCGATATGCTAATTTCTTAGCAGGGTTTCCACTTCCTGACATGGAAGTGAGACTCTGAGAGTCTATACAAAAGACTTAGGCAACAAACTTTGCAGGCATTTGCAATTATCACTTAAATAAAAAATTGCTAATGATGAGCAGCAATTAATTACATGAATTAAACATTTACATATATATAAAATAACGTGTGAAGCAGGCAAACACAGACAGGCCCGCCCACAAGCCAAGCCAAACAATGATGACAAACTCAACAATACATAATGCCACTACACAGAGAAGAAGAAGGAGAGAAAATCAATGAGAGAGAGAGGGAGAGAGAGAATGGGATAAGTGTGTTAACCAGTAACCCACTTCCTACTTGTGGCGGTACGGCTATATCAGTCTCAAGAGCGCCGACATTGCCGCTGTTGTCTGTGGCTGTGTCTGTGTCTGGCTAACAATTGCATGGCCAACAATGCCATGGAAACACTTACACTTTCGTTGAAAGTTGTTTGGCCAGCTGGCCAGCAGGCTATTGGAGCGCAGAGAGGTGGCTGTAGAGAGCCTTGTCTCCTCGCATCAGCTGTAGCTGTGTCTCCCCATCAATGGAGATTGATGCTCGCATAAATCATAAACAATAAAAGATATCTGCTGCTTCATATGCAAATCAGCATTGCGCTTTACTTCGACTCCACACGCATTTCACAACCCCGCATACAAAATGGTTTACAAAACGGGACGGGGCAGCCACTGGCTGCAGAATGCGATGATTTTGCAATTGACATTTGAAAAAGGTGATAGCTGCTCAGCAGTAGCCAGAAATTAGCAACAATCAAACAAGAAATTAACAACAGAGAGCAGGCGGCAAATACAACACAAAACAAACAAGCGCGACGCGACGCGACGCGACGCGAAAGTGCAAGAAAAATCGCAGAGGAGAGCAATTTGGCGGAGAGCAGGCTCTGCCTCAGCTGATGCTGTTGCTGTTGGAGCTGCTGCAACAGGCGGGCCTGGCAACTGGAATGGGAATTGGGATTGGGATTGAGTTTGGTAAGTGAGCGAGTCAGGCTGCCTGGCGGGCTGCAGCTCTCTCAGCTCTCGAAATCGAGTTGCCATTGCATAAGAGGCGAGCAAAACAAAAAAGGTAAATATTGAAAAAATAAATAAATAAATAAATAAGTCAAATAGTTGAAGAGCCGAGAGTGTGTTAAAAAAGCAAAGCAGACAGCTCAAAATTTGTGGAGTGAGAGTGCCGAAGCCAAAGCGTAAGAGATGATGAGCAAATTGTTGCACGCCGATGATAACGTGACAAAAAGCGTTTTTCGGCTGGTCGCTTCAGCTATTTATTATGATTTCTGCACGCGTTCAAATTAAAACTTGACGCCAAATTTTGCTTGACCCATTATGTAAGCAGGCAGCAGCAGAGCCAGAGCCCAACACCAGGGGCGAAGCCGAATCAGCAAACGGAACTAATGCCCACAATTTGCCAGGCATGACAAACTCCCAAAATACCAGAGGCAGCCTCTGCATTTGGACTTCATCGTAAGCTGGGCAACAGGTGGAAATGTTTATGTTGACGCGCCGAAATTGAAGTTTTTCGGGTATCATTGACAAAGGCCCAGGCTGGACAAACATTGCAGCTGACAAGCACCAAATATTTGACATATTTTCGATGACTCAACGACAACAGGGGACAGGTGGCAGGCACTGCACAATTTTACAATTTCAGATTAGTTTTAGTTTTTAGCTTCAGTTTTAGTTTCTGTTTTTTCCTTGGCGAAACAAAAATGTTAAGCAAATAACGTAAGTATGTCAAATGTTTCCGATGGCTTCAATGGCGTTCTCAGCTCGAACTCGAACTCGAACTCATTTGCAGAAAGTAAGGCACTTAGTCGCACACTTGTACTATACGTTTTATAGTTTATGTTTATTACACACATTCGAATACCGTCGACCGCTTAGCAAGTTCAAGTTTGTCGCTCGAGTCTTCTGCTCGCTTTTAAGCCTCAGCGTCAGCCTCCTTATATTGTTTAGATCCGAACGCGAACCGGCTGCTTTGTGGTGGTGTTTCACGTTTGACTGTCGCCGACGAAGTGAAGCTGCGATTGGGCAGGCGCACCGCTTAAGCGTTAAATTGTTGTTTTTTTTTGAGCCACCGCCACCGCTGCTGAGGCTGAGCTGCAGCTACTGCTGCCGTTGACTGTGACTCTGACTGTGGCTGGCCGGCCGTTAGTGAAAAGTCTGGGTAAGTTATGGTTTGTGAAGACAACGCCGACAAGCGCTTCACGCATAAATTATGCAAATATAATAATTCAATTTTAATTTTCGTTTGACAGAAATTGGCATATTCTTGACCACATTTGCCTTGGCTGCTGGCCCTGTTTGAGCATTAAAGGCACGCAGCCTGGCAAGATAACGCACACGCGTAATTAGCTCAACATTTGTCGTTGTTTTTGGACAACTTGGAAAAGCGGTTAGCATTGGCTCAACGTTTACCGTTTGAGATCAAGGATACATCCGATTTATAATATGTTTATGACACAACTAGACCAGGCAGAGACATGCAGAGAGCTGTTCCAACCACATATATGTTTGTAGATACATCTGTATCCGTCATATGCCAATGACAATGAAATGACAACTGTAAAACGTTAATGCTTCCACAATGCCTTGCTCGTAAAAATCATTTAAAATTTAATGAAACTTTTCACTAATCACCAAAAATGATTGTGCAAGCAAATCGTTTAACTTGTGATACGAGCATTAGCGGCACCATTAGTCAAGGGGAAAATTTTTGCCATACAACAAGCGCATCAATTTACAATTTACAAGTACCATCTAAATATTGTAGGCTCGACTTCTTGGTTCAGGGTTATATACATACTCATTGGTTTGTTCTTCTGTTCATTGCAGGCCCATTTGTCTAAGTACATAACATCAGCGGCAGCAACAGCAGCGACTGTCGAATGCCGCACTGTGCAAATAAACCTCGAAAAAACCAACAATTTTACACATAGTCATAGTCGCTTTCATAAATTCATACTGTGCATTCTGTTTCTGTTTGCCATTCAGAGCCGAAAGTGTGTCACCATATTGTAATTGTTCTATACAAACATTTGCAGTAGCTGAAAATTACTTAAATATGGATATGAACCGAAAACAAAAGTCAGGCTTCCTGGCTTTTTTCGCTATTCTGTTCGCTTGGCCAAACAAAGGGTATGGGAATTTCGAAAGCTGACATCCAATGAAACCTTCACAGCATGCGTTGTGCCAGATCCAGAATCAGCGAGGAGCATACAAATAAGATTATCTCGAAGGCAAAGCAAACTTAGCGGGTGAAAGGCTGTCAACAGCAAAAGAATCTTTAGTTCAAAATCAAGGTCGACTGGAAAATATGGTTTAGAGTGACGTCAATACGTAACAAGTTCTTAAGCTTTTAAACAGGAAAGGTTGGCTAAGCTTCCTTTACAAAGGGGGCATATTTATTGTGACATGCCAGTCACTGTTGTTGTTTTATATATATCTAAGATTCTATGCTATATATAAAAAAAAAAAAAAAAAATCAAAAATAAGCAGAATAGTATCATATTATTAGGAAGAGTTAAGTGTGTTATTTTTGCTTTTTTGGTGAATGGCATAACAATTTCATATGCGATAGTGCTATGTTCTGGGTAGGTATTTCACATAATCTAGTCAATATTTTAGAGCAATTCATGAATTTGCACATAGTTCTGCCGATACTTCGATTGGAGTGGCATTTGTTAGCTAACAGGATAACGCTCATTGGAATAAAAACACGATGAACGAAAAGTTTTTATAGGATATTAGGCTAAGATCTCCGGATTCGGTGCTTTTAACTACGGATTTTTCGGCTATACAAAATGTGTTAAAAAGGCGATAGATAAAACCTCCAAAGGGATCAAAAATGATTGGAATGGAATGTGATTTCAGAAAACTTGCTCACGTCCTTGATGGATTCCGTTACAAACCGAATCCAAAACATTTTAAATACTAATAGAGGATATACATATTTATAGCATATATATTCTTGATCATATGTCCGTCCGTCCGTCTGTTTCAACAAAAAGATCCCAGAAGTCTTCAAAGCTACAGAGCTGAAATTTTTATCATATGCTTGTTCTGTCTGCAAGCTGGTTAAGTTCGAATTTCATCCAGATCGGGCAAGTATATCATAGAGCTCCCATAAAATTGATTTTTCAGGAATGAACACTTAGGAGCATAACCTTTCTGTTTTCCACAATGTGAATGTGGTATATAAGCTAATTTTAAATAACTTTCTTAAAATAAGAAAGTAAATATTGAATCAACTCTGGAATACTTAAAATAAAAATGTTTCATATTATAATTCTTAGTTTAAGTATTCAAATTCATTTCAAATTGTTTACTACCTCGACTGCTTTTCGGACTTAAGTCAAGTTCGATTAATTAAATAATAATAAATAAATAAAAAATAAATAATTATTAAAACAAGAACTTAATACTTGAATTAAGATTTTCCGAACTTGATCAACTTTTTTTCTCTGAGCGTAGTAGATTTTTTAAGTATAGATGGCGCCACGCTGCTCTTCAATATACTTGCGGTAGACAGATGTCGCTTCGAATGCAGGCCAAAGAAGGCGCCACTAGCGAGTGCAAAACTGTGTGTGAGAGCTAGCCAAGACAATAACCCATTAGCATGTGCACCAGAGCGTTGTACAAATTTGCATGCTCACTCAATCATATACACAGATTTTGTATGCCATTCGAATGTTCGGGCCAGTTTGAATCATGCATGTTCGACCGTATACTTATTTCCAGTCATACAAAACGAAATGAAAATTTGATCGGATTGTATGGAAGTTGCTGTCAAATTGAAAGTTCATGCTTTCAGGCTCTCAGATTATGAAATTTCTACTACGTTCATGGCTTGCAAGGAATTGCTAGAAATCGAATTCCCTATTTTATACCGTTTGAAACTAAGAGGAAGAAGGACAGCACTTCACATCAGTCAGCAAAAACTTATCTTAATTGCTTAATACTGTACCGGACTAGAAGTTTCTTTTAAACTAATATGCGTATACAATAGGAATGGAATGACGGATGGACGGGCGGACAGACGGACATGGCTAGATCGGCTGTATATGCCGATAAAATATATATATATACTTTTTGGGGTCGGAGACGCTTCCCTTTGCCTGTTACATACATTTGCACGAATTCAATATGATCCTTTAATCTACTAGAGTACGAGTATAAAAAGTAGGTTGGTTTCTGATTGGTTTTGAGTGTTATCTAGTGTAATTTATCACTTCACAGGAAACAAGATCAGCGCGTGTTTCGTGTTGGTGGGAAATATGAAATGTGAAACACAATATTACAATACTTCTGTTACAATTTATATTTAAATTATTACTCGCATCAGTGATGATGATGATAGACATGATATTTATTTACCACAACCCTATTTTAGATGTGTAATCTACATGGTATGCGGCATATGATACGACCGTATATAAAAGGCCCAACCGCCGCATTGTAATATAAAATAACAAAAGCCATTTAGACTCATTGCAATGACAATCAACTCGAGTAAGAGTCCAAATTTGGTCTGCCAGCTTCTACTGCTGCTGATGCTGATGCTGGCCTTCGTTGCACACCTTGCCAGGGCCGCCAAGTATGAGTTCCTGATCGAAGATGACGAAATATTCAGCAGTTGCCTGAACAAGCCTGAGAATGTTAAAAATTTGAAAGGTCTCTTTGATATGTCGGAGCTCACAATGGCCATGACGGATGATATAGTAAGAGTATCCGGAAACGTAACCACAGTGTGGAACATTCAGCCCAAGGATCGCATTTATGTAATATCCTTGCAAGTATTCAACAAGTATTCTAATTTTAAAGCGCCATTCGGTTTCTATTCTTTGCCACAGGGTGCCTTACAAGTCTATCATTTTGAACGAGGCGAATGGCAGCCCACAGTATTTAGCATGACCAACAATGATTTCTGCAAGGTCATGTACAGCGAGCACCAATACTGGCATACGCAATGGACCCAATTTTTAATCAATGAGGATAAGCCGTGTCTTAATAAGCCCGGGGTAAGTGTTCGCAATGGAGCAGCACAAGTGACCAGTTGATAATAGTGAAGCTTAACATTTGTAGGTCACGTTCTATCATGAGCCATTTGATCTAGACATGATATTCGATGTCACCGGATGGATACCATCTGGACGCTATAAGTTGGAAATTTCACTTGAAGCCCGCGACGAATTTAATCAAACTCGTCCCACTAGCATCTGTATTGCTATTATTGGCGAATGTGTAAAAGTCTAAAATGAATCAAGGATAGATTGCTATTTCAGGTCTTATTTTAATTCAAATATTGTATTCAGATTCCACCACCTGCACTCAAGATTAAATAAAATGCCCACCCACACCCAAAGTTCAAGTGTTTAATAATAAAATTCAATTTCTTTATGCCACGTGCACTTCACTTTGCCTTCCTCGTCACGGCCGGATATTTTAAGCCAATTAAAAATGCATTCAACGACAGCAACGGAAAATAAGTGGAGAATAAATAACAAGTAAGAAAGCTATAGTCGATAGCCCGACTATAAGATACTCGTACTCAGCATATATTTAATATTTGATACACTCGAAAGTATACAATATTAAATGCCTAATTATAGTAAATAATTAGATTAGATTATGTGCTTATGCATATATAAACCGAGAGCCAACTAAATGCGGTAAAATCTGTGGGAGATATAGAGCTTATACCGATTTGCGGAAGCAAAATTCTTAAACAAACTTGATCTGACGCCCCATGAGGGGAGCCTACATACCAAATTTTGGTAACTCTAGCTTTTATTGTCTCCAGCCCACCCCCCAAAAAAAATTACTGAAATACTTTTGAGTGTGTCGAATGTTGAATAAATGCTGAGTACGAGTATCTTATAGCCGGTATATCGACTATGGCGCTCTTGTTATTTATTTATTATTTCGAATTATTTCTATTTTTATTGTACAATTTGTTCGATCCATCCGGCGCATTCCAGGCCCCACTCCTTTAACTTAATGGAGGTTTAATCCCAAACGCGGCGATGTGAATAGCATATATATCAATTGGATGCTCAAGCAGACTATAATCAATGCCGCGATTCCAATTCGTGCAAAGATTAGCGATAACATGTCCAAGCTGTAATAACGCAAAAAGGACATGTTGTCGTCGGGTAGTCGCATGTGGGGAGCTCCCCGGTGCCGCAGCACATACTCCGTCCACCAGATGGCACTCTCCAATGGGTTCGTGGGCTGATCGCGAAACCGTGTGGATATTTCCTTGGCCTTTGACATATAATCTGAATTTTCCACCATTTCTCTAATAGAACGAGTAAGACTCTCTACAGTTACTTGGTTGAAATCCAAAGTTTGAGCCATACCCGCCTCCTTCATGCGCTGAATATTGGCAAACTGATCGAAGAACACCGGTAGGCCAAGCATGGGCACGCCATAGTAGGCTGCTTCAATCATGCTCAGCAATCCTCCGTGCGTAATGAACAGCTTGACATTCGAATGTGCCAGCACATCGCGCTGCGGCAGCCATGGACTTGTGTATATATTGTCCGGCTTGTTGGATAGAGATGGCCCCTCATATTTCCATACGACCCGCTGCTGCAGCTGGCTAAAGGTTTCCAGCAGCACTTCCTTCACCACGCCGGGCAGCCACTGACTCAAAATTTCCCTGCCCATAGAAAAATAAATAATTCCTTGATCTGCTCCATCCAAGAATCGCTGCAGCTCCTCATCGCAGGAATCAGCGGGCAGGCTCAAATGGAGGCCGGCCACCTCTATGATGTTTGGAACATTTGACCTGACACGGGCCAAGCTGAAATGCTGGTTGATCAGGATTAGAGAGAAATTGCCACGAGCAGCGTACAGCCTCTCGGCTGGAAAACTAAAGAATTCCTGGAAGACCTGGACTTGAGGTGGAAGATAAAAAAACCTCTCCAAGAACCACTCTTCGGCGATGTGCATGCCAATATTCCACTTGCTCAGGATGCTAAGCCCTGGCGAGAATCCCATCGGTGACAGTGGCTCGTAGACACTGGGCGCCGAGTTTCCCACCATGTAGTCGACATACCAGTTTGAGCCAAGGGGCGACAAGCCCACCAGGGGTGCGTTAAAGTGCAGCGCCAGGCCAAACAGTGCATCTGTGTGAACCGGCTCCAACATGACCATGTCGAAATGCTCCTTGGCATCCTGCAGCAGCGACTGCACGCCAGCATCACTCAGAATACTTCGCGATATATGACTAAACAATTTGGATCCCAGGGCGTTCTGTTTCCACTTGTTGGTGAAGTAGTCCATGTCAATATCATTCTTCAAAACATCTGTAAGATATATATAATTTGCAGAGACTCTTACTTCCGGCCTGCTAGTTCTTACACTCAATTAGCTTATCCAGAGCAGACACGCGAATATGCCTCACTCCCTCAATGTCGGCCAGGTGGCCCACGGTGGAAATTATTGTCACCCTGTGGCCATTGTCAATCAGCGCCCTTATAAACGGCTCCACAAACATATACGGCGAGGCAAATGAGTAACAGAAGACGCCTAAGATTTGGGCGGACTGCGTCAGCTGCGTACACGTCGCAAGCACTATCAAAGCACAGCCAATGCGCCAATGCCATATCATTGTGCGCAGCAACCACGTCCACGTTCTGTCACATCGCAGCTCTCGCCCTTAACTGATGGCAATTAACAGGGAAAACGAATGAGTACGAGCACGACTGCCCACTTATAGCACAATCTTATCAGTGCAAGTGCTTGTTGGCAGTGATAACATTAACTGTTTACAGCTCTCTTAGCCAGATAGTTAGTACTTGCTACTTGAATTACTTGCCAAATTACTGACAGAGTCAGATGAACCAGCTTGGCAGTCTGTCCACTTTATAAACTATTTACTGTGATTAGAATATATTGCTCAGCTTTCAAATAACCTGTTGCTGGAGCACTGCCTATTTATAGATTTCTTGTGCCTATAATAGCCGGGATATAGATATTTAATTAGCTGCACGCTAAATTGGCGTTATCTTATCAGAATGCTGTTCGTAAACTCTATCAATAAAAAGCGTTTTCGAAATTTCAAGATAAACGTTAACAAATCTTAGACTAAGTAAATGTTGCATTTAGTTTTCATTGTCAATGTCTAAATCCGTGTGATGCTCTCTGTTGCAGCAATAGTTTTAATCTAAATGTATTCAAGAAATTACAGTGAATGAAGGCAAGCGGCGCAATAATATTGCCTTGCAATCAGTTTTTAGATCAAGAGCTATATAGTGGTGTGAAAAACCCGACTTGTCGATAAGTATCTATATGTAGAATAATTCAAGAGCTAAATGAGAGGCGCTCTTGCAAAAATACAACAACAAAACAAGAGAGGAAGTCTAACTTCGGGTAACCGAAGCTTTCATACCTTTGCAGATTCCCGTTCCGGTTGAAATTCGGTCAGCCCACGTAGAGGCTTTTATAACAGACGCGGACTAATTTTGGTTCAATTCGGATGAAAAACAAAAAATCCGTTATACTAAGAATTCATTGGAATTCCCTTGATTATATGGGAGCTATATGATAGAGGAAGTTAGGAATCACAAGCGGATGCATACGGACGATAAATAAAGCAACTTAAACATCATCGTACTCATACACATAATCAAAACAATACTCAAATTAAAGACATAGAAATTAAAATCAGTTTTATTTGTATTTCATTGTGATTGTAGGATGTTCAAAAACATGGATGATATCCAAAGAATCCAGCAAGATATTGGTCACCATTTTACATCGATATCTTGTTTACAGAACATATTAAATTTACGTAAACACTCTAACTTTGAAACTTGATATCTATATCAGTGACTGCGCCTAGTTGCTCCGAGTTCAGTCACACACAATGGACAATCTTGACAAACATACCAATGCAAATGCCGCTGCCGCTAGACCAATTAGGAAGAGCAAACGCAAGCGTGTTTGATGCGGTTCGTTCTGGAGTGGATGCGGAAGCATGAAATTGACCTCGACGCCGAATTAAAGAAGTACAGAGATAAGGCCGAGCCCTCCTTCTATTACTCGCCTAAGAAGGAGTACGTCGGCATTGAGGCACAGCAGCAACTTCGATGAGGCGCACTTCCCTTGTACCATCCTGGACGAACTATTTTTGGACCAAGTCCAACCAATGTCAATCTAGACTCATCTAGGTTCCTTCATATATCTAATCTGGAGAAATACCAAAATTAATTCAGTTTTTCGACCGAACTCGAAGCAGCCGAAGAAGAGGAGAAAGAAACATATCCATATCAATATCATATTCGAATGCGATTTCCGATGGCGGCAGGGGGAGTGGCGAAATTCTACAACAAACTTGATCTGATGTCCTACAAGGGAAGTCTTCATATAAATTTGGTGACCGTAGCTCTTAGAGTCTCCGAGATCTAGGTGTTTTTGTGGATAACATTTTTATCAATTTACGGTGGTGGGATGGGGCAGAGCCAAGAGGAGTCTACATACCAACTTTAGTGACTCTAGCTCTTATAGTCTCCGAGATCTAGGTATTCATACGGACGGAGTATTAAATAAATGTTGAGTACAAGTATCTTATAGTCGGAATATCGACTATAGCGTTCGTACTTAAGTTGGAGTGGTATCGAGCTGCCCTGGCGCGCTGGTAAAGAAGCCGCTGAGTGCCTGAGTGCTGACGCTGCACCCCAGCAAACCTGTTATACGACTTTCGATCTTGTATCTTGGCATTGCACTATCAGGTAAGCCGGTGGTCATATCTATGAAGTATTAACATATTTGTGTTTGAATTATTGTGTAGATCCTATGATTATTTTGCTTCTGATAAGAATAAGAACCAACATACGCTGACAGCGATGTAGGAGAGCTTTTGAACTTAACTAGATTGGGTTCAATAATATTATATAAATTGACAAAGGTCACTATAAAATGAGAAATAAATTATACGTTCGGCTGGCCGAAGCTTATATACCATTCACATAGTAAACCAAGTAAAACAATTATTATCCGATCTTAATGAGATTTCTAAGATCGGATGGAAATGTGATTATACATATATAAACTGAGTTTCAACTAAATGTGTTAAGAACTGTGGGAGATATACGATTTGTATCGATTTGTTTGTGGCTACATACCAAATTTTGTGTTTCTAGCTAGTCTCCGAAATCTAGGTGTTCATATGGGCGGACTGATGGACACGGCTGGATGACTCGGCTGTTGGTGCTCATAAAGAATATAATACTTTATGGGCTCGGAAAAGCTTCCATTTCCCTGTTACATACGTTTTGCACGAATACAAAATACTCGTTTACTGGACTAGAGTATAAGTTTG
The DNA here is from genome assembly GCA_037043425.1 of Hirtodrosophila duncani. Lineage (NCBI taxonomy): Eukaryota > Metazoa > Arthropoda > Insecta > Diptera > Drosophilidae > Hirtodrosophila > Hirtodrosophila duncani. The sequence goes on from JBAMBM010000569.1 coordinate 1,408,909, forward strand.
AAAAGTTATAAGAAATGGTATTCTTTATCTGATAGAAACTGTGTATACTGAACACATATTAGAAGAGTAACAAAACAGTTTTATTATCTTTTGAATTTCACAAATCAAGCAAATCGAGCAATCGATGTGTAAAGCTTTCTAAAGCTAAAGCAACGTTTATATAGGAAGCTTTTCTCGAGGCCGTTTCAGTTAATGGCGTGTTTTCGACCAGTTTGGATTGTAACACAGAGTTGTGATCTAAAATGGGTTCGACTGACAATAGTAACTCTTTTAATGAAGATGAGCTGGTAGCACCGGATTGGTTAAGTGCTGAATTTTTTGTGGAAGTGCTGTCTCAACATGAGAATGCGCCAGAACTAAAGGTGCTTGATGTCAATATATCCCCTGCGACTGTAAAGGGCGATCACTATGCCAGTGTGATGTTCCGTTGCATAGTCGAGTACATAACTAAAAAAGGAAAACAATCGAAATCATTGATCATTAAGACAATGCCAGAACAGGAGGGCCACAAGAAGGAATTATTAGGGGAATCTCACCTTTTCAAAACAGAGATCGGCATGTACTCCAAAGTATTGCCCAAATTTGAGAAGATTTTGAGAGATGCGGGCGATAACACGAGACTTTGTGTTCCCCTCGTCTATTATAGCTTAGAGCCGAGGCAGCTACTTGTCTTTGAGGATTTGGTGCCAAAAGGCTACTTTGTATTGCGCGACCGCGAAGGAACCATGGAAGAGGTAAAAGTTGCATACTCCATACTATCCAAATGGCATGCGATAAGTTTTAAAATACTGCAAGAGGTAAGAGTACAGATAATTTGAAATGTGAATTTAAAACAGCTTAGTCTCTCCTTTGACTAGGATCCCGATTACTTCAAGGATTTCAAATACGGCTTGTTCGGATTACCTAATTATATGACCGACCCGATGGTTACCGGCGGAATGCACATGTTCCTTGAGATGATAGACACCGTTCCCGAATTGCGTAAATACAAGCCTTACCTTGAGAAGATAGAGGGTTGTTATCTTGACCGTGTAAGGGATCTCATGGAAGAGTACCGAGAAAACCGTCAAGCAGATGGCTACTACGTCCTCTGTCATGGCGACTTTCACTTGCGAAATATGATGTTCAAAAACAACAAGTCTACTGGTGCCTTTGAGGACTGCATGCTGATTGACTTTCAAATTTCTAACATTGTCCCCATAACAGTAGATATTATCTATTCGATTTATACGCTAATGTCACCTGAGCAACGTCAGGATAACTGGAAAGAGCTAATTGACTTTTATTTCGCAAGCTTCGTAGAAACTTTACAAAAAATCGGCTATAAGGGGGAGTTACCGAGTTCGATTTCATTCTGGAAGCAAATGTCCCGACACAAATTTTTCGGTGAGCTTGACAACATAATAACTATTCAATTTATAAGTATATTAATTTAAATTTAATTGATGTAGATATCTTTCTCACTGTTACATTCCTGTCCGTGTTAATGGCAATCAAAGGAAACACTTTGCGTTTCGAGGATCTTATTCAAAACGCTGACGTAAGACGACAAAGTTATTATGCGGTTGAATATATTGAAGATGTAACGAAATTATTGGCCCGCTATGAGAATCTGGGTTACTTTAATGATTTGTAAATTAGATTTTCAATATTTGGAATATTGTGTTGTTGTCTTAAATAAACCACTTAACATAGTTATTAGAAAACAAGCTTTTTAAGGTTATAGGAAATCGATATACAGTTCAACTTGTACTGAAGTTCATAGTTGCGATTTTACAAGCGATGAATGTAATCCACTTTAGTTAACAATGCAATGACTGCTGATTAATAATAATAGTAAGACACCTTAGAGGGAACATACTGACGTAGACCAAATCTTATATCCATCTTAAAGCAAATGTGAATTCAACACTACACTCCAGATAACAAGGAATAGTCAAGATATTGGGTTTTTAAAGGCTAAAAAGTCATCAAGTTTATAGTAAAATTTTGACACGCGGAAGGAGCCGTCGCAAATCTAACAAGCAAGAACGCTATAGTCGATATTCCGACTGTAAGATACTCGTAATCTTTATTATACTCGCACTTTAGTAGAGTAAACCAGTATAATGTATTCGTGCAAATGTATGTAATAGGCAGAAAGAAGCGTCTAAGAACCCATAAAGTATATATATTCTTGATCAGCATCAACTGCCGAATCGGTCTAGCCAAGTTCGTCTGTCCGTTCATATGAACACCTAGATCTCGGAGACTATACGAAGCGTTTAGTTAAAACTCTGTTTCAATACACATAAGCACATAATCTACCGATTTGCTGAGTTTTGTTAAGATCGGATAATAATTGTAGACAAAATCGTAAGAAAAACATTTTGTATGAGAACACCCCACCCTCCCCCACACAAAATAAAATATTTTTTTTGATACTTTTGAGTGTGTCCAATGTTGAATAAATGCTGAGTAAGAGTATCTTGTAGTCGATAACAGCGTTCGTACTTGTTTTCTTTTCAAAACGTCATCTGTTGTGAATCTTAGTACTTGAGCCAGCTAGTTCGCCGTGTGTTATAAAAAGCTTTTCGATTGCAAGTCCGAATCATTTCGATTTCGAAATTCCTTATTGCAAAAAGCTTAATATTTGGTAAGCTTTTTTCTAAATGTCCTATTATAGCATTCACAAAAGTTTTTTTATAGGACCATTTTCTTAATTTCCTTTTGGATTTAGATTTTCAGCTGCGATGTTGGTCGCCCTAAATATGCCGAACCCTTGGAGCGAACAACGTTGTCTCAATTATTTCTCTTCGTCCCATGTAAAATTTGATCGGAAGAAGAAAGTCATTACCAATATCTGAGTCTGCTGAGCCTATTGAGCTTCCACTGTATGAAATTATGCCATTAGCATGTTATACCAAAATAAGATGGCTTGGGTTTTAGCGTAATGAAGATTTATACATATTCTTAAAATCTATTCTATTTCATAATCTTCTAAATGCACAAATCTCATGTGGCTCCTTATGTCCCCCCCAGCTGGTACAAGATGCTATCTGTTGTTGATTCAAGCCTAACGAAAAACAAATGATTATAATAATTGAAGTTACTTCATATCGCAGCAGTGCAAAAACACATTCAATCAGCGGTTCTTTATAAATCCCCTTCCCTTTTTGCACACCAAAATTACAATTGCATTTGAACAAGCATTGTCAAATTTCAATCACTTAAGAATTCGTGTAAGTGAAAGTGAGACAGAGAACACCACATTTGCAACAATGCTATTGCCGACCATTCGGTTTTTGTTTGGGTGAGTCAATCAAGTAGCAGCAACATAATTGTAAGTGGGAGGGAGGCGATAACACCAAATGTTATTGCTAATTCTGACTTTATTTTTTAACTGATTATAATAAAATTTGGTATGCTCATTATAAATTTATTACACACTGATATCTTCAAAATTGCAACAGGTAAGGCTAAATCGACTCCTCTGCTGATGCTGATCAAGAATATATATATATATACATTAGGAAACGCCTCCTTCTGCCTGTTACATACATTTGCACAAATATAATATACTCGTTTACTCTACTAGGGTACGAGTATAAGATGAGAGGAAGGCTTATTTAGGCTAACCGAAGCTGACATACCCTTGCAGACATGGAGGCTTGTATGACTGACACATTCCAAATTTGGTTCAATTCGGATAAAAACAAACAAGAAAGGAAAGCTAGCTTCGGCTTGCCGAAGCTTATGTACCATTTACATTGTAAATACATAACCGATCTAGATCAAATCTGGATGGAGTGGATACACGGGATACAGAAGAATTTGTTTACTTAGATGAAAACAAAAGTTTTGCTACTAGTTATGCTTCATTCCGGAACAATCGGTTATATGGGAACTAGATGATATAGTTGTCCGATGTGACTCGAACGTGACTATATTGCAGACAAAGGAAGCATCTGGTAAAAAGTCAGCTCTGTAGCTTTTAAGACTTCTGAGATCTTTGTGTGGAAACAGACAGACAGACAGACGGGCATACGGACAGAAGGACAGACGGAGATGCCGTCGTCATGCTGTCAGGTCATGCTGATTAAGAGTATAAATGCTTTATATAGTCGGAGGGGTTTCCTTCTATGCCTTGCAAACTTGCTGAGAAAATTAATATATTCATTCAAAATCGGTCGGTTGTATGGGAGTTATATGATATAGTGGAGCGATTTCGACGATTTTGACAGAAAGAAGTATATGTTCAAAATTTAGGTTCTAGTACGGTTTCTTCGGTTCCTGGAATATCAGATTTTGAATCGCTTAACGATTGCGGTTCTATTTCTGTTTGATTCCCTGGTTCCTGTCCCTGTCGGTATCCGTGTTCGGTTGGTAGCAGTAAGTTTTAGTGTCCCTGTTCATGTCATCTCCGGCTGTCGCTGGCTCCAGGCTCCAATTGTGCCGTTAGAAAGTGTGGTTGAGGCAGCCTACTAAGTTCAACTAAATTTCGTTGTTGGTTTCCCATAACTTGCAAACGTTTAGTTGCTTTTACTTATTAGCTTAAACTTAACAAATACAAATTAGGGTCGGACATTGGAGAATTGCATCGTTGCTCGGATGAACAAAATATCAGAAGTGTGATACCGGCGACATAATGACAGTGGGCACCGTATCAATAGCGATATTCTGGTGTGGGGGAATGGGCAACAGATGGCCACCCGAAACCGCCACTTGCTGCTTACGCGAATCCAAAGCTCCCCCTATTCTCACGATTTCGAATTATTATTATAGCAGAAACATTATAGCAGCGCACAACGGGATTTTTTGACCATGATTCCTGTCAACATGTTCAACGCCTTACCATCAATAAGCATCATCTCTCCAGTGTACTCCACAAATACATACGGAAAGGCAGTTGTTTTTATAGAAATATATTTGCGGCTGCTTATTAGAGTATCCAAATTTTCTTTATCCTCTAATATAAGGCCGGTACTTTCCTTAACAAATTCTATTTTCAAAGGAAGGCAAAATCGAACGGATTGCGATTAGCTGTATGGTCTAAAATTTGTTGTAGCCAAAACCTAAACCTAATTTTCTGAATAGGTAATATCCTCATGGCTGCGTTTGAATTTAGGGATTTGAACATATTTCATACTTTTCAGTGTGTGGAATATTGAGTAGGCTGAGTAGGAGTATATTATAGACTATCGCATCTGTGACATCGCAATTTGCAATTATACTCGTACTCTAGTAGAGTAAATGGCAAAAGTATGCAACAGGCAGAAGGATGTGAGGTCTTAGACCTCAAAAGGAATATATTATCTTGATCGGCATAAACAGCAGAGTCGATTTAGACCGTCTGTCTGTCCGTATGAACATCTAGATCTCAGAGACTATAAGAGCTAGAGTTACCCTATTTGGTATGTAGACTCCCCTTTGTAGAGAGTCTGAATGTGTGTCTTTCTTTCCACGCACCGTCCAGGCCTCGCGAATTGACAAAAAAAACCTCCCGCAAATCTTAACGAATTTAGTTTAAACTCGCTTTATATATGTATTAGCACACTATATCTCGGTGACTATAAGAGCTAGACTTCCCTTCTAAAGCGTCAGAATGTGTTTTTTCTCAATTTTGACACGCCACCTCCCCTACATTGTTTCCCTTGCAATAGAGATTAATTTTTTATTGAAGCAGATGCCTAAACTATTGGCTTTATCGACATACTCAATGGAACATCTATTTATATGTAGCTTAGGCAGTTGTGTTATACTCAGAGTTACTGACATCAACACATTCGTACAACAGATTTAACGGACGACTTACATATATTTGGACATCATTAGCATACAAATAAATTTCACAGCTAGGCAGTACATCGGGAAGGCCTTTAATGTCAACAGAGAAAAGCAAGGGATCCTTGTGGCGCATCAGGCGTGATCCTTTGGAAAGTCGATGTATTCTGCTCAACTACAGTCGCCTACATTCTATCATTTAAATATGATTTAATTAATTTAAAAAAAGTATTTAAAACTGGAGGATGTCATGGTTTATGGTGTCAAAAGCTTTAGTATGACCAATAAAAGTTAGAAATGTCACTTTGATGTCTTCCGTCTGCTTACGAATATCTTCACTAATTTTTAAGACTTCCACTGCCACCCGACTGCCACTGACTCAGGAGGTTGTTGGTATCAAGGAATGGTTCAATTTCTTTAGACATCAAATTCTCAAATGCCTTTGCTAAAAATGGGAGATTAGATATGGGCCTGTAGTCACAATTTGACTTTAGAATGGGCAGAAATTTCGCCTCTTTCCAAATTGTAGGTATGGTAGGTATAGTAAAGACGTGGTTGAATATATGAGTACTGTGGCCGAGCAGTGAAGGCAAGAGAATTTAAAGAAATTTTGGGTTCAACTTATCAAGGCCTTCAGCATTTGACTTTACATGTAACACAGACGCTAATACATCACTGGAACTGACACATACAAAGTTAAAGCTATTATCACATCAGGGTTCTGCGTTGACTATGAAGAAATTCAATATTTAGCTGAGAGCAGGTCATATCTTGTAGAAATTTTGTAGAATCACTTACAAGGAATACATCTAAGAGTGTGTTGCCGCTATTCGTGAAATGAGTGGGATGTGTATATATCAAGTTTATACCTTCTCTATACCAATCAAGCTCTCAAAATTCTGCCAACTTTCAACCTTCAACTTTCAACTTTTCAGAGTGTCAGTGAGTTCTGTTACCAATGTATAGAATGCATATGTATATACTCATATACATGTAAGCCGTTTTTACTGGCCACCAATGCTAAGGCAAATTAAGAGCCATTAGTTTTCATTGGCCCAAAACGACTGGCTATAAATGAACCTGTCCATTTTATGTTTTGCCTATAATTCAAAAGTGCATTCCAACAAAAGGTACGTGGGCGGGTTAAACATGCATGAGATGCCTGAGCAATGCCCGAATTGGAAATGCACTCACACGCTGGCCTGAGGGTGAAGGTGGTTGGTGTTGTGGATTCGAGTTGGGGCGACCAATCAGCGCATTGTTGTGATGGCAGCCCAAATTAACTTAACACTCATAAATCAGCGTTAACGGCAACCGCAAGAGTGTTGCATAAAAAATTGTTATAGTAGTACCCATTTTTTTTGCTTTGGCATTTCGCGTTGGGCACTGCGAACCATGGCTCGTTGCATTCCATATAAACAGTAGTTACTCATCCTCATAGCCAAAGTCGTAAAATACATGCAAACCATTGCAAAGTTGATGGCTGCAACATTTTTTGTGATTTTGTATCCAGCTCGCATCATCCTTTCGGGACGGCAACAGCACTGACAGCAGGCCGACAGGCAATTTCATTTGTTGTCGGAATGACGGCTGTCAATTTTGGGTAATTAAATTGCACTGCACAATTTGTGTTGTGTATGTGTGGGTGTGTGTTATTAAAGCGATGCTTAATTGCTGCTTGTTGGACCAATTCTTTATTATTTTCATTTTAATCATTAATTCTGCAAACTCATTTTATGAATTTGTTATTTTCTAATGCAAGCATAAATCCTTTTCATTGACATTTATCTCATTTTCAGTCACAAAAATGAATAAACAATTGGTAATAATGATAATTATGTCGTTGTAGCTTGATGGGCTTAATTGAAGGCACGGGTCAGAGGCACGGGTCAGCAAATTAACGGAATTAACCGAACATCAATAATGCCAATTTTAATTGAATTGTGTTATAAATAAGTCATGTAAACATGACGGAAGTGTTTACCTATCGATGAGCTGAACTGGATATGCAAGCTGATATTATTATTAATATATTTTTGATTAAGCCAATATTGAACTGCAATCAAACTTCATCATGCATGCGGCAGAGGTTCATTTCTCTCTCTCTCTCTCTCTCTCTTTCACTCTCTCTCTCTGGTTCATACCAATAAACTTCTTTAACAGATGGTTGCACATTTGACATCTGAGTTATTTACTCCAGAATACAGAAGCCATTTAAGAAGATTGCCGTAATTTATGCAGGCAGCAGTCAAGACGAACTCAAGGACAGGAAACGGAAGGCGCCTAATTATTCCGCGGCACTTGTGTAATAGACGTGGCGACTTTGTCGCTCAGCGTATTTTGCATTTTAATTGACTAATCCTTTAGCTTCGGCAACTGTTGCTTGGCTTCGGTAGCAGGGTAAACCTATGGCCTGCCAGCTTTTAATTATCTTAATGGCACTACGCAGCGTATGCGCGATATTGACTTTTAACGCCATAGCAAAAGGCACGCCTTCCATGGACACGCGCACCCACAACACAGTACAGTACAACAGGGCCGGGTGGTGGATGGAGCCTGTCGCCTTGCATGAGAAGGAAGACATTAAATTGCTTGCCAAGTTGCTTGGGCAGGTGTCGTTGCTGTGATAATGTCAACAGCGGAAACAATAAAAGCCGCAGTTGCCAGTTACTTCTACTTTTCCTGTGGGCGGCTGTGAGCGGCTTGCGGAATGCAGCAAGTCAACTGTTGCAGATAGCGAAGCACACACAAAGAACGGAAAAAACGACACCGACGCTGCTGACTCCAGTGTCATTACTCTCCTAATGAACCTCACTGGGAATTATCGTGGTGCGTGAAATGTAAGCGCAAGCTAAACGCACTATGAGGCGTTAATGAAAATGGCTTTCTAAACCATCTTCCATTTGCATTTATTCATTTCCTTCTTAATCACTTTATCTGACATCGCCTACCTGATGCTTGTCAGAGGGTTGGCTTTTTAATTCGATTGGCAGCCATTTTCACATTAAGCCCCCGCTCGAATTTTGCCAACAGACAGTCGTCAGTCAGGCAGTCAGCGATCTGTGCATATACATATTTATTGCGAGGATATATACATATATATACTTTTCTCGACACATTAATTGGAGTGCCTGTTGGCTGCTGACAAGCGTCAGACTCAATAAATTACATGCATTTCTCTTTGGCGTCTGCTTGTCTTTGGACATCATAAATTGGCTCTGACCGTTGGTCCGGCTGTTCTTGCTCTGGTGCCTGGCCTTGAACCGAATATCTCGCACAGCGCGCTGCCCACTTGAATGTTTCACTGTTTGGCTAAACATTCTCGAGGAGGCCGTGCGCCAGCACAACTGAGTTTTGCGGTTGGCCACAAAGTTCTACTTGCAGTTTGTGTGGCTTCCTCTTGGGCGAGAAATTAAAATTTATATGTCAAGCACACAGAGCACAAAGTTCTACGCCAACTTTGTGGTCCGAGGCCAGAGCTAGCAACAACAACAACAACAATAATAACAACGGCAACAGTAAGCCAACTAACTTTTGTGCCACATTGAGCACAATAATACTAACAATAACAATATTACTCGCAACAAGAGAGCGGTGGCCTGGCAGCCTCAGAGCCCGACAAACCATTGCACTACACTGCCATCTCCAAACCAGTACAAGGATAATGCAAACTAATGCAAAATTCACCATACCATGCCACAGAAAAGCAAAGCCTGACCAGGCAGAGGATGCTGCTCTGGAATTGGCTCCCAGTGGCGCACTCAGTTGTTGTTATTATGAGTATTATGTTGCCAGTGCTGGCCAAACGGAAATCAGCCCCGAAAACCCCAAGCTCACATGCAAATGCAACTGTGATCTTCAATGGTTTAAATGTGTCCGCTGCGGTGCAGTTTGGTGCCTGCCAAGCTTATGCGTAATTACCGGCTAGAAATTCAAATTAGCTGCCCCCAAAAGCCACAGAACGCGACACGAGGGGAGGAAGCCTTTTCTGTTTGCCCACATTTATGAGCATAAACGAGCTCAATAAAACTATCAGCATCATGCGATTATCGCCAGCCGTCCACAAAGTAGCTGCCGGCACTGCAATTCGCCCAAAAGAGCAGCAAATTGTTTGGAACACAACCAAAACCCGACTCAAATCTCCAATTTCAAGCCAGCAGCTCCGTCTGCATGCAGCTTTTAAGTGTTCAAATATTTATAGAGCGAAAAATGTTATGTTGACGCTCGTCGGACGCTTAAAGTGTGCGGTATCACCTTTCCCTCTTTCCCTTTTAATGGAGTTCGAGTTAAGTGCTGGAAACCAGATGAAATGCAGCAGACTAAGCACAGCTGAGTGGCCCAGGAGTCTGACTGACCTACAGGGAATGGGAATGGCTAAACTCTAGCTGAAAGGTGGGATAAGTGTGGTTCAGCTGGAAAGTGCTAAGACAAAAGTCATAACCACTTGATGTGGGAGCAACTGTTGGCTAATGGAAGGTACATGGAGAGTGCATATCTTAGTGGGTTTCGGGATCTGAAGGATAACCACAGCTAAGTCTTAAATAAGTACAAGCTTATCCATCTGCCTTTAAGCCCCAACTCGTTTCTAAACCTTAACTTCTGTCTAAAACAAATACTTTGTATTCATCATTTTAATGCATTTTCAAATTCCCAGCGGCTTTAAGGCAGCCAGCCGTACAATTCATCTACTCTTGCCTATGTTTTTCCACATATATTTTAATCAAGGCTGCCATTTTGAAATTCATACTGCTGATATCCTTGATGTCGCTGCAAGCGGCAACAAAGCAAACATGCATTTTAAATAATACGCATACGCCGCGTTGCCATTCCTTGCACACAGACACAAACAGAGACAGAGACAGCAGTAGCAGTCGGTTTCGCCCTTGCATCAACTGACGGCAACCCTAGACTGGGTGAGACAGTGGGGTATTAAGATCTCAACTGAAATGATTACATGCCTGTTTAGATTTGTCAGACGACGGTAGCGGCTTCGCCTTTGATTTACTGGCTGGCCTGGTCTGGTTGACTGGTCGTGCGAGGGGCGGAGGCTGGGGGTGGCGCATACAACTGATGCTGGCGTTGGCCGCTGCCAGCTCATGTATTTTACACTTGATAAATGATCAAATTAAGCATGGCAAGCGACGACCTACATGCAAAGTTAGACACAGACACAGAGGATGCGGTTGCAGCATATTGTAGGGGCTCTCAAAGGGGTGAGAACAGCTGCTAGGTGGTTGCTGCTGCAGAATCTTGCCAGTACACTAATACTGCCATAACACTTTCACCAGAAATGAGGCTAGACTGGATCGTCGCTCGGTCTGTTTTATATGCAGGACTTGTACATCTTCGACTTGTGCTGCTTCTGGTGCAACCTGCTTTCTTTTGCGTCGGCAACTGTTTGCTTGGCTGGCTGGCCTGGCCTGGCCTGGCTCACAAAATAACTCGCATCATGTTGCTTGGCACTAAACTATTTGGAAAAATCGTGCACGTTTTCATTTAGCTGAGTGCACGCGGCTGCCTCAGTCAGCCAACCAGAGCGAGCCACAAAGCGGTAAAGCCTTGTGCGAGTGCGAAGCATCTGCCTTTTGCTGGTTGCTGTTTGCAGGCTGTTGCCTGCCAACAGATGCAAACAGCAAGTTACTTCGCTTTTATCTAGATTTATAGCAAATATACACAACTATACGATACATTTGGGCTGCGCCAGCTAGCTGGGTTGGCAACTGAAGACGAAGACTCAAAGGCAGATTAGGCAGATGCAGACCCATGACGGACCTGAGTTGAGCTGTTGCTTAGGTTGTAGCCTACAGCACCAAAGCAATTCAAATGGTATCCAACAATTAAATGTGCACTTAAATGCTGACATTTGTTAGCCTGTTTAACCTGCTTAATGTCCTTCAATATTACAATCAGAAATTTGCCAAATTGCAAATTGCAATGATCAGAGGTATGTTTCAGGTTTCACTGCCGAGCACTCGGTCAAAACTAATTGCAATAATTAAGCTCGAGATATTTGTGCAAGCTAGCAAACAGAACTGACAATTCCTAATCACTAAAATTGTCTGAGCAAACACACGATAGAAACATGTATGTGGCCATGCTTCAATTTGCATACATATCTGCAGATAATTACATTTTCGCATTCCCCGACACTCACACAAACACCGCTGTTGGCCATCATTTTGGATTACATGTTGTTCGAGTCTCGAACTATTGTTTGCCAAGTTGCAGTCAACGTTTCCAATAATGCAGATTCATTGTCTATTGATTGAGTTGTGGATTGAATATACATTTCTAGTCATTATTTATTTGTGCTGCAGCCCCTGATGACGAGACCGAAATATATAGTTTCATAGAATCCTTTATAATAACCCGTGAAATGGATAACTAAATTTCGTTTGCTTTAAAGAAATGCTTAATAGAATATCCTTCTAAGCCTTTGTCAACCTTTTTGATTACGTGTATTTTCTGCGGTGGGCAGAAAATATGAGCTAGCACTTCCTGCTCTTGAATTTATTTGCGGTTTACAGGGTCACCGCCCTGTCGCCCCTTTCACACTTCACATGTGCATTTATGCATGTGCTTGGGGAGTTCGTGGGGAAGTTGTTGTTGCTGCTGCTGGCATCGCCGTTGACAGTTTGTTGTTGGCTGCAGTTGAAAAATGGGCTGTCCAAACCTGTGGCATAAATTTCGTTTGCCAGAGCAGCAGCAGCACCAGCAGCACCAGCAGCTGAAAATGATTTCATTTTTTACGCTATATTAGTCAGCCGGCGAAAAGTTGCGCATTGTGAAAGCAATTTTTGGCAAGTTTTTGAGTTGATTCAATTATGCGAGGAAAACTTTGTCAGATCCCAGCACCGGGCGAGGCCGCAGCTGCTACAGGGACCGCAAACAATGTAATTACTTGCAGCAAAAGAGGGAAGCGAGCGAAGCTCCTTCTTTTTTATGGCTGTCGATGCACACTAATCAAATGAAAACACTCCATACAAATTGTGGTTTAATTTTTTAACGAGCCAAAAGCATGTTTTCATATAAAAAGTGTAGGCACTTTGGAATATGCCTGCGTATAACTTAATTAACGATTATTCATTTATTTCGCTGTCAATCGATGCGGAAATGCGCAAAATAATTGAATATAATATTTCATAAGCCCACTATAAAGGCTGCAGTTTAATTTTCGTTTTAATGAGCTGAAAATCTGACGGCATCACATATTTACACATTGCTAAGCGCATTAAAAGACAGAGCGCGGGCATGCCACAGCTCCACAGAGCACACGACCAACACGAGCACGAACACGTGACATTTAAAATATTCAGATACGGCAGCGTTTATGTGTGGAGGTGGATGTGGGCACGGCCGCATAGTCATAATACATAAAATAATACAAATAACGCACATCATCAACACGTTTAACCGCACGTTGACATGTGCAAACACTTTAACCACAGACAATCCCACCTGGCCCCGCCTCATCCGATCTCATCCTGTGTGGCTGCTGGCTTGCCAGTAGCCGTTTTTAGTCAACGGCAACTCCAGATGGTAAATATACGCAACTCACTTTCAATTGGCCTCCCTCATTCCTTTCTCATTCCACCCTCTTCGCACCTGCCTGACATAACAGGTAAATTCCGATTTGATCGCTCGGCGTTACGTGGGGTGCTTGGGCAAGAAGTGCATTCTTGCCTGTGTAAACGGTGGCGGATATTTAACTTTCTGTAAATCCTGAGGAGCGTCAACTAATGAGATTGTCAGTGCTGGCAAGTATTATTGAAACATAAAACTTAATTAAGCATAAAAATGCAATAGCTTCTATGGCTTCTGCAATTTTCTTAATGTTTCCCTTCCATCTGCTTGCTCCTTAATCGGGCTCAATGTTGACCCTTCAGGCCAGATGCAGCTGATATTCGCCATCAATTAGCTAAGAATTGGTTTTAATTCATTTATATTGTGAGCTGCTAATGGAAGAAGCTACTTTAATACACCAGAGAGGCACAAAAAAGTGGCGAAGAACAAACCAGACACAAACATTAATCCTCATATAAAAAACATAAAAGGATTATGGGTAGGCACGCATCCAGAGAGCGAATACACAGACAGGTCCTCGCTCTTTTTCGTACGCCACTTGACCAGTGGCCGTTGGGGACCAAAGATCAGAGTTGAACCTATGCAGTTACATGTGCACTGACAGTGCAACAGTTCCCTTCGAATGGGCTAAAATATATTAAATATAATTAGAATTGTGCACAGAAAGGCAGTTTTAATTCTTCCTCTTTTCCTGCAACTTTGTGTCTTGCCAACTTCAAATTTTATTTAATTTACACGACAACAGTTTGCCCTGTTTAACCACGTCTATTATCTAATACAATACTTAAACTTTGTGCAAAACGCAGAGCACTTATGGAAATGCCACAAGCCAACATTGAAGGAAAATACATAAAAGAGAAAAACTCACCAACAAAATCAATGAAAACAATTGCTACTCCGCCCTTAGGGCATACTCCCGACGAAAGTAGAACACAAATTGAATGACTACGAAATGCACTTATATCAAAGCATGCAAAGGATGCTTGAGCAAAGCTTCAGGGATTTGCATACGCAACGCACTCCACAACCAAAACAAACAACGACTCACAAGGCCCCCCTCAAAAAAACTTGGCAAAACATTTTGATTTTCACCAATAAATATAAGAAATAAAAGCTACATTTGACCACAGTCTAAGGAATTTAATTTGAGGAAGCTATTTTGATAAAGGATACAATTTACTGATTGAATAACATTTTCCAAACAAATAAGTACACAATAGATTGCATAAATTTGAGCAGAGAGTAAGGATTACATTACATTGCTGCCGGCAAGTGTAACAAAATTAACTTACAGCTTCATACTGACTGCTCTTGTCTCTCATTCATTCAATGAAAAACAAGCATTCTGTATGGAAAATTGAAAACGGCAAACTGTTTATTGAATTCGTAGCCGTTCGCCCTGGTCACAACAGCGCCCAAGGCATATTCCGCAATATTTATTGTGCGTCAGAGGAAACGACATATGGTGACATGGGAACAGCGCCATAAATAAATATATGAGCAAAATAATAATCTTGTTGAAAGGAAATCTTGCAACTATAAAACCCTGCACAGAGGCCAGAAGCTGAGTCGCATTTGAAGCGGCAGCCAAACCGGCTTCATATTTTTAATAAAAGTAAAATAAACAGCAAAGTGACCGCACAAATGAAACGCTAAGGAAATGTTTTGCAATATTAAAGCTAGCAAAGGGCAATCGAGAGAGTGCGAGGGAGAAACACAACGAGGGAGAGAGAGGTAAAGACCAAGGCTGGAGCAGCAAGGAGGCCTCGCTAGCAAACTGGGAGAAAATACAATAAAAATTACTGAAGCGAATGCATCATAATGTTTATGTCAAAAATGAACAGCACGAACACAAGCCGGACTGCAGCCAGGCCACGCGGACCCAAGATGCAGTCCCCAGGCGCCGGCCTGTGCCTGTGCCTGTGCAGAGTCCAGTCCAGCTTCAGCTTCATTGTTGAACTTTGAGCAACAGCAAGAAGAAGAGGAAATGTATAGCACACACTCGCACATAATTGAAAGGACCGGGTTCGGGGCCGGGGAGGCATTGTTATTATTGTTGCTGTTCGGTTGGGTAGCATCTAAATTGATTATGTGCAGCTGTGGCTGGGGCACTTTAAAGTCAAGCAAGTTC
Source organism: Hirtodrosophila duncani (assembly GCA_037043425.1). Classification (NCBI taxonomy): domain Eukaryota; kingdom Metazoa; phylum Arthropoda; class Insecta; order Diptera; family Drosophilidae; genus Hirtodrosophila; species Hirtodrosophila duncani. Next base: position 1,424,387 of record JBAMBM010000569.1, read on the forward strand.
GACCAGTTGCTGACGCTGCGTATACGTAATCTTATGCTTTAGTCTTGGTGTTGAAGTACAATCGAGTTTATTTGCGAAACAACGGGGAGGAAATCGTGCTTAAAGCTAATGCCAGTCTAAAATGCCGCCAAAGCCAAAAGCGCCAAACGTTGTAAGCGGCTTTAAAACTAAGATGACCAGCTTCCAGGTGGACAAACTTTTAAATGCGCCAAAGTCAAAGCCAAAGCGTTCCTTAAGCCCCACCAAGTGTAAGAAGAACAACGGCCAAAGCCACTTCATAGTTGTGGCTGCCTTGAAAATTGTTTGCTAGCTGTTGCATTTACTGCCAGCAACAGCAACTAGGAATTGTCAAGGACTCGACTGCGCGGTGCCCTATGATAAATTTTGAACACTTTATCTTTATCATAGAAATCATAGCATAACAATGCTGTTAACTAACAGCTACTCCGATTAATGCTGGCATTGCTCTTCCCCAGCTGCCTCAGTGTAATAGCTTCATCACAGATACACCCTAGAAATACCCAGCACCAGGAGCAATTTCTTCAGCATTTAGCTGCTAAAAATGGCATAACATAATTATGGGTTGCTTTTTTATTTGACTGATGTCTGCCATTAGGCAACGGCAACCTGCTATGGCAAACGTCACATGGACAGCCCGTGGAGTGTCACAGAGAAATGAAAAAACATTTCTAGCGACAATTTTGTTTTCCGTCTCTAGTCGTGCTTTGGTGTTTGTTGTTTCTCTCTCTCTCTCTCTTTGCCAACTGCAGAGTGCCGCAAAACATCCAAGTGCACACTTCATTCACACTCGATGCGTTTTGCATGGGACGGGACGGCGGACGCAGGCTTTGCAAACAGTTGCAAACAGGTGGCAAGCACACCACCCCCATGCGCACTTCCTGTCGCTGTCACCCAGATCTACAGCTTGCCGCTGTTTTATGGCAAAATATTTACTATTTGGCATGTAAAGTGGTATTTCTTGTGCGCTTTTCCGGCACATTTTCACCCGCTGTTTAGCTTTGGGTTTTAAAAGCATGCAATGCCTTTGTTCGTACTTACAGTGGCAATAGCAATTGGAATGCAAGTCCCAGAGACTTCTGGCACCAACTCTGGCAATCCTTTTAACGTTACGTGAAGTGTTTACCATTGTCGCAGCCAGAGCGTTTGGTGCTTAAAGTTTCATTTACCTGGAAGTTGATTAAAATGCCTTATGGCAGCTTTGTTGATTTGAATTCTGCCTTTTATTTGATTGAACAAAGCGCAGCCCAGCAATTACAATTATGTATTTCTATGAAGGTTCCATCATCGTTGTTATCGTCATCACCAGCAGTGGGCTCTTACTCAATCTGAAAGCAGAAAGCCCACCCGCTGCTTTTCTAACATTCCTTGGACGCCTCCTAGCTGCTTTTCCTGGCGACTTTGTCCGAGTTCTCAGCTGTCAATTTGTCCTTTTATTTATTCTCCACTTATTTTCCGTTGCTGTCGTTGAATGCATTTTTAATTGGCTTCAAATATCCGGCCCTGACGAGGAAGGCAAAGTGAAGTGCACGTGGCATAAAGAAATTGAATTTTATTATTAAACACTTGAACTTTGGGTGTGGGTGGTCATTTTATTTAATCTTGAGTGCAGGTGGTGGAATCTGAATACAATATTTGAATTAATATAAGACCTGAAATAGCAATCTATCCTTGATTCATTTTAGAATTTTACACATTCGCCAATAATAGCAATACAGATGCTAGTGGGACGAGTTTGATTAAATTCGTCGAAGGCTTCATATGATATTTCTATCTTATAGCGTCCAGATGGTATAAATCCGGTGAGATAGAATATCATGTCTAGATCGAATGGCTCATAATACAACGTGACCTACAAGTGTTAAGCTTCACTATTATCAACTAGTCACTTGTGCTGCTCCATTGCGAACACTTACCCCGCGCTCATTAAGACACGGCTTATGCTCATTGGTTACAAATTGGGTCCAGTGCGTATGCCAGTATTGGTGCTCGCTGTACATGACCTTGCAGAAATCATAGTTGGTCATGCTAAATACTGTGGGCTGCCATACGCCCCGTTCAAAATGGAAGACTTGTAAAGTACCCTGTGGCAAAGAATGGAACCGAATGGTGCTTTAAAATTAGAGCTCGTTGAACACTTGCAACGATATTACATAAATGCGATCCTTGGGCTGAACGTCCCACACTAGGGTCACGTTTCCAGATACTCTTACTATATCATCCGTCATGGCCATTTCGAGCTCCGACATATCAAAGAGGCCTTTAACATTTTTAACACTCTCAGGCTTGTTGTGGCAACTGCTGAATATTTCGTCATCTTCGATCAGGAACCCATACTTGGTGGCCCTGGCAAGGTGTGCAACGAAGGCCAGCATCAGCATCAGCAGCAGCAGTAGCTGGCAGTCCAAATGTTGACTCTTACTCCAGTTGATGTTCATTGCAATATTACTATTTTACTATGCGGCGGTTGGGCCTTTTATATATGGTCATATGTCGCATGCCATGTAGACTGCAAATCTAAAACAGTGTTTTGGTAAATAATGTCTATCATTATCATAACTGGTGCGCGTAATTACTGTAATTTAAAATTACCCCTTACAGATCTTATGTATTATATTAAAGCACATAAAATATAAAATGTAACTGAAGTGGTATATATTCAGTATTGTAATTGTATTTCTCATTTGATATTTGCCACCAACACGAAACACGCTGATCTTGTTTTATTTTGAAGTGATAAATTACAAAAGATATCAGTCAAAACCAATCAGTAACCAGCCTATTTGTTATACCCTTGTAGAGAGCATTATAATTTTGGCATGATATTTGTAAAGAAGTATCTCCGACTCCATAAGGTATTTAAAAACTTTTAATCAGCATGTCAAGCTGAGTCGATATAGCCATATCTGCCCTTCCGTTTCTATGGAAACCAGTCTCTCAGTTGTAAAGCTGACCAGTTTTAATATAGACTTCTTTCTACTGTCTGTAAAAGTTGTCCAAATGGACCACTATATCATATAGCTACCTTATAACCGACGATTTCGGAAGGAACGAGTGTATTGTATTCGTGCATATGTCTGTCCGTGTGTCCTTATGAACCATTATATCTCGGAAACTATAAGAACTAGAGTTGCAAAATTGTTATGTAGACCCCCTAGTGGGGCAGCCGATCAAGGGGAGTCTGCATACCAAATTGTGTCTATCTAGCTTTTACAGTCTCCGGACGGACGGACGGACATGGCTAGATCAACTCGTCTGTTGATACTGATCAAGCTGCAGTTTTGCCCATTATTCGAGAATGTCAAAACCGATTTATTAAAGTTAATGATTATATCTTTTCTTTATTTACGTTATTATACTCACTTTTGCATTTAAATCTATAGTTTTCACTGTAAGCATTTATGAATTTTCTAAATAAATGCCGAGTTCGAGTACCTTATAGCCGGAATATCGACTTATTTCCTTTTCTTAGCTTTTTCAGAGGTCCACTTGCATTTTTTATCATTACTCGAGAATGACACTTACTGTCCCTTTGAAATCTTATTAATATACATATCTATTAATCATACAAACACACTTTTACTTGAAATCATTTGATTGACTGTATAAATTTTAGAATTAGGAAAATCGTGAGTGCACGGACACAACTGCAAATGTTATATGCTTCCAGCGGTTATAATTATTTTATCACGATATTTGTTATATTGTAAGTTTGTAAATTTGTAAGGAAAATGAGAATTGATGACTAGCTTCGGCTTGCCGTTGCCGTATATAACAGATTCAATGGCAGTTTTATGGTATAGTTGCCCTACATGGTTCAAATTTGGTTTTATTGGTATGAAAAAACGAAAAGTTATGCTACTAATGGTTCAGTTTGGGAGCTCCATGATATAGTCGTCCGATTTGGATAAGTTTTAAAGTTAACCAGCGTGCATGCTGGTATCGTCAAATCATCCCAAACAACCTCCATATGCGTTGACCGAATTCGATCCTGATTCGATTATTTCAGCAATGGTATGTAAGCTGCGTGTACCCCAAGTTAACCTTCCTCTCTTGATTTGAAAATTATGTATTGGCTGCATGAAATTAATTCGGAGGCAGGCAGGATACTTTTTGTATGTTTGTCTAAAAACTAATTTGTATTCTTGATTTCTTTAGTAAACGAAAATGATGGCTCAAAGGCGACTCATGAAACGATGTTATCTAGCCTAGACCTACATTCGTGCACACTTGTATACTCTTTGATCTTCTGCGGACTGAAATACGCTCGCTCTGTGAATACAATTCTGCTTTGTACTAGCATCCATAAGGATATTCACTTCCTGGGGGATATTAAATTTTCCAGTCAACTCCACATATATTTTTATTTGAAAACTAACTTCCACTCTAGATGAAGTGCTGTTTTAATTACTTACATTAGGATTGTTCACAAATCCATTATCCTTCATGTACTCTTACTTAAGTTGGAGAAAGGCAAAAATGCAGCTGATTGAAGCATCATGCTCTGGCTTAAATAAATATTTAATTAAAATGGAATGCTGGCTTTATACACACACAGCAATGTGCTCGCACAGGTAGACGCACGCAAATGCATATACACATACATAGATACATACACATATGCATATTCCGTATCCATACATTCACAGTGCACACTTAATCCATCTGCACTTTGGAGCTGCCTGCCTCAGGGGCTGCATTTTGGAGTGCAATAAATTCAAAGCCAACTGCGTGCAATGCTCAAACAAACTACTCGTGACACTCACACCGTACACACTCATATATGTATAACACACACACACTGCCGCATAGCGCCCGTAGCTGATCTGCTCCCCATCCCCATCCCCATGCCCATGCCCATACCCTGGACTGGCTCTGCACATTTTTGTTACGAAGATTTTAACTGTCAGCAAGTTGGGCGACTTAATTTGAATTTACGGCGCCGTCAGGAGCACCTCGTTGTTGCTGCTTTTGTTGTTGTTGTTGTAGTTGCATGTGGTTCTGGAGTTTGGGTCCTGCTGCGGCTGCCAACGCTTGCCCGGCTATTATTTCCCACAAACACCATTAAATTCGAGTAGCGAATGCCACTGTTGTCGTGGCTGCCTGTGTAGGTCGCGGGGTCTGTCCAAGATGTCGCACGTATGTGGGTGTGTGTGTGTGTGTGTGTGTAGGCGACAATAATATTCAAATTCCAAACCGTTGAGTGTGCTGCAGTTGCAGCCCCTTTTTTTCTAGCTTTTACACTCAATATATTTTTGCTTAGGTACGAGAGCTCGCACTCATAGTCGCATTTAGAACTCGCCACTCGCCTGGATGTTGTCGCAAAACCTACGTATTCTGGTGGCCTTAGAGTCCCGCTTGCACTTTCATATTTATGTGTCTCCAGATAGCAGCCTCGTCGTCGGCCTCGTTGTCGTCCTTTTCGTCGCAGTTGCAGTCAAAAGTTCTTCTTTCACACTTGCCACACGGACACGGATAGCAGCGAGCTAGTGTTGGTGAGGGTGAGCTCATATGCATGTGTACTTGTGTGTTTGTGTGCGCGGCTATGTTTATATGCTAATACTTTAGCACACATGCCGGGCGCTATTATCGCGACTGCCACTTGGGCGTCGAACTTCCGCTCCGAGTGTCCGTGTCCCCACAGCATTTGCGTCTGTGTTTAAGTTGAAGCTTGAGTTTGGCCATGTTGTAAAATGAATTTTACTTCATTTTGATATGTTTTCCCTACAGGCTGTAGTGCCAGCAGCACATAAATATGTGTGGTTTGTGTGTGTGTGTGTGTGTGTGTGTGTGTGTGAAGGAGCATTTTGTTTGTTCCTGTTGCCTCCTGCTCCGCTATCACATTGATAATAAATTTTATTAATCTCGCCGTCACATCCAAACAGACACCGTGTCTATCTCTGGCTCTATTCGCCCACGCCCACGTCTGATCAAGAGAGCCCAACAACAGCTACATACTCAAATATGTAAACGTGGCCCAGAACGCTGTGTGTGCCCGCCATTAGAGACAAGTTAAGCACACGAACGCGAACGCAAACGTCTTGCAATTCATTTCCATTACCACGATGCAGTTTGCGGGTGGCAAGCGCCACATGGAGCAGCAACAACAGCGACAACAGCAGTGGCAGCAGCAGCGCATGTGCGGATGAATTTATTATGTAATTATTACTGTGCATTCTAATTGCTGATGTTATTTATTATGCCACAGACAGATAAACAACGTTACACACCTTCCCCTCCAATGAGGGGGCAGAGCAAACGATAGATAAGGAATATTGGAAATTCGCGTTACACTGGATTCGAATTAGATAAGCAAATTGAATGAAAAGTTGAGAATTATAGCCATTATTGTAGATAATTCTAAGTGTTGGGACATCTGGATTCCCCAAATACTCGAGGCAGTCTCAAAAATCGACAGAATATTTAGTGTTGGGTCAAACCGTATAACTATGTGTGGCGTCTCCGTCACCTAAAAAAGCTGATTGGCCGCTTGCCAATGCAGAAATGTAATACAAGAGAGAGAATAATATATATATAAATATATTTTGAGAGAGAGGGATATTGAGAGAGGGCATTCTATTTACTATCAATTCAACTATTTACTATCAAACTTCAGCAATGATCAGTTCGGGGGCTGATCGCATTCTGCCCGTTTGCAATCGCAAGTTGCAGTTCTCTGGAAATTGAAATGTAAAAAACCGAAAGATCGACTTTTCTATGAAATTGGAAGAATAACTGGACTGCCTATCCTATGGATTGACAAACTTCAAAATAGACAGGATCGTTACAAAAACTGTTTTGACGTTTGCAAAAGTTCTATTTCGATCCAGGTTCCCTCATCACCTCAACAGCAACAAGATACCAAAAAGCCAAGGCTTAACCACAGCATAGTTGAGTGCATGGTCGGCTTGTAAGCATGCTCCCAGAACGCGCTCCAGCCTCAAAATACAACCATGCTGCACTCTACAAAACTGGCTAATCAAAAATTTATTTAATTTCTGGTTCGGCCAGGTACAGGCCGGAATAGTGAAAGTGCGTTCATGTCGGTGTGCAACCAGTGGAGCTGTGGATCTGAAATCCCTATGCTGCTGGTTCACCTATTAAGCCCCAAAGGCAACAGATTTGGCTTTCGACGCAAGCCTCTTTGGTTTGTGTCCTGCATACAGCGTCAAGCATCCTTGGTGAATGGTGGGCAAGGGGCAGCGCAACATGCACAGGCCCCTGTCCATGTCCTAGTGCATATCCCGACTGTACCTATGTCTATGTCTGTTGATGTTCGTGTTTGAAGCTGTTATGGCTACTGCTGTTGTTGTTGTTGCCGGAAATGCAGTCTAAAAACCAACAAACGGCGGATATGCGCTGTGGCTGCCATCGCCTCTGCTATTAAACTTTCTGCATTAAAAATGGCGGCAGGCAAGCGGCTCAGATGGGGCTGCTGGTGAAACTGGGACTGAGGTTGAAAATCGGGACACTGTGGCTGCTTTTTGCCAAATCTAATTGCAAATTTTATGTAGTGGCATCCGCGCAACGCCCACGCCTACACCCACGCCCGTCCGACAACTATATAAACAAAGTGGCGGCTAGGAACTGAGTTTTTTGCTGCTCGCCAGCTCCAGCTGCTTCCCGTTTGGCCGCAGTAAATCATGGAATTTATTTAAACAACATGCGAAAAAAATTCAAAATAAATTGCAAAATGTTTTCTGTCGGCTTCGAGTGGCACCAGCCATACCTCCCCCACCCTCAGGGGACTGCGGAGAGAGACAGAGAGAGAGCTGAGCTTTGTGTTTTTTTTTTATATCTTAATTTTGATGTGATTTTAATTTTGTTTAGTCGACGAAAGTTGTGGACAAAATAGCCGCAAAGAACCCTCAAAGTAAGCAGAATGCAGTAGAGCAACGTTGTTTTGGGATTTAATTAAAACTAATGAAAACTTTTGTCTAGGCCCACTCGGGCAGCAGTCAATCTTGCAATTTGTGACCGACGACAAACGACAGATGACGGCAGTCAGAAATGATTTTCAGCCAGCACAAGGACAACAACTACAACTACAACTACAACTCCAACTACGAGCTGGATGGCCATTTTGCAAAATCTGACAGAACTTGACACAAAACCGGACGCATGGGTGAAAGGGGTCGGCTACGAGTACACTGCAGCTGTAGGGCGTGGGCGAGGGCGTGGCTGGGCTCAGTTCAGAATGTGCAGAGATGCAGACCTCAAGACACAAAATGGCTGGGCAAAGTTTAAAGCACTTCTAACACAATTGCACAAATTGAGCAGCAACCACACCGACCTCTGCACTGGAGGCCACCTCGGAAATGTGCAATAAAGGTGCAGCCAGTGCGTAGGTGCGCAGGAAAAGTAATTAAAGAGCCCTCGCAGCCACACAGAAACTAAAGGCAATTGCTTGGGCTTCGACGAGAGCAGTTCCGCCAGGAGACTCAACGACGCTTTAAGCCTTGAAAAGTAAACACAGAATCACATATATCTGTTGCTTATTTATCATTGAATAACTATGGAACACCCAATGGAAAGCAGGTTGAAGATTTAATTAACTGAACTGAAATAAATGCCAATGGGAATGAGTAAAGCGAATACGCTTTCCTAAGTAATCATTATCCAAAGGCAGCTCAGGAAGCCTTTCATCCCTCCCCAGATATGGCTTCATATCGCAATCATTTCTTGGCACTGCGCAGCGAAGGAATCTTCAGAAAAGTGCGGGACTTGCGGGGCAAAGTGTTGTTCTGCACCACATCTACTGATGATCTGGCAGCTGCGGCCGGCAACGCAGTTGTTGTTAGTGATAGCGTCGACTTGGGTTCGGGTTCCGGAAGCTGTGACACCGCTTCAAAGAGCTTGCCATCGATACTGATGGAGCCAAGGGAGGACGGCGTGTTGCTGCCACTGGAGGTATTTGGCGCAAAGATAGTGATGGCTGGACTTCGGCGCACTGGCACTGGTATGTGGCTAGCACGTGGTGCTACCTGGCAGGCTGCTGTTTGATGGAGAGTCGATTTTGGTTCCGTCAGTGGCTGGACGGAGCAGTTGGAGGCACCCGCCGAGGGTGATATGGTTACAAGGTAAGAGTAAGAAGTGCCGTTTTTCTGCTGACGCTCTTGGGTTTGGTGATGTTGTAGCTGCATCAAAAGATTCCCAATCTGATTCACGATTTTGGGAATCTCAAGGGATGCCTTCGATTTATCAGAAGGGTCCGAAGGAGTTGGGGTGAAGTAGAGTGTGCTGGTGGAGTTACCCTTGCGCACGTAAATTCCTGATGAGCTTTGCAGATCCAACCTGGCGACCTGAGCATTTGCTCCGCTGGGCTTTGACCGAAAGCCAAGGCTGACACTACTCAAAGAGCTGCTGGAGTCTACCCTTCGTGACTCCACAGCGCCTTCCTCACGCTTAATGTCGAAAGTGGCCTGCCGTTTGATTCGGGAAGGGGAGCCAGGACGGCTTGGTGGCGTCTCTGGCAGGCCTGTGGGCGGCTCTGGGGCCGATTCGATAAGCTTAGAGGGTGTGGGCATGATCTTCTCCTGATGCTGTCGCAGTTGCTCCAGCTTAGAACGAATATACTCCAGGTTCGAGGTGGTTTCCAGCAGCATTACGCTCTGATCTTGAGCAGTCTTCAAAATTGACGTGTCCAGCTGCTCATTGCTGGCCACATGGCAAATTGGAGTGCCCGGGCCATCCTTGTTCTGATCCTCTGCCTGTGTAGCCACTTTGTCTAGTATGGGTAAACAGAGATTTTGAAGATCTGCCTGGAACTTAAGCTCATCTTCGACAGCCTTGAGTGAGGCTATGGCCGTCGTGGCCACTGTAGCTGTGCCTGGAATGTCTTCTACCAGCGGTATACTTAAGTGATCAAGCTGTGGCACCTGGTCGGCTTGCGATATCACATGCTCCAGGCGCTGCTTTTCTCGTTTGTTCAGCGCCACTTCCAGCTCCCGACGCGTTCTTACAGCCACGCCATCTACCAGAATGAAGGGGACACCATCGGTCTCAGCATGGGCAAAATCCTGCATTTCCTCTATTGTAGTTTCCTTTGTCGATGAACCTGGAGCGCCGTGATCTGGCAGCAGCTTACGGTTGCCACTTCTACTCGGACTTCCACTTCCACTGCCATTCTTTCGTTTGCTCATTTTGGCTGCTGTGGGGTTAGGGTTCAATGAGCCATGTTCTCTCTGCCTTCTCGTGTCGCACAAGTAAATGCAAGTCAAATTTCAATTGATTTAAGCCGCATTGCACGCATGTTGGTTGAAAACTAAACCGTAAGGACAGTTTTCAATTAGCCGAATTTGATTTGCATTTAATTGAAGGGACTGTAATGAAAGTCAGTGAAGACAACTTGCCCCCCCTTTCCCAAACACATGCGTTGAGCATAATGAAAGTCAAAGCACTCTCACTACTCACCTGACCGCAAAGTTCTGGTTATTCACCCACTTCCACTGGAACTCACAATCCGCGACAAACAAAATTTAAATCCCTCTCAAAAGTACTTCGCTTTGAGGCACGCGGCGGCGAACAAAAAAAAGGAACCCGAAATTGAAAAGGATAAAAGTTGTTCGCACAAGAAAAAACAAATGTTGCTTCAAGTCCTTTTAGCGTCCTTTGGGCACAGAACGCACACTTGCGGCTGCTTCAGTTTCAGCTACAGTTCCAGCTTCAGCGCCTGCTTGGTGAGAGGAGGGGAGAGGGGTACAATCCGTAAACGTAAACGAAAACTTTATTTTATGCTGATAAAAACTTAAATGTTGCTGCTGCTGCTTTTGCTTCTGGCACCAAAATCGTCGTACAGGCCAAGCAATCGTAAATGTTTGATATTCCCAAAAGGTTAACAATTTCCTTGGCTGGTTGGCTGATGGCCTGCTGCCTCTTTTCCTTGGGTTTGGGTTTTTGCGTTTGGCTTGGGCTTTGGCTTATGTTAGTTTTGCTTACATGTATTTTGTTTGGTTTTTCCTTTTCCCTGCTTTTTGAAGAATTTTGCGGTTTGCCAAATGAATCCACAGCGCTCGCTCGCACACACCACCACCACAGCTACTGCGATATTTGTTCCTTTCAATTCCTGTATGTGTATTCACTGTACTGTGTCAGTGTGTGCGTTTGTGCGTGTGCCTGTTACATTAGGAGAGGCGCACTGAGACTATGTTCAATTTAGAAATAAATGCTTGAGTTGAATCTCTTGTAACTTCGGTGATTTTGAAATTTGAATGATAACTGATTGCCAACTAAGTCAGTGCTTGAATAGGTCTGACTGCCTATCCTTAATGAAGGCACCCAAATACATATTTAAGACTAGCAAAAGCTTCCGCACAATCAAATATGTTTTAATTGTTTTAAGTCAAATATGAGCAAAATATTACAATCCCAAAACAGACAAATATGTATTTCGCGGCATAACTTCAAGTGTTAAAATGCTAATCATAACATTCCCTGATTCTCTAAAGCTACGCTTACGATGTAACAATTCATATGCTAGCATTACTGCATACTCTTAGAGGAATTTACGATATAGGACATTACGCTCTTTGTACTAAAAAAGCTTCTGAGAGTCGAGCCGAAGAGGATAACGACGAGTAACGATGGTGGCCAGCCGATGACTACGACAACGACATCGCAGATGAAAACGACAAATGAAACCAGCCCGTGGATGTTCAGTCAAAATCGGTTGGCGTTGCGGCAAGGACGTGTCTTCGGCTGTCGCAGATTGAACCATCCTGACACGCGTCGGTCACCCAGTATAAACGATTCGAATGCAAAGTGCCGCAATGTTGCTGAAGTCGGTGCTAGTTCGTGTGCTGACGATAATGTTGGCAACAGTAATCTTTTGAGTTGGCCACATGAATGTGTTTGTGGCATGCACATGCACCTGCACCTGCGGCCTCAGAGGCGTGAAAAACATTAGTGCCAAGTTCTTTTCGACGTGTGCGGGCAATTAAAGTTTCCAACCCAACTTGATTGACGAGCCCTGGTGGGTTGACTGTTGCATGTCAGGGCAAAAAGTGCATGTGGCTGTCGTTACCGTTACATGACGCAGCACAAACAGACATACACACACACACAAGCGTGGACTCTTAACAAAATTTGAACGAAGACGAAAGTGCGGTGGCTAAGTAAAGACTTACAAAAAGTGTTGCATACCCAAAAGGGCGCCCTATTTACAAGCAAGTTCAATTTTGAGAGGAATGCGCGCTTGGCATACTGTTTAAAGGACAGTGTGCAGTGGATTTAATAACCAAAGACAAACAAAAATAACTAAGGCAAGGAACTTCAAAGGCAGGCAAGTACAATTTGTATACACATGCTTGTGGGCGGGCCTTTGACAAATCAAATAAAAAGAAAAATCTAATTAATGGCAAAGGGGTGACATGAATATGAAATCAAGGAAATGTCAAACCACTGGGTACTGGGTGAGTGAGGGTGAGGGTGAGGTTGGGATTGTGGCCTTTTGTTTATTTGCTCGTCTTATTCCGAACAATACCAACACCAACCATATTACATATGTAATTATTAAAACGAACCCTCTCCAACTAGCTCTCTCTCTCTCTCTGGTGGCCTGTCTACAAATGTTCATATTTACTGCTGAGACTGCCTTAGTTGAACAAAAAATTACTAAAGTATTCTGCTAGCTTTTCTCTAGACAAAGCAGAACTTTAAGTGCAATAGGCTAGGCTAGGTCCTGGGGGAAAATGGTTGTCATTCGGCAGGAGTGGTGCAAGCCAGTGCGTCCCCAACCAATTAATAAATACATATTATTATGCCAGTCAACCCCAAGACAATTACACTAGTCTCCGGCCACAGTCCCACAGGCTTAAGTCTTTATTTGACTTTCTGCCCTTTTCGCTCAGCCAGCCCAAATTGGTATGGTGTGCGGCAATATTGAAACCCTGGAAAAACAATGCATATGCTAATAAGTCAAATGGCCTGGCAACGCCCACAACAGAAACGGACCCTGAAATCATTGCCGGTCAAACAAAGCAGAGTCAACTTGCAAATGGGAAGGGCTTCCCTCCTTTCACTCCATGATTCATAAATTCAATTAAAATTCAATTCAGGACACTTGCACTCACACACACGCACAGACACGAAAAATAAACAATGGCATAATTTGCACGTGTCTGTGTGGTCGGCGCAGCCAAAACATTACATTTCATAATTTATTGTGTGCCTTTGGAGTGGAAGAATATATCCATTAATATATATACACATGTGGAGGAATGCTTGACGTTTTCCATTTTATTTACACAATTCACCCACAACCCACAATTCAGCCTTGTATTGATTAGCCACTTGAGAAAGGTCGAAATATTTCAAAAACATATTTTATTCCATTATAATTTTAGAGTGTGACAAGGCCTGGCCAAAATTTAGGTTTCTTCATTTTCTTCAAGATTTATTTTCACTCCACTTGAGCGAAACTTAAAAAAATATATTTTTTCACACTTTCCTGTTACAGTTTGTTCGCCTTCGCCGCCTCAATTTTTGGAAAAGTTTTCCAATTATGTGTCGATTTTTTTTCTTTGCTTCAAATATTTTACTTGAACGCGCTTCCTATTTTGCTTTTATTATTATTTTTTCTCGGCGGGCAAAAGTTTTTATCGCCGTCCCAAAAATTATGCCTTATATGATTGGCATGGCGCAAAAACTTTTACCAGAAAATTGTTATCATAAGCTAATGCGGGACGAAAGTGCGGGAAGTTCTCATAGAACTACAATGGTCTGCATTTCGTTCGCTTTCTCTTTTGCACTTTCGCTGTGTCTATGTCTCCTTTACTCTGTGGCTGGTGTGTTGCGCCTGGCCATTAGTTATATGAACATTAAACATTTATCAGAAGATGTGCCAATTGGCAAAAGCCAGACCATTTTCAGCCTCAAGCAGCGGCTCTTGTCAATTTACCTGAAATTATTCTCTTGTAATGTCCATTACCTTGTTGTTGATGTTGCTGTTGCTGTTGTTCTTTAGCCTTGGCTTCATGTGGCCACATCTACCACTCCTGTAGCGAAGATATGAATACACGTTATTTCACTTTGGTACATTAGAGCAGACTTCCTTTTGCCGGTGCGCTTAATTTCCGGCATAGACTGTCAGCCGTAACAACAATGGCAATGGAAATCCGTATTCCGTATTCACCTACCCTGTTGTTGTCTCCCCTACCTGTTTTTGTTTCGCATTTGACAATGTGAGATAGAGGACCCAAGCTCAACTCACACGCTGAATAAATATTTAATTTATGGAGAAAAATTATACACATTTTTAATCGGCGAATTAATATTAAACCTCCATTAAATTAATCAAAAATTTATGACAATTTCAACCAATTTAAAGTTAATTTGTTTCGCATGTAAAATTCATGAGTTTCATTCATGTATTTACATTAATCATACGCCGCGTTGCCGTAGCCCTGGACTAAGTTATATAACCAACAAATCTTTTCTTACAACACTTAATTTCCTGACTTCACTTGGAATCCCAAGCCACATTTCCTTTTCCTGCTAAACGCAACAGCTTTGATTGTGACTTTTGCAAATTATACAATACGCTGCTGAGGTGTAGGCTGAGCTTCAAGTTCAAGGATTAAATAGATGCCGCAATGACAATTACAATGTGTTGCCATGCCACAGCAGCCCGTGTAGCTATTTTAAGATATTTAATTGGTGTTCAATTTTAGACACTCGCAAAATATAAATTTCCTAGAAAAGTCTACCACAGCAAGAGTTTGAGCGAATGCTTCAACACAATCTGACGCTGTACAATGATACAAACACAATTATCTATAGTTTCTTCAAGGAGTACATGTGCATATATGTACATGTATATAAATGCAAACAAAGCCTTTGCTTTTAGCCATACACGGTGTACTTGCATACTTAAATTTGTTGTTGTTTACGCGTTTTTGCTCTTATAGCCATATTAAGAGGCTTTCCCTTCGTTTTCCTTTTCCATTAAGAACCCTTTGAAAGGCTCTTGGCGAAAACGTTCTCTTCTCTGCCGTGCGCGTATAAAGAAAACATCAAATTTGTTTGCCATAAAAAATTGTCGCAACTTACGCGGTTGGGTGACAGCATACGGAAGAGTTTCCTCCTCTGCCTTCGTGCTTGCCCCATGCCACCACACAATTGTGGCATGCCGCGGCTTTCAACTCGCCTTTACGCTACTTTGCATGCCGAGCTGGTTTTTGTTGCTGTAGCTGCTGCTGCTGCTGCTGCTGGTGCTGGTGCTGTTTTGTTTTCCTGTGTGCTCATTTATTTTTTATGTGCCTTGCACCTGAAACGACACTCGCACACACACACACACACACGCAACATACATGCACACGCACAGGTATATTCAGAGACAAAGGATGTTGGCTTCACACGGCCCACATTCGCATTAAAAATTTAAGTTTTATGTCAAAAGAATGTTTAGCCTTTTGTTGCTTGTTTTAGCTTTCTTTATTATTAACATATATGAAACATATATACATATATTTCTCATGCTGTTTTGCATTTTGACGTTAATTAAATTATATGTTCATGTGCAGAACGAAAGCAAGCAAAAATTTGTCACACAATTTCCAGGCACATGCGGAAATATTTAGTTTGTTTTTTATGCCTTTCGGCTGGCATTTTCAGCAAATGGATTAGCATAAAATATTAGATAGACAAACAGAGGTCGACGACACACACACATGTTGTGTGTGTGTGTGCGGGTATAATATATTTATAATGGTTAGTTTAGGCCCAGATCACTTTCTGTGCAGGAGTTGGAGGGCAATAAACACCTTTTACACTCACACATTCACACGCATGCACTCAAAACGGAAAAGTTAAGCAGTGGCTTTCTAGGCCTTTTTCGCCTAGCTGACAGCATGACAACGTTATTATACCCTTGCAGAGGGTATTATAACTTTATCACGACACTTGTAACGCATAGAGGGAAGCATCTTCAACCTCCTAAAGTATATATATTTATGATCAGCAAGACAAAATGAGTCTATCAAGTTGAGATAGGTTTATTTCTGCTGTAAGCTGCTCATATATAGCCCCAAATACAGCCGATCGAAATGAACTCTTAGTACACCAGAATTGGTTGTTTTTTATTCATAGTGAACCAAATTTGGTATATGTTAGTCTTAGGTGCCATCGCTCGGAAAAAACAGTTGATCAAGTTCGAAATATTTAAGTACGAAGTTCCTGAATTCAACATTCTTTTTGTAAGTCCAAGAATGATATTAAGAAAGTTTCGGGTTTAAGTCAAATACGAAAAATTCTTGAATTGGAAAATGTCCGTTAATTGTCTTAAATAAGAAAATAAATCTTGAATTAAGTCTGAAATACGCGCACACAGATTTAGCATGAACAACAGATGGCGCTAACAAGCTTTCTTTTGGTGACCAAATAGTATCTGCACTGCATGAAAGCATTTGTATTTATAAATACACATAAACCTGCGCTGCCCTTTTGTTATTACAAATAAAATTTCGATTAAAAACCCACACGTTCTTTGACAAAATTTTATAATTTTATAGTTTCTCTTAATAGTTATAGTTCTGCAAGGGTATAAAAGCCTCGGGTAAAAGAAGTCAGCCTTCCTCTCTCGTTTTTTTCATACTCTCATAAAGCCATTTTATATGCAGCACGTGTTATTCGTCAGCAAAAACGTAAAAACGCAGGCAAGAGGAACAGCATGTGAGTGTACGTGTATTTTTTATTAGTTTGCCACTCAATCTAAGAGACATCAAACGAAATGACTGCGGGAAACTTCAAATCGAACACTTGCCAGCAGCTGCTAAACAATAAAATGAATTTCACACTTACAATATGTTGAAACAGTCAACACAATAGCAGCACCAATAGAAGAAGTTTATAGCAAACAATGAATATTTTTTATTTAGTTAGTAAAATTTGCCAAAAAATATTCCCAAAAAAAAGAAAGATTCAAAACAAATTTCCGTTGAAAATAACAGCTCAATATCTGTATATGTATGCTAGCCTAAGGTATGCTGCCAACTCTTAAAATTGTCCACAGAAATATCCTTGAAGGGCGATCATTAACATGCTGCTTTCTTTTGTTTTGTGTAATACAAGGTAGCAAATAGGTTTCGAATACGATTATTTGATATTTCCCGATCTCTAAATAGTCATAATAGATACACAGAGTAAATCTAACGATATGCAACTGTCAAACTTCCATGAAATAATTTAAAGTAATTACAAGTTTAAGGTTCGACTTCCCTTTGCCTGCCATTTCAACACACAATTTCATATTGGCTTTAACAGATGAAGCAAAGGCAAAATTAAGTTTAGTGCAAATGGAAAGATGTGAAAACGGAATTGGTATCACAAAATGTTATTTAATCAGAAAGATTAAAACGCTCTTTCGACTATCTAAAATATAGCTAAATTATTTATCACTTTTTGCTTGCCACGTATAAAACGAGCCACTACCGACTGTATAAAGTATATAAATTCTTGTTCAGCTCGACAAGGGGAATCGAAATAACCATGTCCGTATGTTTCAACTCAAAGATCCCAGAAGTCTTAATGCTACAGAGCTAAAATTTACCAGATGCTTTACCAGATTCTGCACTCAGGTTAAGTTCCAGTTTTATCCAGATCGGACAACTATATCATATAGCTCCCATACAACCGATTGTTGCGGATTGAACCTTAAGAGCATAACTTTTCTGTTTATCATCAAAATAAAACCAGACTCGGCTTGTATCCATTTGAGGAGGCCCCGTGTCCGCTGGTCTGATTTGATCAAAATCGGAAAACTATATATCAAGTGATTTTATGAAAGAGATTTCTTTAATGAGAAAATCCTAATGGCAATTTTTATTACTGGTAAAATAAATATACGCAATTTTGCGTCTTTAACAGCAACCGCAGTGCAGTTTAATGGCCTCCACTTATAGAGCGTCCAACTATCATTAACTTGGCCATTATGCAACATCTTATATTACACGTTTTGGCCAGAAAATACGTCAATGTTTTATATATATTTAGTCATTTCATTGAGTTTAGCTTTGAGCGCTAATGAAAAATGAATATTTTAATTAGATTAAATATCAAATTTTTGACTTGATTCAAGCAGCAGCAGGAACAACAAAAGCGGCAGCAATAAAACCACCATGTTGAATTTTAATGCGATTTTTGGCAAATGCAAAGGCCATTCTGCATGCACAGCTGCAGGTGGCAACTACTCTCGTTATCCTTGCTCCATTCGCCAAATACATACATATGTATTTATGCATATGTGGGCCAAATCTCTCTGTGGGAGAAAGCGAGGAAGGGGGATGAGCATATGCCAGCCATGTGTCAGGCCAAAAATCAATAGTGTACACAAATAACAGCTTGACATTCTGACAACGATAGCCCCATGGGTATGGTGTAGAGGGAGTGATCAGAGAGGTGGACATGAGGTTGCTATTTCACACACATAACGAGTATACCCCCTGATATGATTAGGTGCATTTGCTACTCATGTGGTCTAAATTATGGACAAGGTTTGTCTTTCCATATGTGTGTGTGTGTGTGTACGTCTACATGTGTGTATGAGTGTTTGGTGTTCGTGACATAAATTTAATTTGACAGACCATTACAGATTGTTTATTAGTAAATTATAAGTTATTATATTCGACGGACATACGCTGCGTAAACGTGACATTGTTGAATGCATATCAAATTGGAGTTCAGCCATTAATGATATCCCATACCACGCACACATAACACACCCCCAAGTAAACAAGCGCCCGTCTCTTATGACCATTAAAAGTTTACTCAACATTGCGAAAGATAAACAATAAAAGGCCAAAGAACAAACTTGTGCCACAACTCTGGCTTGCACTCGCTTCACAAGAACAATGTGCAGCTGCAGCTTTAATAACTTGTTTACAACACTCTGCTGGCAACGACAATAACTGCTAAAGTCAACTTCTTGATAGAGACAACAAGAGAGCTGGAGAAAAAGCCAAGTAAACACCAGACACAAAAACTGCAGTCGCAAATAGTTCAGTTGCGAGTCTGGAGTTGAATTCTAATATGCCCAACCACAGAGACCACAAAGCTGCAGACGGAACTAGAAATAAACTTTTCAGCAAAGAGAGCGAGCTGTAAGTGTAAGGAAGAGCCAAACAATCTTCCTGCACCCCAGTTCGACATTACCAAAGACGAATTACATTTGTCGCACGATGTTTGCACATATTTAAGCAACTTAAAAATTAGCCAACTTTGCTGGAAAATGCAGTGGAAAAATGTTCGCAAGCTGCATTACGAGTACGAAGAAATCCGAGACCGTTCCTTGATACTTGCCTTCCTCTGTCACTCTTTAGCCCGTGCATTCATTCATAGAAACATCAATCCAGGCCACTCCTCGCACTGGCTTTTGGAGCAACCCAATTTGAGTTCGCCGCGCTTTGCAATGCAAAATGGCGGAGCTGTGCAAAGTTTTTGCTGAATAATCGCAGGCGCGGCGGCAGGAAGAATGCAAAACAAACTCGGCAAGAAAATAGGCAATAGGGGAAGGCGGCGGAAAGGCACACAAACTTTGCTGGCACTGCGCATAATAATGCGCCTGGGCAAAGGCAAGGAGATGGCCACGGGAACAAATTCATCTGCGAATGTGGAAAGAAAGCTAGCATAAAGATGGCACAGCAAGAGCCGAAACTTTCAGCTGCCAAATGCGAAAAGAATACGATGACATCGTCACAGTTTACTTTTACTTTTTCGTTCGCATCTCCGCCTCCACTTCTACACAGTCCAAAAGGTTTTTTTTTATGATTATTTCGGCTTCATTTTTCATTAAAAGCAAAGCCGAGCCAAATGTTCCTCCGCTTTAAGGACCGGCAGCATCAGGACGACCTGATGCCAATGCCAGGACGAACTGTTGGTTTGATTTATGCACATTTCATGAGCCACTTCGAGGGCTTAGGGCTATGGAGCGTATAAAGCGTGTCCTTGAGCAGATTTTTATTGTATTTATCTTATTGTTTTCCTTTTCGTTTTAGGTCTAAGCAGAGGCTATTGTAACTTTGTCACAATATTTGCAACGCATTGACCAACATAATGGACTGGACTGTTATTCACAAATTTCTATGCAAAATATTTGTTCAATTTTGCACATATGCCATATGCTCCCCAGTCTGTGTTTTTAAAGAGGGGTAGCTTAAAGCTGTCAGAAATGGACTCTGCAAGGGTATTTAAGCTTCGTTGGGCGTAAAAAAACGCTTGTCTCTTCTCGTTTTCTGTGTTGGCTTTGTTTTGTATTTTTTATGATATTTTATCTTTTTACGATTTGCTTTGATTTTTGCTCTTGTCTTCGCTTATGAATTTCTATTGAGAATTATTGAAGTGTGCCTATGCCTACATGGCCAATGCCTGACCTGTGACCTCAACATGTGCCAGCAGCTGTCAATGCCCACACACTCGTATGATTTCCATTTGCCATTTAGCCCATGTTGAAATCATTCTGAGCTTAATACATTCACATTTGCCATTCACTTTGCCATTTTCCATGTTTATTTATAGAAAAATCCACTTTAGTTGGGTTAATTTTTTATTGATTACTTGAGACACACACAATGATAATAATAATCCTCCATTTGAACGGAAATAAGTGGAAGTAAATGCGAAAAGTGTGTTCTGTGTGCACGCTCAGTATATTTCTGGATCGCTCAATAAGTGGAATCCAGTTAACATGAAAACCATACGAAAAGCTGAAAAGCTCCTCCACACAGAAATCAATAATATTTTCTTTACTTAGAGGACAAAAACTCATTGTCTAATGGAAAGCTGGCTGTCAGTTGCAAAATAAAATGAAAATCACTGATAACTGCCGCTCCATTTTGGGTGCAATGGGCGTAGTCAGGATCTGTTGGGGGCATTTGGCATGCAAAATTCATGAAAGAGAATAATTAGCTTCTCCTGTTGGGCAGGCAAAGCAAGTGCAGAACATGTCATTTTTAATAACACATGACACACGCACAGATATTGAATTGAATAGAGCTCCAAATGGTTAGTTTGCTGCGTCCATTGGCAATTCCAAGCTATAAAGCTATCTATATTATTGATGCTTAATGCTTAGTTCGTCCGAGTTCAAAGCTGTATCCATGCCTCTTACTCATCTCTTATTCTCTGTGTGTACTCAAGCTGCCCCCACTTTGTTATCATCATTTGCCATCTTGATTATGCTCTCCATATTGTTCTTTATCATAAATTCAACAACTTTCAGAAAACTAAAATCACTTCAACTTTATTAAAAGAGATTTATTTTCTTATTGCAGAGCTGAGAGCCAGGACTCGAACTAACTGCTGCACAAGTGATTCCAACTCGAATTTAATGACAACGCTGCATTCTGAAACACATGGGACTTTCCAAAGCAAGCCAGCCCCATCGAACTTGAGCCAAGTATAATGGCAATATAGGCTGAAATTTATGCGAAAACTTGCGAAAAGTAATAAGCCAACAAAAACAACAACAACCACAACAAGAGCAGTCGTAAACAAAAGAAGCTCAGCCAGAGACTAAGCTGAAAAACTATCAAAAAACGGAAAACAGTGCGGAAGGAAGAGCGCTTAAATCAGCAAGTATCACACAAAACTTTTGCCAGCCACCTACGCATTTCATTTACAAAGCGGCAAAGGGGCCATCCGCACCCACTCGATATCATCATCGTCAACGGATCTGTACATCAGCTTTATATAAAGGCTTATTATGTTGTAAGAATGAAGTACGCCAACGATATACGCATCATTATTGTGCTCCTCATTTGCTGTTTGCTGCAAGGTGAGTGCTGCAGAACATTTTCCAATTGCCGAGGGGTAGGGGACTATTTCCGACTGAATGCGTATGTCGGCACCTTGCAAGTCAATAAAAAGCAAATTGTAACTGCTCAACAAAGTCACTTGTGGCGTTTTAACACCATGGCTTACACATACCTGCGTACATATATCTATATATGTATATGTGTGTGTTGTCCATGGCTGTATCGGGTGTCACAGTGGTTCAAAAAGAGCAAACAGCAAATTAGTGGCTGCTGCTGCTGCTCAGATTTTTCAATGAAGCAACATGCAGGTGCAACACAACACCAGCGATGTATCACATGTTTATCGCATGTCGCACCAGTGTGCTTATATTGAGCATCCTAGCATACATATGTAACTTTTTGTGCGTGCGTGCGTGCGTTTCACAGTTATTTCAGTTATTTTTCTTGGGTGCCACATGCGGTGCGCATACAAATGAGCTTGGAATTGCGATTGCGAACTCCAGCTCCTCTGTCGCCGCCTACCACCTCGCCTTTTTCCAAACACATATTTGAGGTTCATTTTAAATAAAACATGATAATTTTTTAATAGAATTCCAGGGTTGCCATTAATATTCTTGCTTATACATATATTGTTTTGCTGAGTGACGCCGTCCATTTGTGTTTGAAGTTGGCTCAATTTCATTTTCATCGCGCAAGCGACTCTTGAGCAGGTGGCAGCAACAGCAGCTCCCCTGCTCCTGGAACGTGACTTTCCACATATTCGTTTCGCTTGCAGGTCTGCACTCGACGTTTTTGCACTTCGCTGGCCAGCTATTCCCCAAAGAAATCACTCATACATATTAAGCACCATTGACGCACGTAGAACTTTGGCGGCAGCCGGGAACGAAACTGTTGCTGTTGCATATGCTGTATTGACACAAATTCCATTTCATTTCGCAAATATGTAATCGCACTTAAAGTGTGCACACACAACACATGCCACACACAGGGCCACATCTTGTCTGGGTGGCGGGGGGTCTTAGAGCACCTTGGCTACTTTTAGATACGTCAGCAAATTGTTTACCGAACGTGCGTCAGGCGCATCAATGTCTATCGTTCAATGTGTTGCTGCCTCAAAATGATGCAATGAATAACCAATTCCTTCATACTGTTTCAATTGAAATGGCTTACAAATTGCGGCTTCCCTATAAGACTTGATCAAAAAATTGCTATCTCTCCTTTCAAGGGGAGGGTAATATATTTATGACTTGGAAGGAAGTCTGAAGTTCTATTCATTGAATTAAGTTGCGTATTTATGAGATTCGTATGTACAAAAACTGGCAATCCTGTACTCTATTCAGGCTGCTGCAGTCAGTCGATAGAGTGAGCAATCGGAATCGCGAAAAGTAGTCTCTGGGAATTTTATGCAATGGCATAAGTAATCTTTAGTATACTTTCGTTTTCATCTCTCTCAACTATCATTGGATGAACACGTAATCATCTCAAGCTGCTTTGGATTGCATCTGAGACTGACGACTGGCATACATTTCTCCAAATGTTTGTGGTTTCTAATGAAGACACTGCCTGGTTGTTGCAAGTGACGATCAATTGATTCTGAATTGGTGCAGCTCACGTGAATAGCTAACAAGTGAGGCAACGCCAGCTATTTTGCCACACTGTCTAATCCACAAACCATATCTCGCTTGATTCTGCCTCCGCATATGAGAAATCTTCTCAGACGCAAAGACAAATCTTCGTTGTAGTATGTTCTCCCAAGACATTGATCTTAGAACTGTAGGCAAGCTTCGGTGGTCGGTAATTAGCTTCCCTTTCACGGTAATTTCTTTATTTTCAATTACCTTTTTCGCCAAGTTAGAGTTTTGCCATTGTCCCTCACTCCGCTCAGATCCTTTTATCACCTGCGGCTATTTTGCTTTTAATTTGCTCGCCTTTTTACGAACTTCTCGCTCGTCAGTTGCTCTTTGTTTTCTTTTTTTCATAAATGTTTTGTTCTTGCTGATATTCTCGCTTGTCTCAGGGCAACTGCAACAACAACAAAAACAAACAACAAAACACACAGATTATGGTTGTATGAGTGGGTATACAGATGTCGTTTGCCTTTGCCATAGCCATGTCAGAGCCGTTTAGAGTTACGCAGTCGTTGTTGTTGTTGTTGCTGTTGTCTTGCCTGTGTGAGGATTTGATGCCAGATTTGTGTCAACTTGAATACATCAGAAGCGCTTGCAGAGATTTGCATGTTTGTTGTTGTTGCCGCTGTTGTCGCTTGTGGCGGCTTTATACAAAAAATGCACACGCAATCGCGCAACAACGGGTCGTATGTGTGTTCTCCCTCCCACCGATTCACTGGATGTGGATGGGTGTGTGTGTGTTGGTGTTGGTGTTGGCTTTGAGCTGCTCGTTAGAAAACTGTTGCATACTTTTTTGCTGCTGCTGTTCAACTTTGCTTGGTTGCAGTACAGTGTGCCAAGTTGCATACCTCAAACACTACCCCTGCTCCGCTCCCTCTCTCACTCACTCTATGTGGGTTTTTTCTGTTGTTTCCTTTGTTCTATTTTGCTACTGCAACCAACTAACCCAAAGGCTTTTTCATTACAATTTCACTCAGTTTTGCAGTTTGTTTATGCAATTCGCTGAAGTTTAGCTGAACTCGGTGGCATAATACGGGTCTAAACTTATTTTAATATATTGTTTGTATATATGGCACAAGGTCAGCCAAAGTTCATTTCACCAGTAAGGCTGCCGCATAGCTTTAGGTGGATTATTAATTGTTTTTTAAATTGAAAGTAAATGAATTACTTTAATTGAACTTAACGCTGTCAATGCCAACATGAATATTCATCAGCTTTCAGCACAAAGATGAAATAAGTGAACTTGTAATGAAGTCTAGACACCGCAAATGAGACAGACAGACAGACAGGCAGATAAACGAACGAATTCAAGAGCTACAATTGCCCACGGATGGGACCTTAATGAGCTGCCAGTTGACTATTAATGACTGGCCTTTCCCAATCTACTTCTTTCATCCTGTCCCGACCTATTTCATTTACCTATCTCTTGCTGTTTGGCTGTTTCTACAGCGCCCACTGTTCTCGTTATTGTGTTTTTATACACTTTGACAGTTTTTGGTAACTTTTTTACGCTACGCAGACGAGACAGGCCGCTCATTGTGTATCCCGACACAATTCCCCGCCCGTATTTAACGCAAACTGATTTAGCAGATAGCAAAGTTTTTCAGCCTCAACTGAGGCCGCATAATTGCTGTGAAGACGCAAAACTCATTAGTGGTGTAAAGTTAAGCCCCGTTTCCCAGGTTTTCCAACATTGATACCGATACCGGCACGTCCACAGTGGGAGCAGCATCCTCTGCTGATTTTTGGCCTGGTTTATCTTCTAATGGCGGCCTTCATTATGCGCTATTCGGTCACACACCTAGGGTCCACCCTCTAATCATAGCTATATAGGTAAAGCCATTCTCTGCGCCTGCCACCTCCCCATCTTCTTTGTTTGCTTTAGACTTTATCGACATTCGCGTTTGCTCGCTCATTGGTTTGCTTTGTTTGCCAATTCTATCGAATTATGCTAAACAGCGGATGGAGGCAGGCCACCGTCCAAGATTTTGTGGGCTGGAACGAGTCACTTGTTCAACCTTCAGCAGCGAGGGCGCCGGCTCCTCAAATATGCGTTAATGAACAGAATTATCATGCATACTAAATGGATGTTGCTTCTTCATTTACTTTCCTGCTTCTGCTGCTGTTACGTCTGCTTATGCATATTCAATTTACTTCAAGTGCTTTGCGCTGTGTATAATTTACATAAATTTAAAAGTGAAATTTTCAGCAAACAAATATGCCTGAGGGCTGGGGAGAGGCGTAACACGACAACACAGCTGTCAGCAAGGCAAACTAACACTGCCGCCAAAGCCAGCGAAGAGAGTGCGCTAAAGAATACATATATATGTATGTATATGGAGAGTTGTATGCATGTGTGCATGTATGTGTGTGTGGGTGGTTAGACCATTGTGATGGAAAAATCCTTTGTTGGTTTGTTCTCAAGGCACAGTGGATGGAAATGCTATTACCTGATTAATATTTTTAACATTTTGCGTGGGATGTTACAGAAAATTTAAGGTCCATCTTCAGGCTAGCCATAAAAGTATGTCCTCAGTGGAATTTACTTCCACAGATATTAATCATTTTCCTGGAAAACTCTAAAGTCTCCTTTGTTTCAACTGCCTACGCATTCGAATGGAATACATAGCTTTCTCTATATATATAATCAGCTTTTCTACAGATTTGCTCCCAATGTCACTTCAGTTTGGGTATCCTTCTTTGTCTCGTCGGCGTTGGAGCTGGCTGACTTTGTTGCTTTTAATTAACATGAAGACACTTTGTAATGTAGCCAAAAGAGAGTACATGTGTTTGCTTTGCTGTTGTTTTGTCTTAATGTTTGTGTAAAGATACTGTTGATCCGGCTTCATCAAGATACGGTCTGGTTGTTGCTTTTGTGCCAGTATCTCACTGGCAAGCTCCCTAATGTGATTACAATTACGCAACAGTATTTTAAGCCAACCTGTTTGTTCTTCAAAGGACACTGCCATACATTTCTGCCCATTTAACCACAAAGATTTAATATGCACATGGCTAAGAAGGGCCCACACTAATTGTCCAGAATGCGTTTACCTGAAAGACACTCAATTTACTTATTCTAGATACAACATGATTGAATAATCAGCTTTCACTTTTCTCTGGCCACTCGAAGGAGTCTTCAGTCAATACAAGGACTAAGTTTTGCAGCTGGCCAACACGCAGTGCAAAAGTTTCAAAGCCAAAGTCCCAGTTGGCTGAGTTGCTGTCATGTAATTGATTTAGTTTAAAATCTCGGTTGCAATGTCTTTAAGCTGTCAGTGAAGTTTTTAAGCTCTTGCTGCAAATGTTGGCCAATTAAAATATCCTTTCGGGGCAAGGCGGTCGGCCCGCTATTAAAATATTTATGAGTCGAACATCAACAGCTAAAACAACAAAACTGAAACTGAGCTGCCAATTTAACGCTGGCTGCACAGCCGACGCATAAACCACTAAACGTCGTATTTATTTAAGCAGAGCGACCATCGCCATCCCACAACAGCGAATGACAGGCGCTGGCTGGATGGCGGGGATGATGCCAGCCAATATCCTGTTCGAGGGCGCAGTTCATAATTTGTGGCCCGGGTGAAAGGCAGGCAGCTGACGTCGTAATTTTACAAAGGATTAAGCCCGATTACGCTCTCATTTATTAATATTTACGAGCCAGGACACAGGCAGAACAACAGGAAGACAGGACAACAGATAGTCGATAGCAGTAGCAAGGACAATAGGCTCTGCGTAATTCGCATTGTCACATTCGCTAGGTCAACCTGTGGGGCTTCAATTAAAGCGATAATGGTTTAGCTAGGACTGTGTATATGTCTGAACATTTGGATCAATTATGTAAATATTGCCCTGAGCCAAGGCTACCAAACCAAGGAAAAATGCTAAATGTAATTTTTTTTTTTAATTTTCCTCTCAGCCTTTGTAATCCTTGCTAGCCGCGGCATTTGACTTGCAGGCATTGAATCCCACAGCTTTTGCCCTGTTGCTGTTCTCGTTTATGCAAATATGTTTCCATATCCTTGGGCGCTTTGGCGCTTATTGATTTTCTTGGGGAAACTTGTAAGCAACTTTTATGCGGATTTCAGCTTATCTCATGTATATGTTTATGCTTATTATCCTCATCCGTAGGTCTTGCCGTGGGCCTGCGCATGATTAAGGTCTCCATACCGGCCTACAAGCTGCGTGGGGAGTCAGCCTTTCTCGAATGCCAATACGAACTAAATCGCACCCATCGCAATGTTGGTGTGGGAGGAGCACAACAAGGATATGGTCACGGAGAACGCGATCGCGATAGAGATCGCCCATCGCACGGCGATTTTCACTATGTAGACGCGGACTCGGCTGACGATGAGCGGCCACCTTATCGGCGCATGCACCTGAGTCAGGCTCAGGCCCAGCAGCGACAGTATTCCCACGGCCAACGTCGGCCGCAGGCTCTCAGGCAATATCAGAGCCAATATCACCATCAGGAACAAGATCGTGATCAGGGACATCAGCCTGTGCCGCAACAGCCCTCGCCATATGGTCATAGCGTGTATCGGGGCAGCGCTGCGTCGGGCTATCTAGGTGCTCATGTGGGTGCCAGCACACACAACGGCGGTATCAGCAGCAGCGGCAGCTCCAGCTCCTCGATGGGATCTGTGGGCTATGTACCCGACTTTGATCGCGAAGACAGCTTTGGTGAGAGCCCCGAGGAGGAGCCAGATGAGCCGCAAGATGAGGGTGAGGCCCTCTACGCCATCAAATGGTATAAAGACAACGAGGAGTTTTATCGCTATGTGCCAAAGGCGCGACCACCCAAAACCAGCTATCGGGTGGATGGAGTGCGTGTGATTGTAAGTATAGAAAACATCGATTAGCATTGACTAGCCAACACTAATTTCCACCAAACTAACTCGTTTGTCCTTGCAGGAAGAACTATCTGATGCCAGTCGTGTACTGCTGCGTGGCCTCACCCTCAACTCCACTGGCATTTACCGCTGTGAAGTCTCCGCCGAGGCGCCAAATTTTTCATCTGTTCAGGGCGAGAGCCGCATGGACATTGTCTGTACGTATGAATTGAGCAAATTTCAAACAATTCAAAGTCACGTTCCCTGCCAACCACAAAAACTATCAGCCAACATTTTGTTGCACAAAGCAAACAGATCTGACAAAATATTTGCATAACTTTTTTGGTGCAATTACAAGTAAATATTGAATTGGCAAATATGTATTTGTACTCGTAAACTGAATACACAACATGAACAGAAAGTCGAATGCATAAGAGATTTGTATTGAATTCTTCATGCAATTTCCAATGGTTGTCTTTGCCAGTTTGTGTGGTTTATTTGGTTTGCTTTGATTTCATATGCGATATATTTGATGTGTATATATGAATGCAGTTGCATGCACTGAATATGATTACATAGATTAGTTTTGCCGCTTCCGTTGGTATATTATTTTATTCTTAGTTAGTTTTAGGTACATAAATTAGAGTTCAGATTGCATAATTACAAACAGAAAATTTGCTTAATTCAAAAGATACTTTTATGTTTTCTGGCAAGTGCTGTGTTAGAGTGCCATGGGAATCCATAGCAGTCATCAACATTCCCCTTAATTGAGGCCCTAAATAATTTCATCGATTCCATTCGACTCATGGGGCGTACCCAATAGTGAGTTTTTGAAGATGTCTG